>CANTUQ010000092.1:23172500-25572500 GCA_947683425.1 Excoecaria cochinchinensis | reverse complement strand
CCATCTTCACCACTGCTGTGAATGTCCCTGAGGCCTGCCTGCGTGAGTTGTCATATGCCATGATGGTAAGATCAGATTTTGCCAACATATCCTCTGTTACCCCAAAAGCTGCCATTGCTACCTGTGGGCACACATTTATCGAAGAACCATCATCTACCATTACACATGCAGTGTGCTTTTGGTTTATCTGCGCCCTTATGTACAGAGGGCAATTGTGGTTGCGGCCTTCTGCCGGCAGATCTGCACTGGTAAAAACGACATTTTCTCCTGATCCTCCCTTCACTACATCCAGAAGTTCTGTAGGTGAGATGGTTGTAGCAATAGTTGCTTCACCCAACACCTCCACCACCTTCTGCCTATACGATGGTGACTGTCTCAAGAGATCCCATATCGAAATCTGAGCCGGCGTCTTTTTCAGTTGCTTAACTATCGAATCTTCTTTCGGCTCCTTTCCCCTTTTGTCCTCGATCGGCTCTTGTGTTTTCTCAACTTCTGGGGCTACCCTTCCACTCCGGGTCACGGCTCCTACTTCCTTTCTCTTTGGCTCTTCTTCTTCCTCCTCCGAACCCCAAAGGTCGAAAAATACTTCAGAATCATCATTTTCATTTCCACTATCATCAGTGGACCAGCAATCGATCACTGCAGCGGGAAGCCCTTCTCCACTCCCCTCATAGAGGTTTGTGACAGCAGTGTGGATATCATTGCCGCATAATTCCTTCAACACAAAGTTCTTGGGCAAGCTGGACCCGATCATATTCACTGGCGGAGGCATGTTATTGTACCCAGCTTTCTGTTGACCCCCTCTCTTCTCTGGGTCTGTGATCTGCTTTGAGTCAATCAGATCTTGAATCGCATACCTCAAAGTCTTGCAGTTATCAGTTATATGCCTAGTGTGCTGGTGATATGCACAATACTCATCATCCTTATGTCCTGGCGTGCTTTGGGTTCTAGCAGGTTTGGGTGGCATAGGTTGCAACTTACCCTCTTTCATCAATCTCCTCAATACCCATGACAAAGACCTTCCAAGACTAGAAAAACGCCTCAGGGTAGCGTTCGCAGCTGACACCTCAGCAGTCTTCCTTGTACCACTGGCGAAACCTGATGGTCTACTTGCCCCCTGGCTAGCGCTACCCCTCCTGGGATAGTTCTCATTACCTGCTTTCCTAACAAGGTACTCTCCCTCGGCCTCAATGGCGATGTCCTTTAGCGACTCCCAATCCTTCAATCTTTTCATTCTTAATCCCTCTCTCAAATACGGGCTCGCATTTTTAATGAATAGCCATATTTGATCTTGAGTATCTAGTTTCCTCTTCATTTCCATCACCCTATTCCTCCATCTGGTTAGATACTCGTGGAAGGACTCACCCCCCTTCTGCTGTAATAGCTCCAGGTCCTTCAAGGTCACCTCCATCCTTGTACTGCAGTCATATTGCCTCAAAAACTCCTCTGTCAATAAGTCCCAATCTTCTTTAGTTCGGCGGTCGAGCCCATGGTACCAATCCATTGCCGGGCCTATCAAGCTCAAGCAAAAGTACTCAATTTTCTGCTTTTTCGTCAAAGTGGTGCCCTTCATCACCAGCGAATACTGCTTTATGTGTGCTAGGGGATCAGAAGTACCATCAAACTTCGGCACATCCAGCATTTTAAAGTTCATTGGGACTAGATCCTCTCCTTCTAACTCTTTATCCTCAGGGTTCACTCCTTGGCCCTTTGTCAACATTCTCGTCATAGCTTCAAATTTCTCTTCCATCTTCTTCCAGATGGCCTCTTCAATTTGAGGGGCTTTCCCTTTCTCAGACATACGTTCCTCATATTCTTCGTCTTCCCAGTCATCATCTAGCCTTGGGACAGGTCTTCCCCTCTGTGCCCCCGAAGTAGTAGCTCTTAGGTTCACAAGTGATGGGCGAGTTTCCTCTCGTGGGTCCTCTCTGACCTCCTCCCTTTCATCATTTCTCATAAGAGGAGGCTGTGGGTTCTGCGGGGCCGCTTGCTGACCCATTGCGGCTATCATTGCCATCATCCAATTTTCAAACTCTTCCAACCTTCGGCCCACTTCCTCTGCTATCATTGCCCTGGTGGCCTCTGCCCCTCTCGATGAGTTTGCCATTTCTTCGGGTAAAGAAAATTGATCTGAAGTGGCGTAACTAGTTTCAGAAGAAGTCCCGGATACTCTACCCTTTCTGGCAATTCGAAGAACGGATTTCTGCGTAACCGTCCCCGGGACTCCCTTGTCCACCTAGGCGAATCTATGATGGCTGAAAAACACAAGGGGTCAGGATGATGCATGATTGTGCTTAAAATGCATGATCATGCTATGCAACACTCACAAGCCACATGCAAGCACATAGGTCCTTCCAACCTTATTACTCCCGCACACGAGGTCATAGTCTCTTTCCTAGGTTGGATTGGCCCATGGGTCATCTGGGGACCCGATGAACACATATGGTGCACGGTGAAAATTCGACAGCCTAACCTCTCCTAACTAATGCACAGGTGGATGGGTTATGATCATTATGTATCTAGGCAATCCGAATAAGTCATCTTGGGCCTATCGGGGCATGTAAGCCTTTGATTAGGTGACCAGTCAAACCATCTGGGCTTGTCCAATACATAATGATCCATATAACAGGCATAGTATTACGGTTCATACCACTTAGGGGAAGTAACTATTTCCACTACATGAGCTTTGGTCAAAGGTGGTGTTGCTTTAGGGCTACCCAAACATGGTCCATGCCAATGGGTCTAGCTCATCACGAGCGTAATGACCGATTGGGTCACCATTTAATATACCATGATGGTACGAGGCTTGGGCTGGTGATTATCCTTAACACTTCCCTAAATTGAGTGAAAATAGGGTCGTGCTTCGGGAATGCACCGGGGCTAAAAGAGGGACCAAACTAGCGTAGATCTAAGGCTCTAATGAAATGCTATGCAGTTTTGAAAGAAGATGAAATTTTTAAATTAAAACTCAACTATAATTTTTAATCAAGGTACTTTCAAATCGAAGTCTCGAGTAAGTCCCCAGCGGAGTCGCCACTGTGACGCGCGCCGAACCTCGCGGCCTCCCGAAGGCCCGATTTAGGGCGATCAGGAGAGGTTCATAAAACTTGTAAGGTATTTACAAGCTGCGTCTATTCTGGGCAACAAAGAGGTTTCTTGGAGTCGCCACCCAATAGAACATTGGGAAGGGTCGTCTAGCCTCATTGAGCCTAAGACGGCGCATACATATCCATCTTGTGCTAGCCAGAGGGATCTTGGAGGCCTTATCCTCTACACCCCTAGAGCCTAGGATTGTGTATTTAAGCCTTTAATGTTACTCAAGAGGTGTCTTGGAAGTCCTAGACCTCTCGCCTCATTGAGCCCCAAAGACCAGAGTGAGTTCGGGACTTCTCATTTATTTATACCTTGATTAATATTATAATTGAGTTTTGAGTTTATTATTTCATCAACTTTCCAAATTATGCAATTTAAATTAAAGGCGCAATCATTCATATCAAAAGCGGTAAATGGAAGATAAATCCAAAAATAAAACATTCAAAAATATTACAATAACACTAGGAGCGGAATACAACTCCCATTTATAAATGAAATGCAAATTAAGCATAAATCGGGGTATTCATTGATGATGAGGACATTGATCCTTGCATGCATATTTATTATGAAATAGTTATTGATGTGATGATTTATTTGAGTATGAAAAACTAGGACATTGGTCCCATTTTTTATTTAGAGAAAATGCCAGGTTAATTAATAGAAAGCTTTTGGTTTTTTTTACTTCAACGATATTAAAACCATTTTCATAATAACATAAATAAAAGGTAAAGGCAAAGAAGGAACCCGAATAAAAGTCCTCGGACTGGTGCAATCACCATCTTTCATAACTCCAACTCCAAATAGTCAGAAAATAACTCACAAGGATAAACATGTTAGCATCAAAAAAACATGAATAAAAAATAAAAATAAAAGAATGAGAGAACCCTAACAGAAATAGGTTAAAAGATAGAATTTTATAAATCAAAAATATAAAAGCCTGCCTAGGGACGGGC
Source organism: Excoecaria cochinchinensis (assembly GCA_947683425.1). Lineage (NCBI taxonomy): Eukaryota > Viridiplantae > Streptophyta > Magnoliopsida > Malpighiales > Euphorbiaceae > Excoecaria > Excoecaria cochinchinensis. The sequence goes on along the minus strand of CANTUQ010000092.1, from coordinate 25,568,454 downwards.
TCCTGTACCGTGCCATGGGCCGTCACTAGTAAGGGAAAACAAGTAAAAAAAACCTTTTAACTCTTTTATAAAAGAATGATAAAATACGTAAGAAATCAATGTGAATCAAATTAAATTACGCAAATGTTAGTCCAGAATGTTTACCCTCGGATTTTACCTTTTAGGGTGATTGTCGGATGATTTCGTCCCCGTATGCTTCTAAAGGATCGAGTAAGAACCAGATCAAAGAAAGAAAATTTATGTTATTCTTTCCTTGAAAATTTGATAGTAATCGAGTGTTCGAATTAGTTATATTGGTGGAAACGGATGAATTTCGTCACCTCAAATTGACTTAATTCGCAAGAAAAATTGGAAGAAATCAATTAATTAAAAAAAATTTATCAAAATAAAATTCTACAAATAAAGCAGAGATTTCATAAACTTTTGAGTAAATTGCTCACAAAAACTTTTCTAAAAATCAATTTCCCAAAAATATTTGATAGCCTTTTTTCCAAAAGTATTACTCTAAAATTTCCCTCTTTTTCTTGCCAAAATTCCCAAATTTTCTCCCCAAATTTTCTAACCCCAAAATTGAAATTTGATCCTCTATTTATAGGATTTTAGGAGATAATTAAGATAAGCCTCAATCTAAAGTTTTGAATTTTAAAAAGGACTTTAAAATTCAAATCTTAGATAAATCCTATCCTTCATCAGATTTTATCCAATCCGGTGTGATCCGGTCAGTTACCGTACCGACGGGCTTCCCTGCATCTACCGACGGTCGTCCCTACTAAGGGAATATGCGGGAAACTGACTAGGGACGGGGCGCAATACTAGGGACGGGCGTCCCTACATCGCCACGTGTCCGTCCCCACTACGCCTAGAGACGGGGATAACCCCAAGTAGGGACGGGCGTCCCTACACAGACGGGCATCCCTTATGTGGAGCAAAACTCCCAATTTTACCCAAAATTTATCCAATTCTTTCAAAACTCCATGCCATAGAAAACGATTTTAATACTCTCGAAACCAAAAGACGAAAACCTCCGAATTTCATCCCCTTATCCAAAAATTGACATCGATCTCTTCATCGGGTAACTCTGATCTGGATTGCCTCAAGACCCGGTGTCTACACATACCCATCTAGGAAAGGCTGAGTGTAAACCCCAAGGATCTCCAAGGTGTCTCTGACTATGCCATCCAGCTCTGTAAAGGCTCTCGATAGTCTCAAAGTCTGATCCCTAGCTACATCACTGATGCCCCCGAGCCTAGTCTCCGTCTGCTCTCGAAACTCTCTGATGGACTTGGAGATAGATGGTATGGCACCCTACAACACCTCTATCCTGAACCTGAGGGCGCTGATGGACTCATCCACCATCTGAACTGCGGTGTCAACCCTCGGAGCCGCGGCATCATGGGAGGCGACCAAACTCCACCTCAGCTCCTCAATGAGCCTCCCCTGATCCTCTATCCCTCTCCTACTGGCCTAGCCAATCTTGCTCCTCATATTAACCAATATGCTCTAGGAGGACTCGGTCCCTTTCCTCCTATCTACGCTCCATGGAGGCAAGTATAGAAGTTATAGCTGCCACTACATCCGGTTGGGCTAGCTGGGGCGATGGTGATGGTGCGGGAGCTACTGGCTCTATCATCTACTCTGGAGGTGATGCCGTGGAGGTAGATGCCCCCGGATGCCCTGCTTTACTATAAGGGTGGAACCTCTCAGTATCTCAGGGCGCTGACCTCTGTACTCATGCTTCGGACTCTGTACTCTCTACGCTGGAGGAGTGACCAACAACTCGTCTATACTGAACTCTATACCCATGTCGAAAGGAGTCTGCGGCTGCTCTTCCTCTACTAGCTGCTGTGGAGGCTGCCCCTCCTGATACCCCTGTTGCTTGGAGGCTGCTCCTCCTAATACACTAGCTGCTGTGGAGGCTGCTCCTCCGCCTGAAGCCCCTCCTCTACTGGCTGGAGCGAAGGGAGGCTAAATGCACATCTGGTCTTGTGTATGGATAGTAGCCGACACTCCTCAGCCTGGCCTGTCACCTGGCAATCATCCCCATGGTCAGTGCTGCCGATGCATCCACATAGATACTCTCCTCCAATGTAGGCCCAAAAATGTCCGGAAGAGCTCCCAACTGCAGTAGCAACCTGGTCACCACTCCTCCCACAAACACTATAGGGGCTGCTCCCCATGATACTCTGACCAGGTTAGCCATAATCTCATGGCTAATGTTAAGGCGACGACCTGCTACCATCGCCCAGAGGCTCCAAATCCGCCCTATTCACTGACCCAAGATTACCTGCCTGTCTCAGGTAAGAACTAGATATCACACTGTGCACGTACCTTAGTGTCTGTGACGAAAGTACCATACTCTTCGCCGTATCGTGGTCATACGGCACTCCCGACTAGGCAATCATCTCCCAATGCTGCCTCCTCATGGCTCTCTAGGGAACTATAACATCAGGCCCAAATGGGAGACCTATAGCCTCGAAGAACCTCTGGCGCGTCATGCTGTAATGGTAGCCTCGGACCCAGAACTATATAACCCCCTCCTCTATGTCAGATAGATCTCTGAAATCCTTCATAGTGAAGGGTAGCTAGAAACTCCCGGACGACCTCGGGGTGAGTTGAAATGACGGCCAAAAGAACTCCATCAATCCTACGACTGCCACCAAGGCATCTACCTCCCCCAGCATACCCATACTCTCTAAGAATGGTCTGGAGATGAAGCGGCTGGCCCGGAACTATACGCAAGCCAATGCTCTAAATCTCTCTCTAGCCTCGTTGCTCATCCAGAGAGGAGCCTGAGGCTCAGGCTGGTCATGAGGAATGTTACATCATGGAGGCATCCTGAAAAGAAAAGAAAGTTAGCTTTACATTATTGTTGCATATAATAGCTAAACAAAAGATTATGAATTTTTTTAAATTTGACAGCATTTCGGCTGAAATGTGCCTATCCAAAAAACCATTCGACAGCATCCCAGTAAGGATGTGCCTACGCAGAAAATTTTAAAAATTTTTGGGCAGCATCCCGGCAGGGACGTGCCCAACTTCTAGTATAAAAAAATGCAATAAAGGGACAGGCCTCAGGCCCCAAGCAACAATTTCATCATTTGCGAGTTATTTTTGCATCTTATTTAGTTCAAACCACTCCTAAAACTAAGTTAGTCCAGGGCAAGTCCACAAATCTCAAATTCTTTTCTTTTCAATTTATTATTTGTTCATGCATATTTATATTCTTACGACTATGTTTTGCATCAGTCTAAAGAAACTAAGTGGACAGGAGTAGAAATTAATACTACATCTTGCTAAATTACACTAAACATGCATTTTCCATGCAAATTTACTAAAAAAGATATAAAAAGGAATAAAGAAACATGACAAACTAACCTGGTAGTTGACGAAAATATACTGAAAAAAAACTTGACGGAAATGCGAAAAAGATACTCCTAAGTTTGCATGATAGTACAAGGGTCATTTTAGCGCAAACGGTGTGTAAAATAGGCAAGGAGTGAAGAAGAAAAGTGAAAAAACAATGAAGGGATGGCGCTGGTTTCGCGAGGGAAAAGAGGAAGAAGAGGAAAAAAAACTGAAGAGGCATCGCTGGGCGCCCCTTTTATAGTTTTTCATGACCGACGGGCTTCCCGTCGGAACAACAAGCGATGGGCAGCCCGTCTGTCGTTAAAAACTCTATTTTTTCATTCCATCTTCATCCCCTTCATTAATGGCCTATTTAATAAGTCATTAATGAAATAAAAACTCATTAAATGCCCCCATTTTCTCTGTTTTTTTTTATGTAAAACTCCCTAAATATTCTTTGATTTCCACATCCGACGCGTGTCCCTATCAAATTATGAAGAAATATGCAAAAATTATTTTATGCGCGTTGTCACACCCTAATTGCCCCCTAAAAGTTTGAGCCATTTTTTTGCATGTGCATTGTGTGTGTTTGGGCATGTGATAAGTGTTTTATGGGAAAATTGCATGTTTTGAGGGTTTTGTTATTGTGTGAGTGCATATATGATATTAGGGTGTATGTAAGTTGGGTTGTTATAGTGTGTGTTTGCTCATATGATAGTAGGATGAGTTTTAGTGAGGGAGGTCTAATGTGTGTGTTGTAGAGCATGTGGTTGGGTGTGAGTGATCAAATCCCACTAATGAGGGAATGACACATGGCTAGGGTTACGAAAAGATGAACAGAAGAAGAAAGAGAATAGGGAAAAGCAGAATTTTCCATCTCTTTTTCCCATTCTCCTCTTCTCTCTGTCTCTCTTCTTCCTTTGCTCTCCATTTGTGTGGCCTAGTTTGGATTCAAGTGATTGTTGGTGGAAGTTGATCATCTCTTGCACTCTAATTGGTAAGTTTTCTGCATCTCCATCATCTCCTTCATCTTGTTCTCCATCTTCTTATTCACATTTTTGGTTTAGGGTTTGATGTTTGGTTTGTTGTTTGTGTGATTTATGGGTTTGTTTGGTTAGTTGAGCCTCCTCGTGATCCTAAAGGGAAGGAGAAGGCATCGGGAAGTGGTGCTCATTAGATTGGAGCTAAGGAGTATCAGGTTTGGGAAAATTCTTGTGTTTGATGTTCATGTGTGATTTTCTGGGTTTGCATTAATTTCTGAAGATTATGTTGTGTAAATGGGCTTATATTGGTATATATGGTATGGGTTTTGGTTTATAATAAGTTACGATGCATAATTACTGAGCTATTTGAACCAAATGTGAAGTGAATGAATTTTGCTGGAATTTTCTAGTTTTGTGATTATTGAGATTTTGATTTGTGAATTGATAAATTGATTGTAATTAATTGTGGAAATATGTTGTTTTATGTTGGTTGTGGTGTTTGGAAGGCCTATTTTGAGGTAAGATTGAGTTTAAGTTTGATTTGGGTGAAAATGGTTTTGATTTGAATTTTTTGGGTTTCCTGCGTTTTGTTGAGAAAGGGAAATCCCGATGCTATTGCAAGCGCGACATTCTCTCTAGCATGACAGAACAGAATTTCTAGCTCTCGCGTCTGAAGGCTGAGGGCATGTGAGCATCATGAGCAACGCTCATGAGTCATGAGTCATGCTTACAAGACGTGAGCATGGCTCACGACTCGTGAGCATTGCTCACGAGTCGTCCGCACTGCTCACGAGTCGTGAAGAACCCTCCGTGAAGGTTGTTCACGTCCCTTGCCATTCTGTCGCGATCGCAATAGTGACTTCAGTATGCCCTGTTTCTCTGACGTGTTCTGTTCTTTTTTCTAAAATGGGTTTTAAATGTCTTTTCTTGGCTTTGCACTGCTGTATGCTATATTATTTTGCTTATATGTGTAATATCATGATTTCTTCATGACAAATAACATGTTATCCATGATAAATTATATTTTGTGAATTGAAACATGATTTGAATTATGCACGACCTGCGAAAGTCAGTCTAGTGGATAGTTAGGCATGCCTAATAGAGTCTCTTAGCTGCAGCCCTTTGCCCCGTTTGGACCCCGATCAGGTCCCTGTTTCGATCCTCGCGATCCCTGAAAAGTTTTTGATCTTGTTTAAGGTCCCCTCTGTAAAATGTTTTGAATGTGATAAATAAAATATTTTTTGATTCGTAGCCGTAAGGTACCGTCACTGTTCGATTCGTACCCGTATGGTACCATCACTGTTTACTCGTTATCCACTATTGTGAGTTAGCAGGTGCTCTGTTTGCTTTGTTCTGCCTTGAAATGATTGCAAGAATATGATATTCGAATGCGCACAATGATAAGTATGAGAAATCAGTTATTATGTATATGGAATTTGGATATGAGCTTCTGAATGTATGTCTTTATTATGCAAGCTTGATTATATATCTGACATGATTATCCGCATATGTCATATCGTATGTGTTATGCTTTGAAGACCATTGTGAATGGCCATCCACGTTATTTGTGTGTTTCCCCACTAAGAATTATCGCTTAGCACGGTGTTTATCCGTGCAAGTGCGGAAGGTTCTGTGTTTTGGGAGAGTCGCCGCCAGTCAAGCCAACACAGAAGGGATTAGTGTTAGGGTTATTTTTGGTGGTACTTTATGATGATTCTTTTTATTATAGAACTCTCATTGTATCAGCATTTTTCTAAGCTTCCGCTTATATATTTTGGATATGTAATTATTTTGTAACATTAGTTTCATCAGAATATTATTGTAATGAATGTTATTATATTAATGCATGATCATGATGATGTTTCTCAAAAGTTTTAATTTCTACTGTATTTTCGTATGTATTGATGTATGAATGTATGCTTTGTATCGATCTGTTTGGTGTGACACCCCTGCTCCTACGCTGTGACACCCCCGCTCCTACGCTGTGACACCCCCTACCCATACTTAGGCATACCCATCCTCAAGGAGTGAGAAGCCGTATGAGCCGGGTGTGTCACCAAGTAGATAAAGATACAAAGCATACATTCATACATAATAACCATACATCATTACAAGGGAAATTAAAACCTTCATAAGTATCAGAATGATCCATCATTACAATAGCAAAATTCATTACAAAAATGTTCTGATCAAAAGTCAGAATAAGATAATTACATATCCCATAAGTATATAAATGCGGAAGCTTTACAAAATAATGGTATAAAGAGAGTTCCGATACAAAAGAATCAACACGCTATCAAAAATAAAGTCCTAACACTAATCCCTCTGTGTTGGCTTGACTGGCGAGGACTCTCACAAAAGAACACCATCCTCCGCACCTGCACGGATAAAACACCATGCTAAGCGATAAACGCTTAGTGGGGAAACACACAAGTAGTATGGACGGCCATTCACAATGGTCGTCGAGGCACAACACATTCACAATGGTAAATGCAGATAATCATAGCAAGTAAATATACATTCTTGCATATAAAAGCCATACTTTCGATAACATAAGCTCACATCCATACTCACATTCATAGTTACATTAACTAATCATTCATCTCATTATCATACTCATTTGGATATCACATTCGTATAATCACATTGGAGCAAACTAAAGCGAACAGAACACCTATTGACTCACAATAGTGGATAACGAGTATACGGACACTACCTTATGGGTACGAATCGAAAACCATTTCACTTTATCAATTGCAAAACATTTTACTGAGGGGACCTTTAACAAGATCCAAATACTGAGGGGTTTGCGAGGAGCCAAACGGGGACGGAACTGAGGCTGCAGCTTAAGACTCTATTAGGCATGCCTAACTATCCACTTACTTGACACTAGCAGGTCATGCATCATTCAGATCATACTTCCAAGTGTAACACATAATTATACTCACATTCATAACAAGGAATCATAAATAAGACATGCGTAACCCAATATCATTCAACAACCTATAACATGCAATATCATATTACTTATTATTTGGCTAAGTTAAAATACCCATTATATCATTTGCACATTAAAAACACATAAATGAGGACTAAAGAGCTCAAAACAGAAGAAAAAGGATTGAGAAGGACCCAAATACATTTGATAAAAACAGGAGGGACAGGGGCTAGAGGGGCACGAGTTGTGCTGAGGAGCACGACTCGTGCTCCTGGAGACTTGAGGGGCACGAGTCATGCTGAGCAGTATGACTCGTGCTGAGTCCCTCAGGCATGAGCACGGGTCGTGCTCTTCGAGCACTACTCGTGCTCATACTCCCTGCCAGAGCACGTCTTGTGTTCTAGAACACGACTCGTGCTCTGGCTCTCTCACTGCTCCCTCCAAGGTGTAAAAGAGAAGAAAAAGAGGAAGAAATACTAACTAGATGGACACGACTCACACGCCTAAGCACGACTAGGATAAGCACACAAACAGCAAACAAAGGAAATGAAATCACGGAAGAGACAGCTAACGCAATTTTCCAATTTTTTGAAACCCTAACGTCATGAACTTCACCCAGAACCCAGAAAATCATCCCATCTTAAACCCAATTCAATTTTTAGCTGAAATTACACTCTTCCAGTACCTAAAACCCACGTAAAACAGTATAGAAACACCTCTTTCAACAACGACCCACTCAAAACATAGATTAACTTAATCAACAGATGCAAAAATTCTAGAACCCAAAAAAAATGACAGTAACTCACTATCATCCACATTGATTTCATCACACCCATATTCAGAAGCACAAAATGCACCAAATCAAACTCATAATAGTTATATCAACATGCAACTCATTACCCATAAAATTTCCAGCCAAATAAATCAACTTTTCACAACCATTCACAAAATATCAAAATGCAGAATATTCCCAAACTTGAAAATCTGAAGCTCTAATCACTTAGTTCCACTACTCCCTGCCTTCTCTTTTTCCTTGGGATCACGAGGAGGCTCAGCTAAGCACAACACATCAGAGGACACCCAAAATACAAACCCTAAGTTAAATCTAAACCCAGAAATCAAGAAGAAGATGTAACTTACCAAAGGAATGCAAGGAGATGAGTAATTTTTGCCAACAGTAACTTGAATCAAGGCTAGGGTTTCAAAAGAAGAGTAAGGGAAGAGATGAGACAAGGGAAAAGAAGAAAACAGGAAAGAGGAGATGAAAATCTGCTTTCCCCAATTTATTCTCTCTCTTAACTCATCTTTCTCCTAACCTTAACACTTGTCAATTTCCTATTGGTGGAAACTAACCACTCACACCCAACAAGCATACACTACTCACACACAATGCACTCCCAACTAATGCACACCCTACTAGTGTGTGAGTAAAGCATACAACCACCACACCATTACTCACACCCTACAATGGTATGCTCATGCACCCACAAACATATCCCAACTAATTCACACCCTAATAACATACATGCATCCACATGATAACAAAACCCTTAAAACATACATTTTACCCAAAATACCCTTATGACATGCTAAACACATACCATGCATGCACACACAATTGGCCTCATACTTAGTAGGGGGCAAATGGGGTGTGACATATGCCATCTCACTCCAATCCTAATGGGTTCGCCTATGTATGGGTAGGGGGTGTTACAGTTTTTTATATCAGAGCCTAGGTTTAGGCATTTCTGGGTGATGTTGTGTATAAATGCATATATATGTCTAGGACTGTGTTGGCTGATGCGGTTGTCTTTATCTTTCTTTTAGATAGATTTCGATTCTATTCGAGGGTCGCTTGAGGGATCAGCCGAAAGCGTGAATCCCCAAGCTGTTGATCCTTCAATTTCTGTGTCAGCTCAACCTACTAGGGTACAGCCTGAGGCTGCAGCCATGCCCTTCGAAGCGATGCTTAAGCTATCTCAAGACATGGCTCGAGTCTTAGAGAGAGTGACAGCCCCTAAGGCCCCAATTGAAAGTATGAGAAGAGCGGGTTTAGAAGATTTTATGGGACCGGTTTGGATGAATCGGAGAATGTTAAGAAGTGGTTAGATAAGGTGAAGCGTACTCTAAGGGAGGTCTGGTGTCCTCCTGATCAGCAAGTGGAGTGTGCAGTGGCATTGCTCCAAGGGTCTGCTTTTAACTGGTGGGAGTTGGTCTATAGGCATCCCCAATTGCCTGACTCGATTTCTTGGGAGTTCTTTGAGAGGGAATTTACGAATAAGTATGTAACTCAGACCTACAGGGATGCGAAGTGGGCTCAATTCTTGAGTTTAAAGCAGCGAGCTATGACAGTATCCGAATTTGAGAAAGAGTTTAACCGTTTGGCGAAGTATGCACTAGAAGGTATTTTGATAGAGGAGTTCAGGTGTAGACATTTTGAGGCCGGATTGAATGAGTCGCTGTGGGCGATGTTGATTTCTTTGATGGGTACTCCGGGAGTGGGGTACTACCAGATTGTGCAAGCTACAATACAGGATGAGAGATCCGAATTGATTTTGAGAGAGAGGGCTCAGAGGAGGAACCCCTCTCATGGAGGTTCATCTTCTTCATCCTCGAGTAAGAGGTCAAGGAACCCGCAGGATGGGTCATCCGCAGGCCCGGCTACGAGAGGTAGAAGACAGGGTTTAGCTTTGGTATCTAGTTCTGGTAGAGGTAATTTGGGTGTAAGGACTAAGATGTTACCTGAATGTACTCATTCCAATAAGCGGCACAGAGGTGGGTGTAGGTGGCTCACAGGTGGGTGTTTCCGCTGTGGGAGCACCGAGCACTTTTTAGCCAATTGTTCAAGAGGGAGTGATGGTTCTAGTGATCAGCGAGAGGCTAGTAGAGTTGGTTCAAATGCTACTCAAGCTAGTCGTGGTAGAGGCCGTGGAACAGGTCGAGGCGGTAGACCTAGAGAAGGAGCTGCATCTGAGTCAGTTGAGCGTCCTTTGACAGTGCCAGCTAGAGCCTATGCAGTGCGAGCGCGGGAGGAGCAGGATGCTCCTGATGTGATAGCCGATAAGTTTCTACTCCATGACACTGAATTATATGCTCTAATTGATCCTGGTTCCACACACTCATATTTGTGTACATATAAGTTATTTTATAAGTTGCATGTTGTAGATCAGTTGGATTATGAGATTTGTGTGACCAGTCCTTTAGGGCATAGTGTCAATGTGAGTAGAGTGTTTAGGAATTATCCCCTATTGGTTGAGGGAGTTGAGCTCCCAGCAGATTTAATTGAGTTTCCATTCAGAGAGTTTGATCTGATTCTGGGTATGGACTGGTTAGGTAAGCATCGGGCAGTGGTTGATTGTCATAGGAAGACGGTCATTATTCGAGATAGAGATCGGTCTCCTGTTATTGTTAAAGGGTTGGGTGTTAGTTCTTTGAGTAATGTGATTTCCGTAATGCAAGCGAAGAGATTTATTAGGAAGGGTTGTGAGGATTTTCTGGGATCAGGTTAGTATTGAGAATATCCCTATTGTTCGAGAGTTTGGAGGTGTTTTTCCGAGTGAGTTGCCTGGTTTGCCTCCTGAGAGAGAAGTGGAGTTATCCATAGAGATAGTGTCGGGTACTTTGCCTATTTCAAAAGCACCTTATCAGATGGCACCTGTAGAGTTGAGAGAACTCAAAACTCAGCTACAAGAGTTATTGGATAAGGGGTTTATTAGACCCAGCATATCTCCTTGGGGAGCTCCGGTTCTGTTTGTTAAGAAGAAGGATGGTTCTTTGAGGATGTGCATCGACTATAGGCAAATTAACAAGGTCACAGTGAAGAATAAGTATCCTTTATCTAGGGTCAAGGATTTGTTTGATTAGCTCCAAGGTGCGGGTGTCTTTTTGAAGATTGATCTTTGGTTGGGGTATTATCAGTTGCGAGTTTAAGATGTAGATGTGGTTAAGACTGCATTTCAGACTCGGTATGGCCACTATGAATTTTTAGTGATGCCATTTGGTTTGACCAATGCACTTGCGGCTATCATGGATTTGATGAACCGAGTGTTTAGGCCATATCTTGATCGATTTATAGTGGTGTTCATAGATGATATTTTGGTTTATTCTAAGGATGAGAGTGAGCATGAGGAGCACCTTCGTTTAGTTTTACAAGTGTTGAGAGAGCATCAGTTGTTTGAGAAACTCAGTAAGTGCGACTTTTGGCTTCGGGAAGTGTCATTCTTCGGTCATATTGTGTCAGCCAAGGGTATCCAGGTGGATCCAGCTAAGATTGAGGCAATTGTGGATTGGAAAGCGCCTAGAAATGTTCAAGAAGTGAGGAGTTTTCTTGGTTTTGCGGGTTACTATCGCTGGTTTGTGAAAGGTTTCTCAGTTATTACTGCTCCGATGACGAGATTGTTAAGGAAATGGGTCAAATTTGAGTGGTCGGATAAGTGTCAGACCTGTTTTGAGAGGTTGAAAGGATTGCTAGTTGAAGCTCCTGTACTTACTCAACCCATCTCGGGTAAGGAGTTTGTGATGTACAACGATGCTTCTAGTGTCGGTCTTGGTTACGTGTTAATGCAGGAGGGGAAAGTTGTGGCTTATGCTTCCCGTCAGTTGAAGCCACATGAGAGGAATTATTCGACACACGATTTGGAGTTAGCAGCTATGATTTTTGCTTTGAAGATTTGGCGTCACTATCTGTATGGGGAGAAATATAGGATTTTCATGGATCATAAGAGTTTGAAGTATCTCCTCACACAGAAGGAGTTGAACATGAGACAGCGCCGGTGGTTAGAGTTGTTCAAGGATTATGACTGCATTGTGGATTACCATCCTGGTAAGGCCAATGTTGTGGCAGATATTTTGAGTCGAAAGTTGATTTCAGCTTTGTTTTTGAGACTGTTTAGATGGAGATTTGATTCAGATGGGGCTTTGGTTGCCCAGTTAAGAGTGAGGCCTATGTTGAGACAGAGGATTGTGGATGCTCAGAAGGATAATGAGAGGTTACAGTGGGTTTTGCAAGAGGTTTGATCTAGTAAGCAGTCAGAGTTCTCAGTTCTGGATGGGGTGCTGATGTATAGGAATCGGTTGTGTGTGCCTGAGAATGATGAGTTAAGGAAGCAGCTTTTGAGTGAGGCGCACTCTACGGTTTTCACCATGCATCCTGGTGGTGATAAGATGTATCAGGACATGAAGCAATTCTATTGGTGGTCTGGTATGAAGAGAGATATCGTCGATTATGTGGCAAAGTGCTTGACTTGTCAGCAAGTAAAGGCTGAGCATCAAGTTCCTTCGGGATTGCTCACACCTTTATCTATTCCTGAGTGGAAGTGGGACGATATTTCCATGGATTTTGTGTCTGGCTTGCCGTTGACTCAGAGGAAGCATAACTCGGTTTGGGTGATTGTGGATTGGCTTACGAAGTCAGCTCATTTCCTACCAGTTAGAGTGGATTATCCGATGGATAAGTTGGCCAGTATCTATGTGGATGAGGTGGTCAAATTGCATGGAGTGCCATTATCTATAGTGTCAGATTGGGACCCAAGGTTTACATCTAAGTTTTTGAAAGAACTACAGAGAGCTTTGGGTACCAAGTTAAATTTCAGTACGGCGTTTCATCCTCAGACAGATGGTCAGTCAAAGCGGGTCATATAGATTCTGGAGGATATGTTACGGGCTTGTGCATTGGATTTTTCGGGTAGTTGGGACAGATATGTGCAGTTGATGGAGTTTGCCTACAATAACAGTTATCAGTCGAGCATCGGTATGACACCGTATGAGACTTTGTATGGTCGACAGTGTAGGACTCCAGTTTGTTGGACAGAATTATCCGAACGTTCAGTTATTGGGCCAGAGTTGGTTGGGGATACAGAAGAAAAGATCAGAGTTGTGCAGCGGAATCTGAAAGCGGCTAAAGATCGACAGAAATCCTATGCTAACCTTTAGAGGAAAGAAGTTCAGTTTGAGGTCGGGGAAAAAGTTTTCCTTAAGGTTTCTCCTTAGAGGAAAGTAGTTCGATTTGGTAAGAAAGGTAAGCTTACTCCTCGATTTATTGGACCGTATGAGGTGTTAGCTAAGGTTAGTCCGGTAGTGTGATGCGCGCCGAACCCTGCGATGCCCCGACCGCCCGCCTTTAGGGCTTTCGGGATGAGGTTCATGAAAAATTACAAGTGAAATTGCAAGGGCGTCTATTTCGGGCAACAAGGAGGTTTCATGGAGTCGCCACCCAATAGAATATTGGGAAAGTTCGTCTAGCCTCAGTGAGCCTAAGACAGCACAGCTATGTCCATTTTGGGCCAGCTAGAGGGGTCTTGGAGGCCGCATCCTAATAGAACATTAGGATGGTCCTCTCGCCTTATGGAACCTAGGACTATGCAAATTGAGCCTTTTTATGGGACACAAGAGGTGTCTTAGAGGCCCCATCCAAATAGAACATTGAGATGGCCCTCTTGCCTCGTTGAGCCCAAAGACCAGATATGGTTCGGGACTTCTCATTTATTCATACCTTGATTAAGTTAAAATTGAGTTTTTAATTTAAGTGTTCATCCCTTTTCTCATATGTTTTGATGCAATAATTAGAGCGCAAGTTGGTCATCCAAGGAAAGTGGTAAATGAAAGCATAATTAAAATAAAGTACATAAAAAATAAATTACAACAAAACTAGAGGCGGAATACAATCCCCATTGTAAAATAAATGTAAATCATGCATAAAACGGGTTATTTATTTAAGGATGAGGACATTGGTCCTCGCATGCATAGTTGAATAAAATAATTTTAAAGTGATAATTTATTTGGATGAAAAACTAGGACATTAGTCCCACTTTTATTTAGAAGAAAAACCAAATTAATTAATATAAATATTTTTGTGAATTTTTAATTAACGTGCATGAAAATAAATAAACTTATTACAAATTACATCAAATAAAATAATAATGAAAAAAATAAAAATGCTAAAAACGACAAATTCCACCAAAATGGTGTCTTCAAATCTCTATGGGCTCCCACTTGACATTGGAAAAGCTCACACATAGAAAAATATTTAAAATAAAACAAACATAAATATAAAGTGATGTTAGTAATGAAAAATAAATTAAACATGTAACATGTAAAAAATGAATTAAAATAAATAAAATGCATCATGCATGACAAATTAATTAGATGGCATAATAATAAAAAATAACTTAACACATGAACAATTAAACATGCATAAATAATAAAAAATAACAACAATAATAAAATTCAACATGCATGAAAACATGAAAATAACAACGATGATGATGACAACAATAACAAATTATAATAATAAACAAAACTAATAAAAATAATAAAAATAATAATAATAATAGTAATGATAAATAATAATAATAATAATAATAATAATAACAATAATAACAATAATAATAACAAATAATAATAATAATGATAATAATATCAAAGAATATGGACAATCCAATTAAATATGCAAGAACAAAAATGAAAATAAAACAAGCCAATCATGTTAACACATGTTAAATAATAATACTAACAATAACACTAATATATGAACAAAAATAATGACAATAATATGAACATGAACAATTAAATATGAAATAAGAAATAATAATATGAACAATTAAATAAAAGATTAAGAATAAGAAATAATAATATGAACAATTAAATAAACATGCAAGAAATAAACAGTAAAATAAATAATAGATCTAAAAGAATTTACATGATAGCTAACTAATTGTAAACAAAAATAAATTAAAAATTAAATTAAAAGTTGAGTCAAGAATGTTTACCCTCGAATTTCATGTGATGAATGAAGTTGGATGATAAATTCTTTGCTTTGATTTAATAAAAATATATAACATATAATGAAATTTTATCCCGAGAACAAATAATTGATTTATTTGTCTTATGAAAAAATTATGAAAAACAAGAAGTAAATTCCCAAGAATAAATAATACATTTATTTGTCTCAAGAATTAAATTAAAAAAAATCAAATTAGAACACTTGGAGAATTTTTCTTGAAGAAGAAAAATAAATAAGAAGAAGAAGAAGAAGAAGAAGAAGAAAAGAGAAAGTATATTTTTCTTAAGAAAAATCCCCCCTCAAAATTCTCTCTAAAAATGATTTTATAATCCCCAAAAAATTCATATTTTTAATAAAAAAATTAAATTAATTTAACTCACATTAAACCCAAAAAACTCAATAATTTGAAGAGTTTAGAAGATAAAAGGTTTTTAAAATTAAATTATGCAAAAAAAAAAATGAGTTAAAAACACTAAAAAATGAAGAAAAATGGATTGGGGGCTGATCGGCCATGCACGGGCACGCACAGGGGCGAGCGGGCCCCGAGCGCGCTGGGCGCTGCCGCAGCCCGACACTTGCGATTTTTCGATTTTTTTCTCCTAAAACACAATAATTTCAAAACATACCCTTTTTGTCTCAAAAATAATTTTTAAAACATTTAAAATATTTTTTAAAATACATTTTTATTTATTTCTAATAAATCAATTTGACAAGGAAATCATCACTTCCAACTTTCATTTTTGCCTATAAACAAGCATACTTAATTTCATCATTGGGTAATCCTGATCTGGGCTGCCTCGGGACCCGGTGTCTACAGTTTTCCCCAGTTTTGGGGAAACTAGTGCACTAGTGTCTAGGTGAGCCTAAACTCAAAAAAGGGAAAAAAGCGCGTACCTGAGGCGGTCGTCTTTCCAGATTGGACGATATTGTTGTGAAGGTTGTCACCAGCTTATCGACGTGTCGTCCATTATTGAAGCAGTAGTGTCGTGATCGTGTTAACCCTCCATGGAGTGGTAGTGCCATCATCGTGCTAACCCTTCTGAAGTGGTAGTGCCGTGGTCGTGCTAACCTTCCGTAAAATGGTAGTGCCGCCATCGTGCTAACCCTTTTGAGATTTAAAGTGGTGCTGTCTATGAGCCCTTTGGTTGATTTCCCCATGTGAGATCTTTGGTTGATTATTTGAATTTGATGATTGAATCGATGTCTGGATTGATATTTTGACTGATGTCGTTTTTGGTTGGTTACCCCTTGAGAGGTCTTTGGTTGATGCTTGGATTGATGCTTGAACTGATGTCGTCATTCAACTTTTGCCGGTGTCCGCATTGAATCTCTCTTACTGCAAAATTGAAAAACAAAATAGGCAGGAAAAATAGTGAGCATGCACGTGAAACGCATGAGTTATCCAGAAATGCAGGATAAGAATTCAACTTAGTGGACTTAGAGATGACAGCCGGGCTAGCTGCAATTGCGATCGGATCGATCCTTTTGAAGCTGCTTTTGAATTTCATTTCTTTGGAATTGTGAGGTTCTCATCTAATACCTGTAGTCATTTTTTGAAGGTAGTGCGTCCCTTATGGATTTTCACACTAGCTTTTCTTAGCAGGAAATGCGTCCTTTGCGGATTTTCACATAACCCTGTGCCTTATTTTTGCCTGGAATGGATCCAACCCAATCCAGCGGCTTTTTCTTTTTTTGAAGGACAAACTGCCTGTTTCCAGGTTTTCACCTTATCCTTTTGCTTAACTTTTGCTTAGAGCGCCAATTACGGTTTTCATCTCTAATGGCCTTTTTTTTTTTTTGCAGATTGCTGAAGTTGTTGCCAAAAATCTTTCAGGCTTGATCGGCATGTGCTTACACCCATGTCTCTGATCACACCAATATGTCATTGCATAAATGCATGTGTTTCAATTCGATTTCATTAAACATGATCATTGTTTGACATTAACCTCAAAAAATACAGGACCTCATCTAATCTCGGGATAGATCTTGGAAGCATCAAACTTCTGTTATCAATCCGCCCTCTCGGGTTTTCACGATTGAAAATTTTCTCTCTGCCCTTAATTTAATTTTTTTCTGAAGCAAATTCTAGATGCAACGTTGGGGACGAGATTCAACTCAAATGCATAAATGCACTTGTGGCTCCCTGCTTGAAGCTCAAGAAACACTATATGCCTCTTCTTACATACCGAACCTTATTAGAAGGTCATCTCCGCTAATTAGATAAGACTGAACCAAGAATTAAAAGGTCTTACTTTGGTTGTAACGTTAGGCTTAGGTAGATGGCTATCAAAGGAGGATCAGGTTGCTAGAAAATAAATGGCCGCTCAACTCAATGGCGTACTATAAAGGTATTTTCGGACTTAGATTTGATAATACTTTAGCTTATCAAGCTCAGAATAATAAGTAAGTTAAAGCGATTGCCACTGAAACTCATCAAGAGGTTGCTATCTTTAGCTCTACCTCTTTTTTCTCTTTTTCTCTATCTTTTTTTTTTTAGCTCCTCAACCTCAGAATAACAATTAAGTTAAAGTGATTGCCACAGAAACGAATCAAGGGGTTACTATCTTGAGCTCTACCTCTTTTTCTTCTTTTTCGTTCTCTTTTTATTTTTTTTTTCACGAGCTCATGTCTTTTGCACATGACTAAATCCTCTTCCCAAAGTGTAAACTCATCCTTATCAGCGAAATTTTTGATAACCCAAAGAATTGTCAATGATGTACATCCATCCTTACTAGAACGGCCATTCTTCTAAGGGGAGGCAAAAATTATTTTAGGCGACGGGTAGTGTGACGAAAGCCGAACCCCGTGGCCTCCCAAAAGCCCGCTTTAGGGCGATCGGGATGGGATTCATTAAAACTTGTAAGGTATTTACAAGTACGTCTATTTTGGGCAATAATGAGGTTTCTTGGAGTCGCCACCCAATAGAACATTGAGAAGGGTTGTCTAGCCTCAGCGGGCCTAAGACGGCGCAAACATATCCATCTTGGGCTAGCCGGAGAGATCTTGGAGGCCTCATCCTTTACCCCTTGGAGCCTAGGATTGTAAATTTAAGTCTTTTGGTGAGACTCAAGAGGTGTCTTGGAAGTCTTAGACCTCTCGCCTCATTGAGCCCAAAGACCAGAGTGAGTTCGAGACTTCTCATTTATTTGTACCTTGATCAATATTATGATTAAGTTTTGAATTCATTATTTCACAATCTTTCCACACAATGCATTTAATTAAGGCACAATCATTCACGTCAAAAGCAATAAGTAAAGCATTATTAGAATAAATATTCTCAAAATAAATTACAATAAAACTAGGGGCGGAATACAAGCCCCATTGTAAATAAAATACAAATCATGCATAAATCGGGGTATTCATTAATGATGAGGATATTGGTCCTCGCATGCATATTTATTATAAAACACTTTTGATGTGATGATTTTATTTTGGATAGATAAAATTGAGACATTGGTCCCATTTTTATTTAGGAAAAATTCCAAATTAATTAATAAAAATGCTTTGTGATTTTTTCTCTAGCGCCTAAAATAAACAAATTTATAGGAAAATTACATAGCAAAATAAATGGAAAAGCAAAATGAATAAAATATCACAAATAAAGCAAATAAATACTTGATCCCAAATGAGCCTTCTGAATCTTCCCGTGTGCTCGTAAAAATGCCCAAGAAGGAAAATGAGATGTGAAATAAAAATAAAACACAAATAGAATAATTGTTAGTAATTGAATCAATTAAAATCAATTAAATATAAAATAAATGATAAAATAAAATAAAATGAGATAAAACAAAATGATATCAAAATAACAAATGAATTAACATGTTTACAATTTAAAATAAATGAGAAAAATGTGTTATGAACAACAAATGGATTAAAAGATGTAATTGGAATAAAATACGACATGTTAATTAATTAATGTGTAAAAATATGAATATGATAATAGTGAAAATAAATAAGTGAACAAAATATCAAATATATGATAATGACAATGGAAAAGAATATTAAATAAATGACATGATTAATTAAATATGTTCACAAATGATATAAACCATTTACATGGCAAAAAGATCAATCAAAATGAATTAATTTAATTACATGTTAAAAATAATGATGAATTAAAGTGAAATAAATTAATTACATGTTAGGAATTAAAAGAAATCAATATTCACATGAATAAAATAAATGAATGAGAATAATAATAAAAATATACATGTTAATAAATTAAATATAAACAAAATAAATAAATAAATAACTGAAAATAATAAAAATGAATAAATTAAATATGAACAAAAAGAACAAGAAGAACAAGCCCGGAGTGTTTACCCTCAGATTTTCGGATTCGATGAAGGTAAAAAGATGATTGATTTCCTTATTCTTGATTTGCAAGATTAGACTTAAATAATAAAAATGTTGGAATTTTATTCCAAGGACAAATAGGCTTAAAAAAATGATCAAAAATTCTTTAAGGACAAAGAATTAATTTCTTTGCCTAAAAAACGATTTTTATTGATTAAAGAATGAAAGTGATGTCAAGAACAAACAATTATTTTGTTTGTTCCAAAGAAAAAAAATCATTTATGAGAAAAAATTGTTTTTTTAGAAAATCAAATGAAAAAATCGATTTTAGGAACAAACAATTATTTGTTTTGCCACAAAATCCATTATTCATCAAAAAAAAGATTCAAAATAATAAAAAACCTTTAAAAAGTTTAATTGAAAACAAATAAAAATTTAAAAAAATGAATTTTAAGAGCAAACAATTATTATGTTTACCTCAAAATTCAATTGCATCAATAAATCTTCTTTTAAAAAGTGTTTAGAAGAAATTCTATTGGAAAAAAGAACTAAAAAGATGAACTCAATTTTTTTGTTAGGGGAAAATCTGGAATTTTTTCTTAGAGAAATTAAGAGGAAGAAGAGAAAAAGATGAAAAGAAAATACCCTAGAAAAAGTCCCCAAAAGAATTCCCCTTTTAGGTTTTCATCTCATTCTTTTTATATGAAAAAATAGGAAAAATAAAATAATTAAAGGGATAAAATTTAATTAAATTAGATATTACCTATTTTAATTTTTAAAAATGGAAAAAATCCCTTAAAACCATGAAAAAGGGATAAAAAACAGATTTTTAGGACCAAAAATCGAAAAAAAGGGGTATCATACCCTTTAGCGACGCCCAGGAGTAGGGACGCCCGTCGCTATATAGGGACGGGCGTCGAAGCGGCAGCGCAGCGTGCATCCGCGTGCGCCAGCGCGTACACCAGCGCGCCATGCGCGCAATGCTGCCCGCGCTCTTTAGCGACACGCAGCATTGGCGACGCTGCGCGTCGCCTTTGGGTTGGGCGCCAGCGCGCCGCCGCGCTCGACACTCGCAATCCAATTTTTTTTTTTAATTTTAAATTGACTAAAAATACTATAATTTTAAGCCCTCATTTTCCAAAACTAATTTTTAAAATATTTTTTATTATTTTTCAAATTTTCACTCCAAAAATGCAAATTTTACAAGGAAATCATCACTTTTAACCTTTTTGCCTGTGGAAAGGCGTCTTATCATCATTGGGTAACTCTAATCTTGACTACCTCAGGACCCGGTGTCTACAGTTGCCCCCAATTTTGGGGAAACTAGTGCACTAGTGCATTGATGAGCCAAAATTCAGAGAAGGAAGGAAAGAGATGCGTACTTGAGGCAGCCCTTGCCTTTTTGCCGGGGAAGTAGCAATGCGTCTAGTCTACTCTAGACTTACAAAACGCGAGAGTTGCTCTTCTGAACTGCACCGAGTCCACTTCAGACTTACAAAGTGCGGATGGTGATGCGCCGAGTCTGCTCCAGACTTACAAAACGCGAGGATTGCTCTACTGAGCTGCACCGAGTCTGCTCCAGACTTACGAAGTGCGGATGGTGATGCGCCGAGTCTGCTCCAGGCTTACAAAACACGAGGGTTGCTCTCCTGAGCTGCACCGAGTCTGCTCCAAACTTACAAAGTGCGGATGGTGATGCGCCGAGTCTGCTCCGGACTTACAAAATGCGAGGATTGCTCTTCTGAGCTGCACCGAGTCCGCTCCAGACTTACAAAGTGCGGATTGCTCTCTTGAGCTGCACCGAGTTTGCTCCAACTTACAAAGTGTGGATTGCTCTCTTGAGCTGCAAAGAGTTCGCTCCAGACTTACAAAGTGCATATTGCTCTCTTGAGCTGCACCGAGTTTGCTCCAACTTACAAAGTGTGGATTGCTCTCTTGAGCTGCACCGAGTTTGCTCCAACTTACAAAGTGCGGTCCAATCTATCGTGTGCACCCCGCTGTCCTCGTCTCGGTATGCGCGGTGACTAATATGTCCTGCTAGCCTCATCTCATCACCATTCGGCTAGTATATTATCTGATTTGTCGACCATCCTTAGATCGGTATGGTGAACCATTCGTCGCTTTCTTTGCTAGCGCTTATCCTAGACCTCTTCTTTTTACTACAACAAGGGAAAAGCAAATGTACAAGGCATATAAAAGATGCATACTTGTGGCAGTACATACCTGTTGGGGTCGATGTCAAAGTGTGTCCTCGAAGGATGTTTGGTTGTTCCCCATTTTCTTGATTGCACTGATTGTGACATGCCGGATATCGATTCCTCTATCATCTCCAATGCAGCCTCCCTTTTGAAAAGACCTGCATACTTCTCAAGAAGGTGAGAGAATTTGAGCTCTCTCAAAGGAAAATTATATTAGAGGTTTTGTTGCTTGCCTGCAGGCGGATGATTTTTCTATTTCGTTTTCATTTTTTTTTCTTTGTGTTTTCACATTTTTGGACGCGTTTGGACTTTTACAGTGTATTGGATTTTCAAGGCCTTGAAAATATCTTCTTCTTTTTGTTTTGTGTTGTTTTGTTTGAGAATTTGCCTCTATTGTTTTGGGTTTTTTGTTGTTTTTGTTGTTTTGGTTTGAGAGTTTGTATTCTTTGTACATTTGCATTTGTTTGAGAATTTGTACATTTGAATTTGCATTTGTTACACTTACTATGTGACGTATGTCAGCGTATATCTTATGATAGGGAAACTTACCTGGTGGCTTCCGGCCCGGTATGCACAAATCTGGCAATGTTAGGCTGAACTCCTCTCTTGAATCATCTTTAAACATGAGTTCTATTCGGACCCCTCATCTGAGCCATGTACATATACAAAACATTGTGCACGTGTGTGGCATCATGTGTGTGCAATATACATACATTTGAATCCGGATTGTGTGAGGTGTGTTAGCGTACATCTTATGACAGAAAAACTTACCTGTTTGCTCCCGGCATGGTGCGCATGGAGAGGCTTATTCTTTTCCCTCTTGGGAGCAGATCCTTGAGATTCTTCTCTCATGAGGACTTCATCTTGATTATTATGCAAATGTGTGCAAGCATATATCTTATGATAGAGAAACTTACCTTGTTGCTCCTGACATGGTGTATATGAGTCGGCTTGCTCTCTTAAATGCCTTCTTAGGAGCAGGTCATTAAGATTCCCTTCTCGTGAGGACTTTATCTTGATCCGATTGTTCGGCATGGATGAGCATCGATGTAGATTCAAAACTATACCTTGGCTCACTTTTGCGTCTGATTTGCCTCCGACTATGTATGGATAGTTCAACTTCTTAAAGGATCTTATTTTTTATAGATTTGTGTGATTCTGGATTGCCCTGAGCATGGTGTGTCCGGATAGGCTTGTCCTTCTGGGCATTCCACCTCTGTGCATACGCACTTGATTTTATGTTGGGTCCAGTGGCTGGTAATGTTGAGTCGAACCCATCTCTTGGATCATCCTTGCTCATGAGGAGCATTCAAACCTTTCCTTCTGAGTCATGTGCACAACAACAGACTGTGTGTGTGTATGGAATTATGTGTGTGAAATATACATACAAAACTATATACAGAAACACATGTAAAGGATTAATGTACAAGAACTGTGTGTGCATTTCTACACGCGTAAAAGACTAAATGCACGTGACATGCATGTGATATGCAAAAATGAATAGACCACATCCCAGGTGGTTAAGGGATTCGTTGAGAGTACTGCTCAGCTGCCCATATTGTCTGATGCTCCCAAGGATCTAGAAAAGCGTTGTCTTGGCTTTACGGACTCTAACCCATAATCCTTTTAAAGAGAACTGACTCGTCCGCATCTTTGCCCCCCGATCAATGATTATTTTGCCCCCAGGACTCTGAATCAAGATTTGCATTATGCATTATCTGCCTAAAGGTGAATTATTGGAGGTAATGCCATCTTATCGCTCCTGGCTTCAAAAGTCATTGCTTTAAAGGTAGTGCGTCCCTTGTGGATTTTCGCACTAGCTTTTCTTAGCGGGAAATGCGTCCCTTTAGGGACTTTCACAAGACCCTGTGCCTAATTTTTTTATTTTTTTTTTGCCTGGAATGGACCCAACCCAATCCAGCGGTTGTTATTCATTTCATATTTTTTGAAGGACAGACTGCCTGTTCCCAGGTTTTCACCCTGCCCTTTGGCCTAACTTTTGCTTAGAGGACCAGTCACGGTTTTCATCTCTAACGGCCTTCTTCTTTCTTTTTTCTTTTTTCTTTTATTTTTTATTTTTTATTTTTTTAAGACTCATCTTGCCTTTCAATTACGGCTATAAGAAAAGTCGAAGCTGCCATCAAAGCCCCTTCCTAGAGTAATCCGCAATTACTCTTTGAGGCATTTCTCTCTAGGCATCGATCGCATTCCATGGCCTCCCTTAACGAATGTGTTGCTAGATTAGGTGAAGTAGCAGATGAGGATCGGGTTCTTTAGGGCTTCATGAAGCTGCCCTTTACACTACCACCCATTGTGTTTAATAGTTCAGAGGGATTAATGACATAGTGAGGCATCCCTATCCTTCCAAAGTGGACCTTTATCTTCGGCTTTTACCTCCAGATACCATAGCCTCTGGGCAAGCTGCCGGTGAAGACTATTATGCCATCTATCGGGGGTTGTTCTTTCACTCCCCCTAATGCACTCAAGAGGCGGGTGCTTAGTCTCATAGTGGATAACATAACTCATCGACTTAGACATTTGGACAGTGAGAGTAGTAGCAGAGCGTAGTCATTTAGATTTCATGTAGCAATGAACAACATTTCTCTTTTTATAAATGAACTAGAAAATAATGAACACATGTATTTGCAAAGATTGTGTACATTTCAATATGATTTCTCCACACATGATCATTATCTAACATCGATTCAAAATGCAAAACTATATCTAATCTCAGAGTATATCTTGTAAGCATCAAACTCCTATCTCCAATCAGCCCTCTCGGGTTTTCTTGATTGGATATTTTCTCTCAAGTCTCTAATTTTTGACCAGGATGCCTTTTTTTCGGTTTTCACCCTGACGAGGCACCCAATTTTAGCAAGGCCGCCTTTTTTCGGTTTTCGACCCGCGGGGCTTTTATTCTCTTCTTTTGATTTTGTAGCCTTTAGCCATGGAACCTTATGAGTCTGTCAATATTGATCGGTTCTTTGAATTCATTGCCATCACTATCTGACAGAATCGCAGCTCCTTTTGACAGCAGTTTCTTGAGGATAAACGGTCCTTCCCATGTAGGTCTGAACTTCCCTCTAATATCCGGTGCTCCTGGTCTAATCTGTTTGAATACCAAATCCCCCTCCTTCAATGGATGTGTCTTAACTTTCTTTCCAAAAGACCTAGCGAGCCTCTTTTGATATATCTGGTTGTGATAGTAGGCTTTTAAACTGTTCTCATCCAACATGTTCAAGCGTTGCAACCGCTGTTGCGCCCATTCGGCCTCCAAAATCTCTGCTTCCATTATCACCCTTAGTGACTTAAGTTTGACCTCGACCGGTAATACTGCCTCCGTCCCATATACCAAGGAATATGGAGCGGCTCCCGTTGAAGTCCTGATGGTTGTTCTGTAATCCCATAGTGCGAAAGGCAACTTTTCTGCCCAATCTTTATAATTCTGGACCATCTTAGCTAGGATCCTCTTGACATTCTTGTTGGCAGCTTCAACTGCCCTGTTGGCTTGAGGACGATATGGATAAGACTTGTGGTGCTCGATACCATACTTCTGGAGCAACTTCTTCATCTCGGCCATGAACTGGACCCCATTGTCAGATACCACATGATGTGGAAGGCCATACCTACATATAAAGTTCTTCTCTATGAATTTCGCCATATCCTGAGCATCTACTTTCTTGAAGGACTCAGCTTCTACCCACTTGGTGAAGTAGTCGATGGCGATGATGATGTATCTATGCCCATTGGAGGCTGTGGGGCGTATCTCTCTAATAATATCAATCCCCCAAGCTGTGAATGGCCAAGGTGACGTCAAATTATGCAATTCTGAAACGGGCAGGTGCCTTAAATCCGCATATTGCTGGCATAACTGACACTGCTTTACATACTTCGAGCAATCGTTATCCATGGTGAGCCAGAAGAATCCTTGCCTCATAATCTTTTTGGCTAATGTCAACCCGTTCATATGGGCCCCACATACTCCGGCGTGTGTTTCTTCCATCACCCTCTTAGCCTCTTTCTCATCCAAACACCTCAACTAGATACCATCCGCCTGTCATTTGTACAATGCTCCATTTATACAGATGAACTGGGTAGATAGCTTACGAATCATTCTCTGATCTTTCTCAGTAGCTTCCTCTAGAAATGTCACATTCTCTAGATAGTTCTTGATATCATAATACCACGGCTTCCCATCCGCTGCTTCTATCTCCATGACTAATTTAGATTCGAAGCTAGGTCTCTCAGAGCTAGAAATTAAAACTGGCCTCATAACCACCCCTTCAGGATTGTCCCACATTGAGACTAAAGTGGCGAGCGCGTCAGCTAACTGGTTTTCATCCCTCGGAACAAAACGGAATGTACACACTTCAAATTGACTACTCAGGTCTCTCAAGCGCTTGATGTATGGCATTAGCCTCTCTTCTTTAACGGTCTATTCTCCTCGGATTTGATTGATCACCAGGGAGGAATCACCAAACACTTCCACATTTTTCGCTCCTAAGGCTATCAACGCCTCTAACCCAAAGGCACACGCTTTATACTCTGCTTCATTATTGGTAGCCTTGAACCATTATTTCTTGGCCAAAGGGAGCTTCTCATCATCCGGGGTTGTTAAAATGATCCCTACTCCTGCCCCCTTGTTGTTCACATCTCCATCAAAGTGCAATTGCCAACCCTAAACTCCGATGGCTGCCACATCCTCATCTGGAAAGTTAAACTCGTACGAGTCTCCTTCAATTGGGTGTTCTGCTAGGAATTCAGCCACTGCACGCCCTTTGATAGTTTTTCGAGTAATATACTCCACATCGAATTCTTGTAGCAACAATAACCACCTTCCCATTTTCCCAAGTAAAGATGGGGCTTCCTGTAAGTATCTTAAGGATTCTGCTTAGCTACTGCCTGTACCTTGTAGGCGTGAAAGTAATGCCTTAATTTCTTAGAAGCCCATATTACCGCAAGGCAAATCTTCTCTACTTCTGTATACTTAGCCTCATAGGCCAGGAACTTCTTGCTAAGGTAGCAAATAGCAAATTCCACTCTGCATTCATCTTTCTGGGCCATCATGGCACTTACAAAACTATCTTTTATAGCTAAATACAAAATCAGTGGTTTGACTGGCTGCGGCAGTCTCAACACCGGTGGATTCAGCAGATACTCTCTGACAGTATCGAAAGCCTTCTGACAATCTTCGTCCCATACTACTTGTGGGTCTTTTCTGAGTAGTTTGAAAATCGGTTTGCAGATCGAAGTAAGCTTAGCGATAAACCTACTGATGTACTGCAATCTACCTAAGAAGTGTCTCACATCTTTTTCCTTCTGCAATATTGGCATCTCTCTGATGGCCCTAACCTTATCTGGGTCAATTTCAATTCCCCTCTGGCTAGCTACGTGTACTAGGAGTTTTCCTGAGGTGACACAAAAGACACACTTCTTAGGATTTAATAGTAGATTGTACTTGTTTGGAAGAACTTTTCTAGGGCTTCGGAACGACGTTCTCTAGTGGCCTACTTAATCATCATGTCATCCACGTATACCTCCACTTCTTTATGGATCAACTCATTTAAGATTTTTGTTGCCATCCTCTGATAAATGGCTCCTGTATTTTTTAGGCCAAAAAGCATTACCCGGTTGGCATACATCCCCCACTCCGTGATAAAAGCCGTCTTTATTCGGTCGATTATTTTATTGAGAACTTGATCGTGTCCCGCATAACCATCACCAAAGCTATACATCTTGCAAGCAGCGGTGCTGTCTATCAACATATCTATATGGGGCAACGAAAAGTCATCTTTCGGATAAGCCTTATTCAAGTCTTGATAATCTATGCATACCCTTACCTTGCCATTCTTTTTGGCTACGGGGACAACATTGGCCAGCCAAGTTGGATACTGCACCTCAACTAGAAATTTGGCTGTGATTTGTTGGCGAATCTCCTCCTTCACTTTTATCTGCCCATTCCGGCCTAAGCCTTCTCAGTGTCTATTTAACAGGTTTATGGTCTGAATATGTAGGAATAGCGTGCTCTGCGACTTCCCAAATCAATTCCTAGCATGTCTTCGTAAGTCCAGGCAAAGACTTTTTCATATTTTTTTTTAATATTCTCTCAAATTTTTCTCGCTTCAGGAGTTACATTAGATGCTATCAAGATTTTCTTTGGACTTTTCAAAGTTTCTGGGATTAAATAGAGTAGCATCAACTGAATCAATGTCGAATATGAATGAGTCATGATCATGATTATGTATAGTGAAATCATAAGAGACATAACACAAGTAAGCAAAAACATTCATCTTATTAATGAAGCTAAAATGTCATTATTAAACAGTTTAAAAATAAAAAGAACATTCTAAATAGCTAATCAACTTCTGTTCTTGCCAACACAGCTGTTGCAGTTGATGGTCCATTATCATCCCTAAGAACCGTCCTGCCTTTCCACCTCGGCACTTATTCCATCTTATTCTTTTCCTCTCGCTTTTCTGGGTCAGAGATCTTCTCGAAATCAATCAAGTCTTGAATGGCATGTCTTAAGGCCTTACAATCATCTGTGGTATGCCCGGTATGCTGGTGGAAGGCGCAATACTCATCCCCTTTATGATCGGGCTGTCCCTGGCTTCTGGCAGGCCTAGCTGGCAATGGCTGTAATATCCCCTCCTTCACCAGCCTCTTGAGGACCCAGGACAAAGATCTACCCAAATTAGAAAAATGCCTTTGCTTTACTTCCGTGGTTGGCGCTTCTATAGTCTCTCCTATGCCCTGTGTACTGGTGATATACACAATACCAGTCCATTCTGTGCCTAGGCTTTCCTTGACTTGGGGCAGGCCTAGCTGGCAAGGGTTATAACTTCCCTTTCTTGACGAGACGGCTGAAATGCCAAGATAATGGCCTACCCGAGATAGTGAGGTGGGGCTGAGTTGTTCTAGTGGCTGGGATTTCTGCAGCCTTACTATTGTCAAGGCCTCCTGAGCTTTCACCTTTTGGAATATGCACGATTGCAGGCTCTTCATCCTCCTCGAACATAATGCCATGTTCTAAAGTAGGCCTCCTATTTCGTCCTTGCTCAACCGGGGAATCAACTGATCTCTTACCTCTAGTCTCAGAAGGAAAAGGAGGTACTAGAGCTATTACTATATGAGCCTTCTCGATCGTGGCCGGCTTTCCTTGGTTGAGAGTTATTGCCATAAGCTGAGCTTGCAGAACAAGCGCCATGGCATCCATCCTTTCTTTGACCATGGCCAGCATCTTTGTTTCAAGCTCCTTGAACCTTCTATCCAACTCTTGGGCAATTAGGGCACGAGTCTCTTCATTCTGTTGTGGAGGGCCAACCATTTCTAATACCTTTAGATGCTCTGGTAAGAATGCTAAAACTTTGTCAGCCCATGCGAACTCTAATCGCTCCTTAGACAACTATTGGGATCCCCTAACCACCCAAGCAAATGGTCTACAATGGCTGAAAATCAAGGAGTTAGAATGATGTATGAATAATATACAATGCATGATCGTGCTGTGCAACAAATGGTATAAAATGACTAAAAGAGATTACAATGATACATGTGAAATATTTGAAAAACTATACGTAGGATAATATGTGCATGTAATAATTATATGCGAAGAATAAGATGTATACATAGGGAGGAAATAAAAAATTTTATTTGTGCATGAATGACATGAATATGCAATGCATCATCCACAACCACATGCAAGCAGATAGATCCTTCCAACCTTATTGCCCCCACACACGAGGTCGTACGATCTCTGTCCTAGGTGGGCTTGATCCATGGGTTAACAAGGAACCCGATGGACGCGCATAGTGCTCAGTGGAAAATTGGCAGCATGACCTCTCTTAACTAATGTGCATACGCATGGGTTTTGACCATCATGTATTTAGGCAGTCCGAATAAGTTGACATGGGCCTATCGGGGCATGAAAGCCTTTGATTAGGTCACCAATCAAATTATCTGGGTTTGTCCAATACATAATGATCCACATAGCAAGCATAGCATTAAGGTTCATACCACCTAGGGGAAGTAACTATTTCCATTACATGAGCTTTAGTCAAAAGGTGGCGTTACTTTAGGGCTACCCAAGCATGGTCCTTGCCAACGGGTCTAGCTCATCACGAGCGTAATGACCGATTGGGTCACCATTTAATATACCATGATGGTACGTGGCTTGGGCTGGTGATTATCCTTAACACTTCCCTACATTGAGTGAACGTAGGGTCGCGCTTCGGGAACGCACCGGGGCTAAAAGAGCGACCAAACTAGCATAGATCTAAGGCTCTAATGTGATGCAATGCAGTTTTGAAAGAAGGTGAAAATTTTAAACTAAAACTCAATCATAATTTTTAATCAAGGTACTTTCAAATCGAAGTCTCGAGTATGTCCCCAGCGGAGTCGCCACTGTGATGCGCGCCGAACCCCGTGGCCTCCCGAAAGCCCGCTTTAGGGCGATCGGGATGGGATTCATTAAAACTTGTAAGATATTTACAAGTGCGTCTATTTTGGGCAATAATGAGGTTTCTTGGAGTCGCCACCCAATAGAACATTGGCAAGGGTCGTCTAGCCTCAGCGGGCCTAAGACGGCGCATACATATCCATCTTGGGCTAGCCAGAGAGATCTTGGAGGCCTCATCCTCTACCCCCTGGAGCTTAGGATTATAAATTTAAGTCTTTTGGTGAGACTCAAGAGGTGTCTTGGAAGTCCTAGACCTCTCGCCTCATTGAGCCCCAAAGACCAGAGTGAGTTCGGGACTTCTCAATTATTTGTACCTTGATCAATATTATGATTAAGTTTCGAATTCATTCTTTCACAATCTTTCCACACGATGCATTTAATTAAGGCGCAATCATTCATGTCAAAAGCAATAAGTAAAGCAATATTAGAATAAATATTCTCAAAATAAATTACAATAAAACTAGGGGTGGAATACAACCCCCATTGTAAATAAAATACAAATCATGCATAAATCGGGGTATTCATTAATGATTAGGACATTGGTCCTCGCATGCATATTTATTATAAAACACTTTTGATGTGATGATTTTATTTTGGACAGAGAAAATTGAGACATTGGTCCAATTTTTATTTAGAAAAAATTCCAAATTAATTAATAAAAATGCTTTGTGATTTTTTCTCTAGTGCCTAAAATAAACAAATTTATAGGAAAATTACATAGCAAAATAAATGGAAAAGCAAAATGAATAAAATATCACAAATAAAGCAAATAAATACTTGATCCCAAACGAGCCTTCTGAATCTTCCCGTGTGCTCTCAAAAATCCCCAAGAAGGAAAATGAGATGTGAAAAAAAATAAAACACAAATAGAATAATTGTTAGTAATTGAATCAATTAAAATCAATTAAATATAAAATAAATAATAAAATAAAATAAAATGAGATAAAACAAAATGATATCAAAATAACAAATGAATTAACATGTTTACAATTTAAAATAAATGAGAAAAATGTGTTATGAACAACAAATGGATTAAAAGATATAATTGGAATAAAATACGACATGTTAATTAATTAATGTGTAAAAATATGAACATGATAATAGTGAAAATAAATAAGTGAACAAAATATCAAATATATGATAATGACAATGGAAAAGAATAAAAAATGATTAAATAAATGACATGATTAATTAAATATGTTCACAAATGATATAAACCATTTACATGGCAAAAAGATCAATCAAAATGAATTAATTTAATTACATGTTAAAAATAATGATGAATTAAAGTGAAATAAATTAATTACATGTTAGGAATTAAAAGAAATCAATATTCACATGAATAAAATAAATGAATGAGAATAATAATAAAAATATACATGTTAATAAATTAATTATAAACAAAATAAATAAATAAATAACTGAAAATAATAAAAATGAATAAATTAAATATGAACAAAAAGAACAAGAAGAACAAGCCCGGAATGTTTAACCTCAGATTTTCGGATTCGATGAAGGTAAAAAGATGATTGATTTCCTTATTCTTGATTTGCAAGATTAGACTTGAATAATAAAAATGTTGGAATTTTATTCCAAGGAAAAATAGGTATAAAAAAAATGATCAAAAATGCTTTAAGGACAAAGAATTAATTTCTTTGCCTAAAGAATGATTTTTATTGATTAAAGAATGAAAGTGATGTCAAGAACAAACAATTATTTTGTTCGTTCCAAAGAAAAAAAAATCATTTATGAGAAAAAATTGTTTTTTTAGAAAATCAAATGAAAAAATCGATTTTAGGAACAAACAATTATTTGTTTTACCCCAAAATCCATTGTTCATAAAAAAAAAGATTCAAAATAATAAAAAACCTTAAAAAAGTTTAATTGAAAACAAATAACAAATTAAAAAAATGAATTTTAAGAGCAAACAATTATTATGTTTGCCTCAAAATTCAATTGCATCAATAAATCTTCTTCTAAAAAGTGTTTAGAAGAAATTCTATTGGAAAAAAAAAAACTAAAAAGATGAACTCAATTTTTTTGTTGGGGGAAAATCTGGAATTTTTTCTTAGAGAAATTAAGAGGAAGAAGAGAAAAAGATAAAAAGAAAATACCCTAGAAAAAATCCCCAAAAAAATTCCTTAGAGTCCGGCATGAAAGCCTTTGATAAAAGACCATTTAATTTATTTGATTTTGTTCAATATATAATGGCCCACATAGCAAGCATTGTATTAAGGAGCATATCACCTAGTGGAGGTTTCTATTGCCATTACATGAGCTTTGGTCAAAGGTAGTGCTACTTTAGGGCTACACAAGCATGGTCCCTGCCAACGGGTCTAGCTCATCACGAGCATAATAACCGATTGGGTCTCCATTTGATATACCACAAGGTACGAGGCTTGGGCTGATGATTATCCTTAACACTTTCCTACATTGAGTGAACGTAGGGTCGTGCTTTGGGAATGCACCAGGGCTAGAAAAGGGACCAAACTAGCATAATCTAAGGCTCTAGCATGAATGCAATGCAGTTTCGAAAAAGGATGAAAATTTTTAAACTAAAACTCAATTATAAATTTTAACCAAGCTATTTTCGAATCGAAGTCTCTTATGTCCCCAGTGGAGTCACCACTGTGACGCGCGCCAAACCCCGCGACGCCCCGACCGCCCGCCTTTAGTGCTTTCGGGATGAGGTTCATGAAAACTTGCAAGTGAAATTGCAAGGGCATCTATTTTGGGCAACAAGGAGGTTTTATGGAGTCGCCACCCAATAGAACATTGGAAAAGTTCGTCTAGCCTCAGTGAGCCTAAGACAGCGCAGCTATGTCCATTTTGGGCCAGCCAGAGGGGTCTTGGAGGCCTCATCCTAATAGAACATTAGGATGGCCCTCTCGCCTCGTGGAACCTAGGACTATGCAAATTGAGCCTTTTTAATGGACACAAGAGGTGTCTTAGAGGCCCCATCCCAATAGAACATTGAGATGGTCCTCTTGCCTCGTTGAGCCTAAAGACCAGAGATGGTTCGGGACTTCTCATTTATTCATACCTTAATTAAGTTAAAATTGAGTTTTGAATTTAAGTTTCATCCATTTTCTCATACGTTTTGATGCAATAATTAGAGCTCAAGTTGGTCATCCAAGGAAAGCAGTAAATGAAAGCATAATTAAAATAAAGTACATAAAAAATAAATTACAATAAAACTAGGGGCAGAATACAACCCCCATTATAAAATAAATGTAAATCATGCATAAAGCGGGTTATTTATTTAAGGATGAGGACATTGGTCCTCGCATGCATAGTTGAAGAAAATAATTTTAAAGTGATAATTTATTTGGATGAAAAACTAAGACATTGGTCCCACTTTTATTTAGAAGAAAAACCAAATTAATTAATATAAATATTTTTGTGATTTTTTACTTAACGTGCATGAAAATAAATAAACTTATTACAAATTACATCAAATAAAATAATAATGAAAAAAAATAAAAATGCTAAAAAAGACAAATTCCACCAAAATGATGTCTACAAATCTCTATGGGCTCCCAGTTGGCATTGGAAAAGCTCACACATAAAAAATATTAAAAATAAAACAAACATAAATATAAAGTGATGTTAGTAATGAAAAATGAATTAAACATGTAACATGTAAAAAATGAATTAAAACAAATAAAATCATCATGCATGACAAATTAATTAGATGGCATAATAATAAAAAATGAATTAACACATGAACAATTAAACATGCATAAATAATAAAAAATAACAACAATAATAAAATTCAACATGCATGAAAACATGAAAATAACAACGATGATGATGACAACAATAACAAATTATAATAATAAACAAAACTAATAAAAATAATAATAATAATAATAATAATAATAATAATAATAATAATAATAATAATAATAATAATAATAATAATAATAATAATAGTAATGATAAATAATAATAATAATAATAATAATAATAATAATAATAATAATAATAATAATAATAATAATAATAATAATAATAATAATAATAATAATTACACTAATCACAATAATAATAACAAATAATAATAATAATAATGATGATAATATCAAAGAATATGAACAATCCAATTAAATATGCAAGAATAAAAATGAAAATAAAACAAGCCAATCATGCTAACACATGTTAAATGATAATACTAACAATAACACTAATATATGAACAAAAATAATGACCATAATATGAACATGAACAATTAAATAAGAAATAAGAAATAAGAAATAATAATATAAATAATTAAATAAAAGATTAAGAATAAGAAATAATAATATAAACAATTAAGTAAACATGCAAGAAATAAAAAGTAAAATAAATAATAGATCTAAAAGAATTTACATGATAGCTAACTAACTGTAAACAAAAATAAATTAAAAATTAAATTAAAAGTTGAGCCAAGAATGTTTACCCTCAAATTTGATGTAATGAATGAAGTTGGATGACAAATTCCTTGCTTTGATTTAATAAAAATATATAATATATAATGAAATTTTATCCCAAGAACAAATAATTGATTTATTTGTCTTAAGAAAAAATTATGAAAAACAAGAAGTAAATTCCCAAGAACAAATAATTTATTTATTTATCTCAAAAATTAAATTAAAAAAAAATCAAATTAGAATACTTGAAGAATTTTTCTTGAAGAAGAAGAAAAAATAAGAAGAAGAAGAAGAAGAAGAAGAAGAAGAAGAAAAGAGAGTATATTTTTCTTAAGAAAAATCCCACCTCAAAATTCTCTCTAAAAATGATTTTATAATACCCAAAAAATTAAGATTTCTAATAAAGAAATTAAATTAATTTAACTCACATTAAACTCAAAAAACTGAATAATTTGAAGAGTTTAGAAAATAAAAGGCTTTTAGAATTAAATTATACAAAAAAAATGAGTTAAAAACACTAAAAAATGAAGAAAATGGATTGGGGGTTGATCGGCCACGCACGGGTACGCACAGGGGTGAGCGACGCCCGTTGGCGCTCCCGATGGGCATCGCCGCGCGCTGCCGCAGCCCGACACTCGCGATTTTTTGTTTTTTTTTTCTAAAAAATAATAATTTCAAAATATACCCTTTTTGTCTCAAAAATAATTTTTAAAACATTTAAAATATTTTTTAAAATACATTTTTATTTATTTCTAATAAATCAATTTGACAAGGAAATCAACACTTTTAACTTACATTTTTACCTATAAACAGGTACACTTAATTTCATCATTGGGTAACCTAATCTAGGCTGCCTCGGGACCCGGTGTCTACAGGTGGCCTATAGGTTGGCTTTGCCGATGGAGTTGGTGAAGTTACACGATGTATTTCATGTTTCCATACTTCGTCGGTATAGATCAGATCCTTCGCATGTGTTATTGGTTCAGGATATGCAAGTGCAGCCAGATTATTCATATGATGAGGAACCGAAGGCCATTTTAGCTCGAGAAGTAAGACAGTTGAGGAATAAGCAAATCCCTTTGGTCAAAGTGTTATGGAATCATCATGGGGTAGAAGAAGCGACTTGGGAACCAGAGGCGACCATGAGGTCTCAGTATTCGCATTTGTTCAGTTTAGGTGAGAATTTCATGGACGAAATTCTTGTTAGTAGGGGAGAGTTGTCACACCCCAATTGCCCCCTAAAAGTTTGAGCCATGTTTGTGCATGTGCATTGTGTGTGTTTGGGCATGTGATAAGGGTTTTATGGGAAAATTGCATGTTTTGAGGGTTTTGTTATTGTGTGAGTGCATATATGATATTAGGGTTTATGTAAGTTGGGTTGTTATAGTGTGTGTTTGCTCATATGATAGTAGGGTGAGTTTTAGTGAGGGAGGTCTAGTGTGTGTGTTGTAGAGCATGTGGTTGGGTGTGAGTGATCAAATCCCACTAATGAGGGAATGACACATGGCTAGGGTTAGGAAAAGATGAATAGATGAAGAAAGAGAATAGGGAAAAGCAGAATTTTCCATCTCTTTTTCCCGTTCTCCTCTTCTCTTTGTCTCTCTTCTTCCTTTGCTCTCCATTTATGTGCCCTAGTTTAGATTCAAGTGATTGTTGGTGGAAGTTGATCATCTCTTGCATTCTAATTGGTAAGTTTTCTGCATCTCCATCATCTCCTTCATCTCCTTCATCTTGTTCTCCATCTTCTTCTTCACGTTTCTGGTCTAGGGTATGATGTTTGGTTTGTTGTTTGTTTGATTTGTGGGTTTGTTTGGTTAGTTGAGCCTCCTCGTGATCCTAAGGGGAAGGAGAAGGCGTCGGGAAGTGGTGCTGATTAGATTAGAGCTAAGGAGTATCAAGTTTGGGAAAATTCTTGTGTTTGATGTTCATGTGTGATTTTCTGGGTTTGCATGAATTTCTGAAGATTATGTTGTGTAAATGGGCTTATATTGGCATATATGGTATGGGTTTTGGTTTATGATAAGTTATGATGCATAATTACTGAGTTATTTGAACCAAATGTGAAGTGAATGAATTTTGCTGGAATTTTCTGGTTTTGTGATTATTGAGATATTGATTTGTGAATTGATAAATTGATTGTAATTAATTGTGGAAATATGTTGTTTTATGTTGGTTATGGTGTTTGGAAGGCCTATTTTGAGGTAAGATTGAGTTTAAGTTTGATTTCGGTGAAAATGGTTTTGATTTGAATCTTTTAGGTTTCCTACGTTTTGTTGAGAAAGGGAAATCCCAATGCTGTCGCGAGCGCGACATTCTCACTAGCGCGTCAGAATGGAATTTCCAGCTCTCGTATCTAAAGGCAGAGGGCATGTGAGCGTCGTGAGCAACGCTCACGAGTCATGGTGAGCCATGCTCACGAGTCGTGAACAACCCTCCGTGAAGGTTGTTCACATCCCTAGCCATTTTGTCGCGAGCGCGATTTTGTCGCGAGCGCGACAATGACTCCAGTATGCCCTGTTTCTCTCACATGTTATGTTTTTTTTTTTTTTTAAATGGGTTTTAAATGTCTTTTCTTTGCTTTTCACTGCTGTATGCTATATTATTTTGCTTATATGTGTAATATCATGATTTCTTCATGACAAATAACATGTTATCCATGATAAATTATATTTTGTGAATTGAAACATGATTTGAATTATGCACGACTTGCGAAAGTCAGTCTAGTGGATACTTAAGCATGCCTAATAGAGTCTCTTAACTGCAGCCCTCTATTCTGTTTGGACCCCGATCAGGTCCCCGTTTAGGTCCTCGCGATCCCTGCAAAGTTTTGGATCTTGTTTAAGGTCCCCTCTGTAAAATGTTTTGAATGTGATAAATAAAATGGTTTTCAATTCGTACCCGTAAGGTACCATCACTGTTCGATTCGTACCCGTAAGGTACCGTCACTGTTTACTCGTTATCCACTATTGTGAGTCAGCAGGTGCTCTGTTTGCTTTGTTCTGCCTTGAAATGATTGCAAGAATATGATATTCGAATGTGCACAATGATAAGTATGAGAAATCAGTTATTATGTATATGGAATTTGGATATGAGCTTCTGAATGTATGTCTTTATTATGCAAGCTTGATTATATATCTGACATGATTATCCGCATATGTCATATCTTATGTGTTATGCTTTGATGACCATTGTGAATGGCCGTCCACATTATTTGTGTGTTTCCCCACTAAGCGTTATCACTTAATACGGTGTTTTATCCGTTCAGGAACGGAAGGTGATGTGTTTTGGGAGAGTCGCCGCCAGTCAAGCCAACACAGAAGGGATTAGTGTTAGGGTTATTTTTTGTGGTACTTTATGATGATTCTTTTTGTTATAGAACTCTCATTGTATCAGCATTTTTGTATGCTTCCGCTTATATATTTTGGATATGTAATTATTTTGTAATATCAGTTTGATCAGAACATTTTTGTAATGAATGTTATTATATTAATGCATGATCATGATGATGTTTCTCAAAAGTTATAATTTCTGCTGTATTTTCGTATGTATTGATGTATGAATGTATGCTTTGTAACGATCTGTTTGGTGTGACACCCCTGCTCCTACAGCATCTCACTCCGATCTGGATGGGTTCGCTGACGTATGGATAGGGGGTGTTACACGCGTGATATGCATGAGACATGTAGGAAATAAACCTGCCCAGTGGTCAACAAGGTTGACCGACGAGCTACCTGTCAGTTAAATGACAGACAGGTACCCCGTCAGTTACTTCTTCCTTATAAATACACCCCTATTCTTGGATTTTGTGCACTTCCAATATTCCGAGTCTCAGTCCAAGCTTCTTTCTCAGGTTCCTCCCTCTTTTCTTCTTTACTTTCCTTTGCTAGCTTATATCTCTTAGTTGCAACCTTTAGGAAATGTCCATGTCTGCCATTACTAAGATGCACTAAATCCTGGACAACCCTCAGACCTGGGAGAACACCACCCTTGCTCCACTTTCTGCTCTAAAATTCCTGAGAAGGGTTAGGATAGATCACAACCTCCTTCTAGCTGCAGTCCGCTTTTGGGACCCGTGCTTTCATGTCTTCAGGTTCACCTATCAGGAACTGTGCCCCCTGCCTGAAGAACTTGCTACCATTATCGGGGCCTGGTATCCTCCCAGTGCCTTACCCTGCATTCCCCACTGCGGTCTGACCCATACTCAAGACATTGCATTGGCCTTAAGTATTGCTCGTTCTGACGCTGCTCGCTTAGTTCCTCATGGTTCCACATTTGTTTTAGAGCCATTGATTGAGGCGTTGGATGAGTTCTCTGATGTTCCCCCATACCGTACGAGCATCATCTTTCCGTTTTGTCTCATGAGGTATCTGATTATGACTTCAGAGGAGTTGACTGGTGACTCTCATCTATTTGGGATTTTGGATGACTTTCATCATAGCTTAACCCCTTTTCCACTGGTCCTCGCAGAGACTATTATGGGCTTGGATTCTGTCTGTGCTGAGCCTTCTGCTATCTTTTCTGGGAGCCCCTTATTACTCCAGGTACGTCATTATCTTTCAAGGTAGTGCGTCCCTTGTGGATTTTCACACTAGCTTTTCTTAGCGGGAAGTGAATCCTTTTCGGATTTTCACACAACCCTATGCCTTACTTTTGCCTAGGGTGAACCCAACTCACTCCAGCAGCTCTTATTTAATTTTTCTTTACCCTTATATTTTCCTTTCTTTCTCTTCAGATATGGCTGCAATAGAAGTTGAAGCTGCTATCAAAACCACCTCCCAAGGTCATCAGTCAATACTCTCTGAGGCATTTCCTTCCCCATTAGCGACTGTACTCATTCACAACTCCTGACGAGTGCATCACCAGATTTGGCGAGGTAACAGACGAGGATATTACTTTCATGAGCGCTTGGCTTCCCCTATCTGCTGCAGTAGTCGATGGCTCCTCGGGGTGTGTCCCCTTATGTGGGCTTCGTGAAGCCACCTTTTTCATCACAAGCTGCTGTACTCGACAGCTCGGGATGACTCAAGATGTGGTAAGGCTCCCTTTATCTTTTCAAGGTGGAGTTCTATCCTCGGCCTTTACTTCCTGATATCATGATCTCTGGGCTGAACTACCAGTGAAGACTGTTATATCCTCGTTCAAAAATCATTCCGTTACTTCTACCAGTACATATAAGAGATGGGTGCTCAGCCCTGCAGCTGGTAACATGACTCGACGACTTAGACACTTGGCCGGCGAGAGTAGTGATAGAGCCTAGTTTAGATTTGCATGCATTTCAAGCGATGTGTTTCTTTTTAAAACAGAATTAGAAAATAATGTAAATGAATAAATTCAGTTTTATTTCATTTCACAAAGTTCTGTACATTTCAGCATGATTTCAGTATACATGATCATCATTTAACACTAATTCAAAATGCAAAACTACATTTACTCATAGAACAAATCTTGACAGCATTAAACTCCTATTACCAATCAGCCCTCTCGGGTTTTCTTGATTGGACATTTTCTCTCAAGCCTCTAATTTTTGTTCATGATTCCTTGTTTTGATTTTCACCCTAACGGGGCGCCCAATTTTAGTAAGGCTGCCTTTTTTCGATTTTCAACCCGTGGGGCTTTTATTCTCTTCTTTTGATTTTTATTATCTTTAGCCATGAAACCTCTTGAGTCTATCAATGTTGATTGGCTCCTTAAACTCATTGCCATCGCTGTCTGCTAGAGTTACTGCCCCTTTCGACAATAGCTTATGGAGTATGAAAGGGCCTTCCCACGTTGGTCTGAATTTCCCCCTGATGTCGGGTACGCCCGGTCTCTTCTTTTTGAATAGCAGATCTCCTTCCTTCAGGGGTATTTCTTGACTTTCTTCCCAAATGACCTAGCTAGCCTTTTCTGATAAACCTAATTATAATAATAGGCCCTCAATCTGCTCTCATCTAGCAGGTACAGATGTTGCAACCGTAGCTGTGCCCACTCAGTCTCCGGGATTTGAGCTTCCATAACTACTCTCAATGACCTGAGCTCGATGTCTACTGGCAACACTGCTTCTGCCCCATATACTAAAGAATACGGTGTGGCCCCTGTAGAAGTTCTGACAGTCATTCTATAACCCCAGAGTGCAAAAGGCAATTTTTTCGTCCAATCTTTATAGTTTTGAACCATCTTGGCCAGGATCTTCTTGACATTCTTATTGGTAGATTCCACTGCCCCATTAGCTTGAGGACGATACAGAGAGGACTTGTGATGCTTGATACCGTATTTCTGAAGTAATCTCTTTGTTTCAGCCACAAAGTGGACTCTATTGTCAGATACAACGTGATGTGGTAGACCGTATCTACATATCAGGTTCTTTTCAATGAATTTGGCCATATCCCGAGCGTCAACCTTTTTGAAAGATTCATCCTCTATCCACTTGGTAAAATAGTCAATGGCGACTATGATAATCCTATGTCAATTGGAGGCCGTGAGACATATTTCTCTGATGATGTCGATCCCCCAAGCTGTGAACAGCCAAGGCGACGTCAAACTATGTAACTCCGAAACCGGTAAGTGCCTTAAATCTGCATACTGCTGGCACAACTGACATTGTTTTACGTGCTTTGAGCAGTCTGTATCCATTATGAGCCAATAGAACCCTTGTGGTCCTTTTCAAGAAGAATGGAAAAGTGCGGGTATGTGTATATCAACGGGATTTGAACAAAGCTTGCCCCCAAAATAACCTTTCTTTGCCCCCGTATCAACAGCCTTTTGACTTTTTCTTCTTTTTTCTTTTTTTTTTATTATTATCATTATTTTTTATGGATGAGATTTGTTCAAATACTAATAATTTACACATACACGTACTCCTCCTCTTCTCGATATTGGAGCAACACTGACCATCAAAGAAAATTTGGCCCTATTTCTGCTTGTGGATCTCTCTTTTTAACCTTTTCTGCCCCTTCGGGCTTGAGTCTTCTGAGCTCTTGCTTGACTGGCTTACAGTCCAGGTATGTTGGGATGGCGTGCTTTGCAACTTCATGATCTATTCCAAGCATATCTTCATAGGTCCAGGCAAAGGCTTTTTTATTTATATATTTTTTTTCTCTCAAATTTTGACCTTTCATCAGGGGTTATATTAGATGCTATTAAGATTTTCTCTGGGTTCTCCAAAGTTTTCGAGATTAATTGGAGTGGCATCAGTTGAATCAATGTCAAATATAAATAAATCACGCTCATGATTTTGCATACTGAAATCATCAGAAATATTATACAAATAAGCAAAATCGTTCATGTTATTAATAAAACTAGAAATGTCATCAACATTATTAAAAAGTTCAAAAATAAAAAGAAAATCTAAATTATTATCTTTTCCTTTCTCTGTCGACACAGATACCGTTGCCGACGATCTACTATCATCCTTAGGGCCCCTCCTTCCTTTCTCTCAATAACTCATTAATGAGGCCTTGAACCTGCTTTCTCAAAGTTCGGCATTCATCAGTGTTATGCCCAGTCTATTGATGGTAGGCGTAATACCGATCTGTTCGATGACACGGACATCCTTGGCCTCTGGCAGGTCTAGCCGGCATCGATTGCAACTTCCCTTGCTTAACAAAATAAGCAAAATGTTTAGATAGAGGTTTTTCCAAGATGATACATCCGCTTTTGGTCACTCCCCTAGTTGGAACCTTCGTGGCTCTAAAGCTTACCCTGCTGCTATCGCCACGACTTGAGCTTCCATCACTTCCTCCTTCAGGGATTATAGGCAGCTCAAGATCCAAAATTTCCCCCCTCAGGACTTGGCCATCATCAATCGGGCCTTTGGTATATTGATGGTGACTCATTAGTCCCTAGCCCATGGTAGGTCTAGCTGACCACATTTGCGGGCTTTTCTCCAACACTTCAGGAAAAGGTCTGCCTAGGCCGAATCGATATTTCTGGGCTATCCCAGCCGCCGATACTTTTTCCTCCTCTCGAATACCAATGCAACTATCACATCTACATAAGCAATTTTCCTTTTCCACATTTGCGGCACCAAAAGTGACCCTCTTATAGGCGGCTTAAGTAGTAGCACGCTGAGATTGTAAAATTTCTTCCTCGAGGATATCTATCCTCCTTTTCAGACCACCAGTAGTTATCCTAGACTCATCCCTAGAAGCATGCCGTTTGCCTTTTCGCCCAGATGATGGAGCAAAAGACATTTTTCCCCTAGACTCAGTCTGCGGTATGCATGCTGTCTTAGCTGGGTCATGCTAGTTCTACGACGTGGTAAAAATACTATATTGAACCTTAGCAGATGGCGTCATCGCGGCAGCAAAATTCTCCCTCATAGTCCTCATCCTAGCTTCAAACTCTTCAAGCTTCCTTTTTAGTTCCTGTGCCTTCCTATCCATTTCATCGATAATAAGTGCATGAGCTATACCGGGCCTTCTTGATAGGTTTGCCATGTCACTCTCTGCTGAACACTGTGAAGCGGTATGACTCACTGCTTTCTGAGATTAACTCTAAGTTCGCGTATACTACCCTTTTCTCCTCTTCTCCCTCTTCTTACATTGCAACAAAAATGAGGATTATTGATTAGTCGCTCATCGACACCGTTAGACCACTTGGGCAAATCTATGATGGCTGCAAAACATACTCATTAGGATGATGCATGAATGATATATAATGCATGGTCATGCTATGCAGCACCCACAAATCACATGCAAGCACATAGGTCCTTCCAACCTTGTCTCTTTCCTAGGTGGGCTTGGTTCATGGGTTAACAGAGAACCCGATGAATGCACATGATGCATGGTGGAAAACCAGCATCATAACCTCTCCTAACTAATGCACAAATGTATAGGTTGTGGTCGTTGTGTATTTAGGCAGTCCGAATAAATTGATATGGGCCTGTCGGGGAATGACAGCCTTTGATTAGGTGACCAATCAAATTATCTGGGTTTGTCCAATACATAATGAGCCATAAAGCAAGCATAGCATTAGGATTCATACCACCTGGGGGAAGTAACTATTTCCATTACATGAGCTTTGGCCAGGGTAATGATACTTTAGGGCTACCCAAGCATGGTCCCTGCCAACGGGTCTAGCTCATCACGAGCGTAATGACCGGTCGGGTCTCCATTTGATATACCATGATGGTACGAGGCTTGAGCTGGTGATTATCCTTAACACTTTTCTACATTGAGTGAACATAGGGTCTGCTTCGGGAACGCACCGCAGTTGAAAGAGGGACCAAACTAGCATAGATCTAAGGCTCTAATGAAATGCAATGCAAATTTCGAAAAAAGGATGAAATTTTTAAATTAAAACTCAATTATATATTTTAATCAAGGTACTTTCAAAGCAAAGTCTCGAGTATTGTCCCCAGCGAAGTCGTCACTGTGATGCGCGCCGAGCCCTGGTGTGCCCCGAATCGCCTACTTTTAGGGCGATCGAAAGAGGTTCATGAAAACTTGCAAGAGATTCCAAGGGCATCTATTTTGGGCAACAAGGAGGTTTCTTGGAGTGGCCACCCAATAGAACATTGGGAAAGGTTGTCTAGTGAGTCATCATGACTCGTACCGCGGTGTGAAATCCCTGTGGCTAGCCAATTATATCCTGAACTAGATTTCACTACCAGACAACTACTAAGGGCAATATATCATCAAAATTTACAAAAATATCACATTATGTCAATATGTATATTTTGACATACATTTCATATTCACTTACAATTTTGCATACACTCTTATTTATTATAAATTAGTCATTATATGTCATTAAAAGTGATAAACCATCAAAATACACATTACATATACCAAGAATACCATTCGATCAAGGTGTTAAGTTTTCATATAGTTCACTTTCATTCCATTTATCCACTCAATCAATTCAATTACATGTTAAACAGACCTTAAATACAACTTACATGCCATAATTCACAACATATCTCATTAATAACCTTGACATTCCATTCGGCCAACCCTTCCAAAAAATTTTATGTTTCCTTTTAAATCTTCTAATCATTCCATCATGCTTTACACAAGTTATACATATTATAACCATCTTTTAATAGCCATGAAACCCATTTAAACATTATAATTTCTTTAAGTTACTATTCGGCCACTATTAGCGATTTCATACCAATGTGTTTTGATTTAATCCAAGCATGTTTATACACTAATTTAAGTCCACTAATTATGAATATCAAGTTAGATTTAATTAAACAAGTCATTATCTCATACCCACACTTAGACATAACCTAATATTCAACATAAATCAATGGAAATAGATGGATTGAGTAACCACAAACCTCAAAACCTTGCTCTACACCTCTCTAAGCTTGCTTTTCTTTCCCTTTGGCTTGAGAAATCTCCTCTTCTCCTTGAGTTCC
This sequence comes from Excoecaria cochinchinensis, assembly GCA_947683425.1. Lineage (NCBI taxonomy): Eukaryota > Viridiplantae > Streptophyta > Magnoliopsida > Malpighiales > Euphorbiaceae > Excoecaria > Excoecaria cochinchinensis. The sequence continues at coordinate 25,523,702 of CANTUQ010000092.1, read as the reverse complement.
TACCATGGCCGAATATAAACATCCATATATCATCAAGTCTCTACTTCTTTTTAATAAAATAACTTCACAATCATAATCTACACCCTTGAAAACCCCCATAGGAACCAATAAAACTAATTAAAAACACCTAAATCTCTTACCTCAAATCTTGACCTAAACCTTGTACCCTTATATTTTCCCACTTCCAATGCTTCAACTGGACTCCAAATTTGATTTCTAAATTGTAGAGGAGCTGGAATTTGTATGGGAGGTTGGATTTTCGAGAAATATTGGAGAAAAGATGAAGAAAAATGGAGGAAATGGTGGAAGGAAGAGTTCAGCCTTGAACAGAAAGAAGAAGGGCTAGAGAAATATGGCCTCTCCCGCTCTTATATATAGTTTAAATGAACCAAACTGGTCCAACCGAAGTGGTCCGACCGGTTTGAACCAAAATTTTGGTTTTTCGGTCAATTTACACTTTTTCAAGGAATCTATGTGTTGCCTGTGACGCCCGTTCCCTAACGACAACTAGCTCAGCTAATCTTAGTTAGAGAAGGTCGCACACACACACAGAACACATGCGGAAACTGAATAATAAAATTCCATCACACACTATTTTAATTCATGCATCACATGCCAACTACTATTAGTCACACGCCTTAGCTATTCACATGACACACATACATGTGGGAGGTTACATCCGTGATTATTACATTATTACATGCCTTTACATATTCAAAATACATATTAACCATATAAAACTTATACAAAAGTCCCAAATAACAAGCCCCCAAACCTACACTATACACTTCCTATTGTTGACCGTACCAAAATGCGGGGGACGTCCTTCAGTCACCTCTCGTCCGTACCTGCACGGATTAGAGTAAATCCATGCTAAGCGATAACGCTTAGTGGGGAACTCATACATATAGCATATAATTTATCACACATCAGAATCATCATACATAACATGCTAATAAACATGCCAGATCAACCATTACTATATTCAATCATAAGGCATCAATTACTTATTCACATTTCCATACTTTCTTGTATCACAATCACTTCTGTTTATATTTAATTAACTTTTAGCCGATTAACCAATTAGCCTTTCTGCCACTTTGCCTGCAATTCAATGACGCGGATAACGAGTATCGCATCGGTATCTCTCAGATACCAGTAATCTCATCAAGACTACTTTTTCACATTAGCACCTTCTGGTGCTTCATATCACATTAGTACCTTCTCGTACCTTTCATCATTCCACATATAACACAATCCAGTAAGGATATTCGCATTGTGCTTCCCATGGAATCAGACACATTTAACGCATGGGGCTGCAGCACTTGACCCTATAGGCATGCCTAACTATCCACTACTTGACTCGCAGGCTTAAGTTGTTAAACACATTATTCAGTTCACTTTTCACTTTACACATTTGTATTAGCACACAGCCGTACATTTCATTTGCATACTCAATATGCTTTCAAATTCAGTTTTCACATTTAATATTCACATAACTTATCACATTCAGAAGTCATCATAGTTGTATGCATTTGTAGATCACTTAACACATATACATTACTTACTCATGCGGTCCTTCATTTCAGCTCAAAGCCATGCCATTTGAATGACCAAACACATTAGGATTATATTGCCAAAACAGGGTGGGTCACGGTCACAATGGATTTCATTGTCACCGTGACATATTGAAGTCCAAAACAGAATGCAAATTGGGGACATGTCACGGTCACAATCAATTTCATTGTCACCGTGATGTGTTCCCAACTCTCGGCAGAATGCAACCTGAGGGTATGTCACGGTCACAATGAATCTCATTGTCACCGTGACATATTCTCATTTGCAAAACAGAATGCCTTCATGGGTAGGTCACGGTCACAATGAATTCCATTGTCACCGTGACATACCAAATTCCTCTAGGCAGAATTGAACTCAGCATATGTCACGGTCACAATCAATTTCATTGTTACCGTGACCTATGCAAAAATACCAAAACATGGTTATGCTTTCAGTCCATTTCTTCCTTCTCATTATGACTTCAAATCTCATTCTCACTTTTGGCAATCAACCCAAATATATCAACCACATGATCAATTAACACATACTTGATTTTCCCTTCTTATTTGGCACTCATCTTTAGCACAAGTTATAATCAATTTCATCTCACACATAGCATACATGCTCTTAAGAAATTCATTCACTAAACACATTATCACATACACATACAGCTCATATCAATGGCCCTATTTAGCTAACACAAATCATTCAATTTCACACATTTAGGGTTTGTTCCCAAACCTCGTCGCCTTAGCTCCTAATTACGACGGACGCTCGGTTCGCCGATTACAGCCTTTCCCTTATCTCTCTTCACTTCTTCAGCTAGCAAAACCAGTTAAAATTCAAGAATTGAGCACAATCCATCAATCCTCATTCCAAACTAAATCAAAACCAAGAAGAAGAGTAGAAGATGAGAATATGCACACAAAACCACTTACCTTAAGGTCTTAACACTTAATTCTTGTTCCAATTAGCTACATGCACACATCCACTTAAACCACTCTCATCCTTACTCACGGAAACAAGAAGAAAGCCAAAGCCAAATGCAGAAAATGAAGAATGAGGCCAACACACACTCACCTCTCACTTCACTAGGCAAATGCATGCAAAGAAGGAGGTGGCAAAACCTTACAAAGCCACACGGAATCCACTTCAGAAAACCTGCCTCCACTTACCAATTTCTTACTTTATTTTATTCCTAATTAACCCTCCATTAACTAGTTAATCAGCCTTTAACTCATGCTTAGCACAAACATTCATAATTACCATTTAACCCCTTAACTATACTTCTTTCTTTCAATTAAGTCCAATCCTACACATTCAATCCACTCACACACATGCCAAATTAGGTTAATTCTCTTAGGGTACAAATCCGGCCATGACAACTCTCCCCTCCTTAAAGAATTTTGTCCTCGAAATTCATACCTGCGTGAAATAGTTGTGGATGCTGTTCTTGCATAGCCGCTTCTGGTTCCCAAGTTGCTTCTTCAACACCATGGTGCTGCCAGAGTACTTTTACAAGTGGTATCTGCTTGTTCCGAAGTTGTCTGACTTCTTTTGCTAAGATCACTATTGGCTTTTCATCATAAGTGAAATCTGACTGCACTTCCACTTCTGGTAGAGATAGCACATGGGAATCATCTGACCTATATCTTCTTAACATAGACACATGGAACACATCATGTAGCTTAGCCAAAGTCGGAGGCAAAGCCAACCGATAAGCTACAAAACCTACTCTTTCAAGCACTTCATATGGCCCAATAAACCTTGGACTCAGCTTCCCCTTTTTACCAAATCGCAGTACCTTCCTCCAAGGAGACACTTTCAGAAACACTTTATCACCTACACTGAACTCAATATCTCTTCTCTTCAAATCAGCATACGACTTCTGTCTGTCACTTGCTGCCTTCAATCTTTGCTGTATGATTTTAGCTTTCTCTTCTGTATCACGAACCAAATCTGGCCCTATGACTCTGCTTTCATTCAATTCTGTCCAGCAAATCGGTGAACGACATTTCCTTCCATACAAAACTTCATACGGTGCCATACCAATACTGGTCTGATAACTGTTGTTATAAGCAAATTCCATAAGTGGAAGATACTTATCCCAACTCTTAGAGAAATCCAAAACACACGCTCGCATCAAATCTTCCAAAACTTGAATAATTCTTTCCGATTGTCCATCGGTCTGTAGATGGAAAGCAGTACTAAAATTCAATTTCGTACCCAACGCTGCCTGTAAGCTCCTCCAAAATTTAGAAGTGAATCTGGGATCCCTATCAGAAATAATAGACAAAGGTATCCCATGCAATCGAACAATTTCTCTTACATACAATTCAGCCAACTTCTCCATAGAATAATCCATCCGAACAGGTATAAAGTGAGCTGATTTCGAAAACCTGTCTACGATAACCCATACTACGTCTTGCTGTCTTGAGGTCAGAGGCAATCCAGTAACAAAATCCATCGTGATATTATCCCATTTCCATTGGGGAATAGGGAGTGGATGCAACATTCCCTGGGGCACTTGATGCTCCGCTTTAACCTGTTGACAGACAAGACACTTAGACACATATTCCACTACATCCTTCTTCATTCCTGGCCACCAATACAACTGTTTCATATCTTGATACATCTTGTTTCCACCTGGATGCATAGTGAAAATTGTATTATGAGCCTCGTGCATCAATCTCTTTCTTAATTCTTTATCATTGGCCACACACATTCTATTCTTATACAGCAGTATTCCATCTTCATTCACTGAATAGTCAGTCTTATCCATATCACCAACTGACTGCAGAACTTGTTGCAATCTCCCATCACTTCTCTGAGCAACTATTAACTCATCTTTCAGAACCGGTCTTGCTTTCAACTGTGCTAATAAAGCTCCATCTGCAGAAAACCTCCACTCAATCCGCTTTAACTGTAATGCTGAAATTGACTTCCTACTCAAAGCATCGGCCACTACGTTAGCTTTTCCCGGATGATAATCCACAATACAATCATAATCTTTAAACAACTCGAGCCACCTTCGCTGTCTCAGATTCAGTTCCTTCTGTGTAAGCAGATATTTCAAACTCTTGTGATCCGTGTAAATTCTACACTTCTCACCATACAGGTAATGTCGCCAAATCTTTAAAGCAAACACTACTGCAGCCAATTCCAAATCATGAGTCGGATAATTCTGCTCATGCGGTTTCAATTGCCTTGACGCATACGCTACCACCTTCCCCTCTTGCATCAATACACAACCCAATCCGACACCTGAAGCATCGGTATACAATACATACTCTTTACCAGTCATAGGCTGTGTAAGAATCGGTGCTTCTACTAACATCTTCTTCAACCGATCGAAACTTGTTTGACATCTTTCAGACCACTCATATTTCACTCCTTTACGTAACAATCTTGTCAACGGTGAAGCTATTACTGAAAATCCTTTCACAAACCTTCTGTAGTATCCAGCCAACCCTAAGAAACTGCGGATCTCTAACACATTCTTAGGCGGTTTCCAATTCACAATTGCTTCTATCTTAGTTGGATCCACTTTAACTCCTTCAGATGAGATCACATGACCCAGAAATGATACCTCTTTGAGCCATAACTCACACTTACTGAGTTTGGCATACAGCTGATGTTCTTGCAAAGTCCGAAGTACAACTCTCAAATGCTGTTCATGTTCCTTTTCATTTCTTGAATATACCAAAATATCGTCTATGAACACAACCACAAACTGATCCAAGTACGGTCTGAACACCCGATTCATTAAATCCATGAATGCAGCTGGCGCATTGGTTAACCCGAATGGCATTACTAGAAATTCATAATGCCCATAACGAGTTCTAAACGCGGTCTTAGGTATATCTTCCTTCTTCACTTGCAACTGATAGTACCCTGAACGCAAGTCAATCTTTGAGAATACACCTGCCCCTCTTAACTGATCAAACAAGTCTTCAATCCGTGGTAAAGGATACCTATTCTTTACTGTTACTTTATTCAGCTGTCGATAATCGATGCACATTCTCATTGTACCATCTTTCTTTTTAACAAATAACACTGGTGCTCCCCAAGGAGAAACACTAGGTCTAATAAAACCCCTGTTCAGTAATTCTTGCAACTGCTCCTTCAATTCCTTCAACTCAGTTGGAGCCATTCTATACGGTGCCTTCGATACCGGTACAGTTCCTGGTACCACGTCAATTGATAACTCAACTTCTCTTATTGGTGGTACACCGCTCAATTCTTCAGGAAACACGTCAGGAAACTCTCTGACTATTGGTATCTCTTGCATCTTTACCTGTTCTTTCTTACTATCTAATACCAGGGCCAAATAAGCTTCACATCCTTTTCTCATACACCGACAGGCTTGCATAGCAGATATCACATTCACAAGAGGATTAGTGCACACTCCTCTCACTGTCGCTCTGTTTCCCTTACCATCAGAGAGTATAACCATTTTCTTCTTACACTTAACATCCGCATCATACTTAGTTAACCAATCCATACCCAGAATCAAATCGAACTCATCGAACGGTAGCTCAATCAAATCCGCTGGAAACATTATACCTTGAACTTCTAATGCACAGTTTCTATACACTCTGTTCACATTAACATTACCTCCCAAAGGGCTAGACACACATATATCATATTTTAAACATTCAACTTTAGGCATCTTTTCACATATCTTTTTATCACATACATATGAATGAGTTGAACCAGGATCAATAAGTGCAAACATTTCCACACCACAAAGTAGAATAGTACCTGCTATTACTTCGGGCGCATCCTGATCCTCTCGTGCCCTCATAGCATAAGCCCGCACTGGAGCCTCATCAGGTCTATCAACAATCTCAGAATCGACTGCACCTCTGGACTGACTACCTCTGCCACGTCCTCTTCCTCTTCCTCTGTTCGTAGAAGGCAAGTTTGAACCACCCCTACTCTGCTCTTGTTGATTTCCTGACATCTCATAGGTATTCGGGCAATTAGCAATGAAATGCTCAGTACTCCCACATCTATAACAAGCACCCGACACTCTCCAGCATTCTCCTCTATGCCTCTTACCACAATGAGGACACTCATGAACCTCACTTCTATTACCAGATGTTCCTCTTCCAGAACCAGATGCTGAGGGAGCGCCTCGCTTCTTACCTCTCGCTGCAGAACTGAACCCTGATTCCGCAGGTGATGCCACATGAGAATCTCTTGATCTTTTCCCCGTCTTGGAACCACCTCTATTCGCATTCTTCTTTTGTCTCCATTCTCTTTGGGCTCCCAAAGTCCTTTCAGCTCTCAAAGCTGCTTGAACAATTCGATAGTAACTTATATTCTGCTCTGTTGTTAAAGAAATCAGCAAAGCTTTAATTTCCTCAATCAATCCATCCTCAAACTGTTGACATCGCAACACATCAGTTAACACACCTTTCGGCGCATATTTGCTTAAGCGACAGAATTCCGCTTCATACTCCGCCACTGTCATAGTCCTCTGTCTCAAACTCAAGAACTTCTTCCAATTTGCCTCTCAATGTGCTTTAGTAATATACTTGTTCTTGAATTGTTTTTCAAAGAACTCCCAGTTTAATGGTTCAGGAAGCATCGGATTCTGCAGGACCAGCTTCCACCAATCATATGCAGGACCTTGGAGTAATGACTCCACACATTCAACCCACTGATCTGGAGGACATCGAATCTCCTTAAGAATCCTTTCCACCTTCTCAATCCAGTACTCTGCTTTTTCTGACTCATCTAACCTTGTTCCATGAAATTCCTCCAAACCATGCTTCCTCAAAGATTCTATTGGGGCTCTTGGCGCCATCATACGTTCCATCACTCTCGCCATATCTTGTGTCATTTTCATCATGGCTTCCATAGGCCCAAATGGAATCTCATTCCCATAGCCAACCGATCTAGACTGCCCAGACCCTGTCACCTCAGCTTCACGAGGATTCACACTTTCGGCAGATTCCTCACCGGTATGCCTTCCAGAATCCATCTTACTACACAGATTAAACAAGGACTTCCGCATTAGGTCAACAAACTATACACAACTTATCTACCCAATTCCCAGAAAAGACTCAACCTAGGCTCTGATACCACAACTTGTGACGCCCGTTCCCTAACGACAACTAGCTCAGCTAATCTTAGTTAGAGAAGGTCGCACACACACACAGAACACATGCAGAAACTGAATAATAAAATTCCATCACACACTATTTTAATTCATGCATCACATGCCAACTACTATTAGTCACACGTCTTAGCTATTCACATGACACACATACATGTGGGAGGTTACATCCGTGATTATTACATTATTACATGCCTTTACATATTCAAAATACATATTAACCATATAAAACTTATACAAAAGTCCCAAATAACAAGCCCCCAAACCTACACTATACACTTCCTATTGTTGACCGTACCAAAATGCGGGGGACGTCCTTCAGTCACCTCTCGTCCGTACCTGCACGGATTAGAGTAAATCCATGCTAAGCGATAACGCTTAGTGGGGAACTCATACATATAGCATATAATTTATCACACATCAGAATCATCATACATAACATGCTAATAAACATGCCAGATCAACCATTACTATATTCAATCATAAGGCATCAATTACTTATTCACATTTCCATACTTTCTTGTATCACAATCACTTCTGTTTATATTTAATTAACTTTTAGCCGATTAACCAATTAGCCTTTCTGCCACTTTGCCTGCAATTCAATGACGCGGATAACGGGTATCGCATCGGTATCTCTCAGATACCAGTAATCTCATCGAGACTACTTTTTCACATTAGCACCTTCTGGTGCTTCATATCACATTAGTACCTTCTCGTACCTTTCATCATTCCACATATAACACAATCCAGTAAGGATATTCGCATTGTGATTCCCATGGAATCAGACACATTTAACGCATGGGGCTGCAGCACTTGACCCTATAGGCATGCCTAACTATCCACTACTTGACTCGCAGGCTTAAGTTGTTAAACACATTATTCAGTTCACTTTTCACTTTACACATTTGTATTAGCACACAGCCATACATTTCATTTGCATACTCAATATGCTTTCAAATTCAGTCTTCACATTTAATATTCACATAACTTATCACATTCAGAAGTCATCATAGTTGTATGCATTTGTAGATCACTTAACACATATACATTACTTACTCATGCGGTCCTTCATTTCAGCTCAAAGCCATGCCATTTGAATGACCAAACACATTAGGATTATATTGCCAAAACAGGGTGGGTCACGGTCACAATGGATTTCATTGTCACCGTGACATATTGAAGTCCAAAACAGAATGGAAATTGGGGACATGTCACGGTCACAATCAATTTCATTGTCACCGTGATGTGTTCCCAACTCTCGACAGAATGCAACCTGAGGGTATGTCACGGTCACAATGAATCTCATTGTCACCGTGACATATTCTCATTTGCAAAACAGAATGCCTTCCTGGGTAGGTCACGGTCACAATGAATTCCATTGTCACCGTGACATACCAAATTCCTCTAGGCAGAATTGAACTCAGCATATGTCACGGTCACAATCAATTTCATTGTTACCGTGACCTATGCAAAAATACCAAAACATGGTTATGCTTTCAGTCCATTTCTTCCTTCTCATTATGACTTCAAATCTCATTCTCACTTTTGGCAATCAACCCAAATATATCAACCACATGATCAATTAACACATACTTGATTTTCCCTTCTTATTTGGCACTCATCTTTAGCACAAGTTATAATCAATTTCATCTCACACATAGCATACATGCTCTTAAGAAATTCATTCACTAAACACATTATCACATACACATACAGCTCATATCAATGGCCCTATTTAGCTAACACAAATCATTCAATTTCACACATTTAGGGTTTGTTCCCAAACCTCGTCGCCTTAGGTCCTAATTACGACGGACGCTCGGTTCGCCGATTACAGCCTTTCCCTTATCTCTCTTCACTTCTTCAGCTAGCAAAACCAGTTCAAATTCCAGAATTGAGCACAATCCATCAATCCTCATTCCAAACTAAATCAAAACCAAGAAGAAGAGTAGAAGATGAGAATATGCACACAAAACCACTTACCTTAAGGTCTTAACACTTAATTCTTGTTCCAATTAGCTACATGCACACATCCACTTAAACCACTCTCATCCTTACTCACGGAAACAAGAAGAAAGCCAAAGCCAAATGCAGAAAATGAAGAATGAGGCCAACACACACTCACCTCTCACTTCACTAGGCAAATGCATGCAAAGAAGGAGGTGGCAAAACCTTACAAAGCCACACGGAATCCACTTCAGAAAACCTGCCTCCACTTACCAATTTCTTACTTTATTTTATTCCTAATTAACCCTCCATTAACTAGTTAATCAGCCTTTCACTCATGCTTAGCACAAACATTCATAATTACCATTTAACCCCTTAACTATACTGCTTTCTTTCAATTAAGTCCAATCCTACACATTCAATCCACTCACACACATGCCAAATTAGGTTAATTCTATTAGGGTACAAATCCGGCCATGACATTGCCCACCTTATTTTCACTTATACCCAGTTCCATCATTCTTAAAACATCAAAAATAGCCTTCCTACAAATTTTTAGCTCAATCAAAGTCCATTTGGGGCCGGTTCAATTAAATTGGTCCGATTCAACCACTTTTTGTTCTACAGTAAAATCTAATTCTAATGCTGTCAAAAATTATAAAAAATTATTTTATACCTTTACACCCTTTAGAGCTCAATAACTATTTTTAAAAATTTAATCAAACCTCAGTCAAACCCTGGTTCAATTTGAACTGAACCAGATGCCAACTTCAGAATGACTTCTGGAGGCCTTTCTGACTCCATTTTCAGCTCAAATTTGACCACTAGACTCCTAACGGCCCACAGATCAATTTTGCAAAGTAAATTTTTTTTAAAAAACGATAGTTGGGTTTGTTGTATAGCTACCCCGAGATCACCCTTCTCGAGATTGCTATACTTCAAGCACACTTAACACTAACTCCACTACTGTTAACATCACTCAATGCACTACTATACACTGCGATCATCATAAAGACATTGTAATCATGAACTAACATTTCTATACCGATATTTGAGGCACTACAATTCTACCCCACTAAAAAGAACATTTCGTCCTTGAAATTTACCTGAACTGAAAAGCTGTGGGTATTGCTGTCGCATGGTCGCTTCAAGTTTCCATGTCGCTTCTTCAACATTATGATGGTTCTAAAGTACTTTCACAAGTGAAATCCGCTTGTTCCTGAGTTGCCTGACTTCTCTAGCTAAGTCTTCACTAGGTACTCTTCATAAGTTAGGTCAGGCTGCACTTGTATCTCCTCTGGTTTAATCACATGGCTCGAGTCCAATCTGTATCTCCGAAGCATTGATACGTGGAACACATCATGAATCTTTTCCAAGGCCTGAGGAAGCTTCAATCTATATGCCATTGGTCTCACTCGCTGAATCACTTCATATGGCTCGTGTAATGGTCTCATTACCGGGTTAGCCGGGAATAATTTTTCCCCGATAGTGAATAGTGATACCAGGGCAAATAGTACCTACCGGAGTCGAAAAATATTTTATTTGGTTATTGGAAAGTATAAGTTACAGTGAGTTTGAGGTTAAAATATGGAGTGAAATCGATGTCAAGTATGGCCTCAAAAGTCGAAAATAAGAAAAAGTCACGGATTCGGTATGAATAGTAACTAGTTTGACTAAGTGTTTGACCGGACCGTAAAGGATGTTATGGATCATAGAAAAATAATCTGAAAATATGGCGTGCTCATATGAATGAGTAGAATCATATGCTAATGAAAAATTAATTTTTGGTGACACTGAAAAATTGGGTTATCGGACTAATAAATAATTACCGGACCAGGAAATAATTTTTGATTGATCCCAAAATATTATTGGAGTCTAATTAATATGTGTTAAGAATCATGGAGTCATTTTTATGAGTAATTAAGCTTAAAGAGTAAGGAAAAATAAATGATTTCGGTTTAAATAGTACTCAATTGACCAAAAGTTTGACCGAAACTTTAAAAATAGCAAACGATATCTAAAATTGATAAAAATTTCCAGATTGGTTGTAGATGATATGTAGGAATTTTTTGTAGTAAAAAGAGAATTTTTTGAGGACATTGAAAATTTACTAATCGGACTGGTTTGAGTGAACCGGACCTAAAACGGAATCCGATTGAGGTAAAATTTTGTGTACAACCTAATTTTTATATGATATTAATTATGAAGTTAATTTTGGGAGAATTTGAGCGTATTAAAAGAGAAAATTAAATTAAGAGTGCAAATTGAGCCACAAAAGTGGTTTGAGTTTGGATTGATTGGCCCAACTTGGTTGGACCTTAAACCAACCCAAAAACCCACTATAAAAGCCCCAAAAATCTGTATGTTTGCCTAGATTTTTCCAGCAGTCTGTTCTCCTTTCATCTCTCCCTCACCCGAAGCCATTTCTTCTTCCTCTTCAATGTGATTTCTTCCATTTTTCTTCCAATTCTTCTTCAATCCAAGCTTTTAGCTTGACTAGCAGCCCCTAATGAAGGTTATAGCAGCCCTAATTTCTGAAGTTGGTGAAGATTAAGAGAGAAATCAAAATTCTAGGTTTTGTCCAAAGAAGAGGTAAGCTACAATTGATGAATTTAATTGATTTCTTTAGTTCTTATAGCTAGATTAAGTTGTGTAGTTGCATCTCTTCTTCTTCTCTATTGGTAAGATTTAAGATTTATATGGAAAGTGTGGTTAGTAGAGATGCTAACATGTAATGTTGTGGATTTTGATGAGGAATTTGGATGGTGATAACTATGAAAGAGTGAGAAAGCAAGAAAGAAAGAGCTAATGAAGATGAAGGAGCCATCAAATGAGGTTTGGGAATTGTTGTGCTAATTTTTGTGTTATTAAATGGTTACTAATAAATTGGATGTTTGGCAATGTTTGTATATTTGTTATATTGATTTGGATTGAATTTGGTGAATTAATGGTGTCAAATTAATTTATTATGGGTTTATTGAATTACCTAGTGCAATTCTGTCCAAAGGGTGGATTGACCTTTGGTGACTGTTTTGGATATAAGTAGAGTTTGAGAGCTCTAAATTGAGTGATTCTAGTGTCGTTACAACCATGACATCCATACCTACAAAAGTATTAGAAATTACCATGAGATAATTCCCGCTCTAAGACCCTTCAAAGTAGCAAAAACATAAGGCTTTTTATTTTGGCCGAGTGGCTGGAACCAGTTTAGTCATTGATGTTTTCTGACCTCAGTCCGGTTTTTAGGCCATAACTCGAGTTAGAAATCTCTAAATTCGGTGATTCAAAATTAATTGGAAGCATAACATCTGTGTCTACAATTGTTATAGAAATATCCATAATTTATTCTTGACTCCAAGGACCTCAAAATTGCCCATTACAGTAACTAAATCTGTCAAAAAGGTATTTGGAGCAGTGTTGACACATTTGGGTATATCTCCCAGACTTTAGTCCCAAACTACTTGAAATTTTATCATTGGAAAATTAACATCCTGAGGATTGATTAAATCTTAGGAAGACCATTTATTCTGAAAATGTTATTTATTAGTTCAAAAATGCAGGTAGATTCAGTAAATGAATTCTACCCTAATGTAAGTCCTTTCCCGAGTAGTGACAATCATTATGACTCTGCACGATTAGGCATTGTCACGAGTCTTGACAATTGTCATGAGTAATGACAGCAGGCCATAGTCATGAGTCGTGACTTTGGGCACGACTCATGACAGCCTCTCCTTCTCCCATTTTATTTCATTTGTAATAGTTTTCTCAATTCTTTTTAAATGGAAGTGGGAATTGGCCTTCTTGACTTGGTAAATAATAGGCAATTAATTTAATCATTCTTTAATAAATATATGATACTTGTCCTTAAATTATACATGGATATATGCATTTAAATGGATAATATGGAAATAATTATCACGTAGATAAATGATAGTACTTATCTGCCCAAAAGTGACCAAAATAAAGGGGCATCTATTCTGGCCGGGTTAAGGGAGCAGTTTATAATGTTAAGGCCGTTTCAGGAGTTAGAGTTGTCCAAGTGTGGTGAATCAAAATTATAATGAAAATAGACATCTAGGAGAATATATTTGGTGAGAGAGATGAATTTGGTGAGAGAGTATGGTCTAATTGTGTCCCTATTGTTCTCAGTAAATTTTCAAAGTTAGAACACAATTTTGTCCCTGAAAGTTGCTCTAGAATAGTCTATAATTCTAAGGCCATAATTACTAGGATATAGCTTTAAATGATATGAAATTTTACCAGTAGGTAGATAAGACATAGTGAAACAAAAGTCTAGAAGACCATTTTTGATAAAAATGTCAGTAACTAGCTCCAATTCGCGATGCAAGTTGCAAAACGTCTGTGAGTCGCCACCTAACTCGGCATCAGTGTGTTAACTCGGCACCTTTGTCCTCTGTCACGACTCAGCACCACCGTGCCAACTCATGACAACCCCAATTTTGCCCATGATTTATGCAATATTTTTTTATCCTAAAGTGTTCCAATGCATTCTCAAGGCATGGATAAGTTAAAAAGACATTTATAAGACTTAAAAATATGGTATAAACATGTAAGAAAGATTATAATGCAAACATTTTAAGATTCTATATGCAAAGATTATATGAAAAATGAATGTTATATGTTACTAACATGGTATAACTGCTAGATTATGCATGATAAGTGTTAAAATGTGAAAGACCTGATTTTTTATGTGTTTTGAGGTGAATTAATGGTATGGCTATGTTAATCAACATGTAATTATGCTAAATGGATGATAAATGATATAAAAAGAATTTATGGTGAATTATTGACATGTTGGCCGAATGGTATACATGTGTGTATCCATTTATATCATGATGACATGATGAATTAATGACAGGACATGGCGTAAGAATGAAAAGTAATGGATAGTATGATAAAATTCCATGAAATGTATGTATGATTACTTAAGGATATTAAAAATGGAATAATGATTCCCTATGTAGTAATCTGGTAGTCAAGTCTAGTACAGGATATGTTGGCTAGCAATAGGGACATAAGACCGTAGGTGTGAGCATGGCGTCTCACTTATAGTAGACTAATGACGGTCCTACCTCATTGTATTTAAAGTCAAAATGTTTTGGAAAGTATTTAAAGATAGGGGTAGTCCCTCGGGATTCCTCTGGTATGTATTAAAGACTGAATTGATCTTTTATGGTCCTTCAGGTTATTCGAGCCTTTAGGGGTTCGCGTCTCGTTTATCCTGGTCATAGATGTTTGCCAGTTTTATACAGGAGCAAGTGGCAAAGAAAAATAATAAAATAAGTTTAAAATGATTTGAATATGAAATATGAATGATTAGATAAAATTAAAAATGACATAATTGTAAATAAATGAAAAGAAAGGGCAAAATCGTAATATGTAAAATGTTTAGGGGCAATATGGTAAATATGTGCTTTAATTGGTTGAATTGTGATCTAAAAATGTTATTTGTGTGAAAAATGACATAATTATAATTAATAAAAAGTTTTGTAAGCATAATGGTAATTTTGCACCTAATGGATAAGTATGTAAATATGAAGTTAGGCTATCATATGTGTAAAATTAATGATAAATAATAAGTGCCGAGTGAAAGAAGGTTATAGAATATGTTAAATGTTTTAAAAAGGTATGGCTAATAAAATGACAGGGTAAATGTATAATGAGTTAATGAGTAAATGATTGCATGCAATGATTGTATGTGCAGATATCCATTAGATGTTATGAATGTGGAAATGCCTATCTTTTTGAATGAAGTAAAGTTATAAAACTGCTATAAGTGCGTATTAAATGAATGTTATGTTGACGACTACTGTGAGTGGTCGTTTATATTATGTTTATGTATTCCCCACTAAGCTTTAAGCTTAGCACGGGTGTTTCATCCGTGTAGGTTAAAGATAGAAGAGTCGCCAGGGACATTCCACAGGAGTCAAGGCCAACGAGTCTCTAGGAGTATCATAAAATTTTAATTGTTAATTATAATGTTATGAACTTTGGCTTCATTAGTAAATGATTTGTATATAATATGTGTATAGTAAAAGTATTATACAAATTGCTATGTGAAAATATTGTGTATAAAAAAAAATTTATAACTCTGTTTTTTATATTGTTTCTGTAGTGTTTTGTCTGGTGGCATCCTTTACTTGTCTTTGTGCTCCAACCATATTACTGTGTGGAAGGCCACATACAGGTAAGGGGTGTTATAGCTCGATAAATCTTGGAGATAGTTTACCCTTTTTCCCGAACCAGAGAACCCTTTTCCACGGGGAAACCTTCAAAAATACTTTATCACCCACTTTAAACTCTATATCTTTTCTCTTCAGATCAGCATAGGACTTCTGTTTGTCACTGGCTTCCTTCAGTCGTTGTCTGATAACTTGAACTTTTCTTCTGTCTCTCGAATCAAGTCTGACCCCACTAGCTTGCTTTCACTCAATTCTGTCCAACACAGGGGAGATCTACACTTTCTGCCATACAATGCTTCATATGGAGTCATTTTAATGCTTGATTGATAACTGTTGTTATATGCAAATTCTACTAAAGGTAGATACTTTTCCCAACTGTTCTTGAATTCAAGCACATAACACCTCAGCATATCGTCAAGTATCTAGATGACTCTCACAGACTGCTCATCTGTCTGTGGGTGAAAAGCTATACTATAGTGCAATCTTGTACCCAAGGCTTCCTGCAACTTCTTCCAAAACTGGGAAGTGAAGCGAGGATCTCTGTCAGAAATAATGGAGGAAGGTACACCATGTAATCTCACTATTTTATTAATGTATAACTCCACCAGTTTAGTAAATGGGTAGTCCATCCTCACAGGTAGAAAGTGGGCTGACTTGGTTAGTTTGTCAATGATCACCCAAATTGCATCATGCTTTTTTCGGGTGAGAGGTAACCCTATCACAAAATCCATTGTCACTCGATCCCACTTCCATTCGGGTATAGAAATGGGCTGGAGTAACCCGAATGGAACTTGATGTTCAGCTTTCACTTGTTGACATATCAAGCACTTGCCCACAAACTCTGTCACATCCAGCTTCATTCCTGGCCACCAATAATGTAACACCCCCAACTCCCACACGTAGCATATCGAAGGATGAAGAGCTACTATGAGTGGAGAGTACTACCAGACAAAGACACTCATAGCAATTACGGAAAACAGAATAATAAAATTTCTAAAAACATAACCTCAAGACATGCACATCCTAAACTTATGTCATCAACGCACCATTATTCGCACTATCGAATATTACAACTTAATACAAATGCTAAATATATAAACTCAATTACAAACCGAAAATCAATAGCACTTCCTATAACTTCTATAGACTCGTTGGCCAAAGACTCGGCAGACTGCTACGCTACTCTGATCTCCTAACCTGCACGGACAAACAACCGTGCTAAGCAATAACGCTTAGTCGGGCGAAACAAATAATGGGCAGCCACTCACAGTGGTTGCCGAGGCAAACACATGTAAATCAATATATATATATATATATACACATAAATATAAAGTACCCCGGTGAAAGCTATCATCAATTCATATTCTTTTTCTCATACGAAACTCAAACAATTTCCTATACACATTCGTTTACATACCATAGCCAGAATTTACATTATTACCTTAGTAATTTACAATGACATTATACATACTTATTGTTTTATTAATTCACTTAATTAACTATGTGAATAGTTATACCTCCTAGGTTACCAAAGATACATTTGCTAGCGAGCAAATTAAGTCATATCGATTCCCTTTATTACTAACATTTCCAAAATCATGCAGATTACAATATTAGTACTTACGTTAGAATATTTCATGTGTTCAAACCATTTATTGTTCAAAGCTAAACAAAACATTTAGATTTTTCAAATTTGGTTCGGGCTTAGAATGTGATTCCAAGCTTCCTACGTATCCCTATGGTAGGGAATCAGAACCACGTAGTTCTGCAGGAACTTATGCATACATATTCCAATTTTAATCTTAACTCATTTCCTAAAGTCAATTATCTATATCATGCTTAACACTTTCTTATCCCTTACTTACCAAATCAATACATATATAACTTACCGTATTTATTAAAATCAACAGCAAGGCACATGAATTCCTTACCAAAATACTTACAGAAATTTTCCAGGCTAAGATCCAGAAGGTAGGTAACACAATACATACCTGTATACTCAATTTAACATATAAATGGATATATTCATAGAGTTCATTTATTGAGTACTTAATTATAGCAAATATGCATATCAATCATTTCAAAAATTCTTACACAGACTTTACATAGACAATCATACTCATAACTTATGAACATATTAATAACAGGCATTTCTCACATACGAATTCTTATGCAAACAGTATTCATTCATACATACTTATTAGCACAACATCATTTGCTATATCTCTTTTTGATTAACTGACATTAGGTTCAGATAAAAAAAACATTTAGGTATCTGAAGATACCACACAATTTCACATCGAGTCCATAAAGGCTCCAGAACAGAGGGGTGCGTAGAGCACCAAACAAATGGCATTTGTCACAAATGCATCAAATGTTTATTCACATAATCAATTTATAAATCATCACAGAGCTTATCAATTAATTCACATTATTTCACTCTTTTAATTGCCTGCTAATTCATAGGGGTGGATAAGCGAGTGAACACATGGCGGTACCTTACGGGTACAAATCGAATGCATGGCGGTACCTTACGGGTACAAATCGAAAAGCAACATCACATTTTCTCATTCAAAAACATTTTTCACATTGGGGATCTTAAACAAGATTCGTACACATTGAGGTTCGCGAGGAACCAAACGGGGACCTGATCAGGGTCCAAACAAAATAGAGGGTTGCAGCTAATAGAAATCTATAGGCATGCTTATCTATCCACGACTCGACTAACGCAGGCTAGATTTTCCATATTATTATTGTATTCTTCACATTCTATCACATATATACCCATCCCATCAACCAATTGCATCCTTCTTTTACGATCACATAGACACATGTATTAATATATAGGTAAATGCATATCATATGTACTAATCATATTTATCATATTAAAAAACTAATCATGTATTATTTCATGGATTAAAATATCCGCATAAATATACTGAACATAACCATATTATTGGGTATCATGCACTCATTTAGACTTAACAATTAAATTGCTTTACATTGCACACATACAATCTTTAAATAATAAAGCTACACAAAGATCTCATAATTCAATTATTATCATGTATAGAAGCATTTGAATAACTCATTTTAACTTTATAAAGGCATAACATATTGTTTATAATGAAGAACCATAAAATTTAGACATACATAACCCAATCTGCATTCAAAATGTAAAATTCAATACAGTTCTCAATAATATAATTGGACCAAATTAAAATGCCATTAAATATCATTTGCTAATTAATAATACATAAATAAAGATTAAAAACCCAAATTAAAACAAAAAGGATCGAAAAAGACACAAGTGAACACTTTACAGAAATTGGAGGCAGAAGCATTTTACACGGCGGTATGATTTACCCATACTGTCGTGTAAAATGGGCGAACACGAGTCGAGCATGAGGGACATGACTCGTGTCGCTTCCCAAAAAGCCTGTCGCAAGTCGTGTTCCAAAACACGACTAGCACGAGTCGTGCTGTGCTCCACTGCTCGCCACTCTTCACTGAACTGCACGATTCATGCTGTCTCGTAAGAGTCGAACGAGCGGCCATCTTCAGAAAGACACGAATAAAGAACTTGAATCCAGAATGCGATCACACGGGGGTATGCCCAATCATACCGCCGTGTGAAACGCACCAAACCCAGAAATTTCCCAGAAAAATCACCCAACTAAAATATAAACTTAAAACCCAGAAATCAAACATTCAAATCATTAAAATCAACTTAAAAACTCACCTTTTTGAAGTTTATAACCCAAGGAAATCATGCTATGAACATAATTAAATCATCCAACCAAAATCAATAATTATGATCATCATCTTATTCAAAAACCAGCAAATCACAATCCACCATACATCAAATGCATATATCATCCAATAAAATCATACTCTAAACTTTAACAACTCAACATACTAAGATTTCATAGTATACCCTTATCAAGAACATCATTGCTCATACAATTTCCCAGCAAATCAAATAAGAATAAAATACATAAAAATGCACAAAATTCCCAAACCTGAAAATCCTATGCTCCCAATAGCTTTCTTGGTTGATCTTCTTGTTCCAAAATCCTAACTCTCTCTCTTCAACCTATTTAAATCACCCACTCTTGCCACATGGCAACAACACATTGGAGGAATCTAACCAAAATACACCCTACAACCAAACACAACACCATACCCAATTCTAATCCCACTAATACATATACTAAATCCCTATATGCTTCCACACTATAACTAAGCCCTCTCACCCATACACTACTACTATACGTGCAACCGCACTCTAACAAAACTCATAACTCATGCACAAAACTTAATTTAGAATAACACATGCCAAAACTCACACAACTTTGGTCACCACTTATTCTCAATATGCCCAAATCCTTCTAGGGTACATTTCGGGGTGTGATAAATAATGCATCTTCAAGTCTTGATACATCTTGTTACCCACTGGATGTATGGCATAACTGTTATGATGTGCCTCTGTCAAAATATTCTTTTTTAACTCTAATTGATTTGGCACACATAGTCTCTATTTATAATATAGACTGCCACTTGCCACTTTGTAGTCACTACTGCCACTATCGTTCACTCTATCTATCACTAAAGTCAATTTGTCATCTTGCTTCTAGGCGACTTTGATCTGTTGTAAAAAATCAGGCTTCACTTGCAACTATGCTATTAATACCCCACTGTCAGCTACATCTAGTTTCACATTCATAGCTTTCAACGCTGTTATGAATTTTCTACTGAGTGCATCAGCTATAATGTTGACCTTTCCTGGATGGTTGTCAATGAAGCATTCATAATCTTTAATCAATTCAAGCCATCTTCACTGTCTGACATTGAGTTCTTTCTGAGTGAGCAAGTATTTTAGGCTTTTATGATCTGTGAAGATATAACACTTCTCACCATAGAGGTAGTGCCTCCAAATCTTCAATGCAAACACTATGGCTGCAAGCTCAAGATCATGTGTGGGCTAGTTCTTCTCATGATTCTTAAGCTGGCGGGAGGCATAAGCTACCACTTTGCCATCCTGAATAAGTACACAACCCAACCCATTCAAGGATGTATCACTATAGATTTTGAAATCTTTACCTGACTTGGGTTGAGTTAACACTAGGGCCTTTGTCAACATCTTCTTTAACTTATCAAAGCTATCCTGGCACTTTTCAGTCCACTTGAACTTTACCTTTTTCTACAATAGGCGGGTCAAAGGCGTTGCGATAATGGAAAAGCCTTTAACAAACCTTCTATAGTAGCCTGCTAAGCCTAAAAAGCTCCTGATTTCTGTGACATTCTTGGGTTTCCTCCACTGTAAAACTGCTTCTATCTTCTTAGGATCCACTTTAATACCTTCCACTGACACTACATGGCCCAGAAATGACACTTTATTCAACAAAAAATCACACTTACTGAATTTGGCATACAGCTTCTTTTCTCTGAGAGTCTGCAAAACAATTCTCAAGTGCTTGTCATGATCTTCTGGGGTCCTTGAGTACACCAAGCTATAATCAATGAAGACCACTACGAACTGATCCAAATAAGAGTGGAAGATTTGGTTCATAAGGTCCATCAAAGCTGCTGGCGCATTAGTGTGTCCAAAAGGCATCACCAGGAACTCAGAATGACCATACCTGGTGCGGAAAGCAATTTTAGGCACATCTGCTTCCTTTATTTTTAGCTGGTGGTAGCCCGATCTCAAGTCAATCTTTGAAAATACTCCTGCGCCTTTTAACTGATCAAACATGTCTTCTATGCGTGGTAATGGATACTTGTTCTTGATGGTCAATTTTGCCGATAATCAATGCATAATCTGAGTGACCCATCTTTCTTTTTCACAAATAGCACTGGTGCTCCCCGTAGTGAGGTACTCAGCCTAATAAAGCCTTTTTCAAGATATTCTTGTAGCGGAACCTTCAATTCTTTTAATTCTACTAGTGCTATTCTATACGGAGCAATGAAAACAGGTGTTGTGCCTAGAGCCACTTTAATAGAGCACTCGATCTCCCTGTCAGGTGGCAAACCTAGAAGATCTTCTGGGAA
Organism: Excoecaria cochinchinensis; assembly: GCA_947683425.1. Lineage (NCBI taxonomy): Eukaryota > Viridiplantae > Streptophyta > Magnoliopsida > Malpighiales > Euphorbiaceae > Excoecaria > Excoecaria cochinchinensis. The sequence continues at coordinate 25,501,814 of CANTUQ010000092.1, read as the reverse complement.
CACATCTTGAAACTCTCTCACTATTAACACATCTGATATTGTAGGGGTTTCCTTCTTTGCATCCATTGCATAGCATAAATAAGCAATACACCCTTTTCTGATTAATCGCTTTGCTGTGGTGGCTAAAATCACATCAGAAAAGTAATATGGTCTTTGGCCCACTATCGTTATCTCTCGATCATCTGAAGTTTTAAGGGTAGCTCTTTTCCTTTTACAGTTGGCCATCATATGGTGGGTGGACAACCAGTCCATTCCCAAAATGACATCAAACTCTTTAAAGGGGAGTTCAATCAAATTGGCTAGGAAAACACTATCTTGAACACTAATGGGACAATCTCGATACACTTTATTCTCTATAACACTATGGCCCAAAGGGTTGCTCACTAAGATATCTTGATCTAGGTATGACTCATCTAACCCTTTGCCCCGTACAATGTCTGTGCTAATATAGGAATGTGTGGACCCAGGATCAATAAGTGCATACACTGAATGAGAAAATAAAGTGAATTTACCTACTATCACAACAGGTGCGTCCTCCAGATCTCGGGCCCTTACAGCATAAGTACGACCCACTGCATATCCCTGTCCCTGAGATGGTGGAGGAGGTGGTCTAGTTGAAGTATGGGAGGCTATCCCCCTGCCTCTCCCTCGGGGTGCTAAAGACCCTACACCTGGAGCTGGTGAAGTTACTGATAATGGTACAGCATCGGGACAATCTTTCACCAAGTGTTCCTTCGATCCACACTTGAAACAGGCACCGGATAAATATCTACACTCGCCAAGGTGGGATCTGCCACAATGATTGCACTGCTGGGGAGTGTCTTTGCCTCAAGGCGCACTACCCACTGATGAGGCAGGTGCTCTGCTACCGGATGGATTCTTCTGACTATGCGCCGGTGCTACTGATCCTCTGCTCTGAGATGGTGGTCACCCTCTGGACCTCTTATTCTGTCCGCCTGTACCACTAGATTGACCTGGTTTCCTTTTCTGCTAGAACCGAGTTTGCCTCTCTGCCTCATCTGCCTGTGAAGCCTCAACTTTAATAGCAGCTGCCACTAAAGATCCCAAGTCTGGATGTCTCTGGCCACTCACGATCTCTTTAATGCGGTTGTGGAGGCCCCACTCAAATCTCTCCATCAGCCTATCTTCAGTCCTCAGCACATCATCTAAATAGGCACTCAATCTCTCAAAGTCCCTTTCATACTCAGCCACTATCTTGTTTCCCTGTCGAAGCCTCCAAAAAGCATCTCGCATCGAGGCTTTATACTTAGCTCCTATATATTTCTTCTCAAACTAGTCAATGAAGTACTCCGACGTCAATTGGTCAGCTAGGGTGTGTTTTCTCACTGAATCCCACCAAAAGTAGGCTGGACCCTGGAGTAATGCAACTGTCCCCTCAATCTTTTCCTCCAGCGTACTATGTAAGATCTCAAATATTTTCTTAATACTGAATAACCATTTTTCCACTTGCTCAGAAGACATTGGGTCACACCCAAAGAAGACATCAGCTCCCATTTTCTTAAGCTGATCTAAAATTGGCTTCTTCTGAGGTGGAGCAGCAGGGTGCACTGGCACTGGAGGTTGCTAAGCCATTTCCATCCGTACACAGTGTTGAATGTAGTCTGCCATCATATTTAGGAATTCAGGTTATGGCGGAGGAGGAGCCACTGGAGGAGTCAACTATAGTTGTGAAGTCCCGGCTCATCCAACGCTAGCCGAGGCTCCACTCTCACCGTCACCAACACTGTAGCTTTGATCGGACGCCATTTGTACACTATAACAAGGAGAAAGCATACATCAGTACCATAAAATAATATTCACTTCCATTGGCATGTATATACATTCACTTACAAAACCCCACTCCGATCTTAGAATCGCCTAAACCGCACTCTGATACCAAAATAAATGAAACAGCCTTATACCCTAAACGTACACTGCTGACTTAGGAATACTATGCGATTACCATGATCGTACTACGGTCGACCTAAACTTAATTCAAATTGTGGATAAATTTTTTTTTCTACACTTAATCTATAATTCACTTATTCATTCTTTTTACTTAACAATTTCGCTTATTAACTTACTTGCCAATTGACCTATAACTGTCTAATATTACTATTCATTTGGTAAAAATTTCGGCAGTATAACGGCTTGAAATTCCCACTACCCAAACATGCAAATATCAAAATCCACAGCTCCGGTAAGGGCACAACAATAATATCATCCAATACATACCCATCACAGTCTAAAATATCCACCCATAGAGTCATAATATCCACATACATAGATCCATAAATCACCACATAATCCATTCCAAACTTTATATACATGACAATACATAAAACCAAAACATACAAAATATAACTGGATATTTTCTTTGATGCTCGCTCCAAGACTGACCGAGGTATGCTTGCTCCGTCCTAATACGTACCTACACTCAGTCAAACAAACTAAGTGATGAGCATTAATATGCCCAATGGTGGTTACAAATCCATAAATTTTCACTACTAATTAATAATTCAATTTAACTATATTAACATATTTTATTTATTACATTAACTTATTTATTCAATTAATCCATCAAATTAATTACATAATTAAGCATTAAACCTTATTATACACTAGTTACATTTTAATCCTTTTATTAAATTTATTGTTTCACTAATTACATTTTTGCCCTTATTCCCTATCTTTGATTTCCAATTTTATCCTGGACTTTCACTACAAGAAAAGTGACTTTTAACGACTAAAATTTAGCGAAGGGATAAAAATCCGGTCGTAAAAAGATACAAATAACGAAGGGAATTAAATCCGGTCGTTAGTAGTAAAATTTTACCGAGGGGTTTAAATCCGGTCGCTAAAAGGCTCTAAATCCGGTCGTTGAAGGGTTAAAACAAAATGACGGGACTTCCATTTACCTCCAAATGTAACTAAAATCACAAAATCCATTTTCTCACTGCCTTCTTCAACTCTCCTCGCCTCTCTTACGTCGCCCCATCTGTTGCGCCTCCCCTCCCTTGCGAACCACCAGGCACCAGATCTAGTGTCACCCTCCACCCTGTCGCCGCTCGCTCCCCACCCGCCGTCGCAGATCCGGTCTCGCCGCTGCTGCTGCCTCTGCCTCTAGAGCCGTCTCCCTCGCGTGCTGTCAGATCGCCGCCGTCGCCCGTCGCAGCTCACCTTTCGTCGCCATCGCCACTCATCTCTTGCCCTCGTCGCCGCTCTTTCCTCGTCTATTGCTCGCCGGCGACTCTGCCCTGTTCTTCATGTTCCTGTTCTCAAGCCAGTTTAAGCTCAGAGGAGGTTTATGTCTAGGTGTCCTAAGGATTTTTAATCTACAATTTCTTAGCTTGAATCCTTTCACTTTGTTTTAGAATGCAATGCAACTTTAGTAATTTTTATTTTGGTAAACACTGCAGGTGCTCAAAGCCAATAATCGAAGACTCGCCCGTGCACAGAAGACAATAGGGGATTACTGTTTGTTGGCAGGATCACCTGTTGATGCCAATAATCACTGTTCCACTGCTTAGAACTAGCTAGATTGACTGCTGATTTCTTCTGGTATGCCGGGGCTTTGGAGGGTAGCGTTTGTGCTTTGCTGGTATGCCTACATTTTGAGCTATAATATTCAATCATGTAAACTTTTACCTCTTCTTGGCCTTTGCTTGTGTTAAGGCCTGAGAAACTTGAATTGGAACCGTGTATAGATTCATACAGAATGTTGCTCGACATACCATGGCAATAAAATTATCAGCATTAGTTGAGTCTGATCTTGTGAATTCTGTTTTGAGTTGTGTATTGTATGATTTCCATGGTTATCCTGAAAATAACCGGACCAATTTATGACCGCACATCTCTTTTGTTGGTGGGAATTTTATCATTCAAGATATGCGGGATATTTGCATAGAATTTTAACGTGTATTTAGCCATAGAATTTCTGCATAAATACCCTATAATGTATTGTGTAAAATCATCATATAGAAGCAGTAATATTTCTCTTCTCAAAATCCTCCGCATTCAAATGATGAATAGTAACTAAAATTCTTAAACTACCTTTGTTGCCTTTGAAAGCATAACTTTTAAATGAAACTAAATATTTGAAATATAATGTGTTAAATATGATGAGAAAAAGTAAATTAAAATAGACCTTTTGTGTACCCTACTAAGTATATAACATCAATTCAACCTTTGATCATATTAATTGTCACACAAAAATCCATTTCAATTGCCTTTAAAAAGAGATTTCACTAATGAAATGCCTTTTTATACTGTCCAATATCCCTTTCTTTTTTACATTTCTGGATACACTTTTTTGATGTGGAAGTATACTTTATTAGACTATTCATCATATATATACTACTAATCTAACTTGTAGATTTCACTAGTGACATCCTAAATTTTGCCCTCTTTAGACATAATTGAAGGTTACATTGCTGGGTTAGCTAATGATGTAGGTGACCTAGCTCTGTGCTCTGTGAAAATCTAAAAAATACTTTCTAAGAGGTGTTTTGATTCCACAGGTGACGCTGTTGGGTTTTTCTCAGCTTCTTTGAACCAGATTGTAGTAAATATCCAAGAAAATGTTAATCAGCCTGATTATCTGCATTACTTGACATGGATAGACTTATCCATTGCTGAACATATGGTGATGTTATCATTTACACGAGTTTAATGATGCTAAGAATTTTTTTTTTCTTCCCTTATGGATTCCTATTGTTGCATGATCCATCACTTGTAATTGTAATATTAGTTGTTTGGATGCAGACTGCGAATAATAGGAATGTATGTCTTGCAATTGAGACCTTCAAGTCTTGCTACTTCGAATGAGTATTCCTGGAGTTCAGTGGTAGATAGGTCTGGTCAACATGTGCAAAATGGCAAGATGAAAGATTCTGAAATATTTGTGTCAACTCTCACAGAATCCGAGGAACTTTTGTACTGCACCGAGATTAGTAATACCTCTTCAAATTGTTCTCACAGATTGTGGTTTTGTGTGAGCATACAGGCCACAGAGATTGCAAAAGACATTCATTCTGATCCAATTCACGATTGGAGTCTTGTGATAAAATCCCCATTATCCATCACCAATTTTCTTCCTCTTGCAGCTGAATACTCCGTTCTTGAAATGCAAACAAGTGGTCATTTTACTGCATGTCCTAGGGGAATATTACCTACAGGAAAAACTGTAAACATTCATACTGCTGACATAAGAAGGCCTTTGTTCTTTTCACTGCTTCCCCATAGAGGTTGGCTGCCAATACAGGTAAGATTCCCTTCCAGTCTGTCCCTACCAAGGTAGCAGTAGAATATAGATGAAAAAGAAAAATTAGTGTATGAAATATAGCAATATACTTATCATTTATGTCCAAGATATAAAAGTTGTTTACATACTTTAATTAAATCTAATAAAATGGTCTTCTGGAACTTGTTAACATTATTCCGGTTTTGAAGTACAAATCCAAGATCCTATTTGCTCTTATGTTGTGGTTTCTGTATGCAACTTTCGAAAAGACCAAATGGTAATGAGTAGATGATTGTGTTGTTTGGCTTTATTTTCTTTCTTTCTTTTTGTTAAGAAAAATATTCATGATGCAGTGTTTAGGGCATTAAGGTTTTAGGAGCTTTCTAGTTTTTTAAAAGCTCTAGTGATACAGGTGAAAAAGTAATATTAGAACTACATGATAATAATATTTGGAATTTTGGAGGCCATGAAATATTATCCTAATTTGTGCAGTCAACATTACTAGGAAGAAATTTCTGGCTCTGAAATAACACAATTTTGTTATGCAAGTCATGAGCTTCAGATATGATCTTACTGCTATTCTTTCTACCCATTGAATGTTCATGGTTCTGTTATATCTACTGAAAAATTATTCATGATTTTTTTATAGATTTAGTTGTTTTGTCAATTGCTACTTATACTCCAATAACATGAAAACAGCGGGGATCTGAATCCTGCCCGGGCAGAGCACATTAAGCAGTACAAATGTCCGTCATGCAGCAACAAAAGAGCCAGACCTTGATATTTTCAGGTGGGGTAAGCACTCACCTCTTGTACTTTTTTCATGGTCATGTAAGCTATTATTTAGTTAGTTAGGTTTTCTATGTAGTGCTGTGTTGGCATAGTATATGTATTAGGAACATCTGTCTTTGGAAACATGTCATTTGTGTATGTTAGTATCTGGTAGTCTGCAAAAGTGGACATGTCTAGTAGATCTACATAGAATCACCACTGTGCAGGAAATCATTTTTCCTACCAAGTGTAGAATGTCAAAGCTATTCTCACCTGATTTCAGTTATTGACTTGTGAATGTATTGAAGTCAGAATCGGTAGTTATCTTATATCTGAAGGAAAAAAATGCATCTTTCAGTTCGTCTATGGTGGAGACAAGCTCTAATCTTTTAACATACTTACTTGTCAACTTTATGGTCACTATGGCACCCATACTTTTTATTATTTATATTTTTATTTAATTTTTATTTGTGCTTGTGAATATTAATTTTAGTTTTTGTTATATATTTTGCAGGTCTTCAAATTTTTGGACAGCGAAATTAGGATGTTATTTTTTGCATTTTTCTCAAAAATCTTTTGAATAGAAATTAGTATAGAGAAGAGTTGTTTTCTTGAACTTACATGTCATTGATAGTTTTTATTTTATTTGGAGTTGTGACAAATAGAATGCTATTTAATTTGTAAATTTGACAATACTTTGTAACTTTTCTTTTTTAATATATGAAAAGAATTTATTATATTTTAGTATAAAATATATGTGAATGATATGTACCTACATGTAATATTATAAAATAGTTTATATTTTAAAATATCTTTTGGTATTTATGTCTGGTATTTTTAACGATTGGAATTTTTTTCGTTGAAAGTGCGCATAATCAGTGAAAGGAAATTTTGGTCGTTAAAAGGAATTTTTAACGACCGGAATTCCCTTCGTTGAAAGTGAACACAATCAGCGAAGGGAAAATCCGGTCGTTAAAAGGTATTTTCAACGACTGGAATTCCCTTCGTTAAAAGTGAACATAATCAGTGAAGGGAAAATCCGGACGTTAAAAATCAGTATTTAACGACCGGAAACGTTCCGGTCGTTAAAGGCATTAACGACCGGATTCAAAATCCGGTCGTCTATACCTTTAACGAAGGGGCTTTTACCGACCGGATTTTCCGGTCGTTATTGGTTTTTAACGACCGGATTTTGACTTTTAACGACCGGATTTCCCTTCGTTAAAGGCCATTTTTCTTGTAGTGTTTTCCATTAATTACATCTATGTCCCCACTTTTGTTATAATACCATTCATGTCCCTTCTTTTACACTAATTCCATTTATGTCCTCAATTCCCACTTAATTACCATTAGGCCCTTAATTATACATAAATTACACTTTTAACCTCATTTATTCTTATTTTCCACTTATGCCCTTTTTATATAGTTTTAATTACCAATTTACCCTTGTTACACTTAGATTCCACTTTTAGTCTTATAATTTCACCAAATTACATTTAGGTCCCTAATTTATCACTTTTACACTAATTTACCATTTTAACCTCATATTTTATTAAAATTACCAAATTACCCTTACTTTTACACTTTTTACCTAACTTTACCACTTTTAACCAACTTATTGTAAAATTACCATTTTACCCTTAATCTTTCTAATTATACCACTTTAGTCCCATTTTCATTCATTTTCACATTTATTACTATTTTAACCAATTTTTATCATTTAATTACCATAATGCCCCTAGTATATACCCGGTAGAAAATCTACTGACCGGATATGCGGGATGTGGATCCCACAGATCCACTATACTATGAAATAACCCTAATAGGACCACTCTTCACTACACTACACTACACTGGTCATTTTTATATAATGTACACTGTGACAGACCCTCATTGGCCTATCAATAGTGAGTCATCATGACTCGTACCGCGATGTGAAATCCCTATGGCTAGCCAATTATATCCTGGACTAAATTTCACTACCAGACAACTACTAAGGGCAATATATCATCAAAATTTACATAAATATCACATTATGTCAATATGTATATTTTGGCATACATTTCATATTCACTTACAATTTTGCATACACTCTTATTTATTATAAATTAGTCATTATAAGTCATTAAAAGTTATAAATCATCAAAATACACATTACATATACCAAAAATACCATTCGGCCAAGGTGTTAAGTTTTCATATAGTACACTTTAATTCCATTTATCCACTCAATCAACTCAATTACATTTAAACACACCTTAAATAACACTTACATGCCATAATTCACAATATATCTCATTAATAACCTTGACATTCCATTCGGCCAACCCTTCAAAAATTTATTATGTTTCCTTTTAAATCTTCCAATCATTCCATTATGCTTCACACAAGTTATACATATTATAACCATCTTTTAATAGCCATAAAACCCATTTAAACATTATAATTTCTTTAAGTTACTATTCGGCCACTATTAGGGATTTTATACCAATGTGTTTTAATTTAATCCAAACATGTTTATACACTAATTTAAGTCCACTAATCATGAATGTCAAGTTAGATTTAATTAAACAAGTCATTATCACATACCCACACTTAGACATAACCTAATATTCAACATAAATCAATAAAAATAGATGGATTGAGTAACCACAAACCTCAAAACCTTGCTCTACACCTCTCTAAGCTTGCTTTTCTTTCCCTTTGGCTTGAGAAATCTCCTCGTCTCTTTAAGTTCCTGCCATGGCTGAATATAAACATCCATATATCATCAAATCTCTACTTCTTTTTAACAAAATAACCTCATAATCATAATCTATACTCTTGAAAACCCCCATAGGAACCAATAAACTCAATTAAAAACACCTAAATTTCTTACCTCGAACCTTGACCTAAACCTTGTACCCTTAGATTTTCCCACTTCCAATCTTTAAATTGACTCCAAATTTGATATCTAGATTGTAGAGGAGCTGGACTTTGTATGGGAGGTTGGACTTTAGAGAAAGATTGGAAAAAGATGAAGAAAAATGGAGGAAATTGTGGAAGGAAGAGTTCGGCCTTGAAGAGAAACAAAAAGGGCGGTGAAGGGCATATTTATCTAGAGAAATCTGGCCTCTTCCCCTCCTATGTATAGTGTAAATGAACTGAATCGGTCCAACCAAAGTGGTCCGACCGGTTTGAACCAAAATTTTGATTTTTCGGTCAATTAGCACTGTTTCATGGCATCTATGTGTTCTCCACCTTATTTTCACTTATAAACAATTCCATCATTCTTCAAACATCAAATATATCCTCCTTACAAATTTTTAGCTCAATCCGAGTCCATTTGGAGCCCGGTTCACTTAAACTTGACCGTAAAATCTAATTCTAATGCTCTCAAAAATTACAGAAAATTATTTTATGGCTTTACACTTCCCCCTTTACACCCTTTAGAGCTCAATAACTATTTTTAAAAATTCAGTCAAATCTCAGTCAAATCCTGGTTCAATTTAAACCAAACCAGAGGCCAACTTCAGAATGACTTTCGGAGGCCTTTCTGACTCTGTTTTCAACTCAAATTTCACCACTGGACTCCTAATGGCCCACATATCAATTTTGTAAAATAAAAATTTTTCTGAAAAATGACATCGGGTTCACTGTATAGCTACCCCGAGGTCACCCATCCCGGGATTGCTATACTTCAAGCACACTTAACACTAAGCTCCACTACTGTTAACATCACTTAATACACTACTCTACACTACGATCATCATAAAGACACTGTAATCATACACTAACACTTCTAGACCGGTATTTGGGCCACTACACGCATGGTACTAGTGTCGCCCACCATAAGGCATCCTCTAACATGTACATTAACTTCACACATAGAAATGGACAAAATGAAAACAATAAAATGCTATGCATGTCATATTTTAATATTTTCCCTACATACATATCATCCCCAAGTCGTTAGAAAAGTGACAATCAAATTTTAGAAGAATTGGACTGAAGACTAGTTCAAAATGGAAAAAAATTACAAATTAAATGATGAAAACTTGAAGGTTACATGGCAAGCAAAATTGTCTGACCGCTATGTAAACCAAATGGCATGCAAAAATTGAATTCCATAATGTAAATACCAGTGTGTAGAAAATTCTACACGGCGGGCAAAAAGAGTTACATAGTGCACAAGATTACTTAACCGCCATAACATTCCAATAAACATTTACACGGTGGGTAGACTTTTTCTACCACCCTGTAAACCTAAACTGATGCACTTTGCACAAAGCAGATTTCTAGTATCAACTTCACATGCATTTTTAGGCCTTTAATCTACATTTTACACCCAAACTCCCTCATAATAAATAATCCTCAACATATTAACTTTCCATTGACAATAATTTCATCACATTTGGAGCATTAAAACTCTAACTATAATCTGAATAATAGAAATTGTTCCCCATTCAAGAACATATCCCATACTCCACTTTCAATTGCAAATTGAGGTGCCTTAGAGCTAGATTCAGGTCTCAACTTGTTCTAGAAATTTGTAGATATAGATCTTAAGTTACATCTCCAATTGAATCATCCAATTTGGAGGTCTGTAGGCCAACTTATAGCCTGTACAAGGCCATGGGGTCATTGGTATTCAAAACATAGTATGTCACTCAACCAACTCCCATATGCAAACATACACACTCCTACCTTTCACGAATTTGAAACTAGCTTCTACAACCCCTTTCCAATCAATCTCACATCAAAATCAACTTAGCAAGCAATAACGTAGATACGAAAAATATTATGTTCCCAAACCTTAAGTATTGCTTCTTTTCTCTTCACTTTTGTTCTCTTTTTTTTTTCTTTCTCCTTTCCTTTAACTTTAGCTGTTTCTCCTTCTTTTCTAACTCAATATTGCTGTAAAATTAATTTTCTACTTATAAATTGCCTTGAACATATTTTTGGGATAATTTTTAGGTAAAGAAATGTCTACCTTTAGAAGAGAAGTTGGTTGGGTTTCTAACCCCTGGAATAGCCGACCTTCATGACTTAAATAAGGCATGAAGATTTCTCTTCATTTCTCTATGTTTTTTTAGAAATCACCTAAATGTCTTCCTTTATTATTTTGTTCTCCTTAACTTACATAATTAGACATTTGACATATTATTATTTTTAAATCATACATTGGCATACTTTATTTCCCAATTTATGCCACTAGGGTATCAAACACTGGATACTGAGTAAACAGTATCAATCACTAGAGGCACAACAGTCTCGAAATAATACACTGGATACCAAATAGATGTCATATCACTAGACACCAATGCGGTGTCAACACTAGCGGCTACAATCATTATCCCTTTTAGGCATACCTATCTATCCACGACTATGTTCAATTCAGGCTTAAAATAAAGATTTCACTCACTATTTCATTTTGCAATATATTCATTCATATATCCCTCCAAATCTCTGCATAATCCACTATGCGTATCCATAACAATGCATACATATGTTCCTTTGCAATATATATATATATATATATATATATTAAAATAATAACTTACTTGACATGGTCATATTCATTTAACATGTTCATATGCATAAATATCTTTAGAGTTTATATCACACATAACACTACAAATAAAAGGTCAATTAGCGATGGCATTTTTCATCGCTATTAATGAATATTTCGCCGCCAATTAATTTTACCAACAAAACTACTATTTATCGCAGTTTGCACCGTAAGAAACATATTGGCAATGAAAACATAAAACCATTGTGTGACGTGCACCAGAACCTGCGTGTTTCACGGAGCCTTGCTTTTAGGGTCCGAAAGTGTTCGCGTCTAGATCTTAGGTAACATGAGATATTTTGAAATCACTACGCAATAGAACATTGGGGACGTTCATCTAATTCCATGAAACCTTTAAGCACCTTTGAGGTATTTTGGAGTCACCATCCAATTTTAAAAAATTGGAAAAGTTTATCTAACCTCGAGGGTGTAATGGCCCCAATACCGGACTAGCCGTAAATAGTATTTTTCGATAGTGAATAGTGACATCGGGATGAACAGTACCTCCCAGAGTCGAAAAATATTTTATTTGACCGTTGGAAAGTATGAGTAATAATGAGTCCGAAGTTAAAATTTGGAGTGAAATTGAGGTCAAATGGGTCCTCAAAAGTCGAAAATAAGAAAAGGTCATGGCTTCAGAGCAAATAGTAACTAGGTTGACTGAGAGTTTGACCGGACCGTAGAAAATGCTATAGACCTTAGAAAAATAATCTGAAAATATGGACGTACTCGTATTGATGAGTAGAATCATATGGTAATGAAAAATTAATTTTTGGTGATACTAAAAAATTGGGTTATCGGATTGATGAATAATTATCGAACCGAAAAATGGTTTTCGATTGACCCAAAAATATTCTTGGTGTAACGCCCATCCCTGACTGCTCTCATATCTTCACTACAGCAGTCGAGAATGGTCGTCACGCATAACTCACATCACATCGCATCACATGCACTTACAATATCATCATACACACAATCCTGAACTAACAAATTCTTTTTACACGTAGCGGAAACATTTTAAGCGCATACTCATACTCATTCATGTATATTGTCAACTTACAATACAAACCATGTCTAGTTGTTACATTATATCTCTTTACATGCCAAAAACTATCATTTATATAATACAAAATACCAAAACCTACACTAAGTAACTTACTCCATTCTTATCCATTAGGTGTAAAATTATCATTTTACCCCTAATCTTCCTATTTCTTTCAATTTAGTCCCATTTTCACTTGTCTTCTTAATTATCACTATTTTAATCAATTTTAATATATAATTACCATTATGCCCCTAGTATACACCTGGTAGAAAATCTATTGATCGGATATGCGGGACATGGACCCCACAGATCCACTACACTATAAAATGACCCCAATAGGACCATTCATCACTGCACTGCACTACACTGATCACTTTTAAGCACTATACACTATGACAGACCGTTATTGGCCTGTCAATAGCGAGTCGTCATGACTCGTACCGTGGTGTGAAATTCCTATGGCTAGCCAATTATATCCTAGACTAGATTTCACTAGCAAACTACTACTAATGGCAATTATTATCAAAATTTCACTTAAATCACATAATTTGTCAACACGTACCATTTGGCCACCAAATACACTTCACTTTAAAATTTACATGTCACTTATAATTAACTTCCATTTCCTATATTTAAGCATTTTAACACTAATTATAACATACTTCATAATTTTCATAACATGTAACCATATTTTCACTTTTCACATAATAGGTTAACATACCAAAATATGTTCAAATTAAATCCATTAATTCCAATAAAATTAATATGCACTCAATTGTTATTATATAATTATTTCATGCATTTCACTTATCAATTTATCAAAATACTTTTAGATATTCCATTGATTACCATTCGGCCTAACCATAACTTCTTCACCAAGATTATTTTCCATTCAATTAATCACTCATTTAACTAAATTACATGATATACACATCAAATATGCCATTTATATGCTTAAATCACTAAAGGAATTCATTACTTTCCTTATTATTCAATTCGGCCAAGACTTCATTTCTTCATCAATAATTAATTTTCTTCCTTTATTCATGCATTCAACTAGATTACATATTATTCATCATGATTGCATAGTTATTATACCTTAAATATCCATTTATACCTTAAGAACATACACTTAACAATTCGGCCATATACTTACTTCTTTATCAATATTCATTTTTCTTCAATTAATCATTAATTTATCTAGATTACATGTCATTTATCACAAATATACCATTTATTTGCATTAAGCACTAAAGTATACCCTTGTATACTAAGGTATACCATTCAACCTATAAGGTGTCTATGGTATATAATTTATTTCTTTCCATTTTAATCATTCAAAATCCCATTTTTAGCCTTCCTGAACATGTCTATCAAATTTGTTTCAATTAAACATGCATAAATCACATACATACAATATGAATATAACCTTAAATCATACTTTTTCAATGGAAAAAGAAGGATATTGTATCCACTAACCTTAGATCCTTGCTTTCTATACTTAGAGCTCTCTTATCCATACCTTAATCCTTTAAAACACCTTCCTCCACAAAAATTCCTTACGTGGCCGAATCTCATTTTTGGGACATAACATTTGTCACTTGCTTTTTCCCACTTCTAATCCACCAAATGGACTCCAATCACCATCACCATGTTGTAGAGGAGCTGACATTTGTCTAGAAGGGTTAGATTTAGCGAGAGAATTGGATGAAAGATGAAGAAATGTGGTGAAAAGAAAGAGGGAACAATTCAGCTAAGAGAGGAGGAAGAGGAGCTGCTGGAATTCTGCTAATTTCTCTAGAGAAATCTAATATTCCAGCCTTTATATAGCCTCTCTTAATGGGCCAATCAATTGGGCCAAACCCGAAGCCCATTTAAGTAATTTAAGCCCATTTTCAACCCAAAAATAATTTCTCTCACTTTCCAAATTCAATTTCGCTCAAAATTAATTCCATAATTCTTAAAATATATAATTTAGCCTCCATATAAAATTTTAGCTCAATTTGAAACCATTTTTCGATCCGCTAATTTCTTACCAGTTCGATAACTTAATTTTCCGTCTCACCGTAAAATTTATTTTTCATTACTATTTTATTCTTCTTAATATTTCAAGAAAATCCATGCTTTCAGATAATTTTTATAAGGTCTATAACTCCTTTTAGAGTCTGGTCAAACTAGTCAAACCCAAGTCAATTGGTATCGGTCCGGTTCACTAGTTGAACCGGTTCGGTTCACTTTTCATCCTTGACCATAATTTTACTCTTAATAAATCATTTAACATTCGTTCCATCTAATTCAGGGTCCTTATCAGGTCCGATTTAATTGAACCGGTCCGATTCATTCATTTTTCAGTGTCACCATAAAATTACTTTTTCACTATCAAACTGTTCTACACACTATTCTTAGTCTAACTATGCCTTCAGATAACTTGTCAGAGGTCATTTACTAACTTTAAAGCCTCGGTCAAATTTTGGTCAAACCTAGTTACTATTTGAATCGAACTAGAGGCTTTTCTTCAGTTTGACTTTAGGGGACCTAGTTGACCTCATTTTCACTCCAAATTATACCATTAGACTCCTTATAACTTGTACTTTCTAACAGTTAAATAAAATATTTTTCTCTACAGGCTTCCCGAGAGGTCACCCATTAGGGGCTTCCTTAGTCTGAGTACGTTTAACTTTTCTTTTGTACTGTTTTTTAGGACCCAATAACTAATATTTTCATATGAAATTCACACTATAAACTATATAAATTTCACTAATCACTACTAACTCAGTATTCGGTGCCGGAATATGGCATGAAATGAATATGATAATTATGCAGCGGAAAAACATGAAAAAGAATCATACATGCCAAGCAATTCCATGACAAGAATCGAAGCATGCACTTTTAGGGTTTTTAAAACTTACAACTTTAAATGCCAATTCCAAATTGAATTTGATGATGACCAGCAACTAAGATGAGTTTGTCCACCTTTGATCTTCACCACCAATGCCAAGGAACAGCCTTTACGCCAATCCTCTCTATGTTCACACACACAATTGTAAGCTAGGCTTAAAACCGAGATTGCTAGCTCTCAATAAATTAGTATTGTGTAAAGGGTAAGGATTGAAGCTACAAGCTTTTGTCTTGCACTTCTATTTGATGCTTTTAATGCCTAATCACACAAGAAAGCAAGAAAGAATTCTTCTCCTTGTTGAATTCGGCCAAGAGGAAAAACTACCCCTTGTGAAAATCGGCCAAAAAAAAAATTGAGAGTGAGAGAGAGAAGTCTTTCTCTACACCACCTCTCCTAGCCTTTTTTCTTTTCAAATCCATATCCTTATCTTATGGCAAGTCTTTAATCTGAATTTTTTACTACCTTAAGATAGTTTATTCCATCTTAAACACTTCCTAGAGATAAGTAACAAATAATAGTTTAAACCCTTTTGAATTTAAAATTCAAATTAGGATTTAATACTCAATTAACTTAATCATATAATTAATTAATTGAAATTAAATCATGTGGGCCGAATTTCTCCTCTCTCATGGGCCAAGGTCCAATAGCAATTTTAATACCCATTACATACATTAATTTGACTTTAATTAAAAGCCCAAATTAATGCCCAATACATTATTTAAATATTTTAAGCCCAATACTTTGTGTGCGATCCTATAGGTCCATTTAATGTTGGCAATGAATTAATTCAAAGGCTACATATATTCTCTAGCAAGATATTATAGCATTCCAAATTAAATGAAAATGCAAATGGCATTTAGTGACCTAATGCAATTTTGCATAGTCCCTTACCCATAAATATCAGAATTAATATAAGGCATGGAACTAGTCATCCTTATATGTAAGTTAATTCCTTTCTTGATATTCCAGTGACACTGAACTCTCAGATAAATAATGGTTACTCATTATTTCATCTCGGTATGGCCATACACTTCTCAGTTCACTGATCAAGTGGCCGATGATATTTTCTCTCTTATAGAGAGGGGTAATCCCTTCACTTCTCTCATGCTCTCTGACATGAATCAATGTATACCCAAGCATACCCATACTTGTCACTCTATTACGAGCACGTTAGGTGTATGTCAAAGTACACAGTAATTCATAAAGAGTTTCATAGAGATTTCAGGTCTAAGAACTCCGATACAAAACTTGCATATGAGAAACACTTATGACTTGTACCATGTAGTGTTCTCATTAATGGATCGAATCCAGATACCATATTGTAAACATCTATCTATGATCTCTGATTGACACTCTTGTCCTTATGATCCGTAAGACAGAACTCAATTTATCAGAGAGAGCATACTAGTCTTAATTCATTTGTTATTCCCATAACAATGACTGACTAGGGATATTTAGAATGAAGTCTCATTTGTTTCAAGGTCTTACAACCATGTGCCTCACACATGATAACTTAAACTGAAACAACATTCTTGGATAGTTCTATCAATTGACATGCACAGGAATACAATGGATAAAACAAATGCCTCATTTATTAGCTAAAGTGTTTTATTACAATGTATTGGGGCTAGGGCTAACACTAACAATCTCCCACTAGCACTAGTCCCAATTGGGCATAGCCCTAAGACCGAATGCTCTCAAATGAGCTTCGTGCAGATTTGGACGCAACTGTTTCGTCAAAGGATCTGCTACATTATTTTCACTTGCTATCTTGCTAACCTTGACGTCCCCACGATCAATGATCTCTCTGATCAGGTGGTACCTCCTGAGTATGTGTTTGGATTTCTGGTGTGACCGGGGCTCCTTGGCCTGTGCAATGGCCCCGTTGTTGTCACAAAAAATTTCTAATGGATCTAGGATGCTTGGGACCACTCCTAATCCAGAAATGAAATTTCTAATCCAAACAGCCTCTTTTGCAGCCTCACTCGCTGCAATATACTCATATTCTGTAGTTGAGTCGGCGACGGTCTCTTGCTTTGAGCTTCTCCAGCTGACAGCACCACCGTTTAAAACAAAAACAAATCCAGATTGCGATCTTGAGTCCTGAGTGCTGGTTTGAAAAGCAGCATCAGCATAGCCTTGTATGACGAGCTCTTCCTGACCACCATACACCAAGAAGTGATCCTTAGTCCTTCGTAGGTACTTTAGAATCCCTTTTACAGCAGACCAGTGCTTTTCACCAGGGTCTTGCTGAAACCTACTGGTTATACTCAGTGCATGAGCAACATCCAACCTAGTACATAACATAGCGTACATGATAGATCCAATAGCAGATGCATATGGGATTCTACTCATGTCGTCCCTTTCCTTTTTGGTTTTAGGGCACTGTTCTTTGGTCAAAGGAACTCCCAAAGCCAAAGGTATGTACCCTTTCTTTGAGTCTCCCATACTAAAACGCTTTAGTACTTTGTCTATGTACTTTTCTTGACTTAGTCCCAAAAGCCGATTCGATCTGTCTCTATAGATCCGAATACCAAGTATTGTCTCAGCTTCACCTAAGTCTTTCATCGAGAAACATTTCCCCAACCATTGCTTAACCATTTGCAATGTTGGAATGTCATTCCCAATGAGAAGGATGTCGTCCACATATAGGACCAAAAATACTACTATGCTCCCACTAACCTTCTTGTACACACAAGGCTCATCTTCGTTCTTGACGAAGTCAAAATCTTTGACTGCCTCGTCAAAACGAAGATTCCAACTTCGGGATGCTTGCTTTAATCCATAAATGGATTTCTGAAGCTTGCAAACCTTCTTAGGATGCTTGGGATTGACAAAACCCTCAGGCTGTGTCATATACACCTCCTCTAGTAAATTTCCATTGAGGAAAGCAGTTTTGACATCCATTTGCCATATCTCATAATCATGATATGCAGCTATGGCAAGCAAGATCCTAATGGATTTGAGCATGACTACAGGCGAAAAGGTTTCATCATAGTCTACACCATGAGTTTGTCGAAAACCTTTTGCTACTAGTCTACCTTTGTAGGTCTTATCAGCTTTGAGTTTAAATAGCCACTTGCATTCAATTACCTTAGCACCTTCCGGTGGATCAACCAAGGTCCAAACCTGGTTATCGTACATTGATTGCATCTCGGATTTCATGGCTTCAAGCCAATTTTTCGAGTCTGGGCTTTCAATAGCTTCTCGGTAGGTAGTAGGATCCTCACGATCTACTAACTCAATAGTGTCACTGTCGGTGATTAGAAATCCATATCTCTGAATCTCCTGACGTACCCTACCGGACCTTCTAGGTACTTGTGTAATGGGTTCTTGTTCCACAAGTGGTTGTGAACTTGATCCCATTTCCAACTCATCCTCTATAGGAATTTGTGGCGCTTGAATTTCTCCAAGTTCTACTTTACTCCCACTATCTTTCTTGAGAAGGAACTCCTTTTCCAAGAAAACAGCCTTGCGAGCAACAAATACTTTGTTCTTGGCTTGTGAGTAAAAGTAGTATCCCTTTGTTTCTTTGGGATAACCCACAAATAAGCAGACAGTGGATTTGGACTCTAGTTTGTCAGATGTTAATTTCTTAACATGTGCTTCACAGCCCCAAATCCTAAGAAATGACATATTGGGTTCTTTCCCAGTCCATACCTCGTATGGTGTCTTCTCAACTGCTTTAGTTGGAGTACGGTTTAGTAGAAACGCGGCATTTTCTAATGCATAGCCCCAAAAAGAGATAGGAAGATTTGCTTGACTCATCATAGATCGAACCATGTCTAATAGAGTTCGATTTCTCCTTTCGGACACACCATTCCATTGTGGTGTTCCAGGAGGAGTGAGCTGTGAAATAATACCACACTCTTTTAGATGACCGTCAAAATCTTGGCTTAAGTATTCGCCACCTCTATCAGATCGAATGGCTTTTATACTTTTGCCAAGTTGTTTTTCTACTTCGTTCTTAAACACTTTGAATTTCTCAAAAGTTTCAGATTTATACTTCATTAGATAGACATAGCCATATCTACTGAAGTCATCTGTGAACGTTACGAAGTAGCTAAAACCACCTCTAGCTTGTGTACTTAATGGTCCACATACATCGGTATGTATTAGTTCCAATAAGCCATTAGTCCTCTCACTTTTCTTATTAAAAGGACTTTTTGTCATTTTTCCATGCAAACATGGCTCGCATGTATCATAAGACTCTAAGTCGAATGACCCAAGTACTCCAGTTTTGTGGAGTCTTGAAATGCGTTTTTCGTTTGTATGTCCCAAACGACAATGCCAGAAGTAAGTAGGGTTCAATTCGTTTGATTTAACCCTCTTTGTATTAATGTTGTATATGGACTCTTTGTTTTGTAAATCAAGGATATAAAGGCCATTTTGCAACATGGCATTGCCATATGAAATGCCTTGGCGACGAATATGAGCATTGCCATTTTTAATAATAAAATCAAATTCATCCAAATCCAACAATGAAACTGAAATAATGTTTCTGCTCATAGCAGGTACATAATAACAATTTTTCAAAACTAAACAAAGTCCGGAAGGTAAAGTGAGTTGATAGTCGCCTATCTCTATGGCAGCAACTCGTGCTCCATTCCCCACACGGAGGTCCACTTCATTCTTCCCGAGTAACCGCCTATTTCTTAGCCCCTGCACATTTGAACAAATGTGAGAACCACAACCGGTATCTAGGACCCAAGTGGTAGAAATAGAAAGGTTAATTTCAACAACAAAATACCTGAACTAGACGCATTTGCTCCATTCTTTTTTTGTTCTTCCTTGAAGAGAGCACAATTCTTCTTCCAATGCCCTATTTTGTTGCAGTGGAAGCAAGTGCTCTCGCTCTCCTTGGGCTTTTGCGCCTTGGGCTTGAATTGGGTCTGAGGTGCACTCCCTTTTGACTTGAACCGAGCCAGGTCATTCTTGGGTTTTGCCTTTCCCTTTCCCTTTCCTTTAGCTGGTCCCTTCTTAATGCCCCCTTGAACCATCAGTATGGGATTTGTCTTTCGAATGTTCTCTTCAGCATTCTTAAGCATCCCATGAAGCTCGGTGACTGACTTGTCCATTGCATGCATGTTATAATTCATTATAAATGGATCATAATCATCAGTCAATGATCCTAAGATCAAGTCAGTGGCCAATTCCTTTGGCACTTGTACCTCAAGCTTTCCTAGAGTATCAAGGTACCCTTTCATCTTGAGTACATGTGTACTAACAGGAGTGCCCGCTGCCATCTTACAGGAAATTAAGGCCTTCGTTGTCACAAATCTCTCGTGACGAGCTTGCTCTTGGAACATCTCCTTTAGGTGCACCATGATCGCATAAGCCTCTTGGTCCATAAATTGCTTTTGCAAGTCAGGCACCATAGTGGCCAGCATCAAACAGGTCACATCATTGGAGTCACTCTTCTTGGTCTCAAAAGTTTCCTTTTGAACCGCAGTGGCGTTCCTGCCAGGTTCAACAGGCAAGGGTGCATCCAAAACATACGACTTTTTCTCTTGCTTAAGCACTATTCTCAAGTTTCGAGACCAGTCTATGAAATTGGTGCCATTCAATTTGTCCTTTTCAAGGACCGATCGCAATGAGAAATTATTGTTTGAAGATGCCATTTGTCAATCTACAATAAAAAATTTTAGCAAGATTAAATGAGGTCTTATTTATAATCCCACAAACCGAATTAATATCCCTTTAAATAATTCGCGTTAGTGATTTAAAGTGGGCTAAGATCCACTTTTCACAACAACTTATTAGTCAAGCTGAGCTTGTACACCTAACAAGTTAAGTTACTTAGGTAGGAGAAACTCCAATCATGTCTCGTACATGACTCTTGGATCAAATGGGTTAACATCTTAAGATGTTATAGCACAAACCCATTTATTAGTTGCCTAGGTCCGAGCATCCCTTTCCATGTTAAGTCTAACCTACATTCACAACCCATGCCTCACAAAGATAATCGAGCGCATCTAGGACTCCCAGTCTACGTTATCGATGATCGATGCCTTGACATGTTTCGAATTAGGAAGGCAACTTTGTGACTTACTATTATTATTAGGGATTCAAATTATTACGGCTTACATGGCATACGCTTTGTCATCCATTCATATATATATAAATAATTGCATAAAGTAAAGCGTGACAAACATGGGCCCAAAAACCTACAACTAAGATTCTATACTATTACATAAGAATCTTCGAGTTGGGCTTCTTTGCTCCGGTGGGCTTCACCTTTGATTTACAAAGTCTTCAAGTAAATTCTATTCTAAGAAATTAATGAAACTTTTACAATAAAACATAATGGCTCGCAGGCCATAATTAATTAAAAACAGGGCCCATGAATGCACCATGCATATCCATTCATCACACCAAACTAGCAAATAAATATACATAATATTCATGGATCAAACAAAGTCCAATTTTAATTAATTTAGCCAAGTCTCTTAATGGAAATTGTGTACTTGAACCTTTAAGAGATGACCCCATGATGGGCCTGTGCCGAGGCCCAATGGACTAAATCCTCTTATTGAATAAGTTCTCTTAAAAGCCCAAAACACAAACTAGTTAGATTTGTGCTATAAATCAACTCTAGTATAATTTCCAATTTTGCCATTTTTAATTTTATGTCATACTGCCCATAAACATTAAAAATACATATAATATGTACCGACATGAATTAAAACAAAAAATCATGAAGAACATATATATGATACACGGCATACATATAAAAACAAACAAACAACAAAACTAGTTGTTTAATTCTTATGTGATGCCACAAAAATGCACAAATACTTAAATCAATTTTATGAGTCATTAAATAATTCAAATAAGGTCATAAAAATGATTTAATATATTGTACCAATCTGATCTAAATGTGTTTTTACCATTTTAATCAAATCAAAACAAACAATGTTGATTAAACATGTAACAAACACAAACTAGTCATTGTTTTAAGTGATATTAAAATTAATCAATTAAATTGTCATGGACCAGAAATAAAACCAAATTTTAAAAATGTCCAGACCTGATATTACATCTTTAAAATCACTTACAAACATGCCAAAAATGTTTTTACATTTAATATTCAAAACTAGTTGTTTAAACTAACAATTAACATGCCAAAAGCACCTAGTTTTAATATTAACATATACCATCAGGTATTATCAATTAAATATGACCAATAAAAGCTCCTAGAACATCTTAGGACATTATATTAACATGTCATATTAATTATAATACCTATCTAATCAATTAAAATCGTTTTTACACCAAAACAATGCAAAAAACTCAAAACAGAAAATTTCAGCATTGCATGTATTAAAAGTAACGATTTTTAATTAATTATTTCATGCATCTAAAGCACTAAAATAAGCATGTTTAGGCTCTGATACCACTGCCGGAATATGGCATGAAATGAATATGATAATTATGCAGCGGAAAAACATGAAAAAGAATCATACATGCCAAGCAATTCCATGACAAGAATCGAAACATGCACTTTTAGGGTTTTTAAAACTTACAACTTTAAATGCCAATTCCAAATTGAATTTGATGATGACCAGCAACTAAGATGAGTTTGTCCACCTTTGATCTTCACCACCAATGCCAAGGAACAGCCTTTACACCAATCCTCTCTATGTTCACACACACAATTGTAAGCTAGGCTTAAAACCGAGATTGCTAGCTCTCAATAAATTAGTATTGTGTAAAGGGTAAGGATTGAAGCTACAAGCTTTTGTCTTGCACTTCTATTTGATGCTTTTAATGCCTAATCACACAAGAAAGCAAGAAAGAATTCTTCTCCTTGTTGAATTCGGCCAAGAGGAAAAACTACACCTTGTGAAAATCGGCCAAAATAAAATTGAGAGTGAGAGAGAGAAGTCTTTCTCTACACCACCTCTCCTAGCCTTTTTTCTTTTCAAATCCATATCCTTATCTTATGGCAAGTCTTTAATCTGAATTTTTTACTACCTTAAGATAGTTTATTCCATCTTAAACACTTACTAGAGATAAGTAACAAATAATAGTTTAAACCCTTTTGAATTTAAAATTCAAATTAGGATTTAATACTCAATTAACTTAATCATATAATTAATTAATTGAAATTAAATCATGTGGGCCGAATTTCTCCTCTCTCATGGGCCAAGGTCCAATAGCAATTTTAATACCCATTACATACATTAATTTGACTTTAATTAAAAGCCCAAATTAATGCCCAATACATTATTTAAATATTTTAAGCCCAATACTTTGTGTGCGATCCTATAGGTCCATTTAATGTTGGCAATGAATTAATGAATTAATTCAAAGGCTATATATATTCTCTAGCAAGATATTATAGCATTCCAAATTAAATGAAAATGCAAATGGCATTTAGTGACCTAATGCAATTTTGCATAGTCCCTTACCCATAAATATCAGAATTAATATAAGGCATGGAACTAGTCATCCTTATATGTAAGTTAATTCCTTTCTTGATATTCCAGTGACACTGAACTCTCAGATAAATAATGGTTACTCATTATTTCATCTCGGTATGGCCATACACTTCTCAATTCACTAATCAAGTGGCCGATGATATTTTCTCTCTTATAGAGAGGGGTAATCCCTTCACTTCTCTCATGCTCTCTGACATGAATCAATGTATACCCAAGCATACCCATACTTGTCACTCTATTACGAGCACGTTAGGTGTATGTCAAAGTACACAGTAATTCATAAAGAGTTTCATAGAGATTTCAGGTCTAAGAACTCCGATACAAAACTTGCATATGAGAAACACTTATGACTTGTACCATGTAGTGTTCTCATTAATGGATCGAATCCAGATACCATATTGTAAACATCTATCTATGATCTCTGATTGACACTCTTGTCCTTATGATCCGTAAGACAGAACTCAATTTATCAGAGAGAGCATACTAGTCTTAATTCATTTGTTATTCCCATAACAATGACTGACTAGGGATATTTAGAATGAAGTCTCATTTGTTTCAAGGTCTTACAACCATGTGCCTCACACATGATAACTTAAACTGAAACAACATTCTTGGATAGTTCTATCAATTGACATGCACAGGAATACAATGGATAAAACAAATGCCTCATTTATTAGCTAAAGTGTTTTATTACAATGTATTGGGGCTAGGGCTAACACTAACATTCGGGCCATTACAATTCTCTCCCACTTATAAAAATTTTGTCCTCGAAATTTTTCTTATGTTACCGCAATCATAGATCACAACCACTATACTGTGAGAACAGTTAGTTCAAGAGATCCATTTTCATTCCATCAGTCATCATACCTTACAATCCTTTACAATTCAGTAAACTTAATCTATCCTAATATTCCCTCAAATACCTTTAATCACTTCTGTCTCAATACCTATTCATAGCATGTATATGTATCACTTCGTTCTTATTACACTATCTTCAATCTTAGAACGCCTAAACCTTTGCTCTGATACCAAAATAAATGTAACACCCTTATACCCATAAATGATATGGATACCGGATATCACAACACCGCACTAACAAACACTACAATGCACTTGATAGTTCTGTGAATTTTTTTTTTTACAACAATATCAATCATAAACATACATATATAACTTAACAGTACACTGACATACACATCAAATACTTATACTGTAATGGCCCGAATACCGGCTTAGAAGTGTCAATGTATAATTTCAGTGTTACCATAATGATCGCAGTGTTAAACAGTGTAATGAGTGATTTTGCAAATGTTAAACTTTAGTGTTAAGTGTGCCGGAAGTATAGCAATTCCGGGACGGGTAACCCCGGGGTAGCTATACAGTGAACCCGACTGTCCATTTTTTTTAAAAAAATTATTTTGCAAAAATGATCAGTGGGCTGTCAGGAGCCTATTGGTAAAATTTGAGCTAAAAACAGAGTCAAATAGGCCTCCGAAAGTCATTCTGAAGTTGGCCTCTGGTTCGGTTCAATTTGAACCGGGATTTGACCGAGGTTTGATTGAGGGGTTAAAAATGGTTAGTGAGCCCTAATGGATGATGTGTATGCAGAATAAGGGTATGGGATAGTTTTCTGTGAGTTTTGACAATTTTAGAGTTGAATTTTACGGCAGAATAAAAAGTGGTTAAATCGGACCGATTTAAGTGAACCGGGGCCCAAATGGACTCTGATTGAGTTAAAAATTGGTAGGGAGAATATATTTGATATTTTAAGAATGATGGAATTATTTGGAAGTGGAAATAAGGTGAGGAACACATAGATGCTTTGAAAAAGTGCAATTGAATCGAAAAAATAAAATTTTGGTTCAAACCGGTTGTTCCGCTTCGGTTCATTTACAGCCTATATAAGGAAGTAAGAAGCCAGATTTCTCTAGATAAATCTAGCAGCTACCGCCTCTCTCTTCTCCCACCAGGGCCGAATTGAAGTTTCTACTCTTTTCTCCATTTTTCTTCATTTCTCCTTTAATCTCTCCCCAAATTTCTACCTCTTAGACAACATCAGCCCCTCTACAACATAAAAACAGTATTTGGAGTCCATTTGGAGCAATAAAAGTGGGATTTTTCTTGTGTACAAGGTTTATGGTCAAATTTGAGGTAAGAGATTTTGGTATTTTTAAATTGGTTTATTGGTCCCTATAGGGGTTTTCAAGGGTGTAAAGTTCATTTATGATGTTAGTTTGTAAAAAGAAAGCATGGATTTGATGTTATGGTGTTGTTTGAATTCGGTAACCTTAGGTTTTCATAAGGAAGGAAGTTATATCATGGGTTTAAGGCATGAAAAGGAAGCCTAAGGAGTGGAGATCAAGGAAATAAGGTGAGTGGATACAATATCCTTCTTTTGTCCATTGATTATGTATAAGTTTTAGGTTATGTTTAAGTGTGAACTTGTGATTAAGGCATGTTTAATTGAATCTAACTTGTTAATCATGTTTAGTGGACTTAAATAATGGTATAAACATGCTTAAAATAAATTAAATCACATTGGTATGAAATCTCATGGGTAGGCCGAATGGGAACTTAGGGAATTCAAAAGATATATATGACTTTTATGGCATGTATATAATGGTGATAATGTATATAACATGTGTAGTGTATGATGGAGTAGTTAAAAGATTGAAAAGCAAACTTAATAAATTTATATAAGCTTGGCTGAATAGATTATTAAAGGAAATGATGAGTTATTGTAACACCCCCATCATCGCCCCCGTTGGAAGGGCGCCGACGGGCGCGCTACCTGACGCTTACTCACACACATGCACACATACACTAAGCGAAAGCATACATTCATACATAACATACATACGAAAATACAACAGAAACTAAAACTTTAAGGAACAATAGCTGTACATACATTAACTCACATACATACATATAATCACTCAGCGGAAGCATAAGGCGAATGATAAAACGAAGGAATAACTTAATACATAAATATAATAACCTTTACATAGCCCAAAAATAACATTTAGAATCTTACATAAATAGGACTACAGGAATAACAAAAATTCAAAATACAGAAGCTGATCACATAACAAAACTTCTAACTTCTACATGGCCGACCTTGCAGATGCGCGACTCGAACAGAACCAAACCTGCCACCTGCACGGGAAGGAATCCGTGCTAAGCGATAAACGCTTAGTGGGGAGAACACACAAAAGTATGAATGGCCATTCACAATGGTCGCCAAGGCATAACACACTCACAATGGCTAATGCGAACATTCACAATACATACATAATCAGGCTTACATAGTAAAGACATTAATTCGAAAACTCACAACCATAACCATATACTTACGTCGACAATAGGCCAAAACAAACATAATACAATACACAATACAAGTATCATCATGCAGAACTACATACAATATCACATGCATATACCTACCAAGATATCCAATATCAGTACCTTACCGTGCGAAGTCACATGAGATTTACACATGCAATTGTCATATCCAAGTACCCATGCATTAACTGAAAACCCTTTCAAATATGATACAATTACCATATAATAACGTACCCAACTATCATGCTAAGAATACTAGCTATCTAACATGCTTTGACATGCTATACACACACACTAGCCAAAATCCAAGGGACAACATCCAAAGCACCACACTTCCGCTGCGCAACTCTAATTAATAAAATATCATGCTGAAAACACTCCAATATCATAGACCGAAGACATAATCACATAACATCACATTCATAACATCACTATGCGGAAAGTACAGTTAAATCTTACATACTTACAGCCACAACTGATCCGATTCACATGCTTATATACAATAAAACCATGCTTGAGTCACATACATAAATACATTAGCCGAATCACATTCAAAGCATTCTGAAACTTATAACACATCACATGACAAGTGCGGATAATCGTGTTAGATATAAAATCATGCTCACATATTATAGACATACATTCCAAAGCCCATAGTCACGTTCATATACATATAAACTGATTCCTCAAATCATTATCATGCTCATTCGGATATCACATTCTTATAGTTATTTCAAAGCAAAACAAAGCAAAACAATAAAGTACTTGCTGACTCACAATAGTGGATAACGAGTATACGAATAGTACTTTACAGGTACCAACCGGCCAAAGGGTACCTTACGGGTACGAATCGAAAAACAACATCATTTTCCACATTCGAAAACATTTTAACGAAAGGGGATCTTAAACAAGATCCATTCACACTAAAGGGTTCGCGAGGAACCAAACAGGGACATGATCAGGGTCCAAACATTCAAAGGGCTACAGCTAAAGAAACTCTATTAGGCATACCTAACTATCCACTAGACTGACTCTCGCAGGTCATGCATAAAACAGATCATGTTTCGAATAACATCATAGCACATAATTTAACATATTACATTCATATAATTCATAACATTGTCCATGCATAATACATCCAATTATATTAATATACTTCATAAAAATAGTCCAAGTATAAACCTAAAGGCATCACAAATTCGGAATTCAAACATTGGAATCACAAAAGAAAACTCAATTTTTGGAAACCGGGGAGTGTCGCGGTCGCGACGGATGTCGCGCTCGCGACAGAGGCGACTTGGCCCAGGTCGCGATCATGGCAACCTTCGCGATCTCACGAGGGAACTATACACATCTCATTGTCGCGCTCGCGATGGTGAACTGCTAGCCCGGTCTATCGCGCTCGCGACAGAGGATCGCCCAAATTAGATCGGCAGCCAAGCGCTCTATCGCGCTCACGACAGAGGATCGCCCAAATTAGATCGACAGCCAAGCGCTCTATCGCGCTCGCAACAGAGGCTCTGCTGTACGGCTCGACAGCGAGCTCGGACGCGTGCGAGGGCTGCTTTCACCGGGCTCTATCGCGACCTCGCGATAGAGTCGTGAATTCCAACCTGTACACAAGAAATCTTCAGAAAAACCCAACTTCACAATACCCAAATCTCAAACCAAACATCAAAACATCCACTTACCTCATCTCCAGCAAGCCACACATCATTGACAACATAAAACACAACATCCATACCAAGAATTCCAAATAAATCATGCCACTAACAATATCCATTTACACAATCTATAATAACAGCACTATTTGTCATTCATCTCAATCGCACCCATGTTAATATGCATTCATACATATGGTACATCATGCTTAGGTTACTCATGAGATCAACACATATTAATACTCATCCATATGCCATCCTTCACAGAGTTATATCTATTATTATTTACTAGCTAGATCACTAATCTTAATCATACTCATAACAACTACTTATATAGTCATTTAATTACCCTAAACATGCATAATAAGCTGAGGGGAAGGGTAGGGGATCGATCCGGGTCAACCATGAGCTAAAAAATAAAGAATAAAAGGCTTAAACAAGATTTTCTATCACGAGGTCGCGACCCTGTCGTGCTCGCGACAGAGGCTCACTTCAGATACCTAAAAAGACTGCTTTACGCCCCTGCCTTATGTTGCCTAAACCGACCTCTAAACCTCATTTTTAGTGAAAACTTCCTTCTTTAAAAATTTATTATAGGATGTTAAAGTTCAAATACAACAAATTTCAGATCAAAATGACATCTATAACTCCAGATATGACCTAAACAACCTATACTGCTCAAATAACCCGACACAAATAGAGACACTACGGTTTTATCAAAATTTCAGGATCTTAGAGCAAGAATTATCCCAAGGTCATTTCTAAGACTTTTAAAGGAATGGAAGTCATGGTTCTAATAGCGCAATAATCACATGATTTGGAGGTCTAAAACTCTACTTATGACAAAACAAATACACGGAGGTCAGATGAGAACTAAACAGAATTGCCAAAATCACCATGAAACATCAAATTCAAAGAAAATCCCAAACTCACGCATTTCAATACCAACCCTCATATACATTTATCTCAATCAATAACATGGATTACTAACACATTTACCCAAATTAATTCATGCATAACTCATATCAAAGCACTCAAATTTCTGGAAATAAACACAAACACACACTCATGATCCAAGGAGAATTAGGCAAAGACAACCCAAACTCAAATGTAGAAATCAAAGCTCCCAAACACTTGCATGCACTCAAACACACTCCCAAACCTGGAATGAAGCTTCACTCGTCAACCTTCAAGAGCCCACTTTCTCTTTGCCTTTATTCTTCTTCTTGCCACCCAAAGCTTGCACAAACCCAACCAAGAACACATAAATCAAACCATAAGCTCAAACTTCAAAACCAGAATTCTAAGAACAAAAAGAAGATGGAGAAACCCAATTTAAACTTAAGCACTTACCTTTAACAACAGCCCCTAAAACTCACGAAAACCCACTCAAATCTTAGCAAACCAACTCAAGAAAAGAGGCAAAGCATACAAAATGAGAAAGAAGGGAAGAGGGGGAACGGGAAAGGCAAGGAAGAGGAACAACTTAGCTTCCATGGGAAGCTTTTCCTCTTTTCCCACCTTCTCATCCCTCTTTCATCCTTTTTCATTTAATGCCCACCTACCCAAGCCATGTGTTATATTCTTATTGGTTCCTTAATCCATCTTTTGACTTATTCCTCCTTGCACCATACACGATACACACACTAACACCTCTTACAATAATATCTTCAAGGCACCAAACTTAAGTCACACCCTAAAATTTCCTTATAAAACACTTATCTTCCAAGGAACCATACCTCCCAATCCACACTATAAAACCTCTTAACCCACTTATATCCTACTTCCATACAATACAAGCACACTCTAACATTTCTCTTCTTAACATACTTAATTAATTACTTTGTAATTAAATCCTTATTATCCAATTTTCCTCAAGCATAAATTCCCGAAATACCCTTAAATTCTCGACTTAGCATGCAAATTCCGACTAGGGCCATTTTGGGTTGTTACAGTTATGTTATGAAATAAGGTATATAATTGGTGAGTATGATGAGTACAATATGAAAATAGTATGATTGAATGATTAAATGAAATTGAAGTGAACAAAATGAAAAGTTAGTGTATGGGCCGAATTGAATAATGAGAATTTAATCATGTATATTGGTAATTATGGCATGTAATGGATGTTTATAATAAGTATAACATGCAATTGGAATAATTAAGTGGTTAAATAAATTAAAAGTGAAGATAATAATATAATGATGCTTTGGCCGAATTGAGTGTAGTGGAATAATAAAGTGTATTTTGATGTTTTATTGTGTATAATGGCATTAAATGATTAATTGATGATAAATGAGTGTGTATGCAAAATTATAAGTGATAATGAGGTTAATGCCGAAGATGTAGCGATGACCGGACGAGGTAATCGACAATAGGGATGGATGTTTTGGCATGGCATGTATACGATCGCAAAAGAGGGAAATAAAAGTATATGTTATACATACATAGTTTGTGGATTAGTCTTTTATTCTGGTTACGTATATGTATATTTGTGGTTGCTATTGCTTGGAAAAAAAATTTCCTACAGAATTATCGAGTACTTATAGTGACTAATAGTACAGAGCTGTGACATCCGGTATCCGTATCATTTACGGGTATAAGGGTGTTACATTTATTTTGGTATTAGAGCAAACGTTTAGGCGGTCCTAAGATCAGAGACAGTGAAATAAGGACAAAGTGATACGTATACATGCCATGAATAGGTATTGAGGACAGTAGTGAGAAAAGATATCGGAGTAGACATAAGGATTGTATAGGTTCATGGGATTGTAAGAAAATGTAAAGTCTGATGACTAATGGGAAGCAGATGGATCTTCTGAATTAAATATCCTCATAGTGTAATAGTGGTGAACTATGAGTGTGGTACATAAGAAAATTTTGAGGACAAAATTTTTATTAGTGGGGGAGAATTATAATGGCCCAAATACCGGCCTAGAAGTGTCAATGTATAATTTCAGTGTTACCATAATGATCGCAGTGTCAAACAGTGTAAAGAGTGATTTTGCCAGTGTTAAAGTTTAGTGTTAAGTTTGCCGGAAGTATAGCAATTCCGAGATGGGTAACCCCGAGGTAGCTATACACCGAACGCGGCTATCTATTTTCAGAAAAATTTTTATTTTGCAAAAATGATCTATGGGCTGTCAGGAGCCTATTGGTAAAATTTGAGCTGAAAATGGAGTCAAATAGGCCTCCGAAAGTCATTCTGAAGTTGGCCTCCGGTTCGGTTCAATTTAAACTAGGGTTTGACCGAGATTTGATTGAGGGCTTAAAAGTGGTTAGTGAGCCCTAATGGATGATGTGTATGTAGAATAAGGGTATGGGAAAGTTTTTTGTGAATTTTGACAGCTTTAGAGTTGAATTTTACGGCAAAACAAAAAGTGGTTGAATCGGATCGGTTTAAGTGAACAGGGCCCCAAATGAACTCTGATTGAGCTATAAATTTGTAGGGAGACTATATTTGATATTTTAAGAATGATGGAATTTGTTGGAAGTGGAAATAAGGTGAGGAACACATAGATGCTTTGAAAAAGTGCAATTGAACCGAAAAACTAAAATTTTTGTTCAAACCGATTGGACTGCTTCGGTTCGACCGGTTTAGTTCATTCACAGCCTATATGAGGAAGTAAGAAGCCAGATTTCTCTAGAGAAATCCAGCAGCCACCACCTTTCTCCTCTCCCACTAAGGTCGAATTGAAGTTTCTCCTCTCTTATCAGTTTTTCTTCATTTCTCCTTTAATCTCTCCCCAAATTTCTACCTCCTAGAAAACATTCAGCCCCTTTATAACATAAAGAAAGTATTTGGAGTCCTTTTGGAGCAATGGAATTGGGATTTTTCTTGTGTACAAGGTTTATGGTCAAATTTGAGGTAAGAGATTTTGGTATTTTTAAATTGGTTTATTGGTCCCTATAGGGGATTTCAAAGGTGTATAGTTCATTTATGATGTTAGTTTGTAAAAAGGAAGCATGGATTTGATGTTATGGTATTGTTTGAATTCGGCCACCTTAGGTTTTCATAAGGAAGGAAGTTATGTCATGGGTTTAAGGCATGAAAAGGAAGCCTAAGGAGTGGAGATCAAGGAAATAAGGTGAGTGGATACAATATCCTTCTTTTTTCATTGATTATGTATAAGTTTTAGGTTATGTTTAAGTGTGAACTTGTGATTAAGGCATGTTTAATTGAATCTAACTTGATAATCATGTTTAGTGGACTTAAATAATGGTATAAACATGCTTTGTAACACCCGGAATGTACCCTAGAAGGATTTGTATATTTCTAGGGATTTCAATGATCGAAATCGTAGGATTTGATGGTCGGAGTGATTAAATAAGAGGAAAAGATATGATCAGAATTAAGAAGAAAGAGCCAAGGGTATTTTGGCTATTTTGCAAATATGGATTTGATTGAATCGAATAAATAAATACGAGTGCTAATTTATGAGAATGGAGTAGTATTAGACAGAATGTATGTGAGATGTGTTGTCAGGTGTGCCAAAAGGATGAATTATGTATTAATGCAAAAGTTTCGGCAAGTGTGGCCAATTTTGAAAATTGGAAGGTATTAATTTTGGACTTAGTTGAAGGGGATAAGGATTTAATTGTGGGCCAATGTAAGAAGTATGTTTATGTATTATGCCAAGGTAAGATTAAAGGAGAGTTGGTGGACCAAATTGAAGAATTGTTATAAAAATCTATTTTAGGCCAATAGGATGGTGCCACTTGGCAAGGTGGATAAGAATGAAAGGTGAGAGGGAGCAACTTTCTGCTGATTCCCCTCTCCTCCCTCATGTTCTCTCTTTCTCTTCTTCTCTTCCTCTTCTTCTTCATCTCACGCCAGCCTCTCTTCCTTTCCTTGCAAGCCCAAGATGTGAATAATGGAAATCGCAGCTCAAGTGCTTTTAATGAGAGATTTGAGATGGAAGGGTAAGTTATGGGTTTTAATCTCTGAAATTTCCTCTTTGTTCAATTATAAATCTTAAGTAATATTATGTGTTTTTGCTGAGGAATTGGATGATTGTGAGTGTGGAAGAGTATGGGAGCAAGGAAGTGCAACCCTTTTAAGCTAATGGAGCAAAGGAGTTTGAGGTTTGGGAAATTTATATGATTTAATGTAAATTTTTAGTTATAGATTTGTGTATTGATGAGTTGCTATTTTAAGGTGTATTTTTCTTGAAATTTTATTGGTTGTGTTGACGTGGTTGTGTGGATTTGTTTGGGTTTGGAGAGTCTAAATTTTCTAGGGGAACTCTGCCCAGATTTCACTGGACCTTTAGTTCTTTTTTTAGTTATAAGTCCAGTTATAGATGTCCAAATTGTATGATTCCAGTGCCATTAGAAATATAAGATCCTTATCTAAATTTTTCTTTCAGGGACCGGAAGCCAATTCTTGACCGAAGATCATTGAAAATGGTAAAAACCAGGGTGTCTTTGCTTAGATGGGTTCACTAGAGCAGTGTAGGTTGTGTAGCTCATATATGGATTTATAGATGTCCAATTGATCTGGAATTGGTGGTATTTGAAAGCTAACATCCTAAGGTACATTTGTTAAGAAGGAAGTTTTGGCTAAAAATGAGTTTTAGTGGGTTTTTTAGGCAGTACAAAGTTGGGGCCGAGAAGCAGTCATGTTAGTCTATTTTCGTAGGGCTAGTGGCGGAGGCTTCTGTCACGAGGGCGACCCTTGTCGCGAGCGCGATAGAACCTGCTTGATGAAGGTTTTTCCTTCTATTTTGAGCCCCATGGTTTGTGTGAACCCTTGCCCCTCTTCACCCTTCTCTAGGTTATGTATTTTATAATGTTTTTCCTTCCAAAATATACCAAAATTACTAGGAACCTTTTTAGACATATTTATCATATGTTTAGAGCTTGGAAAAGAGTAAATAAATGGTTATAATTTAGGAGTACAAGTGTCTAAGGTTATAAATAAGAATATAGACTTGGTTACTTAAAAGCTTAACGAGTCGAATACTTTCGAATATGTACAATATTGACCCGTTTTATTTTATTTTAGACAAATTGAAGTGAAATCCTATAAATTGCATTTTGAACTAGTGGAACTATAGGGTGGGGATCCCTAATTCTTCGGGATACATAGGAATTTTAGAACACTCTTCCAAGTCCAAACCAAAGTATAGGAATTTATTCGAACATGAAAGGTAAAGGACCAGTGAGCTCTAGTAATGCCTTGGTATTCGTTAAAAATAAATGTTGCATGTATGCACAGATTGGTAAAAGTTTATTGAGCCATTAATTAATCAAGTCTCGAGTAGACTTAGTTATAGTTTAAGAATTTGTAAACGAGATTAAGATTGAATTAGAGGATTGGTTTGGGTGTGTCATAACTGAGACAGAAATAGATCCCTTATATCTCTAAATAGTTTTTATATGACTGTCTAATTACAGAATGATTCTTAATAAATTAAATAGTTTAAGATACTTGTGTTGAAGTTCTTGAGTTTAATGCATGAATTTGGGGAAAAAATGTTTATGAAATTATTTATGGACATTATAAAAGTGAGCATATTTTTATGTGAAATTGTATTCAATTGAGGATTGACAGGAGTGTGAGGCTTAGCTCAGTCGCGAGCGCGATAGGGGCCACCTGGCTTTCTGTTGCGATCGCGACTAGGGTCGCGAGCGCGACTCCTAAAGTGATGTTTGGCTCTGTCGCGAGCGCAACAGAGGCCATTAGCGCGACTCTTTTCTATGTTATGAACGTATGTTCGTTGAGCTATTTGACATGGGTTTTAACTGGTGATTTACATATGACATGGTGTATAAACTATGATATACTCTACCATGCAAGTTATGGTTAAAATAAATTGTTAAGCATGTAATAAGATTAAGACATGATTGAAATGAACAGTGATAGTTGTTATAATTTGTAGGAGCCATTGCTTCCATTGTAAATGAATTTTTGCAAGTGATTAATTATACGATTATAATCAAAGTATACATCTTGAAAATAACATTAGAAAGATCATGTACATCAACAAAGTAAACAAGAATGCATTTAGCCTGCGTTAGTCGAGTAGTGGATAGTTAGGCATGCCTAATAGAGTTAGTGTTGCTGCAGCCAGTGTATAATTTGGACCCTGATCAGATCCCCCGACTGGATCTTCGTGATCCCTGTGTACTGAAAAGATAGTGTTGATACCTTCGGGTATCTATGAGTTATGAGAATAGTGTTGATACCTTCGGGTATCTATGCGTTACTCATTATCCACCCTTTAACTTAGCAGGCATTAAACAAACATAATTATGTGAATTGAACAATAAGTGCGAATTGATAAAGATATGTGATGATTTGTGTAAGATTATGCACTCAATGAGAATGTGATCACATTGTACGCTATGACTTATATATCTATGGCATGAGTTTGCGCTCCGCGCACCTATGTGTTTTGGATCCTGTAGGATCCTTATGCGAAAATGTGGTAACATCTTTGAAAGCTTACATAGTCTAGCTTTGGTTATTTCCTTTTAAAATATTAACATGAGTTAATGTCATGAAGGTAATGCAACAATTTAAAGTAAGTGATTAAATGAAAGTAACTATATGTATAGTATACATCTATATACTGGAACATGAAGTTAGATTATTAGAGACTATTCATGACTCTTTGATGTGTGAGAATTATTGTAGTTTGAGAACTATTTATAGGCTGAATACAATGATATGTGTGACTTAAGACATATGAATAATAAGACATGAAAGGCATGTATTGATTAAGATTGTTACCCTATTTTACCTTATGAATGATTATGATTAAAATATTCTGTTTATGATCAATTTTACGTATTTATTAAATGATTTGATTTTGGATATTTATTGTGTGTGGTGACTGACGGCCATTATGAATGGTCGTCCATACTATGTTTTTTCCCCACTAAGCTTTATGCTTAGCATGGGTGTGTATCCATGCAGGTTTGAAGTTAGTCGTGTCGCCGAGGATAATCCATAGCAGTCTGGCCAATAAGTCCGTAATAGTATTTATTGTTTAGAGGTTTTAGATAATTATTGTAATGCAATTCTTTATTATTATTGTATTAAGTGATTGGGATGTAATAAAATGTGAATGAGGAGTGTAATGCCAAGTATATGAATGTCTTTTGTATTATGCGAATGTTTATGTTTGAAAAAAATTATATAGTTCTGCTTGTATTATGGTGTCCTGTGTGTTATCGCGTGTAGCATTCCTCACTCATCGTAGCGTACTGCCTATGTTACCATACAGTATGCTATACGTGGGTAAGGGGTGTTACATGCTTAAAATAAATTAAATCACATTGGTATGAAATCTCATGGGTAGGACGAATGGGAACTTAAGGAATTCATAAGATATGTATGACTTTTATGGCATGTAAATAATGGTTATAATGTATATAACATGTGTAGTGTATGATGGAGTAGTTAAAAGATTGAAAAGCAAACTTAATAAATTTGTATAAGCTTGGCCGAATAGATTATTAAAGGAAATGATGAGTTATATTGTGAAATAAGGTATATAATTGGTGAGTATAATGAGTACAATATGAAAATAGTATGATTGGATGATTAAATGAAATTAAAGTGAACAAAATGAGAAGTTAGTGTATGGGCCAAATTGAATAATGAAGAATTTAATCATGTATATTGGTAATTATAGCATGTAATGGATGTTTATAATAAGTATAACATGTAATTGGAATAATTAAGTGGTTAAATAAATTAAAAGTGAACATAATGATATAATGATGCTTTGGTCGAATTGAGTGTAGTGGAATAATAAAGTTTATTTTGATGTTTTATTGTGTATAATGGCATTAAATGATTAATCGATGATAAATGAGTGTGCATGCAAAATTATAAGTGATAATGAGGTGAGTGCCGAAGATGTAGCCATGATAGGATGAGGTAATCGACGGCAGGGATGGATGTTTTGGCATGGCATGTATACGATCGCAGTAAAGAGAAATTAAGGTATATGATATACGTACATAGTTTGTGCATTAGTGTTTTATTCTGGTTTCGCATATGTATGTTTGTGGTTGCTATTGCTTGGAAACAAATTCCTACAGAATTATCGAGTACTTGTAGTGACTGTCAGTACAGAGTTGTGACATCAGGTATCCGTATCATTTACGGGTATAAGGGTGTTACATTTATTTTGGCATAATGTGAAATTCAAGTGAAATTATGATGATATTTGCCCTTAGTAATAGTCTGGTAGAAAAATCTAGTTCAGGATATAATTGGCTAGTCATAGGGATTCCACACCGCGGTACAAGTCATAGGGACTTGACATTGATAGGCCAATGATGGTATATCCCAGTGTACAGTTTTTACAGTGTATCCAATGTTTACAGTGTTAGTGCATTGATGAATGGTCCCATCGGGGTCATTCTATAGTGTAGTGGATCTATGGGGTCCACGTCCCACGTATCCGATCGGTAGATTTTCTATCGGGTTTATACTAGGGGCATTATGGTAATTAAGTGATAGAATTGATTAAAATAGTGATAAAAGTCAAAATGAGTGAAAATGGGACTAAATTGGAATAAATAGAAAGTTTAGGGGTAAAATGGTAACTTGACGTTAATTAGGAAAAAAAGGTAGTAAAGTAAGGTAAAATGTGTAAAAGGAAGGGTAATTTGGTAATTATTGTAAAATATGAGGTTAAAATGGTAATTTAGTAAAAAAGTGATAAATTAAGGACTTAAATGTGATTTAGTGAATTTATAAGGTTAAATGTGGAAATTATGTGTAAAAAGGGTAAATTGGTAATTAAAGTAATTAAAAAGGGTAAAAGTGAAAAATAAGATTAAGTGAGGTTAAAAGTGTAAATAAAGAATAATTAAGGGCATAATGGTAATTAAGTAGAAAATGAGGATATAAATGGAATTAGTGTAAAAGAAGGGATATGTTTGGTATTAAGGTA
The DNA here is from genome assembly GCA_947683425.1 of Excoecaria cochinchinensis. Taxonomy (NCBI): domain Eukaryota; kingdom Viridiplantae; phylum Streptophyta; class Magnoliopsida; order Malpighiales; family Euphorbiaceae; genus Excoecaria; species Excoecaria cochinchinensis. Next base: position 25,462,942 of record CANTUQ010000092.1, on the reverse strand, counting down.
GGGATATAGATGTAATTAAAGGAAAAGTCAAGGATAAAATTTGAAATCAAGGAAAAAGATTAGGGGCAAAAATGTAATTAGTGAATAAATAAGTTTAATAAAAGGATTAAAATGTAATTAGTGAATAATATAATTTAAGGAGTGAATACGTAATTTAATTGATAAAATATTGGTTAAATATAATTAATAATTTAATAGACTATATTAATAATAGATTAAAAGTGAAATTAAGATTAAGTAGTGGCATAATTGAATTATAATGAATTAGAGTGGTAATATTGTAATTGAAGGTTAGATCAAGGACTAAAGTATAATTTAAGTTAAAATTTTACAATAAGGACAAAAAGGGAAATTGTACGCCAAATAATAAATTGAGGTAATAATGAAAATTAATTAGGGACACTTTTGCAAATATGAGACAATTTAGGATGAAATTGTAAACTAACATAAAGTTTAGGGACTAGATTGTAAAATTGCAATATCGAGACTAATTAGAGGATTAAAGTGTGATTAATCGATGATATAAATAATAAATGTAACGCCTCCAACACCCCTGTTGGAAGGATGCCGGTTGCGCTATGCGCGCATATACATATACAAACTCAAATCAAGAGAAAGATAACAAATGCATTTAATTAATAGATAACAAATCCATATACATATAATCATATCGTTTTACAAAAGGAATTTGTAAACATTTAACATATACATATACAAAATAATTGTTTTTTTACAAAATTACATTTGCCAAAACCAAAATCCTTATACAAAATCAGCGGAAGACAAAAAGAGACTCCAACAAAAGACTTCTAGTGGCCGACTTGCAAATGTCCGACTCCAAAATGAACCTACCACCTACATGGGAAAAGAGGCTGTGCTAAGCGATAACGCTTAGTGGGGAGGAACAAACATGCATATACATAAACTTGCAATAACAATATATATATAAATAACTTAAAGAAACATAGCATATAAACATTTACTACTCATGCTTATAACAAGTATTCATATACGCATTTATAGACAGGTAAACAATGCTTATATAACAACAGAATGTGTACTTAATATATACTCATACACAAATTAACCACTCGCGTTCAACCACAAGCATCGCAGCATATCATGGCATCTTTCATATACATAATCTTATAACATCAATCCGTATTTACTAGACATATAAAGAAACATCATAACATAAGCAACTCATTGCACATTTATTCATTCACGACACATATTAGCCTCATATAATGGCCTGAATATACATTAGAGGTCGATACGGTCAAATTTGGATACTGATAGGACACAGTATCCTAAGCATATGGGGACATCGGTCTCAAAATATCTTTCAACCATGTATACGCAAAAGTATACCGGAGATCGAAGCCTCAAATCATGTGAAATGATCCAAACGGGGCCCGCATATAATGTATAACATATAGTAGCTGCACACACACACTGACCTAGATAAGTGTTTACCTATCCACATCCATGACCATACAGGCTCAAAACAACAACTCATATGTACTCTAGTATTATTATCATAGAATAAAGAATAACTCAAGTATAATCACATAATGCATGTATACATATATGTATTGGTCAAAAATTCTGAGACGTATAAATCATATACATTTAAACCCTATATGAGATGATTAACCGTGTACATATAACTTTATATAAAGAATCCATAACTTTACACATACATAAGCAAAATCATATAACAACCTTATCATAACAAACCAAGTAAATAATTGGACCAACAAATCTCATTTACTAATTAATAATACACAAATAAAGGTTAAAAACCCAAATTAAAATAAAAAGGATAAAAAAAGAGACAAAAAGAACATTTACAGAATATGGGGGCAGTAGCGTTTTACACGGCTGTATGGTTTACCCATACTACCGTGTAAAACAGGGGAGCATGAGTCGTGCATGAGGGACACGACTTGTGTCCTGCCCAGCTGAACTGCGCGCTTCACGCATTTACACGGCGGTATGGGCTTCCTTACCGCCGTGTGGCTCGACGGACCAGCAATCTAGAGAGCGGTTACACGGCGGTATGGTGATGTCTTACCGCCGTGTAAACACCCCAGACCCAAATTTTCCAAGCAAACTAAGTTGCTTGCAAAATCAAACTCAACAAAATTCATCTCAACATGCTTATCACTTCACACAACCTCAAACCAACATGCATATACCCCTCCCATGCTTATAATCATACTACTAAAGATCTAACATGCAATAGAACAATAATGTAACAAGGATGCTCATTTAAACATCATCTGACATTCAACCTTACTTATACAATTTCATTAACACTCATCATATATCATAGTCATTTTCATCTCAACTACAATTACAGATCAAGTGGCATACAAAACTATTATAATCATAGCATTTTAAGTTATTATCACATACTCTAGCAACCCATGCACTTTCACATATTCAGAACATGCAAAGATCCAAATGAGAAAAATGAACCACACAACTCCCAAACAAATATATTCACACACAAAGCTCCCAAACCTGGTTGCAGATCTCCTTCAAAATTCAAGACCCAATCTTTTCTTTCCCTTTATTCCACCTTTTTTCTTTAGATTCTTGCATAATCCAATCAAAATAAACACCCAATTAACCCATGCAAAATAACCGTATAACCCATTACAAATCCAAATGGAAGGAGAAGAAGAAGAAGATGAGAATCCAAACTACGAAACCAGTCACTTACCTCTTGAAACTCAGTTCTTAATCTCTTAGAACTCAACTCAATCTTAAGGAATCAACACATGCAAACCCAGAGAGCAGCAAGAAGGAAAATTAAGAAAAGAAAGAGGGAGAACGGGACAGAAAATGAAAGAAAACAACTCCTGTTTCTTCCCTCTCTCTTTCTTTCAAATCCCACTAACTCTCCACCTAGCCATACACATGTCAAGTTCTCATTGGACCCCTTATTCCACTACCTTTCCCTTTTCTCTAAATACATTAATTAACTCTTCCATTAGGTCCTTATTTCACTTTTAATTCACTAGCATAAATTACCAGAATGCCCTTAATGTCCAATTAAACTTGTAATTCCAGCTAGGCCATATTTGGGATGTGACAACTCTCTCCCCCTTAAGAAATTTGATCCTCGAAATTTTCCTGCTAATCACTTACATCCCAAATACCAGAATCGAACTCAAATAGAAACTTAACCAATTAACACTTACCGGAAGGACCTGCGGGCTTGGGAGTATTTTCTCTAATCATTGCATACACCCTTGGCCGAACATACTCTCCCGTAGTCCCTGGCCGATGCACGATTTCCGATGTCGCCTGAGGAGCTCTACTTCTCCCTCGATTACTTCTTGTTGCATTGGATTTGCCTCTATCCGCTTTGCTCTCTTATTGACTCTTATGCTCTTGCCATTCTGGACAACTAGCAAACCGATGCTCCATACTCCCGCACTTGAAGCATGCTCCAGTGATCTTACAATATGTACCCTAATGCCGTCTTTTGCAATGCTCACACTCCGATGGTCAACCTCCCCTACTAGCATGCGGTACTACACTTCCAACTTTCTAAGGCGCTTGTTCAGTCCCTCTAGTTAATTGTCCGATCGGGACACCTTTGGGCTTCTTTCTCGTAGTCGCTGACCGACAAGTTCCTCTATTTCAAATTTATAAATTCATTCCACTTTGCCTCCCGGTAGGCCTTTATCACATACTTCTTCTCAAATTCTTCTTTGAAAAATTCCCATGTCAATTCAGCCGGTCTCTGTGGATTGCGAAGCACAAACTTCCACCAATCATATGCCGATCCTTGTAGTAAAGACACAACACATAATACCCTCTGATTTATAGGGCAGTTAATCTCCTGCAATATTCGATCTACCCTCTCAACCCAGAACTTGGCTACATCTGATTGATCCAATGCAGTCCCATGAAAATCTTTCACTCCTCTCTTTCTTAATAACTCAGTAGGAGCTTTTGGAGCGGTCAATCTGCCTACCACTTGAAGCAAACCTTTCACTAATGCGGGATCAAAACCCTGACCTTCTACTGGTGCACGCTCACGTGCAGGCCTATCTTGTCCGACCGAATTACCACTTCCTACCGGATTAACACTTTCCATTCTGTCACCCATATACTCACTTGGATTAGACTCCATCAAGACACTACACAAGATAAGACATTTGCATTAGGCCACAACACTAGTGTAACACCCCTTACCCGTACTTAAGCGATCCCATCCGATAAGGAGTGAGATGCCGTATGAATAGAGGTGCCACCACACGGATACAGAATATACATACATCCATACATAAACATACATACCAAAATACAGGGTAAATTAAAACTTTGCGGAACCAATCATGAAATAAGCTGATCATGCATTAATATAACGGAAATCATTACATTACTGTTTGATCAACCCAAAGATACAAAGGATAATTACATAGCCAAAATTATACATATACATATGCGAAAGCTATTACAAAATTGATGTAAGAGAGTTCTATACAAAAATAATCATCGAGATACAAAAATTATGCCCTACACTAAAGACCCAGCTGTGTTGACTACGATGGCTGCGACTCTCTCAAGCAAACTCCTTCCGCACCTGCACGGGTAAACACACCGTGCTAAGCGATAAACGCTTAGTGGGGAAACACACATATAGCATAAGGACAACCATTCACAACGATCGTCAAGGCAAACACATACAGATGGCATACTCAGAAATACGCATTCAACAAGAGTATGAACATACGAATATATAAATATATAGAGTCATACCTTCGATAAAGTACCACTGCTTTCATAACATCTCATTAATAACGTATTCAGATCACACAATCTCATACTTAGCAAAGCAATTCAAAATGATAAAGTGCCTACTGACTCAAAGTAGTGGATAACGAGTGAACAAACAGTATTTTACGGGTACGAGCCGATCACAAATAGTACCTTACGGGTACGAATCGAGAAACCAATTTTTTTTTTTACTTTTAATTTCCACAAAACATTTTCAATAGGGACCTTAAGCAAGATTCGAACACAAAGGGGTTCACGAGGAACCAAGCGGGGGACCTGATCGGGGTCCAAACTGAACAAAGGGCTGCAGCTAAGAGACTCTATTAGGCATGCCTAACTATCCACTAGACTGACTCTTGCAGGCTAAATCATACAACTAACGTCCACATTTTAATTATCACAAATAAAGAATTCATATACTTTAAATAGAACAGTACATGCACAATTATGGCTCATAATAAGTGATAATGCATGCTAGAAACCAGAAATTAACATTCCCAAAACGTGTAAAACAAAAGAGGTTTTATTGCAAAAACAGGGTAGGTCACGGTCACAACCAAACTGGTTGTCACCGTGACAGGTAGGTCACGGTCACAACCAAATTGGTTGTCACCGTGATATACCAAAGCTCTCGGTAGAATGCTGATAAGGGGTACCTCACGGTCACAACCAAAATGGTTGACACCGTGACGTACCAAACAATTCAATAGAATCTAAAAGCTGGACATCTCACGGTCACAACCAAAATGGTTGTCACCGTAACATATCCCCAACCCAAAACAGAATTGAAGTTCTGGGTACCTCACGGTCACAACCAAAATGGTTGTCACCGTGACGTACCAAAGAAGCCAAACAGAAATAAAGGTTTGGGTACCTCACGGTCACAACCAAAATGGTTGTCACCGTGACGTACCCAAAACCCAGAACAGAAGCAAAATCTGGGCACCTCACGGTCACAACAAAATTGGTTGTCACCGTGACCCATGCCCAGATTCCACACTGTCGAGCCAAAACACCAGATTTTTCAATCCAACACTAAAATTCCTCACTCAAACCATAATATATTGACTCAAACTTTAAATTCAACCCAAATCCATCATCAAAATCATGCCAATATAAGATTCAACTTCATATTCCTCAAACAACATCAATTTACACAATTAATTGCATCACTATTCACATCACCTATCTATCAATCTCATAAATGGTTCCCGAATTCATAATCAAGGTTTAATAGACAAAGAGAACCAAAACCCATAACATAAGAACTAGTAAAAGCATCAAGAACATCAAAATTTCTAGAATTTTATTCAATTTACACATGCTATCAAAACATAACACAAATTCCCAAACCTCAAAATTAGAAGCTCTATCACTTGGTTCCACTAGATCCAGCAACTTCCTTGCCTTTAGGATCTCTTGGAGGCTCAACTAAGCAACAAACCACAAAAATACATAAACTCAAAACCCTAACTTTAAACCCAAAACCAGAAAAATGCAAAGAAGAAGAAGAAGAACATGAATCAAAGCAAGACAAAGACATAACTTACCAAATTAGAAGTGAGAGTGACCAATCCCCACCACATAAGCTTGGACCAAGGAAATGTTAGCTAAGGGAAACGAAAAAGAAGAAGAAGAGGGAACGGGAAAATAGAACCCAAATTCTGAGTTTACCCCTTTTCTTCTTTATCTTTCTTTTCTCACCCTCCACTTGTCACAATCTTGGTGGTGGAAACCACTCACTCACACACTAGATGCACATGTCACACACACACAATGAGACACTCCAATAATGCACCCTACACATGTACGAGCAACACACACAATGCACTCCCATCTAATACACACACTATGATATGCTCACATGCATATAATCACAACTTCGCTTATGCACACCTTATTTCTATATGCACTCCCACACCGGAATAAAACCACAAAACATGCAATATTCTCAAAATGCACTTATGATATGCCAAACACATACAAATACATACTCACATATATGGCTCATTCTACTAGGGGGCAAACGGGGTGTGACAACTCTCCCCTACTAACAAGAATTTTGTCCTCGAAATTCTCACCTGAACTGAACAACTGCGGGTACTTAGCTCTCATCGACTCCTCTGGTTCCCATGTCGCTTCTTCGACTCCGTGGTGATTCCATAAAACATTGACCAAAGGAATCTGCTTACTTCTTAACTGCCTCACTTCCCGAGCTAAGATAGCTTTAGGTTCCTCATCGTAGGAGAAATCAGACTGTACTTGAACCTCTTGAAAAGAAAAAACATGAGTAGCATCCGACCTATACCGACGAAGCATAGAAACATGGATCACATCATGTAACTTGGATAACTCTATCGGTAAAGCCAATCTATAGGCTACCAGACCAACTCTTGCCAACACCTCATACGGACCAATGAAATGAGGACTAAGTTTTCCTTTCTTTCCAAACCTAAGCACTTTTCTCCAAGGAGAAACTTTCAGGAAAACCTTGTCTTCGACTTCAAATTGCACATCCTTTCTCTTCAAGTTGGCATAAGATCTCTGTCGATCCTTGGCCACTTTCAAATTCTACTGTACAACTCTAATTTTCTCTTCTGTATCCCTTACCAATTCTTGCCCAATCACTGACCTCTCGGATAACTCTATCCAACAAACTGGAGTCCTACACTGACATCCACACAAAGCCTCATAAGGAGCCATACCGACACTGGACTGATAGCTATTATTGTAAGCAAACTCCATAAGCGATACATACTTGTCCCAACTACCTGGAAAGTCCAAAACACAAGCCCTTAACATATCCTCTAAGATCTGAATCACTCGCTCGGACTGACCGTCTGTCTGAGGATGAAATGCCGTACTGAAGTTCAACTTGGTACCCAAAGCTCGCTGCAACTCTTTCCAAAACTTAGATGTGAACCTTGGGTCCCGGTCAAAAACTATGGACAAAGTCACTCCGTGTAACCGAACTATCTCATCCACATAGATACTGGCCAATCTATCCATCTGGTAATCCATCCTAACTGGCAAGAAGTGAGCGGACTTTGTGAGTCGATCCACAATAACCCAAACAGAATAATGCTTTTTCTGACTCAAGGGCAACCCAGAAACAAAATCCATGGTGATATCATCCCACTTCCACTCCGGAACGGATAAAGGCATGAGTAATCCCGAAGGAACTTGGTGTTCAGCCTTTACCTGGTGACATGTCAAGCACTTAGATACAAAGTCTACTATATCCCTCTTCATACCAGACCACCAGTAAAACTGCTTCATATCCCGATACATCTTGTTACTCCCTGGATGCATGGTGAAAATTGTACTGTGTGCCTCGCTCAAAAGCTGCTTCCTTAAATCCTCATCATTCGGAACACATAAACGGTTCCCATACAAAAGCACTCTATCAAGAGCTGAGAACTCTGACTGCTTGCCCAAACTAACCTCTTGCACAATCCACTGAAGCCTCTCATCAATCTTCTGAGCAACAGCTATCTGCTGTCTCAAGGTAGGCTTGATCCTCAACTAAGCTATCAAAGCCCCATCCGAACCAAACCTCCATCTAAACCGCCTCAAAAACAAGGCAGAAACTGACTTCCGACTTAAAGCATCTGCGACTACATTGGCCTTACCCGGATGCTAATCCACATGCAATTGTAGTCTTTAAACAACTCAAGCCATCGACGCTGTCTCATATTCAGCTCCTTCTGAGTCAGAAAATACTTCAAACTCTTGTGGTCCGTAAAGATCCTACACTTCTCCCCGTAGAGATAATGGCGCCAAATCTTCAAAGCAAAGACAACCGCTGCTAACTCAAGATCATGCGTCGGATAGTTCCTCTCATGTGGCTTTAACTGTCGAGAAGCATAAGCCACAACCTTACCTTCCTGCATCAGAACACATCCCAGACCAACACCTGAAGCATCACTATACATAACAAACTCCTTACCCGAAATGGGTTGAGTAAGTATAGGAGCTTAGACTAACAACTGCTTCAACCTCTCAAAGCAAGCCTGACACTTATCCGACCACTCGAACTTAACTCCTTTCCTCAGCAACCTAGTCATCGGAGCGGCAATCACAGAGAAACTCTTAACAAACCGATGGTAGTACCCCGCTAAACTAAGAAAACTCCGCACTTCCTAAACATTCCTCGGCTCTTTCCAATCAACTATCGCCTCAATCTTAGCTGGATCTATTTGAATACCCTTGGCTGAAACTATGTGGCCCAAAAATGACACTTCCCGAAGCCAAAAATCACACTTACTCAATTTAGCAAACAACCAATGTTCCCTCAACACTTACAAAACTAATCGAAGATGTCCCTCATGCTCGGTCTCATCCTTGGAATACACCAGGATATCATCTATAAACACTACTACAAATCGGTCCAAGTATGGCCTAAACACTCTGTTCATCAAATCCATGAATGCCGCTGGAGCATTAGTTAAACCAAACGGCATCACAAGGAACTCATAGTGGCCATACCGCGTCCAAAATTCAGTCTTAACCACATCCTCATCCATAACCCGAAGCTGATAGTACCCTGACCGAAGATCTATCTTAGAAAACACACCTGTACCCTGAAGCTGATCAAACAAATCCTCGACTCTGGGTAGCGGATACTTGTTCTTCACTGTGATCTTATTGATCTGCCTATAATCAATACACATTCTTAAAGACCCATCCTTCTTCTTGATAAACAGAACCGGAGCTCCCCATGGAGATATGCTGGGTCGAATAAACCCCTTATCCAATAGCTCTTGCAGTTGAGTTTTTAATTCTCTCATCTCTATAGGAGCCATTCGATAAAGTGCCTTCGATACAGGTGTGGTACCCGGCATGATCTCTATGGCTAGCTCAACTTCCCTCTCTGGAGGCAAACCCGGCAAATCACTTGGAAAAACATCATTAAACTCCCGCACAACAGGGATGTCCTCAATTCTAACTTGATCTCTCTTGGAATCCAAAACTACAGCTAGGAAAGCCTCACAACCTTTCCTCAAAAACCTCTTGGCTTGAATCGCTGAAATCACATTGTTCACATAACTCGCACCCAAACCTCTTACAAACATTGGAGCTCAGTTCCTATCCCGAAGCACAAAGGTCTTCCTATGACAATCAACTACAGCTCGATGCTTACCCAACCAATCCATACCCAAAATCAGGTCAAATTCTCGGAACGGTAGCTCAATCAAATCCACTGGGAACTCTACACCTTCCACAAACAGAGGACAATTCCTAAAGACTCTACTCACATTGACACTATGCCCTAATGGATTGGTCACACATATCTCATAGTCTAACTGATCTACCACATGCAACTTATCAACAATCTTATGCGTGCACAACTATGAGTGTGTGGAACCAGGATCTATTAGAGCATATAATTCAGTGTCATGGAGTAGGAACTTACCACCAATCACATCAGGGGCATCCTGCTCCTCTCTGGCTCTCACTGCATAAGCTCTAGCTGCAACTGGTGGAGGACGCTCAACCGTCTCAGAAACAACTCCCTCTCTTGGTCGACCGCCTCGACCTCTACCTCGGCCCCTACCACGGGCAGCCTGAGTAGCATTAGATCCAACTCCACTAGCTCCTCTCTGAGGACCCGAATCCTCGCTCATCTGTGGACAATTTACCAAATGGTGCTCGGTGCTTCCACACTTAAAGCACCCACCCGTGAGCCACCTACACTCACCCCGGTGAGCCTTGTTGCAATGTGCACAAACAGGTGTAGCATCCGATCTACCCCCTCTGCCAGAACCAGATACCGCTGCTGAACCTTGCCTTCTACCTCTAGTAGCCGAACCAGCTGATGGCTCATCTTGCGGGTTCCTAGATCTCTTACCCGAAGATGAGGAAGAACCACCCCGAGCAGAATTCCTTCGCTGAACTCTCTCCCTAAGCAATGATTTCATCTTCTCTGCCCTCATGGCAGCCTCTGCAATCTGATAATAACTTACCCCAGGCATACACATCAAAGAAATCAAAGCAATCTTTAAAGACTCATTCAACCCCGCTTCGAAATGCTTGCATCTGAAATCATCTGTCATAACCCCACGCGGAGCATAGCGAGACAGCCGATTAAACTCTTTCTCATAATTTGAAACTGACAAAGCCCTTTGCCTCAAACTCAGAAACTGCGCCCATCTTGCGTCCCTATATGCCTAAGTCACATACTTCTTTGTGAACTCCTCCCCAAAGAATTCCCATGTAACCGGATCAGGCATCTGAGGTTGCCTACATACTAACTCCCACCATTCATAAGCCGACCCTTGAAGCAATGCCACATCACATTCAGCTTGCTGATCCGGAGGACATCTGACTTCCTTCAAAGCTCTCTTTACTTTATCAAGCCACTTCTCAGCTAACTCTGACTCATCTAGCCCGGTCCCATAAAAATCCTCAACACCAACTCGTCTTAAACTCTCTAACGGAGCTTTAGGGGCAGTCACCCTTTCCAAAACCCGAGCCATGTCCTGATGCAATCTGAACATCACCTCAAAAGGCACGGCAGTGGCCTCGGGCTGGACCCTAGCACGTTCAACCGACAAAGAAATAGAAACGGACGGATCTACAGCTGGAGGATTCACACTTTCAGCGGATTCCTAGAGGGCACCGCGAGCAGAATCAGAATCCATCTAACAAACAAGACGACAGCCACATCAGCCAACACAGCCCTAGACATAGACACATCTACACATAACATCACATAAGCAATCACCCAGAAATGCCTAAATCTAGGCTCTGATACCACAACTTGTAACACCCCTTACCCGTACTTAGGCGATCCCATCCGATAAGGAGTGAGATGCCATATGAGTAGAGGTGCCACCACACGGATACAGAATATACATATATCCATACATAAACATACATACTGAAATACAGGGTAAATTAAAACTTTGCGGAACCAATCATGAAATAAGCTGATCATGCATTAATATAACGAAAATCATTACATTACTGTTTGATCAACCCAAAGATACAAAGGATAATTACATAGCCAAAATTATACATATACATATGCGGAAGCTATTACAAAATTGATGTAAGAGAGTTCTATACAAAAAGAATCATTGAGATACAAAAATTAGGCCCTACACTAAAGACCCAGCTGTGTTGACTCCGATGGCTGCGACTCTCTCAAGCAAACTCCTTCCGCACCTGCACGGGTAAACACACCGTGCTAAGCAATAACCGCTTAGTGGGGAAACAAACATATCGCATAAGGACAACCATTCACAACGGTTGTCAAGGCAAACACATACAGATGGCATACTCAGAAATACGCATTCAATAAGAGTATGAACATATGAACATATAAACATATAGAGTCATACCTTCGATAAAGTACCACTGCTTTCATAACATCTCATTAATAACGTATTCGGATCACACAATCTCATACTTCGCAAAGCAATTCAAAATGATAAAGTGCCTGCTGACTCAAAGTAGTGGATAACGAGTGAACAAATAGTACTTTACGGGTACGAGCCGATCACAAATAGTACCTTACGGGTACGAATCGAGAAACCAATTTTTTTTTTTACTTTTAATTTCCACAAAACATTTTCAATAGGGACCTTAAGCAAGATTCGAACACAAAGGGGTTCGCGAGGAACCAAGCGGGGGACCTGATCGGGGTCCAAACTGAACAAAGGGCTACAGCTAAGAGACTCTATTAGGCACGCCTAACTATCCACTAGACTGATTCTTGCAGGCTAAAATCATACAACTAACATCCACATTTTAATTATCACAAATAAATAATTCATCTACTTTAAATAGAACAGTACATGCACAATTATGGCTCATAATAAGTGATAATGCATGCTAGAAACCAGAAATTAACATTCCCAAAACGTGTAAAATAAAAGAGGTTTTATTGCAAAAACAAGGTAGGTCACAGTCACAAACAAACTGGTTGTCACCGTGACAGGTAGGTCACGGTCACAACCAAATTGGTTGCCACCGTGACATACCAAAGCTCTCAGCAGAATACTGATAAGGGGTACCTCACGGTCACAACCAAAATGGTTGTCACCGTGACGTACCAAACAATTCAACAGAATCAAAAAGCTGGACATCTCACTGTCACAACCAAAATGGTTGTCACCGTGAAATGTCCCCAACCCAAAACAGAATTGAAGTTCTGGGTACCTCACGGTCACAACTAAAATGGATGTCACCGTGACGTACCAAAGAAGCCAAACAGAAACAAAGGATTGGGTACCTCACGGTCACAACCAAAATGGTTGTCACCGTGACGTACCCAAAACGCAGAACTGAAGCAAAATCTGGGCACATCACGGTCACAACCAAATTGGTTGTCACCGTGACCCATGCCCAGATTCCACACTGTCGAGCCAAAACACCAGATTTTTCAATCCAACACTAAAATTCCTCACTCAAACCATAATATATTGACTTAAACTTTAAATTCAACCCAAATCCATCATCAAAATCATGCCAATATAAGATTCAACTTCATATTCCTCAAACAACATCAATTTACACAATTAATTGCATCACTATTCACATCACATATCTATCAATCTCATAAATGGTTCTCGAATTCATAATCAAGGTTTAATAGACAAAGAGAACCAAAACCCATAACATAAGAACTACTAAAAGCATCAAGAACATCAAAATTTCTAGAATTTTATTCAATTTACACATGCTATCAAAACATAACACAAATTCCCAAACCTCAAAATTAGAAGCTCTATCACTTGGTTCCACTAGATCCAGCAACTTCCTTGCCTTTAGGATCTCTTGGAGGCTCAACTAAGCAACAAACCACAAAAATACACAAACTCAAAACCCTAACTTTAAACCCAAAACCAGAAAAATGCAAAGAAGAAGAAGAAGAACATGAATCAAAGCAAGACAAAGACATAACTTACCAAATTAGAAGTAAGAGTGACCAATCCCCACCACACAAGCTTGGACCAAGGAAATGTTGGCTAAGGGAAACGAAAAAGAAGAAGAAGGAGGAAGAAGAAGAGGGAACGGGAAAATAGAACAAAAATTCTGAGTTTACCCCTTTTCTTCTTTCTCTTTCTTTTCTCACCCTCCACTTGTCACAATCTTGGTGGTGGAAACCACTCACTCACACACTAGATGCACATGTTACACACACACAATGAGACACTCCAATAATGCACCCTACACATGTACAAGCAACACACACAATGCACTCCCATCTAATACACACACTATGATATGCTCACATGCATATAATCACAACTCCGCTTATGCACACCTTATCTCTATATGCACTCCCACACCGGAATAAAACCACAAAACATGCAATATTCTCAAAATGCACTTATGATATGCCAAACACATACAGATACATACTCACATATATGGCTCATTCTACTAGGGGGCAAACGGGGTGTGACAACTATACTGACTTTCATATAAAGACTCAACACTCAATCAACACATAGACCAGAACTGACTAAACCGGTGCTCTAATACCAAAAGTGTAATGCCCCCAACACCCCCGTTGGAAGGATGCCGGTTGCGCTACGCACGCATATACATATACAAACTCAAATCAAGAGAAAGATAACAAATTGATATACATATAATCATATCGTTTTACAAAAGGAATTTGTAAACATTTAACATATACATATACAAAATAATTGTTCTTTTACAAAATTACATTTGCCAAAACCAAAATCCTTATACAAAATCAGCGGAAGACAAAAAGAGACTCCAACAAAAGACTTATAGTGGCCGACCTGTAAATGTCCGACTCCAAAACGAACCTGCCACCTACACGGGAAAAGAGCCCATGCTAAGCGATAAAGCTTAGTAGGGAGGAACAAACATGCATATACATAAACTTGCAATAAAAATATATATATAAATAACTTAAAGAAACATAGCATATAAACATTTACTACTCATGCTTATAACAAGTATTCATATACGCATTTATAGACAGGTAAATAATGCTTATATAACAACAGAATGTGTACTTAATATATACTCATACACAAATTAACCACTCGCGTTCAACCACAAGCATCGCAGCATATCATGGCATCTTTCATATGCATAATCTTATAACATCAATCCGTATTTACTAGACATATAAAGAAACATCATAACATAAGCATCTCATTGCACATTTATTCATTCACGACACATATTAGCCTCATATAATAGCCTGAATATACATTAGAAGTGGATACGGTCAAATTTGGATAGTGATAGGACACAACATCCTAAGCATATGGAGACATGGGTCTCAAAACATCTTTTAATCAATTATACGCAAAAGTATACCGGAGACTGAAGCCTCAAATCATGTGAAATGACCCAAACGGGGCCCGTATATAACGTATAACATATAGTAGCAGCACACACACATTGACCTAGATAACCGCTTACCTATCCACACCTATGACCATACAGGCTCAAAATAACAACTTATATGTACTCTAGTATTATTATCATAGAATAAAGAATAACTCAAGTATAATCACATAATGCATGTATACATATATGCATTGGTCAAAAATTCTAAGACATATAAATCATATACATTTAAACCCTATATGAGATGATTAATCGTGTACATATAACTTGATATAAAGAATCCATAACTTTACACATACATAAGCAAAATCATATAACAACCCTATCATAACAAACCAAGTAAAAGATTGGACTAACAAATCTCATTTACTAATTAATAATACACAAATAAAGGTTAAAAACCCAAATTAAAAGAAAAAAGGATAAAAAAAGAGACAAAAAGAACATTTACAGAATATGGGGGCAGTAGCGTTTTACACGGCGGTAAAGTTTACCCATTCTGCCATGTAAAACAAGGGAGCACGAGTCGTGCATGAGGGACACGACTCGTGTCCTGCCCAGTTGAACTGCGCGCTTCACACATTCACACAGCGGTATGGGCTTCCTTACCGCCGTGTGGCTCAACGGACCAACAATCTAGAGAGCGATTACACGGCGGTATGGTGATGCCTTACCGCCGTGTAAACACCCCAGACCCAGATTTTCCCAGCAAACTAATTTGCTTGCAAAATCAAACTCAACAAAATTCATCTCAACAGGCTTATCACTTCACACAACCTCAAACCAACATGCATATACCCCTCTCATGCTTATAATCATACTACTAAAAATCTAACATGCAATTGAACAATAATGTAACAAGGATGCTCATTTAAACATCACCTGACATTTAACCTTACTTATACAATTTCATTGACACTCATCATATATCATAGTCATTTTCATCTCAACTACAATTACACATTCAGTGGCATACAAAACTATTATAATCATAGCATTTTAAGTCATTATCACATACTCTAGCAACCCATGCACTTTCGCATATTCAGAACATGCAATGATCTAAATGAGAAAAATGAACCACACAACTCCCAAACAAACATATTCACACACAAAGCTCCCAAACCTGGTTGCAGATCTCCTTCCAAACTCAAGACCCAATCTTTTCTTTCCCTTTGTTCCTCCTTTTTCCTTCAGATTCTTGCATAATCCAATCAAAACAAACACCCAATTAACCTATGCAAAATAACCGTATAACCGATTACAAATCCAAATAGAAGGAGAAGAAGAAGAAGATGAGAATCCAAACTACAAAACCAGTCACTTACCTCTTGAAACTCAGTTCTTAATCTCTTAGAACTCAGCTCAATCTTAAGGAATCAACACATGCAAACCCAGAGAGCAGCAAGAAGGAAAATGAAGAAAAGAAAGAGGGAGAACGGGATAGAAAATGAAAGAAAACAATTCCTATTTCTTCCCTCTCTCTTTCTTTCAAATCCCACTAACTCTCCACCTAGCCATACACATGTCAAGTTCTCATTGAACCCCTTATTCCACTACCTTGCCCTTTTCTCTAAATACATTAATTAACTCTTCCATTAGGTCCTTATTTCACTTTTAATTCACTAGCATAAATTATCATAATGCCCTTAATGTCCAAATAAACTTGTAATTCCAACTAGGCCATATTTGAGATGTGATAATAAATGTGTTATTGATAATTAATGAGTGAATAATTTAAGAAGCATAGAATAATATTGCATGAATAATTATTGAATGGGCAATAATTATAATTGATATATATATATAGTGAGTGTGAATGTGTGTGTATTTTAATAAAAATAAAGATGATGAAGTAATTGGAAATAAGTAGAAAAGAATGAAATTAATTGTGAAGTGAGTAAGAAATGGATTATTAAGTAAAATTGTAAAACATTAATTTGGGTTATATGATGGTTAATTAGAGAGTAATGATAGAAATTAATAAACTTAATTATGAGGATAATAATAATAATAATATTAATAAAGTGAAATAGAAATGTAAACTTGTAATTGTGATAATTATAGAGGAAAAAATTGTGAGTTAGTCATGGTATAATTATTAAGGGGGCCATAGTGAATTAAATTACAGTGTAAGATTAGTAGATAAAAATTATAAAAGATTGATAAAATTGATGAGTAGTAAATAAGTGAAACGTAAAAATGATGGATTATAGTGTGAGTAATAATATAGTGATAATAAAGAAATAAATTAATAGATCTAATGTAATGTCAACTATATAAGTGAAAAGGAACTTAAATAAAAATATGATAAAACAAAATGAATTAAGAAAATTGATAAGATTAATGTCTAATTTGTAATATTAAATCATTAATATGGAATTGCTAGAAGAAATAATAGGAATGATGGCAATGTTAGTAATAATAGAAATAACATTGATTAAGAGATTGACAAGAAAATAGTGATCGAGTAATAAGTATCTAAATAAGCTAGAAATTGAATAGTAGTGCTATCGATTTAAGGATTAAATGATTCGTAATTGGGGAAAGTTTGATTTAGTAAAATATAGTAATGCAAAGAGTTAGTGTAATGCAAGAGAACAAAGAAATGGTTAGGAACATAAAGTAAGTTGTAATAGTAAACCAGCATCACTAATATCGAAGTAATGACTATTTAATAAGTGATTCAAAAAATAATAAAGTGTCCGAATTTAAATTGTAATTAAATAAGTTAAGAAAAAAGGAAGGAATCCACAAGTGATAATATTGATATAATAAATAAAAGAATCGTTAATAGAATTGATTATTAATGGATAGACAGAATGTAGTGTAATTAGTATTGAGAATTTTTAGTACACACGATGAATATACTGATATTAGAATACAAAGATAAAGTAATTAATAATGAATAGTTATAAAGACAAAAACAAGATAATATTAAGGATTACTAATGAAATCGATTGTTAATCAACAGATTAATCATAGTGATAAAATGTTAAGAGTCTTAATATGATTAATAGTGATAGTAATAATCGAATTGAAAATGTTAAAGTATAGTTATAGGAACACAAACAAGGGATATAGTAATAAGTGACTAAAATTAAGAACGTAATAATAATACATCATAAACATTAACAGTGTAAGTGATAGTGAAATTGACAATAGTATAATAGTGATCAACGTAAGTATAGAATAGTGGTGAAGGTAAAGATATTGATAAGTGGTAACAGTGTTAGTGATTAAAGAAAAGATAATGAATGCCATAAAAGTGTATGAAAACTGTCTAAAAGACTCAGGAATAAGTATTACCATAAACTAAATAAAGGAAAATAATTATGTGTGCATGCATGTAGGATTAGGATGGAAAACTTAAGATATGTATCCACCACTGGGTATTTTTATAGTCAGCGCGTAGATTGTTACTGCGCGTAGGTTATAGTAGCGTTTGAGGTGGCCGAAGATGTAGCGATGACCAGACGAGGTAATCGACGACAGGGATGGATGTTTTGGCATGGCATGTATATGATCACAGTAATGAGAAATAAAGGTATATGATATACGTACATAGTTTGTGGATTAGTGTTTTATTCTGGTTTTGTATATGTATATTTGTGGTTGCTATTGCTTGGAAAAAAAATTCCTACAGAATTATCGAGTACTTGTAGTGACTGTTAGTACAGAGCTGTGACATCCTGTATCCGTATCATTTACGGGTATAAGGGTGTTCTATATACCATAATTCATTGCTTCTCTCTACTGCGGTCGTATACATGCCATGCCAATTTATCTATCCTTGCCGTCGAATACTCCTTACTATCGTCACTACAACTTCGGCCACGTCAAAATCTATCACAACATGTGTGCAGTAATGACGCGACCTCAGTAAGTGTACTGAATCGACAAGTAATATAATGGAGTATTTTTAAGACTCCGAGTTATCGTACCCAAGAGACTATGAGTGCAAGTAATGAAAATCAAATGTATGCTAAAGAATTCCCAATTATTTGAATTGATTAAATTAACTACTGATTAAAAACAAAGAATTTAAATAACTAAAATAAGAAAGCAGAAATAATCAAATTAAATTGACGGCAATAATTGCAATAAACAAAATGACGGAAAATTTAACAAGATAAGAATTCAAAAATAGACAAACGTTGCTCAGGTTCACTCATCCACCCCATACCCAAATATGAATAAAATTAATCTAAGAATTATTTATGAAAGAAATCGGGATAACCCTCTTAACCCAGGCTTCCCAAACGGAGTCAGCCACTCTAATTATATGAATCCCAAACCGGAGTCAGTCACATAATCAGCCTATGTACGGGTCTAAAATCCTAAGTTTAGTTTATTTTCCCAATACGGAGTCAAATAACCTAAAACTTAATTATCTCACCCACCATTCTAGTCTTAAATCACAAAATCCTGCACTTCTAGATTCCCAATCGGAGTCGTCCAAAAGACACAGCAAGAATGATAAAACTGAACATAGATAACCATGGTATTCAATCCATACAACTCAATAACCAACAAAGATAATGAAATAAATCATTCATCAAAACTGGAAATTAACTTGATAAAATAAATTCCATGAATCAATAATAAATACCAGTGAAATAAACCATTCAATCATATTTAAATTTAACGATGTTCAGAATTCACATCATGGGTAGGGGATTCAGAAATCCCCCAAACAACTAAAAAAACTACTCACAATCCACTACAAAATCAAAAGGAAAGAGGAAAGAATAAACCCAGAAATTCATTGAGGTGTAGATCCCGTTGAACCCTTAGTTTCTCAATCTCCTTCTTCAAATCTTCACTGGAGAAAATCTGGAAATTCTCTAAATGTAAAAACTCTTCTTGAAACTAAAACTAGGTATTTCTAATGTAAAAACTCTTGAATTGCAAATCCAATCTCAAGATAAAATCCGAAATCTTAATTAAGAACAATTGAAAAACTATCCCAAAAGTCTATCTCTCAAACCCTATCTTGAAAATAGATTCAAAACTAGCCGCCCCACTCAAAATCACAATCTTCTCTTTTTAAATCGTGATGGGTCACGGTGGTAACCAGATTGGTTGCCACCGTGAGGTGTTGAGAAGATAAATCTGGATTGCGTGTGGGATAGGGGGTCACGGTGGTAACCAAGATAGGTTGCCACCGTGACATGCTCAACTTTTTGCTTCTGTCCAGGAATTTCCTATGTCACGGTGGCAACCACATTACCTTGCCACCATGAGGTAACTTTTTACTTGATTCTGTCTTGGTGCGAACTAGGTCACGGTGGTGATAACATTGGTTACCACCGTGACCCATAACAGGTCTGCATTCTGCCCAATGGATACACATCTCACGGTGGTGAGGACTTTGGTTACCACCGTGACCTATGTTACTCCTGCATTCTGCTTTTAACACCTTTGTATGTCACGGTGGTGACCAAAGTCATCACCACCGTGAGGTACCTAAAAATTCTGCACACAAATTCAAACTTAATCAAAAACTAACAAAAATTATATAAAAACTCTAGTTTCATTAACATTGACATAATTAATCTAAAGTAAGCATATCACGACCATAAACATTACTAAACACCATAAATCATACGAGAATACTATCAAATCTAAATACTAAATTGAAGTTATCAAGTAACACTCTACACGCTGAGCATTAAAAATGCCCAGTGGTTGATACATATCCTAAATTTTCTACACTAATACAACATGCATGCACACATAAACGTTTCCCTTTATTCCGATTACGGGAACATTAATTTCTGAATCTTTTAGACGGTTATGACATACTTTTACTATAATTATTTATCTTTTCCCTTTTTCATTGGTATTGCAAATATATTTATCATTATTATTGAATCTATCAATATCACTATCATTTACACTGTTAACTTTTACAATGTATTATTATTACATTCCGTCTGTTAATTTAAGGACCAATTATAATGACAATTTTGTAATTATCTTATAATTGTATTCATTTGCTTTTGTTTCTATAACTACTCCTTATCAATTACTTTATCCTTTTCATTTCTATTATCAGTATTTTTATTATGGGCACTAATAATCTTAACAATTGTAACTCTACGTTCGGTCTAACAATTAATAATCAATTGCACTAACAATTCTTTTTATTATTTTATCTATATCTATAACTTTTGGATTCTTTCTTTTATTTCCTTAACTTATGTACTTAATTGCAGTCTATATTCAGACACTCTATTATTTACTGAATCATTTATTAGATTGGTCATTATTTTTGATATTAATGACACTGATTTAATATTAATACTTTCTTTATGTCCATAACACTCCCTTTACTTTTCTTGTATTAGACTAACTCTTTTACAATTTATATTTGCATTAATATTTTTTATTTTATCAAATCTTTCACTGTATTATCTAATTTTAACCAATTACAAGTCGTATTATACCCTAAATGGTTAACACTATAATTCAATCACTAGTTTATTTGGGACACTTATTATTCTATCATTATTCTTTTATTTCTTTCTTAATCAATGCTATTTCTATTATTACTGACACTGTCATCAATCTTAACCTTTGCTCTGGTAATCTAATACTCATAAACAATAATATAAATTTTACATTAATCTTAACAATTACCTTAATCCACATTTTTCATTATTGTTATTCTTATAGTTCATTATTAATACGCAAATTCCCTCTCAATTCCATTCACTTATATAATTAACATTATAATGTGTCCATTAATTTCTTTTATATTAACACTATCCTATTAGTCATATTACAATCTATTGCTTTTACCATTACCTTTATTATTTCCCATTATACTTAATTAAACACTTTTAACATTATAATTTAACAAATTACACAATTAATTTCATCAGGCCTTTTTAAACTTTCATTCCATAACCATGCACTATAATTTAATTTACTAAAGTCCTTTTTCCTTATCAAATTACATTTAAATCCGAACATTATCCTTGTTATGATCAATTACATTTAAGTCCCTCTTTTTTCACTTATTTATAATATTGCCATTTAGTTACAATTGTATCATTATCTTAAACTTAATTAAGTTACACACACATCCATAATCATTATATATTACCAATTAAAACCATTATACATCTATTAATTATTCATACAACAATATTCTATAATTCTTGATTACTCATTCACTAATTATCAATTACGCGTTTGTTACCTATATCATTGATTAATTACACTTTAACCCCTTAATTAGCCTCAATATTGTAAATTTACAATTTGGTCCTTAAACTTTATATTAATTTACGATCTTACCCTTAATTGTTTCACATTTACAAAAGTGCCACTAATTAATTTCATTATTACATTTGTTTATCATTTGGCGTATAATTTACCATTTAGCCCTTACCCTAACATTTTAAAATCAAATTACACTTTAATTCTTATTTTGCCCTTAAATTCCAATTCATTATAATTACAATTATGCCACTAATTAATCTTAATTTCACTTTTAATTTATTAACTTAAAATTGCACATTTTAGTCCTTAAACCACTTATTTAAATCATTTATCCACTAAGATACTTACACTAGTCAATAATTACACTTAGATCCTTTAAATTACTATTCATTTATAGAATTCCATTTAGGTCCTTATCAATTTCAATAATTCCAATTATATCCCCATCTTTTTCAATAATTTCATATACGTCCCTACTTTTTCAATAATTCCATCTATATCCATTCTTTTCACTTATTTACCCAAATACTCTTTATATAACACCCCTTACTCGTACGTGGCCCTCCACACAGTAATATGGTCGGAGCACGACAACAAGGATGTTATCAGACAAAACACTACAGAAACAATATAAAAAATAGAGTTATAAAATTTTTTTATACACAATACTTTCACATATCAATTCGTATAATACTTTTACTATAGACATATTATGTACAGATCCTTTACTAATGAAGCCATAGTTCATAACATTACAATTAACAATTACAATTTTATTAAGATACTCCTATAGGCTCGTTGGCCTTGACTGCTGCGGAATGTCCCTGTTGACTCTTCTATCTTCAAACCTACTCGGATAAAACACCCGTGCTAAGCTTAAAGCTTAGTGGGGAATACATAAACATAATATAAACGACCACTCACAGTAGTCGTTAACATAACATTCATTTAATATGCACTTATAGCAGTTCTATAACCTTACTTCATTCAATAAGATAGGCATTTCACATTCATAACATCTAACAGATATTTGCACATACAATCATTTACTCATTAACTCATTATACATTTACCTAGTCATTTTATTAGTCGTACCTTTTTAAAACATTTAACATATTCTATAACTTTCTTTCAATCGGCACTTATTATTTATCATTAATTTTACACATATGATAGCTTAACTTCATATTTACATTCTTATGCAATTAACACTTCATTACACTTGGCTCTTAAGTCAGCCAATCAATAAAGGCCTACTCATTATCTAAGGAGTTAATCACTTTCAAATCATTTATACTCATTTATGCCCCTAGTATAAAGCTGGCAAAAATCTAGGAACGGGATAAACGAGACGTGAACCCTTAAAGGCTCATAACAACCTGGAGGGACCTCGAAGGAACACTCCAGTACATTCCAACCTGAAGGGACCCTGAAGGATTACTCCAGTACATTCCAATACATTTTAATTCATTTTAATACATTGAGGTAGGACCGTCATTGGCCTACAATAAGTGAGACGTCATGCTCACACCCGCGGTATTATGTCTCTATGGCTAGCCAACATATCCTGAACTAGACTTGACTACCAGATTACTACACATGGCATTATTATTCCATTTTCCATATTTTTAAATTACCAATTATACTTTTTATGGAATTTCATCATACTATTCCATTATTTTCCATACTATAAGATCAATATACATGTAAATCTCCCCCATATGCCATTATATGCCATAAAACTCATAAATTTCTCATGGTACACATGGATACACACATACATATCATTTGGCCATGATGTAAATTCTATTACCATTAATTCTTTTGACCACCTTTAACATTTAATTAGGTAATTTACATGTTAAACAACATAGCCATGCCATTATTTCACATTGAAACACATTAAAATCACATTTCCACATACTTATATCATTTGGCCTATGTGTTTAACATCTATCATGTTAATTTTTCATGCTCTAATCCATTCCATTAATTAAATCACATGCCAAATATCATATATACATCATAAACATCAT
This sequence comes from Excoecaria cochinchinensis, assembly GCA_947683425.1. Classification (NCBI taxonomy): domain Eukaryota; kingdom Viridiplantae; phylum Streptophyta; class Magnoliopsida; order Malpighiales; family Euphorbiaceae; genus Excoecaria; species Excoecaria cochinchinensis. Next base: position 25,438,526 of record CANTUQ010000092.1, on the reverse strand, counting down.
CATACATCATGTATGCATCATCAAAATGACATAAATATCATAACATATCATGGAAACACATGCATAAACCATTTATTTCATTTACAGTCGCATTACATTTTTTTTAATAATTCCCATATACCCATAATTCCATTTAAAAGTAATCCACATTCAATCTTATAGAAATTATATGCATACTTGCTATTTAAATGCCATCCCTTAATTCATAAAATAATACAAAACTTAGCAAAAATCATTTATTATTGCTAAATAATCATCATATTTAATTTGGTTAAAATTCGAGTTCATTTGGTAGCAAAATTCATAAGTTAAATCATAAATAAAAGAAATTATACTAAAGCACAGTTGTGTTTATGCGAAGCACAGCTGTGTTTATGCGAAGCACAGCTGTGTTTCTGAGAGCACAGCTGTGTTTATCGGGCACAACTGTGTCTTTGAGAGCACAGCTGTGTCTTTTTGGGAATACAGTGTTTTCAACCTAATTATCCACTCATAATCAACAAGTAAACATCATTTTTAGCCAAAGTTATCTCTTAACAAATGATCCCCAAGATGTTAAATTTCTAGTGGCATAGGTTTTAGGTAATTTGGAGCTGTAACCTAAGAGATGTGACATCACAAATACGGACTGCTCCAAAGCCTTATTCCAGGAAAAAGGCTACTGTTTTGGACACTTTTGGAGACCTTAGACCTAGAAATTAATTATGACTATTTCTATAACAATTGTATACACAGATGTTAAGGTTCCAATTCCTTTGGAATCACCCAATTTGGAGATTCCTAACTCGAGTTATGTCCTAAAAATCGGACTGAGGCAGACAACATCAATGACAGAACTGTTTCCAGCCACTCGACCAAAATAGAAACCCTTATATTTTTTCCACTTTTGAGGGTTTTATAGATGGAATTGGTTTATGATCATTTCCACTTTTCTAGGTATGGAAGTCATGGTTCTAACGGAATTGTAATAACTTAATTTGGAATTTTCGAACTCTACTTATATCCAAAACAGTCACCAAAGGTCAATCCACCCTTTGGACAGAATTGCACTAGGTATTTCAATAAACCCATAATCAATTAATTTGGCACCATCAATTCACCAAATTAAATCCAAATCAACATAAAAAAATATACAAATACTTCAAAACATTCAATCCATCAATAATTCTTCATTAACACAAGAATTAGTACAATAATTCCGAAACCTCATTTGATGGCTCCTTCAGCTTCATTAGCTCTTTTTTTCTTGCTTTCTCACTCTTTCATAATTATCACCATCCAAATTCCTCATCAAAACCCACAAAATTACATGTTAACATCTCTACTAACCATACTTTCCATATAAATCTTAAATATTACCAATAGAGAAGAAGAAGAGATGCAACTACACAACTTAATCTAGCTATAAGAACTAAAGAAATCAATTAAATTCATCGATTCTAGCTTACCTCTACCTTTGCCCAAAACTAAGAATTCTTGATTCCTCACTTAATCTTCATTAAATCAAGAAATTAAGGGCTGGAATTACCTTCAATAAGGGCTGATAATCAAGCTAAAAGCTTGGATTGAAGGAGAATTGGAAGAAATCACATTGAAGAGGAAGAAGAAATGGCTTCGAGTGAGGGAGAGAAGAAAGGAGAACGGGTTGCTGGAAAAATCTGGAAAAAACATACAGATTTTTGGGGCTTTTATAGTGGGTTTTTGGGTTGGTTAAAGGTCCAACCAAGTTGGGCCAAGCAATCCAAACTCAAACCACTTTTCTGGCTCAATTTGCACTCTTAATTTAATTTTCTCTTTTACCACGCTCAAATTCTCCCAAAATTAATTTTCTATTTCATAACATATAAAAACTAGGCTGTACACCAAATTTCACCTCAATCGGAGTCCGTTTTAGGTCCGATTCACTCAAACCAGTCCGATCAGTAAATTTTCAATGTCCTCGAAAAATTCTCTTTTTACTACCAAAAATTCCTACATATCATCTACAACCAATCTAGAAATTTTCATTAATTTTAGATATCATTTGCTATTTTTAAAGTCTCGATCAAACTTTCGGTCAACTGAGTACTATTTAAACAAAAATCATTTATTTTTCCTTACTTTCTGAGCTTAATTCCTCATAAAAATGACTCCATGATTCTTAACACATATTAATTATACTCCAATAATATTTTGGGATCAATCGAAAATTATTTCCTAATCCAATAATTAATTTTTCATTACCATATGATTCTACTCATTCATATGAGCGCGTCCATATTTTTAGATTAATTTTCTAAGGTCCGTAGCATCCTCTACGGTCCAGTCAAACACCCAGTCAAACTAATTGCTATTCATACCAAATCCATGACTTTTTCTTATTTTTGACTTTTGAGACTATACTTGACATCGATTTCACTCTAAATTTTAACGTCAAACTCATTGTAACTTTTACTTTCCAATAATCAAATAAAACATTTTTCGACTTCGGTAGGTACTATTTACCCTGGTATCATTATTCACTATCGAGAAAAATTATTCCTGACTAACCCGGTAATGAGGTCATTACAATTCTCCCCTCCTTAAAGAATTTTGTCCTTGAAATTCACTTAAATCAAATAGTCTATCTACTATACTTTGTATCATTACTATTCATATGCATTACTTCTATATAATCATATAACACTGACATTGTATACTCATAACATATACACTCTACTCGTTTCGGTACACTTATTTGTCCTATACTTATTTATCTTCATTTACTATACTTTTACCTAATTCCTTGTTGTATTTATTTACATTCACTTCATTCTTAACATACTTTACATCTCTTAGCTTTAGAATACTTTAATTTGTTATTGCCTCAAACAATTTCTTTTGATCAAAATAACCATAAAATCAATAACACATTTCTTATCCACTGTTATGCACAAACTTATGAAAACCAATTTAATCAAGTCCCATATATAAATTTCCTTCCATTAAGATAGTTCCAAGTCAATCATAATCATCATAACAATTGTTTTCCTTATCACTATTCAGAAATTCGATCATATACACCTTATTAATTCCTATCTCCTAGCATAATTACATACCATTTTAATATCTCTTTGAACTTTCTATTTTCTCTTTTTTGCTTTTGCTGATTTCAAAACTCTTAATGTCTGAATACTTCAATTTAGTAGTATTTTAAACGGATTTCTTAATCCTAATAACCATAGGAGTCATAACACATTTTTGGTTTATAATCATATTTGGCTCCTAACAAAATAATTTTACCAAATCAATACAATTTCTTTTCTTAAATCACCTTCACTTTACTTAGCCATTTCATCACATCACACTTAACTCTCTTCTTATCTAACTTATTTCCAAATCAATTAAAATAACCATAACAATTACTATCTTATTCACTATTCAAAACTCAAACGTATACACTTTACTTTGAAACCATTCTATACATATCATCTTATTGCACCATTCCTTAACACCTCAAATTTACAGCATATACATGTTACTTTCTTCATTCATATTACTTATTCTTCATTTGAAATCTTACTCACACTTTCCAATATATATTCCCAAAATAGTCTTTTTTTTCCACTTAACTTTGATTCTTCATACCTTATACTTTCATTAACAAACACTTTACTCTTCCTCAATATATCCCTTTTTTAACACCAAACACTCAATGTACACCCCGTAAGCTTCCTCTCCAAAGGATACACATACATAAATGCTTAGCACATATGAATGAGGGATACATATGGAATGAATGTATGATGGTTCATGTATGCAGAATGATGCAAAGTTTATGTAATAATGATGCACTTTTCCCATCCCCCATATCTCAACATGCTCATGTTCAAATGATTCTAAGAAGATAGCTGACAGGCATACAAAGTGTCATCATATTCTCTATGTATATTCCACACTATCCTCAATTTTGTAATCATTTATGCCTTATTTAACACACTATTCCTGCCACAACATATGCGAATTGGAACAGAAAATGATCTTGAGGGGCATCTCTCCTAAGAAACGACCACCTACAGGTAAAACTTAGAAATTCTCACTAAAATTTCTTCCAAAAGTCCATATTATGCTGAAGAGAATTCTTAGCAGAATCTCTTGTAACTCATATGATATACACACTTTAGATCTTATATAAACAAAATATCTCGAAGTAAGTAAATCAAGATCTATTGGGTTAACACTTTAACTATACACTTTGTCCTATTCAGAAGACTTCTATTCTAGTCACTTATACAGGAAATAAGGACATTCGCTTTGGCCAACACAAAACTATATAGATACAGTTCTAAACTACTAGTCGTCCAGAACCGACTAAACTTATGCTCTGATGCCACTAATTATAACACCCCTTACTCGTATGTGGCCCTCCACACAGTAATATGGTCGGAGCACGACAACAAATAAAGGATGCTATCGGACAAAACACTACAGAAACAATATCAAAAATAGAGTTATAAATTTCTTTTCTTTTTTTACACACAATACTTTCACATACTAATTGTATAATACTTTTACTATAGACATATTATATACGGATCCTTTACTAGTGAAGCCATAGTTCATAACATTACAATTAACAATTACAATTTGATTAAGATAATGTGACGCGCGTGGACCCGACCAGTTCTCGGGAACCCGCTTTTAGGGCCCGAAAGGGTTTGCATCTTTTGATCTTGGGCAATCATGAGATATTTTGGACACCTCCTTCCAATAAACACTAGAAAGATCATCTAATCCCATGAACCATTTAGGCACCTTTGAGGTATTTTGGAGTCGCCACCCAATTTACAAGAAATTGGAAAAGTTCATCTAATTTCGGGGGTCTAAACTAGAGAAAAATTCAGAACTTTACTCTTATTAATGCCTTGGTTAATTATAAATGGGTTTTTAATTTTAAATTTCTATCTCTGTTCTTACACGGTCATTAAACAATAAAGCACAAATCAAGCACGAAAAGAAGCAGTAAAGAAAGCGGTAAAATAAAGTAAGCCAAAAAAAGAAAGATAAAATTGGGACAAAATACAATCCCCCAAATAAAAAGGTATTAAAATCTGGGACAAAAGTACAATTTCCCAAAATAAAATCAAGCAAAAAATAAATAAATAAATAAATAAATCATATGAATAAACATTCATAAATCAGGACATTATTTAGGATAGGAACATTGGTTCCTTTATGTTCACTTTAGAAAATTGTAGAGTTATTTTGGTATACTTTAGGGAAAATCGGGATGAGTGATTCCATTTTAAGTCCTTTTTAAAGTGAATTTTTAATAGTTGAAATTAGGACATTAGTCCCATTTTATTAGAAAACCCCAATTTATTAATATAAACATTTTGTGATTTTTTAATTAACGTGCATAAAAAATAAATAAACTTATTACAAATTACATAATAAAATAATGAATAAATGCAAAAATGATAAAAAATAATAAACAAGACAAAACCCACCAAGATAGTGTCTTCAAATCTCCATGGACTCCCATTTGGTATTGGAAAGGTTCACACATAAAAAATAAGTATTGAAATAAAAAAACACAAATAAAAGTGATGTTAGTAATAAAAAATGAATTTAAACATGTAACATATGAAAATGAATTAAAATGAATAAAATAAAATGCATCATGTATGACAAATCAATTAAATTAAATTCATCAATTCTAGTTTACCTCTACCTTTGCCCAAAACTAAGAATTCTTCATTCCTCACTTAATCTTCATTAAATCGAGAAATTAAGGGCTGGAATTACCTTCAATAAGGGCTGATAATCAAGCTAAAAGCTTGGATTGAAGAAGAATTGGAAGAAAAATGGAAGAAATCACATTGAAGAGGAAGAATAAATGGCTTCGAGTGAGGGAGAGAAGAAAGGAGAACGGGCTGCTGGAAAAATCTGGGAAAACATACAGATTTTTGGGGTTTTTATAGTGGGTTTTTGGGTTGGTTAAAGGTCCAACCAAGTTGGGCCAACCAATCCAAACTCAAACCACTTTTATGTCTCAATTTGTACTCTTAATTTAATTTTCTCTTTTACTACGCTCAAATTCTCCAAAAATTAATTTCCTAATTCATATCATATAAAAACTAGGTTGTACACCAAATTTCACCTCCATCGGAGTCCGTTTTAGGTCCGATTCACTCAAATCAGTCCGATCAGTAAATTTTCAGTTTCCTCGAAAAATTCTCTTTCTACTACAAAAAATTCCTACATACCATCTACAACCAATCTGGAAATTTTCATCAATTTTGGATATCATTTGCTATTTTTAAAGTTTCGGTCAAACTTTCGGCCAACTAAGTACTATTTAAACCGAAATCATTTATTTTTCCTTACTTTCTAAGCTTAATTCCTCATAAAAATGACTCCATGATTCTTAAAAAATATTAATTAGACTCCACTAATATTTTGGGGTCAATCAAAAATTATTTTCTGGTCCGGTAATTATTTATCAGTCCGATAACCCAATTTTTCAGTATCACCAAAAATTAATTTTTCATTATCATATGATTCTACTCATTCATACGAGTGCGTCCATATTTTTAGATTATTTTTCTAAGGTCCGTAGCATCCTCTACGATCCGGCAAATACTCAGTCAAACTAATTGCTATTCATACCGAATCCGTGACTTTTTCTTATTTTCAACTTTTGAAACCATACTTGACATCGATTTCACTCCAAATTTTAACGTCAAATTCATTGTAACGTATACTTTCCAATAATCAAATAAAATATTTTTAGACTCTGGTAGCTACTATTTGCCCTGGTATCACTATTCACTATCGGGAAAAATTATTCTCGGCTAACCCGATAATGAGCCCATTACACTTTATCTACTATTAATTACTAATTTACCCTTCTTTATACTTAATTTTCATCTTTAACCTTTTATGATTTGTCAAATTACATTTTAGTCCCTATTTTACCGCTTTTACCCCAAATTACTATTTTGTCCCTACATTTTCATTTATTTACATTATTACCCTTTTTTATTACACTTTTTGCCTAACTTACTCCATTCTTATCCATTAGGTGTAAAATTATCATTTTACCCCTAATCTTCCTATTTCTTTCAATTTAGTCCCATTTTCACTTATCTTCTTAATTATCATTATTTCAATCAATTTTAATGCATAATTACCACTATACCCCTAGTATATACCTGGTAGAAAATCTATTGACCGGATATGCGGGACGTGGATCCCATAGATCTGCTACACTATAGAATGACCCCAATAGGACCATTCATCACTGCACTGCACTGATCACTTTTAAGCACTATACACTGTGACAGACTGTCATTGGCTTGTCATTAGTGAGTCGTCATGACTCGTACTGCAGTGTGAAATCCCTATAACTAGCCAATTATATCCTGAACTAGATTTCACTACCAGACTACTACTAAGGGCAATTATCATCAAAATTTCACTTAAATCACATAATATGTCAACATGTACCATTTGGCCACCAAATACACTTCACTTTAAAATTTACATATCACTTATAATTCACTTTCATTTCCTATATTTAAGCATTTTAACACTAATTATAACATACTTCATAACTTTCATAACACGTAACCATATTTTCACTTTTCACATAATAGGTTAACATACCAAAATATGTTCAAATTAAATCCATTAATTCCAATAAAATTAATATGCACTAAATTGTTATTATATAATCATTTCATGCCATTTCACTTATCAATTTATCAAAATACTTTTAGATATTCTATTGATTACCATTTGGCCTAACCATAATTTGTTCACTAAGATTATTTTTGTAACACCCTTATACCTGTAAATGATACTGATACCGGATGTAACAACACTGCACTGATAAATACTACAATGCACTCGATAGTTCTGTAGAAATTTTTTTCTTGACAATAACAAACACAAGCATACACATATACACAAACTTAACAGTACACTAACATACAAACCACATACTTTTACCATATACCATTGCTCCTCTTAACTGCGGTCGTATATATGCCATGTCAATCCTTCTATCCCTGCTGTCGATCATTTTTTCTGTTGTCTTTACATCTTAGGCCACATCAAAAACTAACACAACCTGCGCGCATTAACATTCTACGTGCTGAGCATTGAAAATGCCCAGTGGTGGATACATATCCTAAATTTTCCATAACCAAATCTATATGCATGCACACATAAGCTAAATTTTCCATAACCAAATCTATATGCATGCACACACAAGCTTATTTTCCGAAATCACATCTTTTGAACATTAATTATTTGCTTTGGTTATTTATCACTCTTTCATCGTTTATTGTCTTAGTTATCACTGTTCTTTAACATCACTTTATCATTTCTATTTCTATTGTCAGTATCTTTATTATGTGCACTAATAATCTTAATAATTATAACACTCCATTCGGTCAATCGATTAATAATCAATTTCATTAATAATCCTTATTATTATGTTTTCTCTATATTTATAATTTTGGATTCCTTTCCTTTCTCCTTATCTTACCTACTCAATTACAGTCTAAATTCGGACACTGTATTGTTTACTGAATCACGATTTACAACTTCCTTTATGTCCTTAACACTTCTTTTACTCTTCTTGTACTAATCACACAACTCTTTTGCGATACAAAGATACATTAATATTTTTCACTTTTTTCAAATCTTACATGGTTTACTTAATTTCGTTTAACTGTACTTCGAGTTAAACCTACGAATTATTAATGCTAAAGAGTACCAATTACTAACTTATTTGGGTATTTGTTATTTCTATCATCATCCTTTTTTATATTTCTCTCGATCAATGCTATGACCATTATTAACGATATTGTGACGCACGCCAAACCCCGGGTCGCCCTGAATGCCCGCCTTTAGGGCGATCGGGAGAGGTTCATAAAACTTGTAAGAAATTACAAGGGGGTCTATTTTGGGCAACAAGGAGGTTTCTTGGAGTCGCCACCCAATAGAACATTGAAAAAGGTCATCTACACTTAGTGAGCCTAAGACGGCGCTGCTATATCCATTTTGGGCAAGCCAGAGGGGTCTTGGAGGCCCCACCCTAATCGAACATTAGGATAGCCCTCTCGCCTCGTGGAGCCTAGGACTATGTGAGTTAAAGCCTTTTTATGGGACACAAGAGGTGTCTTGGAAGTCCCATTCCAATGGAACATTGAAATGGTCCTCTCACCTCGTTGAGCCCAATACCTTGGATAAAGTTATAATTGAATTTTGAATTTAGCGTTTCACCCCATTTCTTATTCAATTTAAATGCAATTTAATTTAACGCGCATGTCAATCACATAATGAAAGCGGTAAATAAGAACGGAATTAAAATAAAGCACATGAACATAAATTACAACAAAACTAGGGGCGGAATACAACCCCCATTTGTAAATAAAATGCAATTCATATATAAATTGGGCTATTTATTAAAGATGAGGACATTGGTCATCTTATGCATAATTAAAGAAAACAATTTAAAGTGACAATTTATTTTGGATGAAATAACTAGGACATTGGTCCCATTTTTATTTAGAGAAAAATCCAAGTTTAATTAATAGAAATATTTTTGTGATTTTTTAATTAACGTGCATAAAAACAAAATTAAATAAACTTATTTACAAATTACATATTAGAAATAAAATAATGAAAGCAAAGTAATGAAAATAATAAAAAAATTTAACTCCCAAATTGATCTTCAAATCTTCATGGGCTCCCACATGGTATGGAAAATACCCACAGATAAAAATAAATATTGAAAATAAAAAAACAAGTAAAAGCCATGTTAGTAAGAAAAATGAATTTAAAAATATACTATAAAAATAGAGCAAATAAAAATGCATCATGTGTGACAAATCAATTAAAATTACATCATAAAATATGCAACGTAACTAATTAATAATTTAGCATGCATAAAAAAATAACATAATAATAATAATAAAATTCAATATGCATAAACAAGCATAAAATAATGATGATAGAATTTAACATGCATAAAAACACAAAATAACAACAATAACATCCAATCATGCATAAAAAGTATAATATACATAAAATTCAGCATGCATGAAAATATAAATAATAATGCTAACAATAATGATACTAGTAACAAATTATGGCAAAAGTAATAAAAATGGTGATAATAATAATAACAAAGCACAATAACAACCACGATATGAATAATCATATAAACATGCAAGAACAATAGGAAATAAAATTAACATGGCATGTTTAAGGCGTGATAATAATAATACCAATAATAATATGGACAATCACATAAGCACATAATAATAATAATAATAATAATAATAATAATAATAATAATAATAATAATAATAATAATAATAATAATAATAATAATAATAATAATAATAATAATAATAATAATAATATATGAACAATTCAATATGAACAATATGAACAATTAAATAAGAAATAAGAATAAGAAATAATAATATAAACAATTAAATAAAAAAATAAAAAATAAAAAATTTACATGTTAACTAATTAATTGGAAAAAAAAAATTAAATTAAAAATTAAATTAAGAAATTGAGCCAAGAATGTTTACCCTCAAAATTTATCTTGAAGAAATGAAGGTAGATAATCCAATTCCTTGTCTTGATTGGTAAGAATAAAATTAGAAAAATAAAATATTAAAAATGAATTTTTGCTCAAGAACAAATAATTGATTTATTTGTCTCAAAGTAAAAAATTATCAAATGAAAAGAAGAAGATTCCCAAGAACAAAAATTATTCTTTTTGCCTGAAGAATTATCTTGGAGAAATCCTTTAGAAAATGAGAGAATTTGTTTTTTGAGAGAAGAAAGAAGAAGAAAATAATTTTCTAAAGAAAAATCCCCCCTTAATTCTCACTAAAAAATCATTTTATTCCTCCCCCAAAATTCAGATTTTTTAATTAAAAACTTAAATTAAATTAACTCCAATAATCACTAAGAACTGTAGAATTTCAAGGGTTGGAGATATAAAAAGTTTTAGCATTGAATTCTCTTAAAATAATTGAAGAAAAAATGAATTTTTGAGCAAAAACGTCAAAATCGGCAGCAACGGGCGACCAGAGGGCGAGCGACGGGCGTCGTAGCCCCCAACTCATGCGCAGAATGCACGTACGGGTGACGATCAGGGCGTCGCTCGCCCAGCGCAGCGCACGCTGGGCACAGCATGGCACCCAACGTGCGGATGAGCGCGCCCAGCGCGCTGGCCTGCTCGTTGGGCGCTGCCGCGCGCGATATTCGCTAATTTTTTTTTTTTATAAAACATAATAATTTAAAAACTAACTTTTTATCCCAAAATAATTTTTAAAATATTTTTAAAATACATTTTTATTCATTCCTAACAAATCAAAACGACAAGGAAATTATCACTTCAACTTTCATTATTTTTGCCTATAAATCGGCACACTTAATTTCATCATTGGGTAATTCTGATCAAGGCTACTCGGGACCCGGTGTCTATAGTTGCCCCCAATTTTGGGGAGGCTAGTGTGTGGGTGCCTAGGTGAGCCAAAATTCAGGAAAGGGAAAGAAGCGCGTATCTGAGGCTGCCTCCTTCCAGCTGCTCCCTCGGGAACAGTGTTGTGATTTGAACTGTGAGTATCCCCTTGGATTGCACTGAGTTACTGACAAGACTACAAAGTGCCGGGAACCATCGTAAGACGGTCATGTGCTGGGTCTGCTACAGACTTACAAAATGCGAGAAATGTCCTCTTCAGAGGACTGCCCCGCGTCTGCTACAGACAACTAAAAGTGCAGGTGTCATCAGCAGATGACGATGCGCCGAGTCGCTGATAAGACTACAAAAAGCGCAAGAGGAGGACCGCACCGAGTCGCTGACAAGACTACTAAAAGTGCAGGTGTCATCCACAGATGACGATGCGCCGAGTCGCTGACAAGACTACAAAAAGCGCAAGAGGAGGACCGCACCGAGTCGCTGACAAGACTACTAAAAGTGCTGGTGCCATCCGCAGATAACAATGCATCGAGTCGCTGACAAGACTACAAAACGCAGGAGATATCCTCCTCAAAGGATTGTACCGAGTCTGCTGCAGACTACTAAAATTGTAGGTGTCATCTGCAGATGATGATGCGTCGAGTCGCTGACAATACTAAAAAAAGCGCAAGAGGAGGACTGCACCGAGTCTGCTACAGACTACTAAAAGTGTAGGTGTCATCCGCAAATGATGATGCACCGAGTCGCTGACAAGACTACAAAAAATGCAAGAGGAGGACTGCACCGAGTCTGCTACAGATTACTAAAAGTTTAGGTGTCATCCGCAGATGATGATGCGCCGAGTCGCTGACAAGACTACAAAAAGCGCAAGAGGAAGACCGCACCGAGTCGCTGACATGTCTACTAAAAGTGCAGGAGATATCCTCCTCAGAGGATTGTACCGAGTCTGCTACAGACTACTAAAAGTGCAGGTGCCATCCGCAGATAGCGATGCGTCGAGTCGCTGACAAGACTACAAAATGCAGGAGATGTCCTCCTCAGAAGATTGCACCGAGTCTGCTACAGACTACTAAAAGTGCAAATGATGTCCTCCTCAGAGAGCCGCACCGAGTCTGCTACAGACTACTAAAAGTGCAGGAAAAAGATATTTGTCTCTTAAGAGACCCTGGAGAATTGCCTCCTAAGAGGTCTTGGAGAGCTGCCTCTTAAGAGGTCTTGGAGATTTGCCGACGTAGATTCTATCTTGACCTGATCGTCTTGCTCAAATGAATGTTAATATTGAACTGAAGCTGTCCTTGACTAGCTTTTATGTGTGTGGCCTTCATTTAAACTTTTCCTGCAAAGCTGTGTGCACAGGAATATATACAATAGATTATGCATGTAAGTGTAAATGGCCATATGCAGATGTTTGTTAAAAAAAATGGTATGAAATGCATGCAAAAATGGATAGACCATGTCCTAGGTGGTTAAGGGTCCGTTGAGGATATAGCTTGGCCACTTCACCATGCCCTTTGAGGAACTAGAAATGGCATCTTGGCTTAGGGACTCTGACCCGTAACCTCTTTCTGAGAGAACCGTCAGGTGTGCATCTTTGCCCCCCGGTCAATGAGCATACGCCCGGGATTCTGACTCATGTCCTGAATTATGCCCTATCTGGCTGAAGGGAAGATCATCCGAAGTAATGCCGCCTTATTGCTCCGGGCATCGGAAGTCATTGATTTAAAGGTAGTGCGTCCCTTGTAGATTTTCACACTAGTTTTTCTTTATGGGAAATGCATCCCTTTATGGATTTTCACATAACCCTTTGCCTAATTTTTGCCTGGAATGGACCCAACCCAATCCAGTGGCTTTTATTTATTTATCTTTTTTTTGTACGGCAGACTGCCTGTTTCCATGTTTTCACCCAGCCCTTTGGCCTAACTTTTGCTTAGAGAGCCAGTTACGGTTTTCATCTCTAATGGCCTTTTTTTTTCGGTGTGGCGACACAAGAAGTGAAGGCTACTATCAGAACTTCCCTTGAGGATGACTAGCACAATTTGCTTAGACATCTTCTGACGAAAAACAATTAGAGAATAATTCAGATGGAATTCAAGATGCTGTGAGGCCCCTCCCATCCTTTTCCAGATGACATCTTATCATCGACTTTCACCTCCAAGTACCATGGCCTTTGGACCCAACCACCTATGAAGGCTATTACATAACTAATTGGAGGTTGCCCCCATTGCTTCTACTAGTGCATGCAAGACACGAGTGCCCAGTCCAGCAGTTGATAATAGGACCCATCAGCTTAAGCGCCTGGCCGGCAAGAGCAGAGTATAGTTATTTAGATTAGATGTATTCAATAATGAATGATGCTTTTCTTTTTATAAAAGAACTAGAAGATAATGAACACATGAGTCTAATTGCCTTTGTTTCATATCTTTCTTGCAAAATTGTGTATATTTCAGCATGATTTCTCTATACATGATCATTATCTAACATAGATTCAAAATGCAAAACTACATCTAATCTCAAAATGGATCTTGAGAGTATCAAAACTCCTGTTTCCAATCAGCCCTCTCGGGTTTTCTTGATTGGACATTTTCTCTCAAGCCTCTAATTTTTGCCCAGGATGACTTTTTTCGGTTTTCAACCTGACGAGGTGCCCAATTTTACCAAGGCCGCCTTTTTTCGATTTTCAAGTCGCGGGGCTTTTATTCTCTTATTTTGATTTTTAGTCTTTAGCCATGGAACCTTTTGCATCTTTCGATGCTGACTGGTTTTTTTATATTTGCTTCCATCACTGTCTGTCGAAAACGATGCTCTCTTGGACAATAACTTTCTCAATAACAAATGGGCCTTCCCACATTGGTCTGAATTTGCCTAATCTGTCTAAAACATTCGGACTCATTTGCTTAAAGATTAAATCTTCCTTTTTCAATAGGTGCTTTCTAACTTCCTTCTCGAATGATCGAACAGAGTGTTTTCTGATAGATCTGATTGTGCTAGTTATCCCACGATCTGTCCTTATCTTATGTGTTTAACTACTGCAACCATTGTCGTGCCCAATCAGCTTCCAGAATCTGGGCTTTCACGACTGTCCTTAAAGATTTGAGCTCTACTTCGGCCCATGTATTGAGGAATAAAAGATGACTCCTGTAGAGGTCTCGTCGGTGGTTCTATAGCCCTAAAGTGCAAAAGGCCATTTCTCTGCTCAATCCTTGTAATTTCGAACCATCTTGACCAAGATATTCTTGTTAGCAGCCTCTCATGCCCCATTAGTTTGAGGGGAATACAGAGAGGGCTTGTGGTCTTTAATGCCATACCTCTGGAGCAACTCTCTAGCCTTAGCCATAAACTGCCCTTCCATCCTTAGACATAACGTGGTGAGGGAGACCATATCGACAAATCGGATTCCTTTCGATGAACTTGCCTGCTGGAGGCCATAGGGCGCACCTCCCTTATGATGTCTATTCCCAAGCTCGAATAATCCATATCCATTATAAGTCAATAAAACCCTTTTGGTCCTTTTCGGAAGTCAAGAATAATGGCAAAGTACAGGTATGTGTATATCAACGGGATTTGAACAAAGTTTGCCCCTAGGTTTACTTTCTTTTGCCCCCATATCAACAGTTTTCGGTCGGATCTACATATTGATTCTTTTCCTTGTTTTTTTTTTTGCATTATTTATTTATTTATTTATTTATTTATTTTTATTTTTTTTTTGCATTTTTTTCTTCATCTTTTTTTTTCGCTCTTTTTTTTGTTTTTTTGTTTTTTTTTAAACAAGCCTGGTTCAAATCTTGATAGTTCACACATGCATGCACCTCCTTTCTTAACTATTGGGATAACGTTGGCTAACCAAGTCGGGTGTCTCCGATAAAAATTTAGCCTCGCTTCTGCTTGTGGATTTATTCTTTTAACCTTTTCTAACCATTTTAGCTTGAGTCTTCTGAGCTTCTTTTTGACTGATCCATGATTGGAATATATTGGCATTGCGTGTTTAGCGACTTCATGATCATCTCCCGTTCTGTCTTCATAGGTCCAGGTAAAGACTTTTTCATATATATATTTTTATTTTCTCTCTTTTAATCTCTCTTCAGGAGTCACATCAGATGCTATCAAGATTTTCTTTGGGTTTCCAAAGTTTTGAGATTAAATGGAATGGCATCATTTGAATCATTATTAAATATGAATGAGTCATGATCATGTATGGTGAAATCATAAGAAAATATCACACAGATAAGTGAAACCATTCATTTTATTTAAAAACAACTAGATTAACAATGTCATTATCAAATAGTTCAAAAATAAAAAGGAGCATACAAATAGCTATCTTCTTCCTTTCTTGCCAACACGGATGCTGTAGTCAACGGTCTGTTGTCATCCCCGAGAACCATCTTCCTCACCTCTCATCTCCTCATCAATTACGTATAGAACTTGTCTTCTCAGAGTTCGGCACCCATTAGTCTCATGCCCAGTATGCTGATGGTAGGCACAATATTGATCCGCTCAATGATCGGGTCATCCCTAGCTTCTGGCAGGTTTGACTGACATTGGGTGTATTTTCCCCTTGTTAACAAAATGAATGAGGTGCTTAGACAAAGGCTTTTCCAGTATGGCATAGCAGCTTTGAGCCATTCCGAAGGTTGAAGCCCTTATGGCCCCGAAATCTTTCCCGTTGCTACCCATGAGACTTGAGCTCCCATGTTTAGCCCTTCAGTGTTCTGGATCTATGATCTGCTTATTATCGATCAGATCTTGAATCTCATGCCTTAGCCTCGCACAATTGTCCGTCACATGCCCAGTGTGCTGGTGGAAGGCACAATACTGATCAGCCTTGTGATTGGGTTGTCCCTGGTTTCTGGCGGGCTTAGCAGGCAGTGGTTATAGCTTACCTTCCTTCATCAATCTGTTGAGTACCCAAGACAAGGATCTGCCCAAATTAGAGTAGTGCCTCTGATCCACTTTAATTGCTGACACTTTCCTTGCCCTTTGGGTACCACTGCTATTATCATAGTAACCAACTCCTGGACTTGCGGGGCCAGCAATAGTCTTATTGAGAGGTGCCCGGGTAGTTGCAAGCTTGGACTTCACAATCTCTTCTTCAAGATCAGTTAGCTTCCTTTCAGTATTCGAGGAACTGAGGAGGCCCATTGACTGTAAAGGCTCTAGTCTCTTTGCTCTTCCCAGTAGCTTGATTGGTGAGTTGAGGGGTGCCTTGCGCCTAGGCTCAAGAGTGGACGGGAATATTACAGCCGTCGTTGCACGAGCCTTCAGATCAGGGTCGAGTTAACTTGGCTAATAGCAGTCGTTATGAATTAGGCTTGAAGAAGAAGTGCCATGGCATCCATCCTCTCCTTAATCACGGCCAACAACTTCTTTTCTAGCTCTTCAAATCTCTCATCTATCTCTTGGGCAATTAGGGCACGAACCTCTTCAATTTGTTGTGAAGGATCAGACATTTCTAATGCCTGTGGATATTCTGATAAAGACACTAGATCTCTGCCAACCAATTTGAACTCCATTTGCTCCTCGAGCAACTACGGGGACCCCAAAACCTCCTAGGTAAATGGTCTATAGTGGCTGAAAAAACCAAGGGGTTAGAATGATGCATAAATGGCATGTAATGTATGATCGTGCTGTGCAAATGGTCCTCGATGAGTGAAAGATCAATAGTTTACAATAATACGATGAGATGCATGGAAAAAAATTGTACGTAGGATGATATGTACATGTGAAAGATAATATGCAGACAAAAGGATATACACCATAAAAATGAAATGCATATATTTTTTTAATTTTTTATTAACACGCATGAATGACACGCGATGCATGAGCATGCCGTGCAGCATCCACAACCACATGCAAGCAGATAGATCCCTACAACCTTATCACTCCTGCACACGAAGTCATAGTCTCTTTCCTAGGTGGGATAGGCCCATGGGTTAATAGGGAACCCATTTGACGCGTGTAGTGCACGGTGGAAAATCGGTAGCAAAACACTCTTGCCTAATGTACATATGTATGAGTGTTTTGGCCATTATGTATTTAAACACCTCAATTAAATTAAGATGGGCCTACCGAGGCATTAGAGCCTTTGATGAAAACCATTTAATTTAGCTGATCTTGTTCAATATGTAACGGCTCACATAGCAAGCACGGTATTATGGTACATTGCACCTAGTGGAAGTATCTATTGCCAATATATGAGCTTTAGTCAAAGGTGATGATACTTTAGGGCTACCCAAGCATGGTCCCTGCCAACAGGTCTAGCTCATCACGAGAATAACAACCGATTGGGTCTCCATTTAATATACCATAAAGGTACGAGGCTTGGATTGGTGATTATCCTTAACACTTCCCTACATTGAGTGAACGTAGGGTCATGCTTTGGGAATGCACCGAGGTTGATAGAGGGACCAAACTAGCATAGATCTAAGGCTCTAATGAGATTCTATGCAATATCGAAAAGGGATGAAATTTTTAAATTAAAACTCAATTATAAATTTTAGCCAAGGTACTTTCGAAGGGAAGTCTCTAGGTCCCCAGTGGAGTCGCCACTGTGATGCGCGCCGAACCCCGGGTCGCCCCAAATGCCTGCCTTTAGGGCGATCGGGAGAGGTTCATAAAACTTGTAAGAAATTACAAGGGCGTCTAGTTTGGGCAACAAGGAGGTTTCTTGGAGTCGCCACCCAATAGATCATTGGGAAAGGTCGCCTAGCCTTAATGAGCCTAACACGGTGCTGCTATGTCCATTTTGGGCAACCCAGAGCGGTCTTGGAGGCCCCACCCTAATAGAACATTAGGATGGCCCTCTCGCCTCGTGGAGCCTAGGACTATGCGAGTTAAAGCCTTTTTACGGGACACAAGAGGTGTCTTGGAAGTCCCATTCCAATGGAACATTGAAATGGTCCTCTCGCCTCGTTAAGCCCAAAGACCAGAGATGGTTCGGGGCTTCCCATTTATTCATACCTTGGATAAATTTATAATTGAATTTTGAATTTAGCATTTCACCCCATTTCTCATTCAATTTGAATGCAATTTAATTTAACGCGCATGTCAATCACATAATGAAAGGGGTAAATAAAAACAGAATTAAAATAAAGCACGTGAACATAAATTACAACAAAACTAGGGGCGGAATACAACCCCTATTTGTAAATAAAATACAATTCATACATAAATCGGGCTATTTATTAAAGATGAGGACATTGGTCCTCTCATGCATAATTAAAGAAAATAATTTTAAAGTGACAATTTATTTTGGATGAAAAAAGTAGGACATTGGTCCCATTTTTATTTAGAGAAAACACCCAAGTTTAATTAATAGAAATATTTTTGTGATTTTTTAATTAACGTGCCTAAAAACAAAATTAAATAAACTTATTTACAAATTACATATTAGAAATAAAATAATGAAAGCAAAGTAATGAAAATAATAAAAAATTTAACTCCCAAATGGATCTTCAAATCTTCATGGGCTCCCACTTGGTATGGAAAATACCCACACATAAAAATAAGTATTGAAAATAAAAAAAACAATTAAAAGCCATGTTAGTAAGAAAAATGAATTTAAAAATATACTATAAAAATAGAGCAAATAAAAAATGCATCATGTGTGACAAATCAATTAAAATTACATAATAAAATATGCAACTTAACTAATTAACAATTTAGCATGCATAAAAAAAATAACATAATAATAATAATAAAATTTAACATGCATAAAGAAGCATAAAATAATGATAATAAAATTTAACATGCATAAAAACACAAAATAACAATAATAACATCCAATCATGCATAAAAAGTATAATATACATAAAATTCAGCATGCATGAAAATATAAATAATAATGCTAACAATAATGATACTAGTAACAAATTATGGCAAAAGTAATAAAAATGGTGATAATAATAATAACAAAGCACAATAACAACCAAGGATATGAATAATCAAATAAACATGTAAGAACAATAGGAAATAAAATTAACATGGCATGTTTAAGGCGTGATAATAATAATAATAATAATATGGACAATCACATAAGCACATGGTAATAATAATAATAATAATAACAATAATAATAATAATATATGAACAATTCAATATGAACAATATGAACAATTAAATAAGAAATAAGAATAAGAAATAATTATATAAACAATTAAATAAAAAAAAATTTACATGTTAACAAATTAATTGGAAACAAAAAAAATGAAATTAAAAATTAAATTAAGAAATTGAGCCAAAAATGTTTACCCTCAAAATTTATCTTGAAGAAATGAAGGTAGATAATCCAATTTCTTGTCTTAATTGGTAAGAATAAATTTAGAAAAATAAAATATTAAAAATAAATTTTTACTCAAATTGATTTATTTGTCTCAAAGTAAAAAATTATCAAATGAAAAGAAGAAGATTTCCAAGAACAAAAATTATTCTTTTTGCCTTAAGAATTATTTTGGAGAAATACTTTAGAAAATGAGAGAATTTGTTTTTGAGAGAAGAAAGAAGAAGAAAATAATTTTCTAAAGAAAAATCCCCCCTTAATTCTCACTAAAAAATCATTTTATTCCTCCCCCAAAATTCAAATTTTTTAAATAAAGAATTAAATTAAATTAACTCCAATAATCACTAAAAACTGCAGAATTTCAAGGGTTAGGGATATAAAAAGTTTTGGCATTGAATTCTCTTAAAAAAAATTGAAGAAAAAATGAATTTTTGAGCAAAAACGTCAAAATCGGCAGCAACGGGCGACCAGGGGGCAAGCTGGGCGAGCGACGGGCGTCGCTGTGCCCAGCTCGCGTGCAGAACGCGTGCGCGACGCCCTGGGCATCGCCCGACGCTTAGGGCATCG
Source organism: Excoecaria cochinchinensis (assembly GCA_947683425.1). Taxonomy (NCBI): domain Eukaryota; kingdom Viridiplantae; phylum Streptophyta; class Magnoliopsida; order Malpighiales; family Euphorbiaceae; genus Excoecaria; species Excoecaria cochinchinensis. The sequence goes on along the minus strand of CANTUQ010000092.1, from coordinate 25,418,211 downwards.
CTCGCCCAGCACAGCACAAGCTGGGCGCTGCCGCGCGCGATATTCGCCGATATTTTTTTTGCTATAAAACACAATAATTTAAAAACTAACTTTTTTTATCCTAAAATAATTTTTAAAATATTTTTAAAATACATTTTTATTCATTTATAACAAATCAAAACGACAAGGAAATTATCACTTCGAACTTTCATTTTTTTCGCTTATAAATCGGCACACTTAATTTTATCATTGGGTAATCCTGATCAAAGTTACTCGGGACCCGGTGTCTACAGATATTTTTATCAATCTTTATTTTACACTAACTATTCTATATACATTTACATTAATATCGATTTTTTTTATTATTAATGCATTAACCACTTTCACTACAGTCAATTGTACGATTAATCTTTACAATGTTTATTATTCTCTTCCATTTTATTATTACCTTGCAAATTACATGACTATTTGTTACTATTATCTTTCTATTTAACATTTTTCACTAATATTTACTTCAATGTTTTTACTATATTTTATTTGACAACTATACAATTAACTTTATTGGTCATCTTTAATACCATTTGATAGTCATGCACTACAATTTAAATTCACTAAAGTCTTTATAAAAATCTTACTATAAATAATTTACAGTTTAGTCTTCCACATTTCGCATGATTACGACTTTACCCTTATTTTTGACTTTGTTAACATTATTATTATTATTATTATTATTATTATTATTATTATTATTAATTTCTATTATCACTTCTCAACTTACAAGTATGTAACCGATTCAATGTTCTTATAATTTCACTTAGTAGTCCATTTCTTTATCAATTTACCATTAGCCTTATTATGGTCAATTACATTTAAATCCCTTCTTTTCACTTATGTATAATAATGCCACTAATTTACCTTTCTACCCATCTTTGCCACTTAGTTGCAATTACATCATTATCTTAAACTTAATTGAGTCACACATACACATACACATACAGATTCAAAGTCATTATATTTATATATATAAATCAGTAAAAACCATTATACGTTTAATAATCATTCTTACAACAATAATCTATAATATTTGATTATACATTCACTAATTATCAATTATGCGTTTATTACCTATATCATTAAATAATTTATATTTTAATTCCTTACTTAGCCACAATATTGTAAATTTATAATTTGGTCCCTAAACTTTATATTAATTTACGATCTTACCCTTAATTTCCTCATATTCACAAAACAGCCACTACTTAATTCCATTATTTCATTTATTTATTGTTTGGTGTACAATTTTACCATTTAGTCCTTACTATAACATTTTAAATCACATTACACTTTAGTCCTTGTCTTACCCTTAAATTTCAATTTTGCCTTTCCAATTCAATATAATTACAATTATGCCACTACTTAATCTTAATTTCACTTTTAATTTGTTATTATTATTTTCTATTAAATCATTAATCACATTTAGCCAAATTTTATCAATTTAATTACATAATCACTCATTAAATCATATTATTCACTATTTACATTTTAATCCTTTACTTAAATTTATCATTTCATTAATTACATTTAAGTCCTTCATCTTTTTCCTTAATTTCCAATTATGTCCACATCTTTTCCATTAATTTCATCTATTTCCCCACTTTTACAATAATTCCATCTATGTCCCTTCTTTTCAATAATTCCATTCATGTCCTCATTTTCCACTTAATTACCAAAATACCCTTAAATATACTTAATTTACAATTTTAACCTTACTTATTCTTATTTTCCATTTTTACCCTTTTGTTTATTCTTAATTACCAATTTGCCCTTCCTTACACTTATATTCCACTTTTAACCTTATAAAGTTACCAAATTACACATTAGTCCCTAATTTACCACTTTTATACTAAATTACCATTTTAACCTTATATTTTGTCCAAATTACCAATTTACCCTTATGGTTACACTTTTTACCTGAGTTTACCACTTTTTACCTACTTAGTGTAAATTTACCATTTTACCCCTAAACTTTGCATGTATTCCAATTTAATTCCATTTTCACTCATTTTCTTATTTATCACTATTTTAATCAATTTTATCACTTAATTACCGTTATGCCCCTAGTATACACCCGGTAGAAAATCTGCTGACCGGATATGCGGGACGTGGACCCCATAGATCCACTACACTATGAAATGATCTCAATAGGACCATTTATCACCGCACTGCACTACACTAATCACTTTATTCACTATACACTATGACAGGCCGTCATTGGCCTATCAATAGCGAGTCGTCATGACTCGTACCGCGGTGTGAAATTCCTATGGCTAGCCAATTGTATCTTGTACTAGATTTCACTACCAGACTACTACTAAGGGCAATTATCATCAAAATTTCACTTGAATCACATAGTACATTAAAATACATCATTTGGCCATGTTATCATATGTTCATACAAATTTACATACACACTCATTTATCATTATTTAATCACTTTATGCCTACTTTATGCATTCAAACATCAAAATACTCTATATTATGCCAACATAACCAATTCGGCCAAGGTCCACATTTTCCACTATGATTATATTTAATTTATTTAATCACTTAAACATCCCATTTACATGTTATACTCATCATAAATACCATTTATATGCCATAATTATCAGCATACCCTAATAATCTCTTTATTATTCCATTCGGCCTAACTACCACTTATGCATTATATTCACTTTTCTTCCATTTACTCACTTGATTAGTTAAATCTCATGTTATACACATCATTTACATCATTTATATGCATTGTAAACCAAAATATATTGAAAGTTCAGTGTTCAATTTGGCCTAGGTTAGGTTTTCCATACCATGTTTCTTTAATTCACTTTAAATACATAAACATGCTTATTTAGTCTCACTAATCATGTTTATCAAGTTAGATTCAATTATACATGCATATTTCACATACTTTATGCTTAAACATAACCTAAAATCATGCATCCTTAATGGAAAAAGAAGGATATTGTATCCACTAATCTTATTTTCTTGTTCTCAACACCCTAAGCATGCTTTCCATGCCTTTGCTCCTTGAAACTCTTTTCTCTCCATTAAAACCCTAAAGTGGCCAAATACATACATCAAGATCTACTCAAAACCTTGCTTCTTTTTTGCAATATAACCACATAAACATCATCTGCATATCCTAAAATACCTATAGGAATACTTAAATAAAATTATAGAACTCTAAATCGCTTACCTCATTTTTAGCGTATAACTTTTATCACTAACTTTCTCCAACTTCTATCACTTCAAATGAGCTTTGGAGGCTATTATCATTGAAAAGAGAGGCTGTAAATTACTTGGAAAGGTTGGATTTGGTGAAACTTAGGAGAGAAAAATAAAGAAATCATGGAAGAATTGAGAGAACTCCATTCGGCCAAGAAGAGGAAGAAGAAGGGTGGAGAGAAATCTGGAAAATGGGAGATTTTTTTGCCTTATATAGGGGACTTGAGTGGGCTTGGGCTTGGTTCAACCAATTGGGCCAACCCAAAGGCCCATTTAAGTTAATAAGCTCATTTTCCAACCCAAAACAATTTCCTTCACTTCCCAAACTCAATTTCTCCCAAAATAAATTACATAATTCTTAAAATAAATAATTTAGCCTCCACATAAAATTTTAGCTCAATGGGAGACCGTTTCTCGGTCTGATAATTTCTTATTAGTCCGATAACTCAATTTTTTGTCTCACGGTGAAATTTATTTTTCACTCCTATTTAATTCTCCATAATATTTCAAGCAAATCCATGCTTTTAGATAATTTTTCTAAGATCCACAGCTCCATTTAGAGTCCGGTCAAACTAGTCAAACCAAAGTCAACTGGTCCTACCGGTCCGGTTCACTAGTTGAACCGGTTCAGTTCACTTTTTATCCTTAACATCATTTTCACTCTTAATAACCCATTTGACCTTGATTTCATCTCAATGAGGGTCCTTATCCGGTCCGGGTTCAATTAAACTGATCTGATTCACCAATTTTTGAATATCACTATAAAATTATTTTTTCGCTACCAAACTGGTTTACACACTATTCTGATTCTATCTATGCCTTCAGATAATTTTTCAGAGGTAATTTACTAATTTTAAATTTTCGGTCAAACTAGTTACTATTTGAATCGAGCTAGAGGCTTTTCTTCAATTTGACCTTCGAAAATCTATTTGACCTTATATTCACTCCAAATTACATCACTAGATTCCATTTAATAGGCACTTTCCAACTGTCCAATAAAATATTTTTTCCTACCGGCTTCCCGGCAGGTCACTCATCTGGAGTTTTCCTAGCCTAAGCACGTTTAACCTTTTTTCTTTACTATCTTTTTGGACCTAATTACTGATATTTTTACCTGAAATTCATACTACACACTCTACAGATTTTACTGATCACTGCTGACCCGGTGTTTGGGCCATTACAATTTTTCATTCCATTAATCGCTCACTTAACTAAATTACATGATATATACTTCAAATATGCCATTTATATGCTTAAATCACTAAAGGAATTCATTACTTTCCTTATTATTCAATTCGGCCAAGACTTCATTTCTTCACCAATAATTAATTTTCTTCCTTTATTCATTCATTTAACTAGATTACATATTATTCATCATGATTACATAGTTATTATGCCTTAAATATCCATTTATACCTTAAGAACATATACTTAACAATTCGGCCATATACTTAATTCTTTATCAATATTCATTTTTCTTCAATTAATCATTAATTTATCTAGATTACATGTTATTTATCACAAATATACCATTTATTTGCATTAATCACTAAAGTATACCCTTGTATACTAATGTATACCATTCGGCCTATAAGGTGTCCATGATATATAATTTATTTCTTTCCATTTTAATAATTCAAAATCCCATTTTTAGCCTTCCTAAACATGTCTATCAAATTTGTTTCAATTAAACATGCATAAATCACATACATACAATATGAACATAACCTAAAATCATACTTTTTCAATGGAAAAAGAAGGATATTGTATCCACTAACCTTAGATCCTTACTTTCCATGCTTAGAGCTCTCTTATCCATACCTTAATCCTTTGAAACACCTTCCTCCATAAAAATTCCTTAAGTGGTCGAATCTCATTTTTGGGAGATAACCTTTGTCACTTGCTTTTTTCCACTTATAATCCACCAAATGGACTCCAATCACCATCACCATGTTGTACAGAAGCTGAACTTTGTCTAAAAGGCTTAGATTTAGGGAGAGAATTGGATAAAAGATGAAGAAATTTGGTGAAAAGAAAGATGGAACAATTCGGCTAAGAGAGGAGGAAGAGGAGCTGCTAGAATTCTGCTGATTTCTCTAGAGAAATATGATATTCCAGCCTTTATATAGCCTCTCTTAATGGGCCAAGTCATGGGCCAAACCCAAAGCCCATTTAAGTAATTTAAGCCCATTTTCAAACCAAAAATAATTTCCCTCACTTCCCAAATTCAATTTCACTCAAAATTAATTTCATAATTCTTTAAATATATAATTTAGCATCCACGTAAAATTTTAGCTCAATTTGAAACTATTTTCCTGTTCGGTAATTTCTTACCAGTCCGATAACTCAACTTTCTGTCTCACCGTAAAATTTATTTTTCATTACCATTTTATTCGTCATAATATTTCAAGCAAATTCATGCTTTCAGATAATTTTTCTAAGGTCCATAACTCCATTTAAAGTCCGGTCAAACTTTGGCCAAGTAGTCAAACCAAAATCGATCGGTCCGGTTCACTAATTAAACCGGTCCGGTTCAATTTTCATCCTTGACCTTAATTTTAGTCTTAATAACTCATTTAACTTTTGTTCCATCTCATTCAGGGTCCTTATTCGGTCCAGTTCAATTGAACCGGTCCGATTCATTTATTTTTCAGTGTCACATTAAAATTACTTTTTCACTATCAAACTGTTTTACACACTATTCTGAGTCTAATTATGCATTCAGATAATTTTTTAGAGGTCATTTACCAACTTTAAAGTCTCGGTTAAACTTTGGTCAAACCTAGTTACTGTTTGAATCAAACCAGAGGCTTTTCTTCAGTTTCGAGGACCAATTTGATCTCATTTTCACTCCAAATTATACCATCAGACTCCTTATAACTTGTACTTTTCAACAGTCCAGTAAAATATTTTTCTCTATAGGCTTTCCGGGAGGTCACCCATCAGGGGCTTTCTTAGCCTGAGCACGTTTAACGTTTTTTCTTTACTGTCTTTTAGGACCCAATCACTGACATTTTCATATGAAATTCACACTATAAATTCTATAGATTTCACTCATCACTACTAACTCGGTATTCGGGCAATTAAATCTATCCTCGGCAAAGGATATCCGTTCTTCACTATCACTGTAACACCCCCATCGTCGCCCTTGTTGGAAGGGCGCCGGCGGGCGCGCTACCCGACGCTCACTCACATACTTGCACACATACACTAAGCGGAAGCACACATTCATACAATGACGACATACGGAAATACATCGTAAATTAAAACTTTAAAGAAACAATAGCTGAACATACATTAACTCGCATATATACAAACCATCATATAGCGGAAGCATAAGGCGAAAGAGAAAATGAAGGAATAACTGAAAACTTAATTACAATAAGATCCTTACATGACAAAATACATAAGCAAAAGCTACAAAATTACATAATCCGAATACAGGAGCTAAAGCCAAAAATGACAAAACACTTTTAACTCCGATGTGGCCAACCCTGTAGATGCTCGACTCGAAACGAACCAAAACCTGCAACCTACACGGGAAAAGAACCCGTGCTAAGCGATAACGCTTAGTGGGGAGGAACAAAGACAACCAACACTAACAAACGAACATATATCAACTTGCAGAAATACATATAAACTCACATGCAAACACTTACCGGTTCCTCCAAAGTATCAGATATCAGAAGGCGAATCATGCAAAGACCAAGTTATATAAACATGCAGATGTCATATCAAAATACCCAGATACCAACCAAAAGCTGATTCATACACAATGCAACTATCATGCAGAGGTGCACAGACACATTAACTAATACCCGAAATACGAAATTGATACATTATACTACCATACAATGATGTACACAATTACCATGAAATGCCACTAGAGGTCTAAACATACGATTATCATGCCATAATACACGCACCCTAACCGAGAACCGATTGACAAGGTCAAAGTACAACACTTCCGCTGCGCCACTCTGATATATAATATCAGACCAAAGACACTCCAAAGCAGAGACTAAAATAATAACATAACATCACTTCATCACATCATCATGCGAAAATACCAATAAATCTTACGTACACTTACTGAGATCCATTAAGTATCAACGCATAATCTCCAACTATCTAAACATGCATAAGACCGACACCCAACAATGCTCATTCACTAACTGAAACCACTTACAAAGCTAATACACCATACCCTCACATTACTACATCAATACACGGAGCAGCATACAGAGAAACATAGAAACCTAGCAACATGTTGAAATTACTACAACAGCAGAGACCAGCATAACATATACACAACAATACTCCATAACACTACACAATATAAATGCTGCAACACCATGTAATGTAAACACATGTCAACATACCGAAATCACTATGATGGCATAAACCAAGGAAACCTATATCATGGCTCTACCTTCATAGCGTTCAAGAGGACAAGTTCATAAGATTAAACATATTAATTTGCATACTTAAAGCCACCATTGATCCGATTCACATGCTTATATACAATAAAAACATGCTTGAGTTACAAAAATAAATGCATTAGTTGAATCACATTCAAAGCATTTTGAAGCTTATAACACATCATATAACAAATGCGGATAATTGGGTCAGATATAAAATCATGCTTACATAATAAAGACACACATTCCGAAGCCCATCTTCACGTTCGTATACATATAAATTGATTCCTCAAATCCTTATCATGCTCATTCGGATATCACATTCTCATAGATATTTAGAAGCAAAACAAAATAACAAAGCACCTGCTGACTCACAATAGTGGATAACGAGTTAACGGGCAGTACCTTACGGGTACAAATCGACCACAGGGGTACCTTACGGGTACGAATCGAAAACCATTTCATTTTATTTAAAACATTTCACTGAGGGGGATCTTAAACAAGATCCAAACACATTGAAAAGGATCGCGAGGATCCGAACACATAAAGGGTTCGCGAGGAACCAAACGGGGGACCCGATCAGGGTCCAAACGTCCAAAGGTGCTGCAGCTAAAGAGACTCTAGTAGACATGCCTAACTATCCACTAGACTGACTTGCGCAGGTCAGGCATAAAACAAATCATGTTTCGAATCACATAATACATATACATATATATATATCATCAAGAATAATCCAGAGTATAGGAGAGGTATACATATATTCATAATGTCAATCATACCCCGCACAAATCGTATGATGAAACATACCATAAATTCGATCAATACACTTTAGCACTATTCATAATTCAAAAACATACCAGAGTCAAACATAAGACAATATTCTGCCAACTATTGACAATACATAATCTTAAACCTACAATGATACAATTTCACTTAAACATAGCATATTGTTTTGAGATGAAGTTCATGAGTAAATGTATGCATAACACCTATCAGGCCAATGCTTATCGATACAAAATCCTAAACATGCGATAAATGAGGATAACTAAATATAAACCCTGCATAATCCAAATTACATTTAAGCATAACATAATCCACAAATAAACATTAATCCAATTTAAAGAAAGCATTTACATAGCTTAACATGTATATTCACATAATACAAATAATCATGGCATGATATAGGATGTGATCACCCTCTATATCATTTATAAAAACTCACATAGCATGGTCATTTACTACTCTACACATATATATATATATATATAATATACAAAGCAATTAGCTTAATTGGAAACAAGTAATAAAAATCCATCCATTGTATAGCTAAATATCCGATTTAAAGACATAAATCATGTTAAAAGTCACTAAGTAACATTTAAAACCATACAAGAGAGGAAAAGGAATGAAAAAGAAAGAAGTGGAAAATTTGCAAAAAGGCGGGCAGAACCGTTTTACATGGCGGTATGGACTTACCCCTACCGCCATGTAAGACACTCACACTGGGGTAAGGCTTATACCATACCACCGTGTGATATGCCTCACACCTGGGCAGAAAGGTTTTACACGGCGGTATGGCTTTGCCCTTACCGCCGTGTAAAGACACAGCTCCAGAATTCCAAGGCAAAACCCACGATCCACACGGCGGTGAGACCTGACCTTACCGCCATGTGACTTCTGGATTTTCCAGAAATCTGCAGAATTCCAACTTCAACGAATCCCAATTTTTCACACAATCAACCACAATGAAATATACACATTTTGACCAATAAATTAACACCAAAAACTTACCTCAAACTTACCTTAACTTGGCCATCCAAAGTCTCAACTCAAACAACATTATATATCATTAATTTGTCCAAACATACATGAACTCAACATCCACAAATTCAGAAAATTAAATCAAGAGAATTAAACATTTTCCAATAGCTTATCATTCAATTTCTACACTTTAAAACTTGAAACCCACATAGAGTAAACCAATTTCATACTCAAATTTCCAGCAATCATACATACATATAAAACCCAAAATCATATCTCAAGCAAAACCAAAACATAATCAAATTTCCCAAATAAATCATGCATAAACTCATATCAACACTCAAATTTCCTGAAATCACACACAAATACACATCCTTGATCCAAGAAGAATGATGGCAGAGACAAATTAAAACTCCCAAACCTCTTGTTGCACAACAGCTTCTCTCTTCAAGCTTCAATCTTTAATCTTCTCTTTCCCTTTACTTTGCTTCTTCTTATCACCAATCACATGCACAAACAAAACCCACAAATTACTCTTTCAAAACCCCAACTTGAATCCAAAGCAAATCAAAACCAGAAGAGAAATAAGAAGAAGGAGAAGCAAATCCAAAATGCAGGAAACCCTAACCCCAACTTACCTCTTCAAAGCTGACCCAAAACTCAACTAAGGCACCAATAATCACTAACCACAAGAATAACATGGAGGAAGGGCAGAAAATAGAGAAGAAAAGAGAAGGAAGGGCTGAAGAAGAGAGGGGAACGGGAGCAGCCCCTTTCCTGCGTTCTCTCTCTTTTCTTTCCTCCTTTTCTTTCTTCTCAATTAATGCACAAACCTAACAAGTCCACATGGCAAACTCCTATTGGTCCAACCCAAAATATCTTAACTTTTACACTTTGGTCCTTGGCAAACTCCAGTTAATTCCTTGGTAAACTTGCACTTCACTCACTAACACAATAATTCCTCACTTGAACTTTAATTAATTCTTCAATCGGGTCCTTAATACTCAAATTCCATATGCGCACATTACCAAAATATCCTCACTAATCCCAACTTAGCATGCTCATTCCGACTAGGGCCATTTTGGGGTGTGACAACTCTTCCCTCCTAAAAGAACTTCGTCCTCGAAATTCACCCGCTAAACACTTACATCCAAACAACCCAAACAAACAAAACTAACTTGAACAAAAGCTTGCAATGCAACTTACCAGAAGAACCTGCGGTCTCAATCGCATCCTTGCTATACGCTAAAAACTCCGTGGGCGCTCGTGAATCTCTGAGCAAATCCTCCACATCCTTTCTAGCTTGCCGAGCTAGACCCTCACTCATCTTCTTAGGACAATCAGCGATCCGGTGTCCCATGCTGCCACATCTGAAATAAGCTCCAATCATCAGCTGACACAAACCCCGATGTCGCTTCTGGCAGTGATGACATATAGGCGGTACCCACTTCTTACACTTGTCCCAATGTTGCTTCTGACAATGTTGACACATCAGAGGTTCTCGGATCCTCTTACCCACTGACATCTCTCTGCCCGACCCTTTTCTCTTTTGGGGAACATGCCGAACAAATTCATGTGAAGCACGAGGAGCATTCAATCTATCCAAAATCCGAATCAACCCTTGCACTAAGGTCCTATCATCGGAAACGGGACCAGAATCTTCAACCGAAGGATGCTCGAAAACACTCTGATCAGCACTAACTGGGTTCACACTTTCCGTTGTCTCGCCCACCTTCTCACTCGGATCAGACTTCATCTAGACATGACACAAGACAAGACACATCTGCATTAGGCTATGACACAACCGACTCGCATGCAAAAACACGACACAAACCAACTAGCATACCAAGACTTGACACTCAAACAAACAAAGACAACCAGAACCGCCCAATCGGCGCTCTGATACCACTAACTGTAAGACCCCCATCGTCGCCCCCGTTGGAAGGGCACCGGCGGGCGCGCTACCCGACGCTCACTCACATACTTGCACACATACACTAAGCGGAAGCACACATTCATACAATAACGACATACGAAAATACAGCGTAAATTAAAACTTTAAAGAAATAATAGCTGAACATATATTAACTCGCATATATACAAACCATCATATAGCGAAAGCATAAGGCGAAAGAGAAAATGAAGGAATAACTGAAAACTTAATTATAATAAGATCCTTACATGACAAAATACATAAGCAAAAGCTACCAAATTACATAATCCGAATACAGGAGCTAAAGCCAAAAATGACAAAACAGTTTTAACTCTGATGTGGCTGACCCTGTAGATGCTCGACACGAAACGAACCAAAACCTGCCACCTACACGGGAAAAGAACCCGTGCTAAGCGATAACGCTTAGTGGGGAGGAACAAAGACAACCAACACTAACAAACGAACATATATCAACTTGTAGAAATACATATAAACTCACATGCAAACACTTACCGGTTCCTCCGAAGTATCAGATATCAGAAGGCGAATCATGCAAAGAACCAAGTTATATAAACATGCAGATGTCATATCAAAATACCTAGATACCAACCAAAAGCTGATTCATACACAATGCAACTATCATGCAGAGGTGCACAAACACATTAACTAATACCCGAAATACGAAATTGATACATTATACTACCATACAATGATGTACACAATTACCATGCAATGCCACTAGAGGTCTAAACATACGGTTATCATGCCATAATACACGCACCCTAACCGAGAATCGATTGATAAGGTCAAAGCACAACACTTCCGCTGCGCCACTCTGATATATAATATCAGACCAAAGACACTCCAAAGCAGAGACTAAAATAATAACATAACATCACTTCATCACATCATCATGCGAAAATACCAATAAATCTTACATACACTTACTGAGATCCATTAAGTATCAACGCATAATCTCTAACTATCTAAACATGCATAAGACCGACACCCAACAATGCTCATTCACTAACTGAAACCACTTACAAAGCTAATACACCATACCCTCACATTACTACATCAATACACGTAGCAGCATACAGAGAAACATAGAAACCTAACAACATGCTGAAATTACTACAACAGCAGAGACCAGCATAACATAGACACAGCGATACTCCATAACACTACACAATATAAATGCTACCACACCATGTAATGTAAACACATGTCAACATACCGAAATCACTATGATGGCATAAACCAAGGAAACCTATATCATGGCTCTACCTTCATAGAGTTCAAGAGGACAAGTTCATAAGATTAAACATATTAATTTGCATACTTAAAGCCACCACTGATCCGATTCACATGCTTATATACAATAAAAACATGCTTGAGTTACAAAAGTAAATGCATTAGTTGAATCACATTCAAAGCATTTTGAAGCTTATAACACATCATATAACAAATGCGGATAATTGGGTAAGATATAAAATCATGCTTACATAATAAAGACACACATTCCGAAGCCCATCTTCACGTTCGTATACATATAAACTTATTCCTCAAATCCTTATCATGCTCATTCGGATATCAAATTCTCATAGATATTTCGAAGCAAAACAAAATAACAAAGCACCTGCTGACTCACAATAGTGGATAACGAGTGAACGGGCAGTACCTTACGGGTACAAATCGGCCACAGGGGTACCTTACGGGTACGAATCGAAAACAATTTCATTTTATTTAAAACATTTCACTGAGGGGGATCTTAAACAAGATCCAAACACATTAAAAAGGATCGCGAGGATCCGAACACATAAAGGGTTCATAAGGAACCAAACGGGGGACCTGATCAGGGTCCAAACGTCCAAAGGTGCTGCAACTAAAGAGACTCTATTAGGCATGCCTAACTATCCACTAGACTGACTCGCGCAGGTCAGGCATAAAACAAATCATGTTTCGAATCACATAATACATATACATATATATATATCATCAAGCATAATCCAGAGTATAGGAGAGGTATACATATATTCATAATGTCAGTCATACCCCGCACAAATCGTATGATGAAACATACCATAAATTCGATCAATACACTTTAGCACTATTCATAATTCTAAAACATACCAGAGTCAAACATAAGACAATATTCTGCCAACTATTAACAATACATAATCTTAAACCTGCAATGATATAATTTACACTTAAACATAGCATATTGTTTTGAGAGGAAGTTCATGAGTAAATGTATGCATAACACCTATCAGGCCAATGCTTATCGATACAAAATCCTAAACATGCGATAAATAAGGATAACTAAATATAAACCCTGCATAATCCAATTTACATTTAAGCGTAACATAATCCACAAATAAACATTAATCCAATTTAAAGCAAGCATTTACTTAGCTTAACATGTATATTCACATAATACAAATAATCATGGTATGATATAGCATGTGATCACCCTCTATATCATTTATAAAAACTCACATAGCATGGTCATTTACTACTCTACACACATATATATATATAATATGCAAAGCAATTAGCTTAATTGGAAACAAGTAATAAAAATCCATCCATTGTATAGCTAAATATCCGATTTAAAGACATAAATCATGTTAAAAGACACTAAGTAACATTTAAAACCATACAAGAGAGGAAAAGGAATGAAAAAGAAAGAAGTGGAAAATTTGCAAAAAGGCGGGCAGAACCGTTTTACACGGCGGTATGGCCTTACCCCTACCGCCGTGTAAGACACTCACACGGGGGTAAGGCTTATACCATACTGCCATGTGATATGCCTCACACCTGGGCAGAAAGGTTTTACACGGCGGTATGGCAAACAATATTGATATCATGTCATACTATTTTCATATGCATATACAAGTTTCTACTACACCTCTTGTACACTACAAACCATACAGTAGCCTGAATTCTCAACAATGGTGGATACGGGTACTTTACTTTAAATACTGATAAACAGTATCAACTTTAGAGACCTAACCCAAAATTGAATGCACTAGGTATTCGTCGTTAAACCATTTAAGGTCACTGTAGCAGCCACACTCTATCCCTTTATAAGCATGCTTATCTATCCACTACTATGACACTTCAAGCTCAACTCACTCACACTAGACATTTCACTTGACAGTACCAAAATCACAAGATTAAATGTCCACACTAAACTCTAATAATGATATTATCAGGGTAAAGCAAAGCATAAACCATGCACTAGGGAGAATACATGCTAAAAGAGACCAGGAAAAGTCATTTTCGGAAGTAGAGCAGGGCAGAGAAGAGGGTTACTGTCGCGATCGCAATAGGATGTCACGCTCACAACAGTAGCCAAATTCACTCTGCAGGAAAAGGAAGACGCATGTCTCGTGCTCATGTGCACGACTCCTACTCCTGAGCACGAATTTTGCATTTTGCTCACGATTCGTGCACAGTAACACATCTTCCTCTGATACATGCCGACCAATCTTCATGACTCATGAAGAACTTCATGACTCGTGAAGAGCTTCAAGACTCGTGAAGAGGTTCACGTGTCGTGTAAAAATGCTAGGAAGACTCGATTCTATCGCACTCGCGATAGAATCGTGATTTCCAATTTCTCATGAAAACACAAAAAAATAGGGCTTTCCAAAACCAAACCAAACTTACTCAAAACCACTCAAACATGCAAAAACGTGTAAAACCATACCTCCAATGCACTCAAAACGTCAATCATCAACAAACACTCAATTTTTTTTACTATTCGACTGCAATCTTAACATGCTAACTCATTTAAACACTGCAAGCAATCAAAATGAACACATAAACAAGTATACAACTAATAGAGCTATTGAACTAGTCAAAGTTCACCATGCATCACTACTCATACATATCTCTTTTTGAGCATAAATTACTCAATCACAAACACATGCAAAATAACTGAAATCATACTCGATCCCAACCTCTAGGTATCTCGATCACTGCTCTGTACTCGATTCCGATCTTCTCCTTGCCTTTGTCCAACCTCTTGTCAAGAGCTTCAACAAAATCATTCAAAATAACCCATGAATCAATCCTTTTTTTTCACTTTAAATTAAATACACAAAACCAAGTATAAGAAAAAGACCAATGCTTAGAAATCTACTACTTACCTCTTTACAAGAACCAACTCAACCCTCACAACACTCTCTTTAAACCAATCTAAGTGATCCACTTAAGGATCAATCAAAAGAGAAGAAAAGAAAAGGGAATGGAGCACAGCAAAACCAGAAACAAAGAAAAGAAAGAAGGAAACAAGGATCAAGAGCAGAAAATGAAGAGGAAAGCAAGAAATGGCCGGTTAATCCTCATCCAAAGCCAAGGACTCACATTAAAAGCCAACCACCCTACTAAATGCCACTTATTATCATTTATTTGCTCAAAACAAAACTTATTCAATCCAAGTGTCACACTCCCTTGTTGCCATGTGTCAACACCTCAACAAATGACCCATAAGTCTAACTCAAAGTCTCTTACAACCCACTTAAGCTGACATTCCGCTGGAGGGTTCTATCGTGCTCGCGATGCTTATCGAACTCACGACAGAACTCTCACACACTACAAACATTCTTCTTCTAAAGTCACACTTGCACCATCAAAATGTTATAATCAAACAACCTGCAAACTGAAAATAATTCCATTGAGATTCGCTCTTAAACTTGTCAAAATCTGACAAAATTTAGCCAAAACTTCTGAGGTCCAAATCAGGTTATTACAAATCTCTTCCCCTTAAGAAATTTTGTCCTTGAAATTTGCCCCCTACCACATAACACATTATATCATAAATTCTTGTATACACAACCAAAACAATTTTAAACACCAAAAGAACTTACCAGAAGAACCAACAGGTGCATCTAAAACTTTTGCAATCATTACGTAGACTCGTGGCTGTCCCTCGGTAGCAAATGGATTCTCTACCATTTTCGATGGCAGTCTAATGGCTCCACTTCTACCTCTTCCACTTCTAACAGTTCTAGATGCATTCACTTTATCTTTGCTTGCCTGCGAGGCTAAATTCTCCCTCGACTTGGGGCACTTAGCAAGCATGTGCTCCATGCTGCCACACCTAAAACAAGCTCCGATGAGTTTCCTACATACACCCCAGTGGTGCCCCTCACAATAAGCAGACTTAGGTGCTACACTTCCTCTACTAGTAGGTGGCACTACACTCCCAACCGAAGTTGGCAAATGCACTACTTCTTGCTCATCTCTTCCTCTCTTTGCTTCTATATCTCTTCTACCAGTGCCCTCATCTCCTCTCAGAACCCTTCTCTTTTGCTCTCTCTTCTATTTTAATAATTCAGAGTCCTCTAATTTTACGGCGGCCAAAACCAATCTATAATAGCTCACCGGTTGCAAAGCAACCATGGCAGATAGAGGTCCTCTAATGCTTTCTCTTAATCCATCCTCAAACTGTCAGCACTTGAAATCTTCTGTTAACAGAATATCAGGCACATATTTACTTAACCGGCTGAACTCTTTCTCATATTCCCCGACTGTTATATTCCTTTGCTTAAGGCCTACGAACTCTTTCCACTTAGCCTCTCTGTATGGTTTAGTCACATACTTCTCCTTAAACTCGTGGACAAAGAAATCCCATGACAATTCTACTGCCCGCTGTGGGTTTCTCAATATTAACTTCCACCAGTCATATGCTGCATCTTGCAACAATGACACAGTAGAAGCAACCCTCTAATTCTGTGGACAATTAATCTCTTGCAGGATACTTCCTGTTCTCTCTAGCCAAAACTCCGCTATATCAGATTGGTCCAATGAGGTTCCATAAAATTCCTCAGCTCCTCTCTTTCTTATGAGGTCCATTGGCGCCTTAGGAGCTGTCAGTCGATCTAAAATCTGAACTAACCCTTGCATCAGCACCGGGTTATCCTGAACAGGATCAGCTCTTTTATCTCTAACTTGTTCTTGCACAAGCAGATCCCCACGAACCGCATTCACACTACCAGTTGTCTCTCCTACGTTCTCACTCGGATCTGACTCCATCTATATACTACAAAAGGAACATCTGCATTAGGCCACAACTCTAGACAGACTTACATGCACAAACTCTATACTCTAATATCCTATAAACCAGAACCGCCTAAACCTATGCTTTGATACCAATAAATATAACACCACAATACCCCTGGGAAGGAATATTGGAGCACCTCGCAAACACAAATGCATACATTCAATCGCACTCAAAAGCGAAAGCAATAACAATAAATAATTAGAATATCTTGAGCCAAACATACTACTCTTATAACATATATAAACTATACATATTACAAAAGCTTTATACTTAATACATAATCATCTTTGGTATATGTATAAAATAGTTAACATTTACACTTCCATACTATACTTTTCTATATACATAATGATGTTACTCAAAACATAAGAAACTCTATCTTATACAAAAAGATCTTCATCAAGCTCCTAGTGGCCATGACCTACAGATGCAAACTCTCTAATCCCATCCTGTAAAACTACATGGGAAAAATACCCGTGCTAAGCGATAACACTTAGTGGGGATAAACAAAAGCAATAGACTTCTAACGAAGTCACAAATATATCAAATGCATGTCAATAGTCATGTCATTTACAAATAACCATATACATAGCCTTGTAAATAAATAACATCACACTCTAACCAGTTCTATGCAAATATCAAAATATGGCAAACAATATCGATATCAAGTCATACTATGTTCATATGCATATACAAGTTTCTACTACAGCTCTTGTACACTACAAACCATACAGTAGCCTGAATTCTCAACAATGGTGGATACGGGTACTTTACTTTAAATACTGATAAACAGTATCAACTTTAGAGACCTAACTCAAAATTGAATACACTAGGTATTTGTCATTAAACCAATTAAGGTCACTGTAGCAGCCCCACTCTATCCCATTATAAGCATGCTTATCTATCCACTACTATGACACTTTAGGCTTAACTCACTCACACCAGATATTTCACTTGACAATACTAAAATCACAAGATTAAATGTCCATAATAAACTCTAACAATGGTATTATCAAGGTAAAGCAAAGCATAAACCAAGCACTAGGGAGAATACATAATGAAAGATACCAGGAAAAGTAATTTTCGAAAGTAGAGCAGGGTAGAGAAGATGGTTACTATCGCGATCGGGATAGGAAGTCGCGCTCGCGACAATAGCCAAATTCACTCTGCAGGAAAAGGAAGATGCACGTCTCGTGCTCATGTACACGACTCGTGCTCATGTGCATGACTCGTGCTCCTGAGCACAACTCGTGTATCTTGCTCATGATTCGTGCACAGCAACACGTCTTCTTTTGACACATGCCGGCCAATCTTCACGACTTGCGAAGAACTTCACGACTCGTGAAGAGCTTCACGACTCGTGATGTAATTGCCGAAAATGTACCCTAGTTGTAATTAGTAAATTGGATTAACTAAGGGTGTAATATGGACTTGATTGTAATAAAAGTAAGGACCTAATTGAAAAGTTAAAGGAAAGTTTAGTGGCTAAGTTATAATTTTATAGGATTGGGATAATTGTGGATTAATTAATACTTAAGTGGAGATTAAGTAGATTAATTGAGAGGTAGATTTGCTGTAGGTGGAATCCGGGTGGCACTTCATTCTGCTACCACCACCACCATCTACATGCATATAAATAGAATTGAGGAGAGAGAAAGGGCCACTACTTGCTTGAAGTTCAGCCATTCTCTCTTTCATTAATTTTTGCTTCTTCTTCATTCATGAGTTTCTTGAGGTTCAAATTGATTTCATGAATTATGTTATAGTAATCAAGGTAATTGAAGGGTAGACTAAGTTGTTGCATTTACAAGGTAAGTAGTCAATTACTTGTTCTATCTTATACTCTTTCGAGTTTTGGTTGATGTGAATTGAGGATTGATGAATTGCGTCCAATTCTGGAAATTGGAATGGTATTTGTAGAGGAAGGAGTAAAGAAAGACAAGGGAAAAGTAAAAATCGGAGAAGCAAGTGCTCAGTGAATATTAGGAGCATAGGCGACGAGGTTTGGGAACTAACCTTATAAGTTTTGGCATTTTTGTATTTATTTGTATAACTTGGCTAAGTATGAACTAAATTAGTAGTTGGAATCCCTGAAGATGTAAATGAATAAGTTGATTAGGTTAATAGGTTATGAAACTAATGTTATGTTCATGACGATTTGAATGGAATGTTGAGTATTGAGCTTATGTATGTGTTAAGTTTAATGCATATTAGATGAGAATGGTTTAATGGAAATTAGATATGTGTTAATTATTATTGTTGTAAAATGAGTTGGTTTGAATGACAAAAAGGAAATGAGCTTTGAGGTCTTGATAGTGATATGAGAATTGAGACAGGGAGCATAACTGTGCTTTGGTATAACACAAGCTGCGTTTTGCTATTTTTGCATAGGTCACAGTGACAACTAAATTGGTTGTGACCGTGAGGTATGCAGGAACTCCATTCTGCCTGACTGAGTTTGGCATATCACGGTGACAACCAAAATGGTTGTGACCGTGAGGTGCCAAAGTGTTCATTCTGCTCGCAAGTGTGTGGTATGTCACAGTGGCAACCAAATTGGTTATGCCCGTGAGATACCTCCTTTTGCATTCTGTTGGTTATGCCGTGAGATACCTCCTTTTGCATTCTGTTTTGGGAGTGCATGGTATGTCACGGTGGCAACCAAACTGGTGTTGACCGTGAGGTACCTTAGCTTGCTTTCTGTTTTGAAGACCTCAGTATGTCATGGTGACAACCAAATTGGTTGTGACCGTGAGTTACCCTATTTTAACAAGTAATCCTTATTTATTTTTGTTTGTTAATTGTGTGGCTTTTAACCTAGCTTGTGGCTATTTTATATGAGCATGATATCAAGGTTATAGAAGCAAATATACATGAAAATATGATGTTTAAAGAATGCAAATACTTGTTGGCTAATGATTTAATTACAAGTTATCCAAGAGTTATAAGATGTATAAAAGAATAATGTGGATTTGTTAATGCTTTTTAAATATGCAAAGTGAAGAATTTGCTGTCGGTTTATGTATGCGCTATTGGAATTAACAACTGTGAAATCAATAATGAAAGTAATCAACTTTATCCTGCAAGTCAAATAGTGGATAGATAGGCATGCCTATAGGGTCAAGTGTTGTAGCCCAATGCGTCCGATTCCTCTGGAATCACAATACGAAATAAATTCTTGCTGGAATCTTTAATATGGAATATTGATCTTATTAAGTTATTATACCTTAGGGTACAAATGTGTATATGTGTGTCCATGAATACAATGAAATTATAGTACCTCAGGGGTACCAATGTGATACCCATTAGCCGCGTCTTTGAACTGCAGGCAAACCTAAACATAAAAGATAAAGATAATCTTAATGGTTAAGTTGGTGTGTGAATGCTTTGTATTTGACAAATTTATGCCAACCTATCTACGCTTTTCAGACATGTGATTAAGTGGTTGTATATGCCAATTAATGCATGCTTTAGGAGAATATGAATAAATGATAATGCTATGAGTGAAATGATATATAAATATTTTAGACTTATAGGTCTAACATGATCCTAGTATGATGCATGTTTGATATTAATGCTATGTTTGAGCCTGTATGTTATATATGTGTTCCCCACTAAACGTTATCGCTTAGCACGATTTCTTTTTTATCCGTGTAGGTTTAGACGCGAGGTGAATTTGGAAGGACGAATCTGCGTTAGCAACGGTCAACACTAGGACTACATATTTAGTGTAGGTTTTGGGGTTTAACTATGTATTTGTACAAGTTATGAAGATGTTATTTTTGGCAATAGAAAATATGTAAAGCTATTGTAATTAAGTATTGTAAACTTAATGAAGACCTATATATATATGTAAGTATGTGAGTATGTTGAATGGCATGAGAACTTATGATATATGATGCATGGAAATGTATGCTGATGATGAAATTTTAATATTCGTGTTGTTGGCATGATATTGTGATAGTAAAGCTTGTATGAGTTTATGTGTGTAACGACCATTCCTGATTGCTTTAGCGGAGCTAACATAGTAGCTAGGAATGGGCGTTACAAGTTGTGGTATTAGAGCTTGGTTTAGTCTTTTCTGGGTAATTGGGTAGTTAGGATGTGTATAAACGTGTTGACCTAATGCGGATGTCCTTGTGTAAATTGTCTAGATCGAAGGATCCTAGTGACAACCCTAGTCATCACTCGAGAGAGGAGACGGCCGAAAGTGTTAATCCCTAGGACATAGATGTGACGGTCAGTCAAGGCCAGTCAGTTTTAGAAATGAGGTTTTGATGGTTCCAATGGAGGCTCTGTTAAAGATGTCGCAAGACATGGCTAAAGTGCTGGATCGAATAACGGTACCGAAGGCTCCAGTGGAATCATTAAGAAAGAATGGAGAGAAAGAGTTTTATGGTACAAGGTTTGATGAGTCTAAAAGAGCAGAATACTGGATAGAGAAGGTGCAGAGTTCTATGAGAGATCAAATGTCCTCTAGATCAACGAGTAGAATATGTAGTATCGCTACTTTAGGGTGCAGCATATGACTGCTGCAGCATCCGATGCTCCTGAATTCGATTACCTGGGAATTCTTTGAAAGAGAGTTCCGAAATAAGTTTGTTACTAAGGCATATAGAGAGGACAACAGGAAGCAATTCTTGAATTTGAGGTAAAGAACAATGACTGTAGCAGAGTATGAGAAAGAATTCTATGGATTGAGTAAGTATGCACCAAAGGGTGTATTAATTGAGGAGTTCAGGTGTCAGCAGTTTGAAGAAGGGCTGATTGAAGAGATTAAAGCGTTACTGATCTTGCTGACTACTGAGCAGAATGTAAGCTACTATCGGATAGTTCAAGCCGCTATGCGAGCTGAGAGGTCTTTGGGAGTATAAAGGGAAAGGATGTAGCAAAAGGAATTTCAATTGAGGTGGGTCTAATGCTGGCAAGAGATCAAGGGATTCACCTATGGCCCCACCGGCAGAATCTGTGTTTAGTTCAGCAGCAAGGGGTAAGAAGTGAGGAGCACCTTCTATATTTAGGTCTGGTAGAGGTACATCTGGTACCAAGAATGAAGTGCATGAGTGTCCCTATTATGGCAAAAGACATAGAGGGGAATATTGGAAAGTGACCGATGCCTATTTTAGGTGTGGAAGTACTGAGCATTTCTTAGATATGATGTAACTAGAAATCAGTAGGAACAGACCAGAGGTGGTTCTAATTTACCTCCAATTAATAGAGGAAGAGGTAAGGATGAGGCAGAGGTGGCCAGTCCAGAGGTGCAGCTGATTTAAAAATAGTGAACAGACCTAATATAGCACCACCTCGGGCTTATGTGATGAAGGCTCGAGAGGAGCAGGATGCACCTGAAGTTATAGCAGGTACCTTTCTACTCTATGATGTAAAAATGTTTGCATTAATTGACCCTGGATCAACTCATTCGTATGTGTGTTCTAAAAAGATATGTGATAGAATGCCTGATGCTGAATGTTTGAAATATGATATATGTGTATGAAGTCCTTTGGGAAATAATGTAAATGTAAACAAAGTGTATAGGGGTTGTTTATTGGTGGTTCAGGATAATGTATTTCTAATTGATTTTATTGAGTTACCTTTTGATGAGTTTGTTTTAATATTGGGTATGGATTGGCTAAGTAAATATAATGCGGTAGTGGACTGTAAGAGGAAGAGAGTGGTACTCCATGATTGTAAGGGAAGTAAAGTGTTAGTGAAGCGAGTTAGTGCGAATCCTCTTGTGAATGTGTTATCGGTAATGCAAGCATACCGATGTTTGAGGAAGGGATGCGAGGCTTACTTGGCTCTTGTGTTAGATTCTAAAAGAGAGCAAGGATAGATTCAGGATATACCCATTTTATGGGCCTGATGTGTTTCCGGAAGAACTGAGTGGTGTGCCACCAGTAAGGGAGGTGGAATTGTCCATTGATGTTGTGCTTGGGACAATGCCAGTGTCTAAAGCGCCTTATCGAATGGTTCCTACTGAATTGAAGGAGTTAAAAGCTCAGTTGTAGGAATTATTAGACAAGGGTTTCATAAGACCTAGTGTTTCTCCTTGGGGAGCACCAGTCCTATTTGTCAAGAAGAAAGATGGGACTATGAGGATGTGTATTGATTATCGACAGCTGAACAAAGTGACAGTGAAGAATTGGTATCCTCTACCTAGAATCAAGGATTTGTTCGATCAGTTAAGAGGGGCAGGTGTGTTTTCTAAGATCGACCTACGGTCTGGGTATTACCAATTGCAAGTAAAGAAAGAGGATATACCTAAGACTGCATTCAGGACTCGATATGGACATTATGAATTCTTAGTAATGCCATTCGGGTTGACTAATGCGCCTGTTGCATTTATGGACTTGATGAATAGGGTGTTCAGACTATATCTGGATCAGTTTGTGGTGGTATTTATTGATGACATTCTAGTTTATTCGAGAAATGAGAAAGAACATGAGCAGCATTTGAGAATTGTGCTTCAGACATTACGGGAACATCAGTTATATGCCAAGTTGAGCAAGTGTGAGTTCTGGTTGCGAGAAGTATCTTTTTTGGGGCATGTGATATCTTCTGAAGGTATTAAGGTGGATCCAGCTAAGATTCAAGCTATCGTGAATTGGAAGCCACCTAGAAATGTGCTAGAAATTCGTAGCTTCCTAGGGCTGGCTAGGTATTATATAAGATTTGTGAAAGGGTTTTCGGTGATAGCTTCACCATTGGCAAGGTTGCTTCGAAAAGGAGTTAAATTTGAGTGGTCAGAAAAGTGTCAGGCAAGTTTTAATCAGTTGAAGGGGATGTTAGTGGAAGCACCGATCCTCACACAGCCTATCTCTGGTAAGGAATATGTTTTGTACAGTGATGCCTCTAGTATATGTTTGGGTTGTGTGTTAATGCAAGATGGGAAGGTAATAGCTTATGCCTCCAGGCAACTGAAATCGCATGAACATAATTACCCGATTCATGATATGGAACTGGCAGCAGTAGTGTTCGCTTTAAAGATTTGGCGACATTACTTGTATGGTGAGAAGTGTAAAATTTACACTGACCATAAAAGCTTGAAGTATTTGTCAACCCAAAAAGAATTGAATTTGAGACAACGCAGATGGCTTGAGTTATTTAAAGATTATGACTGCATAGTGGATTATCATCCGGGTAAAGCTAATGTAGTGGCTGATGCGTTAAGTAGAAAATCTGTTTTAGCATTACAGTTAAGGTCAGTGAGAAGGAGATTTACTCCAGATGGAGCATTGCTAGCTCAGTTGAAAGCAAGACCGGTATTAAAGGATGAATTGTTAGCTACACGAAGGAATGATTCCAGATTGCAACGGACTCTGCAGTCGGTTAGAAATGGTGACAAGACTGACTATTCAGTGGATGAGAGTGGAGTGTTACTTTATAAGAATCGAGTATGTGTGGCAAGTGACAAAGATTGAGGAAGAGATTAATGCTTGAGGCTCATAATACTGTTTTTACTATGCATCCAGGTGGGAATAAAATGTATCAAGATTTGAAGCAACTGTATTGGTGGTCAGGTATGGAAAAGGATATAGTGGATTATGTGTCTAAGTGTTTGACATGTCAGCAAGTGAAGGCAGAACATCGAGTTCCACATGGGTTATTGAATCCTTTTTCCATCCCACAATGGAAATAGGACAATATTACCATTGATTTTATTTTTGGACTGCCTTTGACTTCAAAACAGGATTATGCAGTATGGGTAATAGTGGATAGATTTTCAAAGACAGCTCAATTTATATCGGTTCAAATGGATTATTCAATGGATCGGTTAGCGGAATTGTATGTGAAGGAGATTGTTCGACTTGTTAGTGGTTATGCCCTAGGCCAAACATTGGACCTTGATGTAATCATTACATTTACATTTATATAATGGTTTTCTCCACATTAATATTATTGGCATGTTACATTATTGTAATGTTTATGAATAACAATGTTATTCATGTTGTCCCTAGTCATTTATCACTAAAGGGAATAAAGATAAATTAAGACTAGTATAGATTTGCATTGATAATCATGGGATGATTATATATGTTGATATAAATCAAATCTATAGGTACTTGCTAGAGAATAAAGTACTGGATAGACCCACTATAAGATCACTTCATGGGATAGTGTCATAAGTAATCTTATAATAGATATGTTATTGAATCCTTTGACCTGAGGTTATCATGGTTTCCTACATAAGGAACATTATGTTTTGACGTAATCAAACGTTATCTTTAATCGGATAATTATAAAGGTTATGATTGGACATAATGAGATTTATGCAGAGGAAAATGAATAATCAAGATGGAATTTATCCCTCTCTTATGAGAGAGATATCTATTGGGCCCCTCGATAAGTAGGACTGTAAAATGCATGGCCGTACTCAAATAAATTGATAGTGTGATCAATGTCATTTGAATTTATCAGTCTACTTAGTGATCGAGAAATTATATGTTTGAACAATTTAAGTTTGACATGGACCATGACTTATGTTCAAACAAGATATCGTGTGACAAAAGGATAATAACATGTTCTGTTGCCAGGTTAAAATCGGACTAACGATTTTATATTATTTGGGTAGTCATAATGTCTTGCTAGAGACCAATTATGACTTGTGGGCTTATTATGAGATTAGGCCCACTGCCAACATAATATAAACCTATTGGGTCACACACCAAGATCCGAAATGAACAAAATGGATTTTATTAGGTTATTTCGGAATAAAATATAAATATAGGTATTTATATTTAATTTCAAAATTACACATTTATATATATATTTATATACATATATATATCTCTTATTTTGAATATGAGATAATAATATGTATTAATATGATATTTCTTATTATTTTCAATAAGAAATAAATAAATAAATATATATATATATATATATATATATATATATATATATAATGAAAATATCTCTTAATTTTGAATTAGAGATAATATCATTATTAAGTATTTAAAACTTATTCACATGTATATAGATACATGTTAATAAAAGAAGTCTAACCTAATAAAAACTTTATTCACGCTCTTTAATGTGATAGAGGTTAGAGTGGCTATATTCTTTATTATTAGAGAATAAGTAAGAAAAACCCTAGCCACCATTCTTCTTTGAGAAAGAAAGAAAAGAAAAATCCATTTGCACGCAAGGGAGCTAGCACCCCTGCGAACGTTTGTTCATCGGTTCGTCGTGTGGATACCGGTAGAGGGTGTTCGTGATTGAAGCAGCACCTAAAGTCCAAATTAAAGAAGTTAATTTCGTTCTAAAGGTTAGTAAATTTTAATCTCTTCCTTTTAAATCAATCGAAAATATTTGGATCCTGTTTTGGGTTTCAATTTTATTCCGCTGCGTTTAATTTGAATTATTCCGATGAAACCCAACAGTGGTATCAGAGCCACTTGTATATTCGATTGATTCAAACTTATATGTATGTGATATTTATATATTCGGTTCTGTTGGAATGTATGTTGATACGCTGGTTTTGATTACTGTTTTCATTGTTAAAAACGTAATTTTGTTTTCTAAGGGCTACGAATTCAATTATGTGATAATTGATTATGTTAATGCGATTAACTTGTGGTATTAACGTGTTTAATACGAAATTTTCAATGATCCTATTCTGTGTCTGTTAAACGATTGCTGATTTGATAAAAAATCATTTAGTTTTATGACAGAGAATAGGGTTTACAGAAGATAGCTTAATGAAATTGTTCATGAGCACGAGTCGGACATTAGAGCACGAGTCGTGCTCATGTGTCCGACTCATGCTCACATAAGGAATTCCTGCAATCCGCCATGCTGCCGTGCTCATGAGCATGACTCGTGCTATCTTGCTCAAGCACGACTAATGTAGTCGTGCTCCCATGTGGCTGTACTGGGGTGCTCGTAAGCACGACTCGTGCAGCTATTTACGTAGCCTCTTTTAAATGATTATTGGATATTTATTTATTGGTGGTATTCTGTATATATTAAATTATTTAACATGATTAAATGATGGCTGATATGATCAACATAATTGTTTTCTCATACATACAAAATAGGGTTTTTTGGGCAGAAAATTGTTAATAAGATTGACAATATTAAAAGTTTCGAGGGGCGATGCCCCTTAACCCCGCCCGCTAACCAACCAGTGGGGCAGCCGTGCTACCTCTTCGTAGCGCCTTATATTTCGTTCATTATTATTACTCGGTAATTTTAATATATCAATTTATGAAATATGGTATATTATGCATGATATGAAATAAATATGATTTATTATATCTATGTATGATGTCTGTGCATGGTGGCCAATTGAACCTTTTGTGGACGAATTTTATTTTATCTTTTTAAGGGTTTGTAATTTTTAAATACGACCTGCGTGTCGTTATTTTTATTGTAATCTTTATTTTATTCAATAGTTGTAGTAAAATATCTTTGTATTATTATTTTAATGAAAACGAAGAGCAACAATGGAGATCAATCCAAATCCATGGCGATGGAGGTGCAAGATGGAAGATTTTATCAAGTCCATTTTTCACACCTAGGATTGACCTTTGATCTTCATATTGGCTGATGAGGATCAATATAGATTTGGCCATGCTATGACACGGTTTTATATATATTATGCATATGTTCTTAGTATGTGATGCGATGAATGTTTATATATGTGTATGAGATGGCATGTATGAATTGATGCATGATGTATATAAATAATTAGACATCATAAGTTAAAATTAAATCCCTCACCATAATTTTAAGTCATATGACACCCATTATTAAACACATGTCAAGACTAAAATCACCAAAATGTGGGTTCTACCAAAGCGAAGCGCATTAGGTTATCCTAGTAAGGCAGGATGAGTAATGGTCTACTCATATGTTTAAAATGGTTAAACTTAATTAGGCTATCAAAACGGTTTTGGGCTTAAGGGCATAAGATGGGATTATAACATGGCGGGACATATGATGTCAAAATCCCATAAATGATCTAAGAGTTATATAAGATATAATTGGTAAATGAGGTACCTACCTAAATAACTTAACTTTAAGCGTCATGCCAAAGCTGACTCAGAGTTAAGTGAAATATGGATCTTAGCCCACTAAATTATTATAATTATTGTAATTATTAATGAGGGTTACTATTTTAGTGGGAGTTTATAAGAATACCAAAAATGAAATTGGTACTTATCTTGTTTATCTTGCATGTTTGTATATTAATGGCATCAAATAATACTTCTACTATGTCACTGCGATCAGTCCTTGAGAAGGACAAACTTAAGGAAACTGGCACAAACTTCCTTGACTGGTTCAGAAACATGAGGATTGTCCTTAAGCAAGAAAGGAAACAGTATGTGCTGGATGAGCCTATTCCTAATGAGCCACCTGCTGATGCCACAAGGGCAGTCGAAGAGAAATACAGAAAACATGTTAATGATTCTGTTGATGTTGGCTGTCTCATGTTAGCTACCATGGCTCCAGAGCTTCAGAAGCATCTGAAAAACATGGAGGCTTATGAGTTGAGTACTCATCTCAAGCAAACATTTCAACAGCAGGCTAGGCAAGAAAGGTATGAGACTACCAAAGCTTTGCATTCTTGCAAGATGGCTAAAGGTTCTTCAGTTAGCTATCATGTTTTGAAAATGAAGGGCTATATTGATCACCTTGAGAGGCTTGGATTTCCCCTCAGTTTGGAACTGGCAATGGATTTGATCCTTAATTTATTGCCTGATAGTTATGACCAATTTGTCATGAACTACAACATGAATAATATGGAGAAATCTATAGCCAAGCTGCATGCCATGCTCAAAACAGCTGAGCAAAGCATCAGTAAGAAGCCTGGCCATGTTCTGATGGTCAACAAAGGGAAAGGCATGAAAGTCAAGGATAAGGGTAAGGCTAAGGCTAAGGCAAAAGTTGTGACACCCCCATCGCCGTCCCCGTTGGAAGGACGCCGACGGACGCGCTACACGACGCTCACATATACAGATATACACATGCACAATGCGGAAGCATACATTCATACATAAAATACATACGAAAATACGGGTTAATTAAAAACTTACCTTGACTTACCTTGCAGTACAGACTGAACATGTAATAACTCATGCACATGCAGGCACTAAGCAAAAGCATACACAGAAGCATGCATATAACCATTCAACGGAAGCATAATCGAAATAATAAAACAAAGGAATGACTAAACATAAAAACATACTAACTATTACATTCCCAAAAGAAAACTCAAGATCAAAACATAATTAATTACATATACAATACTACAGAAATACAAAGACAACTGAAGTACAGAAGCTGAACAAAATACAAAACTTCCAACTTCAACGTGGCCGACCTTGCAGATGCCCGACTCGAAATGAACCAAACCTGCCACCTGCACGGAAAGGAAATCCGTGCTAAGCGATAAACGCTTAGTGGGGAGAACACACAAGAGTATGGACGGCCATTCACAATGGTCGCCAAGGAAAAACACATTCAGATGACAAATGCGGAAATTCATAACATATAAATAAATAGGCTTACATAATAAAGGCATTCATTTCAATACTCACAATCAAATCATAATCTCATGTCCAGGATAGACCAAAACAGACATAATACAATACACGTTACAAGCATCATCATGCTGAACTACATACTATATCACATGCAATTGACATAACTAAGCACCTATGCAGGAACTGACCACCCAATCATCATGTTGAGAATGCTAGCTGAACAACATACTTTGACATACTAAACACACACAATAGTCAAAAATCCAAGGTACAACATTTAGAGCATCACAATACCGCTGCGCAACTCTAATATATTAAGTATCATGCAAAAACACTCTGATAGCGGAGACTGAAGGCATAATCACATAACATTACATTCATATCATCAACATGCAGAAAGTACAGTAATCATCACATACTTACCATCACAACTGCTTCGGTTCACATGCTAATATATATCACAAAACTATACTTAAGTCATATACTTAAATACATCAATCGAATCATTTCGAAGCCTTCAGAAACTTATAACAAATCACATGACAAGTACGGATAATCATGTTAAACATAAAATCATACTTATAGAATACAGACATACATTCTAAAACCCAAAGTCACGTTCATGTACATATAAACTGATTCCTGAAATCCTTATCATGCTCAATCGGATATCACATTCTTATAGTTATTTCAAAGTAACACAAACCAGTAAAGCACCTGCCGACTCACAATAGTGGATAACGAGTGTACTGATTAGTACCTTACGGGTACAAGTCGGCCAAAGGGTACCTTACGGGTACGAATCGAAAACCATTTATTTTGGCACAAAAGCATTTTACTGATGGGGGATCTTAACCCGATCCAAATACATTAAAAAGGATCACGAGGATCCGTACTGATGGGGGGTTCGCGAGGAACCAGTCGGGGGACCTGATCAGGGTCCAAACGTTCAAAGGGTTGCAGCTAACTGATCTCTATTAGGCATGCCTAACTATCCACTAGACTGACTCTCGCAGGTCATGCATAAAACAATTCACGCTTCGAATCGTATAGCGCATAAATATATATATATCATGCATAAACTAGAGAATGATAGACATATAAATATGCTCATAAAGTTGGTCATATCTCATACAATTCCCATTGCAAAACATAATACAGTCAATATACTTTAACATTTAAACAATGTTCTAAAGCATGCCAAGAATCAGGTAAAGAAGCACTACCATGCCAATGATTATCAATACAAAATCTTAATCATGCATTAGGTGCAGATACTAAGCATAAATCATGCATAGTCCAAATTACATTTAAACATAACACATTGAGTTCCCAGGCTAAAGCATAATCATGCATTAAGACATTAACCATATTATTCAAATAAATATAGCAGAGCATAATATCAATCATACCTCATTCAAGTCATATTCTGAAGCATGCAATAGGTCAATCAATCGCATTTTATCACTACTCAATTTACTAAAGCATATCAGGAACACATGTGGAATCATATTATGCCTATGATCAATAACGTATAATCTGAATCAAGAAATGATACAATGCTCTTAAACATGGCATGTTATTCTAGATAAGAACCCGATCAAGGATAGGCATAACATAATGCTAAACACAACTAAAATAGGCTAACCAATCAGATAAGTAAGACAAGATAGCACACAGTAGAGGAAAAAGCCATAAAAGCCTTTGAAAGTCATTTAATAATAAAACCAGTCACGGGGAACAAATCAAAACAGAAAAGGCCATACAAGATCATACAAGAACACAGAAAGGTATGACGAGAGTAATACAGTAGTACATCACCATACAGAAGAGATAGGAAATTCATTTTGGTTAAAACTGGGCGAAATCAGAAAATGGGGCTGAAGAGGGGTCGGTCACGAGCCATGTCACGACTCATGACTGGCCTCAGAGGAAGGTCACGAGTCGTGACCTAGTGTCACGCCTCGTGACCTACAAGAGAGTCACGGGACGTGACTCTATGTCACGCCTGGCTTCTTCAAAAGAGTCACGAGTCGTGACTCTATGTCACGTCTCGTGACATGCCTCCAAGAGAGTCACAGGACGTGACTCTAAGTCACGCCTCCTCCCAAAAGTCACGGGACGTGACTCTAAGTCACGGGACGTGACTTGCCTCTCACAAGGCAGTCACGCTTCGCGACTGAGGGTCACGCCTCATGGCTTCGTCCAGTCCGCCGAGAAGTCACGCGTTGTGACTGGGAGACAGAGTCATGTGGCGTGACTGGGAGTCACGTCTCGTGACTTGTCTCTCTCAGGGAAGTCACGACACACTGGAAATGGAAAATTCCACAGAAACGCGATTTCCCATTCCCAGCTACCCAGAATTCAAGAACTCGATAAAAATCATTTTCAATCTAATTCAAACCACCACCAAACTCATCTTACCTTTCAATCGATCTTCCAAAATACATAAACAAGATAATTGTAGTTAATTCAACAATCAAACAATCAAAACCATGCTTAAACACATTTAATCCATTCTAGAGCATAAACCCTAAAAATACAGTAAGTTCAAAATCCAAAGCTCAGTAACTTCAATTCAATTCCTATCATGCATTACTAACACATTTATTCACATAATCATGCATATACACATACCAAAACACACCAATTTCCAGAAATTATGCAAAGCAAACTCATTTATAAGCCTAGTGAGAAAAAGGGCAGAGACAAGAACACAGAAGCTCTTCAAACATTGCATGCAATCAAAACACTCCCAAACCTGGAAATGACGATCCAAAATCAGCTTCAAGATCAGTCCTCAATCCTTTCCTTACCTTTACTTTATGCAATCCAAAGCTTGCACAACAAAACCCACAATTCCTTAGTTCAAACCCTAATTGAAGACACAACCAGGAAGATGAAGAAGAACAGGAGTACGTAGAAAACCTTAAACCAACTTACCTCTTCAACAAAGAACAATCCAAGCCAAACACAACCCAAGCCAAATGAGAAAGAAAGGAAAAAGCAGAGAAAGGAGAAGAGAAGAAGAAGAAGGAGCGTGAGAGGAGGGGACGAACGGGAATACAATCTGTGTTCCCTCTCTCTTCCTCTTTCCTTTCTTATTTTTCTTCTTTCAATGCCCACCTAACAAGCCACTTGGCAACATCCAATTGGACCCCAAACTCCACTTAAACATTTCAAACCATGGCACAATACTTGAGTCATACCCAATCATTTCCAATAACCCACTTATATCCTACTTCCATACACCACAAGCACACACTAACACTTCTCTTCTTAACACACTTAATTAATTAT
The DNA here is from genome assembly GCA_947683425.1 of Excoecaria cochinchinensis. Classification (NCBI taxonomy): domain Eukaryota; kingdom Viridiplantae; phylum Streptophyta; class Magnoliopsida; order Malpighiales; family Euphorbiaceae; genus Excoecaria; species Excoecaria cochinchinensis. The sequence goes on along the minus strand of CANTUQ010000092.1, from coordinate 25,384,971 downwards.
TTACCAATAAGTCCTTAGACAAATTTCACTTCACTCACTTACACAATTCTTTCCTTATAAACTTAATTATCTTTTCAATTAGGTTCTTAACACTCCAACTTTCTCAAGCATAAATTACCGAAATACCCTTCCGATCCCAACTTCGCATGCAAATCCCGACTAGGGCCAATTTGGGGTGTGACAACTCTTCCCTCCTCAAAGAATTTCGTCCACGAAATCACAGCGAAACACTTACATCCACACAACCCAAACAAACAAAACTTACTTAAACAAGAGCTTGCAATGTAACTTACCAGAAGAACCTGCGGTCTCCTTCGAATCCTTGCTAGACGCTACAAACTCTGAAGACACTTGAGAAGATCTGAGCAAATCCTCCACATCCTTTCTAGCTTGTCCAGCTAGACACTCACTCATCTTTTTAGGACAATCGGCAATCCGGTGTTCCATACTGCCACACCTGAAACAAGCACCTGAAAGCTTCCGACATGGACCCCGATGTCGCTTCTGGCAGTGCTGATATACTGACGGCACCCACTTCTTACACTTATTCCCATGTTGCTTCTGACATTGCTGACACACTAAAGGTTCTCGAACCCTCTTCCCTGCTAGCACTTCGCTAATCGGTCCTTTTCTCTTCTGAGGTACATTCTGAACAAATTCTTGAGAAGCACGAGGAGCAGTCAGCCTATCCAAAATCCGAATCAATCCTTGTACTAAAGCCCTATCATCAGAAACATGACCAGAATCTTCAACTGGAGGACACTCGAAAACATTCTGATCAGCACTAACTCGATTCACACTTTCTGTTGTCTCGCCCACATTCTCACTAGGATCAGACTCCAACTAGACATGACACAAAACAAGACGCATCTGCATTAGGCCACGACACAAAACCGACTCTCATGCAAAGACTCAACACATAACAAACAACACACCCAGAACCATCAAACCTGGGCTCTAATACTGTCACACCCCAAAATAGCCCTGGTCGGATTATGCATGCTAAGTCGGGATCGGAAGGGTATTTCAGTAAATTTGTGTTTGAGAAATTTGGAGTGTTAAGGACCTAATTGATAAGATAATTAAGTTGGTAAAGAAAGAATTGTGCAAGTGAGTGAGGTGTATTTTGTCTAAGGACTAAAGAGCATTAAGACAAGATATTTATTAAGGAAAGGTTTGGGTGCATGTGAGGGTATGGTACTTTGTTTTGGAAAGGTTAAGTGGATTGTGTGGTCATATTAGGATCTGCCATGTGGGTTTTTAGGTGAGCATTGAAAGAAGAAAAAGAAAAGAAAGAGAAAGAGAGAGAGGGAACACAGATTGCATTCCCGTCCCCCTCCTCTCACGTTCTTCTTCTTCTTCCTTCTCTGCTTTTCCTTTCATTTTCCTTGGCTTGGAGTTGTGGTTGGCTTGGGTTGTGCTTTGCTTTGAAGGGGTAAGTTGGATTTACGTTATGTTCTTCTTCTTCATCTTCTTCTCCTGGTTTTGGTTTTGATTGAGTTAGGGTTTGAACTAAGGATTGTGTGGTTTCTTATTTGTGCAAGCATGGGACTGTAAGAAGAAGCAAAGTAAAGGCAAGGATTGAGGAGTGAAGCTGGAAGCTGTGTTTTTGGAACGTGATTTTGAGGTTTGGGAGTTTTGCTTACTGCATGTGAAATCCTGTGTGTTTTTGCCCTAACTCTCACTTAGGATGTTTATGTGTTTGCATTTCTGGAAATTGATATGGTTTAGAATGTGTACATGCATGATTAAGTGAATAGATGTGTTAGTAATGCATGATAGGAATTGAATTGAAGTTACTGAGCTTTGGGTTTTGAACTTACTGTATTTTTAGGGTTCATGTTCTTGATTGGATTAAATGTGTTTATGCATGATTTTGGTTGATTTGATAGTTGAATTAAGTTGCAATTATCTTGCTTATGCTGTTTGGGGCATCGATTGAAAGGTAAGATGAGTTTGGATGTGTTTTGAATCAAATTGAAAATGATTTTATCGAGTTCTTGGAGTTCTGGGTAACTGGGAATGGAAAATCGCGTCTCTGTAGAATTTCCAGTTCCAGTGTTCTGTGTGAGGCGAGTCACGTCTCGTGACTTAGAGTCACGACGTGACTCATGTGAAGGGCAGCGTGACTCCCAGTTGCGAAGCGTGACTCTTCTCTCTGTGAGAGGAAAGTCACGTCTCGTGACTTAGGGTCACGACGTGACCCTTGTAAATGGCGAAGTGTGACTCCAGTCGCGAAGCGTGACTCCTCTCTCTGTGAGAGGGAAGTCACGTCTCGTGACTTAGAGTCACGGCGTGACTCTGGTAAGGGCAAAGCGTGACTCCTCTCTCTGTGAGAGGGAAGTCACGTCTCGTGACTTAGAGTCACGACGTGACTCCTGCGAAAGGCAAGGCGTGACTCCAAGACACGAAGCGTGACTCCTCTCCCTGTGAGAGGGAAGTCACGTCTCGTGACTTAGAGTCACGGCGTGACTATAGTGAAGGCCAGGCGTGATTTAAAGTCACGTCCCGTGACTCTCTAGCAGGTCACGAGACGTGACACTAGGTCACGCCGTGACCCTCCTGTGAGGTCAGTCATGAGTCATGACACGACTTGTGACCGACCCCTCTTCAGCTCTTTTTTCCGATTTCGCCCAGTTTTTAACCAAAATGAATTTCCTATCTTTTCTGTATGAGTCTTCATTGCTGTATAAACTATGTCATACTGTTATATGCTCTTGTATAGCTTTTCTGTTTTGATTAGTGCCCCGTGGCTAGTTTGTTATGAAATGACTTTCAAATGCTTTATGACTCTTTTCTCTAGTGTGTGCTATCTTATCTGATTGGTTAGCCTATTTTAGTTGTGTTTAGCATTATGTTATGCCTGTCCTTGGTCGGGTTCTTATCTAAAATAACATGCCTTGTTTAAGAATGTTGTATCACTCCATGATTCAGATTATACGTTTTTGATCATCAGCATAATATGATTACACATGTGTTCTTGTTATACTCTAGTAATTTGAGTAGTGATAAAATGTGATTAAGGGAATTATTGCATACTTTAGAATATGACTTGAATGAGGTATGATTGATATTATGCTATGCTATATTTATTGGAATAAGATGGTTAATGTCTGAATGCATGATTATGTTTTAGTCTGGGAATTCAAAGTGTTATGTTTTAATGTAATTTGGACTATGCATGGTTTATGCTTAGTATCTTCACCTAATGCATGATTAGGATTTTGTATTGATAATCGTTGGCATGGTAGTGCTTCTTAATCTGATTCTTGGCATGCTTTAGAACATTGTTTAATGTTAAAATGTATGGACTGTAATATGTTTTGCAATGCGAATTGCATGATATATGACCAACCTTATGAGCATATTTATATGTCTATTGTACTCTGATTTATGCATGATGTATATATTTATATATATTATGCGTTGTACGATTCGCAATGTGTATTGTTTTATGCATGACCTGCGAGAGTCAGTCTAGTGGATAGTTAGGCATGCCTAATAGAGTCCTTCAGTAGCTGCAGCGCCCTTTGAACGTATTGGACCCTGATCAGGTCCCCCGTATGGTTCCTCGCGAACCCCCCCTCAGTACGGATCCTCGTGATCCTTTTTAATGTATTTGGATCGGGTTAAGATCCCCCATCAGTAAAATGCTTTTGTGATAAATAAAATGGTTTTCGATTCGTACCCGTAAGGTACCTTCAGTCGACTTGTACCCGTAAGGTACTAATCAGTTCAGTACACTCGTTATCCACTATTGTGAGTCAGCAGGTGCTCTACTGGTTTGTATGACTTTGAAATAATTATATGATTGTGATATCCGTTTGATTATGATAAAGATCTCAGGAATCAGTTTATATGTATATGAATGTGACTATGGGCTTCAGAATGTATATCTGTTTTAAGTAAGCATGACTTTACATTTAACATGATTATCCGTACTTGTCATGTGATTTGTTATAAGTTTCTGATTGCTTTGAAATGATTTGATTGATGTATTTAAGTATATGACTTCAGCATAGTTTTGTTATATATATTAGCATGTGAACCAAAGCAGCTGTGATGGTAAGTATGTGATGATTATTGTACTTTCTGCATGATGATGATATGAATGTAATACTAAGTGGTTACGTCTTCAGTCTCCGCTATCAGAGTGTTTTTGCATGATGCTTTATATATATTAGAGTTGCGCAGCGGTATTGTGAAGCTCTAAATGTTATCCTTTGGATATTTGACTAGTGTATGTGTTTGGCATGTCTAAGTATGTTATATGGCTAGCATTCTTAACATGATGGTTGGTTGTCAGTTCATGCATGGGTATTTAGTTATGTCAATTGCATGAGTAAAGCTCTTGTGGCGCCGCACGGTAAGATATTGTTATTTGATACCCATGTAGGTTTATGCATGTGATTTAATATGTAGTTCAGCATGATGATGCTTGTGACGTATACTGTAGTATGTCTGTAATGGTCTATCCTGGACATGAGGTTATGGTTTGATTGTGAGTTATCGAATGAATGCCTTTACTATGCCAGCATGATCATATTTGTTATGAATATCTACATTTGTCATTTGAATGTGTTTTGTCTTGACGACCATTGTGAATGGCCGTCCATATTCTTGTGTGTTCTCCCCACTAAGCGTTTATCGCTTAGCACGGATTTCCTTTCCGTGCAGGTGGCAGGTTTGGTTCTGTTCGAGTCGCGCTTCTGCAAGGTCGGCCACGTAGGAGTTAGAAGTTCTATATTTTGTTCAGCTTCTGTATTTCAGCTTTTGTAATTCTGTAGTATTGTAGATGTAATTATTATGTTTCGTTCTTGAGTTTTCTTTTGGGAATGTAATAGTTAGTATGTCCTTATGTTTAGTTATTCCTTTGTTTTATTATTTCGATTATGCTTCCGTTGAAGGGTCATATGTATGCCTTTGTGTATGCTTTTGCTTAGTGCCTGCGTGTGCATGAGTTATTGCATGTTCAGTCGGTACCGCAAGGTAAGTTTTTAATTAAGCCGTATTTTCGTATGTATGTTATGTATGAATGTATGCTTCCGCATTGTGCATGTGTATATCTGTATATGTGAGCGTCGGGTAGCGCGTCCGTCGGTGTCCTTCCAACGGGGACGGCGATGGGGGTGTTACAGTTAGTGGTATCAGAGCCCAGGTTTGATGGTTCTGGGTATGTTGTTTGTTTTGTGTTGAGTCTTTGCATGAGAGTCGATTTTGTGTCGTGGCCTAATGCAGATGCGTCTTGTTTTGTGTCATGTCTAGATGGAGTCTGATCCTAGTGAGAATGTGGGCGAGACAACAGAAAGTGTGAACCGAGTTAGTGCTGATCAGAATGATTCCGAGCGTCTTCCAGTTGAAGATTCTGGTCGTGTTTCTGATGATAGGGCTTTAGTGCAAGGATTGATACGGATTTTGGATAGATTGACTGCTCCTCGTGCTTCTCAAGATTTTGTTCAGCATGTTCCTCAGAAGAGAAAAGGATCGGTTAGTGAAGTGTCAGCAGGGAAGAGGGTTCGAGAACCTTCAGCGTGTCAACAATTTTGGAAGCAACATGGGAATAAGTGTAAGAAGTGGGGACTGTCAGTATGTCAGTACTGTCAGAAGCGACATCGTGGTCCATGTCGGAAGCTTTCAGGTGCTTGTTTCAGGTGTGGCAGTATGGAACACCGGATTGTCGATTGTCCTAAGAAGATGAGTGAGAATCTAGCTGGGCAAGCTAGAAAGGATGTGGAGGATTTGCTCAGATCTTCTCGAGTGTCTTCAGAGTTTGTAGCATCTAGCAAGGATTCGAAGGAGACCGCAGGTTCTTTTGGTAAGTTACTTTGTAAGCTTTTGCAAGTTTTTGTCTAAGTAAGTTTTGTTTGTTTGGGTTGTGTGGATGTAAGTGTTTCGCTGTGAATTTCGAGGACGAAATTCTTTTAGGAGGGAAGAGTTGTCACACCCCAAAATAGTCCTGGTCGGATTATGCATGCTAAGTCGGGATCGGAAGGGTATTTCAGTAAATTTGTGTTTGAGAAATTTGGAGTGTTAAGGACCTAATTGATAAGATAATTAAGTTGGTAAAGAAAGAATTGTGCAAGTGAGTGAGGTGTATTTTGTCTAAGGACTAAAGAGCATTAAGACAAGATATTTATTAAGGAAAGGTTTGGGTGCATGTGAGGGTATGGTACTTTGTTTTGGAAAGGTTAAGTGGATTGTGTGGTCGTTTTAGGATCTGCCATGTGGGTTTTTAGGTGAGCATTGAAAGAAGAAAAAGAAAGAGAAAGAGAAAGAGAGAGAGGGAACACAGATTGCATTCCCGTCCCCCTCCTCTCACGTTCTTCTTCTTCTTCCTTCTCTGCTTTTCCTTTCATTTTCCTTGGCTTGGAGTTGTGGTTGGCTTGGGTTGTGCTTTGCTTTGAAGGGGTAAGTTGGATTTACGTTATGTTCTTCTTCTTCATCTTCTTCTCCTGGTTTTGGTTTTGATTGAGTTAGGGTTTGAACTAAGGATTGTGTGGTTTCTTATTTGTGCAAGCATGGGACTGTAAGAAGAAGCAAAGTAAAGGCAAGGATTGAGGAGTGAAGCTGGAAGCTGTGTTTTTGGAACGTGATTTTGAGGTTTGGGAGTTTTGCTTACTGCATGTGAAATCCTGTGTGTTTTTGCCCTAACTCTCACTTAGGATGTTTATGTGTTTGCATTTCTGGAAATTGATATGGTTTAGAATGTGTACATGCATGATTAAGTGAATAGATGTGTTAGTAATGCATGATAGGAATTGAATTGAAGTTACTGAGCTTTGGGTTTTGAACTTACTGTATTTTTAGGGTTCATGTTCTTGATTGGATTAAATGTGTTTATGCATGATTTTGGTTGATTTGATAGTTGAATTAAGTTGCAATTATCTTGCTTATGCTGTTTGGGGCATCGATTGAAAGGTAAGATGAGTTTGGATGTGTTTTGAATCAAATTGAAAATGATTTTATCGAGTTCTTGGAGTTCTGGGTAACTGGGAATGGAAAATCGCGTCTCTGTAGAATTTCCAGTTCCAGTGTTCTGTGTGAGGCGAGTCACGTCTCGTGACTTAGAGTCACGACGTGACTCATGTGAAGGGCAGCGTGACTCCCAGTTGCGAAGCGTGACTCTTCTCTCTGTGAGAGGAAAGTCACGTCTCGTGACTTAGGGTCACGACGTGACCCTTGTAAATGGCGAAGTGTGACTCCAGTCGCGAAGCGTGACTCCTCTCTCTGTGAGAGGGAAGTCACGTCTCGTGACTTAGAGTCACGGCGTGACTCTGGTAAGGGCAAAGCGTGACTCCTCTCTCTGTGAGAGGGAAGTCACGTCTCGTGACTTAGAGTCACGACGTGACTCCTGCGAAAGGCAAGGCGTGACTCCAAGACACGAAGCGTGACTCCTCTCCCTGTGAGAGGGAAGTCACGTCTCATGACTTAGAGTCACGGCGTGACTATAGTGAAGGCCAGGCGTGATTTAAAGTCACGTCCCGTGACTCTCTAGCAGGTCACGAGACGTGACACTAGGTCACGCCGTGACCCTCCTGTGAGGTCAGTCATGAGTCATGACACGACTTGTGACCGACCCCTCTTCAGCTCTTTTTTCCGATTTCGCCCAGTTTTTAACCAAAATGAATTTCCTATCTTTTCTGTATGAGTCTTCATTGCTGTATAAACTATGTCATACTGTTATATGCTCTTGTATAGCTTTTCTGTTTTGATTAGTGCCCCGTGGCTAGTTTGTTATGAAATGACTTTCAAATGCTTTATGACTCTTTTCTCTACTGTGTGCTATCTTATCTGATTGGTTAGCCTATTTTAGTTGTGTTTAGCATTATGTTATGCCTGTCCTTGGTCGGGTTCTTATCTAAAATAACATGCCTTGTTTAAGAATGTTGTATCACTCCATGATTCAGATTATACGTTTTTGATCATCAGCATAATATGATTACACATGTGTTCTTGTTATACTCTAGTAATTTGAGTAGTGATAAAATGTGATTAAGGGAATTATTGCATACTTTAGAATATGACTTGAATGAGGTATGATTGATATTATGCTATGCTATATTTATTGGAATAAGATGGTTAATGTCTGAATGCATGATTATGTTTTAGTCTGGGAATTCAAAGTGTTATGTTTTAATGTAATTTGGACTATGCATGGTTTATGCTTAGTATCTTCACCTAATGCATGATTAGGATTTTGTATTGATAATCGTTGGCATGGTAGTGCTTCTTAATCTGATTCTTGGCATGCTTTAGAACATTGTTTAATGTTAAAATGTATGGACTGTAATATGTTTTGCAATGCGAATTGCATGATATATGACCAACCTTATGAGCATATTTATATGTCTATTGTACTCTGATTTATGCATGATGTATATATTTATATATATTATGCGTTGTACGATTCGCAATGTGTATTGTTTTATGCATGACCTGCGAGAGTCAGTCTAGTGGATAGTTAGGCATGCCTAATAGAGTCCTTCAGTAGCTGCAGCGCCCTTTGAACGTATTGGACCCTGATCAGGTCCCCCGTATGGTTCCTCGCGAACCCCCCCCTCAGTACGGATCCTCGTGATCCTTTTTAATGTATTTGGATCGGGTTAAGATCCCCCATCAGTAAAATGCTTTTGTGATAAATAAAATGGTTTTCGATTCGTACCCGTAAGGTACCTTCAGTCGACTTGTACCCGTAAGGTACTAATCAGTTCAGTACACTCGTTATCCACTATTGTGAGTCAGCAGGTGCTCTACTGGTTTGTATGACTTTGAAATAATTATATGATTGTGATATCCGTTTGATTATGATAAAGATCTCAGGAATCAGTTTATATGTATATGAATGTGACTATGGGCTTCAGAATGTATATCTATTTTAAGTAAGCATGACTTTACATTTAACATGATTATCCGTACTTGTCATGTGATTTGTTATAAGTTTCTGATTGCTTTGAAATGATTTGATTGATGTATTTAAGTATATGACTTCAGCATAGTTTTGTTATATATATTAGCATGTGAACCGAAGCAGCTGTGATGGTAAGTATGTGATGATTATTGTACTTTCTGCATGATGATGATATGAATGTAATACTAAGTGGTTACGTCTTCAGTCTCCGCTATCAGAGTGTTTTTGCATGATGCTTTATATATATTAGAGTTGCGCAGCGGTATTGTGAAGCTCTAAATGTTATCCTTTGGATATTTGACTAGTGTATGTGTTTGGCATGTCTAAGTATGTTATATGGCTAGCATTCTTAACATGATGGTTGGTTGTCAGTTCATGCATGGGTATTTAGTTATGTCAATTGCATGAGTAAAGCTCTTGTGGCGCCGCACGGTAAGATATTGTTATTTGATACCCATGTAGGTTTATGCATGTGATTTAATATGTAGTTCAGCATGATGATGCTTGTGACGTATACTGTAGTATGTCTGTAATGGTCTATCCTGGACATGAGGTTATGGTTTGATTGTGAGTTATCGAATGAATGCCTTTACTATGCCAGCATGATCATATTTGTTATGAATATCTACATTTGTCATTTGAATGTGTTTTGTCTTGACGACCATTGTGAATGGCCGTCCATATTCTTGTATGTTCTCCCCACTAAGCGTTTATCGCTTAGCACGGATTTCCTTTCCGTGCAAGTGGCAGGTTTGGTTCTGTTCGAGTCGCGCTTCTGCAAGGTCGGCCACGTAGGAGTTAGAAGTTCTGTATTTTGTTCAGCTTCTGTATTTCAGCTTTTGTAATTCTGTAGTATTGTATATGTAATTATTATGTTTCGTTCTTGAGTTTTCTTTTGGGAATGTAATAGTTAGTATGTCCTTATGTTTAGTTATTCCTTTGTTTTATTGTTTCGATTATGCTTCCGTTGAAGGGTCATATGTATGCCTTTGTGTATGCTTTTGCTTAGTGCCTGCGTGTGCATGAGTTATTGCATGTTCAGTCGGTACCGCAAGGTAAGTTTTTAATTAAGCCGTATTTTCGTATGTATGTTATGTATGAATGTATGCTTCCGCATTGTGCATGTGTATATCTGTATATGTGAGCGTCGGGTAGCGCGTCCGTCGGTGTCCTTCCAACGGGGACGGCGATGGGGGTGTTACAGATACCACTAACTGTGACACCCCCATCGCCGTCCCCGTTGGAAGGACGCCGACGGACGCGCTACACGACACTCACATATACAGATATACACATGCACAATGCGGAAGCATACATTCATACATAAAATACATACAAAAATACGGGTTAATTAAAAACTTACCTTGACTTACCTTGCAGTACAGACTGAACATGCAATAACTCACGCACATGCAGGCACTAAGCAAAAGCATACACAGAAGCATACATATAACCATTCAACGGAAGCATAATCGAAATAATAAAACAAAGGAATGACTAAACATAAAAACATACTAACTATTACATTCCCAAAAGAAAACTCAAGATCAAAACATAATTAATTACATATATAATACTACAGAAATACAAAGACAACTGAAGTACAGAAGCTGAACAAAATACAAAACTTCCAACTTCAACGTGGCCGACCTTGCAGATGCCCGACTCGAACTGAACCAAAACCTGCCACCTGCACGGAAAGGAAATCCGTGCTAAGCGATAAACGCTTAGTGGGGAGAACACACAAGAGTATGGACGGCCATTCACAATGGTCGCCAAGGAAAAACACATTCAGATGACAAATGCGGAAATTCATAACATATAAATAAATAGGCTTACATAATAAAGGCATTCATTTCAATACTCACAATCAAATCATAATCTCATGTCCAGGATAGACCAAAACAGACATAATACAATACACGTTACAAGCATCATCATGCTGAACTACATACTATATCACATGCAATTGACATAACTAAGAACCTATGCAGGAACTGACCACCCAATCATCATGTTGAGAATGCTAGCTGAACAACATACTTTGACATACTAAACACACACACTAGTCAAAAATCCAAGGTACAACATTTAGAGCATCACAATACCGCTGCGCAACTCTAATATATTAAGTATCATGCAAAAACACTCTGATAGCGGAGACTGAAGGCATAATCACATAACATTACATTCATATCATCAACATGCAGAAAGTACAGTAATCATCACATACTTACCATCACAACTGCTTCGGTTCACATGCTAATATATATCACAAAACTATACTTAAGTCATATACTTAAATACATCAATCGAATCATTTCGAAGCCTTCAGAAACTTATAACAAATCACATGACAAGTACGGATAATCATGTTAAACATAAAATCATACTTATAGAATACAGACATACATTCTAAAACCCAAAGTCACGTTCATGTACATATAAACTGATTCCTGAAATCCTTATCATGCTCAATCGGATATCACATTCTTATAGTTATTTCAAAGTAACACAAACCAGTAAAGCACCTGCCGACTCACAATAGTGGATAACGAGTGTACTGATTAGTACCTTACGGGTACAAGTCGGTCAAAGGGTACCTTACGGGTACGAATCGAAAACCATTTATTTTGTCACAAAAGCATTTTACTGATGGGGGATCTTAACCCGATCCAAATACATTAAAAAGGATCACGAGGATCCGTACTGATGGGGAGTTCGCGAGGAACCAGTCGGGGGACCTGATCAGGGTCCAAACTTTCAAAGGGCTGCAGCTAACTGATCTCTATTAGGCATGCCTAACTATCCACTAGACTGACTCTCGCAGGTCATACATAAAATAATTCACGCTTCGAATCGCATAACGCATAAATATATATATATCATGCATAAACTAGAGAATGATAGACATATAAATATGCTCATAAAGTTGGTCATATCTCATACAATTCCCGTTGCAAAACATAATACAATCAATATACTTTAACATTTAAACAATGTTCTAAAGCATGCCAAGAATCAGTTAAAGAAGCACTACCATGCCAATGATTATCAATACAAAATCTTAATCTTGCATTAGGTGCAGATACTAAGCATAAATCATGCATAGTCCAAATTACATTTAAACATAACACATTGAGTTCCCAGGCTAAAGCATAATCATGCATTAAGACATTAACCATATTATTCAAATAAATATAGCACAGCATAATATCAATCATACCTCATTCAAGTCATATTCTGAAGCATGCAATAGGTCAATCAATCGCATTTTATCACTACTCAATTTACTAAAGCATATCAGGAACACATGTGGAATCATATTATGCCTATGATCAATAACGTATAATCTGAATCAGGAAATGATACAATGCTCTTAAACATGGCATGTTATTCTAGATAAGAACCCGATCAAGGATAGGCATAACATAATGCTAAACACAACTAAAATAGGCTAACCAATCAGATGAGTAAGATAAGATAGCACACAGTAGAGGAAAAAGCCATAAAAGCCTTTGAAAGTCATTTAATAATAAAACCAGTCACGGGGAACAAATCAAAACAGAAAAGGCCATACAAGATCATACAAGAACACAGAAAGGTATGACGAGAGTAATACAGTAGTACATCACCATACAGAAGAGATAGGAAATTCATTTTGGTTAAAACTGGGCGAAATCAGAAAATGGGGCTGAAGAGGGGTCGGTCACGAGCCATGTCACGACTCGTGACTGGCCTCAGAGGAAGGTCAGGAGTCGTGACCTAGTGTCACGCCTCGTGACCTACAAGAGAGTCACGGGACGTGACTCTATGTCACGCCTGGCTTCTTCAAAAGAGTCACGAGTCGTGACTCTATGTCACGTCTCATGACATGCCTCCAAGAGAGTCACGGGACGTGACTCTAAGTCACGCCTCCTCCCAAAAGTCACGGGACGTGACTCTAAGTCACGGGACGTGACTTGCCTCTCACAAGGCAGTCACGCTTCGCGACTGAGGGTCACGCCTCACGGCTTCGTCCAGTCCGCCGAAAAGTCACGCGTTGTGACTGGGAGACAGAGTCACGTGGCGTGACTGGGAGTCACGTCTCGTGACTTGTCTCTCTCAGGGAAGTCACGACACACTGGAAATGGAAAATTCCACAGAAACGCGATTTCCCATTCCCAGCTACCCAGAATTAAAGAACTCGATAAAAATCATTTTCAATCTAATTCAAACCACCACCAAACTCATCTTACCTTTCAATCGATCTTCCAAAATACATAAACAAGATAATTGCAGTTAATTCAACAATCAAACAATCAAAACCATGCTTAAACACATTTAATCCATTCTAGAGCATAAACCCTAAAAATACAGTAAGTTCAAAACCCAAAGCTCAGTAACTTCAATTCAATTCCTATCATGCATTACTAACACATTTATTCACATAATCATGCATATACACATACCAAAACACACCAATTTCCAGAAATTAAGCAAAGCAAACTCATTTATAAGCCTAGTGAGAAAAAGGGCAGAGACAAGAACACAAAAGCTCTTCAAACATTGCATGCAATCAAAACACTCCCAAACCTGGAAATGACGATCCAAAATCAGCTTCAAGATCAGTCCTCAATCATTTCCTTACCTTTACTTTATGCAATCCAAAGCTTGCACAACAAAACCCACAATTCCTTAGTTCAAACCCTAATTAAAGACACAACCAGGAAGATGAAGAAGAACAGGAGTACGTAGAAAACCTTAAACCAACTTACCTCTTCAACAAAGAACAATCCAAGCCAAACACAACCCAAGCCAAATGAGAAAGAAAGGAAAAAGCAGAGAAAGGAGAAGAGAAGAAGAAGAAGGAGCGTGAGAGGAGGGGACGAACGGGAATACAATCTGTGTTCCCTCTCTCTTCCTCTTTCCTTTCTTATTTTTCTTCTTTCAATGCCCACCTAACAAGCCACTTGGCAACATCCAATTGGACCCCAAACTCCACTTAAACATTTCAAACCATGGCACAATACTTGAGTCATACCCAATCATTTCCGATAACCCACTTATATCCTACTTCCATACACCACAAGCACACACTAACACTTCTCTTCTTAACACACTTAATTAATTATTTACCAATAAGTCCTTAGACAAATTTCACTTCACTCACTTACACAATTCTTTCCTTATAAACTTAATTATCTTTTCAATTAGGTTCTTAACACTCCAACTTTCTCAAGCATAAATTACCGAAATACCCTTCTGATCCCAACTTCGCATGCAAATCCTGACTAGGGCCAATTTGGGGTGTGACAAAAGTTGGTGGTAAGCCTAAGCCCAAACCCAAGCCCAAGGCTAAATCTCCAAAGGAGGGAGTTTGCTTCCACTGCAATGAACCTGGTCATTGGAAGAGGAACTGCAAGCTTTACTTGGAAGAATTAAAGAAGAAGAAGAGTGGTGAGACTACTCCTTCAGGTATTTATGTTATAGAGATTAACTTATCTACTTCTAATTCCTGGGTATTAGATATTGGATGTGGATCTTACATTTGTACAAATGTGCAGGGACTTAAAAGGAGTAGGCAACTGAAAAGGGGTGAAGTGGACCTACGAGTTGGAAATGGAGCAAAAGTTGCTGCTCTATCTGTAGGATCTTATGAGTTGACTTTGCCCAATGGGCTTTTGTTAGTTTTGAACAATTGCTATTATGTTCCTAGTTTGAGTAGGAATATTATTTCAATTTCAAGTTTGGATGATGAAGGTTTTTCTTTTCTTATTAAGAATAATATATGCTTTATGGTATTGCTGATTCATATTGTGGGCTTTATGTCCTAAACCTAGAAACATCCAATAATCATGATATTTATAACATAACTATAAAGAAATCCAAACTAAATGATTTAAATTCAACATATTTATGGCATTATCGCCTTGGTCATATAAATGAGAAACGCATAGCTAAACTCCATTCAAATGGGCTTTTGCAATCATTTGATTTTGAATCATTTGAAAATTGCAAATCCTGTTTATTGGGCAAGATGACAAAGGATCCTTTTATTGGACATAGTGAAAGGGCCACTGACTTATTAGGCCTTGTACATTCTGATGTATGTGGCCCATTAAGCATAAATGCCAGGGGAGGTCATTACATTCACAGATGATTTTAGTAGATATGGCTATGTCTATCTAATGAAACATAAACATGAATCGTTTGAAATGTTTAGAACCTTTCAAAATGAAGTACAAAATCAACTTGGTAAAACTATTAAAGCACTTCGATCTGATCGAGGTGGTGAATATTTGAGCCAAGAGTTTGATAATCATCTAAGAGATTGTGGAATTGTTTCACAATTAACTCCGCCAGGAACACCACAATGGAATGGTGTATCTGAAAGGAGGAATCGAACCTTATTAGATATGGTTCGATCTATGATGAGTCAAACAGATCTTCCATTATCCTTTTGGGGTTATGCATTAGAAACAGCTGCATTCACTTTGAATCGAGTTCCATCTAAAGCTGTTGAAAAGACACCATATGAGATATGGACTGGGAAAATTCCTAATTTGTCTTTTCTAAAGATTTGGGGCTGTGAGGCTTACGTCAAACGACAGGTCTCAGATAAATTAACACCAAAATTTGATAAATGTCTTTTTGTGGGATATCCTAAGGAAACTAAAGGATATTACTTTTATAATCCTTCTGAGAACAAAGTGTTTGTTGCTCGAAATGGTGTCTTTTTAGAAAAATAATTCATTTCTAAAAGAACCAGTGGGAGTAAAGTACAACTTGAAGAAATTTAAGAACCACAAGAAAACATTGAACCATTGGTGGAAACTCAACAAGTTTCACAACCTGTTGTGGAACCAGTACCTGTTACACAAGTACCACGTAGATCTGATAGGATATGACTTCAGCTCGAGAGATATGGATTTCTCGTGACAGACAGTTGTGAAGTAATGCTCATGGATCAAGATGAGCCTACTACCTATCAAGATGTCGTGTCAGGTCCAGAATTTCAGAAATGGCTAGAAGCCATGAAGTCTGAGATGCAATCCATGTATGATAATCAAGTTTGGAACTTGATTAATCCACCTGAAGGAATTAAAACCATTGGGTGCAAATGGGTTTTCAAAAAGAAAACCGACATGGATGGCAAAGTAAATACCTTTAAAGCAAGACTTGTTGCAAAAGGATTCAAACAAACTCATGGTATTGACTATGATGAAACCTTTTCACCAGTCGCAATGCTTAAATCTATAAGAGTTCTTATTGCCATTGCTGCATATTATGACTATGAGATATGGCAAATGGATGTCAAAACAGCGTTTCTTAATGGAAACTTACTTGAGGATGTGTACATGACACAACCTGAGGGTTTTGTCCATCCTGAGAATTCTAAGAAGGTATGTAAGCTGCAACGATCCATTTATGGATTGAAGCAAGCTTCTCGGAGCTGGAATCTTCATTTTAATGAAACAGTCAAAGAGTTTGGGTTTATCAAAAATTAGGATGAACCTTGCGTATGCAAGAAGGTTAGTGGGAGCGCTGTGATGTTTCTTATGTTATATGTCGATGACATATTACTCATTGGAAATGACATCCCTATCATGCAAAAGACAAAAGAATGGTTAGGGAAATCTTTTTCAATGAAAGATTTGGGCGAAGCTGCTTATATCCTTTGGATTAAGATATATAGGGATAGATCTAAAAGGATAATTGGTTTAAGTCAAAGCACTTATATAGATAAGGTGCTAAATAGATTCAGTATGCAAAATTCCAAAAGAGGATTTTTGCCAATGTCTCATGGCATTACTCTTAGCAAGACTCAATGTCCAATGACATCTTATGAGTGAGATCACATGAGTATGATTCCTTATGCTTTGGCTATAGGATCAATCATGTATGCCATGTTATGCACTCGACCAGATGTTTCGTATGCTTTGAGCATGATGAGTAGATACCAGTCAGATCCCGGTGAAAGTCACTGGCCAGCTGTTAAGAATATCCTTAAGTACTTAAGAAGAACAAAGGATGCATTCTTAATATATGGAGGATTGGAAGATGAGCTAGTAATAAATGGTTATACAGATGCAAGCTTCCAATCTGACAAAGATGATTTTAGATCACAGTCAGGATATGTGTTTGTATTAAATAGAGGTGCTATAAGCTGGAAAAGTTCTAAACAAAGCACTATCGCTGATTCTACAACAGAAGCTGAGTATATAGCAGCATCAGATGCAGCTAAAGAAGCAGTATGGATCAAGAAATTGGTTGCTGAATTGGGAGTAGTACCTAGTATCAGCAACCCAGTGGATCTTTATTGTGACAACAATGGTGCTATTGCACAGGCTAAGGAGCCCAGATCTCACCAGAGATCAAAACATATACTCAGGCATTTCCATCTCATTAGAGAAATAATTGAGAAAGGAGACATCAAGATATGCAGAGTACCTACTGATGATAACATCGCTGATCCACTTACCAAAGCACTCCCACAAGCCAAACATGATGGACATACTAGGTCAATGGGTATTAGATATATGTATGATTGGGCCTAGTGCAAGTGGGAGATTGTTAGTGGTTATGCCCTAGGCTAAACATTTGGACCTTGATGTAATCATTACATTTACATTTATATAATGGTTTTCTTCACATTAATATTATTGGCATGTTATATTATTGTAATGTTTATGAATAACAATGTTATTCATGTTGTCCCTAGTCATTTATCACTAAAGGGCATAAAGATAAATTAAGACTAGTATAGATTTGCATTGATAATCATGGGATGATTATATATGTTCATATAAATCAAATCTATAGGTACTTGCTAGAGAACAAAGTACTGGATAGACCCACTATAAGATCACCTCATGGGATAGTGTCATAAGTAATCTTATAATAAATATGTTATTGAATCCTTTGACCTGAGGTTATCATGGTTTCCTACATAAGGAACATTATGTTTTGACGTAATCAAACGTTATCTTTAATCGGATTATTATAAAGGTTATGATTGAACATAATGAGATTTATGCAGAGGAAAATGATAATCAAGATGGAATTTGTCCCTCTCTTATGAGAGAGATATCTATTGGGCCCCTCGATAAGTAGGACTGTAAAATGCATGGCCGTGCTCAAATGAATTGATAGTGTGATCAATGTCATTTGAATTTATCAGTCTACTTAGTGATCGAGAAATTATATGTTTGAACAATTTAAGTTTGACATGGACCATGACTTATGTTCAAACAAGATATCGTGTGATAAAAGGATAATAACATGTTCTGTTGCCAGGTTAAAATCGGACTAACGATTTTATATTATTTGGGTAGTCATAATGTCTTGCTAGAGACCAATTATGACTTGTGGGCTTATTATGAGATTAGGCCCACTGCCAACATAATATAAACCTATTGGGTCACACACCAAGACCAAAATGAACAAAATGGATTTTATTAGGTTATTTCGGAATAAAATATAAATATAAGTATTTATATTTAATTTCGAAATTACACATTTATATATATATTTATATACATATATATATATCTCTTATTTTGAATATGAGATAATAATATGTATTAATATGATATTTCTTATTATTTTGAATAAGAAATAAATAAATAAATAAATATATATATATATAATGAAAATATCTCTTAATTTTGAATTAAAGATAATATCATTATTAAGTGTTTAAAACTTATTCACATGTATATAGATACATGTTAATAAAAGAAGTCTAACCTAATAAAAACTCTATTCACGTTCTTTAATGTGATAGAGGTTAGAGTGGCTGTATTCTTCATTATTAGAGAATAAGAAAGAAAAACCCTAGCCACCATTCTTCTTTGAGAAAGAAAGAAAAGAAAAATCCATTCGCACCCAAGGGAGCTAGCACCCCTATGAACTTTTGTTCATCGGTTCGTCGTGTGGATACCGGTAGAGGGTGTTCGTGATTGAAGTAGCACCTAAAGTCCGAATTAAAGAAGTTAATTTCGTTCTAAAGGTTAGTAAATTTTAATCTCTTCCTTTTGAATCAATCGAAAATACTTGGATCCTATTTCGGGTTTCAATTTTATTCCGCTGCATTTAATTTGAATTATTCCGATGAAACCCAACACGACTGCATGGTGTACCCCTATCGATAGACTTAGATAGAGATCCAAGATTCACTTCCAAGTTTTGGAAGAGTTTACAGGCTGCATTGGGTACGAAGTTGAATTTCAGTACTGCATTTCATCCGTAGACCGATGGACAATCGGAAAGGGTTATTCAAGTATTAGAAGACTTGATGTGAGCATGTGTTCTGGACTTTTTAAAGAGTTGGGATAAGTATCTTCCACTCATGGAATTTGCTTATAACAACAGTTATTAGACAAGTACTGGCATGGCGCCATATGAAGTCTTATATGGAAGAAAGTGTCGTACGCCGATTTGCTGGACATAATTGGGTGAACACAGAATTGTTGGACCAAAATTGGTACGAGATACTGAAGAGAAAGCAAAGCTTATACAGCAGCGACTGAAAGCAACCAGTGATAGACAGAAGTCTTATGCGGATTTGAAAAGAAGGGACATTGAATTTGAAGTAGGTGACAAAGTGTATTTAAAAGTGTCTCCTTAGAGGAAGGTATTAGGGTTTGGCAAGAAAGGGAAACTGAGTCCAAGGTTCATTGGACCATATGAAGTGTTAGATAGAGTTGGTTCAGTGGCTTATCGGTTGGCATAGCCTCCGGCTTTATCTAAGCTTTATGATGTTTTCCATGTGCCTATGTTGAGGAGGTACCGATCAAATGAATCTCATGTGTTACCTGTGCAAGAAGTGGAAGTTCAGCCAGATTTTTCTTATGATGAGAATCCAAAGGAAATTCTACCAAGGGAAGTAAGACAGCTTCGCAACAAACAAATTCCACTTGTGAAAGTGCTTTGGCAACACCATGGAGTAGAAGAGGCAACCTGGGAGTCTGAAGCTGGCATGCGGGATCAACATCCTCACCAATTTAACTCAGGTATGAATTTCGCAGACGAAATTCTTTTTAGGAGGGGAGAGTTGTAATGGCCGAAAATGTACCATAGTTGTAATTGGTAAATTGGATTAACTAAGGGTGTAATATGGACTTGATTGCAATAAAAGTAAGGACCTAATTGAAAAGTTAAAGGAAATTTTAGTGGCTAAGCTGTAATTTTATAGGATTGGGATAATTGTGGATTAATTAATACTTAAGTGGAGATTAAGTAGAATAATTGAGAGGAAGATTTGCTGTAGGTGGAATTCGGGTGGCAATTCATTGTGCTGCCACCACCACCATCTACATGAATATAAATAGAACTGAGGAGAGAGAAAGGGCCACTACTTGCTTAAGTTCAACCATTCTCTCTTTCATCAACTTCAGCTTCTTTTTCATTCTTCATCCGTGAGTTTCTTGAGGTTCCAATTGATTTCATGAATTCTGTTATAGTAATCAAGGTAATTGAAGGGTAGACTAAGTTGTTGCATTTACAAGGTAAGTGGTCAATTACTTGTTCTATCTTCTACTCTTTCTGGTTTTGGTTGATGTGAATTGAGGATTGATGGATTGTGTCCAATTCTGAAAATTGGAATGGTATTTGTAGAGGAAGGAGTAAAAAAAGACAAGGGAAAAGCAAAATTCGGAGAAGCAACTGCTCGGTGAATATTAGGAGCATAGGCGACAAGGTTTGGGAACTAACCCTATAAGTTTTGGCATGTTTTGTATTTATTTGTATAACTTGGCTAAGCATGAACTAAATTAGTAGTTGGAATCCCTGAAGATGTAAATGAATAAGTTGATTAGGTTAATAGGTTATGAAACTAATGTTGTGTTCATGACGATTTGAATGGAATGTTGAGTATTGAGCTTATGTATGTGTTAAGTTTTATGCATATTGGATGAGAATGGCTTACTGGAAATCAGGTATGTGTTAATTGTTATTGTTGTAAAATGAGGTGGTTTGAATGACAAAAAGGAAATGAGCTTTGATGTCTTGATAGTAATATGAGAATTGAGACAGGGAGCATAGCTATGCTTTGGTGTAACACAAGCTGTGTTTTGCTATTTTTGCATAGGTCACGATGATAACCAAATTGGTTGTTACCGTGAGGTATGCAGGAACTCCATTTTTCCTGACTGAGTTTGGCATGTCATGGTGACAACCAAAATGGTTGTGACCGTGAGGTGCCAAAGTGTGCATTCTGCCCGCAAGTGTGTGGTATGTCACGGTGGCAACGAAATTGGTTGTGACCATGAGATACCTCATTTTGCATTCTGTTTTGGGAGTGCATGGTATGTCATGGTGGCAACTAAAATGGTTGTGACCATGAGGTACCTTAGCTTGTTTTGAAGACCTCAGTATGTCATGGTGACAACCAAATTGGTTGTGACCGTGAGGTACCCTATTTTGACAAGTAATCCTTACTTATTTTGGTTTGTTAATTATGTGGCTTTTAACCAAGCTTGTGGCTATTTTATATGAGCATGATATCAAGGTTATATGAAACAAATATGCATGAAAATATGATGTTGAAAGAATGCAAATACTTGTTGGTTAATGATTTAATTACAAGTTATCCAAGAGTTATAAGATGTATAAAAGAATAATGCGGATTTGTTAATGCTTTTTAAATATGCAAAGTGAAGAATTTGGTGTAGGTTTATGTATGTGCTATTGGAATTAACAACTGTGAAATCAATAATGAAAGTAATCAACTTTAGCCCGTGAGTCAAATAGTGGAAAGATAGGCATGCCTATAGGGTCAAGTGTTGCAGCCCAATGCGTCCGATTCCTTTGGAATCACAATGTGAAATAAATCCTTGTTGGATTCTTTAATATGGAATATTGATCTTATTGAGTACTGTACCTTAGGGAACAAATGTGTATATGTGTGTCCATGGATACAATGAAATTATAGTACCTCAGGGGTACCAATGTGATACCCGTTATCCGTGTCTTTGAACTGCAGGCAAACCTAAACATAAAAGATAAAGATAATCTTAATGGTTAAGTTGCTGTGTGAATGCTTTGTATTTGACAAATCTATGCCAACCTATGTACGCTTTTCAGACATGTGATTAAGTGGTTGTATATGCCAATTAATGCATGCTTTAGGAGAATATGAATAAATGACAATGCTATGAGTGAAATGATATATAAATGTTTTAGACTTGTAGATCTAAGCATGATCCTAGTATGATGCATGTTTGATATTAATGCTATGTTTGAGCCTGTATGTTATATATGTGTTCCCCACTAGCATTATCGCTTAGCACGGGTTCTTTCTGATCCGTGTAGGTTCAGATGCGAGGTGATTTTGGAAGGATGAATCTGCGTTAGCAACGGTCAACACTAGGACTACATCTTTAATGTAGGTTTTGGTTTAACTATGTGTTTGTACATGTTAAGAAGATGTTATTTTTGGCAATAGAAATTATGTAAAGCTGTTATAATTAATTATTGTAAACTTAATGAAGGCCTGTATATATATGTAAGTATGTGAGTATGTTGAATGGCATGGGAACTTATGATATATGATGCATGGAAATGTATGCTGATGATGGAATTTTATTATTCGTGTTTTTGGCATGATATTGTGATAGTAAAGCTTGTGTGAGTTTATGTGTGTAACGACCGTTCCTGACTGCTTTAGCGGAGCTAACTTATTTGCCAGGAATGAGCGTTACACGTGAAGAGGTTCACGTGTCGTGCAAAAATGCTAGGAAGACCCGATTCTGTCGTGCTCGCGACAGAATCGTGATTTCCAACTTCTCACGAAAACACAGAAAAACAGGGCTTTCCAAAACCAAACCAAACTTACTCAAAACCACTCAAACATGCAAAATCGTGTAAAACCATACCTCCAATGCACTCAAAACGTCAATCATCAACAAACACTCAATTTTTTTTTTAACTATTCGACTACAATCTTAACATGCTAACTCATTTAAATACTGCAAGCAATCAAAATGAACACATAAACAAGTATACAAATAATAGAGCTATTGAACTAGTCAAAGTTCACCATGCATCACTATTCATACATATCTCTATTTGAGCATAAATTACTCAATCACAAACACATGCAAAATAACTGAAATCACACTCAATCCCAACCTTTAGGTAGCTCAATCACTACTCTCTACTCGATTTCGATCTTCTCCTTGGCTTTGTCTAACCTCTTGTCAACAGCTTTAACAAAATCATTCAAAACTACCCATGAATCAATCCTATTTTTTCACTTTAAATAAAATACACAAAACCAAGTAGAAGAAGAAGACCTATACATAGAAATCTACTGCTTACCTCTTCACAAGAACCAACTCAACCCTCACAACACTCTCTTCAAACTAATCCAAGTGATCCACTTAAGGAGCAATCAAAAGAGAAGGAAAGAAAAGGGAATAGAGCATGGCAAAACTAGTAACAAAGAAAAGAAACAAAGAAACAAGGACCAAGAGTAGAAAATGAAGAGGAAAGCAAGAAATGGCCGGCCAATCCTCATCCAAAGCCAGGGACTCACATTAAAAGCCAATCACCCTACTAAATGCCACTTATTATCATTTATTTGCTCAAAACAAAACTTATTCAATCCAAGTGTCACACTCCTTTATTGCCATGTGTCAACACCTCAACAAATAACCCATAAGTCCAACTCAAAGTCTCTTACAACCCACTTAAGCTGATGTTCCGCTGGAGGGTTCTGTTGCGCTCGCGACAGAACTCTCACACACTACAAACACTCTTCTTCTAAAGTCACACTTGCACCATCAAAATGTTATAATCAAATAACCTGCAAACAGAAAATAATTCCATTTAGATTCGCTCTTAAACTTGTCAAAATCCGACAAAATTTAGCCAAAACTTCTAGGGTCCAAATCGGGTTGTTACAACCCCTACGAGTACCAGATGCGTAGGAAACTCCCTACCTTCTGCCTCTAGTAACTGGACTGCTAACTTATTCAGTTGGAGGTGCAGTAGAGGAATCCCTTGATATCTTACCCGAATGTGCTCCACCTTAACTAGGATTCCTCCTTTGCATTCTCTCTCTCTGAATCTCAAGGGATCTTTTAGCTCTCATGGTTGCTTGTACTATCTGATACTAACTGACAGTCTGAGATGTGGTCATTGAGATCAGCAATGCCTTGAACTACTCAATCAATCCATCCTCGAATTGCTGACATCTAAACTCCTCTATAAGTACTCCCTCGGGTGCATACTTACTCAACCGGTAGAACTCCTACTCATACTCAGCTACTAACATAGCTCTTTGCCTCATATTCAAAATCTATTTCCAATTAGCTTCCCGATAGGCCTTAGTAATGTACTTGTTTTAGAACTCCTACACAAAGAATTCCCAAGTAATAGGGTCCGGAAGCGTCGGGTGTAACACCCCCTTACCCATACGTAGGCGAACCCATCCGCAAGGGAGTAGGAAGCCGTACGAGTAGGTGTGTTACTGGACAGAAGCGATACAAAGCACATAAAAATACGAAAGAATTTAAAAGTTAAGGAGCAAAAGCTGAACATACATAATATACCAAGGCGCATACACTAAGCGAAAGCACACACACATGCATACTTACAATCATACAACAGAAACCTAATAAGAAATATAAAATCGAGGAAATACTTAATACACAAATATAAAAATATTGACATAGCCTAAGATATTACATCAGAATCTTTACATATTATTACATATACATATTATACACAAATACAAAAAATCCCAATTACAAAAGCTGAACAAAATACAAAACTTCTAGCTCCTATGTGGCCGACCCTTGCAGATGCGCGACTCAAACCGAACCAAACCTACCACCTGTACGGGAAAAGAACCCATGCTAAGCGATAATGCTTAGTGGGGAGAACATATAGAAATATATGGGCGGCCACTCACAATGGTCGCCGAGGTATAGCACATTCGAATGGCATATGCACATGGACTTCACAGATAGATATATATATATTTGCATATAAAAGCCATTCATTTATAAAATCATATCCACTTCAAAAACTCATGCCAAATCCAAGCAGACAGAGTACTATACAAGCTACAAGCATCACTATGCAGAAATGCATACAACCTCAAATGCATATACTCACCGAAGAATCAAATATCAAACCACATCATGCTTAGCTACTCAACAACTGAATATGCAGCCTTCATTCTAGTAACCTAAACTTTAACTGAAAACCCACTCACATGCAATAACGCACCCGACTACCATGCAAAGCTACAAGACACTTAAACCTACTTTTGTCAGACCATAACACACACACCAGCCAACACCCCAAGGGACAACGTCCAAAACCACCACACTTCCCCTGCGCAACTCTAATATATGAAATATCATACCATGGAACATAAACACATAACAACATGTCGAGGATATTACAATAGCTGACACCAAGGGAAACATATAGCATAGTATTAAATTCGTTGTGTTCACTAGATCAAAATTATATTCATACTTATTTTAATTCATAAATTAATCATAACAGCTAACAGCACAAAATCACATTAATATACATACAAATTAACCATAGCATTCCAAAATTCCAGCTTACATTTATATACATTTTAATTTATCGCATCACTATACAAAAATGCAGTATCCACATTATATGACACACCGGCTTCACATACACATACCATAAACAAGATAATTTACAGATAAAGACAAAGGTACCACTACAAAAAAAGCATGAATTAGCGACCAAAATTAGCGACGGCCATATTTTCGTCGCTAATTAGCGACTGATTAGCGACTGTTTTGATAATTAGTCGCAAAAATGCATTTTTTCAATTTTAGCGACTAAATAGCGACGGAAATAAAAAAACAGTCGCTAATTTTTGCCAGCAAATACTGGCGCCTTTTTTTGCGTCTAAATTTAGCAACTAAAAAAATTTCGTCGCTATTTTGCGATGGATTAGCGACAGTTTTTCAATCTGTCGCGAAAACGTGAATTTTTAATTTGGTATAAATTTTACCGACGAAATAGCGACAAAAATTCCGTCGCTAAAATTTTTTAATTATGAGAACATTTTTTAGAAATTTAATTTTTACTTTAGCGACAGAATAGCGACTAAAAATCCGTCGCTATTTTAATTAAATTTTTTAAAAATATATATATTTTTGATTTTTGATTTTACTAAGTATTAAAATATTAATAAAAATATTCATACATGCTTATGGTTATTAATTATTTTTAATAGTTTTGCTTTACACAATAAATTATATTTAATAATTTTTTTAGTACTTTTATTGATTGATATACATTTTTTAATTGTATTTTTTCTGGCTTGTAATTGTTTTATATTATGAATTTTATTTTTAATTTGTCTAAAATAAATTTTTTATTATTTAATTATTTAAAAATTTAATTAAAATATTAGATGGGTGAATTGAAATTAAAATTAATAAATAAATTTATTAAGAAAGATGTGTTGATATTATCTTAGGATTTTAAATTAATAACTTTGACTAAATAAATTATATATACAAATAAATAATTAAATTAAAATGAATAAATTAATATATACATGTATATATTATAATGCTCTGATAAATAAATAATTAAATTACATTACATTACATTAAATTAAATGAAATAAATTAAAGTTTATTTATTTAATGAATAAAAAGGAAAATATTGTCTAAAATAATAAGTATACTTAAAAAAAATTAAATGATTTAAGTGAAGGATATAAAGGGAATTTTTGGGCATAAAAATCTGCCCTAACCTAAGCCTTTTTCTCTCATCTTTTTCTTTTTTTTCCTTTCTCTCTTCTTTTCTTCTTTGCCGTTGAACCAGGCCCCCCTTTGCCCCTCTACGTTTCCATCATCTCTGCCCTCTTCCTCCACCGTTGTTGTTGCCGGTCCTCTCTCCATCTTCCTCTCTCTTCGCGCGACAACAGATCCCACCCCAGCCCGTCGCACGCCCAGATCCAGAGCCCAGCCGTTCTCGCGCCCAGTTCCGGAGACCAGTCGCCTCACCACCACCTCCCACCCAGTCGCGCCAT
The DNA here is from genome assembly GCA_947683425.1 of Excoecaria cochinchinensis. NCBI lineage: Eukaryota > Viridiplantae > Streptophyta > Magnoliopsida > Malpighiales > Euphorbiaceae > Excoecaria > Excoecaria cochinchinensis. The sequence continues at coordinate 25,358,035 of CANTUQ010000092.1, read as the reverse complement.
CGTCGCCACCAGCTCCCACCCCAGTCCGTTGCGCGCCCAGATCTAGATCCCAGCCCTCGCGCGACCAGTTCTGGAGCCCAGCTGCCTCGCCACCGCCTCCCACCCTAGCCCGTCGCGTCGCATCTCTGTCAACCCCACCCCTTTCTTCCCTTATTTGGCTGTAAGTTTTTCTTAATTCCTCCAAGTTTTAATTTTAATATATATATATTGGTTATGGAATTATAGAGGTTTTAATTATTGGGGATGATAATAATTGTTAATTTTATGGATTATATTGTTTTAATTATAAAATGTCACTATTTTTCTCAATATTTTTTTTGCCTTCGTAGAAGAGAAGAGAAGAAGACAAACCAAAGAAATGGTTTCTGAGAATTCTGTACTATTTAATTGGGTGAATATGTATATTAATAGATTTAATTTGTTACCTAATTCTTTACTATTTATTTTTGATGAATGAGAAAAGCTTTGAGTTAGGGTATAAAAGAAACTTGGGACATTAAAATTTATCTATAATTAACATAATAGAAATTAACGAGTAAGATGAACTGTGTTATTGAGTGAAGAAAATTGATACTAAAGGGATGCATAGAGTAACTAATACGGATATGTGTATAAGGCATGTGTTAAGTTTGTGGAATATGTGTATAATGCATGTGTTAAGTTTGTGGAATTGTTACAGTTAACTATGTGTATAAGGCATGTGTATAAGTTTGTGGAATTATGAGCATGCTTTAAAAAGCATTTGATTTTAACAAATGCCTGCATTTGATAACAACTGTGGGTGATTTAGAGCTACAATTGGTGTTGTTACAATTTTATATTATTTGCTATTTGTTGTTAACTTTAATTTTATTTTTTCTCATAATTTATAAATTAGGTGGTTCGTGAAATAATTAAAGATCCAAAGTGGCGGCATTCCACCGATATTTCAAGATTTTGTAAAGTATTTTTTTGTTGTAATTTTTAAATATTTTATAATAGTGGCCATGAGTGTATATTATTTAATATAGTTTTAATTATGTGTAAATTAATTTTTAATTTTATTTTATTAACGAAACTCGGATATTTCGAGTCTATGGTATTATATTTTTTAAATTTATAGCATTGTTAATAATATTGCATAATTATTATTTACATAAATTAAGTTTTTGATGTAATAATAATAATAATAATAATAATAATAATAAATTAATTAAATAAAAAATAATATTAAAAAATTTAATATTTTTTAGCGACGGAATAGCGACGAACAATCCATCGCTAAAATTTCTTAAACTCCCCCTCTTACGAGTTAATTAGCGACGATTTTTTCCGTCGCTATTTTTAGCGACCGTTTTCGATTTTAGTCACAAAAATTTAGCGATAGCTGGATTTGCGACTGTTAGTCGTCTTATCGCTAATTGTGATTAGCGACAGAATTCAAGGGATTAGCGACGGAAATTGCCGTCGCTAAATATACCGGTCAGAGTTACATTTAGCCTATTCAGAGACTTGTAATCACATTCACATATCCCAAAACCATACTCATACGGATATCACATTCTTATGTTCGTAACTAATCAGATTAGCATGCTTGTAAACACAAAATAACAAACAACACACCTGCTAACTCACAATAGTGGATATCGAGTGAACAAACTGTACCTTACGGGTACGAATCGAAAAGCAACATCATTGTTTTCCACTATCAAAACGTTTCACAAAGAGGACCTTAAACAAGATCCATACACTAAAAGGGTTCGCGAGGAACCAGCCAGGGACCTGATCGGGGTCCATTCGTTCAAAGGACGCTACAGCTACACAAAACTCTATTAGGCATGCCTAACTATCCACTAGACTGACTCTCGCAGGTCATGCATGAAACAATTCATGTTTTGCATTGCATAATATATATATCATCAAGCATAAATCAGAGTATGATAGCACTACAAGAAAAAGGGGCATTAGTGACCAAAATTAACGAAGGTAAAAATTTTTGGTCCCTAAACATATAATAATAGGGACCAAAATTTTTTCCCTTCATCCACTTTCATTTTTGGGTCAATAAACAGCGAAAGTAAAAATTTACTGTCATTAAAAATGAAAAATTCGGTCCCTGATTGTGAAGCTACACGCGAGAACATATCCCGCTTTTTCTTTTGCCCTTTAGAGTCAACTCATAAAAACAATTAAAAACTAATTTGTTGAAATTTATTTACTTAAAAGAAACCCTAAATCCTTCTCTCCAAGAGCAGAAAATGAGATTTCAGGTCGTGATAGAGCTTTGCATCCTCCTCCTCCTGCCTAATTTTCTTTTCTTTTGGCTTCTTCTATCTTTTTCTTTACTTCACCATTAAATAATCCTCAAACCTTTTGATTCTCTTCTAGCGTCATTACCCAATTGAAGAAACTTACTTCAGTGCTCAAACAAGGTACGAATTCATCACTGATCTTATTTTTGTTTTGATTAATTTATTCGGATTACAACCTCATGAACGTGAAAATGCGATGTAGTTTAAGTATCCTCCTCCTCTCTTGGACCCTGTTCTATACTGCACTAAGAAACAAATTTTAGTCTTCTTTTTTAATTTTTTTTACTCTTTGCCTCTGTTCGATACTCTTTGCCTCTGTTTTGTACTCTTACCCCATTTTTTGTTTGTCCATATCTACTCCATGGTTCATATAGGGTATCGAGCTGTGCAATTCTATCCAATTTTACCCAATTTCACAGAGATACAGGTTTGCGTTCTCTTTTTCTACTTGCTTTGTATTTTTTTCAGTTAATCATCTTCTTGATTTAAATATCTCTACTGAATTTTTTTATCTCATGCTTTAGAAATTTTTCATAATTTGCATTCATTTTTTTAATCTCATCACAGAAGAGATTCTTCATTTTTTCTTTGTAACAGAAATGACAAGTGTAAATTTCAGCTTAATAATTTGCATCATTAGAGAAATAATCGAGTTTAGGCAATTATCTTGCAGGTTAATCGACTGTCTTGTAAATTTCATGTTAAATATCTATTCTCAGTTTATTAATTTTTTTAGACCGATTCTAGTAATGTAATTAGTTGTTGCCATCCTCATCATATAATAAATATCTGCTTATAAACATACAAGTTTCTTTGTAGCTGTCTTTCCGTTTATTTGATAGACACAGAATGGACTCTGTGTTTATAGACTCTGTGTTTGATAAACCCTTGCATAACATTTGTGGATTCATTTGGAGTTTAAGAAATTATATATCTAATCTTAATTAGTTTGGTGAACAATCTGTAACACCCCCATTGTCGCCCTCGTTGGAAGGGCGCCGGCGGGCGCGCTACCCGACGCTCACTCACAAACTTGCACACATACACTAAGTGGAAGCACACATTCATACAATGACGACATACGAAAATACAGCGTAAATTAAAACTTTAAAGAAACAATAGCTGAACATACATTAACTCGCATATATACAAACCATCATATAGCGGAAGCATAAGGCGAAAGAGAAAATGAAGGAATAACTGAAAACTTAATTACAATAAGATCCTTACATGACAAAATACAAAAGCAAAAAGCTACAAAATTACAGAATCCGAATACAAGAGCTAAAGCCAAAAATGACAAAACACTTTTAACTTCGATGTGGCCAACCCTGCAGATGCTCGACTCGAACTGAAACAAAACCTGCCACCTACACGGGAAAAGAACCCGTGCTAAGCGATAACGCTTAGTGGGGAGGAACAAAGACAAAAGGGCACTAAACCAACAAACATATAACATCATGTAAAAATACATATAAACTCATAAGCAAACACTTACCGGTTCTTCCGAAGTATCAGATATTAGAAGGCGAATCATGCAAAGAGCCAAGTTATATAAACACACAGATGTCATATCAAAATACCCATATACCAACCAAAAGCTGATTCATACACAATGCAACTATCATGCAGAGGTGCACAGACACATTAACTAATACCCGAATTACGAAATCGATACATTATACTACCATACAATGATGTACACAAATATCATGCAATGCCACTAGAGGTCTAAATATACGATTATCATGCCATAATACACGCACCCTAACCGAGAACCGACTGACAAGGTCAAAGCATAACACCTCCGCTGTGCCACTCTGATATAAATACTATCATGCCGAAGACACTCCAAAGCAGAGACCAAAATAATAACATAACATCACTTCATCATGCGATAATACGAATAAATCTTACATACACTAACTCAGATCCATTAAGTATCAACGCATATGATGTGAGTTTAATTGAGGTATAATTTAGTATTTATTTTGTATGAGTTTATGTAATTAATCATGCAATTGTGTGTAAAATTTGATGTGATATGTTAGCTTATGTTTATTTGTATTAGTTGAGTGTTTATTGTGTTTGTTGGTCTTTTTAGGTGAAAATAAAGAGAAAATAATATATGGAAGGAGAGGATAACGAGAGAGGAGCAGGTCATGTCTCATACAAGCGATCACGTGACGTGACTGGATCAAGAAGAACGAAGAGGAAAGAGAAAAGAAGAGAAGAGAAAGGGGAGAGGAGGCGAGACGTGAGCGCCAGTCATGCCACACACAGCCAGTCACGCCACACACAACCAGTCACGCCACGTGATGGGGAGTAGCGACTCGTGACTCGCTAGAGAAGGAAGAGAAAACCGAGAGAAAGAAAGAAAGAAGAAAATAAGGAGCGTGTTCTGTCGCGATCGCGATAACGTTGCGAGCGCGACAGAGACGACCGTTGGGACAGTTTTGAGCCAAAAGTCACTTGAAAAGGCACCTTCTTTCACCAAACTTTGCAACCATTCTCAAGGGACACAATCTTTAAATTATTATCTATAAATATGTAGTTTCACTGTAATTTTAGGATATGGAATTTTAGTTAAGTAATTTTTCTGTATTTTGCAAGACAGATTTTTCTTAGTAAAATTTCTATTTAGTTTTATGTTTTGAAGAAGAATATCAAGGAGAAGAAAATCTATTTCAAGAGATTGAGAAAAGGGTTGAAAGGCTTCTATCTTATTCTCTTATTTTTAATTCTTCTCCAATATTTTTATGAATATCATTTCAATGAATTTGCATGTTATAATTCTTTCTATTTTCATCTACTTTCATGATCTTTCAATGTAGATTCTCTACTAGTATATTTTGCATGATTTTTACAAGTTAAAGTAATTCGAGAGTTTTCTTTATCTGACATCTAATAGAGTTGCATTATCAAGTTATATTTTAAGAAATCGGTATATTGAGATAATTGCTATAGGTTGGTGATTATTCTTAAAATATGTCATTAGAAACCTCTAATTCATTAATGAAAGTTGTGAGTTAGAATTTTAATTGCATATTTTAGGCATTTTAATTTATGTCGAGAGAGTAAATTAGAACTTTAGTTCAACTTGGCTTGCATGAAAGATGAATAAATGTTAATCAAAATGATGGATCAAATTCATTATTTTTAGTTCTTCATTCATATTTCCTTTATCTTCTTATGATAAACATAAATTAGGTTTAATTAATTATTATAATAAAGTAGTTCAAATTTAACCATCAAATTTATTACCATTATAAACAAGATTAAAATTGATTAGTAATAGTGTGTAAAAAACGTTCCTCGTGGGATCGACATCTTAAGTACTATTGCGGTACACCGTATACTTGTGGTCAATAAGCATATATAAAAAATGCTCAACAAGTTTTTTGGCGCCGTTGCCGGGGAACGGTTGTTTGCCATTATGAAAATTGATTTATGATTTTGGATTACAATATTTTGTTTTGTTTTAATTTGTTTGTGTGTTTAATTTAATTTTGTGTTTTGTTTTTGGTTTACAGGATTTGAAAGTTCATGCCTAGTACAAGGAGTTCTTTAGAAGAGCTTGAACCTTTAAATCCTGAAATTGAAAGTTTCTTGTCAAGTAACCGGAAGTCAAATAGAAAGAAGAACAAAAATAGGAGATCAATTATCATGGCTGAAGAAAATCCACCAAGACTCATGGACTTTGCCACACCTACTTTGAGTGGTGCTCAACAAGGAGTGGTAAGGCCAACGGTAAATGCAAATCAATTTGAAATTAAGCCTTCATTGTTACAAATGATTCAAAATAGTATACAATTCTATGGTTTGGCAAATGAGGATCCAAATGCTCATTTGGCCAACTTTCTTGAAATATGTGATACCTTTAAGATCAATGGAGTTTCGGCTGATGCAATCAAGCTTAGGCTTGTCCCATTCACTTTGAAGGATAAAGCAAAGGCTTGGTTGAATTCATTGACAAGGGGATCTATAACCACTTGGGACCAATTGGCCCAAGCATTCTTATCAAAATATTTTCCATTGGCCAAAACTGCAAAAATCATAAAGGATATCACTACATTTGTTCAAAATGACAATGAATCATTATATGAGGCTTGGGAAAGATTCAAGGAATTGCAAAGGATGTGTCCACACCACAACCTTCCAAGAGAGCTCTTGATGCAAACCTTCTATAATGGAGTTAATCCAACTACAAGAGGGACTATAGATGCTGTAGCTGGTGGATCCTTGATGAGAAAAACAATTGATGCAGCATATGAGCTATTAGAAGATATGGCAATGAACAATTGTATGTGGCCTCCAGAAAGAGTAAGGGAGTATAATAATTCTAATGCTAGGGGGGTACATTCAGTAGATTCTATGGTTGCATTACAAGCCCAAATTGAATCATTGAATCATGGAGTTAATAGCCTAAGTATGGGTGGTAATTCATCAAATGCATGTAATGTTTGTGGTCAACAAGGGCATAAGAGTGACAATTGCAGCTTAGGCATGGTTAATAAGGAAGAGCAAGTTAATTTTATGCAAGGCCAAGGGCGTGGTAATCCTTATTCTAATACCTATAACCCTTGTTAGAGGAGTCATCCTAATCTTTCATGGGGAAATAATAATAATAACAACCAAAATAGGGGAGTAGGATACCAACAACCACAAGATAGGTTTGGTGCTTTTGAAGGGAAGATTGATAAGTTTATTGAGGAAATTAATTATAAGATGAATTCTCAAGATGAAAGTCAAAAGAAACTTGAGGCAAAAATTGATCAAATCACTAAAAATCATGCTGCCTCTATTCATAATCTTGAGGTTCAATTAGGCCAACTTGCTAGTTCGTTATCTTCTAGAAATTTAGGATGTCTTCCAAGTAATACTGAGGAGAATCCTAGGGAGCACATTAGGCCATGATATGTCTAGTTCTTTTATTTAGGTTACTTAGCTATATTTTCTTTTTAAATTTATTGTACTTTGTTTTAGATTAGTTAGGTAGTTTTATTTTTTGTAATTTAGATTTTAATGCTACTAACACATTTGCTTTTATTTTGCAGCTAATTTAGTAAGATTAGTTAATAAAAAAATAAAAAAAATAATAACAAAATAACAAAATAAATAAAAAAAATAATAATTTTGCAGAAGTTGTATTATGTCGCGATCGCGGCAAGTATCGATCGCGATAGAAGGCGATGAAGCACATTTCAGTAGGTAGCTGTACATCTTCACGTGTCGTGACTTCAAGGTTCGACTCGTGACAGGTGGACATGCTAAGGAGAAGTCGCGTAGTGAGAAGCATCACGAGTCGTGACGATGCCTCACGACTCGTAACGCGTGATCAACGAATCAGAACCAAAAACCCATCATCTTCAAGGGTTGAGCAGGAATCTGAAGAGGTTAACATTGCTGTTCATTATGGTGCTCTATTTCCTATATTTTCTGTAGATGAAGGCAGTAGGTATTTAACCATTCGTGATAGGCATTTGATGCAATGTAAGTATTTTCCTGATTCCTTGCTTATTCAAATTGGCATGTTAGATGTAGTTAATGACATATTACGATGCTGTGGCTTGTTAAAATTTGCATCTATGCATAAAGATATTCGTCCTGATTTGGTTTTAGAATTTTACACCACATTGAAAAAGAATGATGATAATGAAAATTGGTTAGATTTTAGGTTGGCTGGTAAACCTTATACTTTGACCTATTTTATAATGAATAGGATGTTTAGATTTTCTCAAACTGGTTTAACTGATCCAACTAAATCTTTTAAGCCACATGAATTTTGGACCTTTTTAACTGATTTGCAATCACCTTATAGGGCTAGGGATGCTAAGTCTATGTTTATTAAAGATTTGAGATATTGGCTATTGCATAGGGTTTTAGCTTCTCTAGTTTTTAATAGGTCTGAATTTAACAGAGTTACATATAATGAATTATTTTTGATGTGGTGTGTACAAAAACGTAAGGATGTATGTTGGCCTTTTTGGATAGTTAGTCAATTGCTGCAATGTGTTAATAAGCATGATTCACCTTTAACTCATGGGCATGTTATTTCTAGTATTGCAAGGAGTTTAAATGTGGATTTAGATGCCTATTATCGAGTTTTTCCTTGCCTTTATTTTAATAAGAATGTGTTAGTTCGTGGAGAGGTTGTTGGTAATAATTTTCAGGAAATTCCACCTCGTACTCGATCATGTTGGAGGGATATTCCTGGAACTTCTGAGCCACAAGTAGAGGTACAAGAAGAAGAAGGTGATGATGAGGGGGCAAGTGAAGATGAAGTGATGCCCGATATTCCAGCAGATGTGGCTGCTGCTCCTGAGGTTGGCTCATCTAGCCATAACATTCCATTGATGTTATCTAATATGCAAGAACAACTTTCTTCCATTGAGCAACGTCAAAGGCGGCTGGAGTACAAGTTTGATAATTTCATTATACAAGCTGGCTTTGTGGTTCCATCACCTCCACCTTCACCATGATAGGGGAGTTTTCTTTCTCTTTATTTTATTTGTTTTTTTTACTTGTTTTTGTGTGTCATTCCTAGACATTGAGGACAATGTTGGTTCTAAGTGTGGGGGAGTGAGTTAGCTTGTTTGATTATTGTTTTATATGTTTATGTATGTGTTGTTTATATGTTTGTTGTGTGTTTTTATATTTCAATTAGGTTTTTAGTAAGCTTTATTATGAGGCATTGTTTATTTGGTATATTATACAGGTTGTTAAGTCAATTATCCTCTATGCTCATTATTATCAGTTTTTCTAAATTTTTTTAGTATGTGTTTTAAGTTTTTCAAGTTATTTTCTTTTACTTATTTCAATATTATAGATTATTTAGTCTTTTTAACTAAACATGTTTTTAAAGTTAGAATTTTCTCATTTAGTTAAAAATTTTAAAGTTTTTAGTTGCTTAAGGAAACTATAGCCGTAATACTTATCTTTTATATTTTCAATAATGGATGAGGACTAAAAATAAAAGAAAAATAAAAATAAGTGGGATGGAGCATAAAATGCACCCACTCAAGTCATAAAAAGAAAAAAGAAAGCAAGATATACATAAAAAATTGCAAAAATATGGGATGGAGCGTAAAGCGCACCCGTATTACTTTCTCTTGCTAAAAATATAAAAATAACAAAAAGAAAAATCAAAAGAAAAGAAAAACAAGCAAAGTCTAAAAATGCCATTAGATTGGATCAAGGGTAAGTGAGCTCAAATTGTCCTAAGTGCAGCTAGTTGCTTGAGAATTTTAACTTTATGGTTAATTTTCTTTCTTTTAAGTCATGTTTAGTTTTGATAGACTTCATACCCTTTATGTTGGCATTAGTAAAGTTAAGTAATTTGTTGAATTTTGGATGCATACTTTAAAATTTTGACTTACTAATCTTTTTCTGAGTGTATGAGATATTTGGTTCTTTTCAATTCTATTACATATGTTTTTTGTTGGTATTTTGTAATGATGTTTACTGGCTGTTGAATTTGCTTATTTCTTTTCTCTTGCTTGAGGGCAAGCAAGGGTTAAGTGTGGGGGAATTTGATGTGAGTTTAATTGAGGTATAATTTAGTATTTATTTTGTATGAGTTTATGTAATTAATCATGCAATTGTGTGTAAAATTTGATGTGATATGTTAGCTTATGTTTATTTGTATTAGTTGAGTGTTTATTGTGCTTGTTGGTGTTTTTAGGTGAAAAATGAAGAGAAAAAAATATATGGAAGGAGAGGATAACGAGAGAGGAGCAGGTCACGTCTCATACTAGCGATCACGTGACGTGACTGGATCAAGAAGAACGAAGAGGAAAGAGAAAAGAAGAGAAGAGAAAGGGGAGAGGAGGCAAGACGTGAGCACCAGTCACGCCACACACAGCCAGTCACGCCACACACAACCAGTCACGCCACGTGATGGGGAGTAGCGACTCGTGACTTGATAGAGAAGGAAGAGAAAACAAAGAGAAAGAAAGAAAGAAGAAAACAAGGAGCGTGTTCTGTCGCGATCGCGACAACGTTGCGATCGCGACAGAGACGACCGTTGGGACAGTTTTGAGCCAAAAGTCACTTGAAAAGGCACCTTCTTTCACCAAATTTTGCAACCATTCTCAAGGGACACAATCTTTAAATTATTATCTATAAATATGTAGTTTCACTGTAATTTTAGGATATGGAATTTTAGTTAAGTAATTTTTCTGTATTTTGCAAGACAGATTTTTCTTAGTAAAATTTCTATTTAGTTTTATGTTTTGAAGAAGAAGATCAAGGAGAAGAAAATCTATTTCAAGAGATTGAGAAAAGGGTTGAAAGGCTTCTATCTTATTCTCTTATTTTTAATTCTTCTCCAATATTTTTATGAATATCATTTCAATGAATTTGCATGTTATAATTCTTTCTATTTCCATCTACTTTCATGATCTTTCAATGTAGATTCTCTATTAGTATAATTTGCATGATTTTTACAAGTTAAATTAATTCGAGAGTTTGCTTTATCTGACATCTAATAGAGTTTCATTATCAAGGTATATTTTGAGAAATCGGTATATTGAGATAATTGCTATAGGTTGGTGATTATTCTTAAAATATGTCATTAGAAACCTCTAATTCATTAATGAAAGTTGTGAGTTAGAATTTTAATTGCATATTTTAGGCATTTTAATTTATGTCGAGAGAGTAAATTAGAACTTTAGTTCAACTTGGCTTGCATGAAAGATGAATAAATGTTAATCAAAATGATGGATCAAATTCATTATTTTTAGTTCTTCATTCATATTTCCTTTATCTTCTTATGATAAACATAAATTAGGTTTAATTAATTATTATAATAAAGTAGTTCAAATTTAACCATCAAATTTATTACCATTGTAAACAAGATTAAAATTGATTAGTAATAGTGTGTAAAAAACGTTCCTCGTGGGATCGACATCTTAAGTACTATTGCGGTACACAGTATACTTGCAGTCAATAAGCAGCATAATCTCTAACTATCTAAACATGCATAAGACCGTCCCCCAACAATGCTCATTCACTAACTGAAACCACTTACAAAGCTAATACTCCATACCCTTACATTACTACATCAATACACGTAGAAGCATACAGAGAAACATAGAAACCTAACAACATGCTGAAATTACTACAACAGCAGAGACCGGCATAACATACACAGCAATACTCCATAACATTACACAATATAAATGCTACCATACCATGTAATGTAAACACATGTCAACATACCGAAATCACTATGATGGCATAAACCAAGGAAACATATATCATGGCTCTACCTTCATAGCATTCAAGAGGACAAGTTCATAAGATTAAACATATTAATTTGCATACTTAAAGCCACCACTGATCCGATTCACATGCTTATATACTATGGAAAGATGCTTGAGTTACAAAAGTAAATGCATTAGTCGAATCACATTCAAAGCATTTGAAGCTTATAACACATCATATAACAAATGCGGATAATCGGGTCAGATATAAAATCATGCTTACTTAATAAAGACACACATTCCGAAGCCCATATTCACGTTCATATACATATAAACTGATTCCTCGAATCATTATCATGCTCATTCGGATATCACATTCTCATAGTTATTTTAAAGCAATACAAAACAACAAAGCACCTGCCGACTCACAATAGTGGATAACGAGTATACGGGCAGTACCTTACGGGTACAAATCGGCCAAAGGGGTACCTTACGGGTACGAATCGAAAAACAACATCATTTTCCACATTCGAAAACATTTTAACAAAAGGGGATCTTAAACAAGATCCATTCACGCTAAAGGGTTCGCGAGGAACCAAACAGGGACCTGATCAGGGTCCAAACGTTCAAAGGTGCTGCAGCTAAAGAGACTCTATTAGGCATGCCTAACTATCCACTAGACTGACTCACACAGGTCATGCATAAAACAAATCATGCTTCGAATCACATAATACATATACCTATATATATCATCAAGCATAATCCAGAGTATAGGAGAGTTATACATATATTCATAATGTCAGTCATACCTCGCACAAATCGTATGATGAAACATACAATATGATTCGATCAATACACGTTAGTACTATTCAAAATTCTAAAACATTCCAGAGTCAAACATAAGACAATATTCTGCCAACTATTAACAATACATAATCTCAAATATGCAATGATACAATTTACACTTAAACATAGTGTAGACACCGGGTTCCGAACCCCGGCATGAAATGAAAATGGTGATTTTTGATCCTTGATTATTCCCTCCGAAAAAAAAAAATAATAAAAAAAAATATATAAATAAAAAATAAAATAAAAAATAAAAAATAAAAAATATAAATATAAATATGTGTGTGTTAAATTAGGTAATTAATTAGTTGATGTTGTTAGTTAATTAAGTGGTTAATATTATCGTGTTAATTAAAATGCATGTAAAATTAAAGTTGAAGTGTGTAATTAATTAGATAAAATATATACATGTATGATAATTTAAATGGATTAATTAGTGTAATGTTTAATTAATAGAGAGTTTAATTAATATGTAATGTTTAATTATATTATGTGTTAGTTTAATTAATATGTATGTATGTGTGTTATTAGAATTAAATTATTTAAAATATAAAATGAAAAAGGAAAAGGAGGGAAATAATTGAGTGAGGAAATGACCATTGTACCCTTAACCCTAATTTGAGGGTGTATAAAAAGAAAAGAATGAGCAAAAATAGGGGGGCTCTCTCGGCTGGACAAAAAATTGAAAGAAAAAATAGAGAACGAGAGAGAGCAGGGGGTCGGCTGGAACAAGGAAAGGAAGAACAAAAAGAAAAAGAAAGCAAAAAAAAGATACAGAGAGAGCAAGAGAGCCGGCCAAGGAAAAAACCAAGAACAAAGAAAAATTAGAGCAAAAGAAAAGGGAAAGAAACAAATAGAGAGCAAGAAAATCCAGAAAGCAAGGCAAAATAAAATAGAAAGAGATCAAGGCAAAGAAAAAACAAGGAAAATCAAAGAATAGAAATAGGAAATAAGAAGAGAGGGACAGCCAGGGGTGGCCAAACGGAGCACAGAACAGAGACGCCGGAAAGAAGAAGAAAGAAGGGAAAAAGAAGAGGGGGAGGCGGAGCCTCCGCCGGCCAGCCACGCCGCCGTCCAGTCACACGCGCCACACCGGCGAACTCCCCACGTCCAGACGCTTCAGACGACGGCAACCGTTCCTCCATCGGACTCCGGCAGACGGCGCGTGGATGAGATCGGCGAGAAGAAGCCCACAACGCTCCGACGCAATTTCCGGCCAAGTCCGACGACATCCCGGCGCGTGACCAGCTCCGGCGAGATCCTCGGGCGCCGATCTATCTTCCGGCATAGGTGGTGTCGGCCACCCCCCTCCGACAGCGCCTCCGGCGAGGTAAACCCCATTTCCCCCTATTTTATATATTTATATATATTATTATTATTCTTATTATTATTATTATTATATATATATGTATATTATATATTTATTTAATTTCTGTTTTAATTAGTATTAATTATTATTATTATTATTATTATTATTATATTATTATTTAATTTCTGTTTTTATATTTATTTGTATTATTATTATTATTATTATTATTATTATTATTATATATTTATTTATTTTCTGTTTTTATATTTGTTGTTATTATTATTATTATTATTATTATTATTATTTGTTATTATTATATATTTATGCATTTTATGTCTATTATTATTAATATCATTATACTTATTTATTATTAATTATTATTCTGTGTTCATCTTATTACTATTATTTTATTATTATTATTATTATTATTATTATTATTATTATTATTATATGTTTATTATTATTATTATTATTATTATTATTATTATTATTATTATTCTGTTTTTACCATCATTAGTATTATATGTTTATTTTATGTTTGTTGATGTCATATTGTTATTATTATTGTTATTATTATTATTATTATTATTATTATTATTATTATTATTATTGTGGTTAGTTATTATTATTTTAATGTCATTATTATTATTATTAGGATTGTGTTAATGTTATTACTATGTTTATTATTGTTGATGTTATTATTTTATTGCTTTAATTAATATTGTCATGGTCATTATTATTATATTATTTTACAGCATTATTATTATTGTTATTATTATTATTATATTATATCATTGCTATTAATATCATTATTTATTTTATATTATTATTATTATTTTACCTATCTATTATTGTCATTTTATGTTTATTTATTATTTATTATTATCATTATTATCAGTTTATGATATTATTATTAGCATCATTATTTTTATTGTTATTGATCATCATAATTGCCATTTGTGTTTTTATATTCATTAATTCTCTATTTATTTAATTAATTAATTAATTCATTTATTTATTTATCACTTAATTTAATTTAATCCATTATTGACCTTTATTATTTTTCTCAATTTACTTTATTCAACTATTTATTTGTTTATTTATTTATTCAATTATTTATTTATTCATTATTAACCAATATTAATTTTATGTCATGATTGTAACCACGAGCGGCACATGGCTCGTCCAAGGAGCACGGTCGAGGTGAGTAGATTAGGATTTTATTTATTATTATGAAATATGTAATTATTATTTTGTTTTATTTTATTCGCTTTTGGTCTGTAATAACAAATGATTTTTCGACCGCATTAAAAAGAATCACCACATAAATATTTTCTACCGAAATGAAATTTGTCAATAAAACTGGACCAATGTCCACGTTTTCACTCCAAAACCAAAAGATTTAAATTGATTCAAGAATTTTATACTTTTCATAAAAAGTAATTGGGAACCAATGTTCCCGCCTAAAAGAATAGCCCGATTTATGTATGTATTCTTATTATTATATCTTCCTTTTATGATTTTATATTTATTTCTGGATAACTGTAAATATATTTTATTTATCGCTTTATTTGTTATTTTATTATTTTTTACTTGTTTGAATGCGCTTTAATTTATGGCATAACTCGTGTGAGAAGAGAGATAAAATAATTGATCCCAAAAACCCTTTTACATAATATTAACCAAAGGTATGAATAAGAGTGAGGTCCCGAACTCTCTCTGGTTTTGGCCTCATAAGGTTAGATTTATTTCCCGATGTTCTATCGGGTGGCGACTCCGTGATCCTGCCTTATGATAACCCAATAGACGCTCTCGTAAGTTGATTGCCAACAATGGGTTTGGATATATTTTTGTCCATTGCGAAGCGATCAGCTTTCACGAGTTTTAATGAACCTCCATCCGGTTTCGGGTCCTAAAAGCGGATTTCCGAGGGCCATTCGGATCGCGAGCGGGGTTCGGGCGCGTCACAGTGGCGACTCCGCTGGGGATATCATGAGATTTTGCTCCGAAAGTACCTTTGGTTAATCTAATGTAAATGAGTGTATGATCAAGAAATTTTATCCCTTTTCGAAAAATTGCATTGCATCATGCTAGAGCCTTAGAATTATGTTAGTTTGGTCCCTCTATTAGCCCCGGTGCGTTCCTGAAGCACGGCCTCATTTTCACTCAATTTGGGGAAGTGTTAAGGATAATCACCAGCCCAAGCCTCGTACCTCAATGGTATATCAAATGGTGACCCGATCGGTCGTTATGCTCGTGATGAGATAGACCCGTCGTGCAGGGATCATGCTTGGGTAGCCTTAAAGCAACACCACCTTGACCAAAGCTCATATAATGGCAATAGATACTTTCTCTAGGTGGTATGTACCTTAATACAGTCCTTGCTACGTGGGTCATTGTGTATTAAACAACATCAAACAAATTAAGTGGTCTTCTATGAAGAGCTTTAAAGCTTCGATAACCTCACCTTAATTTGGTTGAAGTGTCCAAATATACAATGGCCGAAAATCATACGCGTGCGCATCTTGAGAGACGTCATGCTCTAACACGCTCCTTGGGTCTCCCGTTGACCCACGGATTAAGCCCACCTAGGAAGAAACCAATTGATCTCGTGTGTGGGGGCAATAAGGTTGGAAGGATTTACTGCTTGCATGTGGTTATTATTGATGTATTGTATATTCATGTCATTCATAAACATAACCTTTTTACCATTTCCCATATATATACATTTTTTTCGTGCATAAAATTATTACATGTACTTATAATCGTGTGCATAGTTTTTCACGAATTTCAATGTATCATTCATACACAAATAAATTTTTTTGTATCTCCTCCTTATGTATACATCATTTTCTGTTCATAAAATCATTACATGTACCTATTACTTAGTGTATAGTTTCTTCGCATGTCTCATGTATAATAATTCTTTCCATACAATGATAGAAGTTGTACACTCTGTATATAAAATTGCTTGTATCATGATTTGTGAATATGAATGTAACATGTATTTATCTTGCATATACATGCATAGCAGTGCCTGTCACAACTCGCACTAACATTATGACATCCATAACATACATCATGCACCATTATCTGTATATACAGCATACATCATCGAATGTACATATAATTTTTTTTATCACACATGTTAGTCATTGTATATATCAATGCATGTCTTGCATGCTCATACCATGTAAATACGCATACTTTGTGAACACTATTTGTTTCGTGCAGACACTTTCATTGCATACCTCGTATTGCACGCATACTCCGCTCACTGTACACAATCATTCTTAAGCTGTGTCCCATCTCATGTGTATTATCTGTATATGTTTTGCACTTCTATATATGTGAGTTTTTCCACTCCTTGCAACTCATTGGCGCACATTTTCATGCCAGATCATCTTCATTCTACATCGCATCTTCATCTTACATACATATCTCTATCATGTATAAATCACACCATATGCACATACACCCTGTATTATGAACATTCATTCTCATGTTGTGTCATGTCTTGCACCTTTACCTTCATTGTATACTGCTCTTATGCATGCACGTTATTTATTATGCTGTGTTTACACACTCATATTTTTTCGTAGGTGTTTTACACGCACACACCTTTGCACATATTTCATGTACGCGTTTTTATACAAATATTTTTACACATGTTTCGCACATACAGTTCCTTACACGCATTGCTAATATACATGACGCTATTGCATATGACATTCAATATACATGATTTTTAACGCATAGTTTGTGCATATTCAAAAGAAAAAGAATAAAAAAAAAAGAGCTTTTGTGCCTACATGATTTTTTGTGCATATACATTTCTGATAGAGTAAAAATATTTTTTGTGTTAAGCTGTATCCTAAAATGCTGATATGTTTGCACCTCATTAAGGTACCTCTGACTCACAGTTTGACTCTGCCTAAGTAGTTCTCAATTATGAATGGATTTGATCTTAACTCTAGAAATCTGAGTTTCATTCCACTTTGAATTAAGTAAGAGGTGTATATGTTCGGTCTTTAAGAGCTAGATCACATGAAAATATTTGACTATACCACGTAATGTCTAAATTTCGAGCACTTTTGGCCCGTTTTGAAAATAAACTGAAAAAAAAAAAAATAAAAACTAGTTGCAATTAGGGGATTGGATGAAAACTCACTAAGAGCACTAGAACCTTTCCGATTACCCGTCAAAGCGACTCCTGGATAAGGCTGAATCTAGAAAATGATTTAGGCACCATTTCTTTGTATAGCTCTCTAAATGACCATTTCCTACCCTTATTTTACAATCGCTTGATAGCCCCTTGAGCCTTTATTTTGGTATGCTAAATGCGTGCCAGTTTTGTTGTTACACACATTAAAACTACCTTTCGCCTAAAATGATTTTGGCTTCCCCTTTAGAAGAATGGCCGCTCTAGTAACGATGGATGCACACTACGATATTCTCTTGAGCTATCAAAAATTGCCCCGATGAAAATGGGTCTACATTTCGAGAAGAGAATCTCAGTCATCGATAATGTTGTGGGTTGAAATCACCCTGATAAGAATGGGTCTGCACGTCGAGAAGGGAATTTTGATCATTGACAATTTTTTTGAGCTATCAATAATCACCCTGATAAGGATGGGTTTACCCATTGGGAAACGAAATTTTCAATCATCGATAATTTTTGGTCTACACTTCTGGAAAGGGGTTTGAATTATCGATAAACTTTTTGTGTAGTTAGAGACATGAGCTTGCGAAAACGAAAAAAAAAAAGAGAAAGCAAAGAAGAAAAAAGAAAAAAAAAATGAAGAAATATGGTAGGGTCCAAGATAGTACCCCTTGACGAGTTCGGTGGTTATCTTTTTAACTAAATTTTTATGCTGAGCTTGATGATTCAGAGCATTATCGAATCCAAATTCAAGAGTATCTGGACAGTATACAATTAGTCCGAAAATGATTCCATCATCCAAATAAACGTTGCGGCCGTTTTTCTCTAGCGACCTGATCCTCCTTTGATAGCCAATTACCTAAGCCTAACGTTACAACCAAAGTAAGACCTATTGATTCTTGGTTGGGCCTTATCTAACTAGCGGAGATGACCTTCTAGTAAGGTTTGGTACGTAGGAAGAGGCGTATGGTGTCTCTTGAGCTTCAAGCGAGAAGCCACGAGTGCATTTGCATTCGAGTTGAGTCTTGTCCTCGATATTGCATCTAGAATTTGCTTTTAAAAAAAAAAATGAAAAATTCTGTTTTGGCCTTTGCACATACACACAGAGATCGCATGGTATGTCTCGTATTCACATGCTGATTTAGTAAACATCGATACTTACGTGTTTCCTTTCTTACACTTCATTAGGAATGACTCCCGAATTCTTTTGCGAAGATTGAATCAGTTGAGAATGTGGTTCATTCAGTATGTTCAAAGGCAGTTAGGAACTTGAGTTTGAGGTACCTGATAGGTTGCACTCATTTTACAATCTTGGGGTATTTCTTATCACTACCCACGAAAATAATACTTTGCGTACACTCTCAGCAATATTCTTTGTAAATATGCTTTCTTCAAATGTTTTTACACATAATTGTAGCAAATATTCTCAATAAACAGTTTTACATGTACAATTCTTGGTGCATGTCTTTTGTCATAAGAGTTTTAGCCAATATATTTCATAAATGCTTTTGACGCACATGGCTCTTTATGGTTGCATCCACATTTTTCGCATGCAGTACATACATGTATATAATTTTTTTTTTTTTCTACACGTGTTTCATATACATAGTCGTAAGTGCACACATCGCACACACCCAATTCCCTACATAGCTTTCATGTATATAACATATCAAAGTCCTTTGAGAAGGCACAATCTCAAAGTCCTACTCAAAGTCCTCTGAGCAGGAAAGCAAGCCTATTCATGCATGCCATACCGGGGGCAAGCAGGT
The DNA here is from genome assembly GCA_947683425.1 of Excoecaria cochinchinensis. Classification (NCBI taxonomy): domain Eukaryota; kingdom Viridiplantae; phylum Streptophyta; class Magnoliopsida; order Malpighiales; family Euphorbiaceae; genus Excoecaria; species Excoecaria cochinchinensis. Next base: position 25,338,452 of record CANTUQ010000092.1, on the reverse strand, counting down.
GATCCAAATGATGGGTCCAGCTCAACGTTGTCAGACACTACCTAGAAAAGCAAGCCTATCCACGCGGTGCCGGGGGGCAATTAGTGAGCATCAAAGCCTCTTGATCAAAAGTCTCCCAGTGAGCATCAAAGCCTCTCGATCAAAACCTCCCAGTAAGCATCAAAGTCTCCCAGTGAGCGTCAACTGACAATGACCCCAACAGGCAGGTGCCGTTACAGGTACGTGTTTCTTTTATAATTTACCCTACAAATTTGCGTTTTCCTTTTTTTGCAGAAAAAAAAGAAAGTTCAAGAAAAACATTAGCGATAGAGCAGATCGCAACCTGGACTGCAGTTGGAGAACACTGCATCTCATAGATCGAGATTGTAGACCAATCAAAGCTGTGGTCAGAGGGTGCCGCACTTCACCAAATCGAGCTTGTAGCTAAAGCATGCTGCATCTCTCCAATCGAAGCTGTGGCCAGAGGGTGCCGCACTTCACCAAATCGAGCTTGTAGCCAAAGCATGCTGCATCTCTCCAATCGAATCGAAGCTGTGGCCAGAGAATGCCGCACTTCACCAAATCGAGCTTGTAGCCAAAGCATGCTGCATCTCTCCAATCGAATCGAAGCTGTGGCCAGAGAATGCCGCACTTCACCAAATCGAGCTTGTAGCCAAAGCATGCTGCATCTCTCCAATCGAAGCTGTGGCCAGAGAATGCCGCACTTCACCAAATCGAGCTTGTAGCCAAAGCATGCTGCATCTCTCCAATCGAAGCTGTGGCCAGAGAATGCCGCACTTCACCAAATCGAGCTTGTAGCCAAAGCATGCTGCATCTCTCCAATCGAAGCTGTGGCCAGAGAATGCCGCACTTCACCAAATCGAGCTTGTAGCCAAAGCATGCTGCATCTCACCAATCGAAGCTGTGGCCAGAGAATGCCGCACTTCACCAAATCGAGCTTGTAGCCAAAGCATGCTGCATCTCTCCAATCGAAGCTGTGGCCAGAGAATGCCGCACTTCACCAAATCGAGCTTGTAGCCAAAGCATGCTGCATCTCTCCAATCGAATCGAAGCTGTGGCCAGAGAATGCCGCACTTCACCAAATCGAGCTTGTAGCCAAAGCATGCTGCATCTCTCCAATCGAAGCTGTGGCCAGAGAATGCCGCACTTCACCAAATCGAGCTTGTAGCCAAAGCATGCTGCATCTCTCCAATCGAAGCTGTGGCCAGAGAATGCCGCACTTCACCAAATCGAGCTTGTAGCCAAAGCATGCTGCATCTCTCCAATCGAAGCTGTGGCCAGAGAATGCCGCACTTCACCAAATCGAGTTTGTAGCCAAAGCATGCTGCATCTCTCCAATCGAAGCTGTGGCCAGAGAATGCCGCACTTCACCAAATCGAGCTTGTAGCCAAAGCATGCTGCATCTCACCAATCGAAGCTGTGGCCAGAGAATGCCGCACTTCACCAAATCGAGCTTGTAGCCAAAGCATGCTGCATCTCTCCAATCGAAGCTGTGGCCAAAGAATGCCGCACTTCACCAAATCGAGCTTGTAGCCAAAGCATGCTGCATCTCACCAATCACCAATCGAAGCTGTGGCCAGAGAATGCCGCACTTCACCAAATCGAGATTGTAGCCAAAGCATGCTCATCTCACGGGCACCCAGTCTCCTCAAAAATTATCCTTGAGTCCTTCGTTAAAGGCATTATCCTTAAGTCCTTCTTTAAAGGCACTCTTAGTCTCCTCGGAGCATTATCTTTAAGTCCTTCTTTAAAGGCAAATTCATTATCCTTAAGTCCTTCTTTAAAGGCATTCTCAGCCGAAGAAGGGAGCATTACCCTTAAGTCCTTCTTTAAAGGCATTCTCAGTCTCTTCGGAGCATTATCCTTAAGTCCTTCGTTAAAGGCATTCTCAGTCTCTTCGGAGCATTATCTGTAAGTCCTTCTTTAAAGGCATTCTTAGTTAAGTCCTTCGTTAAAGGCATTCTCAGTCTCTTCGGAGCATTATCTGTAAGTCCTTCTTTAAAGGCATTCTCAGTCTCTTCGGAGCATTATCTGTAAGCCCTTCTTTAAAGGCATTCTCTTTAATTCCTTCTTTAAAGGCATTCTCAGCCGAAGAAGGGAGCATTATCCTTAAGTCCTTCTTTAAAGGCATTCTCAGCCGAAGAAGGGAGCATTATCCGTAAGTCCTTCTTTAAAGGCATTCTCAGCCGAAGAAGGGAGCATTATCCTTAAGTCCTTCTTTAAAGGCATTCTCAGCCGAAGAAGGGAGCATTATCCGTAAGTCCTTCTTTAAAGGCATTCTCAGCCGAAGAAGGGAGCATTATCCGTAAGTCCTTCTTTAAAGGCATTCTCAGCCGAAGAAGGGAGCATTATCCGTAAGTCCTTCTTTAAAGGCATTCTCAGCCGAAGAAGGGAGCATTATCCGTAAGTCCTTCTTTAAAGGCATTCTCAGCCGAAGAAGGGAGCATTATCCTTAAGTCCTTCTTTAAAGGCATTCTCAGCCGAAGAAGGGAGCATTATCCGTAAGTCCTTCTTTAAAGGCATTCTCAGCCGAAGAAGGGAGCATTATCCTTAAGTCCTTCTTTAAAGGCATTCTCAGCCGAAGAAGGGAGCATTATCCTTAAGTCCTTCTTTAAAGGCATTCTCAGCCGAAGAAGGGAGCATTACCCTTAAGTCCTTCTTTAAAGGCATTCTCAGTCTCTTCGGAGCATTATCCTTAAGTCCTTCGTTAAAGGCATTCTCAGTCTCTTCGGAGCATTATCTGTAAGTCCTTCTTTAAAGGCATTCTTAGTTAAGTCCTTCGTTAAAGGCATTCTCAGTCTCTTCGGAGCATTATCTGTAAGTCCTTCTTTAAAGGCATTCTCAGTCTCTTCGGAGCATTATCTGTAAGTCCTTCTTTAAAGGCATTCTCTTTAATTCCTTCTTTAAAGGCATTCTCAGTCTCTTCGGAGCGTTATCCTGTCCTTCGTTAAAGGCATTCTCAGTCTCTTCGGAGTATTATCCTTAAGTCCTTCTTTAAAGGCAAATTAATTATCCTTAAGTCCTTCGTTAAAGGCATTCTCAGTCTCTTCGGAGCATTATCCTTAAGTCCTTCTTTAAAGGCATTCTCAGTATTACCTTCAAGTCCTCTGAGGAGGCAAAACCTCAAAGTCCTCTGAGGAGGCAGAATCCTAAAGACCTCTGAGGAGGCAAAATCCCGAAGTCCTCTAAGGAGGCAAATCTTGAAGACCCCTGAGTAGGCAAATTTCAGAACATCAGCACTTTGTAAGTCTGGAGTAGACTCAGCGCAGCTCAAGAGAGCAACCCTGCGTTTTGTAAGTCTGTAGCAGACTCGACGCATTCACCACATCATCACTTCTCGGTAAGAAGGCAAGTTCTCCGCCACAGGTATGTAATCCCCTCTCTCTTCCTCTTTGAATTTTGGCTCACCTAGATGTCTATGCACTAGGTTCTCCAAAATTGGGGGCAACTGTAGACACCGGGTTCCGAACCCCGGCATGAAATGAAAATGGTGATTTTTGATCCTTGATTATTCCCTCCGAAAAAAAAAAATAATAAAAAAAATATATAAATAAAAAATAAAATAAAAAATAAAAAATAAAAAATATAAATATAAATATGTGTGTGTTAAATTAGGTAATTAATTAGTTGATGTTGTTAGTTAATTAAGTGGTTAATATTATCGTGTTAATTAAAATGCATGTAAAATTAAAGTTGAAGTGTGTAATTAATTAGATAAAATATATACATGTATGATAATTTAAATGGATTAATTAGTGTAATGTTTAATTAATAGAGAGTTTAATTAATATGTAATGTTTAATTATATTATGTGTTAGTTTAATTAATATGTATGTATGTGTGTTATTAGAATTAAATTATTTAAAATATAAAATGAAAAAGGAAAAGGAGGGAAATAATTGAGTGAGGAAATGACCATTGTACCCTTAACCCTAATTTGAGGGTGTATAAAAAGAAAAGAATGAGCAAAAATAGGGGGGCTCTCTCGGCTGGACAAAAAATTGAAAGAAAAAATAGAGAACGAGAGAGAGCAGGGGGTCGGCTGGAACAAGGAAAGGAAGAACAAAAAGAAAAAGAAAGCAAAAAAAAGATACAGAGAGAGCAAGAGAGCCGGCCAAGGAAAAAACCAAGAACAAAGAAAAATTAGAGCAAAAGAAAAGGGAAAGAAACAAATAGAGAGCAAGAAAATCCAGAAAGCAAGGCAAAATAAAATAGAAAGAGATCAAGGCAAAGAAAAAACAAGGAAAATCAAAGAATAGAAATAGGAAATAAGAAGAGAGGGACAGCCAGGGGTGGCCAAACGGAGCACAGAACAGAGACGCCGGAAAGAAGAAGAAAGAAGGGAAAAAGAAGAGGGGGAGGCGGAGCCTCCGCCGGCCAGCCACGCCGCCGTCCAGTCACACGCGCCACACCGGCGAACTCCCCACGTCCAGACGCTTCAGACGACGGCAACCGTTCCTCCATCGGACTCCGGCAGACGGCGCGTGGATGAGATCGGCGAGAAGAAGCCCACAACGCTCCGACCCGATTTCCGGCCAAGTCCGACGACATCCCGGCGCGTGACCAGCTCCGGCGAGATCCTCGGGCGCCGATCTATCTTCCGGCATAGGTGGTGTCGGCCACCCCCCTCCGACAGCGCCTCCGGCGAGGTAAACCCCATTTCCCCCTATTTTATATATTTATATATATTATTATTATTCTTATTATTATTATTATTATATATATATGTATATTATATATTTATTTAATTTCTGTTTTAATTAGTATTAATTATTATTATTATTATTATTATTATTATTATTATTATATTATTATTTAATTTCTGTTTTTATATTTATTTGTATTATTATTATTATTATTATTATTATATATTTATTTATTTTCTGTTTTTATATTTGTTGTTATTATTATTATTATTATTATTATTATTATTATTTGTTATTATTATATATTTATGCATTTTATGTCTATTATTATTAATATCATTATACTTATTTATTATTAATTATTATTCTGTGTTCATCTTATTACTATTATTTTATTATTATTATTATTATTATTATTATTATTATTATTATTATATGTTTATTATTATTATTATTATTATTATTATTATTATTATTATTATTCTGTTTTTACCATCATTAGTATTATATGTTTATTTTATGTTTGTTGATGTCATATTGTTATTATTATTGTTATTATTATTATTATTATTATTATTATTATTATTGTGGTTAGTTATTATTATTTTAATGTCATTATTATTATTATTAGGATTGTGTTAATGTTATTACTATGTTTATTATTGTTGATGTTATTATTTTATTGCTTTAATTAATATTGTCATGGTCATTATTATTATATTATTTTACAGCATTATTATTATTGTTATTATTATTATTATTATTATTATTATTATTATATTATATCATTGCTATTAATATCATTATTTATTTTATATTATTATTATTATTTTACCTATCTATTATTGTCATTTTATGTTTATTTATTATTTATTATTATCATTATTATCAGTTTATGATATTATTATTAGCATCATTATTTTTATTGTTATTGATCATCATAATTGCCATTTGTGTTTTTATATTCATTAATTCTCTATTTATTTAATTAATTAATTAATTCATTTATTTATTTATCACTTAATTTAATTTAATCCATTATTGACCTTTATTATTTTTCTCAATTTACTTTATTCAACTATTTATTTGTTTATTTATTTATTCAATTATTTATTTATTCATTATTAACCAATATTAATTTTATGTCATGATTGTAACCACGAGCGGCACATGGCTCGTCCAAGGAGCACGGTCGAGGTGAGTAGATTAGGATTTTATTTATTATTATGAAATATGTAATTATTATTTTGTTTTATTTTATTCGCTTTTGGTCTGTAATAACAAATGATTTTTCGACCGCATTAAAAAGAATCACCACATAAATATTTTCTACCGAAATGAAATTTGTCAATAAAACTGGACCAATGTCCACGTTTTCACTCCAAAACCAAAAGATTTAAATTGATTCAAGAATTTTATACTTTTCATAAAAAGTAATTGGGAACCAATGTTCCCGCCTAAAAGAATAGCCCGATTTATGTATGTATTCTTATTATTATATCTTCCTTTTATGATTTTATATTTATTTCTGGATAACTGTAAATATATTTTATTTATCGCTTTATTTGTTATTTTATTATTTTTTACTTGTTTGAATGCGCTTTAATTTATGGCATAACTCGTGTGAGAAGAGAGATAAAATAATTGATCCCAAAAACCCTTTTACATAATATTAACCAAAGGTATGAATAAGAGTGAGGTCCCGAACTCTCTCTGGTTTTGGCCTCATAAGGTTAGATTTATTTCCCGATGTTCTATCGGGTGGCGACTCCGTGATCCTGCCTTATGATAACCCAATAGACGCTCTCGTAAGTTGATTGCCAACAATGGGTTTGGATATATTTTTGTCCATTGCGAAGCGATCAGCTTTCACGAGTTTTAATGAACCTCCATCCGGTTTCGGGTCCTAAAAGCGGATTTCCGAGGGCCATTCGGATCGCGAGCGGGGTTCGGGCGCGTCACACATAGCATATTTTTTTGAGAGGAAGTTCCTGAGTAAATGTATGCATAACACCTATCATGCCAATGCTTATTGATACAAAATCCTAATCATGCGATAGATGAGGATAACTAAATATAAACCCTGCATAATCCAAATTATATTTAAGCATAACACAATCCACAAACAAACATTAATCCAATTTAAAGCAAGCATTTACATAGCTTAACATGTATATTCACAAAATATAAATAATCATGGCATGATATAGCATGTGATCACCCTCTATATCATTTATAAAAACTCACATAGCATGGTCATTTACTACTCTACACACATATATATATATCATATGCAAAGCAATTAGCTTAATTGGAAACAAGTAATAGAATCCATCCATTGTATAGCTAAATATCCGTTTTAAAGACATAAATCATGTTAAAAGACACTAAATAACATTTAAAACCATACAAGAGAGGAAAAGGAATGAAAAAGAAAGAAGTGGAAAAATTGCAAAAAGGCATGCAGAACTGTTTTACACGGCAGTATGGCCTTACCCTTACCGCCGTGTAAGACACTCACACGGTGGTAAGGCTTAGGCCATATCGCCGTGTGATATGCCTCACACCTGGGCAGAAAAGTTTTACATGGCGGTATGGCTTTGCCCTTACCGCCGTGTAAAGACACAGCTCCAGAATTCCAAGGCAAAACCCACGATCCACACGGCGGTGAGACCAGGCCTTACCACCGTGTAACTCCTGGATTTTCCAGAAATTTGCAGAATTCCAACTTCAACAACTCCCAATTTTTCACACAATTAACCACAACGAAATATACACATTTTGACCAATAAATTAACACCAAAAACTTACCTCAAACTTACCTTAACTTGGCCATCCAAAATCTCAACTCAAACAACATAATATATCATCAATTTGTCCAAACATACATGAACTCAACATCCACAAATTCAGAAAATTAAATCAAGAGAATTAAACATTTTGCAATAGCCTATGTTTAATTGTTTAAATTAGTGTTCTTGATCTACTATTTTTGTGATTTCCTTGATTTAATTGTTGAATCTTGTGTAATTGAGTGTGATTTGATCATGAGCATGTTGTGGAATGCATTTGAGTGTTAAGGTAAGAGTTTGTGCATGATTGTGTGGATTTTGAAAGGTTTTTAAAAGAGTTTTGGAAAAAGATGGAAATCCTGCGTTTTGGCTTGGAATCGGGAATATCGTCTCTGTCGTGAGCGCGACAGAGAGGAGCTTCCCATTCTCGTGTTAAAGTTCGCTGTAGTTTTGTCTGTGTCCGACTCGGATGGAGAAGCATGACTCGTGCTCCTTTGCCGTGCAAGTCGTGCATCTCAGCTGGATGTCGGCATGAAGAGAGGATCAACATGACTCGTGCTGATGCAGTACGAATCGTGCTGCTGTGACTTCTTCTCTGTGACGTGTTGTGGAGCACAACTGAAGGGAAATAGCATGGACACGAGTCGTGTCCCGCAGCACGACTCGTGCTCATGCCACTTCCTCTACATGTTATGCTTAAGGAGCACGACTGGGATAAGTCATCGACATGAGTCATGTCCCTCAGCATGACCTGTGTTCATGACTCTTCTGTCGCGAGCGCGACTTGCTCGTGAGCGCGACAGGGGCCCTGACCTGCCCTATTTTTCGCTTGCCAGTTTTCTGAAAATGAGTTTTGAATGTCTTCTTCATGGTTTTTCCTTACTGTATGCTATATGAACTTGTTTATATGCCCTTATATTATGGATTATGCTCGATAAATTATATGTTGTGACTTAGGATATGAGTTGTATGATTATTCTGAGATGTGTGTTTACCGAAATGATAACATGTTAGTATTCGATTTAAACTGTATGATTTGGTTTATTTATGTTAATTATTGTGAATGGTATCGCATGTTGTAATATGTATACAAGTAAGCTATGAATGCCAAATTTTATGGTTATTTGTTATGAGTTATATTAATGCATAATTATGATCGTGTTTTGATAATTATCATCATGATAGTATTTCCATATATATTTGATTCCGGTATGTGTTAGAATAGTGAGTATGGTTATAGCGTATTGAGTAAATTATGTTCAATGCCTGCCATATGATGTGTATAATGCACGCTCTTCCTAATGATGATTAAGGTTAACGTGTGTGATTGGATTATATTATATGCTTCACAATGTGAACTGTTTAAAGTACATGATGCAAAATATGATCAGTTTATGCATGATGATATATATATGTGTGTATTATGCAATGCAAAACATGAATTGTTTTATGCATGACCTGCGAGAGTCAGTCTAGTGGATAGTTAGGCATGCCTAATAGAGCTTTGTAGCTGCAGCGCCCTTTGAACGAATGGACCCCAATCAGGTCCCTGGCTGGTTCCTCGCGAACCTTTATACTGTATGGATCTTGTTTAAGGTCCTTTTACTGAAATGTTTTCAAATGTGGAAAAAAATGATGTTGCTTTTCGATTCGTACCCGTAAGGTACGTTACCGTACTGTTACCGTATTATCTCATTATTCACTAAAGTGAGTCAGCAGGTATTCTATTTGCTTTGTCTGATATGAATATGAGAATGCAATTATGAATCTCGAAATGGGTTAATCGTGACTCAAGCATGTATATTGTGTATTCTCTACTTGTATGTAAATGACCTTGTTTATTGTATGTGTATATTGTTCATGTGTGTCGTATAATATGTATACTGCACTTTTGTATAGTGATGAGATAAATTAAAATGTATATAAATGTAAGCTGGAATTTTGGAATGCTATGATTAATTTGTATGTATATTAATGTGATTTTATGTTGTTAACTGTTATGATTAATATATGAATTAATATGAATATAATTATGATCTTAATCTAGCAAATGCAACGAATTTAATACTATGCTAAATGTTTCCCTTGGTTTCAGCTATTGTAATATCCTCGACATGTTGTTATGTGTTTATGTTCCATGGTATGATATTTCATGTATTAGAGTTGCGCAAAGGAAGTGTGGTGGTTTTGGACATTGTCCCTTGGGTTTTGGCTGATGTGTGTGTTGTGGCCTGACAAAAGTATGTTTAAATGTCTCATAGCTTTGCATGATAGTCGAGTGCATTATTGCATGGTAATTGTATTGCATGTGAATGGGTTTACAGTTAATGTTTGGGTTATTGATATGAAGGCTGCATGTGTAGTTGTTGAGTAGTTAAACGTAATGCGTTTTGATATCTGACACCTCGGTAAGTATATGCTTATGAGAGTGTATGTGTTTCTGCATGATAATACTTGTATCTTGTATGGTACTTTATTTGCTATGGGTTGTTGGGGATGAGTTTTTGAAAGTGGATATGATTGTCTGAATGCGTGGCTTTTATATGCAAGTATATATATCTATCTGTTAGGTCTATATGTGCATATGTCATTCGAATGTGTCATGCCTTCGCGACCATTGTGAATGGCCGTCCATATTATTGTGTGTCCTCCCAACTAAGCGTTATCGCTTAGCACGGGTTCTTTTTCCCGTGCAGGTGGCAGGTTTGCTTCTGTTCGAGTCGCGCATCTGCAAGGGTCGACCACATAGGAGCTAGTAGTTTTGTATTTTGTTCAGCTTCTGTATTTTGGATTTTGTATTTCTGTGTAATATGTATATGTAATAATATGTAAAGATTCGGATGTAATGTTTTGGGCCATGTAAATATTTCTTTTACATTGTTGTATTAAGTCTTTCCTCAATTTTATCTTTCGTCTTAGGCTTCTATTGTATGATTGTAAGTATGCATGTGTGTGTGCTTTTGCTTAGTGTATGCGCATTGGTGTCTTATGTATGTTCAGCTTTGGCTCCTTAAGTCTTAAATTCTTCCATATTTTTTATATGCTTTGTATTGCTTCTGTCCGGTAACACACCTTCTCGTACGGCTTCCTACTCCCTCGCAGATGGGTTCGCCTACGTATGGGTAGGGGGTGTTATAAGTAGTGTCTTAGATTTTTCGAAGCCCAAATTACTGCTAAACAAATCTTTTCTACCTCAACATACTTGGCTTCATCTGGAAAGAACTTCTTAATGAGGTAGTAAAATGTAAATTCAACCCCGAATTCATCTTCTTGGGCCATCATGGCGCCTGCAGAATTTTCCTCTATTGCTAAGTAAAGGATTAATGGCTTAACTGGCTGTGGCGATCGCAGGACTGGAGGGTGTAGAAGATATTCTTTAATGGTATCAAAAGCTTTCTGGAAACTGTCATTCCACTGAACTGCTAAGAAGCTTAAAGATCGGTTTGCACACTGAAGTAGCTTGTAGATGAACCTGCTGATGTACTATAGTTTGCCTAAAAAACTCCTGATCTCTTTTTCCTTTCGGGGTACTGGCATTTCTGTGATAGCTTTGGCCTTGTTAGGATCCACCTCAATTCCCTTTTGACTTATCACATGGCCCAGTAGTTTACCTAAGGTGACCCTGAATATGCACTTCTTGGGGTTGAGGCAAAGGTTATATTTGTTAATCCTCTGAAAGAACGTCTCCAAAGCCTCAAAATGACCCTCTCGTGTGGCTGACTTTATCATCATATCATCAACATGCACCTATACCTCCTTATGGATTAGATCATCAAGAATTCTGGTGGCCATTCTTTGATATGTCGCTCCGGCATTTTTTAACCCGAAAGGCACGACCCTATAGGCGAAAGTTCCCCATTCCATGATGAAAGCCATCTTGATCCGATCTACTATCTTGTTGAGGATCTGATTGTACCCAACATATCCATCCATGAAGCTATGCATGCTGCAGGCGGCAGTGCTATCCATTAGGACATCTATGTGAGGCAAAGGAAAGTCATCCTTCGGGCAGGCTTTGTTCAGGTCTCGGTAGTCAACACACACTCGAACCTTTCTGTCCTTTTTCGCTACAGGGACAACATTAGCTAACCACATTGGGTATTGAACCTCCACCAAGAACTTAGCCTGAATCTGTTTGTGCACCTCCTCTTTTACCTTCTCTGCCCATTCTGGTCTGGGCCTTCTGAGCTTCTATTTGACTGGCTTGCACTCTGGATAGGTTAGAATGGCATGTTCAGCAACTTTTTGATCGATCCCCGACATGTCCTCATAGGTCCAGGAAAAGACTTTTTCATATTTTTTTAATATTCTCTCAAAATTCTTCCTCTCTTAATGAGTTATATCGGATGCTATCAGGATTTCCTTTGGGTTTTCAAAAGTTCTGAGATTAAATGAGGTAGTATTAGTTGACTTAATATCAAATATAAATGATTCATGTTCGTGATTATGCATAATGAAATCATGAGAAATATCACACAAGTAAGCAAAGTCGTTCATCTTATTGAAATACTCAAAATTACAAAGATCATTATCAAATAGTTCAGGAATGAAAAGTACATCTGAAAAGTTTTCATTAACATCTTCTGCTGATGCTAGCACCAAAGCAAACGATCCGCCGTGTTGATTGTCTACAATCTTTAGGTCTTCAAATTCTGGCATTGTTACCTCAACTTCCACCTTTTCCTTGCCCTTCACCCGAGTGACCAACAAGCTGCTAGTGATGACTTCTTTAGGGACTTCTCAATCGTATGCAAACTTTGGCTGAGAATCTCCTCGTCCTAGAAACCCTCTATAGACTTGACCATTCCACTGGACCAATCAAAGACATCGTTGAAGATCTCAAATCCTGGGGGGTGATCTTATCATCAATCCATTACGGCTTGGCCTCTCCACAATAAGCACATAATGATGCAGCTAGCATGAAACTCTCTAAAATATGAGGGATCTCTGTGGGCTTCTTCTTAGGCTTATTCTTTCCAGCTTCAACCATATAACCCAACCATTTTCTATCTTTCTGCCCCCTTGTGGTGATGGGTACCTGAGGCCCTTGTGAGTTCTTGCCTAAGCTAGCCCTTGGGAGGTATTTCATCCTTTTCATCATATTGACAACCTAAGGGCTCTCTATTGAATCACCCTCTTCATTTATCATGGCCACATGGAATCCGCTGAAAGGTTGGTTAGATATCTCGAGGACCGACACTTGATTATCACTGGCTGCCTGAATGGTCACAACTTAGCCCTCATAGGGGATTTTGATTATTTGGTGGAGGGTAGATAGAATCCCTCCCAACTTATGAAACCAGGGCCTCCCTAGTAGCACAGCGAAGGTGGCCGAGACAGGCAGGACAACAAATTCATCTTCAGTCTCAACTGGCCCAGTTTTCACCTGCGCCTTGATAGTCCCAGTGGCTTGCCTCCTTGAATTGTCATAGGCGGTGATGGTCAGGTCAAATCTGCTTAATATGCTATCATTCATCCCGAAGGAAGATAGTGCCACGAGCGGGCATACATTAATGGAAGACCCATTGACGCGACCTCAGCAAGTGTACTGAATCAGCAAGTAATATAGTGATGTATAATTAAGACCACAAGTTATCGAACCCAAGGGACTGTGTTGTGTAAATTTTAACAATTAAATGTATGCTAAAGAATTCCCAATTATTTTGATGTGGTGATTATTTAACACAGAAAAATTAATAATCTTACTGATGATATTAATGTCTAAGAATATTAACGATTTAATAATACTGCAATTTGATAAAATAACTAAGAGATCTTGCTAAGGAATACCCATTCTCCCCAATAATATCATGTGAATACTTAATTCAACAATTTCTTATATAATCAGTGAATAACCTTGCCTATACCATAGCTTGCCTTTCGGATCCAGCTTCTCTAAAACATGCACTTACCAATCCAGATTCAGCACATAAATTAGCATTATTACAGATCTTAAAGTTCTAAGTTAAATAATCCTACCATTCCGGATTCAGATATCAAACTCATTTATCTTCTACCATTTTGAACCTATTGAAATAAACATTCACAGATTTTAACTACCAATTCGGATTCATCAAATCAATGAAAGTTGATTAAAATCGAACAGAACATGTGTATGTATTTATGGGCTGATTGCCATCAAAGTTTATCTTGGTAGATTTCCCTTTAACTTGCATTCAAACCAGCAACAACAGATAATTTCAGAGAAGATAAAACTGAAGTATATTTGTATGTATTTATGAACTGATTACAATTAAAGTTTATCTTGGTAGATCTCCCCTTAACTTGTACTCTATTCAGCAACAACAAATAAAATCAGAGAAAATACAACTGAGTATATGCATAATACAATCCATACAAAATATTCACATGATTTACTGGGGAATTACGGCATCCCTTAACAAGAAATAAATTTACTCACTCATACTTGAAATAAAGACTGAATTAAATAGAGATAAGTTGATATTACCCATTTGAGATCTGAAAATGAAATTCTTACAACAATAAAATTGATGTTCTTCCCGTTCAATCTGTTCTCAAAACTTCAAAAATAAATAATAACCTTCAACTATCTCTGATTATTCCTCCCAGATTTAAATAACAACAGCTTAAATTAAATCCAAAACTATATAAAAAATCCTAACTTAAGTTGCAGAGAAAATAAATTTACTTTTGTTCCCAGAAAAAATCGACTCTCCCTTTCTGTCTAACTCCAGTCCCTAAATAACCGTTCAAAGTTCAAAGTCAAAGGGTGGCCTTCAAAGTCTTTGATTTTGTACAGATTTGGTTCACAAATAGGTTACACGGCGGTATGAGAGTCTCTCACCGCCGTGTACCTTGCCTCTGGTCAAATATCTTGACATTTTGCTCCCCTTGTTCAGTGCCGTAAATATTGGCAAATCACGCTTTACACGGCGGTATGATGTTTCCTCACCGCCGTGTAACCTGTTACGTAAGTGATGATCTCCGTTGTACACGGCGGTATGGACATTCCTTACCGCCGTGTAATCCCCTTCTGCTGCAATCAGTTATTTTTATTTCACATGGCGGTGAGTAATAACCTTACCGCCGTGTAAGCTACCTAAAAACGCCAAAAACAACATAAAAATCTTACTTTAGTATACCAAACAATATCTAATAAAATTTTAACAAAAATATACTGAAATAGAAACTTCTAAACTCAAAAGTAAACTGGAAATTCATATAAAAACAACATACATTTTGAACTTATCAAAATACCCCACACTTATCTTTTGCTCGTCCTCGAGTAAAATACCTCTTCAATTCCAACTTTCTCAATTTTTAAGCAAGAAAACAGAAATTCAAAACACCAAGAAAACACTTAGTAAATTCCACTTGAAAGCAATTCTTATTTAAACAAAACTCAAAAGAAGAAAATACAACTAAATTTCCAGTGTGTGTGTGCAAAGGCCAAAACCAAAGTTTTAATCAGTTTCAAAATTAAAATTCCAGCACCAATCAATCAATGACCAAATAAGTTAGTGCACGAATGCACATCTGGTTTCTCACTTGAAACACTAGAAACACCATAGGCCTCTCCTTTGGTACCGAAACCCGAAGGTCATCTCCACTGAACAAATCAAGACATAAACATGATCATTAGGTCTTAAACAGGTTGTAATGCAATGTTCGACCGGTGATTGCTAACAAGGAAAATTTAAGAAATCAATACAGATTCAGCCACTCTACCAACTATTACCGCTATCCAATAAAAATTTTCCATAACCTACTTCCAAGTTAACCACAGTTGCCAAGACTTAGCTATCTCCCATAATAAAAAATTTTGCATCCCAAGAAAATGAAATTTTCTTTTCCAAACCCAACCATCCAAGAATATGAGCATATTATTTTTCAATAGAAGGTACCCCACACTTGAATTTTTCTATAGACTTTATTTATTTTATTTTATTTTATAATTTTTTTTTAAATAGAGATACAGTAAATCCAGCTCCATGATATACTCATAACTTCTATTCTTGTAACCTATTTTTATTCCAAAAAGTGGAAATTTAACACCATATTAAGCAATATCCCAGAATTCCATAATTCTTCTTATACTTACTAATTATTTAACCATCAACACCTTTATTTTTCAACTTCCAATGTTCTCCCAACCCAATCCTAGAGTGGCCAATTCTCAAAAGGGATAGGTGAAAGCATTTAAGTTAAATGGTATATTAAGAGTATAACAAGAAAAATTGGATGGTACGCTTTTAGCATACCAAATTAGCTCAACGGGGTTATCAATGGAAAATTACTTTAATATGTAGGAAAGTTTATTTAAGATAGCTTAAACAAAAATAATGCCTAAATTATGTCAAAATTCATGCCTTAATTGCTATATCGTTTCGAAGGGCAATGAGGAAGGTTCTAGTGTTCTAAAAATTTTCCGATCACAAGATTTCATGCTGGTTTTTCTTTACTTGTAAAAGCTGGCCTAAGTGCACAATTCATGGAAATTGCAATTGTATATTTCTACTTTGAAAATTGTTAAGAAAAATAACTTTAAGACAGAATCTTACTCTCTTGCAGACTAAGTGCTCTGAATGACCTTTTCAAGATTACGTGTTACACGGCGGTATGATGTTTCCATACCGCCGTGTACAACGTGACTACATACGGGGATTTTCAATTCGACTTATTACACGGCTGTATGAGAGTTCCATACCGCCGTGTACAATACCACTGGAACCAAGTAATCTTAAATCCCGACATACACGGCGGTATGAGGATTCCTCACCGCCGTGTAAAACGCCACTGACACAGTTATGAAAAAGCTCGTTTCACACGGCGGTATGATGGTTCCTCACCGCCGTGTAAAATGAGTTTTCGAGAAAAATTAACCCTTTAAATAAGCAACAATTACACCAAGTACTCCAAAACGTTTTACATTATGTTTAAAAATCAACAGACCACTAAATAAAAATACAAATGACCTACAAACTAAAAATAATCAGACTTAATAAATTAAAACAAAAGAGGATAAGAATAGAAATTATTTTAGTTCTGATTTTTAGTCTCAGCTAGACTTTGAACTCACCTTATTGGTCGTCCAATAAAATAGCCACTGCTGCACCTTCAGCGTGGTTTTCAAAATAAGGTTTTAGACGATGACCATTTACCTTAAATTCCGTGCTCCCAGGTTGCTTTCTGATGGGTTCTGAACTTTTCGACCGCCACGACTTCAAAAGGACCCGTCCACTTTGATTTTAATTTTCCAGGGAACAATCTCAACCTACTGTCATATAACAAAACTTTCATTCCTGGAACAAATTCTTTTCTTACTATCCTTCGATCATGCCACTTTTTTGTGTTGCTCTTGTACTTCTCAGCATGATTATATGCCCAAAATCTGAACTCCTCCAATTCATTCAGCTGTAGGGACCTGCATTTTCCTGCACCTTCAAGATCAAAGTTTAAAAATTTTGCAGCCCAATATGCCTTATATTCTAACTCGACCGGAAGATGACATGACTTTCCAAACATCAGTCTAAATGGGGACGTTCCAATGGGTGTCTTAAAAGCTGTTCTATAAGCCCAAAGAGCGTCATCTAGCTTAAGTGACCAATCCTTCCTAGATACACTGACTGTTTTCTCTAAAATGGCTTTCAACTCTTTATTGGATACCTCAACTTGTCCATTGGCCTGAGCATGATAAGGGGTTGTAACCTTATGTCTAACACCAAACTTTTTCAATAAAGCTTTAAATTGATGGTTCACAAAATGTTTACCACCGTCACTAATGATTGCTCTCGGGGTTCTATATCGAGTAAATATATTCTTTCTCAAAAATTTAAGCACAACTTTGGCATCACAGGTTCTAGTGGCCACAGCCTCTACCCACTTACTTACGTAATCAACAGCCACTAAAATATATTCACAACCATAGGAAACCGGAAAGGGTCCCATAAAGTCAATTCCCCATACATCAAAAAGCTCTACCTCAAGCATATTGGTCAAAGGCATCTCATCTCGCTTTGATATATTCCCTACTCTCTGGCATCTATCACATGCTTTCACATAAGATTGAACGTCTTTAAACATTGTAGGCCAATAGAACCCAGAAGATAAAATTTTCATTACTGTTCTGTTTGATCCATGATGTCCACCAGCTTCTCCACTATGACAGGCTGTGATAATCTCACCCTTCTCCTCATCTAGAATACATCTTCTCAGCACTTGATCTGCACACAAATGAAATAAGTAAGGATCATCCCAAATATAATGCTTTGCATCAGCCTTCAACTTCTTTTTCTGCTGCCATGTGAAATCCTTTGGCATAAATCCCCCTGCGAGAAAATTAGCTAAATTAGCAAACCAAGGAACAGCAATCTCATTTTCAAACAAAGCACAAATATGTTCATCAGGGAATAAATCTGAAATCTCCCCTTTCTCAATGTGAGCATTTTCTAGTCTTGACAAATGGTCTGCTAGAAAGTTTTCTGCTCCCTTCTTATCTTTAATTTCCAGGTCGAATTCTTGCAGTAGAAGTACCCATCTGATCAGTCTTGGTTTGGATTCCTTCTTTGCAAATAGGTGTCTCAAGGCAGCATGGTCAGACCACACCACAATTCTTGCTCCCAACAAATATGGCCTGAATTTTTCGAATGCATACACGATTGCAAGAAGTTCTTTCTCTGTTGTGGTGTAGTTCATTTGAGCTCCTGTCAAAATGTGACTTGCATAATAAACCGCACAAAATACCTTCTCTCTTCGCTGCCCAAGTACTGCACCAACTGCAAAATCACTAGCATCACACATTAATTCAAAAGGCAAATTCCAATCTGGAGAAATAATCACCGGGGCTGAAATGAGCCTCTGTTTCAAAGTCTGAAAAGCCAGAATACATTCATCGTCAAAATTAAAGGGAGCATCTTTCATCAACAAATTGAATAAAGGTTTAGCAATTTTTGAAAAATCTTTGATTAACCGGCGATAAAATCCTGCATGTCCCAAGAAACTTCTAATGCCTTTCACACTAGTTGGGGGTGGTAACTTTTCTATCACCTCTACCTTGGCCTTGTCAACCTCTATCCCCTTCTCAGAAATTTTGTGCCCAAGCACAATGCCTTCCCTTACCATGAAATGGCATTTTTCCCAATTCAGCACCAAGTTGGTCTCCTTACACCTTTCTAACACCAAATCTAAATGCCTAAGGCAGCTCTCAAAATCACTCCCATAAATGGTAAAATCGTCCATGAACACCTCCATAAATTTCTCTATGAAGTCATGAAAGATTGCCATCATACACCGCTGAAATGTAGCTGGTGCGTTGCACAGCCCAAAGGGCATTCTCCTGTATGCAAAGGTACCATAAGGACAGGTAAATGTGGTCTTTTCTTGATCTTCTGGAGCTATGGGTATTTGCATGTAACCTGAATATCCATCTAAAAAACAATAGAATCCATTTCCTGCCAATCTTTCCAACATTTGGTCAATAAAAGGTAAAGGAAAATGATCCTTTCTGGTTGCATTATTTAACCTCCTATAGTCTATGCACACTCTCCATCCTGTCACTGTGCGTGTGGGAATTAATTCATTTTTTTCATTGGCTACAACAGTCATCCCTCCTTTCTTCGGTACACATTGAACTAGACTTATCCAGTTGCTATCAGAAATGGGATAGATAATACCTGCAACAAGGAGCTTGAGTACCTCCTTTTTCACCACTTCTTGCATTGCTGGATTTAGTCGCCTTTGGGGTTGCACCATCGGTTTGAAGTCAGTTTCCATAGGTATCCGATGTGTACAATAGCTGGGACTGATTCCTTTTAAATCTGAAGTTGACCAGCCAATTGCTCCTTTATGCTTCTTGAGTACTTCAATAAGCATTTCTTCTTCCAAACCTGTCAATAAAGATGAAATAATTACTGGTTTTGCATTATCTTCTAAAAATATATATTTTAAATGTGAAGGAAGAGGGTTAAGTTCAGAATGTGTATCCCCCTTTCCCAGGTTCAGTCCTTCTTCCTGTGTGTTTTCTTCTTCACTTTCTTGCTCCACAGCTGCAATCACTTCCTCATCTTCCACTTTTTCATTCTCCAAAGAATGCAGTAAATCCTCATTCACCGGATCAGCTTCTAACATTTCCTCTTGCACTTCTTCTACACACTTGTCTATTGTATCCACAAAGTAAGCAGATTCTTCTATATCATCTGATGGATACCTTTGAGTTTTGTTCATATCAACAACTAATTTTTCATCATTGAATCTCAGGGTGACGGTTTGCCCATGCACATCAATCAAAGCTTTTGCTGTGTTTAAAAATGGTCTCCCCACAATAAGTGGTACTTTCCTATCTTCTTCCATTTCCATCACCACAAAGTCTACTGGAAAAATAAACTTCCCCACTTTCACTAACAGGTCCTCTATCACTCCCTTAGGTCGCCTCACCGACCTATCCGCAAGTTGGAGTCTCATTCCCGTCTCCTTAAGATCACCAAGATTCAGCTTCCCACAAATAGAATAAGGCATTAGATTTATGCTTGCACCTAAATCACACAAAGCATTACCATAAAAATTTTCACCAATAGCACAAGGTACAATGAAGCTACCTGGATCTTCCAGTTTCTCAGGGATCTTGTTCATGATTATAACACTGCAATTTTCTGTCAGTTGAACAGTTCCATGCCCTTCTAATTTCTTTTTATTAGAACATAGTTCTTTCATAAATTTAGCATAGTTGGGCATATGAGCTAAAGCTTCAGCAAAAGGTAAATTAATGTGTAATTTTTTAAACATTTCTATAAACCTAGCTTTTTGCTCATTTTTCTTTTCTTGTCTAGCAACGGCAGGAAATGGCAGTCTATTTATATCAAGATCCTCTACCCTTGGATTCACTATACTTTTACCTTTATCCTTTTTAGGAGCATTTTCATTCATTTCTAAATTAGAGTTAGAATTACTTACCGTCCGTGTTGGCTCCTCCTTTTCTGATGAAGAATTTTTACCTTGATCTTTTCTTTGTGCAACGTCCTTTCCACTTCGCAGTGCAATTGCTTTTGCTTCCTCTTTTGGATTCCGATCCACATTTGAGGGAAATGTTCCTGGTTGCCTTTGGGAAACAGAATTTGCAAGCTGACCCAATTGAGTTTCCAGATTTCTCATAGAAGCATCTTGGTTTCGGTTCCACTGCTCTTGAGATTTCCACCTAGATTCTTGATTTGTCATGAATTGCTGCTGACTGTTTATGAAGCTAGCCACCATATCCTCAAGGTTTGGCTTCTTCTCTTGTATAGGTAGCCTAGGTGGGTATCCCGGTGGATGGTATGATTGAGCTTGTGGTTGATTGAAGTTTTGTCCATGGTTGTGATGGGGTAGATATGGCATTTGGTATTGGTTGGATGTTTGGGGTTGGTATGAATGTCCTTGATTGTGCTGAGTACTTTGGTTGAAAGAGGGTCTTGCTGGTGGGTGAGAGGATGAAGCATTCTGATTTCCATCTTTCCAAGAAAAATTCGGGTGATTTCTCCAGCCCGGGTTGTATGAGTTACTATAAGGGTCACTTCTCCGATAATCCCCTACAGCATTAACATTTCCCATTGCTGCACTCTCTTGAGCATATTGCCCACTTTCATACCACTCATCTTCTTGAGAAACAGAGGCTACATTTTTCACCCTTAAGTTTTTCATCTCATTTTGCATTGACTCCACCTGTGCCCTCAGCATTGACACTTCATCTACACTATGTATTCCTTGTCTCTTTGAGACTGATCTAGGATTAGCCCACTGAGCGTCATTTGCTGCCATTTCATCCAGCAGCTGGAATGCTTCTTCTGGTATTCTATTCATAAAAGAACCTCCTGATGATGCATCCAGCAAAGATTTTGTTTGTTGTGAAATACCAGAATAAAATTGTTGCATCAGATGGTAGATTGGTATTTCATGATGCGGACAGCTTCTTAACAATCTTCTGAATCTTTCCCAAGCCTCATAAAAAGGCTCATCACTCAATTGATTAAATTGAAAAATGCTGTTGCGAATATTTGCTGTTTTTGTAGGTGGGAAAAATCTCATCAGAATCCTTTCTTGCAATTGATCCCAAGATGTAATTGACTGTCTTGGTAACATTTGCAACCACTCTCTTGCCTTTCCAATCAAGGTGAAAGGAAATAGTTTCGGTCTTACAGCATCAGGTGTCACTCCTGGAATCTGCACTGTGTCACTAATCTCCAAAAATAAGTCCAGGTGTTGTGCAGGATCTTCCACTTCTGCTCCAGAAAATTGATTTCTTTGCACCATGTTGATAGTTGCTGGTTTCAGTTCAAATTGTACTCCTCTTGGCAGCACAATTGTCCTATGGTCTTCAGTCCATCTTGGCACAGCATAGTCCCTTATCGTTCGCTGCCTAGGGACTTCTCCTCCATAATTTCTTGGTACCTCTTCTTGTGCCCCTGGCACTTGTTCATTCTCGGGAGGAAATTCACCAGCTGCCGGGTTGTTCTCCATGACGGTTTCTCTGTTGGCTCTCCTGCGTTGATGCACTGCCCTCTCGATTTCAGGATCGTAGGGTGCTAATGGTCCTTGTCTAACTCTGCTCATACACCACAACTACCTGAAAAGAATAAAATAATAAAATCAGAAAAATGAAAACACATACAAATAAAAATCAAAACTTACTGACAACGTCGTTCCCCGGCAACGGCGCCAAAAACTTGACGCGACCTCAGCAATTGTACTGAATCGGCAAGTAATATAGTGATGTATAATTAAGACCACAAGTTATCGAACCCAAGGGACTGTGTTGTGTAAATTTTAACAATTAAATGTATGCTAAAGAATTCCCAATTATTTTGATGTGGTGATTATTTAACACAGAAAAATTAATAATCTTACTGATGATATTAATGTCTAAGAATATTAACGATTTAATAATACAACAATTTGATAAAATAACTAAGAGATCTTGCTAAGGAATACCCATTCTCCCCAATAATATCATGTGAATAATTAATTCAACAATTTCTTATATAATCAGTGAATAACCTTGCCTATACCATAGCTTGCCTTTCGGATCCAGCTTCTCTAAAACATGCACTTACCAATCCAGATTCAGCACATAAATTAGCATTATTACAGATCTTAAAGTTCTAAGTTAAATAATCCTACCATTCCGGATTCAGATATCAAACTCATTTATCTTCTACCATTCTGAACCTATTGAAATAAACATTCACAGATTTTAACTACCAATTCGGATTCATCAAATCAATGAAAGTTGATTAAAATCGAACAGAACATGTGTATGTATTTATGGGCTAATTGCCATCAAAGTTTATCATGGTAGATCTCCCCTTAACTTGCATTCAAACCAGCAACAACAGATAATTTCAGAGAAGATAAAACTGAAGTATATTTGTATGTATTTATGAACTGATTACAATTAAACTTTATCTTGGTAGATCTCCCCTTAACTTGTACTCTATTCAGCAACAACAAATAAAATCAGAGAAAATACAACTGAGTATATGCATAATACAATCCATACTAAATACTCACATGATTTACTGGGGAATTAAGGCATCCCTTAACAAGAAATAAATTTACTCACTCATACTTGAAATAAAGACTGAATTAAATAGAGATAAGTTGATATTACCCATTTGAGATCTGAAAATGAAATTCTTACAACAATAAAATTGATGTTCTTCCCATTCAATCTGTTCTCAAAACTTCAAAAATAAATAATAACCTTCAACTATCTCTGATTATTCCTCCCAGATTTAAATAACAACAGCTTAAATTAAATCCAAAACTATATGAAAAATCCTAACTTAAGTTGCAGAGAAAATAAATTTACTTTTGTTCCCAGAAAAAATCGACTCTCCCTTTCTGTCTAACTTCAGTCCCTAAATAACCGTTCAAAGTTCAAAGTCAAAGGGTGGCCTTCAAAGTCTTTGATTTTGTACAGATTTGGTTCACAAATAGGTTACACGGCGGTATGAGAGTCTCTCACCGCCATGTACCTTCCCTCTGGTCAAATATCTTGACATTTTGCTCCCCTTGTTCAGTGCCGTAAATATTGGCAAATCACGCTTTACACGGCGGTATGATGTTTCCTCACCGCCGTGTAACCTGTTACGTAAGTGATGATCTCCGTTGTACACGGCGGTATGGACATTCCTTACCGCCGTGTAATCCCCTTCTGCTGCAATCAGTTATTTTTATTTCACACGGCGGTGAGTAATAACCTTACCGCCGTGTAAGCTACCTAAAAACGCCAAAAACAACATAAAAATCTTACTTTAGTATACCAAACAATATCTAATAAAATTTTAACAAAAATATACTGAAATAGAAACTTCTAAACTCAAAAGTAAACTGGAAATTCATATAAAAACAACATACATTTTGAACTTATCAAAATACCCCACACTTATCAAAATACCTCTTCAATTCCAACTTTCTCAATTTTTAAGCAAGAAAACAGAAATTCAAAACACCAAGAAAACACTTAGTAAATTCCACTTGAGAGCAATTCTTATTTAAACAAAACTCAAAAGAAGAAAATACAACTAAATTTCCAGTGTGTGTGTGCAAAGGCCAAAACCAAAGTTTTAATCAGTTTCAAAATTAAAATTCCAGCACCAATCAATCAATGACCAAATAAGTTAGTGCACGAATGCACATCTGGTTTCTCACTTGAAACACTAGAAACACCATAGGCCTCTCCTTTGGTACCGGAACCCGAAGGTCATCTCCACTGAACAAATCAAGACATAAACATGATCATTAGGTCTTAAACAGGTTGTAATGCAATGTTCGACCGGTGATGGCTAACAAGGAAAATTTAAGAAATCAATACAGATTCAGCCACTCTACCAACTATTACCGCTATCCAATAAAATTTTTCCATAACCTACTTCCAAGTTAACCACAGTTGCCAAGACTTAGCTATCTCCCATAATGAAAAATTTTGCATCCCAAGAAAATGAAATTTTCTTTTCCAAACCCAACCATCCAAGAATATGAGCATATTATTTTTCAATAGAAGGTACCCCACACTTGAATTTTTCTATAGACTTTATTTATTTTATTTTATTTTATAATTTTTTTTTAAATAGAGATACAGTAAATCCAGCTCCATGATATACTCATAACTTCTATTCTTGTAACCTATTTTTATTCCAAAAAGTGGAAATTTAACACCATATTAAGCAATATCCCAGAATTCCACAATTCTTCTTATACTTACTAATTATTTAACCATCAACACCTTTATTTTTCAACTTCCAATGTTCTCCCAACCCAATCCTAGAGTGGCCAATTCTCAAAAGGGATAGGTGAAAGCATTTAAGTTAAATGGTATATTAAGAGTATAACAAGAAAAATTGGATGGTACGCTTTTAGCATACTAAATTAGCTCAACGGGGTTATCAATGGAAAATTACTTCAATAGGTAGGAAAGTTTATTTAAGATAGCTTAAACAAAAATAATGCCTAAATCATGTAAAAATTCATGCCTTAATTGCTATATCGTTTCGAAGGGCAATGAGGAAGGTTCTAGTGTTCTAAAAATTTTCTGATCACAAGATTTCATGCTGATTTTTCTTTACTTGTAAAAGCTGGCCTAAGTGCACAATTCATGGAAATTGCAATTGTATATTTCTACTTTGAAAATTGTTAAGAAAAATAACTTTAAGACAGAATCTTACTCTCTTGCAGACTAAGTGCTCTGAATGACCTTTTCAAGATTACGTGTTACACGGCGGTATGATGTTTCCATACCGCCGTGTACAACGTGACTGCATATGGGGATTACCATCCGGGTAAGGCTAATGTAGTTGCTGATGCTTTGAGTCGAAAGTCAGTTTCGGCTTTGTTCCTGAGATGGTTTACATGGAGGTTTGATTCAGATGGAGCTTTGATTGCTCAGTTGAGAGTGAAGCCTACCTTGAGATAGAGGATTGTGGATGCTCAGAAGGATGATGAGAGGCTACAGCAAATTGTGCAAGAGGTCAGATCGGGCAAACAGTCAGATTTCTCAGTTCTGGATGGAGTGTTGATGTATAGAAACCGCTTGTGTGTGCCTGAGGATGAGGAGTTGAGGAAACAGCTTATGAGTGAGGCGCATAGTACGATTTTCACTATGCATCCTGGCAGTGAAAAGATGTATCGGGACATGAAGCAATTTTATTAGTGGTCCGGTATGAAGAGGGATATTGTGGATTTTGTGTCCAAGTGCTTGACATGTCAGCAGGTAAAGGCCGAGCATCAAGTTCCTTCGGGAATGCTTACGCCTTTAACCGTTCCCGAGTGGAAGTGGGATGATATAGCCATGGACTTTGTATCTGGTTTGCCTTCGACTCAGAGGAAGCATGACTCAGTTTGGGTGATAGTGGATCGGCTTATGAAGTCAGCTCATTTCTTACCGGTGAGAGTGGACTATCCGATGGATAGGTTGGCCAGTATCTATATGGATGAGATAGTTCGGTTGCATGGAGTGCCATTATCCATAGTATCAGATCGGGACCCAAGGTTCACTTTGAAGTTTTGGAACGAGTTGCAGAGAGCTTTGGGTACCAAGTTAAACTTCAGTATGGCATTCCATCCTCAGACAGATGGTTAGTCAGAACAGGTCATTCAGATTCTGGAGGATATGTTGAGGGTGTGTGCTTTGGATTTTCCAGGTAGTTGGGACAGATATGTGTCGCTTATGGAGTTTGCCTACAATAATAGCTATCAGTCGAGCATCGGTATGGCACCGTATGAGGCTTTATATGGTCGACAGTGTAGGACTCCGATTTGTTGGACCGAGTTATCCGAGTGTTCAGTGATTGGACCAGAGTTGGTTAGGGATACTAAGGAGAAGATTAGAGTTGTACAGCGAAATTTGAAAGCGGCTAAGGATCGATAAAGGTCCTATACCAACTTGAAGAGGAAAGATGTGCAGTTTGAGGTCGGGGATAAGGTTTTCCTTAAAGTTTTGCCTTGGAGGAAAGTGCTTCGGTTTGGTAAGAAAGGCAAGCTTAGTCCTCACTTCATTGGTCCCTATGAGATTTTGGCTAAGGTTGGTCCGGTAGCCTATAGATTGGCTTTACCGATGGAGTTAGCGAAGTTGCACGATGTGTTCCATGTTTCGATGCTTCGTCGGTATAGATCAGATCCGTCACATGTTCTTTCGGTTCAGGATGTGCAAGTGCAACCAGATTTTTCTTATGATGAGGAACTAAGAGCTATTCTAGCTAGAGAAGTGAGACAGCTGAAGAGTAAGCAGATTCCATTGGTTAAACTATTATGGAACCATCATGGAGTCAAGGAAGCGACTTGGAAACCAGAAGATTCGATGAGAGCTCAGTATCCGCATTTGTTCAGTTCAGGTGAGAATTTCGAGGACGAAATTCTTATTAGTAGGTTAGAGTTGTCACACCCCGTTTGCCCCCTAGCAGTATGAGCCTATTTGTGTGTGTGTGCATGCATTATGTGTTTTGGGCATGTCATAAGGGTATTTTGGTAAAAAAGCATATTTAAATGGTTTTATTGGCATGTGGATGCATGTATGTTATTAGGGTGTGAATTAGGTTGGCTAAGTTTGGGTGTGAAAGAGAGTACCATTGTAGGGTGTGAGTAGTGGAGTTAGGGTTGTGTGCTTTACTCACACATTAGTAGGGTGTTTTAAGTTGGGAGTGCATTGTGTGTGAGTAGTGTATGCTTGTTGAGTGTGAGTGGTCAAGTTCCACCAATCTTAGGATGACATGTGGCTAGGGTTTTTGGAAATGGGTGTAAAAAGAAAGATAAAGAAGGGCAGCCACTCCTACTGCCTCTCACCCCGTTTTCTCTTCTTCATTACTCCTTCTTCCTCTTTTCCCTTCCCATTTGTGTCCTGGTATTTGATTCAAGTGATTTGTGGTGGAATTTGATCGCTCCTCAACCTCCGCTAGGTAAAGTTTTCCACATTTTCATCATCTTCTTCACACTATTCATTTTCTTCTTTGCATTTCTAGATTGGGTTTTGATTTAGGGTTTTCGTTTGTGTGTTCTTGGTGTGTCGGCTGTTAGCTGAGGCTGGGAGTAGTGGAACCAAGTGATTGAAGCTAGGATTATAGGTTTGGGAATTTCTGCATTTTTGTGTTTATATTATTGTTGAATGATTTGTGGTAATTTGATGATCATTGTGATGCATGCTGGAAGTAATGTAATGTATTTTAGTTGATTTAAGTTTCAAACTAAAAGAACGGATTAGTGTGTTTTGGGTTTACTGTGACTTTCTAGGTTGCTGCGATCGGAATTTACTTTTGTTCAAATGTGATCTAATTGTGTTAAGGGTGTTAAAAGTTGTGTCTGTGCATTGCTGGTGGCGAGGAAAGTAGCGATCTGAGGTAAGTGATTTTTGAAGAAATGTTTTTTAACGTTCTGGGCAAGTTTAGGAACTAAGGGTTTCTGCAGAGTTTCTAGAGTGCCGAATGCAAAAAATTAGTCAATCCAAGTCTCGATCGACCTACCACCTTCCGATCGAAAATGCCTTGAGTGCATCACGCTCGGCTATCGATCAAAAGATGGGAAGTTCCGATCGGGAGAGTGGATCTCGGCACTCGTGACCCT
Source organism: Excoecaria cochinchinensis (assembly GCA_947683425.1). NCBI lineage: Eukaryota > Viridiplantae > Streptophyta > Magnoliopsida > Malpighiales > Euphorbiaceae > Excoecaria > Excoecaria cochinchinensis. The sequence continues at coordinate 25,310,452 of CANTUQ010000092.1, read as the reverse complement.
AGTTTTTCCTCCCTGATCGGCTATGTAGGGAGAGACCAGTCACGAGTCGTGATTGCCAGTCACGACTCGTGACCAGCCAAGAGGCCAGTCACGAGTTGTGATTGCCAATCACGACTCGTGACCAACCAAGAGGCCAGTCACGAGTTGTGATTTCCAGTCACGACTCGTGACCAGCCAAGAGGCCAGTCTTGCCAGTCACGACTCGTGACCAGCCAAGACACCAGTCACGAGTTGTGATTGCCAGTCACGACTCGTGACCGACCAAGAGGCCAGTCACGAGCCGTGATTGCCAGTCACGACTCGTGACCGGCCAACCTTGTGCGAGTGGTCACTGTTGCGAATGCGACTCGTGTTGCGATCGCGACAATGAGCCTCTGTTCAGCCTATTTTCTGAAATTGCCCAGTTTTAACTAAAAATGAATTTCGTATCTCTTCTTAATGGACTTATACTACTGTATGATACATGTCCTGCTTTTATATGAGTAATACCATGATTCTTTAGATGAATTGTATGTTGTACTTTGAAATATGATTTGTATTATACATGACCTGCGAGAGTCAATCTAGTGGATAGTAAGGCATGCCTAATAGAGTCTTTAGCTGCAGCCTCAGTTCCGTTTGGACCCCGATCAGGTCCCCGTTTGGTTCCTCACGAACCCCTCAATATTTGGATCTTGTTTAAGGTCCCCTCAGTAAAATGTTTTGTAATTGATAAAATGAAATGGTTTTCGATTCGTACCCGTAAGGTACTGTCAGTATTCGATTTGTACCCGTAAGGTACTATCCGTATACTCGTTATCCACTATTGTGAGTCATCATGTGCTCTTTTTGATTTGTTTTGCTTGGATATGATTACAAGAATACGATATTCTGATGCGTGTAATGTTGAGTATGAGAAATTAATTAAAGTGTAAATGAATATGGATGTGAATTTCTGAATGCATGTCTTTATTATGCAAGTATGATTATATAGCTGATATCATTATCTACATTTGTCATATTGTATGTGTATGGCATTGACGACCATTATGAATGGCCGTCCACTCTTTTGTTGTGTGTTCCCCACTAAGCGTTTATCGCTTAGCACGGTGGTTTACCCGTGTAGGTGCGGAGGATGGTGTTCCTTTGGGAGAGTCGTTGCCAGTCAAGCCAACACAGAGGGATTAGTGTTAGGGCTTTATTTTGATAGCATGTTGATTCTTTTGTATCGAAACTCTCTTTACACCATTATTTTGTAAAGCTTCCGCATTTACATACTTTGGGATATGTAATTATTTTATTCTGGCTTTTGATCAGAACATTTTTGTAACGAATTTTGCTATTGTAATGATGGATTATTCTGATGCTTATGAAGGTTTTAATTTCCCCGTAATGATGTATGGTTATTATGTATGAATGTATGCTTTGTATCCTTATATGCTTGGTGACACACCCAGCTCATACGGCTTCTCACTCCTGGAGGATGGGTGCGCCTACGTATGGGTAGGGGGTGTTACATATCAGGCTTCCTTTTCATCTCCATAACTCGATTCCTCCACCGAGTAACGTAGTCATGGAAGGACTCACCATGTTTTTATTGCAAAAGCTCAAGGTCTTTTAATGTTATCTCCATCCTGGTGCTACAGTTATATTGCCTCATGAACTCCTCTATCAGTATATCCCAATCCCTGGACCTCCTATCTAACCCATGGTACCAGTTGACTGTCAGGCCCATCAGACTAAAGCAAAAATACTCCACCTTATATTTCTTTTTCAGCCCCGTACCCTTCATGATCAAGGCATATTGCTTAATGTGTGCAGAGGGGTCCGAAGTACCATCAAATTTTGGCAAGTTCGGCATCTTAAACCTCTGGGGTAACAGTTCTTCACCGCCTAACTCCCTATCTTCGGGGCTGATCCCTTTCTCGGCTGACAGTAAATGCATAATTGCCTCAATTTTTTCTTCCATCTTCTTCACCACATCATCCTCTACTTTGGGGACTTTATTCCTCATAACCTGAGGGATTACCAATTCATCCTCCTCCTCCACTATGAAGTCATCTTTTGGGTCAGGGACCCTCACTCTTCTCTGCTCAGCTGGTGCCGGTGCTCTAGGCTCAACGAGCGGTTTCTGTATCGTATCAATTGCTACAGGAGTCGCCCCCACAACAGGTAGTTTGACTCATTCCATAGCAGGAGCTACAGGGGGCTGCACGGCATGTGGTGCCATTTGAGCAACAATATTTCCCATCATGGCTAACATCGTCCTCTCAAAATCCTCAAGTCTCTTGTCTAGGTCCTGTACCGTCAAAGCACCAGTTTCTTGTGATAAATCTGCCATTACTGACCCTAAAGATTATTCTGAAAAAAAATCTCTGAACTTTCATCTTCTAAGACCCAATCTTGACCAAATACAGATACTAACTCCAACGATAAATTTTTAATGAGTCGTCCGTCGGATCCCTTAAACCACCAGTATGACTCAGTGATGGCTGTAAAAACTTGAAGGGTTAGGATGAAGCATGAATGAAGTGCAATGCATTGTAGTGAGTCATGCAGCATTTCACAATCACATACAAGAAAGTAGATCCTTCCAACCTTTTAACTCCCGCACACGAGGTTAATTGGTCTCTTTCCTAGGTGGGCTTAATCTATGGGTCAACAGGGGATCCAATGAACGCGTGTAGTGCACGGCAAAAATTTGATAGCATAACGTCTCTCAAAATGTGCATATGTATGAGTTTCGGCCATTATGTATTTAAACATTTCAACCAAATTAAGGTGAACCTACCGGGGCACGAAAGCCTTTGATAGAAGACCACTTAATTCGTTTGATTTTATTCAATACATGATGGCTCACATCACAAGCATCATATTACAGTTCATTTCACCTAGAGGAAGTATCTATTGCCATTATATGAGCTTTACTCAAGGTAATGTTACTTTAGGGCTATCCAAGCATGGTCCTTACAAATGGGTCTAGCTCATCACGAGCATAACGACCAATCGGGTCTCCATTTGATATGCCATTAATGGTAAAAGGCTTGGGCTAGTGATTATCCTTACCACTTCCCTAGAATGAGTGAAAGTAGGGTTGTGTTTTAAGAATGCACCGGGGTAAAATAAGGGACCAACTAACATAATTCTAAGGCTCTAAAATGATGCAATGCAATTTTTGAAAAGAGATAGAATTTTAGGTTTTAAAAACTCAATTATATATTTTAACCAAGACACTTTTAGAGCAAAGTCACAAAGTCCCCAGCGGAGTCGCCACTGTGACGGGGGCCAAATCGAGAAGGCCCTCATAGAGCCCTCTTTTAGGGCTCGAGGAATTGGTTCGCATCATTTGATCTTGGGTAACATGAGACATTTTGGAATTCTCACCCAATAAAATATTAGGGAAGTTCGTCTAGCCTCATGAAACCTCTAGGCACCTTTGAGGTATTTTGGAGTCGCCACCCAATTTATAAGAAATTAGGAAAGGTCATCTAACCTCTATGGTCTAAACCAAAGAAGATGTTCAGAATTTCACTCTTATTTATGCCTTGGTTAATTATAAATGAGTTTTTAGGTCAAAAAACTCTATCTCTCTTCTCACACGATTAATACAATTTATTTAAACGCACAATTCAAGCACTAAGAAAGCGATAAACAAAAGCTGTTAAATAAAGCGGTAAACACACAAAGCCACGCTATTTACAAAGAAGAAATTGGGATAGAATACAATCCCCAAAATGAAAGGAAAAGCTAAAACAAAATGGAAATCGGGACATAATACAATCCCCAAATGAAAAGAAAAGCTAAATAAAATTGCTCCAAAAATAATTAATTATAAGGGCCCACAAGTTATATAAAAACATAAAGTTAAACAATCAAGCTAAATTAATCAAAAAAGGAGATATACATAAATCGGGATATTTATTTGGTTTGGGAACATTGGTTCCTTCACGCTCACTTAAAGATAGATCAAAGAGTTATTTTGGCTATTGGCTTGAAAACCGGGATGAGTGATCCCATTTTTAGAAAATTTAACTCTTCATTTTAATCTATGACATTTTGCATTCCTTTGCTAAAATCGAGGACATTAGTCCCAATTTATTAATAAAAATTCCAATTTAGTTACAAAAATATTTTTGTGATTTTTTAACTGACACGCGTACAAAATAAAATAGTTTACTTGAAAACAAAGACAGTCACACAAACAAGGGGTAGTAAGATCTCACCCAAGTGATGTATCCTCCTACGCGTCGTGACCTTTCGACTTGGTCACGAAAGCACTCATGCAAACAAGGTCGTATTTTAAACCCCAAACAAGAAAAATAATAATAAAAAGGTTAGTAATAATTCTAAAATAAACAACATAAACATAAAAAGGCAAGATAAATGTAAAACATGGTTGACATGCTAAAATATAATGATAATGACGATAACAATAAAAATAATAATAATAATAATAATAATAATAATAATAATAATAATAATAATAATAATAATAATAATAATAATAATAAAACATTAATAGTAATGACGACAACAATAATAACAATATTGACAACAATAATAATAATGTTAACAGTAAAGCAAACAATATTAACGATAATAATAATGATAATAAATAATGATGATGACGATGAAGATCACAACAACAACAACAACAACAACAACAATAATAATAATAATAATAATAATAATGAAGATAATAATAATAATAATAATAATAATAATAATAATAATAATAATAATAGAAATAACGTTGATAATAAGAATAATAAAAGTAAATAACAACAGTAATAATAATAATATTAACATGCAAAAACAGTAACATTAATAATAATAATAATAATAATAATAATAATAATAATGACAACAACAATACTGTCAACAGTAGTGGCAGTGATATTAACAAAAATAATGAGAACAAATGAAATTAAATAAACCAACACGAAATGAACCAGCATGAACGTGCAATAAAACAAATACTAGTAGTTAGACATTGTGACGCGCGCTGAACCCTGGGACTCCCTGAGCGCCCGCTTTCAGGGCTTCGGGATGAGGTTCATGGAAACTTGCAAGTGAAATTGCAAGGGCGTCTATTTTGGGCAATAAGGAGGTTTCACAGAGTCGCCACCCAATAGAACATTGGAAAACTTCGTCTAGCCTCAGTGAGCCTAAGACAGTGCAGCTATGTCCATCATAGGCAAGCCGGAGGTGTCTTGGAGGCCCCACCCTAACATTGGGATGGCCCTCTCGACCTCGCGCTTGGGAAAACCAGAGGTGTCTTGGAGGCCCAACCCTAATAAAAAATTAGAATGGCCCTCTCGCCTCGTGGCGCCTAGGACTGTGCAAGTTTTGAGCCCTTTTTACGGGATGCAAGAGGTGTCTTGGAGGCCCCATCCTAATAGAACATTGAGATGGTCCTCTCGCCTCGTTGAGCCCAAAGACCAGAGATGGTTCGGGACTTCTCATTTATTCATACCTTGGTTAAATTAAAATTGAGTTTTGAATTTAAGTTTTCATCTCTTTTCTCATACGTTTTGATGCAATAATTAGAGCGCAAGTTGGTCATCCAAGGAAAGCGGTAAATGAAAGCATAATTAAAATAAAGTACATGAAAATAAATTACAACAAAAACTAAGGGCGGAATACAACCCCCATTGTAAAATAAATGTAAATCATGCATAAAATGGGGTATTTACTAAGGATGAGGACATTGGTCCTCGCATGCATAGTTAAAGAAAATAATTTTAAAATGACAATTTATTTGGATGAAAAACTAGGACATTTGTCCCATTTTGTTAGAAAAAATCCCAATTTATTAATATAAAACTTTATGTGACTTTTTAATTAACTTGCATGAAAATAAACAAACTTATTACAAATTACATATTAAATAATAAAAGCAAAATAATACTAAAAATGCTAAAAAATACATCCCACGAAAATGGTGTCTTCAAACTTCCATGGGCTCCCACTAGCCATTGAAAAGGCTCACACATAAAAAAAAAATATTGAAATAATAACACAAATGAAAGTGATATTAGTAATAAAAAATGAATTAAACATGTAATATGTAAAGAATGAATTAAAATAAATAAAATACATCATGCAACAAATTAATTAGATAGCATAATAAAAAAATATAACTTAAGATATTAACATTTAACATGCATAAAAAGCATAAATGATAAAAATAATAATGATAATGATAACAATAACAATAACAAATTATAATAATAAACAAGACTAATAAAAATAATGATAATGATAGTAGTAGTGATAAATAATAATAATAATAATAATAATAATAATAATAATAATAATGATGATGATGATGATGATGATGATGATGATGATGATGATGATAATAATGATAATGATAATAATACAATAACGTCAAAAAAGATGAACAATCCAATTAAATATGCAAGAATAAAATGAAAATAAAATAAGCCAATCATGCTAGCACATGTTAAATGATAATACTAATAATAATAATAATATATGAACAAAAATAATGACAATAATAATAATATGAACAATTAAATAAACAATAAGAAATAATAATATGAACAATTAAATAAAAAATAAGAATAAGAAATAATAATATGAACAATTAAATAAAAAATAAGAATAAGAAGTAAAATAATATGAACAATTAAATAAAAAATAAAGTAAAAAGAATATTAAAAATGTTAAATCTATATACAAAATCACCTAAAATAAATAAAATACAATAATATAAAAATCTACATGATTAATAATCAAATACGAACAAAAAATAAATAAGAAAAATAAAATTAAAAGATTAAGCCTAAAATGTTTACCCTCAGATTTCGGATTTGATTGATGAAGAATATGATGATTTTCCTTGCTTTGATTCAAAAAATAGAAATAAAATAATTGAAATTTTATTCCAAAAGAAAATTGTTTAAAAAAATAATAGAAGAAAATAATTAATTCTCAAGAACAAAGTATTGATTTCTTTGTCTCAAGAATAATCATAGATGAAAATTGTTAAAGAGAAGAAAATAAATTCAATTTCCAAGAACAAAGAATTATTTCTTTGTCTCAAAAATTACAATTGACTCAAAATCCAAATCTCAAGAACAAACAATAGTTTATTTGTCTCAAGAAAAATTCTAGATTAAAAATTGTATTTTTTACCCCAGAATTTTATTTGGAGAAAAAGATGTAAAAATGGTGTAGAGAGAATTCTTGAAGAAGGAGAGAAGAAGAAAAAATGATTTTTGATGCCAAAATGAACTCTCCCCTCATCCCTTTCAAATTTTCAACTTAAATGAATAAAAATGGAAAAAAAATCATTAATTAGGGAAGAAAATAGGATTTTTATCTAATTTCCCTTAATTAGGGCGTATAAAAAGGAAAAAAATCATTAAAATCCCGAAAAAATGATAAAAAGAAGTCAAAAATTGAAGAAAAAACGGATTTAGGGCGAAAAATTAGGTTTGCGGTGAAACTGGGCCGACCAACGTCCGTCGGCGCGCCCGACAGGCGTTGGTCGCGTAGCTAGCGTGCGCACCAGCGCGAGAGACGCGGAAAGCATCGCTCGCGCGTCGCTGGCCTCTCGCGAGGGCACGCGGGGCGCCCCGCGGGCCTGCGCGCTGCCACGTCGACACTCGCCGAATTATTTTTTTTTTTAAATAAAAATTTAAATATCACTAAAAACACTAAAATTTTCAAACTTAATTTTTTAAAACTAATTTTTAAAATATTTTTATTATTTTTTTTATTTTTTATTCTAAAATGCAAATTTGACAAGAAAATCATCACTTTCAAACTCTTTGCCCGTGAATAGGCAATTTATCATCATTGGGTAACTCCGATCTAGACTGACTCAGGATCTGGTGTCTACAGTTGGCCTCAGTTTAGAGAAAGCTAGTACACTAGCGTCTAGGTGAGCCTAAATTCAAAGAAAATAAGGAAAGAGACACATACCTAAGGCAGCTATCTTTTCGGACTGGGCGATGCTGTTGTGGTGGTTGTCGGCGTGTTATCCTGTGTTGAAGCGGTAGTGCCATGATCATGCTAACCCTCCATAGAGTGGTAGTACCGTCATCGTGCTAACCCTCCGTAGAGTGGTAGTGACGTGGTCGTGCTAACCTTCCGTAGAATGGTAGTGCCGCCATCGTACTAACCCTTCTGAGTTGTGAAGCGGTAGTGCCGTGATCGTGCTAACCCTTTCTGGAGTGGTAGTGCCGTGGTCGTGCTAACCCTTCTAAAGTGGTAGTGCCGTCATCGTGCTAACCCTTCTGAAGTGGTAGTGCCGTGGTCGTGCTAACCTTCCGTAGAATGGTAGTGCTGCCATCGTCCCTTCTGAGATGGTGAAGTGGTAGTGCTGTGATCGTGCTAACCCTCCGTGGAGTGGTAGTGCCGTCATCATCCTAACCCTTATGAAGTGGTAGTGTCGTAGTCGTGCTAACCTTCCGTAGAATGGTAGTGCCGCCATCGCGCTAACCCTTCTGAGTTGGTGAAGTGGTAGTGTCGTGATCGTGCTAACCCTCCGTGGAGTGGTAGTGCCATCATCGTCCTAACCCTTCTGAAGTGGTAGTGCCGTAGTCGTGCTAACCTTTCGTAGAATGGTAGTGCCGCCATCGTGCTAACCCTTCTGAGTTGGTGAAGTGGTAGTGTCGTGATCATGCTAACCCTCCGTGGAGTGGTTGTGCCGTCATCGTCCTAACCCTTCTGAAGTGGTAGTGCCGTAGTCGTGCTAACCTTCCATAGAATGGTAGTGCCGCCATCGCGCTAACCCTTCTGAGTTGGTGAAGTGGTAGTGCCGTGATCGTGCTAACCCTCCGTGGAGTGGTAGTGCCGTCATCGTCCTAACTCTTCTGAAGTGGTAGTGTCGTGGTCGTGCTAACCTTCCGTAGAATGGTAGTGCCGCCATCGTGCTAACCCTTCTGAAGTGGTAGTGTCGTGGTCGTGCTAACCTTCCATAGAATGGTAGTGCCGCCATCGTCCCTTCTGAGATGGTGAAGTGGTAGTGTTGTGATCGTGCTAACCCTCCATGGAGTGGTAGTGCCGTCATCGTCCTAACCCTTCTGAAGTGGTAGTGTCGTAGTCGTGCTAACCTTCCGTAAAATGGTAGTGCCGCCACCGTGCTAACCCTTCTGAGTTGGTGAAGTGGTAGTGCCGTGATCGTGCTAACTCTCCGTGAAGTGGTAGTGCCGTCATCGTCCTAACCCTTCTGAAGTGGTAGTGTCGTGGTTTTGCTAACCTTCCGTAGAATGGTAGTGCCACCATCGTGCTAACCCTTATGAGTTGGTGAAGTGATAGTGTTGTGGTCGTGCTAACCTTCCGTAGAATGGTAGTGCCGCCATCGTGCTAACCCTTCTAAGTTGGGGAAGTGGTAGTACCGTGATCATGCTAACCTTCCGTGGAGTGGTAGTGTCATGATCGTGCTAACCCTTTAGAAGTGGTAGTACTGTGGTCGTGCTAACCTTCCATAGAATGGTAGTGCCACCATCGTGCTAACCCTTCTGAGTTGGTGAAGAGGTATTGTCTATAAGCCCTTTGGTTGATTGCCCCCTGGGAGGTCTTTGGTTGATTGTTTGAATTTGATGTTTGGAATGATGTCATCTTGGTTGGTTGATCGCCCCCTGAGAGGTCTTTGGATGGTTGCCCCCTAAGAGGTCTTTGGATGGTTGATCGCCCCCTGAGAGGTCTTTGGATGGTTGTTTGGATTGATGTTTGATCTGATGTTTTTACTGATGTCGTCACTCAGATTTTGTCGGTGTCCGCATCTAATCTTTCTTATTGCAAAACTGAAAAACCAAATATGCAGGAAAAATAGTGAGCATGCACGTGAAATGTATGTGTCATGCAGAAATGCAGGATAAGAATTCATCTAAGTGAGTTTGGAGGCGATAGCCGGGCTGGGCTCAACTTGCTGTAGGATCGATGCTCTTTGGAATTGCTTTTGAATTTCATGCCTTTGGGATTACGAGGTTCTCATCTGATACCTGTAGTCATTTTTTTGAAGGTAGTGCATCCCTTGTGGATTTTCACACTAGCTTTTCTTAGTGGGAAAAGCGCCCTTTGCGGATTTTCACATAACCCTATACCTTATTTTTGCATGGAATGGACCCAACCCAATCCAACGGCTTTTTTTTTTTAAGGAATACATTGCCTGTTTCCAGGTTTTCACCCTATTCCTTTGCCTAACTTTTGCTTAGAGCGCCAGTTACGGTTTTTATCTCTAACGGCTTTTTTTTCGGAAAGAGGTTGAAACTGTTGCCAAAGATCCTTCTAGGGTGATCAGCATGTACTTATGCCCATGTCGTCGCCGTCTGAGCTTGATTCTTCTCATGATGGTGTTGTAGAATTGCCTTCGCAGTTGATAGTAAAATAAATCAGCTGAAGGACCTGAGTGGTGAAAGTAGCAAAGGATAGACAGTAGATGACTTTAATCACAAAAAGTGAACTGCTCTGATCACATCAATATACCATTGCATAAATGCATGTGTTTCAATTTGATTTCATTAAACATGATCATTATTTGGCATTAATTTCAAGAATACAAAACCTCATCTAATCTCAGGATGGATCTTGAAAGCATCAAATTCCTGTTATCAATCAGCCCTCTCGGGTTTTCATGATTGAATATTTTCTCTCAGCCCTTAATTTTTGCCCAGAATGCTTTTTATTTTTCTGGCAGGACGCCCAATTATAGCAAGGTCGCATTTTTTCTGTTTTCTACCCGCGGTGCATTTATTATTTATTTTTCTTTTTTTTTTAGCATTTTCCATGGAACCTCCTTCAGTCTGTCGGTGTCGATTGGTTTCTTTGAATTCTCTTTCATTATTGCCAGCCGGGATGGCTGCTCCTTTTTGACAGTGTCCTTTCTCTTTTTTTTTCACCAAAGGCATCATCTTGACTCCTGTGTAAACTGGTTGAAGTAGTTAGTTTCTTCGCTTGGATTTTGGCCGTCAAAGTCTGTATCTTTCTTTTGTTGGCTTTGGTAGCTCAATTTCTTAAGTAACCTTTAATAGTTGAGATGGAGTTGTACATTGGTTTCAGATAGTTTAAGACAGAACTATGGTGTAGGACAGGACTTTGTTTTTTTTTCTTTTTTTTTTAAAAGGTAATGAGTTGTCCTCCTAAGTTTTTTGATAAGGGTCCCTATTGGTCTCATATGATTAAAGGCTAGTCTTAATTGGCTTTGGGGTAAACATCTCAAATGGTTGGGAGGAAAGGACTCCTAAGGGCTTGGTTTCAATGTGTTATATATTTCTTGTGAAGGTTCAGGGTTTTATTTGTCTAACTCCTGATGTCGCCCTTGGATGAACGGGGCTTGATTTTGCTTAGCTGCACTGTATGCACCCTAGATGTTGAGGAAGAGGATTGGCTTTTGAAACTTCGCTCGTCGTCATGTTGGCATATTGAGGCAGTATTGTCCCAACAATATCCTTGTTAATTTTCATCATATCATTCCAAGTCTAGGTAAAGGCTTTTTCATTCATTTTTTTTTATTTATATCTCTCAAAATTTCCTCTCTTCAGGAGTTATATCAGATGCTATCAAGATTTTCTTTGGGTTTTCCAAAGTTCCAAGATTAAATGCAGTTGAATTAGTTGAATTAATGTCAAAATGTATTTATCATGATCACGGGAAATGAAATTATTAGAAACATCATACAAATAAACAAAAATTGTTCATTTTATTGAAATAACCAATCATTACAAATATTGTCATAAAAAGTTCTTGGAATCAAGCATCTAAAAACATTATCTTTTTCACCACTCTCATTAGTGGATTAAAAAGACCCGATCATATTCACGGTGGAGGGACTGCATTGTAGCCTGCCTTCTTCTTTTTCTCTCTCTTCTCAGGATCCGTGATCTAATTGGTGTCAATAAGATCTTGGATCCTGTTCCTCAATGCCCTGTAGTAATCTATCAGGTGCCCAGTGTGCTGATGGTAGGTGCAGTACTGGTCCTCTCTGTGCCCTGGCTGTCCTTGATTCATAGCTGGTCTAGGTGGCAAAGGTCGCAGCTTACCCTCTTTCATCAATCTCTCCAATACCCAGGATAGAGAACGGCCTAAGTTGGAGTAGTACCTCTGACCTTGCCTAACTCCAGTAGCTGAAACCTCTGCCATCTTACCGTTTCTGCTGTTTCTGCTCCTGGAACCTCTTGATTTGAATCCTGACTGGTTCTCATAGCCATTCCCAGCAAAGTTATTTTGACTTGCTTTCTTTGCTAGGTAAGCCGCCTCAGCCTCTACATCAATATCCTTAAGTGACTCCCAATCTCTGAGCCCCTTAAAGTTGAGCAAATCCCTTAAGTAAGGGCATGAGTTCCTAATAAATAACCTGATTTGGTCAACGGTGTTAGGTTTTCTCTTCATCTCCATAACCCTATTCCTCCACCTAGTGAGGTATTCATGGAATGACTCATCGCTCCTTTGCTGTAAGAGCTCGAGGTCCTTCAGGGTGACCTCCATTCTGGTGATGTAGTCATACTGCCTCATAAATTCTTCAGTCAAAAGGTCCCAATCCTCCTTACACCTCCTGTCCAGCCCATGATACCAGTCTACTGTCGGACCCACCAGACTTAGGCAGAAATATTCCACCTTCTGCTTCTTGCTCAACCCTGTGCCTTTCATCACCAGGGTATACTGTTTGATGTGCACAGATGCGTCCGAAGTACCATCGAACTTCGGCAGCTCAGGCATCTTGAACCTTTGGGGAAACAGCTCTTCATCCCCCAGATCTCTGTCCTCAGGGTTGATCCCCTTTCCAGCTGATAGCATACAGGTGATAGCCTCAATCTATTCTCTCATCCCTCTTAAAGCCTCATCCTCTACGCTGGGTGCTCTGGGCCTCACAGCTTGGTGGACTATTGGCTCATCATCTTCCTCTTTCTCTTCCATCACAAAATCATCATTAGGGTTGGGGACCCATTCCCTTCTTGGCTTGATGGGCACATCAGCCCTGTGCTCATTAACAGGTTGACTGGCAGCAGCTCTAACAAGAGGAGCCTCCCCACCAGCAGGTGGTTCGGCTTGCCCCCGAAGAGGGACTGCCGGTGGTCGTGGAGCGATAGGTGGCTGTGGAGCAGCAGGTGCCTAGGGAGCAGGAGGATGAGCAATCCGTTCAGCCATAGCGCCCATCATATCCAGTATCCTCTACTCAAAGTCCTCTAGCCTCCTAGCAAGGTCTTGAGTGGTCAAAGTTCTAATCTCTTCTGCCATTGATGATTCTAGAGAGGATTCACTGATTGATGAGAGTGACTCAGAATCCCAATCAGACACTAATTCTGGCAACTCAAAGAGCATATTTGTCCTCACCAGCCGACCGTCGGAACCTCTAGTCCACTTAGATGAATCTATGATGGCTGAAAAATTTAAATTGTTAGAATGATGCATGAATGACATATACAATGCATGATAGTGTGTTATGCAACATTTACAATCACATTCAAGCAAGTAGATCCTTCCAACCTTATTACTCCCACACACGAGGTAATACGGTCTCTTTCTTAGGTGGGCTTAATCCATGGGTTAACGGGGAACCCAATGAATGCGTATGGTTCACGGTGGGAAGCCGGCAGCATAACATCTCTTGATTAATGCGCATACGTATGAGTTTTGGCCTTTATGTATTTAAACATTTCAACTAAATTAAAATGGGCTCACCGGGGCATGAAAGCCTTTGATAAAAGACCATTTAATTTGGTTGATTTTGTTCAATATATAATGGCCCATATAGCAAGCATTGTATTGAGGTACATGTCACCTAGGGGAAGTATCTATTGCAATTACATGATCTTTAGTCAAGGGTGATGATACTTTGGGGCTACCTAAGCATGGTCCCTACCGACGGGTCTAGCTCATCACGAGCATAACAACCAATCGGGTCTCCATTTGATATACCATAATGGTACGAGACTTGGGCTGGTGATTATCCTTAACACTTCCCTACATTGAGTGAACATAGGGTCATACTTCGGGAACGCACCGAGGTTAAAAATAGGGACCAAACTAGCATAGTTCTAAGGCTCTAATGAAATGATATGCAATTTTCGAAAAGGGATAAAAAGTTTTAAATTAAAACTCAATTATAAATTTTAACCAAGGTACTTTCAAATTGAAATCTCTTATGTCCCTAGTAGAGTCGCCACTGTGACGTGCGCCGAACCCCGGGACACCTCGAGCGCCCATTTTCAGGGCTCTTGGGATGAGGTTCATGGAAACTTGCAAGTGAAATTGCAAGGGTGTCTATTTTGGGCAACAAGGAGGTTTCATGGAGTCGCCACCCAATAGAACACTGAAAAAGTTCGTCTAACCTCAGTGAGCCTACGACAGCACAGCTATGTCCATCATAGGCAAGCCAGAGGTGTCGTGGAGGCCCCACCCTAACATTAGGATGGCCCTCTCGACCTCGCGCTTAGGCAAACCAGAGGTGTCTTAGAGGCGCCACCATAATAGAACATTAGAATGGCCCTCCCGCCTCGTGACGCCTAGGACTATGAAAGTTTTGAGCCCTTTTTACGGGACACAAGAGGTATCTTGGAGGCCCCATCCCAATAGAACATTGAGATGGTCCTCTCACCTAATTGAGCCCAAAGACCAGAGATGGTTTGGAACTTCTCATTTTTTCATACCTTGGTTAAATTAAAATTGAGTTTTGAATTTAAGTTTTCATCCCTTTTCTCATACGTTTTGATGCAATAATTAGAGCGCAAGTTGGTCATCCAAGGAAAGCGGTAAATGAAAGCATAATTAAAATAAAGTACATGAAAATAAATTACTACAAAAACTAAGGGCGGAATACAACCCCCATTGTAAAATAAATGTAAATTATGTATAAAACGGGGTATTTATTAAGGATAAGGACATTGGTCCTCGCATGCATAGTTAAAGAAAATAATTTTAAAGTGACAATTTATTTGGATGAAAAACTAGGACATTGGTCCCATTTTGTTAGAAAAAATTCCAATTTATTAATATAAAACTTTATGTGACTTTTTAATTAACGTGCATAAAAATAAACAAACTTATTACAAATTACATATTAAATAATAAAAGCAAAATAATACTAAAAATGCTAAAAAATACATCCCACGAAAATGGTGTCTTCAAACTTCCATGGGCTCCCACTCGCCATTGAAAAAGCTCACACATAAAAAATAAGTATTGAAATAAAAACATAAATGAAAGTGATATTAGTAATAAAAAATGAATTAAACATGTAATATGTAAAGAATGAATTAAAATAAATAAAATACATCATGCAACAAATTAATTAGATGGCATAATAAAAAATATAACTTAACATATTAACATTTAACATGCATAAAAAGCATAAATGATAAAAATAATAATGATAATAATAACAATAACAAATTATAATAATAAATAAGACTAATAAAAATAATGATAATGATAGTAGTAATGATAAATAATAACTAAATAATAATAATAATAATAATAATAATAATAATAATAATAATAATAATAATAATGATGATGATGATGATGATGATGATGATGATGATGATAATACAATAACATCAAAGAAGATGAACAATCCAATTAAATATGCAAGAATAAAATGAAAATAAAATAAGCCAATCATGCTAACACATGTTAAATAATAATACTAACAATAATAATAATATATGAAAAAAAATAATGACAATAATAATTATATGAACAATTAAATAAACAATAAGAAATAATAATATGAACAATTAAATAAAAAATAAGGATAAGAAATAATAATATGAACAATTAAATAAAAAATAAAGTAAAAAGAATATTAAAAATGTTAAATCTATATACAAAATCACCTAAAATAAATAAAACACGATAATATAAAAATCTACATGGTTAATAATTAAATACGAACAAAAAATAAATAAGAAAAATAAAATTAAAGGATTAAGCCTAGAATGTTTACCCTCAGATTTCGGATTTGATTGATGAAGAATATGATGATTTTCCTTGCTTTGATTCACAAAATAGAAATAAAATAATTGAAATTTTATTCCAAAAGAAATTTGCTTAAAAAATAATAGAAGAAAATAATTAATTCTCAAGAACAAAGTATTGATTTCTTTATCTCAAGAATAATCATAGATGAAAATTGTTAAAGAGAAGAAAATAAATTCAATTTCCAAGAACAAATAATTATTTCTTTGTCTCAAAAATTACAATTGATTCAAAATCCAAATGTCAAGAACAAACAATAGTTTATTTGTCTCAAGAAAATTTCTAGATTAAAAATTATATTTTTTAACCCTAGAATTTTATTTGGAGAAAAAGATGTAAAAATGGTGTAGAGAGAATTCTTGAAGGAGAGAAGAAGAAAAAATGATTTTTGATGCCAAAATGAACTCTCTCCTCATCCCTTTCAAATTTTCAACTTAAATGAATAAAAATGGAAAAAATCATTAATTAGGAAAGAAAATAGGATTTTTAGCTAATTTCCCTTAATTAGGGTGTAAAAACAGGAAAAAATCATTAAAATTCCGAAAAAAATGGTAAAAAGAAGTCAAAAATTGAAAAAAAAAAAACGGATTTAAGGCGAAAAATTAGGTTTGCGGCGAAACTGGGCCGACCGACGCTCTCTGAATTTTTTTTTTTTAATATCACTAAAAACACTAAAATTTTCAAACTTAATTTTTCAAAACTAATTTTTATTATTTTTTTTATTTTTTATTCTAAAATGCAAATTTGACAAGAAAATCGTCACTTTCAAACTATTTGCCCGTGAATATGCAATTTATCATCATTGGATAATTTCAATCTAGACTGAGTCAGGACCCGGTGTCTACAGACATATAAAAAGAATCATCACAAAAAACCGCATTAAAAGGACAAATTTCACAATCAGACAAAAGGACATGCATTCACCAAACTAATATTCATGCAGTAATCGGTGCCATGAAAAATAAAATGAGACGTACTGAAATAAAATGAGATAATGGGAAAATGAGTCCAAGAATCTTTACCCTCAGATTTTGATGATATAGAAGCAAGTATTTGAATCCAACTCCCCTTGTCAAAGTTTAAACAAATTCGAAACAACTCAAAAAAAACTCAAACGAAAACAAATGATTTTTTTTTTGGTTTTGTTGTTTGATAATAAACCCAAGGGAAGAGAATGGATTTTCCTATCTCAAGCTAACCTCAAAATCCAAATATTTTTCTGGGTTCAAGAAAATCAAAGGAAGAGATTTCAAACAAATTGACAGATTTTTTCCCCTGAAGAACACTCTCTCTCGTTTTCTTGTTTTTTCCAGGAAATTCCAACCACTTTTTCTTTCTTTTTTTCTGTCTGAAAAACTCCTCTGGTCAAAATGAAAATTTCTCTTCTTTATTTTCCCTTTCTTCTCAAAAAAAAGGAAAGAACCATACCCCCTTTCTATTGCTCTTCCCCCAAAAATCCATGAAAATGAAAAAAAAAAAATTATCTTCGAAATCTCTGAAAAAATCAGGTTTCACAGGTGGGAAAAGGACAGGATGGAGGCTGCCTGCGAGTGGGAGGCCGCACGCGAGGTGCGGCCCCTCACTGGAGGCCGCAAGCGAGGTGCGGCCCCGCGCTGGAGGCCGCACGCGACGTGTGGCCTCGCGCTGGGCCTTACGGCGGCACCTCACGCGCGCCGCACAGGCCGTCGAAAACCCCTAGAAGATAAAATAAAATTTTAAAAAAAAAACTTTTTATTTAAAAAGAAGGATTTTCAACAAGGGAATCATCAGTTCTAACATTTTTGCCTGTGAACAAGCATAATTTTCATCATTGGGTAATCCTGATCTTAAACCGCCTTCGGACTCGGTGTCTACAGTATTGGAACCGAATCGAAAACCGTATTCAACCGTACCGAACTATTTTGAACTGAATTGGACCGAAAGAACTAATATTTATTAATTATTATATATAATACTAGTAATTTATATAAAAATATTATTTATAATTTCTATTATATAGTTATTATATAAATTTAACTTCATAATTATTTGTATTAAATATTTTAATGCACGAAATTAATATATTAAATAGTTAATAAATTAAAATAAATATTTTGATTTTTAATAAGATAAATTTAATTATCATATCTATATGAATGTGTAACTAAAATAATTTATATTTAATTTAATTTACTTTTAGTGTCACTCAACTACTACATAATTTTTTATTTTGTACAAATATTTATATACACACAGATATAATTATTATATCAATGAAATTTTACTAATTAATGTAATTATATGAGTATATAATAATTTTACCAATTATATTTCATTTGCTTTTAATATCACTTAGCTAGTATTTATTTATTTTGATACAATACATATATAAGTAATTGAGTGGTACGTCAATAATTTAATTGTATATAATTAAATTTTACTAATTAATTTAACTATACAAATATATAATTACCCTATCAATTAATTTCATTTATTCTTAGTATCGCTCAACTAGTACTCATATATTTTTTGCACAATACCTATATGAGTAATTGAGCATATAATTAAATTAATAAAATAATTATATATAATTATTATATATAATGAAATTTACCAATTCAATTCATGTAATTATATAAATATATAATCACCTTACCAATCAATTTCATTTGTTTTTAGTGTCGTTAGTTCTTATCTATTTTGGCATAATACTTATATGAGTAATTGAGTTGTAAATTAATAATTTAATTATATATAATTAAATTTTACTAATTCGTATTTAATTTAATTTAACTTTAATTTCACTCAATTACTACCTAATTTTTCTTTTTTGTACCAATATTTATATACACAATTATTTTACCAATTAATTTTATTTACTTTTAGTGCTACTTTTACATTCACCCTTATAGCTATTGACTATAATATTAATTAATAATGTTTTAACTGTTAAGCCAAATCAGTGAAATTGAGTATAATAACCGAGCCAAGATAATATATGTGAATGGATCCTAACTATATAGTCAGCCGAGATTGTATACATAATTATCTTATCAATTAATTTCATTTATATTTAGTGTCACTCAATTAGTACTTATCTATTTTTGGAACAATATCTATTTAAATAATTGATGATTTATTTTAATAATGTAATTATATACAACTGAATAATTTATTATATAATCACTTTATCAATTAATTTCATTTGCTTTTAATGTCACTCAACTAATACTCATCTATTTTTATCACAATACCTATATGAATATTTAAATTAAAAATAAAATTAGATATAATTATTTATAATAAAATCTTAATTTCTTTTATTTTTAGCGTTACTCAACTAATACTCATCTGTATTTAGCATAATATTTATGTGAGTAATTGAAGATGCATTTTAATAATATAATTATATACAATTATTAAATTAATAAAATTTTATTAATTAATATATAATATAATTATATGAGTATATGAGTATATAATTATCTTATTAATTAATTTTTTTTAAAGTGAATTAACAATAAAATTTGAAAAATTTTAGTAGAAATATTTTTTATTTTAAGTTTTGGAGGGAATTGAAATATTTGGAGGGAATCCGACCGGTTTTATATTTCATTATATATATATATATATATATATATATATATATATATATATATACATATATATATATATATATATATATATATATATATATATATACATATATATATATATATATATAAGAAAATAAAATAAATTCTCTTTCTTGAAGTCGTGTCGTTGGTTCTAGCCTATACTTGCATTTCTTCCTTCCCGTCACCGCCACTGCCATCTCCGCCCCCTCCAACTATAGCTGTCGTTCATCAGCTCTTTCTTCTTTCCTTCTTTCTTATTTTTCGTCGGGCTCTGTGTAGAGGGACAACAACTTAGCTGCATTTCCCTTCTTGGCAACCAGTCCACCGTTGTAGGGAATTTATTAAAACAATTTGTCCTGAATTTAAAATTCCATCTAAAGTGACTATTGTTAGAAGATGTTGTTCTATTTTCATGAAGGAGAGGGATAAATTGAAAGATTTTCTAAAAATTGAATGCAAAATTGTATGTACTTGTTGAGATATTTTAATTATATTTGTATTTATTATTGTGTACATTTATATCGTAAATTTTTAAAAATATTAAATTATCCAAAATACCGTATTTTATTGTCTTGTTTTATTTTGTACCGAAAGAACCGAAGAACCAAATTGAAATGTACCAAAAATTATAAGAATCATACTGAACTGTACCGAAATTTATAAGAAATAAAATTTCAATACAATACGGAGATTTGTAAAAGACCGAACTGTGTACACCCCTAGTCTCAAGAATGATTTTTTTTAGAATAATTAGTTTTTAAAACCTTGAAAGTTCTCTTGAAGAAGAAAAGAAAAAAAATGCTACCAAAAATCGCTCCCCTTTTTTCTTTCTTTCTTTTCCTACTTATATGATTTTAGGAAAATGCCTAGTTAATTTAGGAAAAGAAATTGAATTTTAAACAAATTCTACCTTATTTAAGTGTAAAATTCGGATTTATTGTGAAAAATCCTAAACAATAATATTTAGAGTCAAAGTTGGACTCAAAATCCTAAATTTGGGCGAAAACAGCGATTTTCGGCAACCTGACAGCGAGGGACGCCTAGGAAGCGAGAGAGTGTAATACCCCTTACCCATACGTAGGAGAACTCATCTTGGAGGGAGTGAGAACCCATACGAGCAAGGGTGTCACCAAACAAAGCAATACAAAATACACATCCATAATATATAGAAAATAGCAGAAATAAAAACTTGAGAAATGAGAGATCATCCATTGATACCAAAAGTTAAAAAATATTCTATACATAAATTGATATTAAAAAAATTTATCTTCCAGAATACATAGCAGAAGCAATACAAAGGAATAAATACAATGAGAGCCCAAAGGATAACAAAAGAAACTTAATTACAACACTAAGTCCTAACACTTCAATCCTTCTATGTTTGTTGGACCTGCAGAGACTCTCCCAAAAGCTCAAAACCTTCCGCACCTGCACGGATGGAACACCCGTGCTAAGCGATAATGCTTAGTGGGGAAAACACACAATAATTTGAATGGCCATTCACAATGGTCGTTAAGGCAAAATAAATCCAAAATGGTACATGCTCACAACCACATATAACTAAATCATAGCTTAATCACATTCATTTGTATTCAAAAGCACATAATCAATTCATATATCAAACTGGTTTCACATGCTTATAATCATAATAAAATGAACGCTTGCTAACTCACACTAGCGGATAACGAGTGAACACATTGGGGGTACCAGAGGGTACAATCGAAAAGCAACATCTTTATTTTCTCATTCAAAACATTTTCACTTTGGAGGATCTTAAACAAGATCCAAACACATTAAGGATCGCGAGGATCCAAATGGGGACCTGATCGGGGTCCGAAACACATTGGGCTGCAGCTACTGAACTCTATTAGGCATGCCTAACTATCCACTAATTTGGCTCTTGCAGGCCATGCATAAATCATCCAATCATATTCATATTGTTCATAAAATTATCAATGCATAAGTCTAAAAGCATCACAAGTTTGAAAACTAATTATCGAAACACAAAAGAAAACTCATTTTGAAAACAGGAGGTGTCGCGCTCGCGACAGGGGCAAAGTTCCCTGAACGACACGCTCGCGTGCAAATGAATAGATCGGCTTCTGTAGCGCTCATGCCAGACATGCCCGATATCGCGATCGCGCGCTCGCGATAACGCTGCCCACTATAGCTCGACATAATGCGCTCGCGACAGCACACGCGATGCTGTAGGTCGGCAAAATAGAGCTCGGCCAATTGCGAGAGCTAGAATTCTTGAGCTCTGTTGCACTCGCGACATGCGTCGCCCTCGTGACAGAGTTACGTTTTCCAGATCTGCAGTGATTCTGCAGAAAACCCTCCTCCAAAATCATACCCAAAACTCCAATTCAATTCAAACTTCAACACAACTCCAATCAAGCATTTTAATCATCATATACAATACAAAATCTAACTTTTACACCAATTATCACAATTAAAACGAGCAATTAGCATGATCCAAATCTCTAATTCAATAAACCAAAAATTTCACTTCAAAACTTCAATCAAAAGCATATTTGGGTCCAATACTCCACATCCAACATATTTCAACTCAAATTATTCAAAACCCATAATATTTAAACATACCCAAACAACTTTAACTCCAAAAATTTCCAAAAAAATCCAATCAAAACACAAAATCATAAAATGCATCTAATCCACAAAAATCCCAAACCTTGAAATCCTTTGCTCCTAGTCAAGGGCACCACTTCCACTAGCCTTCTCCTTACCCTTGGGATCTCTAGGAGGCACCTCTGATCAAGAACACCCAAAACCACACAACAATCAAAAACCCTAACTCAAAACACACACTAACAAAAATCAAAGGAAAAAAGGAGGAAGAAGAAAAACCCAACTAAAACTTACCAATTAACACTTGAGTTGATCAATTTCCACCAAAATCTCAGCCAAATGAAGATGAATCAAGATAAAACAATAGGAAGAAGAAGAAGAAGAAGAGGGGAAGAGATAGCGTGGGGAAGAGAATGGGAGAGCAAGGCAGCTAAATGCTGCTCTCTCTTTCTCTCTCTTAGCTATTTATACCCTTTCTAAATCCCTTGCCACTTATCATCTTACCATTGGTGGAATTTAACCACTCACACCCTATAACCATACTATACACAACACCCAAGTCTAACCACACTAATACACACACTAACTCCTTACATACACTCACACTCTAACAAACCCAATAAACATGCATAAAACTCAAATTAATTAACACATGCCAAAAATACACACACATACTTGCATACAGTATGGCTCAAACTATTAGGGTGGTAAACGGAGTATTATAACTCTCCCTTACTAACAAGAATTTTGTCCTCGAAATTCTCACCTGAACAGAACAACTGAGGGTACTGAGATCTCATCACTATCTCTGGTTCCCAAGTCGCTTCCTCAACTCCACGATGCTATCATAACACTTTAACTAGAGGAACTTGCTTACTTCTCAACTGTCTCACTTCTCTGGCCAAAATGGCTTTCGGCTCCTCATCAAAAAAAAATCTGGTTGAATCCTTATGTCCTGAACCAATAACATATGCGATGGATCTGATCTATACTGGCAAAGCATAGATACGTGAAAAAATATCATGCATCTTAGCCAATTCCATCGGTAAGGCTAACTTGTAAGCTACAGGACCAACCTTAGCTAGCACTTCATAGGGTCCGATAAATCTGGGACTAAGCTTACCCTTCTTACCAAAGCGCAACACTTTCCTCCATGACGATTCCTTGAAGAACACTTTATCTCCAACCTCAAACTGAATGTCCTTTCTCTTCAAATTAGCATAGGACCTCTATCTATCCTTAGCTATTTTCAAATTCTGCTGAACCACTCTGATCTTCTCTTCTGCATCCCTAACTATCTCTGGTCCAATAAAGGAATGCTCAGTCAATTCTGTCCAACAAACTGGAGTCCTACACTATCGTCCATAAAGAGCTTCAAACAGTGACATACCGATGCTTGACTGATAACTTTTATTGTAGGCAAACTCCATGAGCGACACATACTTGTCCCAACTGCCTGAAAATTCCAAAACACAACCCCGAAGCAAATCTTCCAAAATCTGAATAACCTGCTCTGACTGACCGTCTGACTGAGGATGAAAAGCCGTACTAAAATTTAACCAAGTACCCAAACCTGCTTGCAACTCTTTCCAAAACTTTAATGCGAACCTCGGATCCCGATCCGACACTATCAACAACGGAATACCATGCAATTTAACCACCTCATCCACATAAATACTTGCTAACTTATCCATCGAATAGTCAACTCGGACTGCCAGAAAATGCGCTAACTTGGTAAGTCGGTCAATGATCACCTGAACTGAATCATGTTTCCTCTGAGTCAATGGCAAACCTAACATAAAATCCATGGAGATATCGTTCCACTTCCACTTAGGAATAGGTAAAGGGTTGAGCAATCCTGAAGGGACTTCATGCTCGGCCTTTACCTGCTGACAAGTCAAACACTTGGCCACAAACTCTACAATGTCTCTTTTCATCCCAGACCACCAACAAACTGCTTCAGATCTCGATACATCTTCTCACTACAAGGATGCATAGTAAAGACCGTAGTGTGTGCCTCACTCAAAAGCTTCTTCTTTAACTCATCATTCTCAGGCACGCACAAACGATTCATATACATAAGCATCCCATCCAAAACTCAGATTGCTTACCATGATGAACCTCTTGTAATACTCGCTGCAATTTTACATCGTCTTTCTGGGCATCGATAATCAACTGCCTCAAAAACGGCTTAGCTTTCAGTTGGGCAACCAAAGCCCCTTTCGAATCCAATCTCCACTTAAAACGCTGCAAAAATAAAGCCAAAATTGACTTCCTACTCAAAGCATCCGCAACAACATTGGCCTTGCTCGGATGGTATTCCAAAATACAGTCATAATGTTTGAACAATTCTAACCAACAACGCTATCTCATATTCAACTCTTTCTGCTTGAGGAGATACTTCAAGCTCTTGTGATCCATGAAAATCCTACATATCTCCCCTACAGATAATGCTGCCAAATCTTCAAAGAAAATATCACAGCTGCTAACTCTAGATCATGCGTTGGATAATTCTTCTAATGAGACTTCAACTGACGAGATGCATAAGCCACAACCTTATCTTCTTGCATCAAAACACAACCAAGTCCAACTTGTGAAGCATAGAAGCAGCAATGACTGAGAATCCCTTTACAAACCGACGATAATACCCAGCTAAACCTAGGAAACTTCTCACTTCCAGTACGTTCCTAGGTGCCTTCCAATTCATAATCGCCTCAATCTTGGCTAGATCAACTTGAATACCTTTAGCCGAAATAATATGGCCCAAAAAGGACACTTCCTTAAGCCAAAAATCATATTTACTAAGCTTTGCAAATAGATGGTGATCTCTCAAAACCTGAAGAACTATTTGAAGATGCTCTTCACGCTCACTCTCATTCTTCGAGTAAACTAGAATGTCATCAATAAATACCACAACAAATCGGTCGAGATATGGCCTGAACACTCTATTCATCAAATCCATAAAAGCCGCAGGTGCATTGGCCAAACCAAACGGCATCACAAGAAACTCATAATGGCCATATCGCATCCGAAATGCAGTCTTAACCACATCGGCATCCATAACCCGAAGTTGATAATATCCAGACCGAAGATCAATCTTAGAAAAGGCTCCTGCACCTCTAAGCTGGTCGAACAAAGCCTCAATCCTAGGCAAAGGATACTTATTCTTCACAGTGACCTTATTAGTTTGACAGTAATCGATGCACATCCTCAACGTCCCATTTTTCTGCTTTACAAACAACACTGGGGCTCCCCATGGAGATATGCTGGGTCTAATAAAGCCTTTATCCAATACCTCTTGTAATTGAGTTTTAAGTTCTCTCAATTCTACAGGAGCCGTTCGATAAGGTACTTTAGAAATGGGGGCAGTACCCAGCAATATCTCTATGGACAACTCCACTTCTCTCTCCAGAGGTAACCCAGGCAACTCACTAGGGAACACATCCTCAAACTCCCTAACCACTGGAATATCTTCAATCTTAACTTGACTGCGCTTAGAGTCCAATACCAAAGCCAAAAATGCCTCATAACCTTTCCTCATAAATCTCCTAACTTGCATGGCGGAAACCATATTTCCCAAAGAACCCAAGCCTAAACCTTTAACCACAACCGGAGACTGATCTCTATCCCACAACACAACCGTCTTCCTATGACAATCAATCATAGCCCGGTGCTTACTTAACCAATCCATTCCCAAAATCAAATCAAATTCCGGAAAAGGCAAGTCTATCAAATCTGCTGGGAACTCTATACCTTGGACCAACAGGAGGGAATTAATAAACACTCTACTCACATTGACACTACGCCCTAAAGGACTAGTCACACAAATCTCATAATCTAACTTATCAACATCATGCAACTTATCATATAATTTATCAGAGCACAAGTATGAGTGTGTGGAATCAGGGTCTATTAGCGCATAAATCTCAGTGTCATAGAGTAGAAACTTAACTGCAATCACATCCGGTGCATCTTGCTCATCCCAAGCCCTCATAGCATACACCCGTGCTGGCACCATCTGAGGATGGTCTATCGATTTTGATGGAGCTCCCTCTCTAGGCCGACCACCTCAACCTCTACCTCTGCCTCGACCTCGACTAGCCCGAGGAACATTAGACCCAGATTGGCTAGCCTCATGCTGATCTCTAGTATTCTCACATAACTTCGGGCAATCGGCCAGAAAATGCTCGGTGCTTCCACAATGGAAACAACCACTAGTGAGCCACCTACACTCGCCCTTGTGGCACTTACTGCAGTGAGAACACTCAGGTATCACTTCACCTCTGCCACCAGAACTACCTCTACCAGCACTCGAACCAACTGTGGATCCCTGCCTCCTACCTCTCAAAGTAGGACCTGTAGAGGACTCATCTTGCAGGTTCCTCGATCTCTTGCCCGAAGATGAACCTCCACGAGGGGATTCCTCCTCTGAGCTCTTTCCCTCAAAATCAATTCAGATCTCTCTCTCTACCCATATAGCTGCTTGAACAATATGATAATAACTGATAGTAGGGACACTCATTAAAGATATGAACATCGCCCTCAAGGACTCATTCAATCCTACCTCAAAATGCAGACATCGAAATTCCTCTGTCAAAATACCCGGAGGAGCATACTTCCCAAGCCTATTAAACTCTTTTTCATACTCCGCAACAGACATTGCCCTCTACTTCAGACTTAAAAATTGAGCCCACTTAGCTTCCTTATAGGCCTTGGTCACATACTTACTCGTAAATTCCTGCTCAAAGAACTCCCATGTGACCGAATCAGGCAACTGGTGATGCCTACGGACCAACTTCCACCGATCATAGGCCGATCCTTGGAGCAAGGCAACAACACACTTAACCTGGCTCTCTAGAGGGCAATGAATCTCCTCAAGAACTCTCCCCACTTTCTCAATCCTCTTCTCGGCCAATTCAGACTCATCAAGACTTATCCCATAAAAATCTTCCACCCCACCTTTCCTCATGCTCTCAATCGGGGCTCTTGGAGCAATAACCCTTTCTAAGACCCGAGCCATGTCTTGAGAGATCTTCAACATAGCCTTGAAAGGCATGGCTGCGGCCTTAGGCTACACCTTGACTGACTGAGCCGAACTAGACACTGTCGGATCTTGCTCTTGGGGATAAGCACTCTCAGCTGACTCCTCGATCGTGCATAGAATCCATCTATAACAAACATAAAGACATCCGCATTAGCCAACACAGTCCTAAACATATATCTATACTCTACAAACACCCAGAAAATGCCTAAACCGGAGCTCTGATACCAAAAACTGTAACATCCCTTACCCATACGTAGGAGAACTCATCCTGTAGGGAGTGAGAACCCGTACAAGCAAGGGTGTCACCAAACAAAGCAATACAAAATACACATCCACAATATATAGAAAATAGCTGAAATAAAAACTTGAGAAATGAGAGATCATCCATTGATTCCAAAAGGGGTCATTACAAAATATTCTTTACATAAACTGATATTACAAAAATTCATCTTCCAAAATATATAGCAGAAGCAATACAAAAGAATAAATACAATGAGAGCCCAAAGGATAACAAAAGAAACTTAATTACAACACTAAGTCCTAACACTTCAATCCTTCTGTGTTGGCTGGACCTGCGGAGACTCTCCTAAAAGCTCAAAACCTTTCGCACCTACACGGATGGAACACTTTGCTAAGCAATAACGTTTAGTGGGGAAAACACACAATAATATGAACGGCCATTCACAATGGTCGTTAAGGCAAAATACATCCAAAATGATACATGCTCACAACCACATATAACTAAATCATAGCTTAATAACATTCATTTGTATTCAAAAGTTCATAATCAATTCATATATCAAATTGGTTTCACATGCTTATAATCACAATAAAACGAACGCCTGCTGACTCATAATAGCGGATAACGAGTGAACACATTGGGGGTACCCAAGGGTACAATTGAAAAGCAACATCTTTATTTTCTCATTCAAAACATTTTCACATTGGAGGATCTTAAACAAGATTCAAACACATTGAGGATCGCGAGGATCCAAATGGGGACCTGATCAGGGTCCGAAACACATTGGGGCTGTAACTACTGAACTCTATTAGGCATGCCTAACTATCTACTAATTTGACTCTTGCAGGCCATGCATAAATCATACAATCATATTCATATTGTTCATAAAATTATCAATGCATAAGTCTAAAAGCATCACAAGTTCAGAAAATAATTATCAAAACACAAAAAAAAATCATTTTGAAAACAAGAGGTGTCGCGCTCGTGATGGTTGTCTTGCTCGCGAAGGATGTCGCCCTCGTGACAGGGGCAAAGTTTCCTGAGCACCGCGCTTGCGACAGGCATCACGCTCATGACAAGCATTGTGCAAAGGAACAGATCGGCTTCTATCGCGCTCGCGATAGAACACGCCCGATATCATTGTCTCGATCATGCACTCTCGCGCGCGCTCGCTACAAAGTTGCCCGCTACAGCTCAGCATAACGCGCTCTGTTGCGCTCACGACAGCACACGCGATGCTGTTGTTCGGCAGAATAGAGCTTGGCCAATCGCAAGAGCTGGAATCCCCAAGCTTTATCGCGCTCATGATAGGGTCATGTTTTCCAGATCTGCAGTAATTATGCAGAAAGTCTTCTCCTCCAAAATCATACCCAAAACTCCAATTCAATTCAAACTTTAACACAACTCCAATCAAGCATTTTAATCATTATACACAATACAAAATCTAACTTTTACACCAATTATCACAATTAAAACGAGCAATTAACATGATCAAAATCTCTAATTCAATAAACCAGAAATTTCACTTCAAAACTTCAATCAAAAGCATATTTGGGTCCAATACTCCACATCTAATGCATTTCAACTCAAATTATTCAAAACCCATAATATTTAAATAATCCCAAACAACTTTAACTCCAAGAATTTCCAGAAAAATTCAATCAAAACACAAAATCATAAAATGCATCTAATCCACAAAAATCCTAAACCTTGAAATCCTTTGCTCCTAGCCAAGGCACCACTTCCACTAGCCTTCTCCTTACCCTTGGGATCTCTAGGTGGCACCTCTGATCAAGAACACCCAAAACCACACAACAATCAAAAACCCTAACTCAAAACACACACTAACAAAAAAAAAGGAAAAGAGGAGGAAGAAGAAAAACCCAACTAAAACTTACCAATTAACACTTGAGTTGATCAATTTCCACCAAAATCTCAGCCAAATGAAGATGAATTAAGATGAAACAAGAGGAAGAAGAAGAAGAGGGGAAGAGATGGCATGGGGAAGAGAACGGGAGAGCAAGACAACTAAATGCTGCTCTCTCTTTCTCTCTCTTTGCTATTTATACCCCTTCTAAATCCCTTGCCACTTGTCATCTTACCATTGGTGGAATTTGACCACTCACACCCTACAACCATACTCTACACAACACCCAAGTCTAACCACACTAATACACACACTAACTCCTTACATACACTCACACATGCCAAAAATACACACACGCCAAAAATACACACACACACTTGCATACAATATGGCTAAAACTACTAGGGTGGGAAACAAGGTGTTACAGAGAGGGGCACCCAGGCCGCGCATAAGCGCTCGCTGGCAAGGGACACCCTAGCCGTGTGGGTTCGTTCGCTGCGAACAATGCTGGGGGAGCCAACGAGCGAGGGGTGCCTACCCCCTCTCGCTTGCGGCCGCAAACCTCCAAAATTTTAATTTTTTTTTTCTTTTAAAGAAAGGGAACTTGACAAGAATACCATCACTTTTAACTTATTTTTTTATTATACATTTTTTCAAAATGCAATTTTGACAAGGAAACTATCACTTCCAACCTTTTTGCCTATGAACAAGTATTAATATTATCACTGGGTAACCCTGGTCCAGGCTGCCTCGGGACCTGGTGTCTACACGTCGATATAAATAGTAAATCCGTTGTTAATTAACCCCTAAAATTTATCACCAAGAGATTCAAAAAATTATTAGCACGGAATTTTTTATCTCTAAATTCAGTTGCAAAATAACATTTTTAAAATTTCACATGAAAAAATAGAATTAGCGATGGCAAATTCCATCGCTAATTGTGCAATTTCCGTCGCTAATTTAATTTGAATATTTTTTTATATTATTATTATTACTATTTTAAATTTAATTTTGCTATTATTATTATTATTATTATTATTATTATTGTAACATCCAAAATTTAATTTATATAAATAAAAATTCTCCAGTACTATTACTTTAAAAATATATATATAATACCATAAAAGTACATTATTTTGTATAGTACTTAAAAAGTACTTAGAAAAATTAAAAAAAAAAACTAATCCAAGCTAAATAGATCTTTTCTGATTACAGAAATTGATTTCAGACCAACTTTTTTCTTTTATATATAAAATGAAATATACACTGAATAGAGGTTATGTGATTATACAGTGAATACAATTCTATTAATTTAAGAGAAAAATACCAAGCAAATAAAGAGTTCTACCCTCATTCTTTTCTCTAGTTGCAGACTCCAGGTATTCAACTTCCTTTTCAAGCTTACTCTTGGCCTGTTGGAGGGCATTAGCCTCCTTAGCAGCCTATAGATATATGGGAAAATCAAGATCAATTATAATTAATTAATTAAGGAAAGTATAAAGAATGGTAGCAACAGACTCAAGAAGCATAGGATTTAAAGCTATAGAACTTAACAAATGGAAAAGCTAAATTTTACTAAACAAGAGCAAGAATTCACAACATAGGAACATGAGCTTAAAGAGAAAATACAAAAAGACGACAAAAAGAAAACAATAAGAAGAGGAGGTCACCATTTTCAGTGCCCGTAGTTCCCTACGTGCAAGTTTCCCCTCCAGGCACATTATGTTATAATTACTGCTATCTTTAACCTCAAATAATGACGGGTGGCTAAGTATTTTCGGAACTGACTCTGTGAGTGCATGACAACAAAATTAGAAAGCATAACTCACATAAAAGAAATAGATAGTCCGATATATGAATGCATTAAATAACAAAATAATAGATGCAATTAGGATATATTATTAACCATGCTTAAAATAATTAACAATCTTTATTCTGTAATCAACCACATGCCAGTTTGCATGGTAAGAAAAAAGAGGTAATTGAAAGCATAATAAAAATATTCATCTTAAGAAAATATTATAAAATTTTAATTCCATTGCCAAAGGTGCAAACATTATGATCATAAAGAAATGAATATCAAACATCATATACAACCAACAACACCAAGCCAAGATATTCTAGAAATCATGATAATGCAAGATCAAATGAAAACTCCTATTTTTCTAGCAATTATTCTTTCAAATCCTTTTCCATGTTCTTTCTAGAAGGTTATTTTGCTATTCCTCAAAATGGGGCCATGCACATTAAACAAGGAAAATAAAGACTTTTTCTTGCAAATCATGTCAATGTTGTGGAAAGAACATGAAATTTCAATAAGAAAATAAGTTGCAACCTCAATCAATTCTACTTCAAAAAACCAAGGTCATAATGGTCTTAAGATTCACTGGCAAACAAATTATACAATAGCTTCAAGTCTAAAAATCATTTTTATAAAAGGAGTTATTCATAACCACAGTACATATTAACTAGCATGTGCACTTAACACAAACCTAGTGCTGATAAGTCTAGAACAATGCAATTATAACTAAAATTAGCATTAGGTTCCTTACATTGTTGGCAATATTATCCCGTAAATTCACAATCAAAGCACAAGGAATCAAGTTGAGAGGAAATAGTTGCTGAAAGAGTAGAATTTGTATGAACTAATGTAAAAGTAGTGAAATCTGAAAATTATGAACGTGGAAGAATTTTGATTATTAGTAGTAAAAGAAATAAATAGATCACGTATACACTGGAACAAAGTGAAGAATTCTTGACTCTGCCACATGAGATTTTTTAACTATATAATTACTACTTCTGAATTATTCAACTATAAACTCAATAAATCTCAATAATAATGTAAATTAACTTGACTATAATACTTAAAAATGAGAAATCTAACTTATTATAAGCTTAAAACATTAAATTCCTAAAATTAGAATTTCAAATCCCTAAACCCCCAAATTTTGCTCCCTTACAATTGCTTCTCAAATTTCCAAGTTCTACCCTCATCGTGTAACTGTCGTTCAAGGAGGAAAAAGCTGGTGGCCGGTAGTGACAAGGGGACGTCGGGTGGAGCTACAACCCAACCACAAATACGCAAGGAGAAAGAGGATAGCTACTGCCATCGCGCAGAGAGAAAGGAAGAAGGAAGGAGGGTCGGCGACAACATCGGAGGGCGGAAGGGGGACGGAGATGGCGATGGCAACGGGAAAGAAGAGAGCAGGTGGGGGCGGCTAGAAACAAGGAAAATCAGGACCAAGAGGAGAAAAGAAAGAAAAGAAGAGAGAGAATAGGGATGCCCAAAATAACTTAGTTTTAGGGTAAAAGGGGGGCAGAATTGAATAACATATAGCGACGAAATATTTCGTCGCTAAATAGTCTCTAAAGTTTGGTAATAAAATTACTGCCAAATTTATCGACAAAATTATATCTATCCGTAGCTTTTACGTCTCTACAGTTTCAGTTCAACTAGCGACTAAATTTTCGTCGCTATTTTTCTAGAAATTAATTTGCTAAATTAAAAAAAATTGAGAAGTTTTTAGCGACAAAAAATTTCATCTCTAATTTTGACGCAAAAAATGGTGCCATTCAATGCTGCTAATATTTAGCGATTGTTTTCATATTTTGTCGCTAAATTTATCACTAATTTGAACAAATACATTTTCACGACTATAATCGAAAATCGTCGCTAATCCATTGCAAATTAGCGACGGAAGTTTATCTTCGCTAGCTAATTCAAGTTTTTTTTGTAGTGTAAGACATGTAAATCTTATCAAAGTATAACATTCATCCATAAAACTCTAGCATACTTCTTTGAATTCATTACATTATTCTATCTAAATTCATATAACATTAATATTTCAATTCATTATTTATCACTTAACAATATTAGATAAGTAATGTTATCATTTCGGTACAATCCGTAGCTTATTAGAGTGATATAATCATTAATTTGAAATCTATTTTTTTAAGAATTACAAGGTGGGCAGGTTGGTTACACGGCGGGCAGGAATTCCTGCTAGCCGTGTAAACCAAAAACTAGGCAAGAACTGAATTCCAAAATGCATTTACATAGCGGGCAACAATTTCACACGGCAGGCAGACAGACTTACATGGTGGGCATAATATCCAGACCACCGTATAAGATGAAATTCAGGAAAATTAAACATTCCAATAGTCATTTACACTACAGGCAGAAATCCTTGATCATCGTGTAACTAGGCAAATTCACATAGAATTCTGCAGATTCTATGGGTCGACTTACTTAGCACATTTTATTTATCAAATGTCACTTTTAAGCTATACATCATTCATAACAAATGTCTATTTACACCTCAAATTTATCATGATACAAAAATCATTTCAATTAAACTATAATCTAAGATTTAAGCTCATTATAATATAATATGTTCCTTAAACAAAAACATAACTCATTTCCAACCTTTAATTACATTTTCACCTAATTTAAAAACATAATCAGTCTTCATTCCTTTTAAACATAAGTTGGTTTGTCTTTAAAAATTCTATACCAGTTGAAACCAATTCATTTGAGGCACTATAACCAATCTATAACTGAAATACTAGGAACTGTTCAAGTAAACTCAAAAACAAAGATTAAAAGACCTTCAATCTAACCACTTACACAACAAACAACACATTTAAACTATTACTTATTCCATACAACCCTTAATTTCACACCAATTCAATTATTTATGCACAAATAATAGAGTTAAGTTCTCAAACCTATTAAAATCAATTCTTCTAAACTTGAATCTAGACTTTAAATGACAACTTTCTCCTTCCTTTTTCATTATCTGTTGATTTTCTCCATAGTTTCTAGTTTAATGTTATCAAAGATATGCACATCACAGCATTCTATAAAGCTAAAGCAAGAAAGAAGGTGAATCTCTCTTTTTTTTTTCCCCAACGCATTTTCTGTCTAATTCCATTGGAAATAGCTTCCAAAGCAACTGCCATTCTCACTGGTAGGTGTCATCCTAATGTTTTGCATGTTTATATTTATAGGCTTAGGTTAATATCCATTAAGTCCCTTAATCTATTTCTTAATCCAATTTAATGTAATTAAACTTCTTTTATGCAATTTAACCCTAACATATAATCTTATACATATAACACATAATCTAGCATTTTAAGAATTTATCGTATTCATTAAACTAATTCCAAATTATGCCTTTATAACACGATAAATTCATAAACATACTTCTCTAATTACCTTAATCATGCATTTTACTTCTAGGGTATATTTCGAGGCCTTACAAATGATGCCATATACCGGAAAGAAATTTTATAATTTAGCTTAAGATATGTTTATAAATGGTTAAGTGTTAGTAGCTTGGTGACATCCTTCTCTTGACGGGGTGAACATACCATTTCATGGTGTGGTTTACTACGTACGAGGAAGAGGTGTTACAAGTTGTACATATAGTCTACTAGGACCACTATAATTTTTATATGATCATTCATATGGATGATAATGAATGTCTTGAATCTTATTTATAACCAATGTTTTCAAAAGCCGATCGGACATCCACTCGGCCTGCCAACTGAGTCATAAGTCAATTGGTTGGACTAGGTTCATTCGGAGTTTTATCTTTTTTTTTTAAATTTAATTATTTATAAAAAAAATTAAGAATTTGGTATATAAAAAACACATTCAAACAGCCTATTAATTATCAAATATCAATATATTAATCCTTCTTTATTTATTTTACTACTGTTTTAGCAATAATAGTAAAAGATTAAACACTATAGCTGGATTTCTTTATTAAATATTTGGATTTATAAGGAAAATACATTTTTGAATTTATAAATTTTTTAATGTTAATTTCAATTGTAAAATTTATTTTTATAATTATCATGTTCTTATTCAATATCTAAAAATATAAAATAAAAATATATTGGAAACAATTTCACATAATTTTAATTTTATCAAATCCAATATTAATATGAATTGATTTTATCATCATATATAAATTTTTGATTGAATAATATCCAACAGCTATTAACTCGGATTATAAAAATATAAAAATAGATTTTAGGGGTTTTCGGTTCAACCCGATTTTTTCAATCCAACCCTTTTTTTTCGATTCAACACGATTTTTTCCTATTCAAGCCAAGTTTTTGCAGATTTTAATTTTCATGTTAGATCGAACCAATTTTCTTACCAGTTCACGATTGAACCAATTCAACCGGTTGAGTCAACCCAATTTTTAAAACATTGTTTATAACTAATGTACATGTAAATGAATATATTCCTTGACTTGATAAACAATGCGCATAGAAAAGCAGGCTAGACTTAAAATGTAAATCATGATATTGAATTTACCATTTGATGATATGAATCATGATTCTTTGAATATAATTGATAACAATATGAACTCCGAACTCTAATTTCTGATTTATTGGCAAGCAAATCATGGGGTTTTTTATTTGATAAATATTCTTGATACCTGAGTTAATGTGAGATGTACTTTTGATTATGATTTTGTATTAGTTTATGAATATGGTCATGATTATGATTCTTGTATGATTAGTAATAATCATGGAAGTAATGATATAAAAATGCATAACATACCTTGCATGACCACTATAGATAGTTGTATGTAGACTTTCGTGAATATATATGATCTGATCTTGTTATGACTTGTTTTGTTTATTTGGATATGAATATTCATCTACAACCAATGATTTAATTAAGTAAGTTTAATACTAGAATTGATATAAGAACAAGACTGAAATTATGATT
Organism: Excoecaria cochinchinensis; assembly: GCA_947683425.1. NCBI lineage: Eukaryota > Viridiplantae > Streptophyta > Magnoliopsida > Malpighiales > Euphorbiaceae > Excoecaria > Excoecaria cochinchinensis. The sequence continues at coordinate 25,274,431 of CANTUQ010000092.1, read as the reverse complement.
CTTGTATAGTTAAATAAATAGATTAAAGATATAAAATGAATTCGCATGACCTCCTTCAAATGGCTACCATGTATTCATGTATGGTAAATTATGCGCATGTACATAATCTAAGAGATGAACAAAGAACATAATAAGGTTATAGCATTAGGAGCTTGTAGACTTAAACATACATGCATATTCCCATGTATCACATTTGAAAATTGCACTTGTAGCATGTGTATGTGAAAAGTAAAATATGAAACACATAAGTGGTGTATATGTGTGTGTATGCAAGAGGTATACAATGGAAATGTAACCAACCTAAGTATACGTGAAACCATCTATACATATAAGTATACAAAAGAATAATGACAAAGTGCCTAATATATTATTAAGTGTGATAAATGATAATGTAACACCCCAACCCGATCCAATGATCGAGTCGGATAAGAAAGTTACAATCTATCTTAAGATCCATAGTATACAAATAACAAAATCTCTTTTTAAAATGTAGAATTTCTCCAAAATTTTAGTATTTATTCTATAGAAATTTCAACAGAATTACCTATATTATTACCGATCTTCCTATAAAGAAACATTATTTTATACTTCTAAAATCACATATTCATCTCCAATACTCCACAACAAACTCCAACACAAGTTTTTCCATCCTCCATTTTATATTAAACCATAAATTCCAAGCCATTCACATGTTTAACAGTATTCAACACTTATTTCACTATATAACTACATGAGCCATAATATTATATATGTTCGCAACAATACACACTTATTTCTAAATTAAATTACAAGTAGGAGGAACTGGTGTGCTACATTAGACTCATAATTGATCTCAACAATACACACTTATTTCTAAATTAAATTACAAGTAGGAGGAACTAGTGTGCTACATTAGACTTATAACTGATCATGTGGCAAGTTTAACTACTTAGTATAAACCCTTTTATCCAAATCTTATCTTACAAGTTAAGAATTCATATGTCATTTAATCTCCTCATTTACCTGTATAAGTGAAATTATTCATTAATATACACTTATCACGTATTTGGGTTTTATAAAAACTATTATACTCAACAGAATTACATCTATGATTTACACCCCCTGCTCTTTATAATAGGACTTCTCAATTTACTTCAGCTCGGTCTTTAATTTCATAACTACTTTGAAAATGAGTAATTACTCATTTAAGACTATGTTATATTTAATAACATATAACCTACAATATGTAAATAAACAATTAAATGATTTATCAAAAGCTCATAACCATTCATTCGCTTATGCTACATTACATGTTATTATGCAAAATTATAGTTCTATTATTAATGCTAAATCTCATCTAGTATTGACTATCTTTTGCTTGCCCTTAATATTTAATACCTAATCAGTTTATACAAATTATTGTACTTTAACATTCCCAAAATATGGTCAAGCAAAACCCAATATCGGGCTTCAAACACAATATTACCTAGAACTTTTGTATACCTATTAGTTCTCTATGATTGGGTTTGGACTTAAAGTAACATTCCAATCTTCCTACGTATTCCAAAATTTGGGAATTAGAACCTCATAGTTCTACATATTCTGTTACATTGTATAAGATCATTTACATATGATCAGGTTAATTGATAAAATAGTATCATTATCAGATAAATATAATTTGAACACACACTTCATATGGGGTATATTTACATAAACTCATATACTTGTATATGTTCACGATGATCGTATATTACGTATCATTTGTGATCAAGTCATTATTTTCATAAACATTAGTTAACCATATAAGAATCATAACATAGTAACAAGCATGAGAACATGTTTACCCATATCTATTCACAATTCTTTTATAAGTGCAATCACAGAAGTCATCAAACAAGCATACAAATCATAATATCTATAAAGGTGCCATCATGTAAATATTATATCCATAATACAAAATATTAAGTGAATTATGCATAAATACATATGCATTGCTTCATTTACAAGTAAATCATATCCAAGATATAAGAATTCAAGCCAACTTAACGTATTCATGAATACATTACAAATTTGATCATTTGCTTATATTTTATGAACGTGGGTTTCTTACTTACCCTTATTCCTTAGTGTATAAATTTGTATATATATCATCTCATGTGCACTTAAGTCTACACATTCATTATACATAGGATACACACACACACACACATATATATATCCTACCTAGTGTATTTATTTGTATACTCTCCACCTACATATGTTTCAAGTCTAATCTCCAAATATGTTACATATGAATATGTGTATAAATACATATCTATAAGTCCCTATCTCATAACCTTGCTATGTTCCTTGTTTATTTCTTATTTCATATACATATGTATAAGTTACCAAATACTCATGCATTAAAATCATATAAAACCTATCATGTATATTCTTGTTATTTCTTTGTATTTAGTTGCTTATTCACACAAAACATCATAATCAAGATCATGTCCTTATTTCAAGTCCAATGCCAAAATTATTTAATTAATTCATGGTTATGGATGAACACTCAGATCCAAAATAAGAAGGACAAGTAAAAACAAGAACAGATTATAATATTGTCTTTATTTTATTTTAAAAGTTAAGATTTATGAACCACAATCATGTTATACATTTCTTTTATTTTTCATATCATAGATAATTACAAGAGTTACATATGACCATGTACAGTGGTCATGCAAGGCATGATATTTTTATTTAATTATTTCTTCCATAATTATTAATGAACCATACAAAAGCCATAATCATGACTATATTTATAGACCAGGACAGAAGCATAATCAAGAGTATATTTCATATTAACTCAGGTACTAAAACTATTCATCAAATCCAAAACCATGACTATATTCATAGACCAGGACAAAAGCATAATCGTGAGTATATTTCATATTAACTCAGGTACTAAAACTAATCTCGGGAGCTGGTCTGGGTAAGAACTCACAAGGGCTGCAGTCTGCTATCACTACACGAGGCCAGAAAGATTGAAAGGGTTTAGGCTACAAAGGTGAGCGTAGTAAGAAGAAGATGTCAGAGGAGATCTCCCATATTTCAAAAAGTTTTATTCCGGCCTCTTCGGCCTGTGCTTACACTGGAGAGGAAGAGCCTCAATGGGTGAACGGAAAGATTACTCTAGGTTTTAAAATCTTTAATGATGTCTTCGACTGGGATGTTGGAGTTGTCAAATCTGCAGAGGACTTCTGGGATGAGGAGATTATGACGCAGTGCAGTGTTTGGGATAGGGATGAGCCCGAGGAGATCGTCACAGAGAAGCTATTAGCCACCCAGATGAAAGGGAAAGAGAAGATGGCAGAGCCAAATTTAAAGATTGAGGGTCTGAAAATTTCACCAGAGCTAGTTGAGAAGCCTCCACCAGGTCAAGAGGACAAGGCACAGTCGGCTGCAACATCAGCGTCGACAGTAAATGAAGGTAATAGTTGTTTAGATAGTCTTTTTATGCCAAAACTCTTTAATGATGACAATGTTAATATTGCTGATTATGTTAATGAAATGAACAACTTTGCTTACTTGTGTGGTGTTTCTGATGATTTCATTTCTCATGATCATGAACATGATGCATTCATTTTTTATATTAATTCAACTAGCATGACTGCATTTAATCTCGAAACTTTGGAAAACCTAAAGAAAATTTTGATAGCATCAAACATAACTCCTGAGGAGAGAATAAAATTTGAGAGAATTTTAAGAAAATATGAAAAGGTCTTTGCCTGGACTTATGAGGACATGCCTGGAATTGATTGAGATATTGCCGAACATGCCATCCCAACTTACCCAGAGTCTAAACCAGTCAAGCAAAAGCTCAAAAGACTTAGGCCAGAGTGGGCACAAAAGATGAAAGAAGAGATCCATAAGCAGATTGAGGCTAAGTTTCTAATAGAAGTTAAATACCCGACCTGGTTAGCTAATGTAGTTCCTGTGGCTAAAAAGGATGGAAAGGTCCGAGTATGTGTGGACTATCGGGACCTGAACAAAGCCTGCCCGAAAGATGATTTTCCTTTGCCTCATATTGATGTGCTGATAGATAGTGCAGCTGCCTGTATGATGTACAGTTTTGTGGATGGATACACTAGGTACAATCAAATCCTCAACAAAATTGTGGATCAAATCAAAACAGCCTTCATCACCGAATGGGGTACTTTTGGGTTATGCCTTTCGGATTAAAAAACGCAGGAGCAACCTACCAAAGAATGGCCACTACAATTCTGAATAACCTGATTCACAAAGAGGTGGAGGTGTATGTTGACAACATGATGGTCAAGTCAGCTACTAGGGAAGGTCACTTCGAGGCTTTGGAAAAGTTCTTTCAAAGGATCGATAAGTATAATCTGTGCCTTAATCCCAAGAAGTGCATCTTTGGAGTTACCGCGGGTAAGCTATTGGGCCATGTGGTAAGTCAAAGAGGAATTGAAATGGATCCTGATAAGGTCAGGGCCATTAGAGAGATGCCAGTACCCCAAAAAGAAAAAAAGTTAGGAGTTTCCTGGGAAAACTTCAGTACATCAGTCGATTTATCGCTACGCTAGCTTCAGTATGTGAGCCAATCTTCAAGCTTCTCAAGAAGAATCAGCCGGTGGTGTGGAATGATGATTGTTAATTGGCTTTTGATATTATTAAAGATTATTTCTTAAATTTGCCAGTCCTAAGACCACCACGTCGGGCGAAGCCACTAATTCTCTTTTTAGCAATAGAATACGGCTCAGTGGACGTCATGATGGCCCAAGAGGATGAATTTGGAGTGGAATTTGCTGTCTATTACCTTAACAAGAAATTCCTGCCGTATGAAGCCAAATATGTCAAAGTAGAAAAGATTTGCTTGGCAGTAATTTGGGCTTCCAAGAAGTTATGACACTACTTTCACTCTTTTAGCATGCAAGCGGTTGCTAAGCATAACCCACTTAGGTACCACCTTCAGGAGGCACCCTCTCTACTGGGAAAGATAGGAAGATGGTTATTACTATTGCAGGAGTTCGATATCGAATACATTACCAGGAAAACCATTAAGGGAAGGGTTGTAGCTGAGTTCCTGGCTGAACACCCTATTAAGGGAGACTAATTCAAATACAACTTCCCAGATGAAGATGTCACGGCCATAACAGTACAAGAGGGTAGTTAACAGAAAAGGGGCAGGAGCAGGGATTATCCTTATAACCCCGGATGGTGAGAGGCTTCCATTAGCCAAGAAGTTGAGATACAAAGCGACCAATAATGAAGCTGAATATGAAGCTTACATCTTCGGATTGGAAGCATTGCTTGCTCTGGGGGCAAAAACCGCAGAAGTCTTCGGAGATTCATCCTTGGTAATTCATCAGATCAGAGGGGAGTGATTAGTCAAGGAAAAGAGGTTGTTACCTTATGTGAAACACTTGAGAATGCTGAGTAGCTAGTTTGAGGCTTACACCTTTCACTTCGTCCCCAGAGATGAAAATCAGTTGGCTGATGCTCTCGCGATGTTAGTTTCCATGTGGGATAATCCAACAGGGGTTGCTACGAGGCCCGTGCTGATCTCTAGTGCGGAAAAGCCTTGCTTTGAAACTGAGCAAATAATGGACGTCGAGGTTGCTGATGGAAAACCTTGGTATTATGATATTCAGAATTACTTAGAAAAATTAGCTTTTCCAGAGGAAGCCACTGAGAAAGACCAAAGAATGATTAGAAAGTTATCCTCTGAATTTATCAGTGTAGACGAGACTTTGTATAAGAGGCAAGCGGATGGTATCCAGTTAAGATGCTTGGAAGAAAAAGAAGCTGAAAGGGTTATGGAAGAGGTTCATGCCGGGGTTTGTGGAGCTCACATTAATGGCTTGGCCTTAGCAAAGAAGATCATGCGCCAAGGGTTTTATTGGCTCACGATGGACGCAGATTGTTCAAAATACATAAAGCAATGCCAGTTATGCCAGCAATATGCGAATATAAGGCATGTGCCAGTTTCAGAGCTACATAATTTGACTTCTTGGCCGTTCACAGCTTGGGGGGTAGACATCATAGGCGAGATACATCCTACATCTTCTAATGGGCACAGCTTCATCGTGGTCGCCATTGATTACTTCACCAAGTGGGTTGAAGCTGAATCTTTCAAAAAGGTTGACGCTAGGGACATGGCTAAGTTCATTGAGCGGAATTTGATACGCAGATATGGCCTCCCGCACCACATTATGTCTGATAATGGGGTACAATTCTTAGCGAAAACTAAACAGATGCTTTAGAAATATGGAATCCAGCATCACAAGTCTTCTCCTTACCGACCTCAGGCTAATGGCGAAGTTGAGGCAACGAATAAGAATGTTAAAAGAATATTGGCCAAAATGGTTCAGAGCTATAAGGACTGGGCAGAAAAACTACGTTTTGCACTCTAAGGTTACAAAACCATAGTCAGAGCCTCTACGGGAGCAATGCCGTTCTCTCTAGTATATAGAACCGAAGCAGTTCTGCCAATCGAAATTGAGCTGAAATCTTTGAGGGTAGTCATGGAAGCCGAGATCCCAGAGACAGAATGGGCACAATATCGGTTGTTGCAGTTGAATCTGTTGGACGAAGACAGGCTGCGTGTAACGCTCCAAAGCCCCTTGGAAGGACAAGGGAGCGCTACATGACACTAAACATGCAATTATCATTAAGCTTACATTATTTAATCCTTGTTATCACCACTATTCAGATTAACACGCACTAATGTGTTAGTGGTTATGCCCTAGGCCAAACATTTGGACCTTGATGTAATCATTACATTTTCATTTATATAATGGTTTTCTTCGCATTGATATTATTGGCATGTTACATTATTGTAATGTTTATGAATAACAATGTTATTCATGTTGTCCCTAGTCATTTATCAATAAAGAGCATAAAGATAAATTAAGACTAGTATAGATTTGAATTGATAATCATGGGATGATTATATATGATGATATAAATCAAATCTATAGGTACTTGCTAGAGAACAAAGTACTGGATAGACCCACTGTAAGATCACTTCATGGGATAGTGTCATAAGTGATCTTATAATAGATATGTTATTTAATCCTTTGACCTGAGGTTATCATAGTTTCCTTCATAAGGATCATTATGTTTTGACATAATCAAACGTTATCTTTAATTGGATAATTATAAAGTTTATGATCGGACATAGTGAGAATTATGCGGAGGAAAGCGAATAATCAAGATGGAATTTGTCCCTCTCTAATGAGAGAGATATCTATTGGGCCCCTCGATAAGTAGGACTGTAAAATGCTTGGCCGTGCTCGAATGAATTGATAGTGTCATCAATGTCATTAGAATTTATCAGTCTACTTAGTGATCGAGAAATTATATGTTTGAACAATTTAAGTTTGACATGAACCCATGACTTATGTTCAAACAAGATATCGTGTGATAAAAGGATAATAACATGTTCTGTTGTCAGGTTAAAATCGAACTAACGATATTTATATTATTTGGGTAGTCATAATGTCTTGCTAGAGACCAATTATGACTTGTGGGCTTATTATGAGATTAGGACCACTGCCAACATAATATAAACCTATTGGGTCACACACTAAGACCAAATGAACAAAATGGATTTTAGGTTATTTCGGAATAAAATATAAATATGTGTATTTATATTTAATTTCAAAATTACACATTTATATATATATTTATTTACATATATATATATATATATATATATATCTCTTATTTTGAATATGATATAATAATATGTATTAATATGATATTTCTTATTATTTTGAATAAGAAATAAATAAATATATATATATATACATATATAATGAAAATATCTCTTAATTTTGAATTAGAGATAATATCATTATTAAGTGTTTAAAACTTATTTTACATGTATATAGATACAGGTTAATAAAAGAAGTCTAACCTAATAAAACTCTAATCACGTTATTCAAATAGGAATAAGGATTAGAGTGGTTGTATTCTTCTTGATTAGAGAATAAGAAAGAAAAGAAAACAGAGCCACCGTTCTTCTTTGAGAAAGAAAGAAAAGAAAAAAAAAATCCATTCGCACCCAAGGGAGCTAGCACCCCTGCGAACTTTTGTTCGTCGGTTCGTCGTGTGGATACCGATAGAGGACGTTCGTGTTAAAGGCAGCATCTTCAGTCCGAATTAAAGGAGTTAATTTCATTCTAAAGGTTAGTAATTCTTTATCTCTTCCTTTTGAATCAAATGAATATACATGGATCCTGTTTCGGGTTTCAATTTTATTCCGCTGTGTTAATGTTGAATTAATCCGATGAAACCCAACAGTGGTATCAGAGCCACTTGTATATTCGATTGATTCAAACTTATATGTATGTGATATATATATATTTGGTTCTGTTGGAATGTATGTTGATACACTGATATCGATTACTGTTTTCATTGTTAAAAAAAGTAATCTTGTTTTCTAAGGGCTACGAATTCAATTATGTGTTAATTGATAATGTTAATGCGATTAACTTGTGGTATTAATGTGTTTAATACAAAATTTTCAATGATCCTATTCTGTGTCTATTGAACGATTGCTGATTTGATCAAAAATCGTTTAATTTTACAATAGAGAATAGAGTTTACAGAGGACAGCTTAATGAAATTGTTCATGAGCACGAGTGGGACATTAGAGCACGAGTCGGACATTAGAGCACTAGTCGTGCTCATGTGTCCGACTCGTGCTCACATAAGGGATTCTTGCAATCCGTCGTACTGTCTTGCTCAAGCACGACTAATGTAGTCGTGCTCCCGTGTGGCTGTACTGGCGTGCTTGTAAGCACGACTTGTGCAGCTATCCGTAACCCCTCTTTTAAATGATTATTGGATAATTATTTATTAGAGGCATTCTGTATATATTAAATTGTTTAACATGATTAAACGATGGCTGATATGATCAACAGAATTGTTTTCTCATACATACAGAATAGGGTTTTTTGGGCAGAAAATTGTTAATAAGATTGACAATATTAAAAAGTTTCGAGGGGCGCTGCCCCTTAACCCAGCCCGCTGACCGGCCAGCGGGGCAGCTGTACTACCTCTTCGTAGCGCCTTATATGTCATTCATTATTATCACTCGATAATTTTAATATATCAATTTTTGAAATAAGGTATGTTATGCATGATATGAAAGTAAATATGATTTATTATGTTTATGTATGATGTCTTTGCATGGTGCATAGCATGGCCAATTGAACCTTTTGTGGATGAATTTTATTTTATCTATTTTAAGGGTTTGTAATTTTAAATACGACTTGCATGTCATTATTTTTGTTGTAATCTTTATTTTATTCAATAGTTGTAGTAAAATATCTTTGTATTATTATTGTAATGAAGACGAAGAGCAACAATGGAGATCAATCCAAATCCATGGCGATGGAGGTGCAAGATAGAAGATTTTGATCAAGTTCATTTTTCACACCTAGGATTGACCTTTGATCTTCATATTGGCTTATGAGGATCAATATAGATTTGGCCATGCTATGACACGGTTTTATATATATTATGCATATGTTCTTAGTATGTGATGCGATGAATGTTTATATATGTGTATGAGATGGCATGTATGAATTGATGCATGATGTATATAAATAATTAGACATCATAAGTTAAAATTAAATCCCTCACCATAATTTTAAGTCATATGCCACCCATTATTAAAACACTTGTCAAGACTAAGATCACCAAAATGTGGGTTCTGCCAAAGCGAAGTGCATTAGGTTATCCTAGTAAGGCAAGATGAGTAATGGTGCTACTCATATGTTTAAAATGGTTGGACTTAATTAGGCTATCAAAACGGTTTTAGGCCTAAGGGCATAATGTAACAACCCAAATAGGGCCTGGTCGGAATTTGCGTGGTAAGTCGGTAAGTGAGAGTATTTTCATAATTTTTGTATGAGGAAAATAAGGAATTATGTGTTAAAGGAAATAATAGTGTGTGCTTATAGTGTATGGTTGTAGGGTGTAAGTGGACTTAAGGCTTTTATTGTGTGGTTTGTGGTGCATGGTGCCTAAAGGAGTTTTAAGAAATAATATGGTGTGAGTGAGTGTTTGGTGCATTGAAGATATTTGTGTAAGAAAGGCTTGGGTGTGTTTTGTGTATGGTGCCAAGAGTGGATTAAGTTATAGTGGATTGTTTGGTCCTCTAAGATTGTGACAAGTGGCAAGGGTTGGTGAGTAATTAATGAAAAGTAGGAGAGAGGAAGGGAGGGGCAGCTTTTGGTGAGGCTTCCCGTGGAAGCTAGTCCCTTTTCCCTTGTTTCCTTAGTTTCCCGTCCCCTCTGTCTCTCCTTCTTCCATTTTTGCTGCTCTCATCTCTTTTCTCTTGTGCTTCGTTGAGCTTTGAGTGGGAATCTTGAGGTTTGAGCTGGAATTGTTGGAGGTAAGTGTTTGAGTTCGGATTGGGGTTCCTTTATTTACTTCTTGTTCTTTGGATTCTGATTTTATTGTGGTTTTGGGTCTGATTTGAGTGTGTTGTGGTTGGGTTTTGTGCAAGCATCGGAAGAGAGAAGGAAGAGCAAGGGCAAGGATAAAGTGGTTTCGTGAGGAGCACGGTTTGAAGCTTCATTTTTCAGGTATGGGAGCTGTGTTCTTGAGTGTTTATTTGGGTATGGGTTTTGAATGTATGCAAGTGTTGGGAGCTATGCTTGTGGATTGTGTTTTTCCCTAATTTCTTCCTTGGATCAACTCTATTTTGAGATTGTATGCCATTTGTAATCTTGAGTGTTTTATGGATGCATGTTTAATCAAGTAGTGATTTATATTGAAGTGATAGTGATATAGTGAAAATATTATGTGTTTCCGGAATTTGAGCATGCCACGTTAGTGTATTTGAGTTAGTTGTGAGTGATTTCATGTTGAATTGATGTTTGCATATTGTGTAAAAAATGTGTTTATGTGGCTTGAGAATGATGCGGTGATGTGCTGGAGGCGAGAGGTAAGTGCTTGATCATGTTGTGTGCATGTATGAAGAGTTGTGTGTGAATAGAGTAGGAAAAGTGCAAAAGTGGCCGAATCTGGGTTCTGTCGCGATCGCGACACGTGCTGCGATCGCGACAGAAGGCGGACTTGGCCACTTGTTCTTGAGGAGCCCTCTGTCGCGATCGCGACATTGTCGCGACCGTGACAGAGAGCTCGGTAGCGGAACCCTCTGCGCGGGTGTGCTGTCGAGCGTGCGCACGAGGAGGAAGGAATTGGTCTCTGTCGCGATCGCGATGCTTGTCGCGAGCACGACAGAGCTCGGCTCCGTGAATTTCTGCCGCGAGTGCTTCGTCGCGAGTAGGCCCCTTGGCGCAACCTCGCGAGGAAGTGCCCCGTGCTCTGTCGCGAGCGCGACACATGTCGCGATCGCGACAGAGGCCCTTCCTGCTTGCCTTGTTTTCTGAATGTGTTTCTTTTGTTTCACTTTGCACGGTTTCTCACTATTGCATGAAATATGTTTGTGCTTATGACTCGAGATGCCATTGTATTAGTGTTTTAGTTATGAATTTATTTAATATTAGAATCTTGCATTGAATTTTGCTTTTGATTGGGTAAGGTCATGTGAATGAATGTGTTGTCGAGCCTGAAGTGTCAAGGTATAGGATAATTAAGCATGCTTAAGAAGGGTTAGTGTACAGCTGTTCGGTCCGCCCCATTTGGGCGAAGCGGTCGACCTCCGAGATGGTCATCTTCCGTGTAGTGATAAAATGTTTTGAGACTCCGGTCTCCCGCGCTACCTTCGGGTATTAAAGTGCTTTTGAGGCTTCGGTCTCCCGTGCCGTGTTCCCGTATCCTCCACCATTGATTTCAGGCTATAGTGTGAACTGTCTGGTATTGATTTAGTGAAATGTTCTGATCATAGTGTGACTCTGAACAGTGTAATGGTTTAGTGCATTGTATTATTTATCCTGAATATGTATATCTCTGTACTCTGATTTCTTCGAGAATAAGGTATGTTAGTGCATGTTTATTTTATAGTGTTCTATTGTGCTTGTTTCTCCCCACTAAGCGTTATCGCTTAGCACGGGCTTTTATCCCGTGCAGGTAGCGTGAAGGATTTTTGGGAGTTGCTCGTGTCGCGCATCTGCAGGTTGGCCATATAGGAGTCGAGTTATTTATTTTGTCTCCTCCTGTAATTCTTTTTGTATATGTATTATTTTTGTAAAGGATTTTAAGTTGTAATCTGTTGGGATATTGTATATAGCTTTGTATTTTGTTTTTATAGTAATGAAGTATATTTTCTAAGATTTTTATTATTGGTTATTGAATGCTTCCGCTTAGCGCATGTATGCTTCCGCTGTATGTTTTGTCGCGTCGTGAGTGAGCGTCGGGTAGCGCGCTTGCCGGCGCCCTTCCAACGGGGGCGGCGGTGGGGGTGTTACACATAAGATGGGATTATAACATGCCGGGACATATGATGTCAAAATCCCATAAATGATCTAAGAGTTATATAAAATATAATTGGTAAATGAGCTACCTACCTAAATAACTTAACTTTAAGCGTCATGCCAAAGCTGACTTAGAGTTAAGTGAAATATGGATCTTGGCCCACTAAATTATTATAATTATTGTAATTATTATTGAGGGTTACTATTTTAGTGGGAGTTTATAAGAAAACCTAAAATGAAATTGGTACTAATATAATTTATCTTGCATGTTTGTAGATTAATGGCATCAAATAACACTTCTGCTATGTCACTGCGATCTGTTCTTGAGAAGGACAAACTTAAGGAAACTGGCACCAACTTCCTTAACTGGTTTAGAAAATTGAGAATTGTACTCAAGCAAGAAAGGAAGCTGTATGTGCTGGATGAGCCTATTCCCAATGAGCCACCTGTTGATGCCACAAGGGCAGTCAAAGACAAATACAAGAAACATGTTGATGATTCTGTGGACGTTGGCTGTCTTATGTTGGCTACCATGGCTCCAGAGCTTCAGAAGCATCTGGAAAACATGGAGGCTTATGAGTTGAGTACTCATCTCAAGCAAACATTTCAACAGCAGGCTAGGCAAGAAAGGTATGAGACTACCAAAGCTTTGCATTCTTGCAAAATGGCTGAAGGTGCTTCAGTTAGCTCTCATGTTTTGAAAATGAAGGGCTATATTGATCACCTTGAGAGGCTTGGATTTCCCCTCAGTTTGGAACTGGCAACGGATTTGATCCTTAATTCATTGCCTGATAGTTATGACCATTTTGTCATGAACTACAACATGAATAATATGGAGAAATCAATAGCTGAGCTGCATGCCATGCTCAAAACAGCTGAGCAAAGCATAAGCAAAAAGCCTGGCCATGTTCTGATGGTCAACAAAGGGAAAGGCATGAAAGTCAAGGGTAAGGCTAAGGCTAAGGCAAAAGTTGGTAGTAAGCCTAAGCCCAAACCCAAGCCCAAGGTTAAACCTCCAAAGGAAAGAGTTTGCTTCCACTGCAATGAACCTGGTCATTGGAAAAGGAATTGCAAGCTTTACTTGGAAGAATTAAAGAAGAAGAAGAGTGGTGAGACTACTTCTTCAGGTATTTATGTTATAGAAATTAACTTATCTACTTCTAATTCCTGGGTATTAGATACTGGATGTGGATCTCACATTTGTACAAATGTGCAGGGACTCAAAAGGAGTAGGCAGCTGAAAAGGGGTGAAGTGGACCTACGAGTTGGAAATGGAGCAAAAGTTGCTACTCTAGCTGTAGGATCTTATGAGTTGACTTTGCCCAATGGACTTTTGTCAGTTTTGAACAATTGCTATTATGTTCCTAGTTTGAGTAGGAATATTATTTCAGTTTCAAGTTTGGATGATGAAGGTTTTTCTTTTCTTATTAAGAATAAGAAATGTTCTATTTATTATGATGATATGCTTTATGGTATTGCTAATTCATATTGTGGGCTTTATGTCCTAAACCTAGAAACATCCAATAATCATGATATTTATAACATAACTACAAAGAAATCCAAACCAAATGATTTAAATTCAACATATTTATGGCATTGTTGCCTTGGTCATATAAATGAGAAACGCATAGCTAAACTCCATTCAGATGGACTTTTGTAATCATTTGATTTTGAATCATTTGAAAATTGCGAATCTTGTTTATTGGGCAAGATGACAAAGGATCCTTTTACTGGACATAGTGAAAGGGCCACTGACTTATTAGGCCTTGTACATTCTGATGTATGTGGCCCATTAAGCATAAATGCCAGGGGAGGATTTCATTACTTAATTACATTCACAGATGATTTTAGTAAATATGGCTATGTATATCTAATGAAACATAAACATGAATCATTTGAAATGTTTAGAACCTTTCAAAATGAAGTACAAAATTAACTTGGTAAAACTATTAAAGCACTTCGATTTGATCGAAGTGGTGAATATTTGAGCCAAGAGTTTGATAATCATCTAAGAGATTGTGGAATTGTTTCACAATTAACTCCGCCAGGAACACCACAATGGAATGGTGTATCTGAAAGGAGGAATCGAACTTTATTAGATATGGTTCGATCTATGATGAGTCAAACAGATCTTCCATTATCCTTTTGGGGTTATGCATTAGAAACAGCCGCATTCACTTTGAATCGAGTTCCATCTAATGCTGTTGAAAAGACACCATATGAGATATGGACTAGGAAAATTCCTAATTTGTCTTTTCTAAAGATTTGGGGCTATGAGGCTTACGTCAAACGACAGGTCTCAGATAAATTAGCACCAAAATCTGATAAATGTCTTTTTGTGGGATATCCTAAGGAAACTAAAGGATATTACTTTTATAATCCTTTTGAGAACAAAGTGTTTGTTGCTCGAAATGGTGTCTTTCTAGAAAAAGAATTCATTTCTAAAAGAACCAGTGGGAGTAAAGTACAACTTGAAGAAATTCAAGAACCACAAGAAAACATTGAACCATTGGTGGAAACTCAACAAGTTTCACAACCTATTGTGGAACCTGTACCTGTTACACAAGTACCACGTAGATCTGATAGGATACGACTTCAACCCGAGAGATATGGATTTCTTGTGACAGATAGTCGTGAAGTAATGCTCATGGATCAAGATGAGCCTACTACCTATCAAGATGCCGTGTCAGGTCCGGAATCTCAGAAATGGCTAGAAGCCACGAAGTTTGAGATGCAATCCATGTATGATAATCAAGTTTGGAACTTGATTGATCCACCTGAAGGAATTAAAACCATTGGGTGCAAATGGGTCTTCAAAAAGAAAACCGACATGGATGGCAAAGTAAATACCTTTAAAGTAAGACTTGTTGCAACAGGATTCAAACAAACTCATGGTATTGACTATGATGAAACCTTTTCACCAGTCGTAATGCTTAAATCTATAAGAATTCTTATTGCCATTGCTGCATATTATGACTATGAGATATGGCAAATGGATGTCAAAACAGCATTTCTTAATGGAAACTTACTTGAGGATGTGTACATGACACAACCTGAGGGTTTTGTCCATCCTGAGAATTCTAAGAAGGTATGTAAGTTGCAATGATCCATTTATGGATTGAAGCAAGCTTCTCGTAGCTGGAATCTTCGTTTTGATGAAACAGTCAAAGAGTTTGGGTTTATCAAAAATGAGGATGAACCTTGTGTATACAAGAAGGTTAGTGGGAGCGTTGTGATGTTTCTTGTGTTATATGTCGATGACATATTACTCATTGGAAATGACATCCCTATCATGCAAAAGACAAAAGAATGGTTAGGGAAATCTTTTTCAATGAAAGATTTAGGCGAAGTTGCTTATATCCTTGGGATTAAGATTATAGGGATAGATCTAAAAGAATAATTGGTCTGAGTCAAAGCACTTATATAGATAAGGTGCTAAATAGATTCAGTATGCAAAATTCCAAGAGAGGATTTTTGCCAATGTCTCATGGCATTACTCTTAGCAAGACTCAATGTCCAATGACATCTGATGAGTGAGATCGCATGAGTATGATTCCTTATGCTTCGGCTATAGGATCAATCATGTATGCCATGTTATGCACTCGACCAGACGTTTCGTATGCTTTGAGCATGACGAGCAGATACCAGTCAGATCCTAGTGAAAGTCACTGGACAGCTGTTAAGAATATTCTTAAGTACTTAAGAAGAACTAAAGATGCATTCTTAATATATGGAGGATTGGAAGATGAGCTAGTAATAAATGGTTATACAGATGCAAGCTTCCAATCTGACAGAGATGATTTTAGATCGCAGTCATGATATGTGTTTGTGTTAAATGGAGGTGCTGTAAGCTGGAAAAGTTCTAAACAAAGCACTGTCGCTGATTCTACAACAGAAGCTGAGTATATAGCAGCATCAGATGCAGCTAAAGAAGCAGTATGGATCAAGAAATTCATTGCTGAATTGGGAGTAGTACCTAGTATCAGCAAACCAGCGGATCTTTATTGTGACAACAATGGTGCTATTGCACAAGCTAAGGAGCCTAGATCTCACCAAAGATCAAAACATATACTCAGGCGTTTTCATCTCATTCGAGAAATAACTGAGAGAGGAGACGTCAAGATATGCAAAGTACCTACTGATGATAACATCGCCGATCCACTTACCAAAGCTCTCCCACAAGCCAAACATGATGGACATACTAGGTTAATGGGTATTAGATATATGTATGATTGGGCCTAGTGCAAGTGGGGGATTGTTAGTGGTTATGCCCTAGGCCAAACATTTGGACCTTGATGTAATCATTAGATTTTCATTTATATCATGGTTTTCTTCGCATTGATATTGTGACGCCCGTTCCCTGACGACAGACTAGCTCAGCTAATCTTAGTTAGAGAAGGTCGCACACACACACAGGACACATGCGGAAACTGAATAATAAAATTTCATCACACACTATCTTAATTCATGCATCACATGCCAACTACTATTATTCACACGCCTTAGCTATTCATATGACACACATACATGTGGGAGATTACATCCATGATTACTACCTTATTACATGCCTTTACATATTCAAAATACATATTAACCATATAAAACTTATACAAAAGTTCCAAATAACAACCCCCAACCTACACTATACGCTTCTTATTGTTGACCGTACCAAAATGCGGGGGACATCCTTTAGTCACCTCTCGTCCGTACCTGCACGGATTAGAGTAAATCCATGCTAAGCGATAACGCTTAGTGGGGAACTCATATATATAGCAACAATTATCACACATCAGAAACATCATACATTACATGCTAGTAGACATGCCAAAACATTCATTATTAAAGCACGTACCATTTCAAGCATTGTTTTATCCATTACTATATTCAATCATAAAGCATCAATCACTTATTCACATATCCATACCACATACTTTCTTGTATCACAGTCACTTCTATTTATTATTTGATTAATCAGTTAGCCTGCAATTCAATGACGCGGATAACGGGTAACGCATCGGTACCTCCTAGGTACCCAGAATCTCATCGAGATCACTTTTACACATTAGTACCTTCTGGTACTTTTCATCATTCCACAATTAACTGAATCCAGCAAGGATAATCGCATTCTGATTCCCATGGAATCAGACACATTTAACGCATGGGGCTGCAGCACTGAACCCTATAGGCATGCCTAACTATCCACTACTTGACTCGCAGGCTTAAGTTATTAACAAATTATTCAATTCACTTTTCACTTTACACATTTGCATTAGCACATAGCTAACATTTCACTTGCATATTCAGTATGCTTTCAAATTCAATCTTCTCATATAATATTCACATAACTGATCATATTCAGAAATCACCATGTTTGTATGCATTTGTAGATCACTTAACACACATACAATACTTACTCATGTTGTCCTTTATTTCAGCTCAAAGCCTTGCCATTTGAATGGCCAAACACATTAGGTTCATATTGCCAAAAACAGGGTGGGTCACGGTCACAATGATTTTCATTGTCACCGTGACATATTGAAGTCCAAAACAGAATGCAAATTGGGGACATGTCACGGTCACAACCAATTTCATTGTCACCGTGACGTGTTCCAAATTCTCGGCAGAATGCAACTTGAGGGTATGTCCCGGTCACAATGAATCTCATTGTCACCGTGACATATTCTCATTTGCAAAACAGAATGCCTTCCTGGGTAGGTCACGGTCACAATGAATTCCATTGTCACCGTGACATACCAAATTCCACTAGGCAGAATTGAACTCAGCATATGTCACGGTCACAA
Organism: Excoecaria cochinchinensis; assembly: GCA_947683425.1. NCBI lineage: Eukaryota > Viridiplantae > Streptophyta > Magnoliopsida > Malpighiales > Euphorbiaceae > Excoecaria > Excoecaria cochinchinensis. The sequence goes on along the minus strand of CANTUQ010000092.1, from coordinate 25,256,256 downwards.
TCAATTTCATTGTTACCGTGACCTATGCAAAAATACCAAAAACACAGCTGTGTTTATCACTAGCATGGCTGTGCTTTTTCAGTCCAATTCTCCTTTTACGCCTAGACTTCAAATCTCCTTTTTATTTGTTTGGCAATCAACCCAAATACATCAACCACACAATCAATAACACATACCTGATTTTCCCTTCTTGTTTGGCATTCAATAATAGTACAAATCATAATCATTCTCAAGCACTTTATCACAATCATATTGCTACTATAATCATACAATTTAGCATCACATAATTCATGCTCAAACTTCAATTTCACATATCTTGCAATTCATTTCAAAACTCTATTTAACCAACACTAATCACATAATCACACAATTAGGGTTTATTCCCAAACCTCGACGCCTTAGCTCCTAATTACGACGGACGCTCGGTTCTCCAACTACAGCTTTTCCCTTATCTCTTTTCACTGCTTCAGCTAGCAAAACCAACACAAATTCCAGAATTGCACACAATCCATCAATCCTCACTCCCAACCAAATCAAAACCAAGAAGAAGAGTAGAAGATGAGAATAAGCACACTTAACCACTTACCTCTTAGGTTTAACCCTTAATTCCTGAGCAACTAAACATCAATATGCTTACTCTTCCTTAGCACTCACTCTCACGCAAGAAGAAAAGAGAAGAACACAGAAATTACTAGGTTACCCAAATGAAACCCTTCTCTTCCCTTAACCCACTCTTGCATGCAAAGGTGTAGGTGGCACACCCTCACTAAGCCACACGGAAACCACTCACCAAAATCTGCCTCCACTATCCAATTTCTTACATTATTATATTCCTAATTAAAGCATCATTAAACAACTAATCAACCATTAGCTTAATGTGACTCAATTACTCATTAGCCACTAAACAATTCCTCTTTCTTCAATTAAGTCCAATCCTACACTTCAATTACACTTTCACCCCAATTAGACCAAATACGACTAGGGTACAATTCCGGCCATGACAACTCTCCCCTCCTTAAAAAACTTTCGTCCTCGAAATTCATACCTGAATGGAACAGTTGTGGATGCTGCTCACGCATAGCCGCTTCTGGTTCCCAAGTTGCTTCTTCAATACCATGGTGCTGCCAGAGCACTTTTACAAGTGGTACCTGCTTGTTCCGAAGTTGTCTTACTTCTTTTGCTAAGATCACTATTGGCTTTTCATCATAAGTGAAATCTGACTGCACTTCCACTTCTGGTAGAGATAGCACATGGGAATCATCTGACCTATATCTTCTTAACATAGACACATGGAACACATCATGTAGCTTAGCCAAAGTCGGAGGCAAAGCCAACCGATAAGCTACAAAACCTACTCTTTCAAGCACTTCATATGGCCCAATAAACCTTGGACTCAGTTTCCCTTTCTTACCAAATCGCAGTACCTTCCTCCACGGAGACACTTTCAGAAACACTTTATCACCTACACTGAACTCAATATCTCTTCTCTTCAAATCAGCATACGACTTCTGTCTGTCACTTGCTGCCTTCAATCTTTGCTGTATGATTTTAGCTTTCTCTTCTGTATCACGAACCAAATCTGGCCCTATGATTCTGCTTTCATTCAATTCTGTCCAGCAAATCGGTGAACGACATTTCCTTCCATACAAAACTTCATACGGTGCCATACCAATACTGGTCTGATAACTGTTGTTATAAGCAAATTCCATAAGTGGAAGATACCTATTGTAACACCCCCTTCCCATACATAGGCGATCCCATCCGATAAGGAGTGAGATGCCGTATGAGACAAGGTGTCACCAAACAAAAGCAAAGCAAAATATACATCCATTCATAACATACATTCAGAAATACAGAATAATTAAAAACTTTACATGCAGAAAGCAAAAACTGATCATGCATTACTATAATTAAACTATTACAATAATGTTCTGATCAGCAAGCTGATACCAAAATAATATTACATATACAAAATATAGTTACAAAAGCGGAAGCTGATACAGAGAGTTCTATACAAAAAGAATCTATAACTGATACAAAACTGAGCCCTACACTAATCCCTTCTGTGTTGGCTGGATGACGGTGACTCTCTCAAAGCAAAACGTCTTCCGCACCTGCACGGGTAAACACACCGTGCTAAGCGAAAAAAACGCTTAGTGGGGAAACACACATAAAATATGGACGGCCACTCACAGTGGTCGTCAAGGCAAAACACATTCACAATGTCAGAATGCAGGAACTGTTGCATAATTCATATAAACATGCCCGTAATCAAATACCATACTTTCAGAATCTCATCATCATATGCATTACAGAATAAACCAACATGTATTTCATCATTAAACTCATTCAGATATTCCATTCAAAACCATATCAGATCAGAACATTTCCATTAACATTTAAAGAATACCTGCTGACTCTAGACAGTGGATAACGAGTGTACTGAGGGTACCTTACGGGTACGAATCGAATACTGAGGGTACCTCACAGGTACAAGTCAAATATTATATCATTTATCAGAACATGTTATTTATATACTGAGGGAATCTTAAACAAGATTCTATACCGAAGGGTTCGCGAGGAACCAAACGGGGACCTGATCGGGGTCCAAACTGAACTAAGGGCTGCAGCTACTGAAAGACTCTATTAGGCATGCCTAACTATCCACCTACTCGACTCTAGCAGGTTATGCGTCAAACAGAACACATTTCAGGATACAGAATATAATTCCTCAGAAAATCATGCTATCACGCATATCGAAGCATTAAACAGTAAAACATGCATCATACAATATTAAAGCCCATTCAGAAGAAATAACAAATTCAGTTCTGAGATAAAAACTAAGGAATTTAAAAAAAAACGGACTGAAGGAAGAAACTGGCGACTCAACAGGCAGGTCACGGCGTGACCGAGGGTCACATCTCGTGACCTGCTTGTTCCTCGCCAATTGCGTTGCGTGATCCTCGCGGATCACGCAATGCACATGCAGGTCACGGCGTGACCAAGGGTCACGCGACGTGACGCTGCCTCTCCCTCGCAGATCACGTTACGTGATCTGCCTATTTCCTTCGCAGGTCACACGACGTGACCGAAGATCACGTCGCGTGACTTGCCTGATCCTCAGCGCAACTCGCTTCACAGCAGGCATGTCACGCCGTGACCAAGGGTCACGTGACGTGACTTGCCTTCCTGCGTAGCGAATCGCGCGACAGAGGGAGTTTCAACAGTAATACGATTTTCCCCAGAATTTCCAGAAACACGAATTCAGTCCCAATTTGATTAAAAACCATTCAAACCTGTTCTTACCTTCCAGAAATTGTCTCAAACAATATATATGCAATAACTATACCACTCAATCCATCAAATAATTAACCAAATCAAATCAAGAACACACCCATTCAAATTTAGAAGAACATGAACCCTAGAATTACAGTAAAACATCAAAATCGCACAAATCAATATTCCCAAACCTGGATTCTAACTTCTATCACTTAGCTCCACTTGGTCCAGCAACCTCTTTCCCCTTTGGATCACGTGGAGCCTCAACTAGAACACAAACACAGTAAATTCAACCCTAGGTTAAACCTAACTCAAGGAAGAAGATGAAGATGCAATAAATGGAAACTAAGATGAGAAATACAGTGACTTACCAACAAAATGCCAAGGGAATGGTTGATTTCCACTAACAGTAGCTTAATCCCTAACTAAGGTTTCAAACCAAGAGCAAAGAAGAAGATGAATCCAAGAGAAAGAAGAATCGGGAAATAAGAAATGAACTCCTACATTTCCCATTTCATTTTCTCTATTAACTCTTCTTTTTCCTATCCCTACATTTGTCACCATCCTGTTAGTGGGAACCAACCACTCACACCAATCTCAAATGCATTACACACACCCTAAGTAACCTCATTTAAATGTACCCTACAATGGTATGCTCTAATGTACACAAGTATATCTCATTTAATTACACACTCTAATGCCATGTATGCACCCACATAATTATAAACCCCAAAATCATACATTTTACTGAAATACCCTTATGAAATGCTGAACACATGCGAATGCTGACACATACTGACAGACAGATAGACAGACAGACAGGCTCATTCTACTAGGGGGCAAATGGGGTGTGACAGGTGTATTCTCAAAGATTGACTTGCGTTCAGGGTATTATCAGTTGCAAGTGAAGAAGGAAGATGTACCTAAGACTGCGTTTAGAACTCGTTATGGGCATTATGAATTTCTAGTAATGCCATTCGGGTTAACCAACGCGCCAGCTGCATTCATGGATTTAATGAATCGGGTGTTCAGACCGTACTTGGATCAGTTTGTGGTTGTGTTCATAGACGACATTTTGGTATATTCAAGAGATGAAAAGGAACATGAACAGCATTTGAGAGTTGTACTTCGGACTTTGCAAGAACATCAGCTGTATGCCAAACTCAGTAAGTGTGAGTTTTGGCTCAAAGAGGTATCATTTCTGGGTCATGTGATCTCATCTGAAGGAGTTAAAGTGGATCCAACTAAGATAGAAGCAATTGCGAATTGGAAACCGCCTAAGAATGTGTTAGAGATTCGCAGTTTCTTAGGGTTGGCTGGATACTACAGAAGGTTTGTGAAAGGATTTTCAGTAATAGCTTCACCGTTGACAAGATTGTTACGTAAAGGAGTGAAATATGAGTGGTCTGAAAGATGTCAAGCAAGTTTCGATCGGTTGAGGAAGATTTTAGTAGAAGCACCGATTCTTACACAACCTATGACTGGTAAAGAGTATGTGTTGTATACCGATGCTTCAGGTGTCGAATTGGGTTGTGTGTTGATGCAAGAGGGGAAGGTGATAGCGTATGCGTCAAGGCAATTGAAACCGCATGAGCAGAATTATCCGACTCATGATTTGGAATTGGCTGCAGTAGTGTTTGCTTTAAAGATTTGGCGACATTACTTGTATGGTGAGAAGTGTAGAATTTACACGGATCACAAGAGTTTGAAATATCTGCTTACACAGAAGGAACTGAATCTGAGACAGCGAAGGTGGCTCGAGTTGTTTAAAGATTATGATTGTATTGTGGATGATCATCCGGGAAAAGCTAACGTAGTGGCCAATGCTTTGAGTAGGAAGTCAATTTCAGCATTACAGTTAAAGCGGATTGAGTGGAGGTTTTCTGCAGATGGAGCTTTATTAGCACAGTTGAAAGCAAGACCGATTCTGAAAGATGAGTTAGTAGTTGCTCAGAGAAGTGATGGGAAATTGCAACAAGTTCTGCAGTCAGTTGGTGATATGGATAAGACTGACTATTCAGTGAATGAAGATGGAATACTGCTGTATAAGAATAGAATGTGTGTGGCCAACGATAAAGAATTAAGGAAGAGATTGATGCACGAGGCTCATAATACAGTTTTCACTATGCATCCAGGTGGAAACAAGATGTATCAAGATATGAAACAGTTGTATTGGTGGCCAGGGATGAAGAAGGATGTAGTGGAATATGTGTCTAAGTGTCTTGTCTGTCAACAAGTTAAAGCGGAGCATCAAGTGCCCCAGGGAATGTTGCATCCACTCCCTATTCCCCAATGGAAGTGGGATAATATTACGATGGATTTTGTATCGGGTTTGCCTCTGACTTCAAGACAACAAGATGCAGTATGGGTTATCGTAGACAGATTTTCGAAATCAGCTCACTTTATACCTGTTCGGATGGATTATTCTATGGAGAAGTTGGCTGAATTGTATGTAAGAGAAATTGTTCGATTGCATGGGATACCTTTGTCTATTGTTTCTGATAGGGATCCCAGATTCACTTCTAAATTTTGGAGGAGCTTACAGGCAGCGTTGGGTACGAAATTGAATTTTAGTACTGCTTTCCATCCACAGACTGATGGACAGTCGGAAAGAATTATCCAGGTTTTGGAAGATTTGATGCGGGCGTGTGTTTTGGATTTCTCTAAGAGTTGGGATAGGTGTAACGGTCCGGCTTTTATACCCTCCCCGGAACATATCCCGTCGGGAGCCTCCATCCTGGACGCCCCGAACCGATACTCACAGAACTTTACACCCCCCTTGTGCGATTTTGCCTTCCGTGGGATTCGAACTCAGGACCTGGGGATAAGTCCTTTAATTCTTAGAATCCCACTACCATTAGGCTAGTAGCTTAATGGTAGTGGGATTCCATGAAATAAGGATTTATCCTCAGGTCCTTGGTTCGAATCCCACGGAAGGCAAAAATGCACAAGAGGAAGTGTAAAGTTCTGTGAGTAACGGCTCTGGGACGGCATCTCTCCCGACGGGATATGTTCCGGGGAGGGGATCTCCCGACGGGATGCATTCCGGGGAGGGTATAAAAGCCGGGTCGTTACAATAAAAGGCGCCTTTTATTGTAACGACCGGGCCCGCACAGAACAGACTCGACTCCCCGGAACACATCCCGTCAGGAGGAGGACGGAACAGACCGGGTCCCAGCCATTACTCACAGAACTTTACACTCCCCTTGTGCATTTTTGCCTTCCGTGGGATTCGAACCAAGGACCTGGGGATAAGTCCTTTAATTCTTAGAATCCCACTACCATTAGACTATACAGCCTAATGGTAGTGGGATTCTAAGAATTAAAGGACTTATCCCCAGGTCCTTGGTTCGAATCCCACGGAAGGCAAAAATGCACAAGGGGAGTGTAAAGTTCTGTGAGTAATGGCTGGGACCCGGTCTGTTCCGTCCTCCTCCTGACGGGATGTGTTCCGGGGAGTCGAGTCTGTTCTGTGCGGGCCCGGTCGTTACAACACCGGCTCCCCTTAACTGATCAAACAAGTCTTCAATCCGTGGTAAAGGATATCGATTCTTTACTGTCACTTTATTCAACTGTCGATAATCGATACACATTCTCATTGTACCATCTTTCTTTTTAACAAATAACACTGGTGCTCCCCAAGGGGAAACACTAGGTCTAATAAAACCCCTGTTCAGTAATTCTTGCAACTGCTCCTTCAATTCCTTCAACTCAGTTGGAGCCATTCTATACGGTGCCTTCGATACCGGTACAGTTCCTGGTACCACGTCAATTGATAACTCAACTTCTCTTAATGGTGGTACACCGCTCAATTCTTCAGGAAACACGTCAGGAAACTCTCTGACTATTGGTATCTCTTGCATCTTTACCTGTTCTCTCTTACTATCTAATACCAGGGCCAAATAAGCTTCACATCCTTTTCTCATACACCGACAGGCTTGCATAGCAGATATCACAATCACAAGAGGATTAGTGCACACTCCTCTCACTGTCGCTCTGTTCCCCTTACCATCAAAGAGTACAACCATCTTCTTCTTACACTTAACATCCGCATCATACTTAGTTAACCAATTCATACCCAGAATCAAATCAAACTCATCGAACGGTAGCTCAATCAAATCCGCTGGAAACATTATACCTTGAACTTCTAATGCACAGTTTCTATATACTCTATTCACATTAACACTACCTCCCAAAGGGCTAGACACACAAATATCAAGGACTTCCGCATTAGGTCAACAACTATGCACATATTATCCACCCAATTCCCAGAAAAGACTCAACCTAGGCTCTGATACCACAACTTGTGACGCCCGTTCCCTGACGACAGACTAGCTCAGCTAATCTTAGTTAGAGAAGGTCGCACACACACACAGGACACATGCGGAAACTGAATAATAAAATTTCATCACACACTATCTTAATTCATGCATCACATGTTAACTACTATTATTCACACGCCTTAGCTATTCATATGACACACATACATGTGGGAGATTACATCCATGATTACTACCTTATTACATGCCTTTACATAATAAAAATACATATTAACCATATAAAACTTATACAAAAGTTCCAAATAACAACCCCCAACCTACACTATACGCTTCCTATTGTTGACCGTACCAAAATGCGGGGGACGTCCTTTAGTCACCTCTCGTCCGTACCTGCACGGATTAGAGTAAATCCATGCTAAGCGATAACGCGTAGTGGGGAACTCATATATATAGCAATAATTATCACACATCAGAAACATCATACATTACATGCTAGTAGACATGCCAAAACATTCATTATTAAAGCACGTACCATTTCAAGCATTGTTTTATCCATTACTATATTCAATCATAAAGCATCAATCACTTATTCACATATCCATACCACATACTTTCTTGTATCACAGTCACTTCTATTTATTATTTGATTAATCAGTTAGCCTGCAATTCAATGACGCGGATAACGGGTAACGCATCGGTACCTCCTAGGTACCCAGAATCTCATCGAGATCACTTTTACACATTAGTACCTTCTGGTACTTTTCATCATTCCACAATTAACTGAATCCAGCAAGGATAATCGCATTCTGATTCCCATGGAATCAGACACATTTAACGCATGGGGCTGCAGCACTGAACCCTATAGGCATGCCTAACTATCCACTACTTGACTCGCAGGCTTAAGTTATTAACAAATTATTCAATTCACTTTTCACTTTACACATTTGCATTAGCACATAGCTAACATTTCACTTGCATATTCAGTATGCTTTCAAATTCAATCTTCTCATATAATATTCACATAACTGATCATATTCAGAAATCACCATGTTTGTATGCATTTGTAGATCACTTAACACACATACAATACTTACTCATGTTGTCCTTTATTTCAGCTCAAAGCCTTGCCATTTGAATGGCCAAACACATTAGGTTCATATTGCCAAAAACAGGGTGGGTCACGGTCACAATGAATTTCATTGTCACCGTGACATATTGAAGTCCAAAACAGAATGAAAATTGGGGACATGTCACGGTCACAACCAATTTCATTGTCACCGTGACGTGTTCCAAATTCTCGGCAGAATGCAACTTGAGGGTATGTCACGGTCACAATGAATCTCATTGTCACCGTGACATATTCTCATTTGCAAAACAGAATGCCTTCCTGGGTAGGTCACGGTCACAATGAATTCCATTGTCACTGTGACATACCAAATTTCACTAGGCAGAATTGAACTCAGCATATGTCACGGTCACAATCAATTTCATTGTTACCGTGACCTATGCAAAAATACCAAAAACACAGCTGTGTTTATCACTAGCATGGCTGTGCTTTTTCAGTCCAATTCTCCTTTTACGCCTAGACTTCAAATCTCCTTTTTATTTGTTTGGCAATCAACCCAAATACATCAACCACACAATCAATAACACATACCTGATTTTCCCTTCTTGTTTGGCATTCAATAATAGTACAAATCATAATCATTCTCAAGCACTTTATCACAATCATATTGCTACTATAATCATACAATTTAGCATCACATAATTCATGCTCAAACTTCAATTTCACATATCTTGCAATTCATTTCAAAACTCTATTTAACCAACACTAATCACATAATCACACAATTAGGGTTTGTTCCCAAACCTCGACGCCTTAGCTCCTAATTACGACGGACGCTCGGTTCTCCAACTACAGCTTTTCCCTTATCTCTTTTCACTGCTTCAGCTAGCAAAACCAACACAAATTCCAGAATTGCACACAATCCATCAATCCTCACTCCCAACCAAATCAAAACCAAGAAGAAGAGTAGAAGATGAGAATAAGCACACTTAACCACTTACCTCTTAGGTTTAACCCTTAATTCCTGAGCAACTAAACATCAATATGCTTACTCTTCCTTAGCACTCACTCTCACGCAAGAAGAAAAGAGAAGAACACAGAAATTACTAGGTTACCCAAATGAAACCCTTCTCTTCCCTTAACCCACTCTTGCATGCAAAGGTGTAGGTGGCACACCCTCACTAAGCCACACGGAAACCACTCACCAAAATCTGCCTCCACTATCCAATTTCTTACATTATTATATTCCTAATTAAAGCATCATTAAACAACTAATCAACCATTAGCTTAATGTGACTCAATTACTCATTAGCCACTAAATAATTCCTCTTTCTTCAATTAAGTCCAATCCTACACTTCAATTACACTTTCACCCCAATTAGACCAAATACGACTAGGGTACAATTCCGGCCATGACAGATATTATTGGCATGTTACATTATTGTAATGTTTATGAATAACAATGTTATTCATGTTGTCCCTAGTCATTTATCAATAAAGGGTATAAAGATAAATTAAGACTAGTATAGATTTGAATTGATAATCATGGGATGATTATATATGATGATATAAATCAAATCTATAGGTACTTGCTAGAGAACAAAGTACTGGATAGACCCACTGTAAGATCACTTCATGGGATAGTGTCATAAGTGATCTTATAATAGATATGTTATTGAATACTTTGACCTGAGGTTATCATAGTTTCCTTCATAAGGATCATTATGTTTTGACATAATCAAACGTTATCTTTAATTGGATAATTATAAATTTTATGATCGGACATAGTGAGAATTGTGGGGAGGAAAGTGAATAATCAAGATGGAATTTGTCCCTCTCTAATGAGAGAGATATCTATTGGGCCCCTCGATAAGTAGGACTGTAAAACGCATGGCCGTGCTCGAATGAATTGATAGTGTCATCAATGTCATTAGAATTTATCAGTCTACTTAGTGATCGAGAAATTATATGTTTGAACAATTTAAGTTTGACATGAACCATGACTTATGTTCAAACAAGATATCGTGTGATAAAAGGATAATAACATGTTCTGTTGTCAGGTTTAAATCGAACTAACGATATTTATATTATTTGGGTAGTCATAATGTCTTGCTAGAAACCAATTATGACTTGTGGGCTTATTATGAGATTAGGCCCACTGCCAACATAATATAAACCTATTGGGTCACACACTAAGACCAAATGAACAAAATGGATTTTAGGTTATTTCGGAATAAAATATAAATATGGGTATTTATATTTAATTTCGAAATTACACATTTATATATATATTTATATACATATATATATATATATATATATATATCTTATTTTGAATATGAGATAATAATATGTATTAATATGATATTTCTTATTATTTTGAATAAGAAATAAATAAATATATATATATATATATATATATACATATATAATGAAAATATCTCTTAATTTTGAATTAGAGATAATATCATTATTAAGTGTTTAAAACTTATTTTACATGTATGTAGATACAGGTTAATAAAAGAAGTCTAACCTAATAAAACTCTAATCACGTTATTCAAATAGGAATAAGGATTAGAGTGGCTATATTCTTCTTGATTAGAGAATAAGAAAGAAAAGAAAACAGAGCCACCGTTCTTCTTTGAGAAAGAAAGAAAAGAAAAAAATCAATTCGCACCCAAGGGAGCTAGCACCCCTGCGAACTTTTGTTCGTCGGTTCGTCGTGTGGATACCGATAGAGGACATTCGTGTTAAAGGCAGCGTCTTCAGTCCGAATTAAAGGAGTTAATTTCGTTCTAAAGGTTAGTAATTCTTTATCTCTTCCTTTTGAATCAATTGAATATACATGGATCCTGTTTCGGGTTTCAATTTTATTCCGCTGCGTTAATGTTGAATTAATCCGATGAAACCCAACATAATGACCACAGGTCATGCATTCCACTAGGTTATACACCATCACTAATTTTTCACTATTCACTATTATAGATCACAAGCTTCACTACAATAAGTTACATATAACCCTATACATGTACAAAAAGTAGCTATTACAAAAATGGAGCTCTACTATACAAAACATTACACTTAAGAGGACACTTCCTGCTCCTATGGTAGCCTGCAGAACTCCTTCAAAACTCGGCTCCAATCCACAACCTACACGGGAGACAAGCACCCGTGCTAAGCGATAACGCTTAGTGGGGATGTAAACACAAGCACTAACATAATAATCATGAAGCACTATGCAAATAAGAACATGCTTAACACACATGTCATAGCATATACACTTACTAAATCAATATTACACTAGCATGCCAATATACCGTAGTTCATGTTAACCACACATCATGTACTGTCTATAACATACTTTAAATCACTATTCACTTACCAAGTTCAATATTCACTTCACTATATCAATGAAGAACAATAAGTCACTATCAATCAATAATTATGTACACTGCTCATTAGTCACTACGCTAAGCCATTTGTAGGCTCACTGCACTATCACTAATTCACTAGCATGGCATAAATATCACACTATCATTAAAAACAATAACACTAATACATATTTAACACGAACACTTACAATATCTTTGCCTTAATAGCCTGTATATTCTTAGAGGAGGATACGGGTACACTCTTTAATAAACACTAGAGACCGAGGTCCCGAACCCTATATCACGGGATACCCATCGGTATCAATCACTAGACACCCGTCGGTGTCACACTAGTAGCCGCAAATCACTAGTCCTTCATAAGCATGCTTATTTATCCACGACCCGACTACAGGCTTATAAGTATATTGGTTCATTCATTACACATATATATTCACGGCATCACTCATTTGCATATTAACTAATCACATGTATTATTATTCATATAATAGAAAACACCCGCATGACATTGTTCATTTGCATGATAATGATCATTCGCATGTTGAATTCCAAACACATAAGTTAACTTATTTCATATAATTATTTCACATTGTGATGCAATCAAGCTTCGTTAGGCTAATCATGCATCTCTAGTTCGCGTGGTGATGTATTCACATAATGATGCTCTCAAGTTTAGTTAGGCTATCATGCATCTCTAATTCGCATGGTCACATATTCACATACTGATGTGTTCACATTTTCATCCTATTTGTATGCTTATAAACTTCATTTAACACTTATGTAATGCTCATACAATAAGGTTCTCATTCATAGATAGGATTGCACTAGTTACACATTCATATACAATAGGGTTGCATTGCCAAGATAGAGGGGTCACGGTCACAACCAACCTGGTTGTCACCTTTACATACTGAAATTCCAAAACAGAATGTAGCTTGTGGTAGGTCACGGTCACAACCACTTTGGTTACCATCGTGACATATCACAAACTAACGGATAGAATGCATTTCTGCGGTAGGTCACGGTCACAACCACTTTGGTTGCCATCGTGATATACACTCACCACAAAACAGAATGCTCAATTTGACACCTCACGGTCACAACCAATCTGGTTGTCACCGTGACCCATGCCAAATTTCCATTGCACAGCTGTGTTTTACTAAGACACAGCTGTTCTTTTTCTCTCACTTTGCATTCTTGCATTCTCAGGCTTTGGCAACCCTTTCCACTACACAAGCATACTTTACCTCTTTATTTACATGCCATGATACACAACCAAACTCTAACATACTTCATTCCATATCCACTATTCACTTTGGCACACAAACATTCAAGGCATTATAATCACACTAACTAATTTGAGCATGCCAATAGGTTCCTCAAATCACTACATGCCATTAACAGTAATTCCATTCAATAATCACTTTACACTAGTTCACTGTCCAATTCAAATCATTAGCAATATTTCACACATATTAGCATATCAAATCACACAATTCACACATAATCCCTAACCTCTTGGAGCACTCCTTCCTTTACTCTTCTATATCACTTTCTCTTTTCCCTTGGCTGGTCTACTTGGCTCTTCAACTCATAACACATACAATACATACAAATTCATGAGGCTATACTCATAATCTTAACAATCAAAATCAGAATTAGAAGAAAACGAAGGAGATACACTACGTACTACATACCTTTCTAGTCAATACTTTTCTTCTAAACTATCACTATCCACTCTTAAGACTCCATGGTCAATGAGAACAAATGAAAGAAGAACAAAATGGAGAATGAACCTATGAGAGAGTGAGGGCCGGCTCAAGGTAACTGAATATTAGATTTTTACCAACCTCCCCACCTCATGCTTGCATGTAAACATGAGGTGTCAAGTTACTACCAACCCATGGCTAGGTGGCTGCCCTAACACATTCCACTTGGACTCCACTAACATCAGCTGAATCCACTAACTTTGATTAACTTAATTAGCAGCCATTACACTAATTAATCTTCATTTGCTAGTTAATCATGCAAAGTACCATTCAGCCACTACAATACTTTATTTCTTTTCAATTGGGTCCCTAGTTTCATATTTCAATCAAGTTCAATGTTGTAAACCCTAATTATCATGCACATAATTACACTAATGTCACTCATTTCTACTAGGGCTACTTTCGGGGTGTTACACTGCAGGCATATTATCACAATCAGGTTTATCAGAAGAGGCTAGTTTGATCCTTTAGCAAATAGATACGAAAGCACCCATTGAATGAGGGGGATTTGGTCTTTAAGATGATGAGACCAGGAGTGCCAAACATACAGGGAAAATTTAGGCCCACCTGGAAAAGTCATTTCATGCTGAAAAAGTTACTAACAAAGGGAGCAGCGATCTTAACGGACAGTGATGGTAATGAGTTCAAAGAACCGGTCAATGTCGACAGGTTGAAAAGGTTCCATGGCTAAAGACCAAAATAAAAAGAAGAGAATAAATGCCCCACGAGTCAAAAATCAGAAAAAGGCGACCTTACTAAAATTGGGCGCCCTGTCAGGGTGAAAATCGAAAAAAGGCTTCCTGGGCAAAAATTAAGGGCCGAGAGAAAATATTCAATCGAGAAAACCTGAGAGGGCCGATTGATAATAGGAGTTTGATGCTTACAAGATCTATTCCGAGATTAGGGGTAGTCTCGTGCTTTTGAATTCTTGTCAAATGAGGATCATGTATGATGAAATCATATAAAAATGTACACAATTTTGCAAAAAAATATAAAACAAAAGCAGTTTAATTCATCATTTCCTAGTTCTTTTATAAAAGGAGAAACATCATTTATTACTGAATGTGTGAAATTTAAATGGCCATACTTTGCCTCTGCTCTCACCAACCAGATGCTTAAGCCGATGGGTCCTATTATCTATCGCGGGGCTAAGTACCCTTCTCTTGCATGCACTTATGGAAATGAGGGTGTAGTCTCTGACCTGCAGTATGATGATTTTTGGTAAGCAGCTGTGTCTAGGGGCTATGGTACCCAGGGGTGAAGGCCGAGGATAAGGTGCTGCCCTAGATAGACAGAGGATGCCTCACGATATCTTGAATCCTGCTGAACTATCAAACGCAACAGGCGATGATATCTAAAGTGGTCTCAGGAAATCCCCACAAGAGAACAGAAAAGAGAGCCAGGGGCATAGGGAGTTGACCCTTGTTAGCCACCTAACCTAATCGAACAACACCTTCGTCGGAGGGGTCGAGCGGATATAATCATTGTTTAAGGGAAGATATCTCAGTGAATAATTGCCGATTGCTATAGAAGGAGGCTCTGATAGTAGCTTCAGTTTTTCTTATAGACACACCTCAAAAAAACCAAAAAAAAGGGCCATTAGAGATGAAAATCGTGATTGGCGCTTTAAGCAAAAGTTAGGCCAAAAAGCAAGGTGAAAACCTGGAAACAGGTAGTCTGTCCTACAAAAAATGAAGTCAACAAAAGCCGCTGGATTGGGTTGGGTCCATTCCAGGCAAAAAAAAGTAAGGCACAGGGTTATGTGAAAATTCGAAAAGGGCGCATTTCCCGCTAAGAAAAGCTAGTGTGAAAATCCATAAGGGACGCACTACCTTTAAAATAATGACTCTCAATGCCCGAAATTATAAGGCGACGTTACTACAGATGATCTCCCTTCAGCGGATATGGTATATTGCAGGACATGAGTCAGAATCCTGGGGGGCAAAGATGCGCGCTTAACGGGTCTTTCAGAGCGGGTTTTGGGTTAGAATCCCTAAAGCTAAGATGACACTCTTTTGGATCCTTGGGGACATAGTGGAGCAGCCAAGCCGCATCCTTGACGGACCCTTGACCGCCTAAGACGTGGTCTATCCATTTTTGCAAGTATTTACATCTCTTGTCATATACATACAATTTCTTGTATATACTTTTGTGCACTTAACTTTGCAGGAAATATCTAAGTAAGAACCATCACCATCTGAAGATGGAACCCCCGCACTTTGTAAGTCTGGAGCAGACTCGGTGCAGCTCAGAAGAGCAATCCTCGCGTCTTGTAAGTCTGGAAAAGATTCGGCGCATCACCATCAGGAGATGGAACCGCCGCACTTTGTAAGTCTGGAGCAGACTCGGTGCAACTCAGAAGAGCAATCCTCGTGTTTTGTAAGTCTGGAGCAGACTCGGCGCATCACCATCAAGAGATGGAACCCTCGTACTTTGTAAGTCTGGAGCAGACTTGGCGCATCACCATCAAGAGATGGAACCCTCGTACTTTGTAAGTCTGGAGCAGACTCGGTGCAACTTAGAAGAGCAATCCTCTCATTTTGTAAGTCTGGAGATCAGGAGATGGAACCCTCGCACTTTGTAAGTTTAGAGCAGACTCGATGCAGCTAAGAAGAGCAATCCTCGCATTTTGTAAGTCTGGAGCAGACTCGGCGCATCACCATCAGGAGATGGAACTCCCGCAATTTGTAAGTCTGGAGCAGACTCGGTGCAGCTCAGAAGAGAAACTCTCGCTGTGACGCGCGCCGGATCCCCGCGGCCGCCCGTTCGACCACCCGCACGTGGGCGATCGGGGGCATTTGTGGGTCCGTTGACAGCTTGCGATAAATCGCAAGTGCGTCTATGTTGGGCAACAAGGAGGTATCATGGAGTCGCCACCCAATAGAACATTGGGAAAGTTACTCTCGCCTCGGAGAGCCTAAGACTGCGCTTGGTATCCATTTTGGGCCAGCCAGAGGGGTCCTGGAAGGTAAAACCTCTCACCCTAAGGAGCCTAGGATTAGCGCTAAAGTCTTGTGGCACAAAGAGGTGTCTTGGAGGGTGAACCTCTAGCCTCTTTGAGCCCAAAGACCAGAGCTGGGTCCGGGATTTCTCATCTATTTCTACCTCGGTTATTTTTATGATCAAATTTTAATATCAATGATTCACTCTCTCTCCACACGATGCAGTTGATTAAAAGGCGCATTTATTCACATTTTGAAAGCGATAAATGATCAGATAGATAATGAAAGCGATAAATTACAATAATACAAGGAGCGGAATACAACTCCCTCAGATAAATGTGCGAATCATGCATAAATCAGGGCAATGCTTATTTTGAGGACTTTGGTCCTCGCATGCATCATTATTAAAATTGAAGATTTTTGTTTATGATGATTTTATTGGATAAAAAATAGGGCTTTGACCCCTTTTGCATTTTATACAAATCTCATTTTTATTTAAGTATAAAATCATTAGATCATTTTTATACATTAACGAGATATGAAAAGGGGATGTCCATATACATGAAATAATCAATGAATAACAAATAAAGGAAATAATCGAGAGGGTTAGGAAACTGAACCGGACGGAATCCTCCGAATATGGTAGATAGCCGCTCAAGCTTGTGGTAGTCCAAGAGAAATCAATATACACTCATAGAAAGTTAAAAGATGTCAATATACATAAAATCCACATATGGGGAGCCAAAAGGACTTGGAAAAGATAGAAAATGACTTAAAAGGGGAGAGACAGAACCCACCGACGGCCTTTTTTAGGTGACCGACGGGCGTCAGTCAAGATGACCGACGGGCGTCAGTCAAGATGACCGACATGTCCGTCTGTCACTCAAAAAGCAGGAGTCTGTAGGTGAGGTGACCGATGGGCGTCGGTGATGGAGATGACCCGTCGATCACCACTGTCTTCGAAAAAACAGAAAGGGAAGAACTCCTTTTAAGGCCAAAAAGAGATTTTTACAATAAAATCAAGCAATGAGAGTCAAAATAAAGAAAAAATAATGGCAAAATTGGAAGAATTAACAAATAAAGAATAAATATGGAATGGTATGGAGAAGGAATTCGGAATATTTACCCTCAGATAATCGCTTTGAGTGAAATTCTTGTGTTGATTAGAGCCCCGCGCGTTCCACGAGAAGCAAAAATGAAGGATAAAAGAAAGAAAAATGGACTATTTCTCCTTTAACCCTTCAAAATATTGATTTTGGAATCGAAATCTAAAGAAAACTAATTATTTTTAGTTCCTTTTTGATTGATTTGATCCTTGATTAAATAGATTTCCTTTGTAAATGTGTTTTGTTGGAGGAGAGAGAAAATTTGCTTGAATTTGGGCAGAGTTTCCCCCTTTTGAAAATTTTGGAACCTTTTTCTATTGAAAATCCGGAGCTTTTATAAGCCAGACACGACCGACGGGTGTCGGTGTATAGAGGCGGGCCTCGGAAGAATCCTTCTGACACAAGGATTCGTCCGATGGCCCTGCCACATCCACCGACGGGCGTCGGAAAGGTTGCGTGCTCCGGGAAATCAGGCGACGTTCTGACAGAGGCGGTGACTTTCCGACGGGCGTCGAAAAATACCACAAGCCATCAGTGACCCCAAGCGACGGGCTGACTTCACAGACGGGCTGGCCGTCTGTGGAGGAAAAAAGGCTTTTTGACTCGAAAAAACCTCTGTTTTCTCCCCCTCTGCCTATGAAAGGTAAAAAGATTCACTTCTCGCGGAACACGGGACTAAAACCCCCAAATCCAACTATTTATACAGGCTCGGATACTGATTTCATCATAGGGTAACCTCTGATCCGGACCGCTCCGGGACACGGTGCTTACAGTTGCCCCCAGTTTTGGAGCAACTAGTGCACAAGCGCCTAGATAAGCCAAAACTCAGAGAAAGGTCAGAAAGGAAGCGTACCTGTGACGGCTCTTACCTTCCGCGCCTTTTGCCGGGAAGACCTTGTCTCGGTTTGTTCGGCGATACGAAGATACCCCTACCAATCTCGTCTCGACTTGTAGGTGTGGGTGAGATGTAGCATGCTTTGGTTACAATCTCGATCTGGTGAAGTGCGGCACTCTTTGACCACAGCTTCGATCTGTGAGATGCAGCATGCTCTGGCTACAGTCTCGATTTGTGAGATGCAGCATGCTTTGGCTACAACCTCGATCTGTGAGATGCAGCATGCTTTGGCTACAACCTCGAATTGGTGAAGTGCGGCACTCTTTGACCACAGCTTCGATCTGTGAGATGCGGCGTGCTTTGGCTACAACCTCGATATGTGAAGTGCGGCACTCTTTGACCACAGCTTCGATCTGTGAGATGCAGCGTGCTTTGGCTACAACCTCGATTTGAAGAGGAGGAGACCCCGCCGTGTTCCTTGTCCCAAAAGGGATCTTTTTAATCGATGTCTATGTTCAAATCGGTATTTCTCTGTACCTGCGTGATGAAAGATTTTGTTAGTTCATGTTTGAGTGGTCATCTTTTAACCTGTCTATTGATGGCGTGATCTTGCTTTATTTGCTATGCCATGTTTCATTTTTCATCTTTTCTTATTTGACTTGTTATTCATCATTTTTGTTTCATTTTTGTTATATTGTCATTTTTTATTGACATATAAGTAAATATGAGAACATGCACTGTAACACCCCAAATCGGGCCTAGTCGGAATCGGAAAGCTAAGTCAGTTAAGTGAAGGGTATTTCGGTAATTTGTGCTTGAGAAAGTTTGGTTAATTAGGACTAAAGTGCAAAGAAAATAATTAATAAGATGTTAAGTGAGAAATCATCTAGTGGAACATGTGTATGGTATTTAGGAAGTGATTGGATAAGATTGTGACACTTGGGTTCGTAGGATGATGACAAGTGGTTTATAGGGAATTGTTAGAGTGTGCTTGAAGTGTATGGAAGTAGGATGTAAGTGGGTTAAGAAATGATATGGTGTGAGTGGTGTTTGGTGTATTGAAGATATTTATTCAAGAATTGTTTAAGTGTGTTTGGTGTATAGTGCATGTGTGAGTAAGTCAAAGTGGGCTTGTAATATTGACATGTGGGCCTATAGTAAGTGGACAAGTGGCTTTGGTAGGTATGCATTTAGTGTTAAAGTGAGACTAAGTGTAAGGAAAAAGGAGTCCCCGTTTTTTTGCCCTCTCATCCTCCATATTCTCCATTTTCTTTTCGTTTTTCCCTTTCTTTGCTCAATCTCTTGGTTTTGAGTGAATTAGAAGTGATTTGGTGGGGCTTAAGAAGTAAGATTGAAGAGGTAAGTGGTTAGTGTTTTGTTATTTATGCTTTGATCTTATTTTCCTTCTAGATTTACTTTTGATGTGGGATCTAGGATATGGATTAAGGATAATTTTCTGGTTTTCATTTGTGCAAGTGGTTGGTGATAAGAAGAAACAAAGTAAAGGCAAAGAGAAGATGGAGGTTTGAAACAGAAGATTGAAGCTTCATTTGAGGTTTGGGAAACTTTATTTTTTATATATATGAATTTATATATATATATATATTCATGTATGTTATAAGTTTCTTGATTGTGTGGTTGTTGATAGATGATGATGGTAGTGAGTGTTGGTTTAATTGCTCAACTGTGCATGTGAGTAGGTTTTTGGGTGAAACTGGGTTAGAATGCACTTGACCTTTCTTTGGTAATTAGGCTATATTGGGAGTTTTAGAACTCCAAATCATTCGATTCTTGAACCATTAGAACCATGAATTCCATTACTTTAAATGTCTCAGAAATAGCCTTGGACAAATTCTCGCTCTAAGACATCGAAAAATTGATTACAAATGTAGTGTCCCTGTTGTGTCGGGTTGTTTGACCAGTATGGGTTGTGGAGTGCATATCTGGAGTTGTAGACGTCCAATTGATGTCAAACTTGTTTCATTTGAAAGCTAAGACGTAGGAGAACATTTGATAAGAAGTCAACGTTTCCTAGAAATGAGGTTTAGAGGTCGGATTTCACGACATTAGTTTGTAGTAAAAAGCAGTCTGTTAAGGGAGCTGAGGCGAGTCTCTGTCGCGAGCGCGACAAGGGTCGCGACCTCGCGACAGAAAAACATATTTTGAGCCTTTTCTTCTCTATTTTTGAGTCTAGGATTGACCCGGATCAATCCCGTATCTTTCCCATTAGTTATTATGCATGTTTAGGGTAATTAATTGGCTATATAAGTAATGATCGTTGGGAAAAGCCTATGAATATGATTAAGATTGGTGATTTAACTAGTAATTAAAAATAGATATAACTCCATGAAGGTTTGTTTATTGATGAGTGCTATTATGTGATGGTCTCATGAGTAACCTTAGCATGATGTACCATATGTAGGGATGCATTTAATGTGGGTGCGATTGAGATGATTAACGAATAATGTTGTTATTATAGATTGTGTATATGGATATTGTTAATGGCATGTTTTATTGAAATACTTGATACGAATGTTGGATTTATGTTGTTAATAATGTGTGACTGGCTGGAGATGAGGTAAGAGACCTTTGGATGTGTTTCGTGTGTTTGTGGGTGAGTTTGAGGAAGGAAAGATCTTGCAAAATTCTGCAGATTTTCGAAATCATGACTCTGTCGCGAGCGCGACAGAGACCGGTGATTATGATACTGTGCCATCGCGAGCACGCGACGCTGTCGCGACCTCGTGATAGCAATAGCTTGTCTGCTCTCTGTCGCGAGCGCGACAACCGTCGCGATCGCGACAGAGCACATTGTTGGCCTGGGCTATCGCGAGCACGCGCCTTGTCGCGACCCCGCGATAGCAATGCTTGCTCTCTGTCGCGATCGCGACAACATCGCGAGCGCGACAGAGCCAGGCCCTTCTCTCCTTCCCGCGATCGCGAAGTCCGTCGCGCGCGCGCAGCGAAGAGACTATGGTCTCTGTCGCGAGCGCAACAGGGATCGCGAGCGCGACAGATGTGTTGTGTTGAATGAGTTTTCTTTGGTGATTGCAATGTTTGAATTCCGAACTTATGATGCCTCTAGGCTTGTTCCTTGACTATTTTATGAAGTATGTTAATATAATTGAATATATTATGCATATCTATACTGATGATCTTTCTCTAAAATTATTATGTTATGACTAAGTGTAAATTGTATGATGCATGATTGACTTTATGAACTCATTCATATGTCTCACCTATTGCTGATTATGTACAATGATATAAATTGGGTGATTGGAAATATGATTTGTATGATGCATGACCTGCGAGAGTCAGTCTAGTGGATAGTTAGGCATGCCTAATAGAGTCTATGTATATGTAGCTGCAGCGCCCCTTTGAACGATTTGGACACTGATCAGGTCCCCGAATGGTTCCTCGCGAACCCCTATTATGTGTATGTGTGTGGATCTTGTTTAAGGTCCTGTTCAATGAAATGTTGCCTTCCGACTTGTACCTGTATGGTACATTATATTATGTGTTCCCTCTGAGGTTTACCCGGTCAGAGATCGGGCTATGTGTTCCCTCATGAGGTCTCTCCCTCAGTACTCGTTATCCACTATTTTGAGTCAGCAGGTATTTCGTTTGCTTTATCTGATATGAACATGAGAATATGATATCCGAATATATAAGATTTCGGTCATATGAACCAGTTATGAATATAAGAATGTGATATCAGTATGAGTATGATGTTGGGAGATGTGAATGTGCTTACAAATCTTCGAGTGGGCTTAATGTAACTCTAACCTGCATATTGTACTTTTGTCCTTATCTGTAAATGATCTTGTGTATAGTATGTGTGATTGAAGTCGGTATGACATATAATGTTGACACTACATTTATGTATAGTAATGTGATAAGTTAACATGTATATTAGAATGTGTTTATGTTCTGGCATGATAATTGGGTATGTTAATCATATAAGTATATGAATATGATAAGAAACATTTGAATGCACAGCTATTATATATAAGCATATATATTTCTCGGTAAGAACTGTGTGTGTATGAGATTTGTGTGTGTTATGCCTCGACGACCATTGTGAATGGCCGTCCATATTATTATGTTTGTTTTCCCCACTAAGCGTTATCGCTTAGCACGGGTTCTTTTCCCCGTGCAGGTGGCAGGTTTGCTTCTGTTCGAGTCGCGCATCTGCTAAGTCGGCCATATAGGAGCTAGAAGTTTTGTATCTTGTTCAGCCTTTGTAATTTGGAATTTTTGTATATCTGTGTAATATGTATATGTAATAATAGATAAAGATTCTGATGTAATATTTCTACTCTATGTAAATATTTACACACTTATGTATCACTCTTCTTTCTTTCAAAGTTTTTAATTATCCTGGATATGTCACTCTATTTTTGTGATGTTTACTTGTCTGGACTAGTGGGATGTGACACTCCTATCTATCTTGGATGTGACACTCCTATCTATCTTGGATGTGACACTCCTGCTGCTGTGGTGGTGGCACAGTCTGTGGCTGAGGAGGCTGAGGCTCGGGCTGTGGAGGCTGCTCCTCCGGGTGCTCCTGGTGGTCTGGATCTGCACCCAAGGGTGGGAGTGAGAACATCCGCCTGGTCTCATGAATAGTCAACACCTGTAGGCCTCTGCCTGCCCTGATATCGGGGAGATCATCCCCATCTGTACTGCCGCTGCGGCATCCACATGGATCCCCTCCTCCAAGGGTCCTCTCAACCTGTCAGGGTTAACCCCCAACCTCAAAAGTAACCGGGTGATAACTCCTCCTACTATCACCACCGGTGTCAATCCTCTGCCGACTCTGGTCAAGTTGGCCAAGATCTCGTGGCTAATGTTGAGACGCTGGCCTGCTACCATAGCCTAGAGGCTCCAGATATCGGCCGCGTTAAGCGGCCCTGGATTACCAGCTCGACCAAGGTACGAACTGGATAGCACTCTGTGCAAATACCGGAGTGCCTGAGACACCAGCACGGTGCTCTTCGCTGTATCATGATCATACAGCACTCCCGATAGGGCAATGGCCGCCCAATGGCCGCGTCTCACCGCTCGCCGCGGGATCTCGACCCCCTCCTCTGTAGGGAGCCCCATGGCCTGTGCAAATCTCTGCCTGATAATACTGAAGTGGTCGCCGTCGAACCAAAACTGAACCACCCCTGGGTCGGTATCTGCACTCTGAAAACCGGCGTAGCGAAGAGTGGCCAGGACCTGGCGAGTAGCCTCTGGAAAAGTTTGGAAGGAGGGCTCAAGGAACTCTGTCCACCCAGCACCCTCAGCAAGTAAATCGAACTCTGGGGCCAACCCTAGGGCCTCTAGAAACGGTCGGGACACAAAGCGACTGGCCCGAAGCTCTACCTGAACCAATGCTCTATACCTCTGAGCTGACTCATCATCCATCCAATCCGGAGCTACAAGCTCGGGCTGGGCCTGCGGTGCTCTACGTCTAGGAGGCATCCTGCAAAGGAGAGGAAATTAGATAGCGAAAATTTGACAAAACGAATATTATCAGACTTAATTTCCAGGCGAAGGCCCATTTAGGCCTCACCAGGGCAATGGCGGCCCAAAACAAGATAGAAAATTGATAACAAATAAAAAGAGCAAACGTCCTATCTAAGGAAGTAGCCCCAATATGCCCCGCACACATCGCGGCAAAGGCAACATGCAATTAGCATGGAAATAAATTTGAAGTGAATAAAAATGAGCTTTGTAGGCCCAAGGCATGCATCGTACAAAAATATTCATGCAAAGGGTATGCCCAACCTCCTGCATGAAAAGGCATAAAAATAGGCCTCAGGCCTTAACAACAATATGCGAATGAAGATGGGACGCACCCCGGCAAGAGTGTGCCCCCAACAACACAAGATAATGGCCTCAGGCCGCCAAAGCAATATATGCACAGAATGGTGCGCTAAAAAGCGTAATTCTAAAGCATCAAAATTATAGAAAAAAACTATTTCTATGTGATCATGCAAAGGTTCAAATTAGAAGAAAAAAAAATGGGCAGCATTCCCCCTATATTCCTAAGGTTTTCAAAGTTTTCTAAGCATTTCTAAAGTTAAAAGAAGAAGAAATGAAGAAATAAATTAAATAAAAATTCAAAAGAGAGTAGTTATTTACTTACTTGTAGTCGCGAGAAGTGTAGAAACTGCAGAAAAATAAATATCCAAGCACCCGGTGAGTAGAGAACGCGAAAATATGAAGAAATCGTGAAAAATAAGAGGAAACGCTTGAAAAACCGCTAAAAAACGCAAAAAAAAACAGTTTGAGAGAGGAAATGAAAGGGACAGCAGCGTTTGCACCGTCTGTCACTCGCCCTTATATAGAATTTCGTGACCGACGGGCTAGGCGTCTGTAGAAGCGACCGACGGGCTGGCCGTCTGTCATGCAATAAATGCAAGTTAATGCGCGTGATGAATGCAATGCTAACGTCTGCCAGGTGGATCTATACCGACGGGCAGGCCGTCTCTTAGGAGAGGCGGGCAGGCCGTCCCTAAGGATAGGCAGGCAGGCCGTCTATGTGGAGAGGCGGGTAGGCCGTTGGTGACACTTCCCTATATATTTCTCAAAATTTTTGCCCTTCTTATGTCTCTTTATTTCCCAACATCTTGAGCCTTTCATCTCTCCCAATATGTCTTCCTCTCTAGCCCAAAGGATGCACCATGTCTTAGATGACAAACACACTTGGGAAGAGGGCGCCCTTTCTTCTCTGTCTGGGCTGAAATATCTGTGCTGGGTGAAAGTCGACCAGAACCTCCTCCTGGCGGCGACCCACTTCTGGAACCCCCGGTTTCACGTTTTCCGGTTCACCTATCAGGAACTGTGCCCTTTGCCTGAAGAGTTAGCTGCCATTCTCGGAGCTTGGTCCCCTCCTAGCGCTCTGCCTTGCGTCCCCCGCTGCGATCTATTCCAGACTCGGGACATAGCCATGGCTCTGGGCATACCCTCTTCTGAGGCCGTCCGGCTGATTTACCCGGGCCCTTCCTTCGTTCTGGGACCATTGATCGAGGCTCTGGATCAGTTCACCGACATCCCCACCTATCGGGTAAGCATCATATTCTTGTTTTGCATGGTGAACTTCCTTACTGTTGTTCCAGGGGGTTTGACAGGTGACTCTCGCCTGTTCGGAGTCTTGGGCGACTTTCATCTGGGATTATCACCCTTACCGCTCATTCTGGCTGAAACCATTCTGGGCTTGGACGCTGTGAGCTCTGGATCCACTACAACCTTTACCGGCAGCCCCTTATTGCTCTAGGTACGTCATTATTTTAAAGGTAGTGCGTCCCTTATGGATTTTCACACTAGCTTTTCTTAGCGGGAGGTGCGTCCTTTCGGATTTTCACACAACCCTGTGCCTTATTTTTGCCTGAAGTAAACCCTACTTACTCCAGCGGCTTTTTTTTCTTTTTCTCTTTTTCTTCTTTTTTTTTTTTTTTAGATCTGGCTGCAAGAGAAACTGAAGATGCTGTCTGAGCCACCCCCTCGAGTTACTCCACAGTACTCGCCGAGCCAGTTTCTGCTGCGTCGACGACTTCATGGGTGTGGCACTACTGGTGAAGGCATTACCAGATTTGGCGAGCTGTCAGATGACGACATCAGTTTTACATCTGCCTGGCTCCCACTATCTCATGTGGTCATTGATGGACCATCGGGGTGTGTTCCCCTCTGTGGGCTTCATCGAGCCACCTTCTGCATCACCTCTCGATGTACGCGTTAGCTCGGGATGACCCAGGATGTAGTGAGGGTTCCCTTGTCTTTCCAGGGAGGAGCTCTCTCGGCTGCGTTTGCTTCTCGGTATTATGAACTGTGGGGCAAACTACCAGTGAAGACTGTTATCCCGAGGTTCGGCAATCATTCTGTGTCTTCGACTAACGAGTACAAAAAGTGGATCCTTAGTCCAGCATCTGATAACAGGACTCGAGGGCTCAAGCATCTGGTCGGCGAGAGCAGCAGCAGGACTTAGCTTAGCCTATATATGTATTTCTTTTGGTGCTACATTTCTTTTTAATGCAGAACTAGAAAATGACAAAAATGAAAAGAATAATATTCATTCCATTTCAGGAATTTGTGTACGTTTTCATATAGTTTCAACATACATGATCAGTTTTGACATTTACTCAACCGCTTACGCGCTGTTAATACATGAAACCAAATTTTAACAGCATCAACTCCTATTACCAATCGGCCCTCTCGGGTTTTCACGATTGGACATTTTCTCTCATGCCTCTAATTTTTGCACAGGATGCCTTTTTTCGGTTTTCACCCTGTCGAGGTGCCCAATTTTAGCACAGCCGCCTTTTTTCGATTTTCGACTTGCAGGGCATTTTATTCTCTTCTTTTCATTTTGGTCTTTAGCCGTGGAACCTTTTGAGTCTGTCGACATTGATCGGTTCTTTGAATTCGTTCCCATCACTATCCGACAAGATCGCAACTCCCTTGGATAGCAGTTTCTTAAGGATATACGGCCCTTCCCAGGTGGGTCTGAATTTCCCTCTAATATCTGGTATGCCTGGCCTCATCTGCTTGAACACCAAGTCCCCTTCTTTCAGCGGATGCTTTCTCACCTTCTTTCTGAAAGTTCTTGCCAACCTCTTCTGGTAAATCTGATTATGATAATAAGCTTTCAGCCTACTCTCATCCAGTAAGTTCAAGTGCTATAGCCTCTGCTGCGCCCATTCGGTCTCTGGGATTTGGGCTTCCATGACCACCCTCAGTGATTTAAGCTCTATCTCAACTGGCAATACTGCTTCTGTTCCGTATACCAAGGAAAAAGGTGTAGCACCTGTAGACATCCTCACCGTTGTTCTATATCCCCACAGGGCAAAGGGTAACTTTTCGGCCCAGTCTTTGTAGGTTTGGACCATCTTGGACAGGATCTTCTTCATATTCTTATTTGCGGCTTCTACTGCTCCATTCGCCATTGGTTGGTAGGGAGAGGATTTGTGATGCTCGACACCATATTTTTCGAGGAGCTTCCTGGTTTCTCCCATGAACTGTACTCCATTGTCAGACACTATGTGATGAGGGAGGCCATATCTGCAGATCAAATTTCTCTCTATGAACTTGGCCATATCCCTTGCGTCAATCTTCTTGAAGGATTCCGCCTCTACCCATTTGGTAAAATAATCAATTGCGACTATGATGTACCTGTCACACCCCAAAATAGCCCTGGTCGGATTGTGCATGCTAAGTCGGGATCGGAAGGGTATTTCGGTATTCTGTGTTTGAGAATTTGGAGTGTTAAGGACCCAATTGAAAAGATAATTAAGTTTGTAAGGAAAGAATTGTGTAAGTGAGTGAAGTGTTATTGGTCTAAGGACTTAAGAGCAATTTTTGGTTTGGAAAAGTTGAGTGGATTGTGTAGTCCTATTAGGATCTGCCATGTGGACTGTTAGGTGGGCATTGAATGAAGAATAGAAGAAGAAGTAAGAGAGTGAGAGAGGAAAACACAGATTTCAACCCGATCTCCCCTCTCACGCCTGCCCTTCTTCTTCTCTTCTCCTTTTTCTGCTTTTCCTTTCTTTCACGTTTGGCTTGGAGTTGAGTTGGCTTGGATTGTGCTTTGCTTGAAGAGGTAAGTTGGAGTTAACGTTCTGTTCTTCTTCTTCTCCTGGTTGTGGTTTTGGTTGAGTTAGGGTTTTGTAGAGTAATTGTGGATTTTATTTGTGCAAGTGTTTGATGATAAGAAGAAGCAAAGTAAAGGCAAGGAAAGGATTGAGGATTGGTCTTGAAGCTGATTTTGGACCTCCGATTTCAGGTTTGGGAGCATTTTGGATTGCATGCAATGTTTGGAAGCTCTGTTTACCGTATTTGAAGTTCTTAGTGTTTTTGCCCTACTTCTCACATAGGATGCATATGTGATTGCATTTCTGGAATTTGGTATGTTTGGCATGTGTTTATGCATGATATATGTGATTAGATGTGTTAATAAGGCATGCGTAAGATTGAATTAAAAGTGCGGAGTTTAACTTGCTGTGATTTTAGGGTTTCTGTTCTTGAAATAATTTGGAGTGTGATTATGCTTGATTTTGATTGTTTTGATTAATTTCTGGAATGTTGAGTTTAAATTGATCTTGAGTATGTTGTGTTATGTATTTGTGTGATAAAGGATGAGTTCATGCATGATTGAATGAATTCTGAAGGGTTTTAGAATGGATTTCTGGAAAACGATGGAGAATGTACAGATTTGCGATTTCGGGGAAGAAGAAAAGGGCAAGAGAAGTAGCTCACGTGACGTGAGCTAGGCTCACGTTACGTGAGCAGATTGCTCACGTTACGTGAGCAATGCTCACGTTACGTGAGCAATGCTCACGACGTGAGCAGATTGCTCACGAGGCGTAAGCTATGCTCACGCGACGTGAGCAACCCTCACGTGACGTGAGGTCTCCCCGATCTTCTGTTTTGCTTCTGTTTTTCCTTCCCAAGTGTCCAGTTTTTATAAAATGGTTTCCAAAAGCTTTTCATGGTATTTTCCTCTACTGTGTGTTATATTATCTTGATGGTATGACTGATTATTCCGATTTAGTTGGTATTAATAACATGTTATCTATGATAAGTTACTCTGGTATTTTGAAATAAGTTTTGGATTATAATGACCCTGTTAATGACTGTGAGATCTCAACTGTATGGTTTGGAGTGAGATATGCTTATTATTGTGATTGTTATTACATGTCTTATTTCGAATGCAAAGGATTTGTAGAGGCTAACTTTCTGATTGGTAGTCTCAAACATGTTCTAGCTTAATGTAAATTATGTTACCATATCTCTAGTCTGTTTCTTCTCCAAAAATATCACGCCAGGCTTAAAGGTATAGTGTATTATTTTCATGATTTAGATAATGTGTTTTTAATCATTGGCATAGTATGATATCCCCATGTGTTCCTGTCATACTTCAATATATTGAGTATTGATAGAATGTTATTGATTGGATTATTGCATGCTTCAGAATATGATTTGTATAAGGTATGATTGATGTTATGCTATGCTAAACTTATTCGAATAATATGGATGATGCCTGAATACATTGTTATGCTTTAACCTTTGAATTCAATGTGATAGGTTAAATGTAATTTGAACTGTGCACAATTTATATTTAGTAATCGTCGCCTGAT
The DNA here is from genome assembly GCA_947683425.1 of Excoecaria cochinchinensis. Lineage (NCBI taxonomy): Eukaryota > Viridiplantae > Streptophyta > Magnoliopsida > Malpighiales > Euphorbiaceae > Excoecaria > Excoecaria cochinchinensis. The sequence continues at coordinate 25,226,467 of CANTUQ010000092.1, read as the reverse complement.
GCATGATTAGGTTTTGTATTGACAATGTTTGGCATGTTAAAGCTTTTATACCTGATTCTTGGCATGCTGTAGAATATTGTTTAATGTAAAGTGTATGGACTGTAATATGATTTGCAATGGGAATTGTATGAGTATGACCGACTTTATGAGCATATTTATATGTCTATTATACTCTGGTTTATGCATGATGTATATATATTTATGTGTTATGCGATTCGAAGCGTGAATTGTTTTATGCATGACCTGCGAGAGTCAGTCTAGTGGATAGTTAGGCATGCCTAATAGAGTCTTTCAGTAGCTGCAGCGCCCTTTGAACGTTTGGACCCTGATCAGGTCCCCCGTATGGTTCCTCGCGAACCCCCCCTCAGTACGGATCCTCGTGATCCTTTTTAATGTATTTGGATCGGGTTAAGATCCCCCATCAGTAAAATGCTTTTGTGACAAAATAAAGTGGTTTTCGATTTGTACCCGTAAGGTACTAATCAGTTCAGTACACTCGTTATCCACTATTGTGAGTCAGCAGGTGCTTTACTGGTTTGTATTACTTTGAAATAACTATATGAATGTGATATCCGTTTGATTATGATAAAGATCTCAGGAATCAGTTTATGTGTATATGAATGTGATTATGGGCTTCAGAATGTATGTCTGTGTTAAGTAAGCATGACTTTATATTTAACATGATTATCCGTACTTATCATGTGATTGTTATAAGTTTCTGAATGCTTTGAAATGATTTGATTGATGTATTTAAGTAAATGACTTCAGCATAGTTTTGTTATATACGTTAGCATGTGAACCGAAGCAGCTGTGATGGTAAGTATGTGATGATTACTGTACTTTCTGCATGATGATGTTATGAATGTAATACTAAGTAGTTATGCCTTCAGTCTCCACTATCAGAGTGTTTTTGCATGATGCTTAATATATTAGAGTTGCGCAGCGGTATGGTGATGCTCTAAATGTTATCCTTTGGATATTTGACTAGTGTATGTGTTTGGCATGTCTAAGTATGTTCAATAGCTAACACTCTCAACAAGATGATTGGGTTGTCAGTCTCTGCACAGGTACTTAGTTATGTCATTTTGCTTGTGTTAAGCTCATGTGATTCCTCACGGTAAGATGTTGATAATTGCTACCTATGTAGGTTTATGCATGTGTTATAGTATGAGGTTCAGCTTGATGATGCTTGTAATGTGTATTATATTATGTTTGTTTTGGCCTATCCTGGACATGAGTTTATGGTCTGTTTATGAGTTATCGATTGAATGCCTTTATTGTGCAGCCTGATTATGGATATGCTATGAATATCCGCATTTGCCATTTGAATGTGTTATGCTTTGGCGACCATTGTGAATGGCCGTCCATATTCTTGTGTGTTCTCCCCACTAAGCGTTTATCGCTTAGCACGGATTTCCTTTCCGTGCAGGTGGCAGGTTTGGTTCTGTTCGAGTCGCGCTTCTGCAAGGTCGGCCACGTAGGAGTTAGAAGTTCTATATGTGGTTCAGCTTCTGTATTTCAGCTTTTGTATTCTGTAGTATTGTATATGTAATTATTATGTTTCGTTCTTGAGTTTTCTTGTGGGAATGTAATAGTTAGTATGTTTTATGTTTAGTTATTTCTTTGTTTTATTATCTCGATTATGCTTCCGTTGAATGGTTATATGGATGCTTCTGTGTATGCTTTTGCTTAATGTCTATGTGTGCATGAGTTATTGCATGTTCAGTCCGTGCCTGCAGGTAAGGTAAGTTTTTAATTAACCCATATTTTTGTATGCATGTTATGTATGAAAGTATGCTTCCGCATTGTGCATGTGCATATCTGTATGAGTGAGCGTCTGGTAATGCGTCCGTCGGCGTCCTTCCAACGGGGACAGCGATGGGGGTTGTAACACCCCAAAACCACCCCAGTAGTTTGAGCCTGTCCGTGTATATATGTGTGTATTTTTATATGTGTTTGTGTTAAAATGGATTATTTAATTTATTGATTTATTTATTGTATAAGTGTGTGTATTAGTGAGAAGAGGAAATTAGATTAGAGTATGTGGGAGTGTATGGAAGTAAATGTGTGAATAGGAGTTAGCTTAGTGTGTATAGGCAAGTATGGGAGTAGGATGTGTTAGATGGCATGTGGCTTAAGGAGAGATTGACAAGTGGCAAAGGGGATAAGTGGGCATTTATTGGGTTGGTGAAGAGAGAGAAAAGGGCAGCCTTCCTTTGATTTCCCGTTCCCCTCCTCCTTTTCATGCCATTCCCTTCTTTTTCTTCTTCTTCTTTCTTTGTTCTTCCTTTTTCTTTGCACAATCTTGCTCCCTCTTCCTTAATTGAGTAATTAGAGTTGATTAGCTGGTGATTTTGGAAGCTTAAAGGTGAGTTGGGGTTATGGGTGTTTTGGATTTCTTCTTCTTCCTCTTCTCTAGGTTTTATAATTTATATATGTATGTTTGGGTAGTGAAAAATTGATCTTGATTGTTATGGGTTTATGGTTCAGAGGAGGCTCCTAGACCTGATAAAGGAAAAGGAATCGCTAGCGGAAGCGGAGCTCGCGATTAGGAGCTAAGGAGAGAAGGTTTGGGATTGTTCATCTTTTTGTGCCTTTTTGTGATTTGAGTTTGATAAATGTGTTTTTGCTTTGATTGGGAGTATGAGTTGTGTTGTTATAACTTAAATCGAAATTAACGTGATAGGTGATGTGAAAGAATGAATTTTGTTGAAGGATTTGCAAGGAATTATGTGAATAGTTGAGATTTGTGTTAAAGTTGCTGTTTTGGGATTTCATGGAATTGAGCATATTATTGACTTGATTTAATTGAGTTAAATGGTGTTAAAGCTGGGTTTTTATTTATGTTATGAGTTGTGAATGCTTGGATTGTTGAATTTTGAGGTTTGGAATCAATTTTCGAAGTTTGGATGTGAATATTGTATGAATTCTGCAGATTTTGGGCGTAAGAGCTGGAAAACCCGTGTCTGTCGCGATCGCGACACTGTCGCGAGCGCGACAGAGTGCGGAGGTTTCGGCCCTCGCGCCGGCGCGAGAAGTGTCGCGCCGAGAGCTCGAAAGAACTCTCTGTCGCGAGCGCGACAGAGCGCTCAATCTCCGAGCGGTAGCAGGATTCTCTTCTGTCGCGAGCGCGCGTTGGTCGCGAGCGCGATGGACTTGGACAGTTACCAACCGTCGCGAGCGCGACAACCATCGCGAGCGCGACAGAGAGTGGCGCCTTCGCCCTCTCGCGAGCACGAGATTCTCTCGCGATCGCGAGACTTGGCGGATAGTTGTGTTTTGGTCTCTGTCGCGAGCGCGACAGTTGTCGCGAGCGCGACAGACACAGCTTCTAAATTTGATTTCTTTTCCTTTTTGCTTAATGACTTAATTTCTTTTGCATGCAGTTTTCATTAAAGCTTTGACTATCTATTTACATGAATTATATGTATGAAGAGGTGATAATATTTTGCATAACCTGCTAATGTCGGATAAGTGGATAGTTAGGCATGCCTAATAGAGTTATGTGCCGCTGCAGCTATGTGTACGATTTGGACCCTGATCAGGTCCCCCGATTGGATCCTCGCGATCCTTCTGTCGAATCTTTCTTAAGATTCTATGTGTAACAACTTGGAATAAAATAAAAAGAATGTTTGATACCTTTGGGTATCTATGTGTTTATCATATAGAACCGATACTCTCAAGTATCTATGTGTACTCGTTATCCACTCATTATGATTAAGCAGGTGTTATTGAGTGCCCTTGTGCAAGGATTCTGAATGAGAATGCAATTAAATGAATTGGCTATGTATGATGATATATCTATATATATATAATTGTATTGTCATCATGTGTTTTCTGTTACCGTCACTGTGAGTGGCGGTCATGCATTCCGTATTTTCCCCACTAAGCGATTTCGCTTAGCACGGGTGTTTATCCGTGCAGGTGTGGAAGGTTTTGGTACGAAGGTTCTGGACGTGTCGCATCGGGAAGGCCAACGCAACTAGAGTTCAGAAGTTTTATAGTTTAGGCTTTCCTTCTTTTGTAATAGTATAATGTTTTGTTAGCCCTTTTGAACTACGTATGTTGGGCTTTTGTAAATTGGTTCTTTTTGTAATCTGATGTAACATGTAAAGAACTATTTCTGTATATTAATAAAAGTGTTCCTATTGTTCTGTATCCCTTTTCTTTCTTTGAAAGTTTTTATTTACGCTGGATATATTATTCTGTATGTGACGTTTGTATGTTTGTACTAGTGGGGTGTGACACTCCTATCTATCTTGGGTCCTTCTATCTCTAATCACGAGTAGAAGTATCCATGTTATAGGTTGGGGTGTGACATTAGGTGGTATCAGAGCCATTGGTTCTAGGTGTTACTGGGTTTCAGTGTGTTAGTCTGTCTGTTGGGGTTGTGTTGGCCTGATGCGCACTGCGTTTATGTTTTGTAGTTATGGAGTCCGCTCGTAGATCACTCGAGGGGTCGGCAGAAAGTGCAAATCCCCAAGAGCAGGATCCCTCAGTTTCTGGTCCGGCTCAACCTCCTAGGGGACGACCTGAGGTGCCTTTGGGACCAATGGAAGCGATGCTTCAGAGTATGACAAGGGTACTTGAAAGAGTGATAGCACCAAGTGTACCTATTGAAAGGTTGAGAAAGCATGGTGCAGAGGATTTCTTTGGTACCGGTATAGATGAATCTTCTAAAGCAGAAAAGTGGTTAGAGAAGACATCCAGAGTACTTAGGGAAATAAGATGTCCACCGGAGCAAGAAGTGGAGTGTGCATTGTCCTTATTGCAAGGCTCTGCTTATGATTGGTGGAGGTTGGTGGTTAGTCAACCGCAAGTTCCTGAACCGATAACATGGGAGTTCTTTGAGGATGAGTTTCAGAACCGGTATGTGACCAAAGCATATAAGGATGCCAAGTGGGCGCAGTTTTTAACTCTTAAGCAAAGAATGATGTCTGTGGCTGAGTATGAAAATGAGTTTACCAAGTTGAGCAAATATGCGCCGCCAAGAGTTCTCACAGAAGAGTTCCGATGTCAGCATTTTGAATCAGGCTTGAATGAATCCTTAAAGGTGATGTTAATTTCCTTGATGTCAGCCCCAAATGTGAAATATTATCAGTTAGTACAAGCAGCCTTGAGGGCGGAGCGTTCTGAGAATATTTTGAGAGAGAAAGCTCAAAGACGAAAATCTGCAAGAGGTGGCTCTTCTTCAGGCAAGAGGCCAAGAGAATCACAAGAAAACTTTGCTGATGAGTCAGTAGCTAGTCCGGCCCCTAGAGGGAGAAGGCAGGGTTCGTCCAGGGGAGCGGGCTCAGGTAGAGGAGATGGCCCTCCCCGATGTTCGTATTGTAATAAACCACATTGGGGTGAGTGTCGATGGTTAACAGGAGGCTGTTTTAGATGTGGTTCCACGGATCATATACTCGCGAATTGTCCGAGTCGATATGGAGATCCTTCGGGACATCAGGAAGGGAGTCGAGCTGGATCTAATGTACCCCAAGGAAGTCGTAATAGGGGTAGAGGAAGGGGTCGAGGTGGAAGATCTCGAGATAGAGAAGCCTCGGAAACAGTGGATCGCCCTGTGCCATCATCTGGTAGAGCTTATGCTATGAAAGCCCGAGAGGAACAGAATGCTCCTGAAGTGATTGCCGGTAAGTTTTCTTTGCTTGATTCTGAAGTTTATGCTTTGATTGACCCGGGGTCTACCCATTCCTATGTGTGTTCTGGTAAGTTATGAGATAGTTTGGGTAGTGAGGAGAAGATGGAATATGAAATTTGTGTATCCAGTCCGTTGGGTCAGAGTATTATGGTTAATCGGGTTTGTCGGAAATGTCCTTTGAAGATTCAGAATATAGAGTTTGTTGTGGATTTAATTTATTTGCCTTTTCATGAGTTTGATATTATTTTGGGGATGGATTGGCTAGATAAGCACCGAGCGGTAGTAGACTGTCATAGGAAAGTAATGGTTTTGAGAGATAAAGATCATTTGCCAGTAATTGTGAAAGGAATTGGAAGTAGTTCTTTGCATAATGTGGTATCAGCTATGAAAGCCAGAAGATTCATCAGGAAAGGATGTGAAGCTTTTCTGGCTGTGGTTTTGGATTCACGGAGAGGTCAAGTTAAGATTCAAGATATTCCGATTGTAAGAGATTTTGTCGATGTTTTTTCGGAAGAGTTACCGGGGTTACCTCCCGAGAGAGGTTGAATTGTCAGTAGAGATTTTGCCGGGCACAGCTCCGATTTCAAAGGCTCCTTATAGAATGGCTCCAATGGAATTGAAGGAATTGAAGAGTCAGTTACAGGAATTGTTGGATAAGGGATTCATCCGGCCTAGTGTGTCACCGTGGGGTGCTCCAGTATTGTTTGTTAAGAAAAAGGATGGAACCCTTCGGATGTGCATTGATTACCGACAGCTTAACAAAGTGACTATCAAGAATAAGTATCCATTGCCGAGAATTGAAGATCTTTTTGATCAGTTGAGAGGAGCCGGGGTATTCTCTAAGATAGATTTGAGATCAGGCTATTATCAGTTAGGGGTGAAAGAAGCAGATGTGGCAAAAACGGCTTTTCGGACGCGTTATGGTCACTATGAATTTTTGGTAATGCCTTTCGGTTTGACAAACGCGCCTGCAGCCTTTATGGATCTGATGAACCGGGTTTTTCGACCGTATTTGGATAAGTTTGTTGTGGTATTTATTGATGACATTTTGGTATACTCTCGAGACCGTAAAGAGCATGAGGAACATCTTAGATTAGTATTGCAAATGTTAAGGGATCATCAGCTGTACGCGAAACTCAGCAAGTGTGAGTTTTGGTTAAAGGAAGTGGCCTTCCTTGGACATGTGATATCATCAGAAGGTGTACGTGTTGACCCAAGTAAAATAGAAGCGATTGTTAAGTGGATGCCTCCGAAGAATGTACCTGAGGTGAGAAGTTTTCTGGGATTAGCAGGGTATTACCGACGGTTTGTTCAGGGGTTTTCAGTGTTAGCATCTCCTTTGACCAAGCTTCTGCGGAAGGATGTCAAGTTTGTTTGGACTGACAAGTGTCAAGCCAGTTCTGATCGGTTGAAAGAGTTGTTGGTTAAAGCTCCTGTGCTCACACAGCCAGTTTCGGGTAAGGAATACACTATGTATAGTGATGCTTCGGGTATTGGCTTAGGTTGAGTTCTGATGCAAGGGAATAAAGTAATAGCTTATGCCTCGAGACAGTTGAAGCCTCATGAGCGGAACTACCCGACTCATGATCTGGAGTTGGCAGCGGTAGTGTTTGTGCTTAAGATTTGGCGGCACTACTTGTATGGGGAGACGTGCAGAATTTTCACCGATCACAAGAGTCTCAAGTATTTGTTAACACAGAAGGAGTTGAATTTGAGGCAGCGGAAATGGTTAGAGTTATTCAAGGATTATGATTGTAACACCCCAACTCATACGTGGACGAACCCATCCGCAAGGGAGTAGGAAGCCGTACGAAAAGGTGTGTTACCGGACTGAAGCGAGACAAAGCATACTAAAATACGGAAGAATTAAAAACTTTAAGAAGTAAAAACTGAACATACATAATTCACAGGTGCTCTTATTTTAAGCAAAGGCATACACATATACATACTTTCAATCATACAACAAAATCCTCAAACGAAAGATCGGACAAAGGAAATACTTAAGACATAAATAAAAGTATTTACATCGCCTGGAATATTACATCATTCTCTCTACATATTATTACATATACATATTTTACAGAATTACATAATCCAGGCTACAGAAACTAAATAGAATACATCACTTCTAACTCCTATGTGGCCGACTCTGCAGATGCGCGACTCGAACAGAACAAACCTGCCACCTGCACGGGAAAAAGAACCCGTGCTAAGCGATAACGCTTAGTGGGGAGAACAAACGAAAATAATAATGTGGACAGTCATACACACTAGTTGTCAAGGCATAACACATACGAGTGGCAAACACACATAATTCTTGCAGATAAATACACATGCTTGCATAAAGTAGCCCTGCATTTAAATGTTTCTAATCACATTCCAATACTCATACGAATGACATAAACTAAAGTAAACATCATATTAAACAAGACGTAAGTATTTCTATGCATGACTACATACAACCTCACATGTGGATACTTACCCACGTATCACATAGAAAAATCATTATACAAAATATATTATTACTTACCGCAATATAAAAAAAATACAGGTCCTTATATGTATACCTTTATCGAGTACCTTGGGAAGTCAGGCATGTGGAAGTACATCATGCATAAATACAGATCAATTTAACCATGCAATTATTCCATCATAATACCCATAAACCAATCCCGAACTAGTACTATAACTGATCACATCATATTGCACACAAATCCTCAAGCAAGACCACTAGGGTCAACCTGTACCACAATCACTCTACAACACATTTACATTGACGGAGAACATAGATACAAAGTCACATCACCCTCACACTTCCGCTGCGTAACATTCATTTTTAACATAAACAAATATACAACATTGCATCATATTCACGGTGTTCCAGAGAGTCCAATAATAAGTTTGCACTTATTGCTTCCCATAACTATAATCATAACTGATCAGAATCGTATACTTATAAACACACATAACCAACCATATACCTGCTGACTCATAATAGTGGATAACGAGTACACATAGATACTTGAGAGTATCGGTTCTATCTGACAAACACATAGATACCCAAAGGTATCAAACATTCTTTTTATTTCATTCCAAGTTGTTACACATAGAATCTTAAGAAAGATTCGCCAGAAGGATCGCGAGGATCCAAACGGGGACCTGATCAGGGTCCAAATCGTACACATAGCTGCAGTGGCACATAACTCTATTAGGCATGCCTAATTATCCACTAGACTGACTCTCGCAGGTCATGCATCATTTAAATCATGTGTCACATCAGACAATATATAAATATCATCATACTTAATCCAGAGTATAGTAGACATATAAAGAAATTCATAATATCAGTCATACCCCATACTATTCATATTATAAAGCGTGTAATATAACTCAACCGACACATTTTAACACATCCAAGATTCTACAACATATCCGAATTAAAGATAGAATTATAATCTGCCAATAATTCACAGCGCATAATCCTAATCAGGAAATTATACAATATACATCTAAGCACATCATGTTATCCTAAGAGCAGGATCTGACTAAAGATAGGCATGACATATTTTATATTTTAATATAACCTATTCGAGAGTAACCAATTATGAACTTGACTTTTATAATTTCTTCATTTTCTAAACACGACATGTAATACAGATCACCATAATCATTAAATATGATATCTATAACCCCATAGCATTCAACCAAGAATAACGTAAAATTTTACACATGATATTAGTTATTCGAAGACTAATTGTACATCCAAAATACAGCATGCGTTATAATTTACATTAGTTAGTATTCATAAACCAAATTCACAACTTAAATCAGATATTAGATTACCTGGAATCCCTCTTACTACTCCTATCATAAGCAAGTGTGAACATATTATCATTTCATTACTCTCACTTCAGAAAATAATCCAAGTTATGTTTCAAATTATAACGTATAATTTATTAAGCATAATCCGTATAATAATAGGCATATAACCAAGTTCACATAGCATACGGGAAAGAAAAACCATGACAAAAACATTTAAAATTCATTTTCGGAACACAGAGCACAGAAGAGAAAAACAGGGCAAAATGGAGGTTCTGTCGCGATCGCGACTTTATCGCGCTCGCGACAGAACGCGCGGGACACGGGTCCTGAGCCACCTTCACGCGACGTGAAGGTTGCTCACGACGCGTGAGCACTGCCCAAGATGCTCACGTCGCGTGAGCTTTGCTCACGTCGTGAGCATCCCTCACGCCACGTGAGCTTTGCTCACGTCGTGAGCAATTCTCACGTTGCGTGAGCTTTGCTCACGCCGTGAGCCTTGCTCACGCCACGTGAGCTAAGCTCACGCCGTGAGCCTTGCTCACTCGTGAGCACTGCTCACTTCTCTTCACAGTTCACGATCTGTGAACTTGCCCTCAACACGCGAGAGCTGGATTTCACGTCTCTGTCGTCCTCGCGACATTGTCGCGCTCGCGACAGCGTCATGATCTTCAGTTCTCAGCAAAATACAGGAAAAATCCAAACATCCAAATCAAAACCAATTTCACTCAAACCAAACTTGAATCCAATCTTACCTCAAAATAGAACTTCCCAAACATTTTAACCAATATAAAGCACAAAGTTTCAACAATTACTTCCAATCATATAATCTATTCACGTATTGAAACCTCAAAATTTAGAAAATCACAAACTTGACAGTACATTCAACCAATTCTCACAATCAATTTATTAATTCTATAATCATGCATATCCTTTCCTCACAATTAAAACCCATACAATAAACATTCATTCCAACCTAATACTCATCATCTGTTTTCCAGAATTTAAACAAATCAAAGCATACATGCAAATTAATTGAAAAGCTTGGATAAAATAACTTAAATAGCTCCCAAACCTCATTGAAGCAAAAACCACTCTTCTTCAATCTTGATCCTCAAACCTTTTCTTGCCTTTATACTTCCTCTTGTTAGCCAAAGCTTACACAAATCAAAAACCCAAGAATTACTCTTAACCCAAACACCCTAACTCAAATAAAACAAGGAAAAGGAGGGAAACATAATCTCTCTTAGGAAACCCTAGCACCCAAAACCATACACATACCTCCATAAAAGACTCTTAAGCTCCACCAAGACATCAACCCCTGCCTAGCCACCGAGAAGAACACGATCCAAGGAAAAGAAAAGAAAGAAGGAGGAGGAGGAGAAGAGCAAAACGTAATCTGCCTTCTCACTCTCTCTCTCTTTCCTTAATCTTATCTCCTCTTAATTGCTTACTCCACTTGTTTACTTCCCATAGGCCCAAATGTCCTCATATTACTAGCCCACTTAGCATCCTTTAATTGGCTCACACAAAATATCTTTGACTACATTTATACACCCATCATACACATACATACACACTAGATAATCTCCTCATTTACCATTTTATTAATTTAATTCCTTCAAATAAGTCCTTACTACACCCAATTTCGTGAACACTAATTACCAAAATACCCTCATATGTCCTAACTTAACATGCGCATTCCGACTAGGCCTGTTTTGGGGTGTTACAAATCTTCCCTCCTAAAAGAATTTCGTCCTCGAAATTCACTTACACCGGTAAGAAACCCCAAACTACACTTCGAAACACCATAAGACTCACACACTTCATTCCCACATCATTTACTTGCTTACACGTATTACCATTGCGGTACTCTTAAATCCCTTCCTTATATTCGAATCAAACACATTCATCAGAACAATCATTACTCAAATGACCGACTGAAATCAAAACCTGAAAACTTTACACATAAACCAACTAACTTCGCCAATTAATACATAAATCCTTCACTACTTAAAAGATATCCATCATACTTACGTTTCTCTTTACCATTAACACTCCTATCCAACTTTAAAATCCTTTTTACGGCCCCAAAATACCCTTTCTGTTCAATCTTTAATCAAACACAAAACACTTTCCTAAATAATTGCTGAGCGCGCCATTTTTACCCTTAATCTTAATATCAAATAGTACATATACAACCTGTCAGCTTTCTCTCAATCAAAACATATATGCAGATGCTTATCATGTATTGTCAAAGGGATGATGATGATGTAATGAGATTGAGATGATTCATGTATGCAGAGTGATGCGAGTGATGCAATTAATGCTATACTGATGCATTTTGTCCCACCCCCATGATTCAATATGCTTTCATTTAAACACTTTTCTGGAGATAGCTGACAGGCATATAAAGTACTACCAAAACCTTATAAGATCCAAAAACTCATCCATCTCAAAATATTAAAAGAAAAACTTGTTCAAATATTTTAATATAAACTTACTAGAAAGCTCTGTAGACTCGGTCATCACACTACGATGCTCAACAAACCCTGCTGATCCATAAGTGGTATTAAACAAATCCTCCATATTCTTTCTAGTTTACCGAGCTAGATTTTCACTTGATTTCAGATAATCGGCAAGTTGATGTTCTCTACTGCCACAATGAAAACAAGTTCCAGTGAGTTTTCGACAAAGACCCCAATGTTACTTCTGACACTATTAGCATATTGGAGCTTCTCGGATCCTTTTTCCTGCTGATACTTCACTGTTTAAAACTTTTCTTTTTCTAAGATATTTTCCGAACAAAATCCTGAGGAACGTGAGGGATAGACAACCCATCCAAAATCCAAATCAACCCTCGCACTAGCGCCCTATTATCGGAAACAGAACTAGAATCCCTAGCCAAAGAACGCTCCGAAACACTTTGATCAATAGTAACTGGATTCACACTTTCCGGCGTCTCGACTACACTATCTCTAGGATCAGACTCCATCTAAACACATCACATACAAAACAAGACACATCTGCATTAGGCCACGACACAAAACTGACTCTTAAACAAAGACTCGACACATAACAAGTAACATACAAAGACCCAATACTCAAACAAATAAGGCAACCAGAATCTTATGCTCTGATACCACTAAATGTAACACCCCAACTCATACGTGGACGAACCCATCCGCAAGGGAGTAGGAAGCCGTACGAAAAGGTGTGTTACCGGACTGAAGCGAGACAAAGCATACTAAAATACGGAAGAATTAAAAACTTTAAGAAGTAAAAACTGAACATACATAATTCACAGGTGCTCTTATTTTAAGCAAAGGCATACACATATACATACTTTCAATCATACAACAAAATCCTCAAACGAAAGATCGGACAAAGGAAATACTTAAGACATAAATAAAAGTATTTACATCGCCTGGAATATTACATCATTCTCTCTACATATTATTACATATACATATTTTACAGAATTACATAATCCAGGCTACAGAAACTAAATAGAATACATCACTTCTAACTCCTATGTGGTCGACTCTGCAGATGCGCGACTCGAACAGAACAAACCTGCCACCTGCACGGGAAAAAGAACCCGTGCTAAGCGATAACGCTTAGTGGGGAGAACAAACGAAAATAATAATGTGGACAGTCATACACACTAGTTGTCAAGGCATAACACATACGAGTGGCAAACACACATAATTCTTGCAGATAAATACACATGCTTGCATAAAGTAGCCCTGCATTTAAATGTTTCTAATCACATTCCAATACTCATACGAATGACATAAACTAAAGTAAACATCATATTAAACAAGACGTAAGTATTTCTATGCATGACTACATACAACCTCACATGTGGATACTTACCCACGTATCACATAGAAAAATCATTATACAAAATATATTATTACTTACCGCAATATAAAAAAAATACAGGTCCTTATATGTATACCTTTATCGAGTACCTTGGGAAGTCAGGCATGTGGAAGTACATCATGCATAAATACAGATCAATTTAACCATGCAATTATTCCATCATAATACCCATAAACCAATCCCGAACTAGTACTATAACTGATCACATCATATTGCACACAAATCCTCAAGCAAGACCACTAGGGTCAACCTGTACCACAATCACTCTACAACACATTTACATTGACGGAGAACATAGATACAAAGTCACATCACCCTCACACTTCCGCTGCGTAACATTCATTTTTAACATAAACAAATATACAACATTGCATCATATTCACGGTGTTCCAGAGAGTCCAATAATAAGTTTGCACTTATTGCTTCCCATAACTATAATCATAACTGATCAGAATCGTATACTTATAAACACACATAACCAACCATATACCTGCTGACTCATAATAGTGGATAACGAGTACACATAGATACTTGAGAGTATCGGTTCTATCTGACAAACACATAGATACCCAAAGGTATCAAACATTCTTTTTATTTCATTCCAAGTTGTTACACATAGAATCTTAAGAAAGATTCGCCAGAAGGATCGCGAGGATCCAAACGGGGACCTGATCAGGGTCCAAATCGTACACATAGCTGCAGCGGCACATAACTCTATTAGGCATGCCTAATTATCCACTAGACTGACTCTCGCAGGTCATGCATCATTTAAATCATGTGTCACATCAGACAATATATAAATATCATCATACTTAATCCAGAGTATAGTAGACATATAAAGAAATTCATAATATCAGTCATACCCCATACTATTCATATTATAAAGCGTGTAATATAACTCAACCGACACATTTTAACACATCCAAGATTCTACAACATATCCGAATTAAAGATAGAATTATAATCTGCCAATAATTCACAGCGCATAATCCTAATCAGGAAATTATACAATATACATCTAAGCACATCATGTTATCCTAAGAGCAGGATCTGACTAAAGATAGGCATGACATATTTTATATTTTAATATAACCTATTCGAGAGTAACCAATTATGAACTTAACTTTTATAATTTCTTCATTTTCTAAACACGACATGTAATACAGATCACCATAATCATTAAATATCATATCTATAACCCCATAGCATTCAACCAAGAATAACGTAAAATTTTACACATGATATTAGTTATTCGAAGACTAATTGTACATCCAAAATACAGCATGCGTTATAATTTACATTAGTTAGTATTCATAAACCAAATTCACAACTTAAATCAGATATTAGATTACCTGAAATCCCTCTTACTACTCCTATCATAAGCAAGTGTGAACATATTATCATTTCATTACTCTCACTTCAGAAAATAATCCAAGTTATGTTTCAAATTATAACGTATAATTTATTAAGCATAATCCGTATAATAATAGGCATATAACCAAGTTCACATAGCATACGGGAAAGAAAAACCATGACAAAAACATTTAAAATTCATTTTCGGAACACAGAGCACAGAAGAGAAAAACAGGGCAAAATGGAGGTTCTGTTGCGATCGCGACTTTGTCGCGCTCGCGACAGAATGCGCGGGACACGGGTCCTGAGCCACCTTCACGCGACGTGAAGGTTGCTCACGACGCGTGAGCACTGCCCAAGATGCTCACGTCGCGTGAGCTTTGCTCACGTCGTGAGCATCCCTCACGCCACGTGAGCTTTGCTCACGTCGTGAGCAATTCTCACGTTGCGTGAGCTTTGCTCACGCCGTGAGCCTTGCTCACGCCACGTGAGCTAAGCTCACGCCGTGAGCCTTGCTCACTCGTGAGCACTGCTCACTTCTCTTCACAGTTCACGATCTGTGAACTTGCCCTCAACACGCGAGAGCTGGATTTCACGTCTCTGTCGTCCTCGCGACATTGTCGCGCTCGCGACAGCGTCATGATCTTCAGTTCTCAGCAAAATACAGGAAAAATCCAAACATCCAAATCAAAACCAATTTCACTCAAACCAAACTTGAATCCAATCTTACCTCAAAATAGAACTTCCCAAACATTTTAACCAATATAAAGCACAAAGTTTCAACAATTACTTCCAATCATATAATCTATTCACGTATTGAAACCTCAAAATTTAGAAAATCACAAACTTGACAGTACATTCAACCAATTCTCACAATCAATTTATTAATTCTATAATCATGCATATCCTTTCCTCACAATTAAAACCCATACAATAAACATTCATTCCAACCTAATACTCATCATCTGTTTTCCAGAATTTAAACAAATCAAAGCATACATGCAAATTAATTGAAAAGCTTGGATAAAATAACTTAAATAGCTCCCAAACCTCATTGAAGCAAAAACCACTCTTCTTCAATCTTGATCCTCAAACCTTTTCTTGCCTTTATACTTCCTCTTGTTAGCCAAAGCTTACACAAATCAAAAACCCAAGAATTACTCTTAACCCAAAAACCCTAACTCAAATAAAACAAGGAAAAGGAGGGAAACATAATCTCTCTTAGGAAACCCTAGCACCCAAAACCATACACATACCTCCATAAAAGACTCTTAAGCTCCACCAAGACATCAACCCCTGCCTAGCCACCGAGAAGAACACGATCCAAGGAAAAGAAAAGAAAGAAGGAGGAGGAGGAGAAGAGCAAAACGTAATCTGCCTTCTCACTCTCTCTCTCTTTCCTTAATCTTATCTCCTCTTAATTGCTTACTCCACTTGTTTACTTCCCATAGGCCCAAATGTCCTCATATTACTAGCCCACTTAGCATCCTTTAATTGGCTCACACAAAATATCTTTGACTACATTTATACACCCATCATACACATACATACACACTAGATAATCTCCTCATTTACCATTTTATTAATTTAATTCCTTCAAATAAGTCCTTACTACACCCAATTTCGTGAACACTAATTACCAAAATACCCTCATATGTCCTAACTTAACATGCGCATTCCGACTAGGCCTGTTTTGGGGTGTTACAATGATTGTATCATTGATTACCATCCGGGTAAAGCTAACGTGGTAGCGGATGCTCTTAGTAGGAAGTCTTTGTCTGCTTTGCTGGCTAGCCGAGGTAGATGGAGGTTTGATTCTGAAGGTGCTCTGATTGCTCAACTTAGAGTTAAGCCAAGTTTGAGATCTGAAATTGCAAGGGCACAGTTAGATGATCATGTACTTCAGCGTGTTTGTCAAGCAGTGAAAGAGGGCAAGCGGACAGAATATCTGATAGACAGTGAAGGAGTGCTTAGGCATGGGAATCGGTTATGTGTGCCTGATGTTGGTGAGTTAAGAAAGAAATTGTTACAAGAAGCTCACTCTTCAGTCTTCACTATGCATCCTGGTGGGGATAAGATGTATCAAGATTTGAAGCAATACTATTGGTGGCCAGGAATGAAAAGAGAGATAACAGAATTTGTTTCAAGGTGCCTTACCTGTCAGCAAGTGAAAATCGAGCATCAAGTGCCATCGGGATTGCTTCATCCCTTACCCATTCCTCAATGGAAATGGGATGACATCACGATGGATTTTGTATCTGGTTTGCCTATGACTCAGCGTAAACATGATTCGGTATGGGTTATAGTAGATCGATTGTCAAAGTCTGCACATTTTCTACTTGTGCGAGTGGATTACTCGATGGATAAGTTGGCGGAACTGTATGTGGATGAGATAGTCCGGTTGCATGGGATTCCGTCATCCATTGTATCAGATCGAGATCCTCGCTTTACATCTAAGTTTTGGAAAGAACTTCAGGCAGCTTTGGGAACACGGTTGAATTTCAGTACTGCTTTCCATCCGCAGACTGATGGGCAATCAGAAAGGGTTATTCAGATTTTAGAGGATATGCTTCGAGGTAGTGCTTTAGAGTTTTCAGGAAGCTGGGATCGGTATGTGTCCTTGATGGAATTTGCATATAATAACAGCTACCAAGTGAGCATTGGTATGGCTCCTTATGAAGTACTGTATGGACGGAAATGTAGAACACCAGTATGTTGGACTGAGTTGTCAGAAAAGGCTATGATAGGTCCGGATATAGTGCGGGATACTGAAGAAAAAGTAAGGGTTGTGCAACAGAACTTGAAAGCAGCAAAAGATCGACAGCGTTCTTATGCTAATTGGAAACGCAGAGATATACAGTACGAAGTGGGGGATAAAGTTTTCTTGAAAGTGTCACCGTGGCGTAAAGTTCTCCGTTTCGGAAAGAAAGGCAAGTTAAGTCCACGCTTTATTGGGCCGTATGAGATTCTAAGGAAAGTAGGTCCAGTAGCGTATCAACTAGCTTTGCCTATGGAGTTAGCTAGATTACATGACGTTTTTCATGTATCTATGCTCAGGAGATATCGGTCAGACCCTTCACATGTGTTACCAGTGCAAGATATCCGGATTCAGTCAGACTTTTCTTTTGATGAAGAACCGAAAAGGATTTTGGAGCGGGAAGTCAGACAGCTTCGGAATAAGCAAATACCGTTAGTCAAAGTTTTGTGGCAGCATCACGGTATTGAGGAAGCTACATGGGAACCAGAAGAAGCTATGAGATTGCAATACCCTCAGTTGTTTGGATCAGGTAAGAATTTCGAGGACGAAATTCTGTTAAGTGGGGGAGTATTGTAACACCCCAAAACCACCCCAGTAGTTTGAGCCTGTCCGTGTATATATGTGTGTATTTTTATATGTGTTTGTGTTAAAATGGATTATTTAATTTATTGATTTATTTATTGTATAAGTGTGTGTATTAGTGAGAAGAGGAAATTAGATTAGAGTATGTGGGAGTGTATGGAAGTAAATGTGTGAATAGGAGTTAGCTTAGTGTGTATAGGCAAGTATGGGAGTAGGATGTGTTAGATGGCATGTGGCTTAAGGAGAGATTGACAAGTGGCAAAGGGGATAAGTGGGCATTTATTGGGTTGGTGAAGAGAGAGAAAAGGGCAGCCTTCCTTTGATTTCCCGTTCCCCTCCTCCTTTTCACGCCATTCCCTTCTTTTTCTTCTTCTTCTTTCTTTGTTCTTCCTTTTTCTTTGCACAATCTTGCTCCCTCTTCCTTAATTGAGTAATTAGAGTTGATTAGCTGGTGATTTTGGAAGCTTAAAGGTGAGTTGGGGTTATGGGTGTTTTGGATTTCTTCTTCTTCCTCTTCTCTAGGTTTTATAATTTATATATGTATGTTTGGGTAGTGAAAAATTGATCTTGATTGTTATGGGTTTATGGTTCAGAGGAGGCTCCTAGACCTGATAAAGGAAAAGGAATCGCTAGCGGAAGCGGAGCTCGCGATTAGGAGCTAAGGAGAGAAGGTTTGGGATTGTTCATCTTTTTGTGCCTTTTTGTGATTTGAGTTTGATAAATGTGTTTTTGCTTTGATTGGGAGTATGAGTTGTGTTGTTATAACTTAAATCGAAATTAACGTGATAGGTGATGTGAAAGAATGAATTTTGTTGAAGGATTTGCAAGGAATTATGTGAATAGTTGAGATTTGTGTTAAAGTTGTTGTTTTGGGATTTCATGGAATTGAGCATATTATTGACTTGATTTAATTGAGTTAAATGGTGTTAAAGCTGGGTTTTTATTTATGTTATGAGTTGTGAATGCTTGGATTGTTGAATTTTGAGGTTTGGAATCAATTATCGAAGTTTGGATGTGAATATTGTATGAATTCTGCAGATTTTGGGCGTAAGAGCTGGAAAACCCGTGTCTGTCGCGATCGCGACACTGTCGCGAGCGCGACAGAGTGCGGAGGTTTCGGCCCTCGCGCCGGCGCGAGAAGTGTCGCACCGAGAGCTCGAAAGAACTCTCTGTCGCGAGCGCGACAGAGCGCTCAATCTCCGAGCGGTAGCAGGATTCTCTTCTGTCGCGAGCGCGATGGACTTGGACAGTTACCTTCTGTCGCGAGCGCGACAACCGTCGCGAGCGCGACAGAGAGTGGCGCCTTCGCCCTCTCGCGAGCACGAGATTCTCTCGCGATCGCGAGACTTGGCGGATAGTTGTGTTTTGGTCTCTGTCGCGAGCGCGACAGTTGTCGCGAGCGCGACAGTTGTCGCGAGCGCGACAGACGCAGCTTCTAAATTTGATTTCTTTTCCTTTTTGCTTAATGACTTAATTTCTTTTGCATGCAGTTTTCATTAAAGCTTTGACTATCTATTTACATGAATTATATGTATGAAGAGGTGATAATATTTTGCATAACCTGCTAATGTCGGATAAGTGGATAGTTAGGCATGCCTAATAGAGTTATGTGCCGCTGCAGCTATGTGTACGATTTGGACCCTGATCAGGTCCCCCGATTGGATCCTCGCGATCCTTCTGTCGAATCTTTCTTAAGATTCTATGTGTAACAACTTGGAATAAAATAAAAAGAATGTTTGATACCTTTGGGTATCTATGTGTTTATCATATAGAACCGATACTCTCAAGTATCTATGTGTACTCGTTATCCACTCATTATGATTAAGCAGGTGTTATTGAGTGCCCTTGTGCAAGGATTCTGAATGAGAATGCAATTAAATGAATTGGCTATGTATGATGATATATCTATATATATATAATTGTATTGTCATCATGTGTTTTCTGTTACCGTCACTGTGAGTGGCGGTCATGCATTCCGTATTTTCCCCACTAAGCGATTTCGCTTAGCACGGGTGTTTATCCGTGCAGGTGTGGAAGGTTTTGGTACGAAGGTTCTGGACGTGTCGCATCGGGAAGGCCAACGCAACTAGAGTTCAGAAGTTTTATAGTTTAGGCTTTCCTTCTTTTGTAATAGTATAATGTTTTGTTAGCCCTTTTGAACTACGTATGTTGGGCTTTTGTAAATTGGTTCTTTTTGTAATCTGATGTAACATGTAAAGAACTATTTCTGTATATTAATAAAAGTGTTCCTATTGTTCTGTATCCCTTTTCTTTCTTTGAAAGTTTTTATTTACGCTGGATATATTATTCTGTATGTGACGTTTGTATGTTTGTACTAGTGGGGTGTGACACTCCTATCTATCTTGGGTCCTTCTATCTCTAATCACGAGTAGAAGTATCCATGTTATAGGTTGGGGTGTGACAGGGGTGTTACAGTACCTGTGCCCATTGGATGTCGTAGGGCAAATCTCTCCGATGATATCTATCCCCCAAGCAGCGAAAGGCCAAGGTGATGTCAGGTTATGTAGCTCTGATACTGGCAGGTGTCTCAAGTCTGCGTATTGTTGGCATAACTGGCATTGCTTAACATATTTTGAGCAATCGTTGTCTATCATAAGCCAATAGAAGCCTTGTCTCATGATTTTCTTAGCCAAGGTCAAACCGTTCATGTGGGCCCCACAGACACCTGCATGGGTTTCCTCCATCACCTTACGGGCTTCCTTTTCATTCAAGCACCTGAGCTGAATCCCGTCCGACTGTCTTTTGTACAACACCCCTTCCAAAGATATGAACTGAGTAGATAGCTTACGGATCATCCTCTGGTCTTTTTCAGTAGCTTCTTTTGGAAATTTATTATTTTCCAAGTAATTCATGATGTCGAAATACCATGGTTTCCCATCCGCCACCTCTACTTCCATCACAGGCTTGGTCTCAAAGCTGGGCTTCTCAGAGCTCGAAATCAGTACAGGCTTCATGGCTACTCCTTCAGGATTATCCCACATTGACACCAGGGTTGCCAACGCATCAGCTAAACGATTCTCATCTCTGGGCACGAAGTGGAAAGTGCAGGTCTCGAACTGCCCACATACCTCTCTCAAATACTCAACATAGGGCATCAGTCGTTCTTCTTTTACTGCCCTCTCACCTCGGATCTGGTTGATCACCAAGGATGAGTCACCAAAGACTTCTATGTTCCTTACCCCCTGTAGACACCGGGTCCCGAGTAGCCTTGATCAGGATTACCCGATGATGAAATTTAGCTATGCCGGCTTATAGGCAAAAAGATTGGAGCTCAGAAGTGATTTTCCTTGTCTTTTCGGTGAGTAAAAAGGGTATTTTAAAAATATTTTTTTAAATTATTTTGAAGAAGAAAAAGTGTGTTTTAGGTTGAGGGTATTTTAAAAAAAAAAAAAAAAAAAAAAAAAAAAAAAAAAAAAAAGGTGAAAAATGATGGAAAAATGGTGAAAATAAAATAGGGGAAAATAATCGCGACGAAAAGGCGACGGCCAAGGGCCGTCGCGAATTTCCGTGCGCTCCGCGCACGGAGCGCGCACTCCGCGCGTCCGACGCCCTAGGCGTCGGGCGCTCCGCGCGAGCGACGCGCAGGGCGTCGCTCGCCTCGCGCACGTCGTGCGCGGAAACTCCGCGCAAATCGCGCGGAGACGTGCGCGAGGCGCGCGGAAATTCGCCGATTTCGCCCCCACTTCGCCATTTCGCCCACTTTTCGACCCCCACTCGATTTTCAACCGTTTTTGGACGGTTTTTGGTGGTTTTTGGGTAGTTTTTGATGAGGAAAAACACTAGAAAAATTCAGAACAAGGGAGGAACGAACCAGGAACATTTTGGAGAAAAAAAACTGAATTTTGGAGCTTGGAGTTGAGAGAAAAAAAATCCATCTTACACACTTGTTTCCAAGAGCTTTTCTTCAAGTTTTCAAGCTATTTCCTAAGGATTTTCACAAGAGAAGACAAGGAATTCAACACTTCTATCTTCAATTCTTCAAAACTGAATTTGAGGGTAATTATTCTTGGCTTTACTCATTAATTCTCTTGTTAATTTCATTTATTTTGGCTTCCAATTAACATATCAAACATGTAAATTCTCTTAGTCTCCATATTCTTCTTCTTATTTTTTTTATCTTCAATTATTCATATAACAAATAAGTTTTTTAAATTCTATTATCTTATTTTTCATGTCAAATTATTCTTTGTTCATGTAATTATGCATGTTTTAGGTTGTAAATACCTTTAATTTCTTAATGCTATATCATGTTTATTATTATGCTTTCTTTTGCATGTATGAGTGTTATAGTCATTATTTTATGCTAGTTATGCATGTCAAGTGGAATTATTCTCATGTTACACATTTATTCATGTCTTAACTATAATAAAATTGATTGTCACTAATCTTCCATGTATGTTAATAACTATTATTAATAAGTTGCATATGCCATGATACTTCATCACCTTATGCATGTTAAATTGCATCTTAATCACTTTATGCATGTTAAATTGCATCATAATTATTTTTTTTTAGGCATGTTATAGTATCTTATGCATGTTAAATTGCATCTTAATTATTCTATGCATGTTAAATTACATCATGATTATTTTATGCATATTATATTTTCATGGTACATATTATCTTTTTATGTCATATTATTTTGTTGGCTTAATCACTAACATGAATTTCTTTTGTTTTATTTTTGGTTGCACATCATTGTTTTTACTTTCAATTGAGTATCCATGCACATGAAGAAGGAGTTGCGGAGTTTGGTATTTTCTTTATACATTTTTAATTCCCATTTTATTTACATTGCCTTGTATATATTCATTAAATAAAATGTTTTCTTATGCGCACCAAAATAAAAATCATAAAAATATTTTTTACTAAATCAATTTGGATCTTTTCATAATAAAGCGGGACCAATGTCCCAGTTTTCATCCCAAATAAGATCATCACATCCAGAATATTTTTTTTAATTGTGCATGCGGGGACCAAAGTCCTCATGATTAATAAATTCTCCGGTTTTATGCATGTTTGCACTTTTAAAAGGGAGTTGTATTCCGCTCCTTGTATTATTGTAATTCATTGCTTTACTTGCTAATTTATGGTTTTCCTAACATGAATAAATGCGCCTTAAATTAATTGCATTGTGTGGAGAGAGAGCGAATTAATGACAATTAAAATTCAATCATAAATTAATCGAGGTAGAAATAGATGAGAAATCCCGGACCCAGCTCTGGTCTTTGGGCTCAAAAGGTTAGAGGTTATCCTTCAAGATACTTCTTGAGTCACGAGGCTTTAGCGCTAATCCTAGGCCTCATGGCTCAATATGGATAAAAAGCGCAGTCTTAGGCTCTCCGAGGCGAGAGAAACTTTCCCAATGTTCTATTGGGTGGCGACTCCATGAAACCTCCGTGTTGCTCAACATAGACGCACTTGCGATTTATCGCAAGATGTCAACGGACCCGCAAATGCCCCGATCGCCCACGTGCGGGCGGTCCGAAAGGGCGGCGCTCGGGATCCGGCGCGCGTCACAGTGGCGACTCCACTGGGGACGATATGGTTCGAGATTTCAATTTGAAAATACCTCGTTTAACATTTATGGTTAAAATTTAATTCATAAATTCGCTTTATCTCAAAATTGCATATCATCTCATTAGAGCTTTAGATTAAGTTAGTTTGGTCCCTTTTCAAGCCCCGGTGCGTTCCTGAAGCACCTCCTCATTTTCACTCAATTTGAGGAAGTGTTAAGGATAATCACCAGCCCAAGCCACGTACCTCAATGGTATATCAAAATGACGACCCGACCGGTCGCTATGCTTGTGATGAGCTAGACCCGTCGGCAGGGATCATGCTTGGGTAACCTTAAAGTAACATCTCCCTTGTCCAAAGCTCATGTAATGGCAATAGATACTTCCACTAGGTAAAATGTACCGTAATACTATGCTTGCTATATGGGCCATCATATATTAAACGAAATCAATTTAATTAAATGGTCTTCATCAAAGGCTTTCATGCCCTGGTGGGCCCATCTTGGTTAAGTTGAATTGTTTACATACGTAATGGCCAAACACCCATACGTATGTACATTAGATAGGAGCTGTTATGCTGCCGGTTTTTCACCGCGCACCATACGTGTCCATTGGGTTCCCCGTTAACCCATGGATCAAGCCCACCTAGGAAAGAGACCGCACTACCACGTGTGTGGGAGATATAAGGTTGGAAGGATTTATCTGCTTGCATGTGTTTGTCTATGCTGCATCAGCACGAGCATGCATTGCATTTTAATCATGCATCATCTTAACAATTTTTGCATTTCAGCCATCATAGATTCTCCTGGGTGGTCTAGAGGTCCCGACGGACGGTTAAGAAGGACGCCGCTTTTGGGGTTAACTGAGTTAGTGTCAGCTCAGAGTTCAGATTCAATCTCAGAAAATAGTGTGGGGTTTTCTTCCGAATCATCAACAGAAGTAAGCATGGCTAATCCATCAAATGAGTCTGATGCAACCCGGGCAGTAATCGTTGAGGAGGTAGGAAAGAGAATGGAGGAATTTGAAGCCCGAATGATTGCAATGATGGGCAATCTTGCCGCCACTATAGCTGGGCAACAAGCTGCTGCTATTCCTGTCCGAGTACCAGCTAAACAAGAGGTTGTTAGAGAAGAACGTCCTGCTGCGGTTAACCAACCAGTGGTTGACCCACCTATTATTGAGCAAAGAGTACCTGCACCCATTGAGCGCAGAGAAGGCCCCAGGTCTGAAGTTGAGTTTGGGGGAGATGAGCATGAGGAGCATGCAGTAGCTAAAGAAAAGTTGCCAAAGCTGGATGACGCAATGTGGAGGAAAATGGAAGAGAGATTTGAGGTCATGGCAAGGATGATGACCGTGGGAAAGGGAATGAACCCGGAAGATCGAGAGCTGGATGGGGATGACCTAATTCCCCAGAATTTTAAGATGCCGGACATCCCCAAATTTGATGGAACCTCTGACCCTGCCGCACACATCAAGCAATACTCGCTGGTCATGAAGGGAACGACCTTAACAAGAAAGCAGAAGATAGAATACTTCTGCTTGAGTCTCACAGGAGCTGCTATTGATTGGTACCATGGGCTTGACAGGAGATCCAAGGAGGACTGGGACTTGTTGACTGAAGAGTTCCTTAAGCAGTACGATTGCAGTACCCGGATGGAGGTCACTTTGAAGGATCTCGAGCTGTTACAGCAGAAGGCTGGGGAGTCCTTCCACGAGTACCTTACTCGGTGGAGAAACCGGGTTATGGAGATGAAACGCAAACCAGACACTTCTGATCAGATCCGGCTATTCATTCGAAATGCCAGCCCTTATTTAAGAGAGGGACTGAAAATGAAGGGACTCAAGGATTGGGAGTCTTTGAAGGATATTGCCATAGAAGCGGAAGGAGAATATTTATCCAAGAGGGCAAATAGTGAGTCCTATGCCCGGAGGGGATACAGCAATCAGGGGACGGCCAAACCAGTAGGTTCAAGCAGTGGTAACAGAGTTGGGAAGACTGCCGAGGTATCTGCAACCGGCGTAAGTCAGAGGTATTTCTCCAACTTGGGTAAGCCTTTATCATGGGTGCTGAAGAGGCTAATAAAAGAAGGAAAACTGCGGCCCCTATCACCTAAGCCGGCCAAAGCCCAAGGACAGCCAGGGCACAAAGAGAATGAATACTGCGCATTCCACCAACATACCGGGCATTTGACGGATGAGTGTGTAACGCTAAGACATCGGGTCCAAGATCTAATTGACAACAAGCAGATCACCGATCCTGAGCAGAGAGAAAGCAAGAAGAAGTCTGGTTATAACACAGTGCCACCTCCAGTCTTTATGATCGGATCGACCCTACCAGAGTGGTACGTAATGCAAGATCTATATGGAAATGAGTATGTCGCTATTACTCGCCCTGCAGTGGATGAAAAAGGGGTTTCCGTGGCAGCGATAGACTGTTGGTCCACTAGTGAGAGTGGAGATGACGAAGATGAGAAAAATGGAGAGTTTACGGATCCGTGGGATTCAGAGGAAGAAGAAAGAGTAGAAGCAGTAACAAGAAGTGGGAGGGTCATTCCAGAAGTTGAGAAGCAGCAGGACCCAGCACAAGCAATCGCAGAGAAAGAGCCGGAAGAAAATTCAATAGTGAAGCAACTGAAAAAGACCACGGCTCAGATATCTATTTGGGACCTCTTGAGACAGTCCCCCTCGCACCGACAGAAGTTAGTCGAAGCATTGAGCGTATCCACCGTAGCAACTACAATCTCTCCATCCGAGCTTCTAGACCTTGTAAAGGGGGGATCCGGGGAGAAGTTGGTTTTTTCTGATGCAGACCTACCAACAGAGGGTCGCAACCACAACCGACCTTTGTACATCAAGGCACAGATCAATGGTAAACACACCGCTTGTGTCATGGTTGATGACGGGTCATCGATAAATGTCTGCCCTTTGGTGGCACTTCAGGCCTTTGGGATGGATGAGAGTATGTTAAGCAAATCTGACCTGACCATCACTGCCTACGACAACTCCAGGAGGCAAGCATCGGGAATTTTCAAAGCTTTGGTAAAGACAGGGCCCATTGAGACAGAAACAGATTTTGTGGTCTTGCCGATTCCAGCAAACTTTTCAGCTCTACTTGGTAGATCGTGGTTCCACAAGTTAGGGGGAGTACCATCCACATTACACCAGATAATTAAAATACCCCATGAAGGAGAAGTAGTGACCATTAAAGCAGCAAGAGAGAACCAAGTGTCTGCCTTGGAGATCTCTAATCAGCCATTCAGTGGCTTTCATGTATCGATGATCGGAGAAGAGCAAAACCTAGAAGGTAGCCCTCAAGTGGTGAATATGCTGAAGAAGATGCACTTCCTCCCAGGGGCTGGTTTGGGAAAAGAGTCACAAGGGCTGCCGAATGCTATCACTACACGTGGTCAGAAAGATCGAAAGGGGTTGGGCTACAAAGGAGAATATGGTAAGAAGAAAGGGTCAGGGAAGATTCCCCATATTTCGGAGAGCTTTGTGCCATCATCATCGGTTTGTGCCTACACTGGAGAAGAAGAACCGCAGTGGGTAGATGGGAAGATTATCCCTGGATTTGAAATTTTCAACGATGTCTTTGATTGGGAGATCGGAGTTGTTAAAGCTGTAGAGAACTTTTGGGATGAGGAGATTATGACCCAATGCAGCATCTGGGACAGAGATGAGCCCGAAGAGATTGTCACTGATAAGCTGTTAGCCACCAGACTTAAGGGGAAGGAGAAGATAGTGGAGCCAGAGCCGAAGATTGAAGATCTCAAGATTTCACCAAATCAAGAAGCCAAAGTACAGTCAGCTGCAGCATCGGCGTCGACTGAAGTTGATAATCATTTAGATTCTCTTTTTATACCAGAACTCTTTGAGAACAATGTTAATGTTTCTGATTATGTTAATGAGATGAACAACTTTGCTTACTTGTGTGATGTTTCTGATGATTTCATTTCGCATGATCATAATCATGATGCATTCATTTTTGATATTAATTCAACTGGCACAACTGCATTTAATCTCGGAACTTTGGAAAATCCAAAAGAAATTTTGCTAGCGTCAGACATAACTCCTGAAGAGAGAATAAAATTTGAGAGAATATTAAAAAAATATGAAAAAGTCTTTGCCTGGACCTATGAGGATATGCCGGGAATAGATCGAGGTGTTGCCGAACATGCCATCCCAACTTACCCAGAGTTTAAACCAGTCAAGCAAAAGCTTCGGAGGCTTAGGCCAGAATGGGCACAG
The DNA here is from genome assembly GCA_947683425.1 of Excoecaria cochinchinensis. Taxonomy (NCBI): domain Eukaryota; kingdom Viridiplantae; phylum Streptophyta; class Magnoliopsida; order Malpighiales; family Euphorbiaceae; genus Excoecaria; species Excoecaria cochinchinensis. The sequence continues at coordinate 25,198,641 of CANTUQ010000092.1, read as the reverse complement.
AAAGTGAAAGAGGAGATCCATAAGCAGATTGAGGCTAAGTTCCTGATAGAGGTTCAATACCCAACATGGTTAGCTAATGTGGTTCCTGTAGCTAAGAAAGACGGTAAGGTTCGAGTATGCGTCGACTATCGAGACCTGAACAAAGCTTGCCCTAAAGATGATTTCCCTCTGCCTCATATTGATGTGCTAGTAGATAGTGCTGCTGCTTGTATGATGTATAGCTTTGTGGATGGGTACGCAGGGTACAATCAAATCCTTAACAAGATAGTGGACCGGATCAAGACAGCCTTTATCACCGAATGGGGGACATATGCCTATCGGGTTATGCCTTTTGGGTTGAAGAATGCAGGAGCAACCTATCAGAGGATGGCGACCAAGGTTCTCAATGACTTAATCCACAAAGAAGTGGAGGTGTACGTCGATGACATGATGATTAAGTCAGCTACCAGAGAAGGCCATTTTGAGGCTTTAGAAAAGTTCTTTCAAAGAATTAGCAAGTATGATTTGCGCCTCAATCCCAAGAAGTGCATTTTTGGAGTTACATCAGGAAAGTTGTTAGGACATGTAGTAAGCCAGAGGGGAATCGAGGTAGATCCCGATAAAGTCAAAGCCATAAGAGAGATGCCAGTGCCCCAGAAGGAGAAGGACGTCAGAAGTTTCCTAGGAAAGCTTCAGTACATCAGCCGATTTATTGCCAAGCTAGCTTCAGTATGTGAGCCTATTTTCAAGCTTCTTAGGAAGAATCAGCCGGTGCTATGGAACGATGACTGTCAACTGGCCTTTGACACCATTAAGGACTATCTGCTAAATCCTCCGGTGTTAAGACCACCACGCCATGCCAAACCGCTAATCTTGTACCTAGCTGTGGAAGATAACTCAGTGGGTGCTATGATGTCTCAGGAAGATGATTTTGGTATAGAGTTTGCCGTTTACTATCTTAGCAAGAAATTTCTGCCTTACGAAGCCAAATATGTAGAGGTGGAAAAGATTTGTTTAGCAGTTATCTGGGCTTCTAAGAAGTTGCGACACTACTTTCATTCCTTCAAGGTACAAACGGTTGCCAAACATAATCCGCTTAGATACCTCCAAGAAGCACCCTCTTTACTAGGGAAGATGGGAAGATGGTTACTGCTGTTGCAGGAATTTGACATCGAGTACATAACCAGGAAAACCATTAAGGGAAGAGCTGTAGCGGAGTTCTTAGCCGAGCACCCTATTGAGGGAGATCAATTTGAATACAACTTCCCAGATGAAGATGTCACGGCCATAGCAGTGCAAGGGTGGCAGTTATTCTTTGATGGAGCAGTCAATAATAAGGGAGCAGGCGTAGGAGTTATTCTTACGACCCCAGATGGTGAAAGGCTACCATTGGCTAAGAAGTTGAGGTATAAGGCTACCAACAATGAAGCAGAATATGAAGCTTGCATCTTTGGATTGAAAGCATTGTTGGCTCTGGGGGCAAAGACCGCAGAAGTATTTGGGGATTCCTCCTTGGTAATCCATCAAATTAAAGGAGAGTGGTCAGTCAAGGAAGAAAGGCTGTTGCCTTATGTAAAGCACTTGAGAGCGTTGAGCAGCCAATTTGAGATTTGCACTTTTCACTTCATCCCCAGAGATGAAAATCAGTTAGCTGATGCTCTAGCAACATTAGTGTCTATGTGGGATAACCCAACAGGAGTTGCGATGAAACCCGTGTTGATATATAGTTCGGAAAGACCTTGCTTTGAAGCTGAACAGGTGATGGACATTGAGGCCACTGATGGAAATCCATGGTATTATGACATTCAGAATTATTTAGAGAGATCAGTCTTTCCAGAGGAAGCCACTGAGAAGGACCAAAGAATGATCAGGAAGTTATCCACTCAATTCATCAGTGTTAATGGCACTTTGTATAAAAGGCAAGCTGATGGTATCCAGTTAAGATGTCTGGCAGAGAAAGAAGCTAAAAGAGTTATGGAAGAAGTTCATGCCGGGGTTTGTGGAGCTCACATGAATGGCTTAGCCTTAGCAAAGAAGATCATGCGCCAAGGGTTTTATTGGCTCACAATAGATACAGATTGTTCAAAATTTGTGAAGCAATGCCAGTTATGCCAACAGTACGCGAATTTGAGGCATGTGCCAGTTTCAGAGTTACATAACTTAACATCTCCATGGCCATTTGCAGCATGGGGAATAGACATCATAGGCGAAATCCATCCTACTGCTTCTAATGGGCATAGATTCATCATAGTTGCCATTGACTACTTCACTAAGTGGGTTGAGGCTGAATCTTTCAAGAAGGTTGATGCAAGGGATATGGCTAAATTCATCAAGCGGAATTTGATATGCAGATATGGTCTCCCACATCACATTGTGTCTGATAATGGGGTACAATTCCTTGCAGAGACTAAACAGATGCTCCAGAAATATGGGATCAAACATCATAAGTCTTCTCCTTACCGTCCTCAAGCAAACGGTGCAGTTGAAGCGGCGAATAAGAATGTGAAGAGAATTTTAGCCAAGATGGTTCAGAACTACAAGGATTGGGCAGAAAAGCTACCCTTCGCACTTTGGGGATATAGAACAACAGTCAGAACCTCTACGGGGACAACGCCATTCTCTCTGGTATATGGAACTGAAGCAGTCCTGCCGGTTGAAATTGAGCTGAAATCATTAAGGGTAGTCCTGGAAGCCGAGATTCCGGAGACAGAATGGGCACAACAGCGATTGTTGCAGTTGAATCTATTGGATGAAGATAGGTTGAGAGCCTATTACCACAACCAAGTTTATCAAAAGAGGCTGGCTCGGTCGTTTGGCAAGAAAGTACGAAAGCACCCGTTGAAGGAGGGGGACTTGGTCTTTAAGATGATGAGGCCAGGAGTTCCAGACATACGAGGAAAATTCAGACCAACCTGGGAAGGACCTTTCATTTTGAAAAAGTTGCTAACAAAAGGAGCAGCGATTTTAGCAGACAGCGATGGGAATGAGTTCAAGGACCCGGTCAATGTCGATAGACTTAAAAGGTTCCATGGCTAAAGTCCAAAAATAAAAAGAAGAGAATAAATGCCCCGCGGGTCGAAAACCGAAAAAAAGGCGGCCTTGCTAAAATTGGGCGCCCTGTCAGGGTGAAAACCGAAAAAAGGCATCCTGGGCAAAAATTAAGGGCCAAGAGAAAATATTCAATCGAGAAAACCCGAGAGGGCCGATTGATAACAGGAGTTTGATGCTGACAAAACCCACTCCGAGATTGGGTGTAGTCATATGCTTTTGAATTCTTGTAAAATGAAAATCATGTATGATGAAATCATATAGAAATGTACACAATTTCGCAATGAATAAAAGAATACATTTTCATTGATCTTTCAGTTCTGTCTCAAAAAGAGTTATATCAATTTTTTCATCTAATGATTATCGCTCATCAAATATGTCCTATTTGCTCTTAACAGAAGCTTTGGTGATAACCTTCTCTAAAAAAAAATAAAATAAAAAAAAAAAAAATAAAAAAAAAAAAAAAAAAAAAAAAAAAGGCCGTTAGAGGTGAAAACCGTAACTGGCTCTCTAAGCAAAAGTTAGGCCAAAGGGCAGGGTGAAAACCTGGAAACAGGCAGTCTGCCCTACAAAAAAATAAAATAAACAAAAGCCGCTGGATTGGGTTGGGTCCATTCCAGGCAAAAGTTAGGCAAAGGGTTGTGTGAAAATCCCATAAGGGACGCATTTCCCGCAAAGAAAAGCTAGTGCGAAAATCCACAAGGGACGCACTACCTTTAAAACAATGACATTCAATGCCTGGAGCGATAAGGCGACATTATTTCAAGATGATCTTCTGTCAGTCAGACAACACACAACACAGAACATGAAATAGAATCCCAAGTAAATGATCATTGACCAGGGGGCAAGGGATATACACCGGACGTCTCTTTCAGAAAGCTTGTCGACGATCCTCAGGATTCAGGGGGCACGATACAGCAAACAAGCTATAAGTTCAGCAAACCATGGATCACCTAGGGCGCGATCTATACATTTTTGCAAGCATTTGCATTCCATAACATGCACACGTGATTTCTTGTATATTCCTATGCATACAATCTTGCAGGAGAAATCGGCGGGGAACACCAACAAAATCCGAGTGACGACACCAGTCCAAACATCTAAAGGAGCACACTACTAAAATTCACAGCGGTTAGCACGATGGCGGCACTACCCACAAGAGGTTAGCACGACCACGGCACTACCAATTCACAGCGGTTAGCACGATGGCGGCACAACCCACAAGAGGTTGGCACGACCACGGCACCACCAATTCACAGCGGTTAGCACGATGGCGGCACTACCCACAAGAGGTTAGCACGACCACGGCACTACCAATTCACAGCGGTTAGCACGATGGCGGCACAACCCACAAGAGGTTGGCACGACCACGGCACCACCAATTCACAGCGGTTAGCACGATGGCGGCACTACCCACAAGAGGTTAGCACGACCACGGCACTACCAATTCACAGCGGTTAGCACGATGGCGGCACTACCCACAAGAGATTAGCACGACCACGGCACTACCAATTCACAGCGGTTAGCACGATGGCGGCACTACCCACAAGAGGTTAGCATGACCACGGCATTACCAACTCACAATGGTTAGCACGATGGCGGCACTACCCACAAGAGGTTAGCACGACCACGGCATTACCAACTCACAATGTTTAGCACGATAGCGGCGCCACCCACAAGAGGTTAGCGCACCTATGGTATTACCAGCTACAACCAAAAGACAGCAGTAGCTATCATCATAACTCCATCAAGCAGGAAGATCGCTGCTTCAGGTACGCGTTTCTTTCCTTTTCCTGAATTTTGGCTCACCTAGGCACCCATGCACTAGTCTCCTCAAAATTGGGGGCAACTGTAGACACCGGGTCCCGAGTAGCCTTGATCAGGATTACCCGATGATGAAATTTAGCTATGCCGGCTTATAGGCAAAAAGATTGGAGCTCAGAAGTGATTTTCCTTGTCTTTTCGGTGAGTAAAAAGGGTATTTTAAAAATATTTTTTTAAATTATTTTGAAGAAGAAAAAGTGTGGTATTTAAAAAAAAAAAAAAAAAAAAAAAAAAAAAAAAAAAGGTGAAAAATGATGGAAAAATGGTGAAAATAAAATAGGGGAAAATAATCGCGACGAAAAGGCGACGGCCAAGGGCCGTCGCGAATTTCCGTGCGCTCCGCGCACGGAGCGCGCACTCCGCGCGTCCGACGCCCTAGGCGTCGGGCGCTCCGCGCGAGCGACGCGCAGGGCGTCGCTCGCCTCGCGCACGTCGTGCGCGGAAACTCCGCGCAAATCGCGCGGAGACGTGCGCGAGGCGCGCGGAAATTCGCCGATTTCGCCCCCACTTCGCCATTTCGCCCACTTTTCGACCCCCACTCGATTTTCAACCGTTTTTGGACGGTTTTTGGTGGTTTTTGGGTAGTTTTTGATGAGGAAAAACACTAGAAAAATTCAGAACAAGGGAGGAACGAACCAGGAACATTTTGGAGAAAAAAAACTGAATTTTGGAGCTTGGAGTTGAGAGAAAAAAAATCCATCTTACACACTTGTTTCCAAGAGCTTTTCTTCAAGTTTTCAAGCTATTTCCTAAGGATTTTCACAAGAGAAGACAAGGAATTCAACACTTCTATCTTCAATTCTTCAAAACTGAATTTGAGGGTAATTATTCTTGGCTTTACTCATTAATTCTCTTGTTAATTTCATTTATTTTGGCTTCCAATTAACATATCAAACATGTAAATTCTCTTAGTCTCCATATTCTTCTTCTTATTTTTTTTATCTTCAATTATTCATATAACAAATAAGTTTTTTAAATTCTATTATCTTATTTTTCATGTCAAATTATTCTTTGTTCATGTAATTATGCATGTTTTAGGTTGTAAATACCTTTAATTTCTTAATGCTATATCATGTTTATTATTATGCTTTCTTTTGCATGTATGAGTGTTATAGTCATTATTTTATGCTAGTTATGCATGTCAAGTGGAATTATTCTCATGTTACACATTTATTCATGTCTTAACTATAATAAAATTGATTGTCACTAATCTTCCATGTATGTTAATAACTATTATTAATAAGTTGCATATGCCATGATACTTCATCACCTTATGCATGTTAAATTGCATCTTAATCACTTTATGCATGTTAAATTGCATCATAATTATTTTTTTTTAGGCATGTTATAGTATCTTATGCATGTTAAATTGCATCTTAATTATTCTATGCATGTTAAATTACATCATGATTATTTTATGCATATTATATTTTCATGGTACATATTATCTTTTTATGTCATATTATTTTGTTGGCTTAATCACTAACATGAATTTCTTTTGTTTTATTTTTGGTTGCACATCATTGTTTTTACTTTCAATTGAGTATCCATGCACATGAAGAAGGAGTTGCGGAGTTTGGTATTTTCTTTATACATTTTTAATTCCCATTTTATTTACATTGCCTTGTATATATTCATTAAATAAAATGTTTTCTTATGCGCACCAAAATAAAAATCATAAAAATATTTTTTACTAAATCAATTTGGATCTTTTCATAATAAAGCGGGACCAATGTCCCAGTTTTCATCCCAAATAAGATCATCACATCCAGAATATTTTTTTTAATTGTGCATGCGGGGACCAAAGTCCTCATGATTAATAAATTCTCCGGTTTTATGCATGTTTGCACTTTTAAAAGGGAGTTGTATTCCGCTCCTTGTATTATTGTAATTCATTGCTTTACTTGCTAATTTATGGTTTTCCTAACATGAATAAATGCGCCTTAAATTAATTGCATTGTGTGGAGAGAGAGCGAATTAATGACAATTAAAATTCAATCATAAATTAATCGAGGTAGAAATAGATGAGAAATCCCGGACCCAGCTCTGGTCTTTGGGCTCAAAAGGTTAGAGGTTATCCTTCAAGATACTTCTTGAGTCACGAGGCTTTAGCGCTAATCCTAGGCCTCATGGCTCAATATGGATAAAAAGCGCAGTCTTAGGCTCTCCGAGGCGAGAGAAACTTTCCCAATGTTCTATTGGGTGGCGACTCCATGAAACCTCCGTGTTGCTCAACATAGACGCACTTGCGATTTATCGCAAGATGTCAACGGACCCGCAAATGCCCCGATCGCCCACGTGCGGGCGGTCCGAAAGGGCGGCGCTCGGGATCCGGCGCGCGTCACACCCCCAATGCGGCTAAAGCTTCTAACCCGAAGGTGCACGCTTCGTATTCGGCTTCATTGTTGGTTGCTTTGTACCTCAGCTTCTTAGCGAGGGGAAGTTTCTCATTATCTGGGGTCGTCAAGATTATTCCAACTCCGGCTCCTCTGTTATTTACTGCCGTGTCGAAGTGCAACTGCCATCCCTGAACAAAAATCGCGACTATGCTCTCATCAGGAAAGGTGAACTCGGGAGTGTCTCCTTGAATAGGATGCTCAGCAAGAAATTCAGCTACGGCTCGCCCCTTAATAGTCTTACGGGTGATGTATTGCACATCAAACTCCTGTAGCAAGAGCAGCCACCTCCCCATCTTTCCAAGCAAAGATGGTGCTTCCTGCAAATATCTTAACGGATTCTGCTTGGCCACTGCTTGAACCTTGTACGAGTGGAAGTAATGTCTCAGTTTCTTTGACGCCCAAATTACTGTGAGGCAGATCTTTTCTACTTCAGCATATTTTATCTCATAAGCTAGGAACTTCTTGCTGAGGTAATAAATTGCAAACTCCACCCCAAGTTCATCCTCTTGAGCCATCATGGCGCCCACTGAACTGTCCTCTACTGCCAGATACAGGATAAGCGGTTTGATCGGTTGTGGCGGCCTTAGCACTGGCGGATTCAACAGGTATTCCCTGATGCTGTCAAAGGCTTTCTGGCATTCTTTGTTTCAGACCACAGGTTGATTCTTTCTAAGCAGCTTAAAAATAGGCTCGCATATCGAAGTGAGCTTGGCAATGAATCTGCTGACATACTGCAGCTTGCCCAGGAAACTCCTTACATCCTTCTCTTTTTGCGGCACAGGCATCTCTCTGATGGCTTTCACCTTGTCCGGGTCAATTTCTATTCCCCTCTGGCTGACGACATGTCCCAATAGCTTTCCTGAAGTCACTCCGAAAATGCACTTCTTGGGGTTAAGTCGCAGATTATACTTGTCAATCCTGGTGAAGAACTTCTCTAGAGCTTCAAAGTGTCCCTCTCGGGTGGCTGACTTGACCATCATGTCATCGACATACACTTCTACCTCTTTGTGGATCAAGTCGCTCAGAATCTTGGTTGCCATCCTCTGGTATGTTGCCCCCGCATTCTTTAGGCCGAAAGGCATGACTCGGTAGGCGTAGATCCCCCATTCCGTGATGAAAGCGGTCTTAACCCGGTCAGCTATTTTGTTCAGGATCTGGTTGTACCCCACATATCCATCTCCAAAACATCGCGCAATTGGCGGCGCTGTCTATCAACACGTCGATATGGGGTAGTGGAAAATCATCTTTAGGGCAAGCTTTGTTCAGATCTCGATAATCCACACACACCCTGACCTTCCCATTCTTCTTCGCTACAGGGACTACATTTGCCAGCCATGTAGGATATTGCACCTCAACATGGAACTTGGCTTCAATCTGCTGTCGAACTTCCTCCTTGACCTTGTCAGCCCATTCTGGTCTAAGCCTTCTCAACTTCTATTTCACAGGCTTGTAATCCGGATAAGTCGGGATAGCATGTTCTGCCACATCTCGGTCAATTCCCGGCATGTCCTCATAGGTCCAGGCAAAGACTTTTTCGTGTTTTCTTATTATTCTCTCAAAAAAATTTCTCTCCTCATGAGTTATATTTGATGCTATTAGAATTTCTCTCGGATTTTTCGAGGTTCCAAGATTAAAAGGCGTTGTATTAGTGGAATCAATGTCAAAAATTGATGGAATATGATCATGTTCATGCATGTTGAAATCATTAGAAACATCACACAAGTAAGAGAAATTGTTTGCCTTATTAATAATATTATAATTGTCATTTACATCATAAAAGAGTTCTGGAATAAAAAGACAGTCTAAGCTAGAGTCTTCTTCTGCCACTCCCGAAGTTGATGCCGTTGCAGCTTGTTTACTGGCTTCCTGATTCAGCAGAGGCCCTCTAGGCATGTCGGAAGAAATCTTCAAATCCCCCATTTTCAGTTCTAATTCTGCCATCTTCTCTTTCCCTTTCAGCCCGGCAGCTATCATCTTTTCGGTAACAACCTCTTCAGGCTCGCATCTGTCCCAAGTGATACCCTGAGTCATGACCTCCTCATCCCAGAAGTCTTCAGCAGTCTTGCTAAACCCGACTCTCCAGTCAAATATGTAATTAAAGATCTCGAACCCAGGGACAATCTTCCCCTTCACCCACTGCGGTTCATCTTCACCAGTGTAAGCACAAACTGAGGATGCTAGTACGAAGCTCTCTGAAATGTGGGGGATCTTATCCGCCGCCTTCTTCTTGCCGAAACTGCCTCTGTACCCCAGACCTTTCCGATTTTTCTGACCCCGAGTAGTGATCGCGGTTTGCAACCCTTGAGAGTTTCTGCCCAAACCAGCCCCAGGGAGATAGTGCATCTTCTTCATCATATTAACCACAGCTGGGCTATCCACTGACCCGCACTCTTCCCTTATCATGGACACGTGGAAGCCGCTAAATGGCTGATTAGCTATTTCCAGCGTTGAAACCTGGTTCTCCCTGGCCGCTTTGATAGTCACCACCTCCCCCTCGTGTGGGAACTTTATCATCTGATGTAGTGTGGATGGCACTCCACCTAACTTGTGAAACCAGGGTCTCCCAAGCAGAGCTGAGAAGTTAGCAGGGATGGGCAGAACTACAAATTCTACCTCCACTTCAATAGGTCCTGTCTTGACCAGAGTCTTAAAAGTTCCCGAGGCTTGCCTCCTTGAATTATCATAGGCTGTGATAGTCAGATCTGATCCACTGAGCATATCCTCGTTTAGACCAAAAGCTTGCAGAGCTATCAGGGGGCACACATTGATAGAAGACCCATCGTCTACCATAACGCACGCAGTGTGCTTGTCGTTAATCTGTGCTTTGATGTACAGGGGTCTGTTATGATTACGGCCTTCGAGCGGTAGGTAGGCGTCAGAAAAGACCAATCTCTCCTCGGACCCTCCCTTAATTAGATCCAAAAGTTCTGATGGGGAAATTGTGGTGGCGACCGTGGCCTCAACCAAAGCCTCTACTACCTTCTGCCTATGAGAGGGGGATTGTCTCAACAGATCCCAGATGGATATTTGAGCTGCAGTTTTCTTCAACTGTCTGACAATCTGATTCTCCTCTGGCTCTTTCTTTGCTGATGGCTGCACTGGCTCGGGTAGTCTCGTAATCTCAGGGACCACTCTTCCACTCCTTGTCACAGCCCCTATCTCTTCTTCGTCCCCATCGAACCTCCACAAATCAAGGTTCATTTCCCCTTCTTCCTCGGCTTCTCCACCGCTCTCACTACTAGACCAGCAATCAAGGGTCGCCACAGCTGTCTTCTCCTTTCTATCCTCGGAAAAAACAGCGGCAAACTTCTCGCTCCCATATAGATCTTGTAGCACGTACCACTCTGGCAGGCTAGATCCGATCATAAACAGGGGTGGTGGTACGGCATTATAACCGGGCTTCTTCTCAGTTTCCCTATTTTCAGGGTCAGAAATTTGCTTGCTATCAATCAAGTCTTGGATAGAGTGCCGGAGTGCTTTGCACTTATCTGTGATGTGGCCTGAGTGCTGGTGGAACGAACAGAATTCATTATCTTTGTGTCCAGGCTTCCCTTGCGTCAAAGCTGGCCTAGGAACCAGAGGGTGCAATTTTCCCTCCTTCATTAACCTTCTCAAGACCCAAGATAATGGTCTCCCCAAGTTTGAAAACTTCCTCTGGGTGGTCACCTCGGTAGCAGACACTTCACCCGTTCTTTTAGTGCCATTATTGGGACCTGTTGGCCTACTGGTTCCTTGACCGGGGTTAGCCCTTTTGGCAAAATTATCGTTGTTAGCTTTTCGAGCCAAGAACTCTCCCTCTGCTTTGATGGCTATATCTTTGAGAGATTCCCAGTCCTTCAACCCCTTCATCTTCAACCCATCTTTTAAGTACGGGCTTGCATTCTTGATAAACAAGCGAATCTGGTCCTGGGTGTCCGGCTTCCTCCGCATCTCCATTACTCGGTTCTGCCATCGGGTGAGATAATCATGAAAAGATTCTTCGGCCTTCTACTGGAGCAGTTCAAGATCTTTTAGAGTCACCTCCATCCTGGTATTACAGTCATACTGCTTCAGAAACTCCTCAGTGAGCAGATCCCAATCTTCTTTAGTGCGGCGGTCAAGGCCATGATACCAGTCGATGGCATGAGAGGTCAGACTCAGACAAAAGTATTCTACTTTCTGCTTCTTGGACAACGTTGTCCCCTTCATGACCAGAGAATATTGCTTCACATGAGCGGATGAAAATGATACTTGCCACAAGTAAAGGTGTCAATAATGATGTTTTCCTTATCGAAAGTCCCCTTTGTTCTTCTAAGAATTTTAATTCAAAAATTTACTCTTATTTTTATTCCTTTTTACTTTTATTTTTATTTTTATTTATTTTTTTATATTTTTATGTTTTATTTTATTTGTTTTTTTATATTTTTATGTTTTATTTTATTTATTTTATTTTTATTTTTATTTTATCTTATTTTTTGCGCGCCGCGCGTGCAAGCCATGCCCGCGCGAGAGGGCCCATAGGCGTTGTGCACCCGCAGGAAGCTGTGCTCCTGCAGGCGCGACGCGCGCCCCACTGGGGGCGCACGTCGCCTGTCCACCTGCGGGCATGCCTGCGCGTCTCCCCTTCTCGTGCTATCGTTTTCACCTGCATCTTTTTTTTCAGTCAATTTTTTTTAGTCTATTAAGTTTGTTTCATGTTTTTATGTTAATTTTGGTTATTGGGATTAAAAGCATGTTTTGTCCATTCCATTTTGGGACAAACCAGGGAAACAAAATGAGGGTTGGTCTTCATTTTGTGGGAGAGCTGATTTTTATTCAAAGAAAGTTTAGTTTTTCTCTCAAGCAAAGGAAAAGGCAGACGTTTTTCTCCAAAAAAATTCTTAAGTATTTTCTCAAGTTTCAATCTTTTCTTCTCTACAAATATTTCATCTTTAGTTTGATTTGAGGAAGAAAAATTAATTTTCTCTGCTCAATCATCCCACCAAAAATATATTTTTGAGCTAATTTATTTAAAAACACAGATTTTTATATTTTCTTCGGGTGTTTATCACCGTAAATTCGATAAGGAGAACGGATCAAGACATCCTATTTTTCGATCTATAAATTCTGAGGGTAAACACTTTGGACCCGTTCTCGTTTATTTTCACTTATTATTTATTGTTGTTAATATTGTTATTTTTTACTATTACTACCATAGTTATTATCTAGTATTTTAATGTTGTTTGCTACTATTGATATTTTATGTTTAGTTGTTAAATTTGATTTCTCTGTGGTTTCTTTTAACTTGGTTAGTATTATTAGTTTGGTGTCCCACGGGTTACTTTGTTGTCACTACATGTTTACCATTATAGCCCCCATGTCATTGTTATCACTTTATTATTTTACCTTTGTTGCTATTTTACGATTAGCATCCCACTGCTTTTATTATTATTAGTAGTATTATGACTCTATGCTTATTTTGTATTATCTTCATTTATTGTCATGACTTTCGTGTTTATTATTATTAATATTATTATTATTTTATATTATTATTATTAATATTAATTAATATTATTTTATGTTATTATTATCATTATTATTTATTACGAATATTATTATTATTTTATATTATTGTTATTAATATTAATTAATATTATTTTATATTATTATTATCATTATTATTACCGTTAGTATTAGTATTATTTTATGTTATTATTATTATTAGTATTATTACTTCGTGTTTATTTTATATTATCATTATTATTGTTATTATTTTCCTTGGGTTGTCTTATTATTATTATTATTATTATTATTATTATTATTATTATTGGTGTCCTGTTATCATTATTATTATTATTATTATTATTATTATTATTATTATTATTATTATTATTATTATTGTTGTTGTTGTTGTTGTTGTTGTTGTTTTTGTTGTTGTTATCATAATTTTATTATTGTTATTTCTATTGCTTTGATATTAACTTTTATTATTGTTATTGCTTTGATAATTGCATGACCCCTTTTTATTTACTTTGCATGTAAATCATTTGTATATTAAACTAACATGTTCTATATTTACTTAGTGTTTATTTGATTAATTTTTAGAATTATTACTAATGTCTTTTAATGTTATTTTTTGGTGTGGGATTTAAATGTGGTTTGCCTTGCATGAGTGTTCCCGTGACCACATGGATGGGTCACGACGCGTAGGAAACCCGCATCGCTTGGGTGAGATCTTTCTTATCCCTTACGTGTTTATCTTTGCTTGTAAAATAAAACGGTTTTATCTTGTGCACATGTGCGATAAAAAATCATGAAAATATTTTATAACCAAATTGGGATTTTATTAATAAAATTGGGACCAATGTCCCTCATTTTAGCCAATTAATATAAAATATCACGAATAAAACGAAGAGTTAAGTTTTTCAAAAATGGGATCACTCATCCCGGTTTTTCAAGCCAACAATTGAATGACTCTTTGATCCCTCTTTAAGTGAGCGTAAAGGAACCAATGTTCCTAAACCAAACGAATGCCCTGATTTTTGTATGTCCTTTTTATGTTTGACTTTATTTGTTTTAAATTTGCGTTCATATATTTTTGTGTGCCCTTGTAATTAATTTTAGGGCAACATTATTTAATTTTCATTTGGAATTGTATTTCGTCCAAATTTACATTTTAAATCTACTTTTATTGGGGTTGTATTCTGCCCCAATTTCCCTTGTAATTGTGTGCTTGACGTGTTTACTGCTTCCTTTATTACTTTATTTATCGCTTTCTTTACTGCTTTCCTTTATTGCTTTTGAGTGCTTGTAGTACGCTTTAATTACATGCATAAACCGTGTGAGACAAGAGATATAATTTTAGGAAGTTAAAAACTCATTTATAATTAACCAAAGTATAAATAAGAGTGAAGTTTCGCACACCAATCTCTGGTCTAGACCGATAGGAGATTAGAGACCTTTCCCAATTTCTTGTAAATTGGGTGGCGACTCCAAAATACCTCAAAGGTGCGTAAAGGCGTCATGAGGCTAGATGATCCTTCCCAATGTTATATTGGGAAGGAGGCATCCAAGATATCTCATGGCACCCAAGATCAAAAGACGCAAACCAATCCCTCGAATCCTAAAATCGGGTTCAACGAGGGCTTTTGCTAGGTTCGGCGTGCATCACGACATGCCAAGTCATTTTTAGCTATGTTCGGTAATTTCTAGCTAAATATACCCTTAAATGTTTCATTAATTATCCATGTTCATAACCCTAATCACATATATTTTTAAGTGGTAACCATACATATATTCATCACATAACCCTAGACACGTGTTGGACAAGTTTCGATGAAGATTGGTTCAATTCGGGAAGAAAAATGCATAATATAAGTTGAAAACAAAGGTCACGCAATGGATTTTACACTGCAGGCAGGAAACCCTGACAGCTGTGTAAACCTATTCTGCTGCACTCTGCACATAACAGATTTCAAGTCTGATTTTGTACAGGGTTTTTCACTTAGCTAGAGGCATTTTTGGGCAAAATTATCTTCTATATATTTCCAATGACACAAAAATCATGAAATTTTCACTTATATCCTAAGAGATATGGTCTTGGGAATGCCAACTACTCCCAATACCCGGATAGAACCATTTTTTTCAATTTCAAGCCTAATTTCGAAAGTCTTAGAGCAGGATTCAACTCTTTTTATCTTCTATACATGTTTAGGTATGGGTCTTAGCTTTCATATCCATTTTGAATCATTCAATTTGGAGATCTATAGGCCAATTTATGGCCAAAACACTACCTCGACATCAGATGATTCCTAGACAGAATTTCACCTAAACACTCTTTAAGCCAATCAACAACATTCCAACCAAATTGATGGCCACAATCAAGTTAAAAACAATATTTATAATTAATATACACTCAAAACCATTTCAATTCACCATCTAAACATGCACAAAATAAGTAAAGTTCCCAAACCTTGATTCTTGCTCTTTTCCCTTCAAATTTGACCTTTTCTTACTTCTATCTCCTTCTCTTTGTGTCCGAATGCTTCTCCTTCTATATTCACATCATAACTCATATTAACATCAACATAAAACCATAATTTATAATCTTGCTAAATTGAAAAGGGAGAAGGAGAGAATCCCTGGTATTTTCCTTACTTTTTTGCTCCAATCTACATTGAAACTTAAGAGAGATTTTCCTTGAAGTTTGCTTAACTTGAAATGGCTGAATTTTAGGTGAGAAATTGTTATGTTCAAAGTGGGAAATATGGGTTTTCTAGCCCCATTTTAGTTGTTCATTATGGCTTAAATAGCCATGCAAAGTCTTTTCCACTCAATTCTAGATTTAAGCTAGATGGCCAAATCCTATTAGCCAATTCTTTCTTTTTGCTACTTTGTCCTAAAATTCCATTTATTCATACATTTGGAATGTGATTGATTCTAATTCAGACATTGGCATACCATACTCTTCAATTTATACATTTAAAACACTAATTATCAAATTACCAAATTACCCTTGACTTTTCACTTAATATCGTTTATGTCCTCTAATACACTTAACCATTTTAACCACCCAGTTATGCATTTTTGGTCCCTATTTCACCTTGAACATATGCTGATCCATCTAGGGTACATTTTGGATCATTACAGTAAGAGCGGTGTTGGCTATCATCGGCGCTGGGGAGAGTGTCGCCAGTGCTAGCGAGCCATCTCTACTTCCCCGGTGAGGGTGTATTGGACTTTATATATATGGTGGAATAATTGTAAATTCTTGTATATCAAGTATGTGTGTTTGACTAATGACTATTGTGAGTAGTCATCTAAAATTAAGTGTTCCTCACTAAATTTTTTGCTTTGTGTGGCTTTTTAATCCATGTAAGTAAAAGTGTCAACGTCGCCTCCAAGGATAATCTACATGGGTCGCAGCCAACACAAGTGTAGGAAGGAAAGTCCAGTGTAGGTTCTTTTTGGGTAAAAGTTAATGTAAATGTAAGTCATTCTGTAAAATGGAATAAGGATGTATATGAAAATGTAGTAAATGAATAATGTAGACCGAAGAGCATGTAAATGTACTTATTACAGTGATACATTTGTGAATATGATATGTATATGTAAGGGAAACGGATATGTAATTATAAACGTTGTATGCAAGGCATGAATGAAGAGAAGTTTTAATTTGTGCATGACAATGTATATGATGATTGGTAAGAGAATTATTATGGAAATATGTTACCAGGTATCTGTACTCAGTTGTGTGACGCTCTACTATGGTTGGTCCTGTATCACGCGACAGGTTTTATAGGACACCTTTAGGGATGTGACGGTATGGATTCACAATTACAATATATAACACTCCTAACAATACAATCCAATAAAAAATATATTTGAAAAATAAAATTTATATTCGTTTTGATTACTAGCCTTGTAAAGCATATCTTTTATTGTCAGATTCCCGTGCATCGTGTTGTAGTTACTGACAAAGTGGTGCAAACATATCCTATGAAAAGATAGAGGTTCCTTCCAACAACTTTTTTTATATTGAAACACTGTAATTATTCCAGCGTGTCGGTCAGATATATTATAATGCCAACACATTAAGCCACATACTTCCTAATTAAAGTCATGAACTAAGTCCAACTGGATTTATTCTCCGACTCAATAATAGTAAATGAAATTGCAAACAACATGTTATTACCATTGACAGAGCTGGCTACCAAAAGTGTCTGTTAGAATTTTTCTATCAAGAATGTTCATCGATCAACAGAATTGGCTTACAGTGAGGCAACCCATCAATGGTGTTACCAAAAAACCCATTGAAATTGCTTGATAGTTGGGATGTAGGTTTCTTGTAGCACAAACTCATAAACAGTTCTAGGATTATAGTTTCGTAAAGCGTATAAAAAACTTGGTAACTTCTCAAATGACTCAATGGACTCTATTGCCCTCATCTTCACATACCAAGCCTTATAGTACGAGACCTCAAATTTAAGTTGCTCCTTAATAGCAACAACAATAACATCAATAGATAAGGTTGGATTTTTACTGACCGTCCCCGTGATGCAATTGTGAATAATTTGTGAGCGTAATTGTTTGTGATCCTATGAAAGATTAGTATAAAAGCACAAATGTGGCCCATTAAACCTTGTGATTGTCTAGAAAGGACTTATCCCATTTTTTGCTGCTCTTAACCTCCATTTGCACCCATCTTCAGCCTTTGCACACCTCAAAATCCATTATTTTGGCTTAGATTCGACAACTCTGAAGTCAATATTTCTCATGATTGAGTACTTTTTCACATAAAATTTTACATCATCCTTGTTGTTGATAACTAAACCCATTGATAACTCGGAGCTACCATCCCAACTCTCTAAGTGTACACTTTCTAACAGATCAATATGTGATGCATCAAAGTCAATGTTTGTAAATTATTTTGATGGAAAGTTAAAGTTAGCCTCGTTTGTCTCCCCACTGAATTCTACTCTGGAATTATCCATACTTAACCTCCCCACTCCATGTGTGACATTCACTGATGCTAATGGACTGGCATATTGCATATCGTAAGACTCATCGTCATCCCAAATTCAAAGCCATCATTTTCTGCATTCATGCTCGCAGTCTCAGCCTCATCAACATCATTAGGTGAGAGACAATCATTGTTCATTATCACATCTTTGGAATCATCCATGCCTCCCAAATTAATTGACGGTTTATTTCCGGCATCTACACTACTTGGATTAGAAAAATGTCCCTCATTTGCATGACTATTTGGCGTGTTGCCAAATATGGATTCACTAAGTAAATCACCATCATGTCAACTAACAGACTGCCTTCGCTAACTAAGACTTGCATCTGGCCTCTGGCCAACTGATCGTTATTAATGGTTGTGTTTTGTACTGTGACTTGCCTCTGCACCAGATGGATCAACAAAATTCCTATCATTTACACGACTACCTGATCTGTTGCCAAATATGGATTTACCTAAAAAATCAACAATCCTTCAAATGAATGACCGTCTAGACTGACTCATACAAGCATCTGACATCTGGCTAACTAATCGGCATATGCGATTGTGTCCTAAGATGTGACTTGCCTCTGTTCCAAGTAAGTCACCATTTCGTCAACTGACAAACTTCTTAGGCTGACTGGGACCTGCATCTGCTCAATGGCTAAATGATCATCGTTGTCGACTTTGATCCACATTTTGTACTGCATCTCTACCCAACTAAAAAAATATATTCCCAGTCCCAGCATATGTATATTGTACTCCACCAAATTTGGATTGAGAGCACATTTCAAAATCTTGTCGACTAGCAGACTGCATAGGCTGATTGGAGCCTGCATATGCTTGGCGGGTAACTGATCGTCGTTATCGACTTTGATCCACATTTTGTACTACATCTCCATCCAACTGACAAAATGTATTCCCAGTCCCAACATATGTATATTGTTCTCCACTAAAATTTGATTGAGAGAATATTTCAATATCTTGTCAGCTGACAAACTGCTACGGTTGACTAGGACCAACATCATTTGCCCATAATTATTGAGTTGCCTCGATATTTTCCATGTGTAATGCATCATTTGTATCTTGATTGTCGGGTGCATACGTAGGTAGATTAGCTACTATACCCCCCTCAACCACTACAATAATTAATTCCACCAACATATAATCATCATATCTCCTTAAATTTTCATACATCATCTCTATGTCCTTATCATCTACCAAATCCATCAAAATCCAACATAATGATCCTCGATTGTATATTGGAATCTTGTTTATAATTCTGAAAATCACGTTGTTGATACCTAAATCCAATTTAACGTGCATTTTATGGATCAATTCAGAAAGAGTTGGTTTATTTTTAATTCTCACTCACCTTATAACGTCCTTTGGACCAGATATGTCATATTGAAAATCTATCACTTCATAACTTATCTGCTCTTTCATGTGCAAACATTTAATAGTTTGATTAATGTTTCTTTTCTCTTTTGTTTTACAAATTTTACTATGAGAACCTAAATTAAGGGGGGCATTTTAGTATATTCAATATATTTTGTTCATATAAATTAGCAAAATCAATTATTACCTTAATATTGGTGATTTGTGTAATAAGTGACAATTTGGTAGGATGGAAGGAGTATTAATAATATTTAAATGTAGGGAAATATTTATATTTATTTATTATTAATTGCTTTATTTTTTATAATTTTGCAAATTTTATTATTATTATTATTATTATTATTATTATTATTATTATTATTATTATTATTATTATTCTTCTTGTTGTTGTTGTTGTTGTTGTTGTTGTTGTTTTATAATACATAATGAGAAATTATTATGTAGATATTAGTTTTGGTTCCTTTATTTCATGGATATAATATATAATTATGAAAAATTATAATAATGAAATATTATTGCTATATTTTGACTTACAAGTAATTGAAAGATGTCAGCATTTATATATAGTTTGTTTGGGAAAAATTTTCAACGCGTTTCATGATTTTTGCAGAAAATGCAAAAGTGGCACAACTGAAGTTGTAGTCCTCTATTGCGAGTGCAGTGTGAGCATCAGACCTGACTCCACAATACTGTGTTATAGATTTAGGTCTGATGCTAATACTGAACCGACAACAAAAGGTTGCGGCTTTAGTTAAATTTTTTTGTACCAAGGTGGGCCCGACTTATCTAATTTCGTAGGATATTGTTGTGGGTTCTAAATTAACCCCATTTTCCCAAATATTCTTCAAGACACCCCAATTTGCCAAATATTTTTTCAAAACACATTATTTGTAAAATGGTCCCATGTAACATTCTAAATAGCGAATTAGGGATGACAGCTAGGAACATAGCTCCATGGATAAAGTGTCAAAATTTGTGCTTAAAGTAATAAAAATGATACATATTTTTCTCATTTAGTATATTTTAGGCTAAAATTGCCCTTAAAGTATTGAAAATGTTCATATTTGCCCTCGTTGTTATATAATTAGCTCAAATTTGCCACTGAAAATAACGGGACTCCGGGTAAGCAAAAAAAAACACACATGGCAGGCTGGTTAAAGTCACAAACTTGTCACATGTACACTATAGATTATTACCATATTTAACATTCAAAACATAGCTAAAATTTATGATGGTAAACTTATCAAAATAACTGGACTTTAGGTAAGCAAACAAAAAATGTTTGATGGTAGAAATTTTAACCTTTTTTTAAGAGTTAAAATATAGTATCAAATTATAGTGCATTTGTGGTAAGTTCATGTGGTTTCAATTAGTTTGCTATGTATATTTTCGTTTACTTACCTTAAGCTTTGGTATCTTCAATACCAAATTTGAGTCAGTTATATAACAATAAAAGCGAGTCAGATATATAACAATGAAAGCAAATGCAAACTATTTTATATATTTTAGAAACAATTTTGGCCTAAATTTTTTTTAAAGAGCAAATGTTTACCATTTTTAATAATTTAAAAACAAATTTTATCATTTTCCCTAGTTGCATGCTACTGAGTGGGATTTTTTGTGGCCTTGTTGATTTTTCCTTATCGGGGACAAGGATCCCTGTCAGGGACTGGGATCCCCGCCAGAGGGGGGGACGGGTGGTGGGGATTTTTTCCCCATGCCCTTAGCGGGGACGGAGGGACTGGGATCCTCGCCGGGGTGGGGGGGGATTTTTTTCCCACGCCCTTAGCGGGGCGGGGACGGGGAATCCCCGCCCAGGGGCGGGCCATTGGGTGGGGAATTGCTCCCCACCCCCGGCCCGTCTCGTGATCATCCCTAGTCTTTTTGTCCCATTATATATAGTTAAATAACCAAATGGCTATTATGATTTAATTTTTTTAAGTTATTCCAACAAAAACTTTTTAATTTACCCCACTAAATATAAATATAAAGAAGATTCATTACATAATTCTTTTTTACTACTAAAATTTTGATATTTAATATATTAACCCAAAAAGAAAGAAAAAATAATGGAATTTTTACATTAAAAATTTTGATCCTACTAACTCAGGGTTGCAGCTATGTCTCTAATCTCTAATAGCAGTAGAAAAGAGGTGCATAATTTAATCTGCTCATATATATATATATTAAAAAAATGTGGAGTATATATGTATATATATTAAAAAAATGTGGAGTAATATTATTCATAATGAGTTTAGACAAAGCACACGTTTATCTTTCAAATTTTTGCTATTCAATCTGGTTGATATTATTATATAATGTTTGTAGTAATTTTAATGAGTAACCAACTCGGGCAACCTCTACTTACGTATGCCAAAACTATTAACATTTATTCTCTAAAAGACAAGCTTTAAATTCTCAATCGCATCAGAGCATTCAACTAATGACTAAACTTTCAGTTCATTTCCTCTCAAAATTTAGCAGAATATTTTTATAGTGTTTTGTGTATTTAATCTTCTAATTGCGTCTTTACTAGTGATCTACACAAATATGTGAATTTGGTCTTTATTGCTCCTTTTCTGGACGCTTAATTTTTTTTTTTTAATTAATAAAATAAATAACACAAACTTCAAATCAAGAGAAAAAGAAATTAAAAAAAAATAAAGAGCTATAATTTCTAATGCAAGAGATTAAACAAAAAAGCTTTTATTAATTAACCATCATTAACCCGATTAAATATACATTTTCGTTTGATGGTTTATTTCCATATGACTTTCTGTCTCAACTTAATGTGTGCATGTAGTAGTACCAAGAAACATAAGGTTATAGCAGTTACCATTAAATAATTACAGCACCGCAATTCTCTATAGGTTTTGAACAGTAGATAAAATATCTAGAAACTAACAGGAAGACTGCTCAAAAATGCTAAGTTGTAAGGAGAAGTTGACTTCCCAAACTGGGAACACCATTTAGGGAGCTTCTTGAGAACTTTTTCAGCTTTTGGTGTCAATCGATCAACATCTGTTCTTAGCTTTAGTAGAGGATTTCGATCCTCCACGCTGTGAGAAGATGTAGATTTTTTCACCCAGTGCAGAGATAGCTCAAACTTCGTAGGAGCTTCTTTCCCTCCCGAAAACTGAATAATATGCCATCCGTCAATACTGCTCTTGTCACCAAGTGGCACTAGTTCCTCCGAATTTCCTGCATTCAAGATTAAAAATTTGAGATAGATAAATAGAGAATGGAGGGAAATGAGGAAGCTGTTATTGTTCAGTGGAAGTAGGAAGCAAACTCTGTTTCACTTACCAAACCACTTTTTTGCAGTATGCACTACCGCATATGATAAAAAGGTAGTACAGGAACATTATCTCAATGCAATTTTGATACTTAAATATATTTGAGTGTGTTTATATCCTATATTGTTTGCTTATAGAGATGTGATATATAATATTATGATATATAATATATATACCATTGGTGATTGGTGAGCTTGTCAATATCCATATCATTAGTCGAAATAAAAAGGAGACATTATAACTGTTCTACATTCTATTCAATTGTCTTTAGTTTGATAAATATAGTCAATCTCATGACAATAGACAAGGCCAGCAAAGGACGCAGTTTCATGTTGCAACCTTGTACATTATAAACAGCACATTCTTTACCAAGCTAATCTATATCCTCAGTTGAAAAAACGGATTAGTTTCTGATAGTGCAGACTACATCACTATAAAGTCAATGTGAGCTCCTGAGTTGAAAAAATGGACTAGACTCTAGTAGTGCAGACTACATCACTAAAAACTCAAAGTGAGCTACATCCATGGGGTATTGTTCGTAAATAAAGCACAAAGATTCTACTGACTGCATACTACAAGACAAAACTTCGAGAACTTGAAATTCTAGGAAAGAAACAATAAGCAAATCATCAATTAATGCACCATTAAAGCACAAACACCATCTGACATTGCTATTGGACAGCCACATATAATGTACAATAGTCCAACACAGAGAATGAACAGGCCCATGGCATCATCACACAAAATAAATTCAATAAGCATAATGAAAATCTCAATTTGGTGTTATTCCAATCCATCTAGGAAACATAATTTTGAGGTCAGATAGACTTGAAATCATCTTCTTTATAGAACTCGCTATCTAGTAAAGCTCGGATCCATCAATTTAGAAGGGACATATGAACGGATTTCTACCTATATCATTATATCTGAAGATGGATGCTATTTTCATAATATTTTCAGAAAACAATTCTTTCCTATTCATGTCTTAGAATGTAAGTCAAGAGAATGACATGTGAATTGTCCGACTCTAATGCATGTACTACATAAATTTTATGCCTATTTTTGGTTGATAATTTATTATTCTGAAGTAGAAAATTCTTTGTCAAATGTTTTAGTGGGGTCGTTATAGACAAAGGAACTACATTTTTGTGAGGCACCAGGTTATAAGGTATCCAGAAGCTCTCCGTACATGCTTTGACTTCAAAGATTAAACACTAAATTGGACGAGATTATATAGCATCAATTCCAGTAAATATAGCACCCTAAGGAAGTTTTGCTGAGTAAAAAAGACAATGCATAACAATGAAAGTTCAGCATACCTATTAGAATAAAATCTTCTATTTCCTCTGTATTGATTGCAAGAGACCAGCGTACAGAAGCTCTCGTATCAATTGAAACTTGTGTTATTCTTTCTTCCCCCTTAACATCACTATCAACATGCAATGTGGGAACATCTGTATCACTCCATCCAGCTTTAGTTTCTGCATCCTCATGGGTCCAACAACCATATTTGACAATAAAAGTAACAAAATCCACAACCTTTTCTCTACCACATGATAATCCTTCTTTAATCTGCTCAGCCTCCTTTGTCAACTTTCCAGGAGTTGTGGAAAATAGAGAAACATATGAGCTAGGGGCTTGGTTATTACCATAGCTACCTGTTGTATCCACGACATGCACAACCTGAGAATCATAGCATTTGGACTGTTCTTAGAATATCAAACGAATTGAGTTTACTGTTCTGGAGTAATATGGAACAAAACTGGCACTCCCTACCACCACCCCAATATCCAAAAAAAAAAAAAGAAAGAAAAAAAGAAAGAAAGAAGAAGAAGAAAAAGAAAAAGAAGCTGTCATCTGTACAGTGTGCAAGTTGAAGGAATTATGGGCTTAATATCTTGCCCATGGGATAAAAGATCAAAAAGATCAAACTATTTTTGTACAATCAAATGCCAGCAAGCCACTCATGTGTTATAAATAGTTATTCTAACCCAATTTCTTCACTGATGAGAAAGAAATGAGACAACAATTGACCTGAGAGATTATACTGCTGGAATCACAATGGAGACAACCAAAACACAAATATACACACACACACACACACACACACACACACACACACACACACACAATGTATTTCTCGTCTAAATCATATTAGAAAAATCTTGGTTACAATGGGAAGATAATAAAAAGAACTATTGAACTCTGGACATCACCTGCATGCTTGTAGGATATGATGAAAACAGGGTATAATAATGTATCTGGATTAGAATAACTGATTGAACAAACAGTTGATTATTTGCAATAATTTATACGACTAAGCATGCAGTATCAACCAACTTGACAGTGATGCTAGTTATGAACTCTTGCATATATCCTTAATTTTTTCTGTGATAGTGTATATAGAATCAATGTATATATGGGGGAGTTACAGATGTTGTATATTGATTGATTTAGTTTCCTTGTATAGCATAGCAAGAATATAGGAGCAAAATAGGCAAATAGATACTAGTTTCCTTAGCTTTTCTATTCTTATATAGCAAGATTATAGGAGCAAAATAGGCAAACAGATACTAGTTTTCTTAATTTTTATATTTGTTTTATTCCTGTATAAATAACTGTGTATTCTTGAATACGAGCATTGAAACGGAATTCAATCTCTCTAAAATTGTCATGGTATCAAAGCTATAAGCTTTTTTGGAAATTTTATGGGTTTTAGTTCTTCGGGTGAGGATTCTATTCCTCCTTGGGTCACCTGTTCTGGTGATCAACTTGCCTCACCGCCAACACCGGAAGGTATGCAGGAGTGTTTCCGACGTCTTCACCAAATCCGGCGACCAGACTGTCCGCGAGTGAGCCACACGCACCGTTGTAGTTTTTTGTTCCTTCTTCACGCGCCGGTGAGTGAGAGCGCGTGTCTCGTCCGTTGATTCTTCGATTTCTTCTCTAACGTCGCATTCCTATTTCCGGTGCTTCTCCGATGTCGACTTGGCCATCCGACTCTGTTTAGAGGGTGGACAGTTGAATCTTTTGATTCTGCTTCTGGATCTGCTTTGCGATTATTTTTTGGGACAGCTATTTTTTTTGTTTCCAATCTCATATTGAAATATGTCTTCTTTGGAGACTTTGGGTATCAGATTTTCAAGAAAGAATTATGTAGCATGGGAGTTTCAGTTCAAGATATTTCTGAAAGAGAAAGAGCTTCGAGGTCACATTGATGGGTCTTCTCCTGCCCCTACGGAAGATAAAGCACGCAATGAATGGGAGATAAAGGATGCCCGAATTGTATCGTGGATCATGAGCTCTATTAAGGCTCATCTGGTAAATAATTTACGATCTTTTACCACTGCCAAAGAGATGTGGGATGATTTAAAGCGTATATATCAAGATAATACAGCTCGTCAATTTCAATTAGAGCTTGAGCTTAGCAAGCTCAGTCAAGGTAATCTTCTATTGAGCAGCATTATTCCGGATTTCTTAATATATGTAGCAAATATTCTGGTATTATTTATACAAAGGTTCCTAGAGAGGTTTTAGCCAGTCTTCGAGCAATTCATGAAGATAGTCGGCGTGATCAGTTCTTGATGAAATTGAGACCAGAATTTGAAGTTGCACGGGCTGGATTGCTGAATAGAGATCCGATTCCATCGTTGGATGCATGTTTTGGTGAATTATTGCGTGAGGAACAAAGGTTGGCTACACAGGCTGTTATCTGTGCATCCCAGGAGTCACCTGAAATTGTCAATGTTGCTTATGCTGCTCAAGGAAAGAACCAAGGAAAGGGACAGATGCAGTGCTACAATTGCAAGGCGTATGGTCATATTGCTCTTAATTGTAGTAAGAAATTCTACAATTACTGTAAGCAGACTGGACAGATTATAAAGGATTGCCCTACTCGTCCAGAAAATCATCGAATTCAAGGTTTACAAGCTACTGTTCCGAAGAGTAGTTGCTCTACACCTTCACCACCGCTGCTCCTACCATTCATCAATCTACTGTTACTCCAGAAATGGTACAACATATGATTTTATCAACATTTTCTGCTTTTTACCTTCAAGGGCAAGGTAAAAATATTCTTTCTCCTTGGCTTGTTGATTCTGGTGCATCTAAGCTTATGACTGGCTCTTCTCATTTGTTACAAAATCTTCGACAATATAGTGGCACACAAAATATACAGATTGCTAATGGAAATTATCTTCCCATTACTACCATTGGGGATATTGGACCTTCTTTTTACAATGTGTTTGTTTCTGCTGAATTATCTACTAATTTGATTGCAATTGGTCAAATGATAGACAATAACTGTAATGTGAATTTCTCTCGTGGTGGTTGTCTTGTGCAGGATCAGGTGTCGGGGAAGGTGATCCCGAGGGGGCCTAAAGTGGACAGATTATTTCCATTGGAATTTAATATTCCTAGCACTTTGTCTTTAGCTTCAAATATTGTTGAAAATAAGGCTGAAGTTTGGCATAAACGGTTAGGCCATCCGAATAATGTGATTTTAAATAATTTTATGCAACGTGGTTTTCTTGGAAATATAACCCAGTATTCTGGCCATATATTGTTTTTGGATTGTTCTACTTGTAAATTGGGAAAAAGTAAGACCGTCTTTTCTTGCTTGTGGTAGTCGTCCTTATACTTGTTTTGCAATTATACATAATGATGTTTGGGATATTACTCCTGTCATTTCACACGGGCAATAAAAATACTTTCCCACGTTCATTGATATTTCACACGGGCAGTATAAATACTTTGCCACATTCATTGATGACTATAGCTATTTTATTTGGATATATTTTCTGCATTCCAAAATTGAGGTGTTAACTGCATTTCGAGCTTTTGTGGCTTATGTTGATATACAGTTTTCCATCTCTATAAAAGTTTTACGATCTGATAATAGTGGGAAATATATGTCACATGACTTTCAGGGTTTTTTGCAACACAAAGGTATTGTATTTCAACGATCATGTCCTTGCACTCCTCAACAGAATGGAATGGCTGAGCGGAAGAACCGTCACTTGTTAGATGTGGTTTGTACCTTGCTTTTACAGTCTTCAGTTCCATCTAAATTTTGGGTGGAAGCTTTGTCTACTGCAGTTTATTTAATTAATCGTCTTCTTTCTCAATAGTTGAATTTGTCTCTCATTATTATCGCTTACTTGGTATGCATCCTGATTATCATACACTGTACACATTTGGCTGTGTTTATTTTGTTCACTTGCCTTCTAATGAGCGCTACAAGCTTATAGCTTAATCAGTTCATTGTGCTTTTATGAGTTATAGTACTGCTCCAGGGATTTTTATGTTATGATGTTGCCAATCGCATGAGTGTTCTAGAAATTTGACTTTTTTGAACACTGAGTATTACTTTCCGCACCATGTTTCTCCTTCGGACTGTGTTCTTCTTCCTCATTTTGATGGCATCTCTCGCCCAATTGAGCGGTTTAAACCGGTTTGGTCTATCAGCGAAGACATCCCCCTCCATCTCCACGTCCTTCCCAACCCTGATCCGTTGCCCACTCCAGTGGTTCCTCGACGAGGCACCCGTGTACGTCGTCCTCCAGATAGGTATGGTTTCTCCGCCACTTTATCTCATGCTACAGTTCCTACTTATTCTCAGGCAGCTAAACAGGCACATTGGGCCAAAGCCATGCATGAAGAACTTCAGGCTCTTCAGGAGAATCATACATGGGATCTTGTTCCTTGTCCTGCTGGTATTAAGCCCATTGGTTGTAAATGCGTATATTCAGTTAAGCTGCGATCTCATGGCTCCCTTGACATATATAAAGCAAGGTTGCTTGCTCTTAGTAATAGGCAAGAGAATGGAGTAGACTACAAGGAGATATTTGCTCCTGTAGCAAAGATGACGACTGTGCGACTTGTTCTTGCTATTGCTGCTTCAAAGGGATGATTATTACGACAAATGAATGTTAAAAATGCCTTTTTGCATGGAGATCTTAAGGAAGATGTCTATATGACTCCATCTGGGTTATTCTCTACTCCTTCAGATGTTTTTAAGTTAAAGAGGTCACTCTTAGGGTTTGAAACAGGTACCTCGGGCCTGGTTCAATAAATTTCGTGATGCTCTTCTTAGCTTCTATTTTGTTCAAAGTCAGTATGATTCCTCCTTGTTTCTGTGCAAAACTCCTAAGGGAATTGTCTTGCTTCTGGTATATGTTGACGACATTGTTATTACTGGGACTGATTCTGAATTGATTTCTCAACTTCAAGAGCGGCTTCAAGGTGCTTTTCATATGAAAGACTTGGGTTCTTTACACTGTTTTTTAGGCCTTGAAGTGTGTTATACCTCTGCTGGTATTTTTTTACATTAACATAAGTATAATCAAGAGCTGATTTCTTTGGCTGGTCTTCAAGATGGTCGTTCCGTTAATACTCCTTTGAAAGTGAATGTTAAATATAGTCGTGACAAGGGTGATTTTCTTTCTGATCCTTCTTTGTAGAGGCACCTCGTGGGCAGCCTTAGCTATCTGACTATTACTCGTCAAGAAATTTCTTTTGCTATTCAACAAGTTAGTCAATTCATGCAAGCACCCAGGCATCTTCATCTAGCTGCTGTTCATCGAATCATCCACTATTTGCATGGTACTTCTGCATGCAGTTTGTTCTTTCCGATGGACTCTCCAATCCGTCTTGTTGCTTATAGTGATGCTGATTGGGTGGGGTGTTCTGATACTCGTCGGTCCGTTACTAGTTGGTGCATGTTTCTTAATTCTTCACTGATTTCTTGGAAAAGCTAGAAGTAAGATCGCATCTCTAAGTCCTCCACTGAGTTTGAGTATAGAGCTATGTCGTCTGCTTGTTCAGAGATTCTTTGGCTTCAAGGGCTATTGGCTGAGCTTGACTTCCATCAAACTGATCCTACAACTCTTCATGCCGATAATACTAGTGCTATTCAGATTACAGCTAATCCAGTATTTCATGAGCGTGCAAAGCATATTGAAGTAGATTGTCACTCGATTCATGAGGCATATGATTCACATGTTATTTCCCTGCTCACCCTATGCTACAAAAACAATTCTGATGAGATAAAGCTATTTCATTGAAGATTTTTTCATCTGCATACATATGCCACAAAAAGAAACCCTATGCAACAATCACACCAATTAAATTAGCATATAGCTTGGAAGGTGACATCTTGAAAAAAATAGCAGAAAGATGATGAAATGGAAAATCACATGGTTACCTAAATAATTTAGCATTCAAAATCACTAACAGATAAAATTTCAACCAACAAGGAAAACAAATTACAATTAAGATGTAAATGGAAGCTCACATTCACAGCCCTGGCAGCATCTTCAGTAAACGGTGGAATAATGCTGGATAATGTGCAAATGAGTGATACGCCAAACAAAATACTAGTTGCAAGGAGAATTGATCTTTTTGCACCTACAATACAAAAGTGCAAGTATGATATTTGATTCTAATCACTATAAAA
The DNA here is from genome assembly GCA_947683425.1 of Excoecaria cochinchinensis. Taxonomy (NCBI): domain Eukaryota; kingdom Viridiplantae; phylum Streptophyta; class Magnoliopsida; order Malpighiales; family Euphorbiaceae; genus Excoecaria; species Excoecaria cochinchinensis. Next base: position 25,168,782 of record CANTUQ010000092.1, on the reverse strand, counting down.
CCTTATTATGTTTTTATATAAAAGAAGTAACCCATACAAATTATCAAATACTCATTACAGTCCTAATTTGTAACTCAACGAGTTGACCTCATTTCACATTACAGCTTTCGGGACCAAGTTTAGAATAATGCTTCATAGCTGTATCCCTCTTTGGTTTGGAATGGCTCTAAATATCCAAATTCAGATAACTAGGCAGTCTTATATATGCTATAGAATTAGGGAATGCTAAAGGAAAAACTTTACAGAAGCAGCCCAGAGCAGATGAATTTACAGTAAATTTGACTGCTTTATTAAGGATTATCATCAACTTCTAGGTACCTGTTCAAATTTTAACTTACAACGTGATGAGGAAAGAAATTATTTTACCAATAATGCAACCCATCACAGTTGTATTTGGGTTACTGCCATCTACTTAGATGTAGTGGCCATTTGAAACAGTTCATTCAATGTTCAATGAGAAACTCAAATGCATGTTGATAATATGAACTGACTCATTCCCACTTTTTTCTAATCCTATATAAGAAAATAAGTCTTATTTAACTCGTTGGCAGTCCCAACTTTAGGCCCAAGTGACCTTTAAAAATTTACTTACTAAGATCCAATGCCAAGTAGCTACTTCACCCAAAAGAAAAGCAACTGTCTTATGAAAAATGTGGGAGCTGGAATTCATACAAATAACTATATCAATAAAATGGAACCTGAAAGATGGACATAAGAAAGGATGTAACTCAGAGTGAAGCATATGATGACAGCAACAAAAACAGAAATTATTACATTCCCCAGCCACTCTGGGGTGCCACCTGGGTTCCTGTACAATGCAAAACGATGCAGTCAATTTCTAAACATCTAGGAAAAGGAGATAAACTATTCCCTTAGGAAAGGGAGAACATATTTTCCCTTATTTTATTGAAGGTCAAATTCACTGTATTATGATTCTTGAAATGATAAAACACTAATGAGCCAACCAATATTTAATATTTGCCACCCAAAAACTTAACGCCAGCATAACTGACTCATATTCTGGAAGATTTTTCCAGAGGAACAAAAAATTGGATTTTGTTGAAATGCAATATTATTCCAATTTCTGTTCTTGAAAACTAATCACAATTTTCCATTCTTGAACTGATGTTTGAAAATAATCAAAACCTTGTTCTCAACTTCCTGTATAAGATTTTTTGTTCTCCAATTATTTTATTGTAAACAAAGCACATCTTTTTCACCACATGCCAATACTGCAATCCCAACCCCCATTCAAAATACCATAATAAGAAGCTACATGCTTTAAGATTCTTTTTTTCTATATATATTTAACCTTAAAATTCTACAACATTTTATTTTTCATTTATTTAATATCACAAATGGAACCTATTTACTATAAAAATTAGTAGAAAATTACGAATGTGTTCTTTAATTTTCCAAAGAAAATTAAAAAGTAAAACAGAAATACAAAAATATTCAGGAAGTGATAGGCCTGTAGAACCAGTAAGTTTATGAATCTTTAGAAAGCAAAGGCGAAAATTTGTACTCAAACACTGGCCTTTTACAAAGTAACATGATAACAGTATTATAAAACTTACCTATCAATTCGAACCACAATTCCAACTAATGTGCTAGCCAAGCGAATAAAAGTTCCTGCAGAAATGACAATTGGCACAGCCAGTGCAATCAGTAGGGTTGCAAGTTTGAGAGGCCTTGGCAACCGGGCTGGCGATAGAGTTGCTTCAAGCAAGCCATCTGAAATATTTAAATATTTTGAAATGCATCAGTAAAAGTACCATCAAGTTACTTATCATACGAAGACATCTTTCTTTCCTAATTTCAAGCAAGCCATGACAATATGTTTCTTTCCTATCCATGCTAAGAAAGCCACAAAAGCAAACTTACATGCAAATGCTGGTGGGACAAGCCAAGAGAGTGCCATATAAGATGAACCAATTTTATAATAATTTCCCCAGATCAGAAGAGCCAGCCATTGAACAAATCCAGATTTGAACAGCCATCTTTCTGCCTCTAACTTCACCAAATCAGCTTGGACAAAAGATGACAGCTCCTTTCTCTTGGAATATACTTTCGATGAATGCATTTGAAGAATAATATAACCAAAATGTTGGCCAGTCAGTGCCCCAATAAGTGCAGGTGCAGCAAACAGCCCAACTACTAACCATGGATTTGCAACATAGGGCACTGGTGATGAACATACCAGGGATAGAAGAAAGGCCACAGGAACAGAGAAACTTATTGAAAATACCAATGTAAGAATGGAACTGATACATGACAAGCCCAATGAAATAGCAGCTGGATAACCACCCATAAGCAATGACGTTGTCCATATTAGAAGTGACTGCATTATCACTGAGTTGTGAAGCATGCTTGCAAAACGTTGATTATATACAATCATGTATGTTCCCTGAGATTGTCACATGTCAGAAAAAACAATTACAAACTTCATTTTGAGGTCGCAGAATGCACTCAACGACCTTGTGAATGGAAAATCATGAATATGTATAGTCTCAGTAACTAAAAGTACCAAAATGTCAAAAAATACAGCAGTGTCGTGGTCACTTATTTTGTCTTCTGCAGTTGCCTTGCCTGTTGGGAGCTGAGCTATTGGACCAACTTGAAGCAAGAAAGCAAGCATATTCTCCCCAAGATGCTGAAGAGACCCAGATTTGAGAAACTCTAATTTGTCATTCTGCAATGAAAAGGTTTTTCAAATATTTTTATCACGTCAATATGTTTGAATATGCTCCGTTTTTATCTTTACTAATAATCGACTGGTAATCTGAATATATTCATTTAAATCTTCAAGGACAGGAAGGTGACAATTACAACCTATCCAAGCTTCAAAGAAACTAATTGCATATATCCTTTTATACTTAAAAGAAATTTATTTTTTCTCGTAGTTTTTTGGGAAGATCATCTAGGTCAAGAGTAAAGACTAAATATTCTGACTACATAGCAAATCTGAGAGCTTGCAGCTTAGAACAACTACCTGATCCAAACAAGGCATGTCATGCCATGCAGTCCCACTGTGCTATATCATTTTTTGGTTTTTCTTAATAGAAGGCTGAGGGTAAACCAAAAAAATAGGTTGTAACTTATGTGGGTCAAATTGATAATGAAACTAATTAAGATGAGATAACCAATGAAGCAGAAACCTTGGTTTCATCATGCAGTTCAGCTCAAACAGTTACTCCATATTTTAACCCATTCTCCATGATACCAAGGAGCTTCAAGCTGATGAATAACGCATTCTCTCAAAAGAGAAACCAAAAGAAGGGATATATATATGGGCAATACAATTCTGTTGACCAAACAAAGATGACATAAAGGCAATACCTTGGTGTGGTATACACCACTATTATCTGTGTAAGCAAAGTCAAGCCCTGAAAGACCTGCGACTTCTCTGTATACTTGGAAATCTGTTGCAGACTTAATTACTCCAGATGAAAAAAGATCCTGCACAACTAAAGCCACACAAAAACATCAACTATCACAAACATATACACATAGATAATGGTATAAAGAAACAATCAACGAAAAGATTTACAAACCTGAGCTAAGATATGACCAGATGGGTATTTTGCAGCTGATGCAAAGTTCTCAATAGCCCAAGGATGAGGACCAGCCTGAACATGAAGCAGCATAAATAACAAAAAGAAGGTCTTTGCACACAATAGAAAATAATACCAAACCAAGTGGAGAATACAGACAGTTGCTCAATAACATCTGATGAGTTAAAACCAAATAAATAAATTTAATGGAACTACCTACTATGATGCAGACAACACTCAAGGAAAACACGTGCTTAAGAATCAAATTAAGTATAAATTTGGGCCTAAACATAATTATGTGGAACCATTCCAATCTTGTATGTGTCGAGTTTTTAGCTTCATATGTTCACAGAGATGAGTTCCAGATTCCTAGAAACTATTTGTAGTACAGATCCTTGGTTTATGTGTTTGGGATTTTGCGGTATAGCACAACTGTATGGCCCCAGAGGAGTTTAGCAATTAAAATCATAGTTCATATTTAGGAGTCCAAGAGCCCATCAAGAATGCAATCCTAAGCCCAGATCTGATAGATGCTAGATTTGTGAGATATTAGTCGTTATAATCAGACCTATACTCGACCCATAACAACCCTAAAATCTTACCTTAAAACCCTAATCCAATCTCTCAACAAGTCACATCAGATTTTTTGTAAATCCTTAAGTGGCAGTTCACACTTAAATCCTGTGCATGAAACAGCATCCAGATGCTCTTTTTGTCTTCCTACTCTTTAGCCACTCATCATCATCATCAACAACAAAAGAAAGGAGAAAAAAGAGGAAGTAAAAGGAAAAGATCTCTGTTTGTTCCAAACATCTGAAATCCCTATTCTCATTGAACTAGTTGGCCTAATCACATAGTAACACACAGAAAAGGGAAAAAAAATGTATTCAGAAAAGTATACCTGAAAAATGCCAGACTTTCCTCCAATACCCATGGCCTCCAAATCAATAGCCATACGAACAGTATTACTCCAAGGATGCTGCACCAGCAGAATACATTTTACACTGCCACGTGAGAAATATTCTAGAAAGAAATGTCTTTGAGATTCCAAAAGCAATTACTTTGACTTTTATGAGAAATGCTGCAGAATCATTTTTATCAACAAAATATATAGCAACCACCTTCAGCAAGATCATGATTGAAAAGGGAAAAAAATAAACAGAAAGACAAATTTCATAAACGTTTTTCGATTCTTTAGACAAAATAGTTTATAGATCTTGATGCTAAAAGGTAAAATTGGGGAAAAGGCAATACTAAGTACAAGCATTGATTTCTTTAAAAAAAAAAGTACAAGCATTGATATGCATCCAACCTGAGTTATAAAGCTATGAGCACCATTTAGACCTTCCTCTTCCCCAGTATTAAATAAAAATATGATGGCATTCTTGAATCCATGAGCCCATTGAGATATTCCTCGAGCAAGCTCCAACATGACAGCCACACATGAACTGCAATCTCCAGCCCCTTCCCTGAAACATTTCTAGCACCTTTTAAGTAAGAAGGCAGAGCACAAAATTTGTGAAAAGAAACTTGGCCCATTATACAATCAAAGTGCCAAGTATCATAGGAGGGGTAAATTTGTCAATTGAATGCAGTTAGTTAAATTCTGTTATTGTTAGTAAAAAGAAGTTAGTTATTAGCTTTTAGTAGGAGACAGATTCTGTGATGGCAGGATTGATTGCTTCCTTATCCTTTAGCACAGCTGTCCCACTTTTTCCTTTATATCATTGCAACGTCCTTTGGAACCACCAATCATTAGAATACAATTCAGGTTATTCCCCTCTCTCATCTCTCTCAAATCTACCTTCTGTCTTATTCTATTTCTCCCTTCTCTTTTCTATATTCTTCTTTTCTTCATTTCTGGGTTTATTACCCATAATTCTTAATTAACTAATTGTTAGGATTAGTCCTAACACAAAGTGCTTAAACTAAATGTGAGGATTCACGGCCAACTAGTGAATGCCTTGAATATAAAATTTATGAACAAAAAGCATAAGATGTTTCCTAATAATTATTTTTTCTTCCTTGCACAAGATACTCGAAAGAGAATTGTCTTCCTAATTGAGTACTAAATATGAATCTATAATCTATTCCACCAGATTCTGCTTACCACAACTTTATTTATAATTGAAATCTTCCATAAGACCATAGTTTTTTCTTACCTACTCATAATATAAGCAAGTCATTGACCAAAGAATGAAGCTTCAATTGTTTCATAGGAAATTTCTTCACTTCCTAAAGTTTAGGTGCTTAGGAAAGTTGTCAATGAAGATGCTTTCCGATCAAAGCAAAAATTGAGTCACTTTCAAATAAAATCAAAACCCTATAAGGGATCAATGCAAGGATGTACTGATTAATAAACCGACCATTGATAATTGTTTTAAACCAACACCAGCCCCCAGAGGTCACCACTATCATCAGTATTGTACGTATTTTTCTCTCATACTCCACTATTAGTAGAAAGACATTGAAATCGACAAAGGTCGAAACATTTACAGTCATATTCATCAAAAGAAATAAACCAAACAATTTCCAACTAATTTTTAGTATCACAATCAAGGAGTAGAACATAAGTTTTTCAACACACACGTTTTCTTCCCCTGTGAAACAAATGAAGCCTAAAAGTGTGCATCGTCTAAGCAAGTTCTTAGACTTCTTCTTTTGACACTTTAATATATTGTCCGATGCTTCCATTTCCAATGTTTGCATAACCTTGTATGCATTTCGGACAAAAAAGACAAATAGAGAAAAAAGTTACATACAAGGATAATCACTACATATTCTAAAAAGAACGAAAAAGGAAAAAGCACTTGTTTACATAAATGAAACCATATATGTGAATAAAAAAGAGAATATATAAAGTTTTAATCTAAATAATATCAGATTAGAAAGACGAAGATTGCATACGTTGAGAAAACCGTATCAATATGAGAAGAGACAAGAAGAGCATTTTCTCCTGCTTCAGATGCATATTTTGGCAAGATTCTTAGTATAATGTGGTTAAGATCTGAATAAACAAGTGTTTTCCCCTTAAAGAGGCCGCTGACCAGATGATTTGCACCAGATTTTGTATGGAAAAGATCCACTTGGACATCAACCTCCCAATGAGCCTTTCTTTTAATATTTTCTGCTGCTGCCACGACATACTGCAGTGGAAGCATGTTAAATGAAGATATCACAAATGGTTGCACAAGAAATTGAAGTGAAACAGTTATGACAAGCCCAAGTAAAAGTAAAAGGAAATACATTATTAAACCTATAAGGTCTAGAGTCCTTTAAACCAAAAATATGGATTGCCAGTATAAAAACATATTACGAAGTTCGCAAATCTCGTCATCTTGCTCCCATCTCCAAACCAAACCAAACACCAAGGGTGCTTTTATACCAGATAGTTCTCAGAAATAAAACCATCAAGAAAGGAAAAACAAATAATGCAATACACTAAATTATAAGACAAATATTTTCCAAAACACAAGCGGAACTTGTCAAACTTGGCTTCATTAGTTTTCAACAAGCAAAAGGCTTCTGCATTGACACTGATACTATTTAGGAAAATTATATCTTTCGATCCTTGAAGTTTTATGGCTTGTTTTTTAATCCCTCAGTGAGTCCAAATTAAGCACACGTTGTATCTAAGTCCCTATTTGGACTTGATGTATATTAAAATAACTATTTAAGTATCCAATAAAACACAATAAAAATTGAGCGACCAAATAGAAAAACCCCATAAAATTCAGAGACTCATAGATGGTTTTCCTCAGCTACTTAGAAACTGAAGTTCTACAAATATAACTGCATTCTTTTAAATAAGTCAAAGCCAAACTCTTTCCATCCAAATTTCCAAAACAAAAATCTATAAAATATGAGATATTTTTCTAAAATTCACAGCATAAGCAAATTTAAAAGTTGAACAGACTCCTGAAATACCATACAAAGAAAGACCTAAACTCATTAGCAATAAAACCCAGATCCATAAAATACCTGCAAAGCAAGGTCTAACGAATAGGAACCAACAGGATGAGGACCCAATTGAGTTAAAGCACGAACATGTTGCAAAGCCTCCACCTCAGAAAAGCCCCTCTTGCCGGCCTGATCAGCGGTGAGAGGCAAAGGCAAACTCTGAAACTGATAGTAGTAAACTGCCCAGGAAGAGTAAACTATAACCCCAAACAATATAAGCCAAACAAATTCAGACCTTGCCCGAGTCCTTCCATTTATCAAACCACCCTGATGCGGAGCATTGATGCTGCTTTCTCTGGCAGTATCATCGCCGTTGCCAGAATCCTTACCAGTGGGGGGTTTTGATTTGGAGGAAGAAGAGTCTTGCCTCTTACGCATTATTGAATTGAATTGAGATTAAGAGAGAAAGAAAAGAATCAAAGGTTTGTTTACGATAAGATTGTATTTGTATTGTATTGCATTGTTTGTTATGTGTCAATGATGGCAGTTTGGTTGACTTGTTTCATTCCTTTTTTTATATATATGAAGAAGAAAACAAGCAACAAAACTACATCAAAACCGGCCTAGTAAACAAAGTTCCCATGGCGTCATTAGCTAAGCTATTACCAAGGCCAGCGGGATAGGAAGAGTGATGAACACCATCTGCTTTAAGAATTTTAGAAAGCAACACAGAGGAGTCATTTGCTTAATAATTTAATTGTTAATATATACAGTGGAAAGAAAGAGAGAATTTGACAATAATAGATATTTAAGCTCAACAACAGTTCATGAGTTCTGATTCACAAGAAGAAAAAAAAAATTAAACAACAAAATGAAAGAAGAAACAAACCGTAGAGCTTTTGGTACCTTCTTTCGAAGATCAGCTCACTAGTGTCGAATCGATGGGCTCTTTTCGCATCGAATTATACTGCAAAAATACAAGAAATAACCAAATCCTCAAATGTTATATTACACTTAAAAGATTTCTTAGAGAGTGTGAATTTGAGGCTTGAGATTGAGAAGAAGAAAATAATAGATTTACAAATAAATAAAAAGTTGAGGAAAAATCATGAGATTGAGCAAATAACAGAAAAAAACTGAAGATTTTTACCCTTTAACACAGAATTTGAGGCTTGCAACGAAATTTTAGGTCTTAATTTAACTTGAATGAAAGATTGAAGTTGAAGGTAGTGAGAGAGGAGACAGAAATCGATGAATAACTGAGAAAAAAAAAAGAGAGAGAGAGAGAGAACAGAGGGACAGGAGGCGCCGCAGAGAAAGAGGAGAGAGTTGGGTTTCACACAAAGTAGTTTTCATATTGGTTTAATGAAAGAAAAGTAAGTTTATATGCTTGATATGCTTGAGCTTGTCATGTCTTTGACACTTAAATTTAGGTAGGATTGATGATGAATATGATTAAAATAAGTTACACGTGTGATGATCATATCTGTGTGACACGATTGTATGGTTTTAGGAAAGCTATATGGTGGCAAAACATGGTTTAATGATTATTTGAGCTAAAGAAACTAAAGGAGTTGTGAAAATAACTTGCATTATAGAAATGTGGGGCCTCACGACTATGAGGTCCAATTGAATCATGGCTGTGACCTCTAAAAATTCTAAAATGGGGTTTAAATCAAGTATAAGGCCACACAGTCCTAGCCCACACAAGAACACACGACTGTGTGCCCTCTTACTACACAAATTTCATGTTTTTTCATCCTGTTTCAAGTACTAAAATGAATCCTTCTTTATGGAACTCACATAAAACCTAATTAAATTGATAATGAGGCATATTTGGGTATGATTAACAATACTTCACATCATCATTAAGTGATATAGTTAGTTTATGTTAGATACGTATGCCCTAGAGTCCTAATCTCATATGCATTGAGCAAATAATTAATTAAGAGTTAATTAATAATTAATACTCTATTTTTTTTAGAGTTTTAATTCTACTAGAGTTTAACTTTTAACTTGGAATGTAAAAACAGAAGTGGGATAAAAGATAGACATATAAAAGGATAAGAAGATCACTCTCTTTCCTCTCTCCTTCACCGGCCGAAATTTTCCTCTAGCCACAAGGAAAAATTCGGCAGCCTCTGTACTCCAATTTTTGTTCTTTTTCTTTTTTTTCTGATGTGGACAAGTTGTAAGTGTTCTAAAGTTGGATATTGCGGTTTGCGACAACCCGGTGCGAAGGAAATCGATTGATCAACAAACCTCAAAGGTGATTTTTCCATTCTTTTAGAATAACAAATATAATTTCATGGCAAAAATCTTAATTTTATTTGGCTAAATTTTAAATTTTGCATTTATATGTGATGCATGTAACTGAATAAATTCCAACATGGTATCAGAGCCTGGTTTTTAGCCATAAAATTATAATATATTAATTTTGCGAAATATTTTTTTATTTCTGAGTTAAGTTATTTCATAAATTTTTAAAATTTTGATTTTGATATTCATGAATGTTAAATTAAGAAATAATGATTTTTTTAATTGTGTGATTAAAAAAAAAAAAGAAAACCGATTTTCAACCGTAGAGAAAAGTCTCTGCACAAAAGAACAGTCCTGTACGAAGGGAGGGGCTGTTCTAAATTCATTTATTTTTTGATCCATGTAAAAATTATTTTGATGATAATTTATAGTTTTAATATGTGATATTAAATCATAGGATCAAACGGAATTAAAATCAGTTAAGTTTTGCATGAAAATTGATTTGACCAAAAAGTTTAGTAAAATTGTGTTCTTGACTAGTTTTTTGGAAGAACAAATTTTGATCTTAATTTTAAGTTACATGAGGTGTATAAATGTGTTTTTAATTAATTTGGGTCCTAATTAAATTGAATTTAAATTAGTAGGCTAAAATCAATTAATAAACTTAATTAAGTCTGCGGGCTTGATTTAAATTAGTATATGATTTGATGGGTTCAATGAGCTAATTTAAATTAAATTACAGACTCTAATTAAATTTATTAATAGGTTTTAGGGGCTGGAATGAGCTTGGAATACACATGGCCCAATCCCAAAGCCCAAAATGGTCCAAATGCACAAACTTAGTTTGTGTGAACACATTATTAAAATTAATGGTGTGGATTTCGGCCCACCCCTAATTTTGATCCAAATTGATTTTAATTAATTTAATATGATTAATTAATTAAATAATCAATTTAAAATCAATTGGATTGATAATTAAGACGAGAACATATGCATGCAAAAAATTTCCTAAAATGGATAGTTTCCTAAATTTGATCATACTAAGACAATAACTTATAAATAGTTTTAAGAGTTGAAACAAGTTAATTATTCCATTTATAACTCTAACTTATACATTAGAATTGCATATAAGGGTATATGTTTGGCATGATGGTAAGTTATGAACTAAAACCCAATGTGATTGAGCATATTGCATGATTCGGCCCATTCATGTCCCGGCTAATTGTTTTTCTTTAGATATTTTTCTAATTGTAATATGTCCAATTGTTTTTCTTTGCATAATTTTCTAATTGTAATATGTAATTCGATTACATAGAATAGAATTAGAAAAATAAAAGAAGATCACAAGTAAATGAGCAAGATGGGCCGATAGAAGATTGAAGATTTTGTAATAGTTTTTCTTTGTTTGATCATGCATACTACCTAGATTAGACCTTTTGATCTCCCTTTTTGGCTCGAGGAGGTCAATGTAGTAAAGTCCATAACTAAGCCATAATTGTATGCTTTATATTTATACGATAGATATAGGTTGCATACCAATGTATGCCAACCATGTATGATGAGACTTAATTAACAAAAATCCCTCTAAATAATATTAAGATAAATTAGACTTCCATTAATTAGAAGAGAACCGGAGTTCTTTATAGTGTGGGTTGTTGACCAAAGTCAAGCCCACATTATATCAAATATGTTCAAATCCAATTAATGGGCCTTCTTAGCTAGCCCATTAGATTGTTTTCAAAGTCAAGGCTAATGGATCTAGAGGCAAGATTTGGGGAATGCATATATGATGTGTATACATCAAGAGTTGATAACCCAATTATCCAATAGTTGTATAAAGACACAATTGGTATGAAGATACCTACCTTTTAAGGATATGGAATTTGATTTGTTGACCAAAGTCAATGTCAAATTTCATATCAAGGATTGGATATTGGCCCACTAGGAAAACTAACGGGTTTTCTCGGATCACATAGTAAGGGTTATTGATTCGCAATAAAATAGTGGGAGTTAAATGGATAAATTAAAGACCTAATTAATGCATACATATACATGATCATGCCCTAAAATTATTTCTTTCTTCATGTTATCCGCAAGCGTACGATTTACCGATTATAATATTTAAAATATTGTTCCCACGAAGAATGTAGATTGATTATTACACACTATTACTACTCGATTTTAATCTTGTTTACAATGTTTAGTAATTCTGAAGATGGAACTAAACTACTAGTGGAATACTAAATTAACTAAACCTAATTAATAATGATCAAAGAAGACAAGTAGAATTAACGATGATGAGTTGATAATTGATAAAACTTAAAATAAGTATTCTTGCTTATTAATGTAATCTTGTCATACAAGCCAAGTTGATTAATATTCCAATTCATTCTCTCGACATGAATTAGAGTGCCTAAAACATGCATTTATAATTCTAACTCTTAACTCTCATTAATGAATTAGTTAATTATACATGCATATTTCAGGATTAATTAACAATCTATAGCAATCATCTAATATTCCGATCTCTCAAGTAATGGTTTAATGATGAAATTCCATTAGCTTTAAGTAGGAATCTATCTCTCAACTAAATTCTTACTTATTATGATCATTCATTAAATTCCAATAGAAAATTCTGCAAATAAGAATACTAAATTGATATGAAGAATAAAATATAATATTTAAGATTCAAGTTCTTAAAACATCATTAAATAATTATAAAGAAGAAGTGAAGGTTAAAAGTTAAAAGAAGGAGATCTCTCAACCCTTTTTCTCTTTATAAAATATGTAATCTTCTACTTTGATAATGCTTTCTTCTCAAAACATTAAAACAAACTTAAGAATTTACAATCACAAAAAAAAAACTGTTCTTTTTACTTACAGAAAATCTTAAATTAAAAATTCTGTCTCTTTTCTTTACAACTGCATTTTATATATATATATCTTCCAAAACTTATGTCCCTTGAAATGCCTCATCCAAAGAGTTGTAAAAATTGGTAAAAAGGTTTGACTCTTCAAGTGACTCTTCAAAATAACTGCTCCAATGGCTCTTTCTGTCGCGCTCGGACAGAACACGGATTTTACTTTGTTGACTTTTTTGCTGGTGTAGATTCCCTTCTTCTTCCTTGCATTGTCGCGCTCGCGACCTCCTTCGAGCCCGTGACAGAACGCGGCTCTTTCTTGCTCATCTCTTCCTCCTTCTCTTCCTTTCCCCTTACTTGCTTCATACGTCGTGCTCGCGACAATATACTCTTTTCAGCTCATATTTAAACATCTTTCTCCTTTGTTGTCCCTTTTTCTCCTACACAACACAACACACAAAAACATAAAACATAAATTGTTTCACAAGCAAATTAACTCAAAATAAAACATTTACTTGACATACTTAGACCTAAAACACCACTTTAACACATACAATTCAGCACACATCAATTCCCCACACTTAAACCTTTGCTTGTCCTTAAGCAAAAATTCAAACATCTAAGTAACACAACACAAATTTTTATCTTCTCCAAAATAGATGTAGCAACTCAACAAGCTATCTTAACTATAAAAGAAGTTAAAAACATGACAATCAACATTCAACTTCCAATGCTCAACAATGATAGACAAAAATAAGTTTCATAGCATACATAATAAATTTACCAAATATCTTAATCTACTAATGACAAGATCAATGAATATAGAGTTAAGATGCTAATAGCCAAAATGTTAGTCTTCAAATCTAGAAATTCAAAGAACAAGAGTAGCTATTTAGGACAAAGATTGAGCACTCGCATTCACTTGCATTTCTCATAGCATTTTTAGACACTTTTTCTTCTTTTGTTTTCTTTAGTGGGTGCATTTTATGCTCCATCCCACTATTTTTATTTTTATACTTTTCTACTTGTGACATTACTCATTCTTTCTGAATGAATGTAAATGAGAAGCCTACTCACTTACAAACAACTTACTCGAACTACATAATATCAACAAGCATTTCTTTTCTTTTCTATTTCCTTTTATATGTGTCCTCATCCATTATTGAAAAGCAAGTTATTCGTATTATGGTTATAGTTTCCTTAAAGCTACTTAAATCCTTAGAACCTAAACTTAAATCCATAACATCCTAGCATTCAAGCTTAACTAGAAAATTGACTACACATTCTATAGATCTTGTAAGTAATAAAAAGAGATACAAAGTTAATCTAAAACATATGCTACATGAAACTTTAACACTTTTACCAATTAAGCATACAAAAGTTAATTATTGACATCAAGATTAACCTCAACATAGTCAAAATTAACATGTAAAGAAACTACTTATAAATGTGGAGAAAATATAAATTAAAAACATACAACATCCATGCATATTAAATTCAAAATAAACAAGCACCTACTTTCTAGCAATCATGCATATATAAAACACATAAACATATAAACAAAACCCAAAATCAACAAAGATAAAGTTCCCTTCCCCACGCTTAGAAATTCACATTGACCCTAATGTGAAACCCAACAAGTAAAAACAGAACATAAATAATAAAAACAAACAAAACAAAATAAGACAAAAGGAAATAGAGTAAAGGAGACTTCTCTTAAAACATTCCACTAGGGGAACTGGGTGGAGACGGAGTTAATTGAACATTTTGCTTGCGGAAGAAAGACAACAATTTCTGACTTAAACTTTGTTGGCTCTTGTGCATCTCATGCATTGTGGCTTCCATGGAATACATCCTTACTGCCAAAGTTCGATTTGCCTCCTCCATCGCATCCATACGAGTTAAAACTTGCCTCCAACCTGCAGCACTGCTACCCTCACCACCTACAGAATTTGACTCCCCGGCATCAACATCAACATCTTCATCCTCAGATTCTTCGTCATCTGCAGCAGCTGGTGAAGTAACAGGTGCCTTACCCTTGCCACCACCAGATTTCCTGGTTCGCTTATCAACATAATAAAAAACTGGAGGCTAACCTCCTCTTTTCAATAGGTTAAAATTTCGCAAAAATACAACATTCATCACAGCAATGTTTTCATCCTCATTAGGCACAAAATTAGATAAATATTCCAAATACCCTAAAATAATCCTTGTAACTATATGCCCCATTTCAATGGATTTAGTCTTAGCAATTGAAGCATTGTACAATCCATCGAAAATGAAAGATATGGAACATGGAATTTTCTTTGCTTTGAACAAGTGACAACACAAACAAATCTTTAACTTGTACCTTATTACTCTCTACTCTACCAAACATAGCATGGCACAGATATTTATACAATAACAACAATACCTCATTTTTAATTAACCTATTGGTAGAATTTTAGTGTCAAAATTTGAAATTCCAGTCAAGTGCTTCCAAGTAATATGTGCCAGAAAGTGTTGGGGAACAAATTATTTACCATTAAGGGAAAAATAAACCATTTGTGCATATCATCAAAACCAAAAACATACTCAATTCCATTATACCTAAATTGCATGTTAGTTCTTTTGTCATCCACATAAGATAAAGTAACAAAAAATTCTAATGCCCAATCCCTACGAACAGGGAATTCCATATGAATAATTTTTTCCCATTTCATGCATTTCAAGTATTTATTAATATCATTATCCAGTCCCAATATTTTTAGCAAATCAAAATCCAAGTTCCAACTCCCTACAATTGATTTTTTAGAGAAAGCCTCAAATTTCTTACCCTATTTTTCAGACAAAAGAGGAAAAGGACACTCATACCTATTTTGTAGGTAGATTGAATCATGGCTCTGTGAGGAAGACCTAACAGCAGCCTTCTTTTTCTTGTCCCCTAATGTCTTTATGTAAACCATGGTAAATAGTTTCAGTAAAAACAGAGTAAACCAATAAAACCAAGAAAAAAACACAGCAAAAACCTAGAAAAATCAAGCAAAATCCAAAGAACAATCAAGGAAAAAGAAGAAGTTAGAGAGAAAAGTAAAAGAAAAATAAGTGCAAAGTTGTAAAAGAGAGTGAAAATGGGGAATTAGAGCTCAAAAAGTATTTATAGGGGGTAAAATTAGGGTTCCAACGGTCAGAATTCCCCTCATTAATTCAAATACCGTGTTTCGTCGCGCTCGCGACACCCGTAGCGCCCGCGACAGAAACAAATTTCGCTCTCTGTCCCGCTCATAAAGCCATGCGTGCTCGCAACAGAAGCAATTCCTCGATCTATCGCGCTCGCGAAGCCATGCGCGCTCGTGACAGAAGCTTACTTAACCAACTTCCTTGATCTGTCGTGCTCGCGACAGTAAGGAAAAACACATTATATATTTTTATTTTGAAGAAGAAACTATATATTGGAACTTAAATTAATAAATTTACTTACAAATTTAGCCTATAGAACAAAAAAAACTGTGTTAGTAACACTATAATCAAAATTACTAAAATGACATCTAATTAACAACGCACACAAAAATAACTTATAAATGAAATAAATACAAAATAAAAAGATTATGCAAAGAACCTTTAACCCAAGCATAGAGAGATATATGAAACCTCTCTACCTTGAAAATTTCCTTCTAAGTACACTTTACATCGTTGACCATTAGCTTTAAACAATTCCCCTTTTGCATTTTTAAGTTCTAAATAGCTATGGTCAAACACTTGATTTATCTCAAAAGGTCCACTCCACCTAGACCGTAATTTTCCAGGAAATAACTTTAATCTAGAGTTGAATAAAAAGACTTTATCTTCAACCTTAAAACTTTTATATTTAATATGAGCATCATGTCATTTCTTAGATTGTTCCTTATAGATTCTTGCATTTTTATATGAAATGAGGTGTAATTCATCAAGCTCATTTAATTGTAAACATCTTTTCACACCAGCCTCCTTAAGATCATAATTCAAGGTCCTAATGGCCTAATAAGCCCCATGCTCTAACTCGATGAGCAAATGACATGCTTTACCATACACTAACTGTGACGCGCGCCGAACCCCGAAAGCCCGCTTTAGGGCGATCAAGAAAGGTTCATAAAACTTGTAAGGTATTTACAAGTGTGTCTATTTTGGGCAACAAGGAGATTTCATGGAGTCGTCATCCAATAAAATATTGGGAAAGTTCATCTCGCCTCAGTGAGCCTAAGACGGCGCTGCTATGTCCATTTTGGGCAAGCCAGAAGGGTCTTGGAGGTCCCATCCTAATAGAACATTAGGAGGGCCCTTTCGCCTCGTGGAGCCTAGGACTATGCAAGTTAAAGCCTTTTTACGGGACACAAGAGGTGTCTTGGAGATCCCATCGAAATAGGTCTCTCGCCTCGTTGAGCCAAAAGACCAGAGAAGGTTCGGGACTCCCCATTTATTCATACCTTTGGTTAAGTTTATAATTGAATTTTGAATTTGGTATTTCATCCCTTTTCTCATTCAATTTTCATGCAATTTAATTAAACGCGCATGTCAATCACATAATAAAAGCGAAAAATAAAATAAATGAAAGCAAAATAAATTACAACCAAACTAGGGGCGAAATACAACTGTAACACCCCGAACACACCCTAGTCGGATTAAGGTAGGTTTAGGGTGTAACGGAAACCGAATGTGGTTGCGATATGAATGGAAGTGTCAAAAATGATACAACCGTCATTAATTCGAAAGTTCGATTAGTTTCTGTAAATGGGATAATTATATCATCGTGCCTCAAACGACATGAAGAGAATTATTCTTGGTGATTAAAATGTGTAATGGGATGATGGAAATGATTAAGTGTAGTAAAGGACGTCATCGGTATTAGGTGAAAAGTTAAGGGTATTTTGGTAATTTGCCAAATTGTGACTTAAATAAACTAATTAAGAAGATTTGTATGCCAATGTTTTAATTGGAGATAGTTATTTGCCAAATGTATGAAGAAACAAAAGAATAAAGGACTAAATTGATATTCAACATAAAAATCTAAGTGTAGCCAATAGGAGCATGGCATGTGGCTCAATATAGACCAAGTATGTAAAAGAGGAAAGAATGAGATAGGGGTACACGGGTTCTTTGGCTGGAAAACTCAGAATTTTGCTTCTCCTTTTCTCTTTGTTCTTCATCTTTTAAATTGGTAAAAGAAAGAGAGATGGAAGTTGGGAAAAATTAAGCAAGAGTTATTGATTTAGAGGTAAATTGTGTAATTGTACCTCTTCTTCTTCTTCTTCTCTAATTGTAAGTTTCAGAATTTATATAGAAATTATGTTTATTAGATGTGCTAACATGTAATTTTATGGGTTTTGATGAGGAAATTGGATGATTGTGATCATGAAAGAATATGGGAGTAGAGGAGTGCAACTAATTGAACTAAAAGGAGCAAAGGAAGTGAGGTTTGGAAACTAGTTTGATTTGATGTGTTTTGATGATAAATAATATGATTTGAGATGTATTTGAATGATATGTGTTGAATCTATGATGTTGATAGTGAGTGTTGGCTTTAGATTGTTAAAATTGTGCATGTGAGTAGGATTTGATGAAAATTGTGTTAAGAAACACTTGACCTTTATTCGGTTATTAGGTTATATCCAGAGTTTTAGAACTCTAAATGGTATGACAAAAGTGCCGTTTGAAAGCTAAGACATATTCCTACAAATGTCTTAGAAATAAGCTTGAGCAAATTCTAGCTCTAACTATCTCAAAAGTGGCCATGAAGTAGAGCTATCTTCCCTAGCCGGGTTTAGGGAGCAGTGTATATTGTTTTGTTCATATCTGGAGATTTAGGTGTCCAAATGAACTGAAATTTGTTTTATATGAAAGCTAACATCCTAAGTATCATTTGTTAAGAAGGATGTTTGGCCTAAAAATGAGGTTTATATGTCGGTTTAGGCTATTGAAGTTTGAAATTGGAAAGGAGTTAAAACATTTGCCCAGTGTCACCACCTCAGGTGGTGAAATAATCTGCCACACCCTTAGATGGTGAAATAATCTGTCACACCCTCACGTGGTGACTTCTGCCCAGTGTCACCACCTCAGGTGGTGAAATAGCCTGTCACTCAAAATATCACAGCCTTAGGTGGTGAAACATTCTGGTTGCTTTCTTTAAGCATTTAACACTCTTTTTGGGATCTCTAAAGCTTCCAATGGATATTTCTTTTAATTCCTAACTCATTAATCATTGAAGATTAATAAAATTAACCTAAAATTTACCTAAAAATAGTCTATAAAACCTATTAGCAAAAGTAATAATACATATAATTATGTGAAGAATAGTAATGGAATGATAAATATATGTGTTTGAGCTCGATGTTAAACTCAAGTGATGTGTATATGCCTATGACATGGTGATTCTTGAACTTAACTAAGTATGTAATTAATGACCATGAACACGTAAACTTGAGAAGTGTAATGTGTACGTAAGTGAAGTAAATAGTTGATGTGTCAAGTGCATGTGTAAAAGAGAATGTGATCATGGATGGTATATGTGTTATGAAAATTGATCAATGTGAAATGGATAACATAATTAAATAACTTAAGCCTGCGAGTCAAGTAGTGGATAGATAGGCATGCCTATAGGGTCAAAGTGCTGCAGCCCAATGCGTTTAATGTGTCTGATTCCTTGGGAATCACAATGCGTATAATTCTTGCTGGATTTTATTATATTTGAAATGATATTACTGTACCTGAGGGTACCAATGCGTAAATATCATAGTACCTCGGTGGTACCAATGCGAAACCCATTATCCGCGTCTTTGAATTGCAGGCAACTTAATAAATGGAAATAATAATAATACAACCATTATGTATGTTATATTCTGGAATTATGAGATGCGTTGCTTAATGCTCTATGTGTATGAGAATGCTAAATAAATCATGACATGCCTAAAATGGTACTTAATGTGATATGGTCAGTTAAGTATGATCTTTTGCGTATAATGTATGATGTTCTATTTGTGTGATGTATTACTTGTTATGTGTATGTGTTTCCCACTAAGCTTTATGCTTAGCACGGATTTTCTTTTAATCCGTGTAGGTACTATTGATCGGGTCTTTCGAGAGTCTTTCCGCAGCAGTCCAGGCCAATGTAAGCTTATGAAGAGTTATTAGAGTAGGATTTGTATCGTCTTCGGAATGTATGCAAGATTTATAATTTTAAATTATAAGTTTTGTGAAAGTGATATTGGTTATGTAAAAGATCTGTCGATAGTAAATCCTGAAGAAGTTTACTTTATAATGTGAATTTATAATGAATTTATAGTCAATTATAATGTGTTTTTAAAAATGAAAGAAATTTTATAACCCATATTTTAGCTTAAAGGTTTATAAGTTTTACATGTTTATTCGGTAATGCCCTAGACTGTCGTCGTGAACCACCGGTTCACGGTATGGTTTACTACGTACGGGTAAGGGGTGTTACATTTAGTGGTATCAGAGCATAGGTTTAGTCGGTTCTGGACGACTAGACTTTAGAGTTCAGTCTATATAGTTTTTGCATTGGCCAATGCGGAGGTTTATTTTTGTATAAGTGTTGTGGTAAGAGTGGATAGACGTTGATGACATCAGTAATGAGACAGTTAAGTGTGATATGTGATAAGTTATGATCAGCCTATTATGAATTCATTTCCTGTTATTCAGGTATTGGATGTAGCTGTAGAGATTTTAGTTAGAGAATTGTATGTAGTACAATATAAGTTATGTATAAGTTTACCCTGAGGGGAAATATGGAATAAAGGATTAGACAATGCTGGATTTTCTGTAATTGAAAGTATTTTAAGGATTGTGACACTCTGTACACCTGTCAACTACTTTATTGATGAGAGCAATTATTTGAATGTGATACATCATGGGGGTTGGGCAACTTGCATTGCCATTATTTGAACTGCATTAATATATTACATCATTCTGCATATATAAATCATTTAGCATTCATTACATCTATCTTTGTTGACCCTTCTTGATGAACATCAGACATGTGCATTTGCCTCCAGTGATAGGAAGCTGACAGAATGTATATTGAGTGTAACAAAGTTGAGTGAGTGTAATAAGGAATTAGTTCTTCAACTGGAAAAAAAAAAGAGAAGAAGAAAAGAAAGAAAGAGAAATGAAGGATCACGGAATGTGTATAAGAATGAATAAGAGATTTGTGTCTATAGAATTGGTGGGTTTGACCCTTCTTTATTAATGAATTAAGGTATAAAATAAGATAAGGTTTCTATAGATTTTGGAAAAGGAATGGAATTGTCTCTGATTAGATTAATTTATTGGCTATAGATTTGAGCTTGCTTATAAGAGTGAATAAAATTGTGAACTTTTGTACAGGATGGCTAAATAATAGATACTGTAAGATATATATGATGTTTCAGAAGTGATAGACAAATTGTGACTAGTGATACTGGTAATTTGGGAGCGAATTATTATAAATTATTTTGATTAAGAGAGGAATTTAGTGAATGTGTGAGCAATTCTGTATTTAAAGGATGAGATGTTTTATGAGGAAGGAGTTAAGTGAAAATATTGACATGATAAGCTTAGGTTAAAGGTATATATATACATAAAAATATATGATGAATTGAATATTGTGAGTAGGTGTATGTCATGATTGTATTGGAATTTGAATAAGGAATAATTCGATGAAAGAGGTTATATGTACATATGATGTGATAAGGTGGATTGAGAATGACATTTGGGACCTGATAGTAATGAAATGTAAACGATCTGTAACCCAAATTTTTGTGATGCTTATTTGAAAAGACGGATTTTCGGATATATGTAATGATACTAGTAAGAGTGATTTGAATTGTACGATGATTATGCAAGGTGGCATATGGTAACAATGACAGTTGACACTGATATTAGTGAAACAATTTGCTATTTGGATAGCAACGTTGAGGATTTCTCAAGCAGGTTATTATTGTTTCGAGATAATAACCATTGGTAACAAGGAACAATCAGAAGTGTAAGTAAACATTAAAGAGCTTTATAAATTATACTATATGACAGGAAGTAATAAGATGGATTATGTGCGAGGTAAAGCGTAAATATTGCATGATAAGTATAATGTAAGTGTGTGTGAATGTTAGTGATAAAGTTTTGATATTCAGAAAATCGGATATAAGTGAATTTCGAGGACGAAATTCTTTTTAGGAGGGTAGATTTGTAACACCCCGAACACACCCTAGTCGGATTAAGGTAGGTTTAGGGTGTAACGGAAACCGAATGTGGTTGCGATATGAATGGAAGTGTCAAAAATGATACAACCGTCATTAATTCGAAAGTTCGATTAGTTTCTGTAAATGGGATAATTATATCATCGTGCCTCAAACGACATGAAGAGAATTATTCTTGGTGATTAAAATGTGTAATGGGATGATGGAAATGATTAAGTGTAGTAAAGGACGTCATCGGTATTAGGTGAAAAGTTAAGGGTATTTTGGTAATTTGCCAAATTGTGACTTAAATAAACTAATTAAGAAGATTTGTATGCCAATGTTTTAATTGGAGATAGTTATTTGCCAAATGTATGAAGAAACAAAAGAATAAAGGACTAAATTGATATTCAACATAAAAATCTAAGTGTAGCCAATAGGAGCATGGCATGTGGCTCAATATAGACCAAGTATGTAAAAGAGGAAAGAATGAGATAGGGGTACACGGGTTCTTTGGCTGGAAAACTCAGAATTTTGCTTCTCCTTTTCTCTTTGTTCTTCATCTTTTAAATTGGTAAAAGAAAGAGAGATGGAAGTTGGGAAAAATTAAGCAAGAGTTATTGATTTAGAGGTAAATTGTGTAATTGTACCTCTTCTTCTTCTTCTTCTCTAATTGTAAGTTTCAGAATTTATATAGAAATTATGGTTATTAGATGTGCTAACATGTAATTTTATGGGTTTTGATGAGGAAATTGGATGATTGTGATCATGAAAGAATATGGGAGTAGAGGAGTGCAACTAATTGAACTAAAAGGAGCAAAGGAAGTGAGGTTTGGAAACTAGTTTGATTTGATGTGTTTTGATGATAAATAATATGATTTGAGATGTATTTGAATGATATGTGTTGAATCTATGATGTTGATAGTGAGTGTTGGCTTTAGATTGTTAAAATTGTGCATGTGAGTAGGATTTGATGAAAATTGTGTTAAGAAACACTTGACCTTTATTCGGTTATTAGGTTATATCCAGAGTTTTAGAACTCCAAATGGTATGACAAAAGTGCCGTTTGAAAGCTAAGACATATTCCTACAAATGTCTTAGAAATAAGCTTGAGCAAATTCTAGCTCTAACTATCTCAAAAGTGGTCATGAAGTAGAGCTATCTTCCCTGGCCGGGTTTAGGGAGCAGTGTATATTGTTTTGTTCATATCTGGAGATTTAGGTGTCCAAATGAACTGAAATTTGTTTTATATGAAAGCTAACATCCTAAGTATCATTTGTTAAGAAGGATGTTTGGCCTAAAAATGAGATTTATATGTCGGTTTAGGCTATTGAAGTTTGAAATTGGAAAGGAGTTAAAACATTTGCCCAGTGTCACCACCTCAGGTGGTGAAATAATCTGCCACACCCTTAGATGGTGAAATAATCTGTCACACCCTCACGTGGTGACTTCTGCCCAGTGTTACCACCTCAGGTGGTGAAATAGCCTGTCACTCAAAATATCACAGCCTTAGGTGGTGAAACATTCTGGTTGCTTTCTTTAAGCATTTAACACTCTTTTTGGGATCTCTAAAGCTTCCAATGGATATTTCTTTTAATTCCTAACTCATTAATCATTGAAGATTAATAAAATTAACCTAAAATTTACCTAAAAATAGTCTATAAAACCTATTAGCAAAAGTAATAATACATATAATTATGTGAAGAATAGTAATGGAATGATAAATATATGTGTTTGAGCTCGATGTTAAACTCAAGTGATGTGTATATGCCTATGACATGGTGATTCTTGAACTTAACTAAGTATGTAATTAATGACCATGAACACGTAAACTTGAGAAGTGTAATGTGTACGTAAGTGAAGTAAATAGTTGATGTGTCAAGTGCATGTGTAAAAGAGAATGTGATCATGGATGGTATATGTGTTATGAAAATTGATCAATGTGAAATGGATAACATAATTAAATAACTTAAGCCTGCGAGTCAAGTAGTGGATAGATAGGCATGCCTATAGGGTCAAAGTGCTGCAGCCCAATGCGTTTAATGTGTCTGATTCCTTGGGAATCACAATGCGATTACAATGCGTATAATTCTTGCTGGATTTTATTATATTTGAAATGATATTACTGTACCTGAGGGTACCAATGCGTAAATATCATAGTACCTCGGTGGTACCAATGCGAAACCCATTATCCGCGTCTTTGAATTGCAGGCAACTTAATAAATGGAAATAATAATAATACAACCATTATGTATGTTATATTCTGGAATTATGAGATGCGTTGCTTAATGCTCTATGTGTATGAGAATGCTAAATAAATCATGACATGCCTAAAATGGTACTTAATGTGATATGGTCAGTTAAGTATGATCTTTTGCGTATAATGTATGATGTTCTATTTGTGTGATGTATTACTTGTTATGTGTATGTGTTTCCCACTAAGCTTTATGCTTAGCACGGATTTTCTTTTAATCCGTGTAGGTACTATTGATCGGGTCTTTCGAGAGTCTTTCCGCAGCAGTCCAGGCCAATGTAAGCTTATGAAGAGTTATTAGAGTAGGATTTGTATCGTCTTCGGAATGTATGCAAGATTTATAATTTTAAATTATAAGTTTTGTGAAAGTGATATTGGTTATGTAAAAGATCTGTCGATAGTAAATCCTGAAGAAGTTTACTTTATAATGTGAATTTATAATGAATTTATAGTCAATTATAATGTGTTTTTAAAAATGAAAGAAATTTTATAACCCATATTTTAGCTTAAAGGTTTATAAGTTTTACATATTTATTCGGTAATGCCCTTGACCGTCGTCGTGAACCACCGGTTCACGGTATGGTTTACTACGTACGGGTAAGGGGTGTTACAACAACCCCCATTTGTAAATAAAATGCAAATCATACATAACTCGGGCTATTTATTAAAATGAGGACCTTGGTCCTCTCATGCATAATTAAAAGAAAACAATTTTGAAGTGATAATTTATTTTGGATGGAAGAAACTAGGACATCGGTCCCATTTTATTTAGAAAAACCAAATTAATTAAATAGAAATATTTTTGTGATTCTTTTTTTAATTAACGTGCATAAAGATAAAATTATATAAACTTATTACAAATTACATATTAGAAATAAAATAATGAAAGCAAAAGAAATGAAAATAATAAAAATTAACAAATCAACTCCCAAATGGATCTTCAACTCTTCATGGGCTCCCACTTGGTATGAAAAATACTCACACATAAAAATAAGTGTTGAAAATAAAAGAAAAAACAAAACAAATAAAAGTGAAGTTAGTAAAAAATTAATTAAACATATAACTTGAAAACAATTAAATTAATGCAAACAAAATTGCACCATGTATGACAAGCCAATTAAAATGACATAATAAAAATATGCAATTTAACAAATTAATAAAATCAACATGCTAAAAAAAATAAAATAGTGTTAATAAAATTTAACATGCATAAACAAACATAAAATAATAATTATAAAACTCAATATGCAAAAAACATGAATAGAAAATACAAACATAAAATTCAGCATATGTAAAAACATAAAATAATAAAAACAATATCCAACATGTATAAAAAGTAAAGGTAATAATAAAAATCAGCATGCATAACAAATAAATAATAATAGTAATAATAAAATTAAACAAGAATAAGGATAATAATAATAATACTAATGATGGTAATAACTACAATAATAATAATAATAATACAATAATAACAAAGAATATGAATAATCAAACATAATAATAATAATAATAATAATAATAATAATAATAATAATGATAAAAGAAGATGAACAATATGAACAACATGATCACATGAACAATTAAATAAAAATAATATGAACAATTGAATAAAAATAATAAAATAGTTCTAAGAGAATTTACATTGTTAACTAATCAAATAAAAAGTAAAAACAAGAAATAAGAAGAAAATAATAAGACTAAAAGAATTTACATGTTAACTAGTTAATTAGAAATAAAAAAATAAATTAAAATTAAACTAAGAAATTGAGCCAAGAATGTTTACCCTCAAAATTTATCTTTATGAAAAGAAGGTAAGATCCAATTCCTTGTCTTGTATTGTTGGAATAAAATTAGAAAATAAAATATTGAAAGTGATTTTTTACTCAAGAACAAATAATTTATTTATTTGTCTCAAAGCAAAAATTGTCAATTGAAAATAAGAAAATTCTCAAGAACAAAAATTGTTATTTTTTGCCTTAAAAATTGCTGAAAATTTCTTTAGAAATTGAGAGAATTTGTGCTTGAAAGAAGATAGAAGAAGAAAAAAAAATTTCCTAGAAAATCCCCCCTCAATTCTCACTAAAAAACTCTTTTTATTTCCCTTAAAATTCAGATTTTTTAATTAAGAAATTAAATTAATTTAATTCCCATAACTACAAAAAACCACTGAATTTATTGGGTTGGAAGATAGAAGGCTTTTTGAATTAAATTTTGCAAAAAAAAATGAGTTAAAAAGCATTTAAAATGAAGAATTTATGGCCAAAAGGGCCAAAATAGGCAAAACGGACGAGCAGGGGCGCGGGGCGCCCCGTCGATGCGCCCGATGGGCTACCCGCGCGACGGGCAGCCCGTCAGCGCGTGCTCTGCCTGCGCGCCAGGCACTGCTACAGCGCTGCCGCAGCCCGACACTTGCGCGAAAATTTTTTTTTTATTTTTTTTAAATTTCCTATAAAATATAATAATTTAAAAACTCACTTTTTTCATCACAAAATAATTTTTAAAATACTTTAAAAATATTTTTGAAACACATTTTTATTTAATTTTAAAACAACAAATCGACTAGGAAATCGTCACTTACAACTTCATTCTTTTTGCCTATAGATCGGCACACTTAATTTCATCATTGGGTAATCCTGATCAAGGCTACTCGGGACCCGGTGTCTACACTAACCTATATGGTAACATCCCAATAGGTGTTTTAAATGCAGTTTGATATGCCCAAAGTGCATCATCAAGCTTGTGCGCCCAATTTTTCCTTGAACTAGAAACTATTTTTTCGAGTATCCATTTAAGCTCTCTATTTGAAACCTCTACTTAAACACTAGTTTGTGGATGGTAGGGAGTAGTTACCCTATGATGCACACCGTATTTATGTAATAAAGAAGCAAAAGATCGGTTTATGAAATGTGTACCTCTATCACTTATTATAGCCTGAGACACTCCAAATCTTGAAAAGAGCTTCTTTAAAAACTTCACAACCACTTTTGAATCATTGGTTGGTGTTGCTTTGACTTCCACCTATTTTGATACATAATGCACTCCAACCAATATATAGTTTTGTCAAAAAGATGTAGGGAAAGGACCCATAAAGTCTATCCCCTACACATCAAATATTTCTACCTCTAAAATGTTATTCAAAAGCATCTCATCTCTTTTCCCTATATTACCAACCCTTTAACACCTATCGCATTGGGCGACAAAACTCCTAGTATCATGAAATAAAGTAGGCTAATAAAAACCACACTCAAGCACACGAGATGCAGTTTTTGCACTCCCATTATAACCTGAATATAAAGATGAATGGCAATCCTGCAAAATGTTTACATACTCTTCCTTACACACCTACGAATCACACCATCCCCACCTATCTTAAACAAATAAGGCTCCTCCCAAAGATAATTCTTAACATCAGAAAGAATTTTTTCCTTTGTTGCCATTGTGACGCATGCCGAAACCCAGCAAGGGCCCTCGCGGAATCCGCTTTTAGGATTCGAGAGACTGGTTCGCATTTTTTTGACCATGGGCACCATGAGATATCTTGGATGCTTCCTTCCCAATAGAACATTGGAAAGGAACATCTAGCCCCACGGCGCCTTTGGGCACCTTTAACGTATCTTGGAGTCGCCATCCAATTTACAAGAAATTGGGAAAGGTCTCCCAACTCTATCGGTCTAGACCAGAGATTCGATGTTCGGAACTTCACTCTTATTTATGCTTTAGTTAATTATAAATGAGTTTTTAACTTTTTAGAATTATATCTCTTATCTCACACGATCAATGCATTTAAATTTAAAGGCGCATCGCAAGCATTTAAAAGCAGTAAATGAAAGCGATAAATAAAAGCGGTAAACACACAAGCACACAATTACAAGAAAAATAGGGGCGGAATACAATCCCAATGAAAGGAGATTAAAAAATATGAATGGGGACGGAATACAATCCCCAAAGTTGAATAGAATTGCCCCAAAATTAATTATAAGGGCCCCAAAAGAAATGAATATGAATTAAGAAACAATCAAACAAAATAAACATAAAGAAAGACATACATAAATCGGGGCATTCGTTAATTTTAAGAGCATTGATTCCTTCGCATTTGTTCAAAATTTAGGAACATTGGCTCCTTCGCGTTTATTTAAAGAGGGTTCGAAGAGTTATTTTGGTTGTTGGATTAAAACAGGGATGAGTGATCCCATTTTTTGAGAAAATTGACTCTTCATTTTGTTTGTGATATTTTTCATTTCTTGGCTAAATCAAGGGACATTGGTCTCAATTTTATTAGTAAAAATTCCAATTTAATTATAGGAATATTTTTGTAATTTTTTATCGCACGCGTGCATAAATGAAATAATTATTTACAAGCAAACACAAAACACATGAAAGGGGGTTAAAAAGATCTCACCGAACCGGAGTGCTCGTCTACATGTCGTGACCCATCCGGGGGGTCACGGGCTATGCACGCAAAGCGACTCAAATTTAATCCTCAGACAGCAAAATAACACAAAAATATTAGTAATAATTCTAAACAAAATTAATCAAGTAGATACGAAGTAAATATTGAACACAAATACATAATGCTAATAATAATAATAATAATAATAATAATAATAATAATATAAGACAATAATGAGAATAATGATAATAATAATAATAATGATATGAAACAAATAAATATAACATAATAATAATAGTAATAATAGGGATAGCAACAGGGGAAAGACCATACAACCAAATCTATTAACAACAACAACAACAACAATAATAATAATAATAATAATAATAATAATAATAATAATAATAATAAAAGTGACCATAACGAATAATGATATTGCAAAATAAGTATAAATAATAATAATAATAATAATAATACCATGAAATAATAATAATAATATTAATAATAATGATAATAACGTAATCATAAACATAAACACAAATATAATGATAATAATAATAATAATAATAATAATAATAATAAGTAAGCAAGCAAATGTCAACAATGAGCACAAATGGCAATAGTTATAGTAATAATAAGGTTGACGACATCAGAGGCAATCTAAAACAACAAAAGAACAAATTGTAAACCACTCAACATGTCAAAAATATTAACCCCATTAAAATGCTAGATATAAATTATGAGTATGGTAATATTAACAGAAAATAATAATATTAATAACAATAAATAATACACAAAAATAAACGAGACCGGGCCCAAAATATTTACCCTCAGAATTTATAGATCGGAAAATAGGATGCCTTGATCCGTCATCCTTGTCGAATTTATGGTGATAAAATGGTTGAAGAAAATATAAAAATTTGTGTTTTGGAATAAGTTAAATTAAAGAAAATATTTTGATGAAAATATTTTTGGTGGATGATTGAACAAAAAAAATTAATTTTTCTTACTCAAAATCAATTCAAGAATGAAATATGTTTTTTGAAGAAAGAATTTGAAAACTTTGAACTTTTTTGATTTTTTCTTGAAGAAACTATGGCTGCCCTTGTCCTTTATTGAGAGAAAAACGCAATTTTTCCTCTTGAAAAATGGCAGCTCCCCCCTCAAATGAAACCCCAAAAACCATTTTATTTCCTATGTTTCTAAAATGAAAAAAGACCAAATCAACTTTCATAATTTTATTTTTTCAAAAATACCCAAAATAGTGAAAGAAATGGAAAGAAAATAGACTAAAAAAGAAAAAAAAATCAGAAATCGCAGGAAAACAGCGACCGCGGCCAAAACTGGCAGTGTGTGGGGGGCAGGCGCACGCCCCTTCTGCAGTGGGGCGCGCGCAGCATGCTGCCGCGCGCGGCCTCCGCTACGCACGCAAACTGCATTAAGATAAATAAATTTCAATTGAATGATCATACAAGGGCCTAAAGCTCCCTTTCTCCAATGATGGTTAAAGCCTCAGTGTGTGGTCAAAATTGGCTAAAATCAATACCGATACCCATTGACTTTCGCCATACAATAGATGAAATTGAAAAATATGAAGAAATTGAGATAGGTAATGCTTACATGGATGCTTACAAATATGAATCAAATATTTATGATAAGTATTGAATGATTTTAATTATTATGTTGATGCAGATTTTGTAGGAGTAAGATCTCCAATAATAATGGAACCAACTTCACCAATTAATGAATGACTCCAATTAGGTAACAATGATAATTATATTATTATAATTAATTAGTTTTGGACATGAATGCTTACATAGATGGATTGTAATGTAAGATCTATTGATTAATTGTATTTATTTTTGTACTTAATTTTGACAGATGTGAAAGGGAAGATATATTGAATGTCGAAATTAAATGGAAGATATATTGCCAGATGTTAATTGTATTTAATTTTGTACTTAATTTTTTTTATATGTATTTTTTTTATTTTTTATTATAAGTAAACTAATTAATTTCACAATTTAAAAATTTACATGTACTTTTAAGTTTTAGGACACTATTAATTTTTTTTGTACTTTTTTAATTTTTTAAAAAATAAAATATGCATGCATTATTTAAAAAAATATTTTAAAAAATGAAATTAACGTTTTACACTTAAAAAATATAAATAGATATTGATATCTTAGCTTTAGGTGATAATAAGAATAAAGTATTCATATAGTATATAATGGGACGTTAAATTTTGGTGCAATGGAAATAATTTTTAGGAAATAATTTTTAAAAAATAAAATAAAATAAAATATGCACGCGTTATCTAAAAAAATATTTATAAAAATAAAATTAATATTTTATATTTAAAAAATATAAATATAGATAATATAAAATTTATATATTTATAATAAATTATAAAAAATTAACATAACCCATGTAATCCAGTTATAACCCAATCTACCTACCATAAAAAGTTTAAGTTATAATTCAGTTGAATTGGATTGGATTAAATCAATTTAAAATTTTAGATGGATTAGATGTAAAAACAATTATAATCAATCCAACCCATTTTTGAACACCGCTAATGAGAAATAAAGATATAAGTTTTGTAAAAGTCACAATCTAATACTCTAAGCTATTTAAGAGAGGTTACATATAAGTAGTATAAGTAGTTGAAAAAGTGGATTGGTGAGTGACAAAAATTGTCTCAAGGTTCAGGGTTTGTAAAAATAAAGGTTAAAGGTTAAGGAAGAAGAATTTGGGAAAGAGAGGGATTGTGATATAATAGAGAGTAAGTGTCTTTTTGGAGAGAGAAAAATGAATTTCTTTTATTTTCTTTTTTATAAAGTTTGTCTTGTCGTGCCACATGATGGTGACATCTACACTAAGTTGGCTCCTTTTAATAGACAATAAGTTGACTAAGATTACTTCACACGCATCCGACTGGAAATTTCAATTTCTAGCCAATTTCACTTTATTGATACAAAAATAATAGTTCTTTACTTTATTGGGATGAATCGAAAATTTATGATCACAATGTTATATGGCGTATAATCATGTAAACAAGGGTAACATTAACCCTCCAATTTTTGGAATCTAAAAATTAGATAATAATCACAATATTCAAATTTTATTGGAAAAAAATTGACTAAAGACATAATTATTAATCAAAATTGATTATTTTTATATTTATGTGCAATAAGAATGACTAAAAATTCTTAAAGATAATACAAGCCAAAAGATTTTCATCCAGATACAATTATGGATTGCTTTATCATGTAAAAAGTAAAAGCACATTAAAATCATACAAGTTAAAAAATACAATTATGAGATTGCTTTATTTTGCCAAAACAAAAGTACATAAAAATCATACAAGTCCAAAAATTCTCATCCGGACACAATTATAGAATTGACATATTGCACTATTTGTTTGAGCATTTAATGCTGAATTACAAAGTAAGTGCCAATTTTTTGTTACATAAATTGAATAGCTAAAATGCATATAGATCAATTTGCAAAAAATGTAATGCATTGTTGTTGAATTTTTGCTCAAACTTCTAAGCTTAATATCTATGACATAATTAAAAAATTTAATAATCTTAAGTCATTTTTATAATTAATATGTTTCTTTAATAACTATTGAAAATTTTACAATCAAAACACCAATATCGCGGCCTTACAACTAGTACAAATGTATTAGCAGTTAGTCATCATTTATTTATCAGATTGCAAATATTATAGTATTTGTTAGATATAGTTAGAGAATTAGTAATATGTGAAGTGTCGCACATGGACCCTCTTCTGCAGTTACCTTTTTTCCAAAATTTGGATTTAGGACTTAGTGGACTAGACATATGGAGTTGTCACCAATTGATTATAGGTCTTTTTACATAATTATATAAAAAAAATAAAAATAACAAAAAAAAAACTCTTTCCGTAATATTTCAAATATATTAACATTTTAAAATCTTAATTTTATTTATATAATTCTTTTTTACAAGAAATATCACTTTTATATAATATCAAACACTTTTTTATTTCTATTTCGTTTACTTTGCCCTAGCCGCATCTTCTCCTCCGACATCCAGTCTCCAGTCAAGTTCATCTAGTCTTCGGTCAGGTTCAACTCTCCTTTGTCGCCTCTTTCTCTCAGTTCATTTTTCGCCCAACTCTTGCTGTATCTCTAAAATTTTTCTCAATTGTTGTGAAGAATCACAAATAAGGCGTTCTAGGATTTTCAATTCATACTTTGAAGTTTAGGTTTCACTTCATTTTTATAATTATCTGATAACAGAGGAAGTTCCTCTAGTTCTATTGCTAGTAATTGAGATTCGTTGGGTTTTCATTTATTTTTTGCTTTGCATTATCAAATATCCAGCTGACTAGCAGAGGTAAAAGAAAGTCGAAGAGAATATAATTATCTGCTGCAAAATTGAAAGACGAGCAATGAAGGAGAAGACGCAGTGCGACGTCGCAATGCAGTGGCAGAGTTTCGAAAAAAGCTACTCCATCGCAAGAAACTTGAGTCTAGAGTATGATCTGCTCTGTAATTTGTTCTTTATTGATATAATACAACCCCACTGCAGCTTTAATTTTCCCATAAACCGATTTCCTTTAGTTTTTACCATTCATTTTTCTTTTGCCCGATTTGAATTAAAAGTTTTTGTTAAACCTACAATTAAATTAAATTAAATTATTTCTTTTTTCTGATTTATATGATTTCAATATAACTAAATTCAAATTTTATG
The DNA here is from genome assembly GCA_947683425.1 of Excoecaria cochinchinensis. Classification (NCBI taxonomy): domain Eukaryota; kingdom Viridiplantae; phylum Streptophyta; class Magnoliopsida; order Malpighiales; family Euphorbiaceae; genus Excoecaria; species Excoecaria cochinchinensis. The sequence continues at coordinate 25,135,637 of CANTUQ010000092.1, read as the reverse complement.
AAACTTTTAATTAACTATGTTTTTGTGTTTTGAAAGAATGGAGAAATGGGAGAGGAAGCAAATTCACAATCACATTTACAGGGTTCCAAACCCATATCGCAATGAGGTACATATTTATAATTAAGAAAAATGTATATTCTTTTACTATATGCTAATTAAAATTAACCACCTTAATTAAAAAAATGTGCAGGTAGTAGTGGTTGTAGGAAAATCATTAAGTGGACAAGATATATCAATGGAGCTTGTTCAAGTAGCTAAACAAGTTCATCTTAGTGCCAAGTCTCTTGATATCTCACCTGGCCTATATAAAGTCATTTATACACATCAAAATTTTCATCTTCATCACCAGGTATTTAATTTATATAAACACAAAGTTTATGCAATTTATGATAATTACAATCTAATTAACGTTGAATTAATTTGTAACAATTTGCAGATACAATCCCTTGAAGAAGATGGGAGGGTTGTATTTGCTGATGACACTCAGGTCCTTGCTGATACTATCTTATACTGCATAGGGTAAAAAAAATAAAACACAAAAATGAAAAAAAAACACATTAATTAGATAATTAACTGTTTTAAATTACTCAGTTTAGTGACCAATTATATTTCCAATGTGAAAACTTTAGTGATTAGCTGATGATAACTTATAGCTTCTTTTTTACTGTGAGATACTATTTTGGTGGGACCTTTATATTCTTATTTTAGGGTGCAAATCTTATGCCACTGCCACTAGGGGTGTACACGAGTCTGGATCTTTCTGTACCGAACCGAAATTTCGAAAAAAAAAATCTAGAACCGAATTGTACCGTTGACTTTTTTGATTAGAACCAAACCGAATTGTACCGTTGACTTTTTGACTAGAACCGAACCGAATTGTATTGAAACCGGACCGAAAATCATATTGAACAGTACCGAACTGTTTTGGAACCGAATTGGACCGAAAGAACCGATATTTATTACTTATTATATATAATACTAGTAATTTATATATAAATATTATTTATAATTTATATTATATATTTATTATATAAATTTAGTTTCATAATTATTTGTATTAAATATTTTAATGCACTAAATTAATATAATAAATAGTTAATAAATTAAAATGGATATTTCAATTATTAATTTGATAAATTTAATTATTATATTTATATGAATATGCAATTAATTTTATTTACTTTTAGTGTTACTCAACTAATATTTATCTATTTTCGTCACAATTTTGTATGAGTATGTAAATTAAAAATCTATTTATAAATAAAAATGTATTAAAAATGAAATTTTACCAATTGATGTAAATGTATGGATATATAATATTAATCACCTTATCAATAATTCAATTTATTTTTAGCATCACTCAACTAATACTCATACATTTTTGGCATAATATTTATATGAGTAATTGATTATGTATTTTAATAGTATAATTATATACAATTATTGTATCAATAAAATTTTACCAATTAATATAAATATATAAGAATATAATAATCTTACGAATAATTTAATTAGCTTAGTAATTAGTACTATAAAAATGTTGGTTTTTCATTATCACAATATTTTATTTTTCATGAAAATTGTTCTATATATGGATAATTTGATAAAAGAAAATTAAGACATAAAGTAATTGTTCAAGTTCACTACGTATTATGAATTATATATTCTATTAAACTACAAAACCTATAAAAGATGGCTACATTTCACATTTACACTTATAATATAACTATTGACTATAATAGCAATTAACAATTTCTTAACTGTTAAGCCAAATTTAATGAAATTAAATATAATAATTGAGTCAAGATAATAAATGTGAATAAACTCTAAACATAATCATAGTCCATAGAGCTATCTTCTATTCTCTAAATATAATTAGCTAAGACTATATATATATAACTAATTATATGAGTATGTAATTTTCTTATTAATTAATTTGATTTATATTTAATATTACTCAACTAATACTCATTTATATCTAACACAGTATCTAATTATCTATATGAGTAATTGAACACGGATGAAATATTATATTTAGTCAAAACCCCCTATATTTAATATATATGTCAAAATTATAAACATAGTACACATTTTATATATAGTTTAAAGTCTCTATATATCCAAAAAAATAACTAGAATTTCCTTCCACAAAAATAATATGAATTAATATATATCAAAACTTTTGCCATTACTATTAAAATTTTATTTCATATTTACTATGCACTTTTTGGTTGATATAATGAAATGTATAAATAATCTACCTCAAGTGTTTCTGTATACATTGCAAACAAAACCAATTTATTTTTATAAATTCATATATGATTGAGGATAGTAATATGTATAATTTTTATTATCAGAAACTTAATTAATATATGATTAACACACCAATCATCATCAAGGATTATTAAAAATAATGTCAATATTATTTTAGTTGTAAAGCAATATTTTTAAAAATAAAATTTGAAAATTTTTATTGAGTTTTTGGAGTGAATTAAAATTTAAATTTAAAGAATTGATAATTTTTAAAATATTTAAAAATAAATTATTAAAATTATCCGAAATACCGTATTGTACTGTATTATTTTGTTTTGTACCGAAAGAACTGAATAATCGAACTGAACTGTACCGAAAATTAAAAAAAACCGTACCGAATTGTACCGAAATTTTTAGGAACCGAAATTTCAATACAATACGGAGATCTGAAAATCCGCAAATTGTACCGAACCGTGTACACCTCTAACTGCCACTGCCACTTCCTTTCTTCAACAATAAATTATTTATGTATAAACCATCCATTTTCTTTTGCCCAATTTGATTTGTTTAATGTAATTAAGCTACTTTATTTAATGGTAGCAATTTTTATTAATTTGCTGGATTGTGAAATTATTAGTCTACAAATTTAAAATGTTTCTATTTCTTTTCATTTCTTTATGTTGGCAAGGTTAATGAATTTTTGAAGGTAAAATTCTATACTCTTTTTAGTTTTGCTGATAATTTGATAACTGTAGACACCGGGTCCCGAGTAGCCTTAATCAGGATTACCCAATGATGAAATTAAGTGTGCCGATTTATAGGCAAAAATAATGAAAGTTAGAAGTGATAATTTCCTTGTCGTTTGATTTGTTAGGAATAAATAAAAATGTATTTTAAAAATATTTTTAAAAATATTTTGGGGTAAAAAAAGTGAGTTTTTAATTTTTTGTGTTTTATAAAAAATTTGAAAAAAAAAAATCCGCGCGAATGTCGGGCTGCAGTAGCGCTGGGCGCGCGCCGCAGTGCCCTGGTGCGCAGGCGGAGCGCGCGCGGGCGACGGCCTGCCTGTTGCACGCCCCGTGCGCTGGAGACGCCCGTCGGGCACTCCGACAGGCGTCTCTCGCCCCTGTGCGCCCATTTTCGCCCCAATGACCTTTTTGGCCATATTTTCTTCATTTTTAATGCTTTTTTAACTCATTTTTTTTTTGCATATTTTAATTCTAAAAGCTTTTTATCTTGCAATCCATCAAATTCAGTAGTTTTTTGTAGTTATTGGAATTAAATCAATTTAATTTCTTAATTAAAAAATTCTGAATTTTGGGTTATAAAAAAGGATTTTTAAAAGAATTTTGGGGGGATTTTCTTTAGAAAATTATTTTTTCTTCTTCTTCTTTCTTCTCTCAAATAAATTCTCTCAATTTTTAAAGAATTTTTCCAAGTGAATTCTTGAGACAAAAAATAACAATTTTTTGTTCTTGAAAATTTTTCTTCTTTTCATCAAATAATTTTTACTTTGAGACAAATAAATCAATTATTTGTTCTTGAGTAAAAATCCATTTTCAATATATTATTTTCCTAACTTTAATCTTACAATCAAGACAAGGAATTGGATCTCCTTACCTTCATTTCATCAAACTAATTTTGAGGACAAACATTTTTGGCTCAATTTCTTAATTTAATTTTTAATTTAATTTTTTTGTTTCCAATTAATTAGTTAACATGTGAATTATTTTAGTTCTATAATTTTCTTTTTATTTTCTTATTCTTTTGTTTTTTATTTAATTAATTATCATGTGAATTCTTTTAGATCTATTATTTAATTGTTCATATTTCTTATTTTTTATTTAATTGTTCATATTATTATTTCTTATTTCTTATTTCTTATTTAATTGTTCATGTTCATATTATTGTCATCATTTTTTCTTCATAAATAGTATTAGTATTATCATTTAACATGTTTTAACATAATTGACTTATTTTATTTTCATTTTATTCTTCCATATTTAATTGGATTGTTCATCTTCTTTGATGTTATTATTATTATTATTATTGCTATTATTATTATTATTATTATTATTATTGTTGTTGTTGTTGTTGTTGTTGTTGTTGTTGTTGTTGTTATTATTATTATTATTATTATTATATTTGATTGTTCATATTTTTTGTTATTATTGTGTTATTATTATTATTGTAGTTATTACCATCATTAGTATTATTATTATTATTATCCTTATTCTTGTTTAATTTTATTATTACTATTATTATTTATGTTCTATGCATACTATTTTTTATTATTTCTTTTGCTTTTTATACATGATTGGATGTTATTGATGTTATTTTGTATTTTTATGCATGTTAAATTCTATCATCATTATTTTATGTTTTTTATGCATGTTAAATTTTATTAGCACTATTTTATGTTTTTTTTAGCATGTTGAATTTATAAATTTGTTAAATTGCATATTTTTATTATATCATTTTAATTGGCTTGTCATACATGATGCATTTTTATTTGCCTTAATTTAATTATTTTCATGTTATATATTTAATTCATTTTTTATACTAACTTCATTTTTATTTATTTTTTTTAATTTTTCAATACTTATTTTTTATATGTGAGTTTTTGTCAAGTGGGAGCCCATGGAGATTTGAAGATCCATTTGGGAGTTGTTTATTTTTTTATTGCTTTTTATTATTTTGGATTAATTTATTTTATCATGTAATTTTTAATAAACTTTATTTTTATGCATGTTAATTAAAAAACCATAAAAATATTTTTACTTAATTAATTTGTTTTTTTTTCTAAATAAAATGGGACCAATGTCCTAACTTTTTTCATTCAAAATAAGTGTCACTTTAAAATTATTTTCTTTAATTATGCATGAGAGGACTAACGTCCTAATTTTAATAAATAGCCCGATTTATGTATGAATTGTATTTTATTTACAAATTGGGGTTGTATTCCGCCCCTAGTTTTGTTGTAATTTATTTTGCTTTCATTTACTTTATTTATCGCTTTCATTATATGATTGATATGCGTTTAATTAAATTGCATTAAAATGAATGAGAAATGGGATGAAATGATAAATTCAAAACTCGGTTATAAAATTAACCAAGGTATGAATAAATGGGAAGTCCCGAACTCACTCTGGTCTTGGGCTCAATGAGGTTAGAGGTCCATCTCAGTGTTTCATTAGGATGGAATCTCCAAAATATCTCTTGTATCCCACCAAAAGGCTTAAATTTACAATTCTAGGCTCCACGGGGTAGAGGGTCATTCCAGTGTTCTATTGGGATGATATCTCCAAGATCCCTTTGGCTTGCCCAAAATGGATATTATGCGCCGTCTTAGGCTCACTGAGGCGAGACGAATTTTTTCAATATTTTATTGGGTGGCGACTCCATGAAATCTCCTTGTTGCCCAAAATAGACGCACTTGTAAATACCTTACAAGTTTCAATGAACCTCTCTTGATCGCCCTAAAGGAGGGCTTTCGGGGGCCTCGGGGTTCGGCGCGCCTCACAGTGGCGACTCCACTGGGGATAAATAAGAGACTTCCCTTCGAAAGTACCTTGGCTAAAATTTACAATTGAGTTTTAATTTGGAAATTTCATCTCTTTTCGAAATTGCATTGCATCCATGCTAGAGCCTTAGATTATGCTAGTTTGGTCCCTATTTTAACCCCGGTGCGTTCCCGAAGCACGACCCTACGTTCACTCAATGTGGGGAAGTGTTAAGGATAATCACCAGCCCAAGCCTCGTACCTTATGGTATATCAAATGGTGACCCAATCGGTCGTTATGCTCATGATGAGTTAGACCCGTTCGCAGGGACCATGCTTGGGTAACCCTAAAGTATCACTACCTTTTGACCAAAGCTCATGTATTGGCAATAGATACTTCCACTAGCTGAAATGTACAGTAATACCGTGCTTGCTACCTGGGCCATTACATATTGAACAAGATTAGTTAAAATTAAATGGTCTTTCATCAAAGGCTTTCATGCCTCGGTAGGCCCATCTTAATTTAATTGAGGTGTTTAAATACATAATGGCCAAACACTCATACGTGTGTACATTAGATAAGAGATGTTATGTTGCCGGTTTTTCACCGTGCATCATACGTGTCCGATGGGTTCCTGTTAACCCTTGGATAAAGCCCACCTAGAAAAGAGACTATGCTACCTCGTATGTGGGAGAGATAAGGTTGGAAGGATCTATCTGCTTGCATGTGTTTATCTATGCTGCATCAGCACGACAATGCATTGCATTTCAATCATGCATCATCCTAACGAGATGTATTTTTTCAGCCATCATAGATTCACCCGGGTGGTTTAGGGGTCCCAACGGTCGGCTTAAAAGGATTCCACTCTTGGGGTTACCAGAGCTAGTATCATATCAGAGTTCGGATTCTCTTTCAGAGGGTAGTGAGACTTTCTCTTCAGAATCATCAGCTGATACAAGTATGTCTAATCCAGTCAGTGGGTCTGATGCAACCAGGGCAATGATTGCAGAGGAAATAGGAAGAAGAATGGAGGAGTTTGAGGCTAGAATGATGGCAATGATGGGCAACCTTGCCACTACCATAGCTGGGCAACAAGTTGCTGCTGCTCCTATTAGGGGACCAGATGAATAAGGGGCTATTAGAGAGGATCCCCCTGCTATAGTTGACCCACCTGCGGTTGAGCAAAGAGCACCAACGCCTGTTGAGCATAGAGAAGGCCCTAAGTCTGAGGTTGAGCTCTGGGAAGATGAGCAAGAGGAACAGATGGTGGCAAAGGGAAAGTCGCCTAAGCTAGAGGAAGCAATGTGGAGGAAGATGGAGGAGACATTTGAGGCTATGACAAGGATGATGACGGTAGGAAGGGTAATGAACCCAGAGGATCGTGAGCTAGATGGGGATGATCTGATCCCCCAGAACTTCAAGATGCCTGATATTCCAAAATTTGACGGTACCTCTGACCCTGCTGCACACATCAAGCAGTACTCGCTAGTCATGAAGGGAACAACTTTAACTAGGAAGCAGAAGATAGAGTACTTTTGCTTGAGTCTTACAGGGGCTGCCATTGACTGGTACCATGGGCTGGACAGGAGATCCAAAGAAGATTGGGACTTGTTGACTGAAGAGTTCCTAAAGCAATACGATTGCAGTACCCGGATGGAGGTCACACTGAAGGATTTAGAGCTGCTGCAGCAGAATGCTGGGGAGTTTTTCCATGAATACCTCACTCGGTGGAGGAACCGGGTTATGGAGATGAAGCGCAAGCCTGACACACCTGATCAGATCCAATTATTCATTCGAAATGCCAGCCCATACCTGAGAGATAGACTGAAAATGAAGGGGCTGAAAGATTGGGAGTCTTTGAAGGACATTGCTATAGAGGCAAAAGGAGAATATATGGCCAGAAGGGCAAGCAGTGAGGCTTATGCCAAGAAGGGCTACAACAATCAAGGTTATGCCAAGAAGGGCTACAACAATCAAGGTACAACCAAGTCAGCTAGTTCCAGCAGTGGTAACAGAAACGGGAAGACAGCTGAGGATTCGACAACAGGAGTGAATCAGAGGTACTTCTCGAATTTAGGTAGGCCATTGTCATGGGTACTGAAGAGGTTGATGAAGGAGGGGAAGCTACAACCCCTGCCACCTAGGCCAGCTAGGACCCAAGGGGAACCGGGGCATAAAGAGAACGAATACTGTGCCTTTCACCAATATACTGGGCATCTGACAGACAATTACTTCAGGTTGAGGCATCAGATTCAGGATCTGATCGATAGTAAGCAGATCACCGATCCTGAAAAGAGAGAGAGCAAGAAGAAGTCCAGTTTCAATGCTGTGCCACCGCCTGTCTTTATGATTGGGTCGAGCCTACCCGAATGGTATATCCTTCAAGATTTGTATGGAAATGAATACATCGCTATCACTCGCACTGAGGCAAGTGAAGAAGGGATTCCCGTGGTGACGATAGACTGTTGGTCCACTAGTGAGAGTGGAGGCGAAGATGAAAAGGAGAAAGATGGAGAGTTCACGGATCCATGGGATTCGGAGGAGGAAAGAGTTGGGGCTGTAACAAGAAGTGGGAGAGTGGTCCCCGAAGTTGAGAAGCAGCAGGACTCAGTGTAGGCACCTGTAGAGAAGGAGCCAGAAGAAAGTTCAATAGTAAAGCAGCTGAAAAAGACCACGGCTCAAATATCAAATTGGGACCTCTTGAGACAGTCCCCTTCCCACAGACAGAAGTTAGTCGAGGCTTTGAGTGAGTCCACCGTAGCCACTACAATTTCTCCATCTGAGCTGCTAGACCTTGTAAAAGGGGGATCCGGAGAAAGACTAGTGTTTTCTGACGCAGATTTGCCAGCTGAAGGCCGCAATCACAACCGACCACTATACATCAAGGATCAAATTAACGGCAAGCACACCACTTGTGTTATGGTTGATGATGGGTCATCCATAAATGTTTGCCCTTTGGTGGCACTTCAGGCTTTTGGGCTGGACGAAAGTATGTTGAGTAAGTCTGATCTGACCATCACAGCCTACGATAATTCTCGGAGACAGGCATCGGGAACATTCAGAGCTCTAGTTAGGACTGGGCCCATTGAGACAGAAGCAGAATTTGTGGTTTTGCCTATCCCAGCAAATTTCTCAGCTCTGCTTGAAAGGCCATGGTTCCATAAATTGGGAGGAGTACCGTCCACCTTACATCAAATGGTAAAGATACCTCATGAAGGGGAGGTGGTGACCGTAAAAGTAGCGAGAGAGAACCAAGTGTCTGCCTTTGGGATCTCTAATCAGCCATTTAGTGGCTTTCACGTATCAGTGATTGGTGAGGAGCAGGGCTTGGCAGGTAGCCCTCAGGTGATGAACATGATGAAGAGGGTGCACTTCCTCCCAGGGGCCAGATTGGGTAAAAATTCACAGGGGGTGCAAGATGCCATCACAGCACAAGGCCAGAAAGATCGGAAGGGTCTGGGCTACAAAGGAGAGCATGGCAGGAAGAAAGTGTCAGAGAAGATTCCCCATATTTCAGAGAGTTTTGTTCCCTCATCTTCGGTCTGTGCTTATACTGGAGAAGAGGAGCCCCAATGGGTAGATGGAAAGATCGTTCCGGGGTTTGAAATCTTTAATGATGTCTTTGATTGGGATGTTGGAGTTATCAAGTCCGCAGAGAACTTTTGGGATGAGGAGATCATGACTCAGTGCAATATTTGGGACAGGGATGAGCCCGAGGAGATTGTCACTGATAAGCTGTTAGCTACCAGGTTGAAGGGAAAAGAAAAGATGGTAGAGTCAGATCTGAAGTTTGAAGATTTGAAGATTTTACCGGAGGTAGTTGAAAAGCCTCCATCAAACCAGGAAGTCAAAGCCCAGTAGGCTGCAACATCGTCGTCGACAGAAGATGAAAATAATAGTTACTTAGATACTATTTTTATGCCAGAACTTTTTAATGACAATGTTAATGTTTCTGATTACATCAATGAGATGAATAACTTTGCTTACTTGTGTGATGTTTCTAATGATTTCATTTCTCATGATCATAAACATGATGCATTCATCTTTGACATTAACTCAACTAGCACGACTGCATTTAATCTCAAAACTTTGGAGAATCCAAAGGAAATTTTGATAGTATCAGACATAACTCCTGAGGAGAGGATAACATTTGAGAGAATATTGAAAAAATATGAAAAAGTCTTTGCCTGGACCTACGAGGACATGCTGGGAATTGATCGAGATGTAGCCGAACATGCCATTCCAACTTACCCAGAAAGTAAACCAGTCAAGCAAAAGCTCAGAAGACTTAGGCCAGAATGGGCTCAGAAGGTGAAAGAGGAGATCCATAAACAGATTGAGGCTAAGTTCCTACTGGAGGTTAAATACCCGACGTGGTTGGCTAATGTAGTTCATGTGGCTAAAAAGGATGGAAAAGTTCGAGTATGTGTGGACTATCGGGACCTGAATAAAGCCTGCCCGAAAGATGATTTTCCTCTGCCTCATATTGATGTGCTGGTAGATAGTGCCGCTGCTTGCATGATGTACAGCTTCGTGGACGGGTACGCAGGGTACAATTAGATTTTCAACAAGATAGTGGATCTGATTAAGACAACTTTCATAATCGAATGGGGTACATTTGCTTACCGGGTTATGCCTTTCGGACTAAAGAATGCAGGAGCAACCTATCAGAGGATGGCCACCAGAGTTCTCAATGATTTGATCCCCAAGGAAGTGGAGGTGTATGTTGACGACATGATGATCAAGTCAGCTACCAGAGAGGGTCACTTCGAGGCTTTGAAAAAGTTCTTTCAAAGGATCAATAAGTATGATCTGTGCCTCAATCCCAAGAAGTGCATTTTTGGAGTTACCTCGGGTAAGATATTAGGCCATATGGTAAACCAGAGAGGAATTGAAGTAGGTCCTGACAAGGTCAGGGCCACCAGAGAGATGCCAGTGCCTCGAAAAGAGAAAGAGGTTAGAAGTTTCCTGGGAAAGCTTCAGTACATCAGCCGGTTTATTGCCAAGCTGGCTTCAGTATGTGAGCCCATCTTCAAGCTTCTTAGGAAGAATCAGCATGTGGTGTGGAATAATGATTGTTAATTGGCCTTTGATACTATTAAGGATTATCTCCTGAATCCTCCAGTTTTAAGACCACCATGGCATGCCAAACCATTAATCCTGTATCTGGCGATAGAAGACAATTCAGTGGGTGCCATGATGGCCCAGGAGGATGACTTTGGGGTGGAGTTTGCTGTTTACTATCTTAGCAAGAAATGCCTAACATATGAAGCCAAATATGTTGAAGTAGAAAAGATTTGCTTGGCAGTTATTTGGGCTTCTAAGAAGTTGCGACACTACTTTCATTCTTTCAGTGTGCAAGCGGTTGTCAAGCATAACCCGCTTAGGTACCTTCAGGAAGCGCCCTCTCTGCTAGGAAAGATGGGAAGGTGGTTACTATTGTTGCAGGAGTTCGATATCGAATACATCACTAGGAAAACCATTAAAGGAAGAGCTGTAGCTAAGTTCTTGGTTGAACATCCTATTGAGGGAGACTAGTTCGAGTATAATTTTCCAGATGAAGATGTCATGGCCATAGCAGTACAAGGGTGGCAATTGTTCTTCGATGGGGCAGTCAACAGTAAAGGGGCAGGGGCGGGGATCATTCTTACAACCCCGGATGGTGAGAAACTGCCATTAGCCAAAAAGTTAAGGTACAAAGCAAGCAGAATATGAGGCTTGCATCTTCGGATTGGAAGCATTGCTTGCTCTGGGGGAAAAGACCGCAGAAGTCTTTGGAGATTCTTCCTTAGTAATTCATCAGATCAGAGGGGAATGGACAGTTAAGGAAGAGAGGTTATTACCTTATGTGAAGCACTTGAGAATGTTGAGTAGCCAGTTTGAGACTTGCGCCTTTCAGTTCATCCCCAGGGATGAAAATCAATTGGCAGATGCTCTAGCGACATTGGTGTCCATGTGGGATAATCCAACAGGGGGTTACTATAAAACCCGTGCTAATCTCTAGCTCGGAAAAGCCTTATTTTGAAGCTGAGCAGGTGATGGATGTTGGGGTCACCGATGGAAACCCTTGGTACTACGACATTCAGAATTACTTAGAACGGTCATTTTTTCCAGAGGAAGCCACTGAGAAAGACCAAAGGATGATTCGGAAGTTGTCCACTCAATTCATCAGTGTAAATAGCGCTTTGTATAAAAGGCAAGCCGATGGTATCCAGTTAAGGTGTTTGGCGGAGAAAGAAGCCGAAAAGGTTATGGAAGAGGTTCATGCCGGAGTCTGTGGAGCTCACATGAATGGCTTAGCCTTGGTAAAGAAGATCATGCGCCAAGGATTCTATTGGCTCACAATGGATACGGATTGTTAAAAATATGTGAAGCAATGCCAGTTATGTCAGCAATACGCGAATTTAAGGCATGTCCTAGTTTCAGAGCTACATAATTTGACATCTCCATGGCCATTTGCAGCTTGGGGGATAGATATCATAGGCGAGATACATCCTACAACTTCTAATGGGCACATGTTCATTACAGTTGCCATTGATTATTTCACCAAGTGGGTCGAAGCTGAATCTTTCAAGAAGATTGATGCTAGGGATATGGCTAAGTTCATCGAGCGAAATTTAATATGCAGATATGGCCTCCCACACCATATTGTATCTGATAATGGGGTACAATTCTTAGCAGAAACTAAACAGATGCTTCAGAAGTATGGAATCCAGCATCACAAGTCTTTTCCTTACCATCCTCAAGCTAATGGTGTGGTTGAAGCGGCGAACAAGAATGTGAAAAGAATACTGGCCAAGATGGTTCAGAGTTATAAAGATTGGGCGGAAAAGCTACCTTTTGCACTCTGGGGTTATACAACCACAGTCAGAACCTCTACGGGAGCAACACCATTCTCTGTGGTATACGGAACCGAAGCAGTTCTGCCAGTTGAAATTGAGCTGAAATCCTTAAGGGTAGTCATGGAAGCCGAGATTCCAGAAGCAGAATGGGCACAACAGCGATTGTTGCAGTTGAATCTGTTGGATGAAGATAGGTTGAGAGCCTATTATCACAATCAGCTTTATCAGAAGAGACTAGCTCGGTCCTTTGGCAAGAAGGTACGAAAGCACCCATTGAAAGAAGGGGATTTGGTCTTTAAGATGATGAGGCCAGGAGTGCCTGACATAAGAGGAAAATTCAGGCCAACCTGGGAAGGCCCATTCATTTTGAAAAAGTTGATAACAAAGGGAGCAGCAATTTTGGCGGACAGCGATGGGAATGAGTTTAAAGACCCGGTCAATGTCGATAGACTAAAAAGGTTCTATGGCTAAAGACCAAAAAATAAAAAGAAGAGAATAAATGCCCGCAGGTTGAAAACCGAAAAAATGGCGGCCTTACTAAAATTGGGCGCCCTGTCAGGGTGAAAACCGAAAAAAGGCATCCTAGGCAAAAATTAAGGGCTGAGAGAAAATGTTCAATCGAGAAAACCCGAGAGAGCCGATTGATAACAGGAGTTTGATGCTTACAAGATTTATTCCGAGATTAGGTGTAGGCTTGTGCTTTTGAATTCTTGTTAAATAAGGATCATGTATGATGAAATCATATAGAAATGTACTCAATTTTGCAATGAATAAAAGAATACAGTTTACATTTTCATTGTTCTTTAGTTCTGCCTTAAAAAGAAATATATCACTTATTCATCTAATGACTATTTATAGACACCGGGTCTTGAGGCAGTCCAAAATCAGAATTACCCGATGATGAAAGTGATATCGGCTTACAAGTGGAGGTGTTAAAAATGATGTTTTCCTTGTCGAGACTTTCGTTATTTTTAAATAAAAAAAATAAACAAATAAATATATAAAAATATATTATCAAAAAAAAGTTAATTAAGTTAATTTTTAAAATAATATTACTGGGAAGTGTTATTTTTGATATTTAAAAAAAAGGAGAAATTAAATTAGTTAATTAATTAAATTAAATTAAATTAATTAATTGATTTAATTGGAAAAAAGGGGGATTAAATTAGTTAATTAATTTAATTGAATTAAATTAATTAATTGATTTAATTGAAAAAGAAGAATTAAATTAGTTGATTAATTTAATAAAGAAAAAAGAGGAAGAAGGATTTAAGGAAAAAGGTTTTTTTTTTTTTTTAAAAAAAAAAAAACTAAAAACTAAGGATCGCCACTTTATAAGTGGCCATCCTCGGCCACTTTAATTAGTGGCCGCGTGGTGGCCACTTTATGAGTGGCCATCACGTGGCCACTTTTCTTTAAGTGGCCGCGCGCGTGGTACCGAAGAGGCGCGTGGTCTTCCCCTCCACCCGGGCATGTTTGTCCAGTCCTGTCGTTTTCGCTGGTTTCTGCGTTTTTAGTCTGGTTTTCAGTCCGATTTTTCCGCTTCTTTCATTTTTTAGTGTTATTTTCGATTAACAAAATTAAAGCTCTTTTGTATTTTCTCCATTTCGGGACAATCTAACAATTAAAATGGGGCCTTGGTCTTCATTCTGAGGGACGGGATTTTGAATAAAAAAAAATCCTCTCTATTTTCTAGAAAAAGAACAAGAATAGCTTCTTCAAAAATCTTCAATTGGCTTTCAAAACTTTGATTTTTTTCCTAATTTCTCCTTCAACATTTTCAGTCGGGTGAATTGATTTCAAACAAAGAAAAAATCCATTTTCTTTGTTTTCTAAATTTCCCCGTAGATATTATTTTTTAGTTTTTGACAAATTTCTTTTCTTCTTAAATATTTTTCTACACTTTTCCTCACTAAATCTCGATAAAAGAGAGTAGATCTTGGCACTTCTCCTTTCAAATACACAGCTCTGAGGGTAAACACTTGGACCAATTTCATTTATTTATTTGTATATTATTATTATTATTATTATTTTTATTGTGAATATCTTTGCCCTTCTCGCTACAAATGTTATGCTTATTTTCCAATAATCTAGACTTTATTTGCCACTGTTGATGTTTTGACTTGTTCATTAGTTGTTTTTTTTTTCTATGTATTACTTGTTGGACTTTTTGTGATTTTTAACCCCTTTTTGCTTTTAGCCGACAGTTTCTCTCCATCTTTATTATTATTATTATTATTATTATTATTATCACTAGTTTTATTGTTATTGTCACACCCCAAAGGTGGCTTAGTTGGAATTTACAATTTTAATTGGACAATATGGATATGTTGGTAATTTTTACAAGAGTAATTAAGGGCAATTGGGTAATTTACAAGTGAAAAGAGGATTTAATTGCAAGGAATTAAAAGTATCAAATTGCAGATTTTTATTTAGTGAGTAAAAGAGTATTTTAACAAGGATTTATTAGTAATTGTAAGGAGCTGTTGGAAAAAGAGTAGTTAGTGGATTTGAGGGTCCAATCAGAAAATGACATGTGGAAAGGTGAGTGTGTGCATGTGGGAGAGAGAAAAGAGGGTTTCAGAATTTTTTTTTAGCTTCCTAAAGAAGCCATCAGATTTCACTCTCTATCTCTCTTGCTCTCTCTCATGTTAGCCACTCTTTTCCCTCTCCATTTTCTGTTCTTTCCCATTTGCATGTGTGTTCATCCATTGTGGAGTTAGGGTTTGAGTTTTGAAGGGATTTCAAGAGGTAAGTGGCTGTAAGTTCATTGGGTTCTTCTTTTCTTCTCCTTATGCGGGTTTGAAAGGGGTTTTTGAGATTATATTCATGGGTTAATGGAGTGTTATTTTGTTGTTGCAAGCTGCTGAAGAGAAGAGAAGGGATAAAGGAAAGGGGAAGTTAGGTGCTTGAAGAGGCAGTAGACGTTTTGAACTTCATTAACAGGTTTGGGAGTGTCTGTCCATTTTCATTTTTTGGATTCTGTTTGATGTTCAGATGTTAATGTTGTTTATGTGTATTTGTATATAGAAATGCATGAGTTACGTAATGTTATATACATGATTACAGAAGAAAAAGAACGTTGTTATGCATGTAAATGAGATGTATATGCATGAGTGTGAATGTAAAATCCTGGGTTGATGTTCTGGTAATGTCCTCTGTTTGAATAGTAAAAATTCGAGATTTGTATTAATATTGCTGTAAATGTGCTTTAGAGGCCTGAAGGTACGCTTTTGCATGGATATTGCATGGAAAATGGTTTTGGGCAAGATGGGGTTTTGAATTTTTAGTGTACTCTATTTTTACGTTTTTCTTTCTGTCTTTTTACGTTTTCTGAAACTTTCTGGGAAACAGTCTTCTTCTTCAATATGGATTTTAGTACATCAGACTGGAAGAGCACGTCAAGGAGGACTGAACACGACTAGGACAGTCGTGCACAGGTCGGACAGAGGAACACGACTCGGCGTGAAGAGCACGAGTCGTGCTCCTCTTCTCTCGGTGAGGCGGACAGAAGCCATCCCACTAGTGCTCCTTTTTGCCGAGCACGAGTCGGATGGAATCATCCGACTCGGAGGGACGAGCACGAGTCGTGCTCCTTTAGCCGACTCGTGCTGGTCTCTTCTTCCTGCTCGTTGTCCCCCTATTTTCCAAAAGAAATGGATTTCAAATGGATTTCAAATGTGTTTTACATGGGATTTTCGCATTATATGGCATATTATGAGATTAAATGGTATTATCAGTTGATGATTGTTTTATTACAAGATATATGTACATGAATTATATTATTTTATTTCTTCCAACATATATATGAGTTATTAATTATAAAAATATAGGTGCATGACTAATAATATTCTACATGAGTTAAATACATATGATCTGCATGGTTATATTGAGATTTGTATAAGATGCGTATGTTTCTAACTTTAATCAGCCTATATGTATGTATATATATATGAGTTATATGAGTAACTTGCATTATTTTACATGATTTGGTGATGACACTTGAATTGATGAATTGTATCATTAAGCCTGAATAGTCATAGTAGTGGATAAGTAAGCGCTTACTGAGGTCAGTGTGTGTGTGCAGCTGCTATATGTTAAACATTATATGCGGGTCCCATTTGGATCCTTGTTTTGACCCCATGTGGGTCCATACGAAAATGATTTGAGACTTCGGTCTCCATATGAAAATCACATGCTTGAGACTCATGTCTCCATATGCTTGGGATATTGTGTCCTATCAGTATCCATCAGACCGCATCTGCTTCTATAGAGTATTTTCGGGCTAATCAGGCTATATGTTAATATGTGTTGCATATGATGAGATGTACATGGGCGGGATTAAATGTTTAAGATGCGCAAGAATTCATGAATAACCTTGTGATATGTACCTTGTATCTGTGTACTTAGAATGGTGAGAAGTATGTTAAACCTAAGTTAAGATGCATATGTTTTGATGTGTTACTTGCTTAATTTATAAGAATATTTTGTTATACGAGTTACGCATGTCTGAAATGATAAGCTTTGTGGCAATACTTGAAGCTAGGTATGATTTGAGCAGTTAATTGCTTGTAATGTATGTTTATGCATGTCAAGTAGGAAATATGAAAATATGCTTATATGTAATTTAGATGTTTTTGATATTTGAATCAAATCTTAAATTATACGTTTATGGTTTCAATGAGATTATGTTAATGTTGTAAATATTGTATATGCGTATTTCCGTTTGTCTTGTTCCTCCCCACTAAGCGTTATCGTTTATCACGGGTTCTTTTCCCGTGCAGGTGGCGAGTGCGGTTTGGAGTCAGACATCTGCAGGTCGGCCACTAGAAGTCTTTTTGGATGGAGTTTATTTTTGTGTCTTCTGCTGTTATTTTGTACATGGCTTGTTCATAGCAAAATGAATCTTTTATAATGGAACAACTATTTTGGTATATGTATTTGCTTACAAGCCTGTTTGGTAAAACGATATTGATATGATGTATGTTCAAGGACTTGCTATATTATGTTTAAAGGTTTCTTTATATCTCATTTTGGTTTTGTTTATTAGTGTGTATTTGGATTTGTATATGTGTTTGCCCGCGTGGCGCTCCGGTATCCTTCCAACGGGGGTATCGGGGTGTTACAGTTATTGTTATAATCTTTGGGTTTATCTTTGTTATTACTACTCTGTTATTATTATTACTATTATTATTATTATTATTATGAATATTAGTGTTATTTGAGCCACTGCCATATTCATTGTGCTATCATCATCATCATCATCATCATCATCATCATCATTATTATTATTATTATTATTATTATTATTATTGGTCTCAAGCATTCACAATCATTTATGTTAGTATTGTTACATTTATTATTCGGTCACCATCATTTCATGCTACCATTATTATTATTGGTCTCAAGCATTCACAATCATTTATGTTAGTATTATTACATTTATTATTCGGTCACCATCATTTCATGCTACCATTATTATTATTATTATTATTATTATTATTATCCTTATTTAATGTTGTGCCAATATTTACGTGTTCCATAACATTATTATTGTCATCATCATTTCATGTTGCTATTATTTTTATTCCATGATTCTTAACTATTGATATTATCATTATCACATTTATTATAGTCGTCGTTATCATTTGTTTGGTTAATTTTCTTGAAATATTTACTAATATTTTCAATATTATTTTTTGTCCGAGATTTTAATTTGAGTCGGATTATGTGAGCGTCCCTGTGACTCCCCAAGTGGGTCACGACGCGCAGATGAGTACTCCGATTTTGGTGAGACCTTTTCGATCCCCTCTTTATATGTTATGTGTTTATCTGTAAAAATTTTATTTATGCACGCGTGCGATAAAAAGTCACAAAAATATTTATACAATTAAATTGAAATCTTCTACTAATAAAATCGGGACCAATGTCCCTTGTTTTAGCCCAACCATAAAACATCACCACTAAAATGAAGAGTCAATTTTCTCCAAAAATGGGATCACTCATCTCGGTTTTCACCAAACAACCAAAATGACTCTTCGAACCCTCTTCAAATAAACGCGAAGGAACCAATGTTCCTGAACCTTCAATAAGCGCAAATGAACCAATGTTCCTAAAATAAATGTTCTGATTTATGTATATCCTTTTATTTTGATCTTGTGTGAGTATTTTAAATTTATGTTCATTTCCTTTCGGGCCCTTGTAATTAATTTTGGGGGCAACTTTATTTATTTTTGGGGGATTGTATTCCGTCCCCATTCACATCCTTTTTTATTGGGGTTGTATTCTGCCCCTATTTCTCTTGTAATTATGTGCTTGTGTGTTTATCGCTTTCATTTATCGCTTTCTTTATCGCCTTTTATCGCTTTCATTTATTTTCTTTACATGCTTGAAATGCGCTCTTTAATTAAAAATGCATTGACCGTGTGAGATGAGAGATATCATTTTAAGAGATTAAAAACTCATTTATAATTAATCAAAGTATAAATAAGAGTGAAGTTCCGAACACCATATCTCTGGTTTAGACCGTTAGAGGTGAGAGACTTTTTCCAATTTCTTGCAAATTGGGTGGCGACTCCAAATACCTCAAAGGTGCCTTTAGGCGTCATTAGGCTAGGTGGTTCTCCCCAATGTTTAGGAGGGATACACCGATGATGTTTCATGGCGCCCATGATCAAAAAGACGCAAACCAATACCTCGAATCCAAAAGGCGAATTCACAAGCGAGGGCCCTTGATGGGCACCGGCGCGCATCACAGTGGCTACTCCGCTGGGGACTTTGTGTTTGAGACTTTGCTCCGAAAGTGCTTTGGTTAAAATGTATAATTGGGTTTTTAAAACTTAAAATTATATCTCTCTTCGAAAATTTGCATTGCATCTTAGAGCCTTAGAATTACACTAGTTGGTCCCTTCTTACCTCGGTGCGTTCCCAAACCACGACCCTACTTTCACTCATTGTAGGGAAGTGTTAGGGGTAATCACCAGCCCAAGCCTAGTGCCTTTTGGCATATCAAATGGAGACCCAATCTGTCGTCATGCTCATGACGAGCTAGACCCATTGGCAGAGACCATGCTTGGGTAGTCCTGAAAATTCATCACCTTGACCAAAGCCCATATAATGGCAAGTAGAAACTTCCCCTAGGTAGCATGCTCCTTAATACAATGCTTGCGGTGTGGGTCATCACGTATTAAACAAAATCAACCAATTTAAAATAGTTTTTTATCAAAGGCTTTCATGCCCCGATAGGCCCATCTTGATGAGATTGAATTATTCAAATACGCAATGGCCAAAACTCATACGTATGTTCATTAGCTTAAGAGTGTTACGCTGCCGATTTTTCACCGTGCGCATTGCGCGTTCATTGGGTCCCCTGTTGACCCATGAACCAAGCCCACCTAGGAAAGAGATCGCACAACCTCGTGTGTGAGAGAAATAAGGTCGGAAAGATCTACTTGCTCGTATGTGGCTGCGAAATGCTGCATAACTCACGATCATGCATTGTAACTGTCATCCATGCATCATTCTAACAATCTGAATCTTTCAGCCATCATAGATTCATCCAAGTGGACTACGGGTTCTAACGGCCGGCTAGTGAGGACAGACTCGCCCTTCGGATTGCTAGAATTAGTGCCTGTTTGGGATTTTGAGTCACTCTTAACGACTAGTGCATCATCTTCAATAGAGACCGGAGCTTTAACTACCCAAGACCTTGCCAGGAAGTTAGAGGATTTTAAAAGGAGGATATTCGCCTTGATGGAAAATATCGCTACCCAGATGGCACCAAATGCCAACCAACCGCCTGT
This sequence comes from Excoecaria cochinchinensis, assembly GCA_947683425.1. Taxonomy (NCBI): domain Eukaryota; kingdom Viridiplantae; phylum Streptophyta; class Magnoliopsida; order Malpighiales; family Euphorbiaceae; genus Excoecaria; species Excoecaria cochinchinensis. The sequence goes on along the minus strand of CANTUQ010000092.1, from coordinate 25,115,237 downwards.
GGCCTCTGCTGTTGAACAAATTAAATTGCCTATTATGGAAGAGACTTGTGCCTTAATGGCCCAAGAGATGGATAGAAGGCTTGAGGAGCTCGAAAGAAGGTTGTCAACTGTGATTAAGGAAAGAATGGATGCCATGGCTTAACTTATGGCGACTACTCTTAACCATGTTGGGCCAGACACCGTTAAGGAGGCCTATACAGCGACGACATCTCCTTTTACTTCCAAGCCCAAAGGCGAGGTTCTGCTCGAGTCACCAGTTGGGCAAAGAGGAGATAAGGAGCGCATTCTGGATCATGACGTCATACCCAAAGGGCACGGTCCAGTGAGGGTGCATGCCCTAAAAAATGAGAGCGTGGGTGTCTGCAGCAATAGTAAGGGCACTATTAAGAAGACGGGAGTGCGCACTACGAAAATGAATCAAAGGCGCTATTCTCATTTGGGTAGATCCTTGTCATGAGTTTTTAAGAAGATGATGAAAAGGGGGATATTGCAACCATTGCCACCCAGACCGGCCTTAAGTCAGGGACAGCCGGGGCACAAGAGTGATCAATACTGCGCATATCACCAGCACACTGGGCATCTAGTAGACCATTGCCGAATCTTGAGGGGTAGGATCCAGGATCTCATTGACTCCAAACAAATCACGGATCCTGAAGAGAGGGAGAAGAAGAAGAAGATAAGCTACAATGCAGTTCCCCGCCAGTTGTTTGATCGGTTCTAGCAAACGGCGAAGAAGACTATGTTTTTTCAATGCTTTGTTTCCCTTTAACGCAAGAACTCCGTATGACAATTAGTTATTTCAACGAACAATTTTTGCTTATTTGTATGATATTTTTAATGATTTCATTTCTTATAATCACGATGCATCCATTCATTTTGACATTAACCCAATTAATACGACTCTATCTAGTCTCAAAACTTTGGGGAATCCAAACAAAATCTTGATAGCATCTGATATAACTCTTGAGAAGAGGATAATTTTGAGAGATAAAAAAAAAGCCTCTGCCTGGACCTGGTGTGACATGCTAAAAATTGACAAGGACGTTCTTGAGATCAGTACTACTTTTACATGCCAACATGACGACGAACCGAATTTTGAAAGCCATTTCTTTGCATCCACAACATCTAAGTTGCATATGGCGCTACCAAATAAGATCAAACCCCGAAATCTACATCAAAAGTTGGACAAATAAAACTCAGGACCTCCACGAGAAATATATGACCCATCAGAACCAAACCATATGACCTCTTTCCTCCTTACCCCTTGAAATGTGCACCCTAAAAATCGATTATGATTGACCCTTGACCATCCAGAACCCTTATAGCCAAGTTTCTTGCTAAAACTCAATGCCTGACTAGATTGAACCACAACGGTCCTAGTGGTTAAGATGAAAAGTGCACGTATGTGTAACTTCATGACTTGAACGAAGCTTGCCAAGAGAAAGAAAATTGGGGTGCAAAAAAAAAAAAATTAGAAGAAAAGAAAAAAAAATTTTAAAAGAGAAGAAAAGAAAAGAAAATATTTTAAAAGAAAAGAAAGGAAAAAATTTAATAAATAAAAAAAAAAGAGAGAAGAAAAGAGAGAATTGATCAGGGGGACAAGGGAATGCTATTTGGGGGCAAGTTTTGTTCAAATCCCGTTGATCTACACATGCCTGCACATTGCCATTCTTCTTCTGCCACTGAAAAGGACCTAAAAGGCTAATTCATAAACCATCCATCCAACCCCGGCCATTGAAAGGCCATTCCAGGGTTTAAACCACCAAAATCGATAAAAGTATCCCAGATCATCCAAGCCCAACCTGTCACCCTATCCCAACCATTGAAAGGCCATTCTAGGGTTCGAACCGCCAAAGCCAATAAAGGCCAAACGTGAAACTTCATATTGAAGCCCCAAATAAGGAACCCATCACCTCAACCAGTCTGCACAAAGGCTAAGACCAAGACTTTGATACCAAGAGGAACTACTCTCAGAAGCAGCAGTCCCCCCAGCTGATAAAGATGAAAGCGAATTCAACCAATACTGACAAACTGAAGGAGGGTCCATGGCAGAGGCTAAATAAAGAAAAAAAAAAAGAAAATATTCAATCAAGAAAACCCGCGAAGGCTGATTGATAATAGGAGTTTGATGCTCTCAAGATCTATCCCGAGATTAGATGAGGTCTCATATTTTTCGAGTTAATGCCAAATAGTGATCATGTGTTATGAAATCAGATTGAAATATATGCATTTATGCAAAGATGTATTGGTATAACTAGGGCAGTTCATCTTGCACACTCAAAGTTGTCTGAGTCCGATATAAAAACAGCACATTGTTATCATCTACCCTCTACCATTCTCGCTACTCAAGCACTTCAGTCGACTCATCCAGCCATCAACTATGAAGCCAACCCTATAGCACCTTCCCAATAAAGAACTAAGCTCATACAACCATAATCTGAGACACAAGTACATGCCGATCGCACCCAAAAGATCTTTCGCAATAACTCCAACTTCTCTCTTAAAAAAAAAAAAAGAGGCCGTTAGAGATGAAAACCGTGGCTGGCACTCTAAGCAAAAGTTAGGCCAAAGGGCAGGGTGAAAACCTGGCAATGGGCAGTCTGCCCTACAAAAAATGAAATAAATAAAAGCCGCTGGATTGGATTGGCTCCATTCCAGGCAAAAAATAAGGCACAGGGTTATGTGAAAATCCGATAAGGACGCATCTCTCGCTAAGAAAAACTAGTGTAAAAATCCATGAGAGACGCACTACCTTCAAAAAAATAACTACAGGTACCAGAGGAGAACCTCATAATCCCCTAAAGGCATAAAATTCAAAAGCAATTTCAGGGGGCACCGAGCCTACCGCAACTGACAGCCAAACCAGCTGATGCCTCCAAATCCACTCGGATGAACTCTTATCCTGCATTCCTGCATACATATGTATCTCACATACATGCTCACCATTTATACCTGCACATTTGCCTTCTAAGTTTTGCAGGAAAAGAGAATCAATGCCAACGCCAATGAAAGGGTAAGCGACAACATCTATCAAAACGTCAAACCGAAGACCTCTCAGGGGGCCATCCAACTGAAGACTTCTCAGGGAGAAAAAACCGAAGACTTCTCAGGGAGCATCAACCGAAGACTTCTCAGGGAGCAAAAACTGAAGACTTCTTACGGAGCATCAATCGAAGACTTCCCAGGGAGCATCAACCGGAGACTTCTCAGGGAGCAGAAACCGAAGACTTCTCAGGGAGCATCAACCAAAGACTTCTCAGGGAGCAGCCACCAGCCAGCAAACCGAAGACTTCTCAGGGAGTAGCCATCTAGCCGAAGACTTCTCAGGGAGCATCAACCGAAGACTTCTCAGGGAGCATCAACCGAAGACTTCTTAGGGAGCAGCCATCCAATCGAAGACTTCTCAGGGAGCAGAAACCGAAGACTTCTCAGGGAGCATCAACCGAAGACTTCTCAGGGAGCGAAAACTGAAGACTTCTTAGGGAGCATCAACCAAAGACTTCTCAGGGAGCATCAACCGAAGATTTCTCAAGAAGCAGCCATCTAGCCGAAGACTTCTCAGGGAGCATCAACCGGAGACTTCTCAGGGAGCAGAAACCGAAGACTTCTCAGGAAGCATCAACCGAAGACTTCTCAGGGAGTAGCCATCCAACCGAAGACTTCTCAGGGAGCAGCAAACCGAAGGCCTCTCAGGTGGCGCTGATCAGCCAATGACCTCCCAGGGGGCATCACCTCAGAAAGCATGACCACACCAACGATTCCCTCCAGCCTGGGATGGCGACCGCCTCAGGTAAGTGTCTCTTCCCTTCTTTCTGAATTTTGGTTCACTTAGGCACCTAGGTTCTAAGTTCCCCAAAATTGGGGGCAACTGTAGATACCGAGTCCTGAGGCGGTCTAAAATCAGAATTACCCGATGATGAAAGTGATATCGGCTTACAGGTGGAGGTGTTAAAAATGATGTTTCTCTTATCGAGATTCTCGTTATTTTTAAATTAAAAAAAAACAAATAGATATATAAAAATATATTATCAAAAAAAAGTTAATTAAGTTAATTTTTAAAATAATATTACTGGGAAGTGTTATTTTTGATATTTAAAAAAAAGGGAAAATTAAATTAGTTGATTAATTTAATTGAATTAAATTAATTAATTGATTTAATTGGAAAAAAGGGGGGTTAAATTAGTTAATTAATTTAATTGAAAAAGAAGAATTAAATTAGTTGATTAATTTAATAAAGAAAAAAGGGGAAGACGGATTTAAGGAAAAAGGTTTTTTTTTTTAAAAAAAAAAACTAAAAACTAAGGACATCCACTTTTATTAGTGGCCGCGTGGTGGCCACTTTATGAGTGGCCATCTCGCGGCCACTTTTCTTTAAGTGGCCGTGCGCGTGGTACCGAAGAGGCGCGCGGTCTTCCCCTCCACCCAGGCACGTTTGTCCAGTCCCATCGTTTTTGCTGGTTTCTGCGTTTTCAGTCTAGTTTTCAGTCCGATTTTCCCGCTTCTTTCATTTTTTAGTGTTATTTTTGATTAACAAAATTAAAGCTCTTTTGTATTTTTTCCATTTCGGGACAATCTAACAATTAAAATGGGGCCTTGGTCTTCATTCTGAGGGATGGGATTTTGAATTAAAAAAAAAATCCTCTCTATTTTCTAGAAAAAGAACAAGAACAGCTTCTTCAAAAATCTTCAATTGGCTTTCAAAACTTTGATTTTTTTCCTAATTTCTCCTTCAACATTTTCAGTCGGGTGAATTGATTTCAAACAAAGAAAAAATCCATTTTCTTTGTTTTCTAAATTTCCCCGTAGATATTATTTTTTAGTTTTTGTCAAATTTCTTTTCTTCTTAAATATTTTTCTGCACTTTTCCTCACTAAATCTCGACAAAAGGGAGCATATCTTGGCACTTCTCCTTTCAAATACACACCTCTGAGGGTAAACACTTGGACCAATTTCATTTATTTATTTGTATATTATTATTATTATTTTTATTGTGAATATCTTTGCCCTTCTCGCTACAAATGTTATGCTTATTTCCCAATAATCTAGACTTTATTTGCCACTGTTGATGTTTTGACTTGTTCATTAGTTGTTTTTTTTTTCTATGTATTACTTGTTGGACTTTTTGTGATTTTTAACCCCTTTTTGCTTTTAGCCGACAGTTCCTCTCCATCTTTATTATTATTATTATTATTATTATTATTATTATTATTATCACTAGTTTTATTGTTATTGTTATAATCTTTGGGTTTATCTTTGTTATTACTACTCTGTTATTATTATTATTATTACTATTATTATTATGAACATTAGTGTTTTTGAGCCACTGCCATATTCATTGTGCTATCATCATCATCATCATCATCATCATTATTATTATTATTATTATTATTATTGGTCTCAAGCATTCACAATCATTTATGTTAGTATTGTTACATTTATTATTCGGTCACCATCATTTCATGCTATTATTATTATTATTATTATTATTATTGGTCTCAAGCATTCACAATCATTTATGTTAGTATTGTTACATTTATTATTCGGTCACCATCATTTCATGCTATTATTATTATTATTATTATTATTATTATTATTATTATTATTATTATTATTATTATCTGTGCCAATATTTACGTGTTCCATAACATTATTATTGTCATCATCATTTCATGTTGCTATTATTTTTATTGCATGACTCTTAACTGTTGATATTATCATTATCACATTTATTATAGTCGTCGTTATCATTTGTTCGGTTAATTTTCTTGAAATATTTACTAATATTTTCAATATTGTTTTTTGTCCGAGATTTTAATTTGAGTCGGGTTATGTGAGCGTCCCTGTGACTCCCCAAGTGGGTCACGACGCGCGGATGAGTACTCCGATTTTGGTGAGACCTTTTCGATCCCCTCTTTACATGTTATGTGTTTATCTGTAAAAATTTTATTTATGCACGCGTGCGATAAAAAGTTACAAAAATATTTATACAATTAAATTGAAATTTTCTACTAATAAAATCGGGACCAATGTCCCTTGTTTTAGCCCAACCATAAAAACATCACCACTAAAACGAAGAGTCAATTTTCTCCAGAAATGGGATCACTCATCCCGATTTTCACCGAACAACCAAAACGACTCTTCGAACCATCTTCAAATAAACGCGAAGGAACCAATGTTCCTGAACCTTCAATAAGCGCAAATGAACCAATGTTCCTAAAATAAATGCCCCGATTTATGTATGTCTTTTTATTTTGATCTTGTGTGAGTGTTTTAAATTTATGTTCATTTCCTTTAGGGCCCTTGTAATTAATTTTGGGGGCAACTTTATTTATTTTTGGGGATTGTATTCCGTCCCCATTCACATCCTTTTTTATTGGGGTTGTATTCCGCCCCTATTTCTCTTGTAATTGTGTGCTTGTGTATTTATCGCTTTCTTTATCGCCTTTTATTGCTTTCATTTATTTTCTTTACATGCTTGAAATGCGCTCTTTAATTAAAAATGCATTGACCGTGTGAGATGAGAATTATCATTTTAAGAGATTAAAAACTCATTTATAATTAATCAAAGCATAAATAAGAGTGAAGTTCCGAACACCATATCTCTGGTTTAGACCGTTAGAGGTGAGAGACTTTTCCCAATTTCTCGCAAATTGGGTGGCGACTCCAAATACCTCAAAGGTGCCTTTAGGCGTCATTAGACTAGGTGGTTCTCCCCAATGTCCTATTGGGAGGGATACACCGATGATGTCTCATGGCGCCCATGATCAAAAAGACGCAAACCAATACCTCGAATTCCAAAGGCGGATTCACAAGCGAGGGTCCTTGTTGGGTTCCGGCGCGTGTCACATTATTGTCTAATGATTTTATCGGATGGTGCCTAAGTAGATATATGCTATTCACTCTTAGCGGTGGTTCTGATAATAGCCTTCTCTTGTAGTTCCTTAAAAAAAATAAAAAATAAAAAATAAAAAAAATAATAAAAAAAATAAAAAAAAAAGAGGCCGTTAGAGATGAAAACCGTACCCGGCTCTCTAAGCAAAAGTTAGGCCAAAGGGCAGGATGAAAACCTGGAAACAGGCAGTCTGCCCTACAAAAAAATTAATAAAATAAATAAGAGCCGCTGGATTGGGTTGGGTCCATTCCAGGCAAAAGTTAGGCAAAGGGTTATGTGAAAATCCCCGAAGGGACGCATTTCCCACAAAGAAAAGCTAGTGTGAAAATCCACAAGGGACGCACTACCTTTAAAGCAATGACGTTCGATGTCTGGAGCGATAAGGCGGCATTACTTCGGATGATCATTTTTCAGTCAGATAATGCATGAGTCAGATCCTGGGCATATGATCATTGGCCGGGGGGGGGGGGGGAAAGATGCACACTTTATGTCTCTCTCAGAAAATGTTTTAGGGTCAGAGTCCCTAAAGCCAAGATGTCACTCTTTCAGATCCTTGGAAGCGCGACGCATCAGCCAAGCTATATCCTCAGCAGACCCTTAACCACCTAGGATAGGGTCAATCTATTTTTGCAAACATTTACATCTCATACATGTAAACAAACATTTACATCTTATATTATATACACTTAAATTTTTGTATCTATTTCTGTGCACATGACTTTGCAGGAAATATCTAAATGAAGATCATCGGTTTTCGCACTTTTAGTAGTCTGTAGCAGACTCGGTGCGGTCATCTGCTGATGACACCCCTGCACTTTTAGTAGTCTTGTCAGCGACTCGGTGCAGTTCCCCTCTTGCGCTTTTTGTAGTCTTGTCAGCTGCTCGATGCATCGTCATCTGTGGATGACACCCCTGCACTTTTAGTAGTCTTATCAGCGACTCGGTGCAGTTTTTTCCTGCACTTTTAGTAGTCTGTAGCAGACTCGGTGCAATCTTCTGAGGAGGATATCTCCTGCATTTTGTAGTCTTGTCAGCGACTCGGCGCATCGTCATCTTCGGATGACATTCTTGCACTTTTAGTAGTCTGTAGCAGACTCGGTCCAATCCTCTGAGGAGGATATCTCCTGCGTTTTGTAGTCTTGTCAGCGACTCGGCGCATCATCATCTGCGGATGACATTCTTGCACTTTTAGTAGTCTGTAGCAGACTCGGTGCAATCCTTTGAGGAGGATATCTCCTGCGTTTTGTAGTCTTGTCAGCGACTCGGTGCATCGTTATCTGCGGATGGCAGCTGCACTTTTAGTAGTCTGTAGCAGACTCGGTGCAGTACTCTTTTTGCACTTTTTGTAGTCTGTAGCAGACTCGGTGCAATCTTTCTTTTGCGTTTTTTGTAGCCTGTAGCAGGCTCGACACAGCGTCATCTACGGATGACATTAGCACTTTTAGTAGTCTGTAACAGACTCGGTGCAATCCTCTTCTTGCGTTTTTTGTTGTCTGTGGCAGACCCGGAGCATCACCGTCTTAGGATGGTTCCCTGGCACTTTGTAGTCTCGTCAGCGACTCAGTGCAACTCAAGAGGATGAATCACAGCACTGTTCCCGAGGGAGCAGCGGAAGGAGGCAGCCTCAGGTACGCGCTTCTTTCCTTTTCCTAAATTTTGGCTCACCTAGGCACCCACACACTAGCCTCCCTAAAATTAGGGGCAACTGTAGATACCGGGTCCCGAGTAGCCTAGATCAGGATTACCCAATGATGAAATTAAGTGTGCCGATTTATAGGCAAAAAGAATGAACGTCGGAAGTGATAATTTCCTTGTCGTTTGATTTGTTAGGAATAAATAAAAATGTATTTTAAAAATATTTTTAAAAATGTTTTAAAAATTATTTTGGGGTAAAAAAAGTGAGTTTTTAATTTTTTGTGTTTTATAGAAAATTTGAAAAAAAAAAAATTCCGCACGAATGTCGGGCCGCAGCAGCGCTGGCCGTCGCCTGCGCGCGCGGGCGACGGCCTGCCCGCCGAGCGCTGGAGACGCCCGTCGGGCGTCTCTCGCCCCTGTGCGCCCATTTTCGCCCCAATGGCCTTTTTGGCCATATTTTCTTCATTTTTAATGCTTTTTAACTCATTTTTTTTTGCATAATTTAATTTTAAAAGCTTTTTATCTTCCAATCTATCAAAGCACGGTGCGGATCATTGCTCTCCTGAGCTGCACCGAGTCTTCTCTAGACTTTACAAAGTGCTGGTGATGGCTCTCCTGAGCTGTACCGAGTCTGCTCCAGACTTACAAAGCACGGATGATTGCTCTCTTGAGCTGCACCGAGTCTATTCCAGACTTACAAAGCGTGGATCATTGCTCTCCTGAGCTGCATCGAGTCTTCTCTAGACTTTACAAAGTGCGAAGTTGGCTCTTCCGAGCTCGGGCGTCCTTCTGGACTGTTCTTCTTCTTGGCTGAGCGTTCTTCTAGACTGCTCTTCTGAGTGGGGCGTTCTTCTGAACTATGTGTTTCAATTTGGCGGCTTCATCATGCCCCAAAAGTACAATTCTGATCTCTTGATTTCAGGTGATTTCGAAGGACATGATGTTTGATCTGTTTATTCTCCCTTTTGACTGTTGGTCAATTTTGAATTGGTGTAAAGCCACGTTCCTGTATTATAAGAGATTCTCGTTAATTCTCGTACCAATTAATTTGATTGTAGATTGGTGAACATTTTTATGATTAATCTTCCTTTTTATCACATGATTAATTATCCCTTTTTCTTTTTCCTTAAAAGAGTTAAATCACAAAGAAAATGCAAATTTAACAGGCTAGCCATAAATGTTTTTCCACTAAAAAGTTAACTTTTGTACAATGTAATATAAACATGGTAATACAAAAATAATATCATGACTCCCTGAAGGGCTATAGGGGTGGATAGTCTGAAAGCTCCTCCTCCGGATCATCATCATCATCTGATATATGAACTGTCTGAGACCGAGATGAAGAGGTAATGGGTCCCGCATCTGGAGCAGATGGCTGACTGGGAGGGGCTGATGGTCCGGCCTGCTGTGTGGCTGAAGCTCTGGCCTGCCTCTGGTATGTAGGAGGTACCGCCACTGGTACAGATAATGGCTGCGCTCTCGCTGGGTCCTGCTGATGGAACTGAACCTGAGCAAACCCATCTAGGAAAGGCTGCGCACATACTGTCATGAACTGCAGCGTATCAGTGACGACCCCCCTAACTCCCTGAAAGCGTCGCCCAGGCGTAGGGTCTGATATGTGGAAGCGGTCCTCATACTCTTCAGCCTATCCTTAGCATGCTCCCTAAACTCCCGAAGAGACTGGGCAATGGGAGGTATGGCACCCTCCAGAACCTGAATTCTGAACCTGAGAGCCTCAACTGACTCATCCACGATCTGTAAGGACGCGTCCATCCTCTGGGCTACCCCATCCTAGGAGGTCCTCACCTCCTGCCTCAGCTGAGCCACAAGCCTCTCCTGCTCCTGCCTCAAAAAGTCAATGAGCCTCCCCTGCTCCTGAATAATACTCTGTTGCTAATCCAGCCGCTCTAATATGACTCTATCCCACTCCCCAAGGTGGTCGAGAAGGCCCCTATCTCTCTCTTCCTGCCTGTGCTCAAAGGATGCGAAGGTAGAAGCCAGTAGTGCAGCAAAATCTGGCTGCGCTGGGATAGCCGATGATGAGGAAGGAGGGGGAACTGACTCTGGTGCCTGCTCTGGAGGAGGAGCTATAGAAGTAGATGCCCCCGGATCCCCTACTCTAGCATATGGACTGAACCTCTCATGGGCCCGGGGAGTAGTCCGATATACTCTCGATGGCGGAGGCAGAGTGGGACTCTGTACTCTCTGCCCTGAAGGAGTAGCAAATAGCTCATCCATGGTGAACTCGATCCCCATGTCAAAGGGCGTACCCAGATGCTCCTCCTGGTGCTGATGAGGCTCGGGAGGCTGGAGCTCCATCTGAGGCTGCTCCATATGAGGCTGCTCGTGAGGCCGCTCCTCCATCCGAGGCTGCTCCTGAGGCTGCTCCTCCATCTGATGCTGCTCCATCTGAGGCTGCTCCTCCACTAGCTCTAGCGAGGGCAAGCTGAATGCACGTCTGGTCTCATGCACAGTACGAAGCCTATACGCCTCTGGCTGGCCCGGTATCGGTACTATCATAGCCATAGTGATAGCTGTCGGAGCATCCACATAAATGCTCTCATCTAAAGCACGCCCCAGGATGTCTGGACGAACTCCCAAACTTAGAAGTAATCTGGTAATAACTCCCCCAACATACACTATAGGGGCTGTCCCCCTAGATACCCTCACCAGGTTGATCAATATCTCATGTCGCTCATCCAAAGAGGAGCCTGAGGCTCAGTCTGGTCACGAGGAACATTACGTCGTAGAGGCATCCTGAAAAGAGAAGAAAGTTAACTTTGCATTATTGTTGCAAATAAAAGCTGAACCAAAGATTATGAATTTTGAAAATTTCGGCAGTATTTTGGCTGAAATGTGCATCCTGAAGAAATTTCGGCAGCATCCTGGCAAGGATGTGCCTACCCAAAAAATTTTAATAAATTTTGGGCAGCATCTTGGCAAGGATGTGCCCAACTTCCTGCATAAAAACACAAAAAAAGGGACAGGTCTCAGGCCCCAAGCAACAATTTCATCATTGTAAGTTATTTTCATGTCTTACCTAGTTCAGGCTACTCCTAAGCCTAAATTAGACGGGGCAAGTCCACAAGTCTACAATTCTCTTTTTCATTTTTGTTACTATTTGCTCATGTATATTCATATTCCTATGGTCATACCTTATACATAGTTCAAAAGAAACTAAGCATAAACGGGCATAAATTAGTCCTACATTTTGCTAAAATATGCAAAACATACATTTTTCATGCAAATTATTTAGAAAGAAGTAAAAAGAAGAGTAGAAAAACATGATAAACTAACCTGGTAGTTGACGAAATGTACTGAAAAAAACTTGATGAAATTGTGAAAAAAATAATCCCGAAGGTGCGCGACAGTGCAAGGGTAATTTTGGCGCAAGTGGTGCGCAAAACGGACAAGAAATGAGCGAGAAAAAGGGAAAAAACACAAGTAGCGCATTGGTCTAGGTAAGAGAAAAGGAAGAAGAAGAGAAAACTGAAGGGGCGTCCCTGGGCGCCCCTTTTATAATTTTTCATGACCGACGGCTGCCCGTCAGAACACCGAGCGACGGGCATCCCGTCGGTCATTAAAAATTCAGTTTTTCGCTTCATTTTCGCCCCCCTCCTTAATTAGCTAATTAATTTGATTAATTAGCTAATTAAATTCGCTGCAATTATTTTTTTTATTTTTTTTTATGTTAAACTCCCTGAATATTTGCTCCGATTTTTGTGTCCGGTACACACCCCTGTCAAATGGTAGAGAAATATGTAAAAATTATTTTATGCGCATGACATGCATGGGTGATGTAGGAAATAAATCTTCCCAGTGTCAATCCACGTTGACCGACGGGCTTCTCGTCGAGTAAATGACAGACGGGCACCCCGTCGGTCATCTCTTCCTTATAAATACTCCCTTTTCCTTGGATTTTGTGCACTTTCAACACTCCGAGTCTCAGCCCAAGCTTCTTTCTCAGGTTCCTCTCTATTTTCTTCTTTACTTTCCTTTGCTAGCTTTTATTTCTTTGTTGCAACCCTTAGGAAATGTCTATGTCTGCCATTAGTGAGATGCACTGAATCCTAGATAGCCCCCAAACCTGGGAAAACACCACCTTTGCTCCGCTTTCTGGTCTGAAATTCTTGAGAAGGGTTAGGATAGATTACAACCTCCTTCTGGCTGCAGTCCGCTTCTGGGACCCGCGCTTTCATGTCTTCAGGTTCACTTATCAAGAGCTGTATCCTCTACCCGAAGAATTTGCTGCAAACGTTGGGGCCTGGTATCCTCCTAGTGCCTTACCCTGCATTCCCCGCTGTGGTCTGATTCATACCCGGGATATCGCATTAGCCTTGAGCATTCCTCCTTCTGATGCTGCCCGATTGATCCCTCAGGCTTCTACTTTTACCTTAGAGCCCCTGATTGAGGCACTAGAGGATTTCTCTGATGTTTCTCAGTTCCGTACGGGTGTCATCTTCCTGTTTTGTCTCATGAGGTATTTGACTATGGCTTCAGAGGAGTTGATCAGTGACCTCCGTCTATTTGGGATAGTGGATGAACTTCATCGCGGCCTAACCCCTTTCCCACTAGTCCTCGCGAAGACTATTCTGGGCTTGGATTCTGTCTGTGCTGAGCCTTTTGCTTTCTTTTCTGGGAGTCCCTTATTACTCCAGGTATATCATTATTTTAAAGGTAGTGCGTCCCTTGTGGATTTTCACACTAGCTTTTCTTAGCAGGAAATGTGTCCTTTTTGGATTTTCACACAACCCTATGCCTTACTTTTGCCTGGAGTGAATCCAACTCACTCCAATGGCTTTTATTATTTTATTTTTTTGGTTATTTTTCCTTGATTTTTTCTTTATTTTATTATCTTCTCATCCTTTTTTCATTTTCAGATATAGCTGAAAGAAAAACTGAAATTATTGTCAGAACCTCCTCCCAGGGTTATCGGTCAATACTCTCCGAGGCACGTCCTCCCCCGCGACTGTATTCATTCGCGACTCTCGATAAAGGCATTACCAGACTCAATGAGGTAATAGACGAGGGTATCAGTTTCATGAATGCTTGGCTTCCCCTCTCTGCCGCGATAGTCGACGGCTCTTCGGGATGTGTTCCCTTATGCGAACTTTGCAAAGCCAACTTCTATATCACAGCTCGGGATGACCCAGGATGTGGTGAGAATCCCTTTATCTTTTGGAGGTGGAGTACTATCTTCTGCCTTTGCTTCCCGATATCATGATCTCTGGGCCGAGCTACCGGTGAAGACTGTCATTCCTTCCTTCGGAACTCACTCTGTCACTTTTACCAGCGCCTATAGGAGATAGGTACTTAGCCTCGCAGTTAATAACAGGACTTGACAACTTAGACACCTGGCCGACGAGAGTAGTGATAGAGCCTAGTTCAGATTTGCATGCATTTTGAGCGATGTATTTCTTTTTAAAACAGAACTAGAAAATAATGTAAATGAATAAATTTAGCTTTATTTCATTTTGCAAAATTGTATACATTTCAGTATGATTTCAATACACATGATCATCATTTAACACTAATTCAAAATGCAAAACTACATTTATTCCTGGAATAAATCTCGATAGCATCAACTCCTGTTACTAATCAGCTCTCTTGGGTTTTCTTGATTGGACATTTTCTCTCAAGCCTCTAATTTTTTCCCAGGGTGCCTTTTTTAAGTTTTCACCCTGACGAGGCACCCAATTTTAGTAAGGCCGCCTTTTTTCGATTTTCGACCCATGGGGCTTTTATTCTCTTCTTTTGATTTTCAATCTTTAGCCGTGGAACCTCATGAGTCTATCAACGTTGATTGGCTCCTTGAACTCATTGCCATCACTACTGCTAGAATCGCCGCCCCTTTCGACAACAACTTTTTGAGGATGAAAGGACCTTCCCACGTTGGTCTGAATTTTCCCCTCATATCCAGTGCTCTCGGTCTCATTTGCTTGAATACCAAATTCCCTTCCTTTAGAGGGTGTTTCTTGACTTTCTTCCTGAATGATCTGGCCAACCTTTTTTGGTAGATCTGATTGTGATAGTAGGCCCTTAACCTGCTCTCATCCAGCACGTTCAGATGTTGCAACCGTTGCTGTACCTACTCAGCCTCCAAAATTTGAGCTTCCATAACTACCCTCGATGACCTGAGTTCGATTTCGACTGGCAGTACTGCTTCTGTTCATACACTAAAGAATATGGTGTGGCACTTGTAGAAGTTCTGACGGTCATTCTATAACGCCAAAGTGCAAAAGGCAACTTTTTTGCCTAATCCCTATAGTTTTGAACCATTTTGACTAGGATTTTCTTAACGTTCTTGTTGGCAGCTTCCACTGCCCCATTGCCTTGAGGACAATACGGAGAAGATTTGTGATGCTCAATGCCGTATCTCTGAAGCAACTTCTTTATTTTAGCCATAAACTGGACCCCATTTGTAACACCCCCTTCCCATACATAGGCAATCCCATCCGAAAAGGAGTAAGATGCCGTATGAGACAAGGTGTCACCAAACAACAACAAAGCAAAATATACATCCATTCATAGCATACATTCAGAAAATACAGAATAATTAAAAACTTTGCATAAAAAGAAAGCACAGGCTGATCATGCATTACTATAATTAAGCTATTACAATAACGTTCTGATCAGCAAGCTGATATCAAAATAATATTACATATACAAAATATAATTACAAAAGCGGAAGCTGATACAGAGAGTTCTATACAAAAATGAATCAATAACTGATACAAAATTGAGCCTACACTAAAACCCTTCTGTGTTGGCCTGATGACGGAGACTCTCCCAAGGCAAAACTCCTTCCGCACCTGCACGGGTAAAAACACCGTGCTAAGCGATAAAACGCTTAGTGGGGAAACACACATAATTAATGGACGGCCACTCACAGTGGTCGTCAAGGCATATCACATTCACAATGGCAGAATGCAAGGTCTATTGCATAATTCATATAAGCATGCTCGTATTTAAAAGTCATACATTCAGAATTTCATCATCTTAAGTATTACAGAATAAACCAGTATGTATTTCATCATTAAACTCATTCAATTATTCCATTCAAAGCTATATCAGATCAGAACATTTTCATTAACATTTAAAGAATACCTGCTGACTCTAGACAGTGGATAACGAGTGTACTGAGGGTACCTTACGGGTACGAATCGAATACTGAGGGTACCTCACAGGTACAAGTCAAATATTATATCATTTATCAAATCATGTTATTTATAAACTGAGGGAATCTTAAACAAGATTCTATACTGTAGGGTTCGCGAGGAACCAAACGGGGACCTGATCGGGGTCCAAACTGAACTGAGGGCTGCAGCTAAAGACTCTATTAGGCATGCCTAACTATCCACTTACTCGACTCTAGCAGGTTATGCGACATTCTATTCACATTTCAGAATACGGAGTATATTTCATCAGAAAATCATGGTATCACGCATATCAAAGCATTAATCAGTAAGACATGCATCAGATAACAGTAAATTCCATTCAGAAGAAATACCAAATTCATTTCGGAGTTAAAAACCAGGAAATTTCGGAAAAACAAGCTGAGTGGAGAAAACTGGCGACTCAACAGGCAGGTCACGGCGTGACCGAGGGTCACGTCTCGTGACCTGCTTGTTCCTCGCCAATTGCGTTGCGTGATCCTCGCGGATCACGCAATGCACATGCAGGTCACGGCGTGACCGAGGGTCACGCGACGTGACGCTGCTCTCCCTCGCAGATCACGTTGCGTGATCTGCCTCTTCTCTTCGCAGGTCACACGACGTGCCCGAAGATCACGTCGCGTGACTTGCTTCCTCTTCAGCTGGTCACGCGACTGGCTTCCCAGCAGGCAGGTCACGCCGTGACCGAGGGTCACGTGACGTGACGTGCCTTCCTGCGTAGCGAATCGCGCGACAGAGGGAGTTTCAACAGTAATACGATTTTTTTCCCAGAATTCCAGAATTTCCAGATTTCAATCCCAATTTGATTTAACTCAATACAAACCTGTCTTTACCTTTCAAGGAAGATCCCAAACAATTCAAACATCATAAAAGCAACTCAAAACAGAATTCAATCCACTCAATTCAAGGTATTTACATTCAAATTATTCAAGAACATATGAACCCTAGAAAATACCAGTAAACTCAAATTATGCAGATCACAAGCAATTGTTCCCAAACCTGAAATCTAAGTCTCTCTCACTTAGCTCCACTAGGTCCAGCAACCTCCTTCCCCTTTGGATCACGTGGAGCTTCAGCTAATCACAAATTCAACAAGAACATTCAACAAAACAACCCTAAGTTAAACCTAACTCAAGGAAGAAGATGAAGATGCAATTTACAGTAACACACAAACAAAATATGCACTTACCAAGCTAGGGGATGCAAGAAGAGATTAACTTCACCAATTCAAGCTTGAACCCTCAACACAGTATTTGGGATAAAGAAAAATGAAGAAGAAGAAAATGAGTGAGGAAAGAAACGTAAGTCTGTAAATTCCTTTCCATTCCTTCATTATTCTTTACCCTAAATAAGTGTCCATTTCTTATTGGTGTAGTTAGCCTCTCACACCCAAATTCCACATGTATCACACACTTAATGCATACCCCATTAAATGTACCCTACAATGGTATATGTAAATGTACACAAATGCAAATCAATTAATTCTTACCTAAATACCATGTATGTACCCACTCAATAATAAAACCCCAAAATCATACACTTTACTGAATTACCCTTATGAAATGCTGAACACATGCGAATGCTTACACATACTGACTGACAGATAGACAGACAGACAGACGGACAGACAGGCTCATTCTACTAGGGGGCAAATGGGGTGTGACAACTCTCCCCTACTAATAAGAATTTCGTCCTCGAAATTCTCACCTGAACTGAATAACTGTGGATACTGAGCTCTCATCGACTCCTCTGGTTCCCAAGTCGCTTCTTCGACTCCATGATGGATCCATAATACTTTAACCAAAGGAATCTGCTTATTCCTCAACTGCCTCACCTCTCGGGCTAGAATAGCTCGCGGTTCCTCATCATAAGAGAAGTCTGGCTGAACCTGAATATCCTGAACTGACAGAACATGAGAAGGATCTGATCTGTACCGACGAAGAATCGAAACGTGAAACACATCATGCAACTTTGCTAACTCCATCGGTAGCGCTAATCTGTAGGCTACAGGTCCCACCTTAGCCAAAATCTCATAAGGTCCAATGAAACGAGGACTCAGCTTACCCTTCTTTCCAAATCGAAGCACTCTCCTCCAAGGAGAAACTTTAAGGAAAACCTTGTCCCCGATCTCATAATGCACATCTTTTCTTTTCAAATTGGCATAAGACTTCTGTCGATCCTTGGCTGCCTTCAAATTCCGCTGCACTACTCTGATCTTCTCTTCAGTATCTCTAACCAAGTCGGGTCCAATCATAGATCTCTCAGATAGCTCTGTCCAACAAATCGGAGTCCTACACTGACGACCATACAAAGCCTCATATGGTGCCATACCGATACTAGACTGGAAACTGTTGTTGTAGGCAAACTCCATCAATGACACATATCTGTCCCAACTACCCGGAAAATCCAAAGTACAAGCCCTCATCATATCCTCCAGAATCTGAATAACTCTCTCTGACTGACCATCGGTCTGAGGATGAAACGCTGTACTGAAATTCAACCTAGTGCCTAAAGCTCTCTGTAACTCCTTCCAAAACTTGGAAGTAAACCTCGGATCTCGATCTGACACTATGGACAAAGGCACACCGTGCAACCGAACTATCTCATCCACATAGATACTGGCTAATCTGTCCATGGAGTAGTCCACTCTAACTGGTAAGAAGTGAGCTGACTTCGTAAGCCGATCCACAATAACCCAAACCGAATCATGCTTCCTCTGAGTCAAAGGCAAGCCAGAAACAAAGTCCATGGTGATATCACTCCATTTCCACTCAGGAATGGATAAAGGCATAAGTAAACCTGAAGGAACCTGATGCTCAGCCTTTACCTGCTGACAAGTCAAACACTTGGAAACAAAATCTACTATATCACGCTTCATACCAGACCACCAATAGAATTGCTTCATGTCATGGTACATCTTCGTACTGCCAGGATGCATAGTAAAGACTGAACTATGCGCCTCACTCATGAGCTGTCTCCTCAAATCCTCAGACTCTGGCACACACAAACGGTCTCTGAACATAAGTACCTCGCCCTGAACTGAGAACTCTGATGGCTTACCCGATCTAACCTCATGCACAATCCGCTGAAGTCTCACATCATCTCTCTGAGCATCCACAATCAACTGTCTCAAAGTAGGCTTCACACGCAACTGGGCAAGCAAAGCCCCATCTGAACCAAAACGCCATCTGAAACGCCTCAAGAACAAGGCTGAAACCGACTTACGACTCAAAGCATCTGCAACAACATTGGCCTTACCAGGATGGTAATCCACAATGCAGTCGTAGTCCTTAAACAACTCAAGCCATCTGCGCTGCCTCATATTCAACTCTTTCTGTGAAAGGAAGTACTTTAAACTCTTGTGGTCCGAGAAGATCCTACACTTTTCCCCATATAAGTAGTGACGCCAAATCTTCAAAGCAAAGATCACAGCTGCCAACTCTAAATCATGTGTCGGATAGTTCTTCTCATGTGGCTTCAACTGACGAGAAGCATAAGCCACTACCTTTCCTTCCTGCATAAGCACACAACCAAGACCAACTCCAGAAGCATCACTGTAAATGACAAACTCCTTACCCGAAATGGGCTGAGTAAGGATAGGAGCCTCAACAAGCAACTGCTTTAACCGATCAAAACAAGACTGGCACCTGTCTGACCACTCAAATCTAACTCCTTTCCTCAATAATCTAGTCATAGGAGCGGCAATCACAGAAAATCCTTTAACGAACCGACGGTAGTAACATGCTAAACCGAGGAAACTCCTCACTTCCTGAACATTTCGAGGCGCTTTCCAATCAACAATCGCCTCAATCTTAGCTGGATCCACCTGGATACCACTAGCTGAAATGATATGACCCAAGAATGATACCTCTCGAAGCCAGAAATCACACTTGCTGAGCTTAGCAAACAAATGATGCTCTCTCAACATCTGAAGAACCAATCTGAGATGCTCCTCATGCTCACTCTCATTCTTGGAATACACCAAGATGTCATCAATGAACACTACTACAAATCGATCTAAATATGGCCTAAACACACGGTTCATCAGATCCATAAAAGCCGCTGGAGCATTTGTCAAACCAAACGGCATCACAAGAAACTCATAGTGGCCATACCTAGTCCGAAATGCAGTCTTCACCACATCTGCATCCTGAACCCGAAGTTGGTAGTATCCTGATCGAAGGTCTATCTTGGAAAAGATACCTGAACCACGAAGCTGATCAAATAAATCCTCAATCCTAGGCAAAGGATACTTGTTCTTCACTGTAACTTTATTAATCTGGCGGTAATCAATGCACATCCGCAGGGATCCATCCTTCTTCTTAACAAACAACACTGGAGCTCCCCAAGGAGATATGCTCGGTCTAATAAACCCCTTATCCAATAACTCTTGTAGCTGAGATTTAAGTTCCC
Organism: Excoecaria cochinchinensis; assembly: GCA_947683425.1. NCBI lineage: Eukaryota > Viridiplantae > Streptophyta > Magnoliopsida > Malpighiales > Euphorbiaceae > Excoecaria > Excoecaria cochinchinensis. The sequence goes on along the minus strand of CANTUQ010000092.1, from coordinate 25,095,122 downwards.
TCAACTCTACAGGAGCCATCCGATAAGGTGCTCTCGAAATAGGTGCAGTACCTGGCATAATCTCAATGGACAACTCAACCTCTCTCTCAGGAGGCAAACCAGGCAACTCGCTCGGAAACACATCCCCAAACTCTCGCACTACTGGAATATCCTGAATCTGAACCTGATCCCTCCTGGAATCTAACACAACAGCTAGAAAAGCCTCACAACCTTTCCTGATGAATCTCTTGGCTTGCATCGCAGAAATAACATTATTCACAGAACTAGCACCCAAATCTTTCAGAAACACAAGAGACTGACTTCTATCCCGAAGTACCACTGTCTTCCTATGGCAATCCACTACCGCCCGATACTTACCCAACCAGTCCATACCCAGAATCAAGTCAAACTCTCTGAAGGGTAACTCAATCAGATCCGCTGGAAGCACAACTCCCTCAACAACCAGAGGACAACTCCTAAAAACTCTACTCACACTGACACTATGCCCTAATGGACTGGTCACACAAATCTCATAATCTAACTGATCAACTGAATGCAATTTATCAATAACTCTATCTGTGCACAAATATGAGTGTGTGGAACCAGGATCAATTAGAGCATACAACTCAGTGTCATGGAGTAGGAACTTACCAGCAATAACATCAGGCGCGTCCTGCTCATCTCTGGCTCTCATAGCATAAGCTCTAATGCCACTCTGATGAGGATGCTCAACAGTCTCAGAAGCAGCACCATCTCTATGCCGACCACCTCTACCTCTACCTCGGCCTCTGCCACGGGTAGCCTGTGAAGCATTCGAACCGACCCTACTGCCCTCTCTCTGGGAACCTGACTCCTCCTGTACTCTCGGACAACCGGCCAACCGATGCTCAGAACTCCCACACCTGAAGCATGCACCAGTGAGCCACCTACACTCACCACGATGCGACCTACTACAATGAGGACAAACTGGAGTAGTCTCAACTCTACCACCCCTACCAGAACCTGACTGAGCTGTAGAACCCTGACGTCTACCTCTAGAAGCCGAACCAGATGCTGACTCATCCTGTGGGTCTCTCGATCTCTTACTCGAAGAAGATCCTCCACGAGAAGAACTCCTCCTCTGAGCTCTCTCTCTCATCACAGTCTCATTCAACTCAGCTCTCACTGCAGCCTCCACTATCTGATAGTAACTAACCCCAGGAATGCACATCAGAGAAATCAAAGCAGTCTTCAGTGACTCATTTAACCCTGCCTCGAAATGCTTACATCTAAAGTCATCAGTCATAACTCCTCGAGGTGCATAGCGAGATAACCTGTTAAACTCTTTCTCATAATCAGCTACTGACAAAGCTCTCTGTCTCAAACCCAAAAACTGCGCCCATCTCGAATCTCTGTAAGTCTGAGTAATGTACTTCTTAATGAACTCACCCTCAAAGAACTCCCAGGTGATCGGATCCGGTAACTGAGGATGCCTACAAACTAACTCCCACCACTCAAAAGCAGACCCCTGTAGAAGAGCTAAAGCACACTCTGCCTGCTGGTCGGGAGGACACCGAATCTCTCTCAAAGCACGCTTCACTTTATCTAACCATCTCTCTGCAGACTCAGACTCATTCAAACTGGTACCATAGAAATCCTCAACTCCTGCTCTCCTCAGATTCTCCATAGGTGCTCTAGGAGCAGTCACTCTCTCCAATACCCTAGCCATGTCCTGATGCAGTCTAAACATAGCCTCTAAGGGCATGGCTGCGGCCTCGGGCTGAACCCTAGCATGCTGAGCCGACCCAGAAACAGAAACAGACTGATCAACAGCGGGAGGATTCACACTCTCGGCGGACTCCTCACGCGCACCATGAGCAGAGTTAGAAGCCATCTAAACAAACAAGAAACAACCGTATCAGCCAACACAGATCTAGACACATACGCATCACAGAAACTCAGAACAGTCACATCAACACCCAGAAACGCCTAAACCAGGCTCTGATACCACTAACTGTAACACCCCCTTCCCATACATAGGCAATCCCATCCGAAAAGGAGTAAGATGCCGTATGAGACAAGGTGTCACCAAACAACAACAAAGCAAAATATACATCCATTCATAGCATACATTCAGAAAATACAGAATAATTAAAAACTTTGCATAAAAAGAAAGCACAGGCTGATCATGCATTACTATAATTAAGCTATTACAATAACGTTCTGATCAGCAAGCTGATATCAAAATAATATTACATATACAAAATATAATTACAAAAGCGGAAGCTGATACAGAGAGTTCTATACAAAAATGAATCAATAACTGATACAAAATTGAGCCTACACTAAAACCCTTCTGTGTTGGCCTGATGACGGAGACTCTCCCAAGGCAAAACTCCTTCCGCACCTGCACGGGTAAAAACACCGTGCTAAGCGATAAAACGCTTAGTGGGGAAACACACATAATTAATGGACGGCCACTCACAGTGGTCGTCAAGGCATATCACATTCACAATGGCAGAATGCAAGGTCTATTGCATAATTCATATAAGCATGCTCGTATTTAAAAGTCATACATTCAGAATTTCATCATCTTAAGTATTACAGAATAAACCAGTATGTATTTCATCATTAAACTCATTCAATTATTCCATTCAAAGCTATATCAGATCAGAACATTTTCATTAACATTTAAAGAATACCTGCTGACTCTAGACAGTGGATAACGAGTGTACTGAGGGTACCTTACGGGTACGAATTGAATACTGAGGGTACCTCACAGGTACAAGTCAAATATTATATCATTTATCAAATCATGTTATTTATAAACTGAGGGAATCTTAAACAAGATTCTATACTGTAGGGTTCGCGAGGAACCAAACGGGGACCTGATCGGGGTCCAAACTGAACTGAGGGCTGCAGCTAAAGACTCTATTAGGCATGCCTAACTATCCACTTACTCGACTCTAGCAGGTTATGCGACATTCTATTCACATTTCAGAATACGGAGTATATTTCATCAGAAAATCATGGTATCACGCATATCAAAGCATTAATCAGTAAGACATGCATCAGATAACAGTAAATTCCATTCAGAAGAAATACCAAATTCATTTCGGAGTTAAAAACCAGGAAATTTCGGAAAAACAAGCTGAGTGGAGAAAACTGGCGACTCAACAGGCAGGTCACGGCGTGACCGAGGGTCACGTCTCGTGACCTGCTTGTTCCTCGCCAATTGCGTTGCGTGATCCTCGCGGATCACGCAATGCACATGCAGGTCACGGCGTGACCGAGGGTCACGCGACGTGACGCTGCTCTCCCTCGCAGATCACGTTGCGTGATCTGCCTCTTCTCTTCGCAGGTCACACGACGTGCCCGAAGATCACGTCGCGTGACTTGCTTCCTCTTCAGCTGGTCACGCGACTGGCTTCCCAGCAGGCAGGTCACGCCGTGACCGAGGGTCACGTGACGTGACGTGCCTTCCTGCGTAGCGAATCGCGCGACAGAGGGAGTTTCAACAGTAATACGATTTTTTTCCCAGAATTCCAGAATTTCCAGATTTCAATCCCAATTTGATTTAACTCAATACAAACCTGTCTTTACCTTTCAAGGAAGATCCCAAACAATTCAAACATCATAAAAGCAACTCAAAACAGAATTCAATCCACTCAATTCAAGGTATTTACATTCAAATTATTCAAGAACATATGAACCCTAGAAAATACCAGTAAACTCAAATTATGCAGATCACAAGCAATTGTTCCCAAACCTGAAATCTAAGTCTCTCTCACTTAGCTCCACTAGGTCCAGCAACCTCCTTCCCCTTTGGATCACGTGGAGCTTCAGCTAATCACAAATTCAACAAGAACATTCAACAAAACAACCCTAAGTTAAACCTAACTCAAGGAAGAAGATGAAGATGCAATTTACAGTAACACACAAACAAAATATGCACTTACCAAGCTAGGGGATGCAAGAAGAGATTAACTTCACCAATTCAAGCGTGAACCCTCAACACAGTATTTGGGATAAAGAAAAATGAAGAAGAAGAAAATGAGTGAGGAAAGAAACGTAAGTCTGTAAATTCCTTTCCATTCCTTCATTATTCTTTACCCTAAATAAGTGTCCATTTCTTATTGGTGTAGTTAGCCTCTCACACCCAAATTCCACATGTATCACACACTTAATGCATACCCCATTAAATGTACCCTACAATGGTATATGTAAATGTACACAAATGCAAATCAATTAATTCTTACCTAAATACCATGTATGTACCCACTCAATAATAAAACCCCAAAATCATACACTTTACTGAATTACCCTTATGAAATGCTGAACACATGCGAATGCTTACACATACTGACTGACAGATAGACAGACAGACAGACGGACAGACAGGCTCATTCTACTAGGGGGCAAATGGGGTGTGACACCATTGTCGGATACAACGTGATATGGGAGACCGTATCGGCATATTAGGTTCTTTTCAATGAATTTGGCCATATCCCGGGCATTAACTTTCTTGAAAGATTCAGCCTTTACCTATTTGGTAAAATAGTCGATAGCGACTATGATGAATCTATGTCGATTGGAGGCCGTGGGGTGTATTTCTCCAATAATGTCTATCCCGCAAGCTGCGAATGGCCATGGTGATGTCAAACTGTATAGTTCCGAAATCGGCAAGTTCCTCAAATCTGCATATTATTGACACAACTGACATTTCTTCATGTACTTTGAGCAGTCTGTATCCATGGTGAGCCAATAGAACCCTTGTCTCATGATCTTCTTAGCCAACATTAAACCATTCATATGGGCTCCACAAACACCTGTGTGGGTTTCCTCTATTACCTTCTTGGCCTCTTTCTCGTTCAGGCACCTTAATTGGATAGCGTCGGCTTGTCGTTTGTACAATATCCCATCTATGTAGATGAACTGAGTGGATAGTTTGCGGATCAACCTTTGGTCTTTCTCTGTAGCCCTTTCAGGGAGTATTGTGTTCTCTAGATAGTTTTTGATATCGTGGTACCATGGCTTTCCATTCGCTACTTCCATTTTCATGATTAGTTTGGACTCAAAACTAGACCTCTCAGAACTAGAAATCAGCACGGGCTTCATAACTATCCCTTCCCGGTTATCCCAAATTGACAATAAGGTTGCAAGCGCATCGGCTAACTGATTCTCGTCTCTTGGAACAAAGTGAAAGGTGCATACTTCAAATTGATTGCTCAAATCTTTTAAGTATTTCACGTAGGGCACCAGCCGCTCTTCTTTAATAGCCCACTCACCTCAAATCTGATTGATTACCAGTGACAAATCTTCAAACCCCTCTACGGTCTTTGCCCCCAAGGCTACCAAGGCTTCTAATCCGAAAGTGTAGGCTTTGTATTCATCCTCATTATTGGTGGCTTTATATCTTAATTTCTTAGCCAAGGGAAGTTTTTCATCATCCGGGGTTGTTAAAATAATTTTGACTCCTGCCCCTTTACTATTTACAGCCCCGTCAAAGTGCAATTGCCAGCCTTGTACTATGATAGCTATCACATCTTCGTCCGAGAAATTGAACTCGTACGAATCCCTTTGGATCAGGTGTTTGGCTAGAAACTCCGCTACTGCGCGCCCCTTAATGATCTTTCGGGTGATATACTCAACATCGAATTCCTGCAATAACAATAACCATCTCCCCATTTTCCCAAGCAAACATGGAGCCTCCTGTAGGTATCTAAGAGAATTCTGCTTCGCGACCGCCTGTACCTTGTAAGAGTGGACGTAGTATCTCAGCTTCTTAGAGGCCCATATTACTGCGCGAAAAATTTTCTCTACTTTTGCGTACTTGAGCTCATAGGAAAGGAATTTCTTACTGAGGTAATAGACTGCGAACTTCACCCTGAACTCATCCTCCTAAGCCATCATGGCACCTACAGAGCTATCTTCAATGGCCAAGTACAGAATGAGCAGAACCGGTGGATTCAGCAAATATTTCCTGATAGTGTCAAAAGCTCTCTAACAGTCTCCATTCCATACTACAGGTTGGTCTTTCCCGAGTAGCTTGAAAATTGGCTCACAAATTGAAGTAAGCTTAGCGATAAACCTGTTGACATACTGCAATTTACCCAAAAAGCTTCTGATATCCTTTTCCTTCTGAGGCACCGGCATCTCTCAGATGGCCTTGACCTTATCCGGGTCGATCTCAATCCCCCTTCTGGCTGACAACATGTCCTAACAGTTTCCCTGTGGTAACACCGAAGATACATTTCTTGGGATTCAACTGCAAGTTGTACGTACCGATTCTCTGGAAGAACTTTTCTAAAGCCTCAAAGTGACCTTCCCTGGTGGCCGACTTGATCATCATATCATCCACATATACTTCCACCTCTTTGTGGATCAAGTCATCTAGAATCCTTGTTGCCATTCTCTGATACGTTGCGCCTGCGTTCTTCAGACCAAAAGGCATTACCCTGTAAGCAAACGTCCCCCACTCAGTGATGAAGGCTATTTTGATCCGATCGGCTATTTTGTTGAGGATCTGATTATAGCTTGCATAACCATCCACGAAGCTATACATCATGCAAGTGGCTACACTATCCACTAACACGTCTATGTGAGGCAATGGAAAGTCATCTTTTGAACAAGCCTTATTCAGATCTCGATAGTCCACGCACACCCGTACCTTGCCGTTCTTTTTGGCTACCGGGACAACATTGGCCAACCAGGTTGGGTACTGTACTTCAATCAAGAATTTGGCCTCAATCTGCTTATGAATTTCCTCCTTCACCTTGTCCGCCCATTTGGCCTGAGCCTCCTAAGCTTCTGCTTGACTGGCTTATAGTCTGGGTATGTTTGGATAGCATGCTCTACGATTTCACGATCTACCCCCGGCATATCTTCGTAGGTTCAGGCAAAGACTTTTTCATGTTTTCTTAAAATTCTCTCAAATTTTTCTCGCCCTTTAGGAGTAATGTTAGATGCTATCAAGATTTCTTTCGGATTTTTCGAAGTTCCAAGATTAAACGGAGTAACATCAGTTGAATTAATGTCAAATATGAATGGATTATGATCATGATTATGCATATTGAAATCATCCGAAACATCGCACAAGTAAGCAAAATCCTTCACTTTATTAATAGAACTAAAAATGTCATTAACATTATTAAAAAATTCAGGAGTAAAAAGAAAATCTAGACTATTTTCTTCCTCTTCTTCTGCCGGTGCAGATGTCACAGTTGACGGCTCTGAATCAACTTGGCACTTTGGAGGTACTGCAGCGACCCCCTGTATGACTTCACTATCTCCGGTAGCTTTGTCTTCCATCTTCGCTTTTCTTTTTATCCGGGCATACATCAACTTCTCAGTTATAACCTCTTTGGGTGCTTTGTGGTCCCAGACTGTCTCCTTGGTCATGATTTCTTCATCCCAAAAGCCCTTTGCTGGCTTGATCAATCAAATATCCCAATCGAAGACATCATTGAAAACCTCAAATCCCGACACAATCTTCCCATCGACCCACTGAGGCTCTGCTTCCCTCGTGTAGGCACACACTGAAGTCGCTGGCCCTAAGCTTTTCCTAATATGGGGGATTTCACCCACTGTCTTCTTGCCCTTCTTCATGACACCTTCATGCCCAAGACCTCTCCTATCCTTCTGGCCTCTGGTAGTAATGGCTGTCGGTGACCCCTGCAAACTCTTGCCTAGACCCGCACCAGGGAGGAATGGCATTCTCTTCATCATATTTAGCACCTGAGGGCTTCCTTCCATGTGTTCCTCTTCGCCTATGACATCAATGTGAAATCCACTGAAAGGCTGTCTCACAATCTCTAATATTGAGACCTAGTTCTCCCTTGTGGCCCTTATAGTCACAACCTGCCCCTCATGAGGAATCTTAACCATTTGGTGTAGAGTGGAGGGTACCCCTCCCAGCTTATGAAACCAAGGCCTGCCTAAGAGGGCTAAGAAGTTGGCAGGAATAGGTAATACCACAAATTCTACTTTGGTTTCCATCGGCCCCGTCTTGACTACCGTCTTGAATGTACCGGATGCCTGCCTCCTTGAGTTATTGTAATCGTTAGATCAGACTTGGCCAGCATATCCTCTATCACTCCGAAAGCTGCCATTGCCACCAGTGGACATACATTAATCGATGAACCATTGTCCACCATGACACACGTCGTGTGCTTCTGATTGATCTGGGCCCGTATGTACAAGGGGCGGTTGTGATTGCGGCCTTCTGCCGGCAGGTCTACACTTGTAAATGTAAATATCACATTTTCCCCGGCTCCCCCCTTTACTACATCTAGCAACTCTGTAGGCGAGATGGTTGTGGCCACCGTAATCTCACACAAAGCCTCCACCAGCTTCTGTCAATGAGATGGAGACTGCCTCAATAGATCCCATAATGAGATTTAAGCTGGCGTCTTTTTCAGCTGCCTCATTATCGGATCGTCTTTCGGCTCTTTTCCTTTTTGGCCTATCTCTAGATCTTGTGGCTTGTCAACTTCTGGAGCTACCCTTCCACTCTGGGTCACTGCTCCAACCTTCTTCTTCTCCTCTTCCTCCTCCGAATCCCACGGGTCGGGAAATCCTTCAACTTTAGAATTATCATCTTCATCTCCACTTTCATTAGTGGACCAGCAATCGATCACTGCCACAGGAAGCCCTTCTTCACTTACCTCATGGAGGAGCGTGATAGCAGTGTTAGCATCGATGCCGTAAAAATCTCTCAACACAAACCATTCGGGTAGACTGGACCCGATTATGAACATAGGTGTGGGCACACTGTTATACCCGGACTTCTTATGATTCCCTCTTTTCTTTGGATCTGTGATCTATTTAGAGTCGATCAGATCCTGGATTGCATGCCTTAGTGCTTTACACTCATCAGTTACGTGCCCGGTATGCTGATGATATGCACATTATTCATTATCCTTGTGCCTTGGCAAACCCTAAGTCCTGGCAGGTCGGGGCGATAAAGGTTGCAATTTCCCTTCCTTCATTAGCCTTTTGAGCACCCACGAAAGAGACCTCCCTAAATTAGAAAAATGCCTCGGAGCAGTGTTAGTAGTTGAAACCTCAGCCGTCCTTCTCGTGCCACTGCTGGAGCCTGCTGACCTACTTGCCCCCTGGTTAACACTGCCTTTCTTGGCATAACTCTCATTGTTTGCTCTTCTCGAGAGGTACTCTCCCTCTGCCTCAATAGCGATATCCTTCAAAGATTCCCAGTCTCTCAGAACCTTCATCTTCAGTCCGTCTCTTAGACATGGGCTAGCATTTTTTATAAACAGCCGGATTTGATCTTGAGTATCTGGCTTCCTTTTTATTTCCATCACCCGGTTTCTCCATCGGGTCAGATACTCGTGGAAAGACTCGCCTGACTTCTGCTGTAGCAACTCCAAGTCTTTCAGGGTCACCTCCATTCGTGTGTTACAACCATATTGTCTAAGAAACTCCTCCATCAATAAGTCCCAATCCTCCTTGGTCCTCCGGTCTAGACCATGATACTAATCTACCACCGGGCAGGTTAAGTTCAGACAGAAGTATTTGATTTTTTGCCTCTTCGTTAAAGTAGTACCCTTCATTACCAGCAAGTATTGCTTTATATGGGCGGTAGGATCAGAAGTGCCATCAAATTTTGGGACATCCGGCATTTTAAAGTTCATTGGGATCAAATCCTCTCCCTCTAGCTCCTTGTCTTCGGGATTCATCCCTTGTCCCCTTACCAATATCCTTGTCATCGCCTCAAATTTTTCTTTCATCTTCTTTCAAATGGCTTCCTCTGTCTGGGGTGCCTTCCCTCTCAGCGACACGCGCTCTTCATAATCATCCTCATCCTCTAACTCCTCCATTCTACAGGCAGGTCACCTTCTCTGCCCTGCCAATACATTGGCCCTTAGGTCTACTGGTGGCAGGTGAACCTCTTCTTGTGGGTCTTTTCTGACTTCCTCCTATTCATTTTGTCTCATAAGAGGAGGAACTGGGTTTTGTGGTGCAGCGGGCTGGGCCATATTTGCCATCATGGCCAACATCCAATTTACAAACTCTTTAAACCTTCTACCTACTTCCTCTGTGTAGAAATCGGGTCCTGAGACAGCCCAAATCGGAGTTACCCAATGATGATAAAATGCCTACTTACAGGCGAAAAGATTAAAAGTGATGATTTTCTTATCAAATTTGCATTTTAGAATGAAAAATAAAAAATAAAAAAAAATATTTTGAAAATTAGGTTTGAAAAATGGGGTTTAGAAATTATAGTATTTTTTAGTTAATTTTAAAAATTAAAATTTTTTTTTTAAAAAAAAATTATTTTTCGCGAGCGCGCTGCGCGGAGCGCCAACGCGCTGGGCGAGCAATCGACGCCCGTCGCGCGCTCCGACAAGCGTCGGTCGCCCCTGTTCCGCTGAAATGGCCCTTTTTCACCCAAAATCAGTTTTTTTCGATTTTGTTTCACAAAATTCGATTTTTTATCCCTTTTTACGGGATTTTCAGGTTTTTTTTTCCATTTTTAAACTTAGATAAATTATATTATTAATTATTAATTAGTTTTTCCTTTAATTAATTTTATTTTCTTTTTTTTTTCATATAAAAAGAAAAGGATGGAAAGAGAATGGGGGGAATTTTTTAGGGTTTATTCTTTAGTTTTTTTCTCTTCTTCTTCAAAAAATTCTCTGTAGGTTTTTAGTTTTCCCCGACAAAAATAAAAAGAAAAGTTCATCAATTCTTCTTGTTTTTCCAATAGAATTTCTTCTAAATATATTTTTAGAAGTAGTTTTATTGATGAAATTTAATTTTGAGGCAAATAAAATAAATATTTGTTCTCAAAATTCATTTTTAACTTGTTATTTGTTTACAATTAAACTTTTTTCAAGGTTTTTTTTTTTTATTTTGAATCCCTCTTTTAATGAAAAATTGGTTTTGAGACAAACAAAATGATTGTTTGTTCTTGAAATCTAATTTTTCATTTGATTTTCTAAAAAACAAGTTTTTTTCTCATAAATGATTTTTTCTTGGAACAAACAAAATAATTGTTTGTTCATGAGAACATTTTTATCAATAAAAATCATTTTTTAGGCAAAGAAATTATTTTTTTGTTCTTAAAGAATTGTTGATTTTCTTTTATCATTTTTTTCAAGTATATTTTTCCTTGAAATAAAATTTCAACATTTTTATTATTCAATTCTAGTCTTACAAATCAAAAACAAGGAAATCAATCATCATTTTTACCTTCATCGAATCCGAAACTCTGAGGGTAAACATTCTGTGCTTAAATATTTTTATTTTTTATTATTTTGTTTATATTTAATTGATTGACATGTATATTCTTATTATTTTCATTTATTTATTTGTTCTATTGTTTTTTATATTTGTCTCAATTAATATGTTTATACCATTTTTGTTCATGTAAATATTGATTCCTCATTATTTTTAACATGTAATTAATTAATTCATTTTGATTGATCTTTTTGCCATGTAAATATTTTATGTTAATCGGGATAACATTAATTAATCATGTCATTTATTTAATTATTTTTATTATTCTTTTATTCATTACTTTTTATCATTCTTTTTCATTGTTATTGTTATATATTTATTGTTTATTCTTTTATTTGTTTATTGTGATTGGTCATTATTATTATTATTATTATTATCATGTTCATATTTTTATGTATTAATTCATTAACATGTTTTATTTATTTTAATCAAATCATTTAATGCATATTTTTATTTATTTTGATTTGTTAACATGTTAATTCATTTATCATCCTTCATGTCATCTTATTTTATCTTAATTTGTTATTCATTATTTTATATGTTTAATTGATTTTATTTATTTAATTACTAACATTATTTCATTTATTTTTTTATGTCAAAACTTATTTTCTTTACTCGGGCATTTTTGCGAGCACACGAAGAGATCCAAAAGGCTCGTTTGGGATAAATATTTATTTGCTTTATTTGTAATATTTCATTTATTTGGCTTTTTCATTTATTTTCCTATGTAATCTTTAATAAAATTAGTTATGCACGTTAAAAAAAAAATCACAAAAGTATTTTTATTAATTAACTTGGAACCTTTCCTAATAAAAATGGGACCAATGTCTAAATTTTCTCCATCCAAAATAAAAATTGTCACATCAAAATTGTTTTATAATAAATATGCATGTGAGGACCAATGTCCTCATCTTTAACAAATAGCCCGTTTTATATATGATTTGTATTTTATTTACAATAGGGGTTGCATTCCGCCCCTAGTTTTATTGTAATTTATTTTCATGCACTTTACTTTAATTATGCTTTGTTTATTTATCGCTTTTCCTGAATGGACAATCTGCGCTTTAATTTAACTGCATTAAATTGAATGAGAAATGGGATGAAACGATAAATTCAAAACTCAATCATAAACTTAACCAAGGTATGAATAAATGGGAAGTCTCGAACCTTCTTTGGTCTTTGGGCTCAATGAGACGAGAGGGCCATCTCAATTTTCTATTGGGATGGAGCCTCTAAGACACCTCTTGTGTCCCAAAGGGCTCAATTTGCACAGTCCTAGGTGCTATGAGGGGAGAGGGCCATCCTAATATTCTATTAGGGTGGGGCTTCCAAGACACCTCTGATTTATCCAAGCGCGAGATAAGAGGGCCATCCTAATATTCTACTAGGGTGGGGCCTCCAAGACACCTCTGGCTTGCCTATGATTGACACAGCAGCGCTGTTTTAGGCTCACTGAGGCTAGACGACCTTTCCCAATATTCTATTGGGTGGTGACTCCATGAAACCTCCTTGTTGCCCGAAATAGACGCCCTTGCAATTTTACTTGCAAGTTTTATGAACCTCCATTCTGAAAGCCCTAAGAGCGGGCATTTGGGGGCGCCCCGAGGTTCGGCGTGCGTCACAGTGGCGACTCCACTGGGGACTTATACTTGAGACTTCGATTCAAAAGTACCTTGGTTAAAACTTACAATTGAGTTTTAATTTAAAAATTTCATCCTTTTTTCGAAACTGCATTGCATCTCATTAGAGCCTTAGATCTATGCTAGTTTGGTCCCTCTTTCAACCCCGATGCGTTCCCGAAGCACAACCCTACGTTCACTCAATGTAGGGAAGTGTTAAGAATGATCACCAGCCCAAGTCTCATACCATCATGGTATATTAAATGGAGACTCGATCGATCATTATGCTCATGATGAGCTAGACCCATTGGCAGGGTCCATGCTTGGGTAGACCTAAAGTATCATCACCCTGGCCAAAGCTCATGTAATGGCAATAGATACTTCCCCTAAGTGGTATGAACCATAATACGTTGCTTGCTATATGGATCATTATGTATTGGACAGACCCAGATAATTTGACTTGTCATCCAATCAAAGGCTTTCATGCCCCGATAGGCCCATGTTAATTTATTCGGACTGCCTAAATACACAATGGTCAAAATCCATGCATATGCGCATTAGTTAGGAGAGGTTAAGCTGCCGATTTTTCACTTTGCACCATGCGCGTCCATCGGGTTCCCTATTAACCCATGGGCTAAGTCCACCTTGGACAGAGACCGCACGACCTCATGTGTGGGGGCAATAAGGTTGGAAGGATCTATCTGCTTGCATGTGGTTGTGGATGATGTATTGCATATTCATGTCATTCATGCACAAATAAAATTTTTTTATTTCCTCCCTATGTATACATCCTATTTTCTGCATATAATTATTACATGTACACATCATCCTGTGTATAGTTTTTCAAATGTTTTCACATGTATTATTGTAACCTCTTTTAGCCATTGTATACCATTTGTTGCATTATATATTATTCATGCATCATTCTAACTCTTTAATCTTTCAGCCATTAAAGACCACTTTCCTAGTTGGTTAGGGGTTTCGATGGCTGCCTTATCAGAGGGTCTCGATTGAGCGAGTAGAATCAGAATCAAGTGAGATTAACAGGCATTTAGAAGAATTTTCAAAAATGGCCAATTCACCGAGAGAGGCAGATACAACCCGGGCCATGGTTGCCGAAGAAGTTGGTAGGAGGTTCAAGGAATTTGAGAATAGGATGATGGCCATGATGGGCAATTTAATGGCAGCAAGGGCTCAGCCCACTAGGATAAACCCAAATCCCCCTCCTGGAGGTCAGAATGAATAGGAGGAGGATAGAGAGGACCCACTTGAGGAGGTTAGTCCACCACCAGTGGATTTGAGGGCTACCACATCTGCGGGCCAAAGAAGAGGAGGCCCCCATAGGCTAGCAAATGATTATGTAGAGGATGAATATGAAGAACCCATAGTGGTAAGAGGTAAGGCACTTCAAACAGAGGAGGCCATATGGAAGAAGATGGAGGAAAAGTTCCAGGTGATGTCCCGGATGCTGATGATGGGAAAAGGGTGAGCCCCGAGGATAAGGAGCTGGAGGGAGAGGATCTAGACCCTCTGAATTTCAAATTACCTAATGTTTCGAAGTTTGACGACATATCGGACCCCACCGCACACATCAAGCAGTACTCACTGGTAATGAAGGGTACTACGTTGACAAAGAGGCAGAAGATAGAGTACTTCTACTTGAGTTTAATAGGTCCTGCATTGGACTGGTATTATGGACTGGACAGGAGAACTAAAGAAGATTAGGATCTACTGACGAAGGAGTTCCTCAAGCAGTACGACTGCAGCATAAGAATAGAGGTCACTCTGAAGGATCTAGAGTTACTTCAACAGAAGTCGAGAGAATCATTCCATGAGTACCTAACCCGATGGAGGAATCGGGTAATGGAGATGAAGAGAAAGTCTGATACCCCAGATCAGATCAGGTTATTTATCAGGAATGCCATACCATATTTGAAGGAGGCACTCAAGTTAAAGGGATTAAAAGATTGGGAATCCCTTAAAGATATAGCCATTGAGGTAGAAGGGGAGCATTTAGCACAGAAGGCAATTGTCGCCAACTATGGTTATGGCGGTACAAAGTTTAAAGGGGGCTCTAGCAATAATAACGAGAACGATGGTGAAGAGAGGGCTGAAGCATTGGTCACTGAGACAGCCGTGCACTGCGATTCCAACTTAGGTAAACCATTATCCTGGTATCTTGATCATTTCACCAAAGAAGGGAGACTGCAACCACTATCTCCAAGGCCAGCCACGAGCCAAGGAAGGCCAGGACATAGAGCGGATTGGTATTGTGCATATCACCAGCATACAGGGCATAAAATAGATTATTGCCGCGCTCTGAGGGAGTGCATATAAAAATGGGTTGGCATTGATCAGATTCCAGATTCGAGGAAGAAAAGAAAAAGATAGAACAATTATCACCAATCTTGGGGACACGATCCAGGGAAGGGGAGCCTGAGGTGTCAGAAGATTTTCAAGTAATTTGTGTTGGCAAGAACGGAAAATGATTGGCTATTCAGAATGTTCTTTTTATTTTTGAACTATTTAATAATGTCATTCTGGTTTCATTAATAAGATGAACGTTTTTGCTTACTTGTGTGGTATCTCTTATGATTTCACTATGCATAACCATGATCATGACTCATTCATATTTAACGTTGATTCAATTGATGTTACTCCATTTATTCTCAGACCTTTAGAGAACCCAAAGAAAATCTTGATAGCATCTGTTATAACTCCTGAGGAGAGATTAAAATTTGAGAGAATGAAAAAAAAAGTGTGTGTGACGCGCGCCGAACCTCGTAGCGCCCCGAAGGCCCGCTTTAGGGCGATCGAGAGATGTTCATGAAAACTTGTAAGGTATTTACAAGTGCGTCTATTTTAGGCAACAAGAAAATTTCATTGAGTCGCCACCCAATAAAACATTGGGAAAGTTCGTCTCGCCTCAGTGAGCCTAAGACGGCGCATATTATCCATTTTGGGTGAACCGAAGGGGTCTTGGAGGCATTCACCCCAATAGAACATTGGAATGACCCTCTAACCCTAAGGAGCCTAGGATTGTAAATTGAGTCTTTTGGTGGGACACAAGAGGTATCTTGGAGATCCCATTCCAATGAAACATCGGAATGGCCCTCTCGCCTCGTTGAGCCCAAATACCAGAGATGGTTCGGGACTCCCCATTTATTCATACCTTGGCTAAGTTTATAATCAAGTTTTGAATTTAGCGTTTCATGCCTTTTCTCATTCAATTTTAATGCAATTTAATTAAACGCATATCAATCATATAAATAAAGCGGTAAATAAAAAATGAATTTAAAATAAAACATATGAAATATATTACAACAAAACTAGGGGAGGAATATAACCCCCATTTGTAAATAAAATATAATTCATACATAAATCGGGCTATTTATTAAAATGAGGACATTGGTCCTCTCATGCATAATTAAAGAAAATAATTTTAAAGTGACAATTTATTTTGGATGAAAAAGCTAAGACATTGGTCTCATTTTATTTGGAAAAAAATAAATTAATTAAGTAGAAATATTTTTATGGTTTTTTTAATTAACGTGCATAAAAAAAATAATTTATTACAAATTACATATTAAATAAAATAATGAAAGCAAAGTAATGAAAATAATAAAAATAACAAATCAACTCCCAAATGGATTTTTAAATCTTCATGGGCTCCCACTTGATATGAAAAATACTCACACATAAAAATAAGTATTGAAAATAAAATAAAAAAAAAACAAACAAAAGTGAAGTTAGTAAAAAATGAATTAAACATATAACATGAAAACAATTAAATTAAGGCAATCAAAATTGCATCATATATGACAAGTCAATTAAAATGACATAATAAAAATATGCAATCTAATTGATTAACAATTTAGCATGCATAAAAGATAACATAATAATAATAAAATTCAATATGCATAAACAAGCATAAAATAATGATGATAGAATTTAACATGCATAAAAACATAAAATAACAACAATAACATCCAATCATGCATAAAAAATATAATATACATAAAATTCAGCATGCATAAGCACTACAAGAAAAACAACATTTCCCGACGGAAATTACCGACGAAAAATGTGTAATTTCCGTCGGGAAATGTGAATGCCGACGGAAAATGATTCCGTCGGCATAAAATCCGTAGGGAAATTTGCCGACGGAAAAATTTCCGTCGGTAAAAATTACCGACGGAAATTGTGTTTCCGTCGGTAAATTACCGACGGAAAACAATTTCCGTCGGTAATTTACCGACGGAAACACAATTTCCGTCGGTAATTTTTACCGACGGAATTACAATTTCCGTCGGTAATTTACCGACGGTAATTGTGTTGCCGTCGGGAAATTTTACCGACGGAAAACAATTTTTTCGTCGGTAATTTTAAAGAAAATTTGAATATTATTTTTTTGTATTTTATTTTTATGTAAATATAACCTGTTAAAACTAATTGCAAAATAATGAAAAAAATCATAATAATATCTAAATTTCAATATCCAATAATATTCGAATTTAATAATTGTGCTAATTATAAAGTTAGTAATTAGTTAACAACATAATATCCATGTATGTGTAATACAAAATGAGAACTAAACTGATGGCGGCGGCGGCGTACGATCAGACTGATGCGATGACGAGACAAACATACCCTTCAAATTTGCCATCTCAGTGCGTAGGTCAGATAAATTTGCCATCTCATTGCGTAACTCAGATATGTAGTCCAGAGATTGTTGCAATCGAACCTCTGAGTCTTGCCATCGAGTCTGTGACTGTTGCAATTCCGATCTCAGCTCACTTACAGTATTCTGAAGTTCAAGTACTTCTCTGGATGACCGTCTATTAGATGCAGCAGTACTTGAACCCGAGGAATGCGAGTAACAAGATTTGGCCAAAGAACCTAAGCCAAATACCCGTCCTCGCTGGTCTCTACCACCAGCCACTTCATAATAGATCTGATTCGCATCAACATGATCAGAAGTCTGTGAGCATTGCTGAATTGCATCTTCAACTTGTTCCTGTCATAGGACAAGTGTTTTACAATAAGTAACGATTAATAATAACTAATCTTTAAAATTTGTATAATATAGTAATGTGGACATACATGTAAAATCCTTGACCGGGAATTGACAAACGTTTGACCATCATGCTTGTTTGTGTGGGTGTGTAAGAATACCTTAGGGAGTGTAGCCGGTCGACCCATCGATTGTCCCTGCAAAAATAAAAAGAATTAAAGGCGAACTATAATTTATTGACTATTCCTATAAGTTTTTACTAAAATTTTGGCAGAATTTCCCCTATATTTGGAGCATACCTCCTGTATACAAAGATAAAAAAACACTTCAAAATTTCGACATTCAGCTACCATCCAACATTCCACAACAATGCAAACTCCTCACACAAGTAACATTCCCATCCTCCTCTATGGTAATGAGATATATTTTAGAAATTGTAACCATTAATTACAGTGATAACAGTAATATTATGTAAAACTTACTAGTCTATCTGCATGTTCCCGATGTGACATCGACCCTCCAGTGTGCGAGCATGAACTGAGTCCATCAGGTCCTCCCCGTCTATTACTAGAATTCCGCTCTGAAATGGAAATGGCTTCAGGGGTCGCCCAATACTGTCTCCAATGTCCCCATAAATCTTCGGTCATGTAGCGAGGTCGGACACCACCATCCTTTATCAAGCAAACTAAATCTCTGTAACGTGCCCGCGCACGAGTCTCCCACACAGAATACATGACCTCGTCAAGCGCCGGGTTCCAATAACATTTTTTCTTATAAGGCAGACAGAAAAAAAAAACAAATTGTTAGCAAGAGTAAAATATAATTCGTTATGTAACACACAATATCATAAATGTTTTACCTTGAATTCTTCGAAATAAAAACTTTTTATTTCCTCTGACAAATTCTTCCAGGCAAATCCATCATATTCAATTCTGTTTTTGAAAGAAGTTGTCATTATGCGTGAGCACTTTCCTGAAGGATTCAATCTAAAATATAACAATGTGAATAATGTTAGTACAAGTAATAACTGTCATTTAAATCATAATGAATGAAATATTATTCACTTACTCCTCAGCTGTGATATTGATGTACATTCTTCCATCAACTCCAATTGAGCCAGGCGTAGGCTCTTCCGCATCTTCTGTTCCTGACCCCTGAGGTGGCATAGATTCAGGGTGTGCTATAGGAGTGGAATCCGTGGAAGGAATGGTAGATGGCGCAACGGGTGGGATGGTCGGTGATGCGGCAGCCTGAGTGCTGGCATTGAGCCCATGCGATGAGGATCCTCCATCACCAGTACTGTCATTGCCGTCATGCAACCTCAGACGCGGAGGAATCGCCGTTCTCTTCTTTCGCTTAAACATTTTTGAACCTGTCATTACAATGAAAATGCATATTGTTAGATAATAGAAAATAATTGCATTGTAATAAGCATATTAAATTAATATCCAAGTCAGTGCAATATTAATTGGTCTCACATGATAAGCAAGTAGTAGTTAAACAAATTATTCGCTATCGTCACTAAGCTGTAAATCGTCATTCAAATCATCCTCATTTTCCGATGTATAAGATGAAAATTCTGGCTCGTCATCAGATCCATCGCCAACCAAAGTTTCTTCATCATCCTCACCATCAATGTCAACAAATTCATTGTGCGCATAGTTCAATGGTTCGTTATCTTCAAAATTCAGAGAGTTGTTGATTTCATGAACTTCCGATTCTTCCTCCTGAAATGCATCATTATTTTCATAACGTTCACTTTGTCCGGCGCCTTTCCTTTCATAAATGCCTCTTGGTTTTACTTTGCACGCATGCAACCATTCCGATCTGTCTCGCTTTACGCTTGGATAAGAGACATAATATACCTGTCCCACTTGCATTGCCAACACAAATGGTTCAAAGTTCCTCAATCTTCTACGCTGGTTGACTTCAACTAAATTGTATCTGCTATGTATTTTTGTTCCCACGTTAATAGTTGGATCATACCATTCGCACTTGAATAATACACAACGTTTTATTGGCAGCGCGGGGTACTCGACTTCAATTATATCAACAATTTGCCCATAATAATCCATCAACTCTCCTTGAATGCAAACCCCACTGTTTACCGTTTCCTTGTTATGACCATGACTCTGTGTATGAAATTTATATCCATTTACGAAATAAACCGGAAATGATTTAACATATCGCAAAGGTCCTTTTGCAAGATCAATGATGTACTTGTTGTCAATTGCATTTGTCGATGCCTACATATTCCAATAAGCAAACATCACTTAATTCATATATTTCATATATATTGTATGTATGGAAATATATGGTCAAAATCACAACTTATATATGTCTTGAACCAATGATGAAAGTGCTTTTCGACTTCCTTATTCACCTCATTTTCATCTTTTTCAGGCATTAGATCCCGTATCCATTCCTCAAATAATCTAAAATGCCAAAATCAATTTATATATTACACTCTTGACATAGTAAAACAAATGAATATTTGTGGGTATATATTAAACTTACCTCACATAAGGACGAACTTCCTCGCAATTCAATAGAATATAACTATGGGCCGCTATTAATTCATTCTCTACTAGCATTTTCCTTATTGAACGGCCATGTAAACGCCCAGGATATGTAAAAATGGATAAGTTTTCGTCCTGATTACTTGATTCCCCGCCATCATCATTACGTGGTACTTTCCGCTGTCTCGTGTGTATATGAGGCTCAAAATAATGCGAACAAAAAGTACTTGCTTCTTCGACCAAATAAGCATTACATATTGATCCTTCAACTCTAGCTTTATTTTTTACGTTTTTCTTCAAGTGAAACAAATACCTACATGATATATTTTAATGCCATTAATTAGCATACAAAGGTATAATATAATTGCAATTAAAGGTCATAGATAGTTACCGCTCAAATGGATACATCCAACGATATTGAACCGGACCAGTGAGTTTCGCCTCATGTGCTAAATGCACGGGGAGATGCTCCATATAATCGAAAAAACTTGGAGGAAAAATTGCTTCGAGTTTGCACAGGATTACTGGAATTTCTATTTCCAATCTAGCCATATCTGCTGCATTTATCTCGTATGACGTCAATGTTCGGAAGAACATACTTAGCTCTGTTATAGCTTCCCAAACTTTTGTCGGCAATAACTCTCGAAATGCTATTGGGAGTAGCCTCTGCATAAAAACGTGACAATCATGACTTTTCATACCGAATAATTTGTACTTTCTCATGTCGACGCACCTTGCCAAATTGGAGACGTAACCATCTGGAAACTTTAATCCTTTTAGCCAATCACACAAGACTTCCTTATGTTTTTTGTCCAAAGTGTAGCATGCTTTGGCATATTTTCCGGTTAAGTAATCTTTGTCTAACTCAGGCCTTCTACATAACAACTTTAAATCGGATCGGGATTTAGCATTGTCCTTGGTCTTCCCTTCTATATTCATAATGGTGTTGAATACATTATCAAAAATATTCTTTTCTATGTGCATCACATCCAGATTATGCCGTAATAAATTAGTCTTCCAATACGGCAAATCCCAAAAAATGCTTCTTTTTCTCCAGCCAAAATTTTTGTTGATTCTTCCATTAACTTCATCAGCATCAAGTTCTGTTACCTTCAGTAAACCCAACTCATCAATTTCTTGTAAAATTTGCTCACTGCTTTTCACCACCGGCGGACTAGCAAGTACAACTCTATTCTTAATAAATTTGTTCTTGTTCCGTCGGAACGGGTGGTCAGATGGAAGGAATTTCCTGTGGTTATCAAACCAAGAAGTTTTGCAACCATGCTGAAGATAAAACGCATCTGAATCATCGCCACAGTAAGGACATGCTAATTTTCCAGCCGTGCTCCAACCGGACAACATAGCATAGGCGGGAAAGTCACTGACCGTCCACATTAAAGCTGCTTTCATCATGAAATTCTGTTTAAGTGATGCATCATATGTTTCAACACCGACATCCCAAAGCTGTTGTAACTCATAAATCAACGGCTGCAAGTATACATCAATTTTGTGCTTCGGATTTTTAGGTCCTGGAATAATGACTGTCAAAAACATATATGCCTCATTCATGCACATCCACGGAGGCAAATTATAAGGAGTCATTATGACTGGCCATGAGGAATATTGTTGCCCTGATTGACCAAAAGGTTGAAACCCGTCAGTGCTCAAACACAGCCGAACATTTCTAGATTCAGCAGCAAAATCAGGATGGATGTTATTAAAATGTTTCCATGCAACTGCATCTGATGGATGGCTCATTATTCCACCTGTACTTTCGTGCTCATCATGCCATCTCATATGAGGTGCAGTAACTTCGGATGCATATATTCTTTGAAGCCTGGGAGTCAACGGAAAATAATACATACGTTTCCAAGGTACCAATTTATGCTGATTACCGCCACTTTTAGATTTGTACCTAGGTTGACCACAAAATTTGCACTCTTGTAAATTGACGTCATCCCTCCAAAACAACATACATCCCAACCGGCAACATTCGATTTTCTCAACAGGCAAACCTAAACCACTGATTAGTTTCTTCACATTGTACAGATTAGGAACCATTTTATGCTCAGGAGGCAATGATTCATTGTACCAAGCAAGAATTTGGTCAAAACCTCGATCCGAAATATGTTGCTCGGATTTTATATTCAATATCCGAGCTACAGAAGATAACTGAGTCATGTTATCGCAGCCTGGCCATAACTCCTGATCTGCTGAATTTAGCAAATCGTAAAATTTGGTTGCATTTTCGTTCGGTTCTTCCATCATTGCTGTACTTTCTCTAAAATCATGGCCCGCTGCATCGTAAACCATTTGGACGTATGGATTATCATTCACCCCTACATCATCGGCACCAAATTCCCCACCTCTTTCAAATTCACCCTCAATTGTTGACATGTTACCCACGTTTCCCATCGAGGTACTGCAAATTGATGGTTCTCCGTGTCGTGTCCACTCAAAATAATTTTGAACAAATCCCTTTTTTAACAGGTGAAAATATACTTCATCAACAGGAAGATAACTAAGGTGTTGGCACTTTTTGCATGGACATCTTATTTTAGCCCCGTCCATATGTGCAGGTTGAGAACTGGCGTATGCAATAAACGACTGAACCCCTTCCACATATTCTGGATTAATGTAACCATCCCTTGTTTTTTGTCTGTACATCCAAGATCTATCTACGCTACTCATAATTAATTCCAAAACTGTTACATGAACAAGGAGTCATTTAAACAATAATTATACAGATTATTATGCTATTAACAAAAAACAAAAAAAATTATCATATTACAGTCAATAACCTAGATAATAATACTAATTAGAAAAATAACTTTACAAGATTATTATACTCAACAACCAATATTATAATAATGATAAAAGTAATAATAATATTAATTTTTTAATTATATCAAATTATAATGAGTTTTGTTCACAGAATAAAAATGAGTATAAATCAATTTATAGATTTTAATTATATTTCCGAATCCACAATTCGACCAAAAAAGGAAAATTATTATTATTATTATTGAAAATACCATTAATCAGTTTTTATTTTTAGGGAAATGAAAATTAATTAAAAAAAAGGAGCTTAATGCATATGCATGAGGAAGGGATAGCTTTGATATGAACTCTTATCCAATTAAAGAAGGATATGATGATATATAGTTGAGCATAATTAGGGTTTGAATAAATAATGAATGTCTCATCTCTCAAAAGATACAAAACAAATCAATTCTCTCTCTCTTTTTCAAGCTTAGTGCCAATTTATGATTGATCTAAAACCCTACCTGATCCACAAATTGACCTCCATCCATAGATGGAATGGAATCACCATTCCAAATATTTACCTTATTTAGTATTTAATCCGTACTATTTATTAATAAATATGGGCTACTGAATTAAAAATATATATATATTTTTTTTATTTTTCATCTAACGATCCATATATATTAATTACATTTAGTATGTAAAAAAATTAAAAATATTTTTGGTAAACCATATGCAAATATTAATGTACTCTAAATTTATAAAATCAATAGGTATGTATAAATGATTAAAATTCCTATCCAGATGAACTAGTAGATATAGTTTGTTGTTATTTTTTATATTTTATTTTAGGAAAAGTTATACTTTGTTGTTTAACAAGACATAACTGCCAATTTCTTTAATTTGATAACATACAAATTTTTGGCATTTCAACAAACTTTCTTAATTTGCTATATAATTTCCCATTTGAACTTAAATTATGTGTTCAAACATTCAAATTAATATATGGATTAAATTTTATACTAACATTTTGTCTTTCTTTGATTAAATTAATAATTGAGATTTGATTCAAATTAATAACATTTTATACCATCTGTTTGATTTGCTTTGAGTTTTCCATTACTGATATAAAATGGAAGGGCAAGATTCCATTTTAATTGCTTTTAGATTTTAATTGATTGAGGATTGAGAGAGATTATGGCCAAGATTATTGTAGAATATACAATTCCTATACAGGAATCTTTGAACTATATATATATATATATATATCTAATTAATTAAAGAAAATCATTAATTTCAGGATATAGTACTATATATGATTTTATCACTTAATTAAGAAGATATTTTAATTTTAATTTTTTTTACACTTTTTAACAATTAGAACATAAATTCAATTAATTGTTGGTGTAATTAAAAATAATATATATTTATTCAACAATACTTAACTAACATAAATAAATTAATAATAATAACAATCATATTAACAATAATAATAATATAATCAACTCAACAATAATAATAATAATATTATTAGTAATAATAATATTAATAATAATTAATATTAATAAGCAAAATCAAATTATTAATATTATTATTATTATCTGAATTTAATAATAATAATAATAATAATAATAATAATAATAATAATAATAATAATAATAATAATATTTTTAACTAAAAAAAAAAAAAAAAATTTAGGGAGCAGATCGGTACCGGATGCTGGAGGAGAGGAGGAGGAGGAGCGGAGGGAGGAGGAGGCGGCGGAGGAGGAGAGGCGGACCGGCAAGCAGGCTGATCGGAGTGGAGGACGCCGGCGTCACGCGGAGGGAGGGAAAGAAGGGGAAGATCGGAGCGGGAAGAGGGAAGGAAGGGGAGAGAGGGAAGGAAGGGGAGAGCGGAGGAGGAGGGGAGCAAGGGGACCGGCGATCGGACGGGAGGGGCGGACCGCCTGCAGGGGCGCGGTGGCCGGCGGCGTGAGGGCAGGGGGGCAGAGAGAGGGAGGAGAGAGAGAGGGAGGTGAGAGGGAGGAGAGATAGGGCAGAGGGAGGGGATCGGGTTTTGAATCTGAATTTTTAATTTTAGCGACGGAAGCTCTTTTTCCGTCGCTAATATTACCGACGGAAGAGATAAACCGTCGGTAATTTTAGCGACGGAATATACTTCCCCGTCGCTAAATAAAACGTAAATATTTTATTTTCCTTTTAGCGACGGTGAATGTTACCGTCGCTATATTTAGCGACGGTTATCATATACCGTCGCTAATTTTACGACGGTTTTCTTAAACCGTCGCTATTTTTAGCGACGTTTTAGTTTTCCGTCACTAAATACTGTCGCAGAATATGGAGGGAAAAGTTGGCGCCATATTTAGCGACGGAATACAATTTCCGTCGCAAATTAGCGGCGGCTAAATGTATCCGTCGGCATTTAGCGACGGAAATAGTTTTTCGTCGCTAAATAGCGGCGAAATGTTACTTCCGCCGCTATTTAGCGACGGAAAAATCTCCGTCGCTATTTTTCCGTCGCTATTATTCTCTTTTCTTGTAGTGAAGAAATACAAATAATAATATTAATAATAATGATACTAGTATCAAATGATAGCAATAAACAAGGATAATAAAACTTATAATAATAAAACTAACAATTGCAACTATAATAATAACAATAATAAATATAATGAAACCAAAGAGTATTAAACAACCCAAATTAAGCATGCAAGAATAAAATAGTATATGGCAAACTAATAAAACATGTTAAAACATGGCCAATAACAACAACAACAACAACAGCAACAACAACAGCAGCAACAACAACAACAACAACAACAACAACAATAATAATAATAATAATAATAATAATAATAATATATGGACAATCACATAAGCACATGGTAATAATAATAATAATAATAATAATAATAATAATAATAATAATAATAATAATAATAATAATAATAATAATAATAATAATAATAATAATAATAAGAACAACAACAACAACAACAACATCAAAGAAGATGAACAGTCCAATTAAATATGGAAGAATAAAATGAAAATAAAATATACCAATTATGCTAAAACATGTTAAATGATTATACTAATAATATATCTGAACAAAAATGATGACAATAATATGAACATGAACAATTAAATAAGAAATAAGAAATAAGAAATAATAATATGAACAATTAAATAAAAAATAAGAAATACGAACAATTAAATAATAGATCTAAAAGATTTCACATGATAATTAATTAAATAAAAAACAAAAGAATAAGAAAATAAGAAGAAAATGATAGAACTAAAAGAATTTACATGTTAACTAATTAATTGGAAACAAAAGAATGAAATTAAAAAATGAAATTAAGAAATTGAGCCAAGAATGTTTACCCTCAAAATTAGCTTGATGAAATGAAGGTAAGGAGATCCAATTCCTTGTCTTGATTTGAAAAATATGACTAGAAAAATAAAATATCAAGAGTGATTTTTTACTCAAAAACAAACAATTAGTTTATTTGTCTTAAAATAAAAAATTGTTAATTGAAAAAAAGAAAGTCACTAAGAACAAAAATTATTATTATTTTTTTTGCCTTGATAATCTTCTTGGAAAAGTGCTTTACAAAATTTGAGAGAATTTGCTTTTTAGAGAAGAAAGAAGAAGAAAATATTTTCTAAAGAAAATCCCCCCTCATTTTCTCTTAAAAATTCCTTTTTATTTCTCTCCCAAAATCAGAATTTTTAATGAAAGAATTAAATTAAATTAAATTAATTTCAATAAAAGCAAAAAACTGAACAAAATCAAAGGTTTGGAATTTTAAAAGTTTTACCATTGAATTTTAGAAAAAAATTGAAGAAAAATGAATTTTTGGGGCCAAAATGGCCAAAAACGGCAAAAATGGGCGACAGGGGCGAGGGACGCCCCGTCGGAGCGCACGACGGGTGTCCGAGCGCGCAGCAGCGCGCGTGACACCCTGGGCGTCGCTCGCCCAGCGCAGCGCAGTGCACGCTGGGCGCTGCCGTGCACGACGTTCGCCGATTTTTTTTTAATTTTCTATATAACACAAAAAATAAAAAACTCACTTTTTTACCCCAAAAATAATTTTTCAAACATTTTAAAAATATTTTTAAAATACATTTTTATTTATTCTTAACAAATCAAACGACAAGGAAATTATCACTTCCGACTTTCATTCTTTTTGCTTATAAATCGACACACTTAATTTCATCAATAGGTAATCCTGATCAAAGCTACTCGGGACCTGATGTCTATAGTTGCCCCCAATTTTGGGGAGGCTAGTGTGTGGGTGTCTAGGTGAGCCAAAATTCGGGAAAATGAAAGAAGCGCGTACCTGAGGCTGCCTCATTCCAGCTGCTCTCTCGGGAACAGTGCTGTGATTTGAACTGTGAGTATACTCTTCGATTGCACTGAATCGCTGACAATACTACAAAGTGCCAGGGAACCATCCTAAGACGGTGATGCGCCGGGTCTGCTACAGACTACAAAAAAATGCAAGAAATGTCCTCTTCAGAGGACTGCACCGAGTCTGCTACAGACTACTAAAAGTGCAGGGATGTCATCCATAGATGAGGATGCACCGAGTCACTAACAAGACTACAAAATGCAGGAGATATCCTCCTCAGAGGATTGCACCGAGTCTACTACAGACTACTAAATGTGCAAGAATGTCATCTGCAAATGACGATGCACTGAGTCGCTGACAAGACTACAAAATGCAGGAGATATCCTCCTCAGAGGATTGCACCGAGTCTGCTACAGACTACTAAAAGTGCAAGAATGTCATCCACAGATGACGATGCGCCGAGTTGCTGACAAGACTACAAAACGCAGGAGATATCCTCCTCAGAAGATTGCACCGAGTCTGCTACAGACTACTAAAAGTGCAAGAATGTCATCTGCAGATGACAATGTGCCGAGTCGCTGACAAGACTACAAAACGCAGGAGATATCCTCCTCCGAAGATTGCACCGAGTCTGCTACAGACTACTAAAAGTGCAAGAAGAAGGCTGCACCGAGTCTGCTACAGACTACTAAAAGTGCAAGAAGAAGGCTGCACCGAGTCTGCTACAGACTACTAAAAGTGTAGGGGAAAACTGCACCGAGTCACTGACAAGACTACTAAAAGTGCAGGGGTGTCATCCGCAGATGACCGCACCGAGTCTGCTACAGACTACTAAAAGTGCAAAAACCGATGATCTTCATTTAGATATTTCCTGCAAAGTCATGTGCGCAAAAATATATACAAAAATTTAAGTGTATATGATATGAGATGTAAATGTTTGCAAAAATAGATTGACCCTATCCTAGGTGGTTAAGGGTATGCTGAGGATATAGCTTGGCTGTTGCATCGCGCCTCCAAGGATCTGAAAGAGTGACATCTTGGCTTTAGGGACTCTGACCCTAAAATATTTTCTGAGAGAGACATCAAGTGTGCATCTTTGCCCCCCGGCCAATGATCATATGCCCAGGATCTGACTCATGCATTATCTGACTGAAGAATGATCATGCAAAGTAATGCCGCCTTATCGTTCCAGACATCGAACGTCATTGCTTTAAAGGTAGTGCGTCCCTTGTGGATTTTCACACTAGCTTTTCTTTGTGGGAAATGCGTCCCTTCGGGGATTTTCACATAACCCTTTGCCTAACTTTTGCCTGGAATGGACCCAACCCAATTCGGCGGCTCTTATTTATTTCATTCATTTTTTGTAGGGCAGACCGCCTGTTTTCAGGTTTTCACCCTGCCCTTTGGCCTAACTTTTGCTTAGAGAGCCAGTTATGGTTTTCATCTCTAACGGCCTTTTTTTTTCAAGATTTTATTATTTTTTTAAAGGAACTATAAGAGAAAGCTATTATCAGAACCACCGCTAAGAGTGAATAGCACATATCTGCTTAGGCACCTTCCGACAGAATGATTAGACAATAGTCATTAGATGAATAAGTGATATATTTCTTTTTAAGGCAAAACTAAGAAAACAATGAAAATGAAAATTGTATTCTTTTATTCATTGCAAAACTGAGTACATTTCTATATGATTTCATCATACATGATCCTTATTTAACAAGAATTCAAAAGCACAAGACTACACCTAATCTCGGAATAGATCTTGTAAGCATCAAACTCCTGTTATCAATCGGCCCTCTCGGGTTTTCTCGATTGAACATTTTCTCTCAGCCCTTAATTTTTACCCAGGATGCCTTTTTTTGGTTTTCACCCTGACAGGGCGCCCAATTTTAGCAAGGCCGCCTTTTTTCGGTTTTCAACCTGCGGGGCATTTATTCTCTTCTTTTTATTTTATGGTCTTTAGCCATGGAACCTTTTTAGTCTATCGACATTGATCGGGTCTTTAAACTCATTCCCATCGCTGTCTGCTAAGATTGCTGCTCCCTTTGTTAGCAACTTTTTCAAAATGAACGGGCCTTCCCAGGTCGGCCTAAATTTTCCTCTTATGTCTGGCACTCCTGGCCTCATCATTTTAAAGACCAAATCCCCTTCCTTCAACGGGTGCTTTCGTACCTTCTTGCCAAAGGACCGAGCTAGTCTCTTCTGATAAACCTGATTGTGGTAATAGGCTCTCAACCTATCTTCATCCAACAGATTCAACTGCAACAATCGCTGTTGTGCCCATTCTGTCTTCGGAATCTCAGCTTCCATGACTATCCTTAAAGATTTTAGCTCAATTTTAACCGGCAAAACTGCTTCGGTTCCGTATACCAGAGAGAATGGTGTTGCTCCCGTAGAGGTTCTGACTGTGGTTCTATAGCCCCAGCGTGCAAAAGGCAGCTTTTCTGCCCAATCTTTATAGCTCTGAACCATCTTGGCCAGTATTCTTTTCACATTCTTGTTCGCTGCTTCAATCGCACCATTAGCTTAAGGACGGTAAGGAGAAGATTTGTGATGCTGGATTCCACACTTTTGAAGCATCTGTTTAGTTTCTGCTAAGAATTATACCCCATTATCAGATACAATATGGTGTGGGAGACCATATCTGCATATCAAATTCCGCTCGATGAACTTAGCCATATCCCTAGCATCAATCTTCTTGAAAGATTCAGCTTCGACCCACTTAGTGAAATAATCAATGGCAACTATAATGAACCTGTGCCCATTAGAAGCTGTAGGGCGTATTTCACCTATGATATCTATCCCCCAAGCTGCAAATGGCTATGGAGATGTCAAATTATGTAGTTCTGAAACTGGCACATGCCTTAAATTCGCGTTTTGCTGGCATAACTAGCATTGCTTCACATATTTTGAACAATCCGTATCCATTGTGAGCCAATAGAATCCTTGGCGCATGATCTTCTTTGCTAAGGCTAAGCCATTCATGTGAGCTCCACAGACTCCGACATGAACCTCTTCCATAACCTTTTCAGCTTCTTTCTTCGCCAAATACCTTAACTGGATACCATCGGCTTGCCTTTTATACAAAGTGCCATTTACACTGATGAATTGTGTGGACAACTTTTGAATCATCCTTTGGTCTTTCTCAGTTGCTTCCTCTGGAAAAACTGACCGTTCCAAGTAATTCTGAATGTCGTAGTACCAAGGGTTTCCATCGGTGGCCCCAACATCCATCACCTGCTCAGCTTCAAAACAAGGCTTTTCCGAGCTAGAGATTAGCACGGGTTTCATAGTAACCCCTGTTGGATTATCCCACATGGACACCAATATCGCTAGAGCATCAGCCGATTGATTTTCATCCCTAGGGGGGAAGTGAAAGGTGCAAGTCTCGAACTGGCTACTCAACATTCTCAAATGCTTCACATAAGGTAACAGCCTCTCTTCCTTAACTGACCATTCCCCTTTGATCTGATGAATTACTAAGGAAGAATCTCCAAAGACTTCTGAGGTCTTTACCCCCAGAGAAAGCAGTGTTTCCAATCCAAAGATGCAAGCTTCATATTCCGCTTCATTATTAGTTGTCTTGTACCTTAGCTTCTTGGCTAATGGCAGCTTTTCACCATCCGGAGTCGTAAGAATGATCCTCGCTCCTGCCCCTTTACTGTTGACTGCCCCATCGAAGAATAATTGCCACCCTTGTACTGCTAGGGCCATGACATCTTCATCTGGAAAATTGTATTCGAATTGGTCTCCCTCAATAGGATGTTCAGCCAAGAACTCAGCTACAACTCTTCCCTTAATGGTTTTCCTAGTGATGTATTCGATATCGAACTCTTGCAACAATAGTAACCACCTTCCCATCTTTCCTAGCAGAGAGGGCACTTCCTGAAGGTACCTAAGCGGGTTATGCTTGGCAATCGCTTGCACACTGAAAGAATGAAAGTAGTGTCGCAACTTCTTAGAAGCTTAAATAACTGCCAAGCAAATCTTTTCTACTTCAACATATTTGGCTTCATATGTTAGGAATTTCTTGCTAAGATAGTAAACAGCAAACTCCACCCCAAAGTCATCCTCCTTGGCCATTATGGCACCCACTGAATTGTCTTCTATCGCCAGATACAGGATTAATAGTTTGGCATGCCGTGGTGGTCTTAAAACTGGAGGATTCAGGAGATAATCCTTAATAGTATCAAAAGCCAATTGACATTCATTATTCCACACCACCGGCTGATTTTTCCTAAGAAGCTTAAAGATGGGCTCACATACTGAAGCCAGCTTGGCGATAAACCGGCTGATGTACTGAAGCTTTCCTAGGAAACTTCTAACTTCCTTCTCTTTTTGGGGCACTGGCATCTTCCTGATGGCCCTAACCTTGTCAGGATCTACTTCAATTCCTCTCTGGCTTACCACATGGCCTAATAGCTTACCCGAGGTAACTCCAAAAATGCACTTCTTGGGATTGAGGCGCGGATCATACTTATTGATCCTTTGAAAGAACTTTTCCAAAGCCTTGAAGTGACCTTCTCTGGTAGCTGACTTGATCATCATATCGTCAACATACACCTCCACTTCCTTGTGGATCAAATCATTGAGAACTCTGGTGGCCATCCTCTGATAGGCCGCTCCTGCATTTTTTAGTCCAAAAGGCATGACCCGGTAAGCAAATGTAGCCCATTTAGTTATGAAAGCTGTCTTTATTCGATCCACTATCTTGTTAAGGATTTGATTGTACCCTGCGTACCCGTCCATGAAACTGTACATCATGCAAGCAGCGGCACTATCTACCAGCACATCAATATGAGGCAGAGGAAAATCATCGTTCGGGCAGGCTTTATTCAGGTCCCGATAGTCCACACACACTCGAACTTTTCCATCCTTTTTAGCCACAGGAACTACATTAGCCAGCCACGTCGGGTATTTAACCTCCAGTAGAAACTTAGCCTTAATCTGCTTATGGATCTCCTCTTTCACCTTCTGAGCCCATTCTGGCCTAAGTCTTCTGAGCTTTTGCTTGACCGGTTTAGTTTCTGGGTAAGTTGGAATGGCATGTTCGGCTACATCTCGATCAATTCCTGGCATATCCTCGTAGGTCTAGGCAAAGACTTTTTATATTTTTTCAATATTCTCTCAAATTTTATCCTCTCCTCAGGAGTTGTCTGATGCTATCAAAATTTCCTTTGGATTCTCCAAAGTTTCGAGATTAAATGCAGTCGTGCTAGTTGAGTTAATGTAAAAAATGAATGCATCATGTTTATGATCATGAGGAATGAAATCATCAGAAATATCACACAAGTAAGCAAAGTTATTCATCTCATTGATGTAATCAGAAGCATTAACATTGTCATTAAAAAGTTCTGGCATAAAAATAGTATCTAAAGAACTATTATTTTCATCTTCTATCGACGACGATGTTGCAGCCGACTGGGCTTTAACTTCCTGGTTTGATGGAGGCTTTTCAACTACCTCCGGTGAAATCTTCAAATCTTTAAACTTCAGATCTGACTCTACCATCTTTTCTTTTCCCTTCAACCTGGTAGCTAACAGCTTATCAGTGACAATCTCCTCGGGCCCATCCCTGTCCCAAATATTACACTGAGTCATGATCTCCTCATCCCAGAAGTTCTCTGCGGACTTGATAACTCCAACATCCCATTCAAAGACATCATTAAAGATTTCAAACCCCGGAACGATCTTTCCATCTACCCATTGGGGCTCCTCTTCTCCAGTATAAGCACAGACTGAAGATGAGGGAACAAAACTCTCTGAAATGTGGGGAATTTTCTCTGACACTTTCTTCCTGCCATGCTCTCCTTTGTAGCCCAGACCCTTCTGATCTTTCTAGCCTTGTATTGTGATGGCATCTTGCACCCCCTGCAAATTTTTATCCAATCCGGCCCGAGAATTATCGTAGGCTGTGATGGTCAGATCAGACTTGTTCAACATACTCTCGTCCAGCCCAAAAGCCTGAAGTGCTACCAAAGGGCAGACATTTATGGATGACCCATCATCAACCATAACACAAGCGGTATGCTTGCCGTTAATTTGAGCCTTGATGTATAGTGGTCGATTGTGATTGCGGCCTTCAGCTGGCAAATCTGCTTCAGAAAACATCAGTCTCTCCCCTGATCCCACCTTGACGAGATCTAGCAGCTCGGATGGAGAAATTGTGGTTGCTACAGTGGACTCACTTAAAGCCTCAACCAACTTCTGCCTGTGGGAGGGGGACTGTCTTAGAGGGTCCCAAATAGATATCTGAGCCATGGTCTTTTTCAGCTGCTTTATTGTGGAATTTTCTTCCGGCTCCTTCTCCACAGGTGCTTGCACTGAGTCCTGCTGCTTCTCAACTTCGGGGACCACTCTCCCACTTCTTGTTACAGCCCTAACTCTCTCATCCTCCTTTGAATCCCATGGATCCGTGAACTCTCCATCTTTCTCCTCTTCATCTTCGTCTCCACTCTCACTAGTGGACCAACAGTCTATCACCGCTATGGGCATCCCTTCTTCACTTGCCTCAGGGCGAGTGATGGCGACGTATTAATTGCCATACAAATCTTGAAGGACATACCATTCTGGTAGGGTCGACCCAATCATAAAGACAGGCGGTGGCACAGCATTAAAATTGGACTTCTTCTTGCTCTCCCTCTTTTCAGGATCGATGATCTGCTTACTATCGATCAAATCCTGAATCTGATGCCTCAGCCTGAAGCAATTGTCTGTCAGATGCCCAGTATGTTGGTAAAAGGCACAATATTCGTTCTCTTTATGCCCCGGTTCCCTTTGGGTCCTAGCTGGCATAGGTGGCAGGGGTTGTAGCTTCCCCTCCTTCATCAACCTTTTCAGTACCCATGACAAAGGCCTACCCAAATTCGAGAAGTACCTCTAATTCACTCCTGTTGCTGACACTTTAGCTGTCTTCCCACTTCTGTTACCACTACTGGAACTAGCTGACTTGGTTGCACCTTGATTGTTGTAGCCCTTCTTGGCATAAGCCTCACGGCTTGCCCTTCTGGCCATATATTCTCCTTCTGCCTCTATAGCAATGTCCTTCAAGGACTCCCAATCTTTCAGCCCCTTCATTTTCAATCCATCTCTCAGATATATGCTGGCATTCCGAATGAATAATCGGATCTGATCAGGAGTGTCGGGCTTGCGCCTCATCTCCATAACCCTGTTCCTCCACCGAGTGAGGTATTCATGGAAAGACTCCCCAGCCTTCTGCTGCAGCAGCTCTAGATCCTTCAGTATGACCTCCATCCGGGTACTGCAATCATATTGCTTTAGGAACTCTTCAGTCAATAAGTCCCAATCTTCTTTGGATCTCCTGTCCATTCTATGGTACCAGTCAATGGCAGCCCCTATAAGACTCAAGCAAAAGTACTCTATCTTCTGCTTCCTTGCTAAAGTTGTCCCCTTCATGACTAGCGAGTACTACTTGATGTGTACAGCAGGGTCAGAGGTTCCGTCGAATTTTGGAATATCAGGCATCTTGAAGTTCTGGGGGATCAGATCATCCCCATCCAGCTCACGATCCTCCGGGTTCATTCCCCTTCCTACCGTCATCATCCTTGTCATAGCTTCAAATTTCTCCTCCATCTTCCTCCACATTGCTTCCTCTAGCTTAGGCGACTTTCCCTTTGCCACCATCTGTTCCTCTTGGTCCTCCCATAAGTCAACCTCAGATTTAGGGCCTTCTCTATGCTCTATAGGCACTGGTGCTCTTTACTCAACCACAGGTGGGTCAGCCACAGCAGGGGGATCCTCTCTCACAGCCCCTTGTTCATCTTGCCCCCTAATAGGAGCAGTAGCTTGTTGCCCCACAAGTGTAGCTAAGGTAGTGGCAAGGTTGCCCATCATGGCCATCATTCTGGCCTCAAACTCTTCCATTCTTTTCCCTACTTCCTCGGTGATCATTGCCCGGGTTGCATCAGACCCACTTGATTGGTTAGTCATACTTGTCTCTAGTGATGATTCTAAAGAGAAAGTCTCATTAGCCTCTGAAAGAGAATCTGAGCTCTGATATGATACTAGCTCTGGTAACCCCAAGAGTGGAATCCTTCTCAACTGACCGTCGGGACCCCTAAACCACCCGGGTGAATCTATGATGGCTGAAAAAAATACATCTCGTTAGGAGGATGCATGATTGAAGTGCAATGCATGGTCGTGCTGATGCAGTATAGACAAACACATGCAAGCAGATAGATCCTTTTAACCTTATCTCTCCCACACATGAGGTAGTATAGTCTCTTTCCTAGGTGGGCTCTATCCAAGGGTTAACAAGGAACCCATCGGACACGTATGGTACACGATGGAAAACCGGCAGCATAACAGATCTTATCTAATGTACATGCGTATAGTTGTTTGGCCATTATGCATTTAAATAATTCAACTAAATTAAGATGGGCCCACCGGGGCATGGAGGCCTTTGATGAAGACCATTTGATTTAATTGATTTTGTCCAATATATGACGGTCCAAATAGCAAGCACGGTATTACGGTACATTTCACCTAGTGAAAGTATCTATTGCCAATACATGAGCTTCGGTCAAAGGTGATGATACTTTAGGGCTACCCAAGCATGGTGCCTGCTAACGGGTCTAGCTCATCACAAGCATAACGACCGATTGGGTCACCATTTGATATACCATAAGGTACGAGGCTTGGGCTGGTGATTATCCTTAATGCTTTTTCACATTGAGTGAATGTAGGGTCGTGCTTTGGGAACGTATCGGGGTTAAAATAGGGACCAAACTAGCATAATCTAAGGCTCTAGCATGGATGCAATGCAAAAGAGATGAAATTTCTAAATTAAAATTCAATGGTAAATTTTAGCCAAGGTACTTTCGAAGGGAAGTCTCTTAGGTCCCCAGTGGAGTCGCCACTGTGACGCACGCCGAACCCCGTAGCACCCTGAAGGCCCGTTTTAGGGCGATCGAGAGAGGTTCATGAAAACTTGTAAGGTATTTACAAGTGCGTCTATTTTGGGAAACAAGGAAATTTAATGGAGTCGCCACCCAAATAAAACATTGGAAAAGTTCGTCTCGCCTCAGTGAGCCTAAGACGGCGCATATTATCCATTTTGGGCGAGCCAAAGGGGTCTTGGAGGTATTCACCCCATTAGAACATTGGAATGACCCTCTAACCCTAAGGAGCCTAGGATTATAAATTGAGTCTTTTGGTGGGACACAAGAGGTATCTTGGAGATCCCATTCCAATGAAACATCGGAATGTCCCTCTCAACTCGTTGAGCCCAAAGACCAGAGATGGTTCGGGACTCCCCATTTATTCATACCTTGGCTAAGTTTATAATCAAGTTTTGAATTTAGCGTTTCATGCCTTTTCTCATTCAATTTTAATGCAATTTAATTAAATGCATATCAATCATATAAATAAAGCGGTAAATAAAAAACGAATTTGAAATAAAACATATGAAATATATTACAACAAAACTAGGGGTGGAATATAACCCCCATTTGTAAATAAAATACAATTCATACATAAATCGGGCTATTTATTAAAATGAGGACATTGGTCCTCTCATGCATAATTAAAGAAAATAATTTTAAAGTGACAATTTATTTTGGATGAAAAAGCTAAGACATTGGTCTCATTTTATTTGGAAAAAAACAAATTAATTAAGTAGAAATATTTTTATGGTTTTTTTTAATTAACATGTATAAAAAAATAATTTATTACAAATTACATATTAAACAAAATAATGAAAGCAAAGTAATGAAAATAATAAAAATAACAAATCAACTCCCAAATGGATCTTCAAATCTTCATGGGCTCCCACTTGGTATGAAAAATACTCACAAATAAAAATAAGTATTGAAAACAAAATAAAAAAAACAACAAAAGTGAAGTTAGTAAAAAATTAATTAAACATATAACATGAAAACAATTAAATTAAGGCAATCAAAATTGCATCATATATGACAAGCCAATTAAAATGACATAATAAAAATATGCAATCTAATTAATTAACAATTTAGCATGCATGAAAGATAACATAACAATAATAAAATTCAACATGCATAAACAAGCATAAAATAATGATGATAGAATTTAACATGCATAAAAACATAAAATAATAACAATAACATCCAATCATGCATAAAAAATATAATATACATAAAATTCAGCATGCATAAGAAATACAAATAATAATATTAATAATAATGATACTAGTATCAAATGATAGCAATAAACAAGGATAATAAAACTTATAATAATAAAACTAATAATTGCAACTATAATAATAACAATAATAAAGATAATGAAACCAAAGAGTATTAAACAACCCAAATTAAGCATGCAAGAATAAAATAGTATATGGCAAACTAATAAAACATGTTAAAACATGGCAAATAATACCAACAACAACAATAACAACAACAGCAGCAACAACAACAACAACAACAACAACAACAACAATAATAATAATAATAATAATAATAATAATAATATATGGACAATCACATAAGCACATAATAATAATAATAATAATAATAATAATAATAATAATAATAATAATAATAATAATAATAATAATAATAATAATAATAATAATAATAATAACAACAACAACAACATCAAAGAAGATGAAAAATCCAATTAAATATGAAAGAATAAAATGAAAATAAAATATACCAATTATGCTAAAACATGTTAAATGATAATACTAATAATATATATGAACAAAAATGATGACAATAATATGAACATGAACAATTAAATAAGAAATAAGAAATAAGAAATAATAATATGAACAATTAAATAAAAAATAAGAAATATGAACAATTAAATAATAGATCTAAAAGAATTCACATGATAATTAATTAAATAAAAAAACAAAAGAATAAGAAAATAAGAAGAAAATGATAGAACTAAAAGAATTTACATGTTAACTAATTAATTGGAAACAAAAAAATGAAATTAAAAAATTAAATTAAGAAATTGAGCCAAAAATGTTTACCCTTAAAATTAGCTTGATGAAATGAAGGTAACGAGATCCAATTCCTTGTTTTGATTTGAAAAATATGACTAGAAAAATAAAATATCAAGAGTGATTTTTTACTCAAGAACAAACAATTAGTTTATTTGTTTTAAAATAAAAAATTATTAATTGAAAAGAAGAAAGTCATCAAGAATAATTTTTTTTTTTTGCCTTGATAATCTTCTTGGAAAAGGTCTTTAGAAAATTTGAGAGAATTTGCTTTTTAGAGAAGAAAGAAGAAGAAAATATTTTCTAAAGAAAATCCCCCCTCATTTTCTCTTAAAAATTCCTTTTTATCCCTCTCCCAAAATCAGAATTTTTAATGAAAGAATTAAATTAAATTAATTTCAATAAAAGCAAAAAACTTTTGGAATTTTAAAAGTTTTACCATTGAATTCAACAAAAAAAATTGAAGAAAAATGAATTTTTGGGGCCAAAATGGCCAAAACAGGCAAAAATGGGCGACAGGGGCAAGGGACGCCCGGTCGGAGCGCCCGACGGGCGTCCCCGTGCATGCGGGCAACGCTTAGGGCATCGCTCGCCCAGCGCAGCGCACGTTGGGCGCTGCCGCGCACGACGTTCGCCGATTTTTTTTTTTAAATTTTCTATAAAACACAAAAAATAAAAAACTTACTTTTTTACCCCAAAAATAATTTTTAAAACATTTTAAAAATATTTTTAAAATACATTTTTATTTATTCCTAACAAATCAAACGACAAGGAAATTATCACTTCCGACTTTCATTCTTTTTGCCTATAAATCGGTACACTTAATTTCATCACTGGGTAATCCTGATCAAGGCTACTCGGGACCCGGTGCCTACAGTGTGAAAAAGTCTTTACCTGTACCTAGGAAGACATGCCGGGAGATGATCATGAATGTTGTCAAACCCACTAGGCTAGCATATCACAATCATAGACCTATCACGCAGAAACTCAGAAGACGGAAACCGGAAGGGGTAGAAAAGGAGGAATCCACAAGCAGAGATGCAGTCAAAATTTCTAGTCGAAGTTCAATGCCAGACTCAGTTAGTCAATGTTATCCCAAATCGAGAAGATGAGGAGTGCGTGTACGTGTAAACTATTAGGATTCGAACAAAGCTTATCCTCGAAAAAAAAGAGCAAAAAAAAAAAAGAATAAAAGAAAAAGAACAAAAAAAAGAACAAAAGAACAAAGAACGAAAAAACGAAAAAAAGAGAATGATGAAATATGAAGAGAGGAGAAAAAGGAAGGAAAATAATCAATACATAGATCTGGCCGAAACTGTTGATATGAAAGGCAAGAGAAGGTCATCCTGGGGGCAAGCTTTGTTCGAATCCTATTGACCTACACATACACGCACTTTGCCATTCTTCTTGACTTCAGAGGAAGACCAAAAGGTTTCTATTGACTTACAACGGATACGGGATGCTCAATCTTGGGAAAAGACATCATAGGGGAGGTACACCCTACGGCCACTAATGGATAGGGTCATAAAAAAGAATCTAGTATGTCACTATATTTTCCCACGCCACGTAGGGTTCAAGGACGGAAAGACAGTTTATGGTTAAGTTGTTCCAAAAGTATGGCATTAAAGACCATTAGTCCTCTCTGTATTTCCCTCAAACAATGGGGCAAGAGAAGATGCTAACAAAAGATCTTGGTCAAGATGGTTCAAAATCACAAGGATTGGGAAAAGTTGCTCCTTTGCACTTCGAGGCTAGAGAACCGCCTTCAGAACCTCCACAAGAGCTCTTGTTCCTCGATACCGGAGGCAGAAGCAGTATGGCCGGTCGAAATAGGGCTCGAATCTTTAAGGACAGTCATGGAAGCCCATATTCTGGAAGCCGATAGGGTGCAACAGTAAAACACGTCATATGAGGACATGTCATGGGATTACCGCCACAGTCAGATCTGTCAGAAAACACTCTGCTCAATCATCCAGGAAGGAAGTTAGAAAGCAATCACTGAAAGAGGAAGGTTTAATCTTTAAGCAAATGAGTCCGAATATTCCAGACGAATGAGGCAAATTCAGACCAGTATAGGAAGGCCTATTTGTTCTCTAGAGATTACTATCCAAGAGATCAGCAATAGACATCGATGAAGATGGCTTCAAAGAATCGGTCAACATCGACAGACCCAAGATGTTCCATGGCTAAAGACTAAAAATCAAAAGAAGAGAATAAAAGCCCCGCGGGTCAAAAATCGAAAAAAGGCGGCCTTGCCAAAAATGGGCACCTCGTCGGGGTAAAAATCGAAAAAAGGCATCCTGCGCAAAAATTAGAGGCTTGAGAGACAACATCCAATCAAGAAAACCCGAGAGAGCTGATTGGAGACAGGAGTTTAATGCTTACAAGATATACTCTGAGATTAGATGTAGTTTTGCATTTTGAATCGATGTTAGATAATGATCATGTATAGAGAAATTATACCGAAATGTACACAATCTTTACAAATACATGTGTTCATTATTTTCTAGTTCGTTTATAAAAAGAAAAACATCGTTCTTTCCTGAATGCATGAAATCTAAATGAGTACACTCTGCTCCTGCCCTCACCGTCCAGATGTTTAAGTCGATGAGTTCTAATATTGATTGCAGGACTAAGCACCTACCTCTTGAATGCATTAGTGGGAGTGCAAGAACAACCCTCGATAGATGGAATAATAGTCTCCATCGATAGCTCGCCTAGAGGCCGTGATGTTTGGAGGTAAGAGCCGAAGATAAAGGTCCACCTTGGAAAGATAGGGATGCCTCACTACATCATTAATCCCTCTGAACTATCGAGTATAATGGGTAGGTAAGGTAAAAAGCAGCCTCATGAAGCCCTAAGGAACCTGATCCTTATCCGCCACCTCACCCAATCTAGCGACACATTCAAAGGAATGCAACCGATGCCTAGGGAGAAAATGCTTTAGTGAACAGTTGCTGATTACTCTAGAAGGGGGCTCTGATAGTAGCTTCAACTTTTCTTGTAGTCATGCCCTTAAAAAAAAAAAAAGGAAAAGGCCATTAGAGTTAAAAACCGTAATTGGCTCTCTAAGCAAAAGTTAGGCCAAGGGCAGGGTGAAAACCTGGGAACAGGCAGTTTATCCTTCAATAAAAAATGAAAAAAGCCGCTGGAGTGGGTTGGGTCCATTCCAGGCAAAAATTATGCATAGGGTTATATGAAAATCCCTAAAGGGACGCATTTCCCTCTAAGAAAAGCTAGTGTGAAAATCCACAAGGGACGCACTACCTTTAAAACAATGACCTTTGAAGCCTGGAGCAATAAGGCAGCATTACTCCAAATAAATTTCCTTTAGGCAGGTTGTGCATAATACAGAACTTAATTCAGAGTCATGGGGGCAAAATGCCCAATTGACTGGGGGGCAAAGATACATACGGGTCAGTCCTCCTTGAAAAGATTATGGGTCAAAGTCCGTAAAGCGAAGATGACACTTTTCTAGATCCTTGGGGGCATCAGACAATGTGAGTAGCCGAGTAGTACCCTCAACGAATCTCTTAACCACCTAGTATGTGGTCTATCCATTTTTGCATCTCACATGCATCTCGCATGTAGAATCTTTTGCATATCTCCCTACATAACTTTACACGTGGATAGCCTTTCATAATGCCCAACATGCATTCACTTTGTATATATTTTGCATATGTAATTATTCGCGCACATTGCGTGTACATAATCTTTGCATACATGTAACGCATAATTCTTTGCACATATTTAGCATGCATATCACGTGCATTCAATCCTTTACACGTATAGTTGTGTACACATAATTTTTGTACATTAATCCTTTGCATGGGTTTTCTGTATATAGTTTTGTATGTATATTTCACACAGATGGTTCCATATGCACACACATTCTTTTGTGTATATTGTTGTGTACAAGACTTAGAAGGAAAGGATCGAATAGACATAAGCAAGGGTGATCCAAGAGATGGGTTCAGTTCAACATGATCGACCACTGTATCCGGCATAAAATCAAGTGACTATGTACAGAGGTGGAATGCCCAGAGGAACAAGCCTATCCAGGCACACCATGCTAAGGGCAATCCGGAATCACACAAATTTACAGAAAAGAAGATCCTTTGAGAAGCCGAACTACCCATACTTTAGTTGGAGGCAATTAGATGCAAAAGTGGGCGGGGTACAACTTCATCTCTACATCGGCGCTTATCCACACCGAACAATCAGATCAAGATGAAGTCCTCACGAGAATGGAATCTCGCGGACCTGCTCCCAAGAAGACATTTAAAAGAGCGAGCGTACTCATGCACGCCATGCTGGGAGCAACCAGGTAAGTTTCTCTATCATAAGAGGCACGCTCACATACATCCCACAATAAATGTACAAAATCCAAATTCAAATGTACAAAATCTCAAACAAACGAACAAAACAACAACAACAACAAAAACAAAATAACACAAAACAAAAAGAAGAAGATATTTTCAAGGCCTTGAAAATCCAATATACTGTAAAAATTCAAACACATCCAAAATGTAAAAATCCCAAAAACAACAGGAACAAAAAAAAAACAAAAAAAAAGATCATTTTAAGAGTCGCCAAAGATATTGAAACCTATCCGCCTGCGGGCAAGCAACCAAAACCTCAAATACAATTTCCTCTCTAGAGGCTCAAATATAATTTTCCTCTGAGGAGGCTCAAATCTAATTTCCTCTCTGGAGGCTCAAATATAATTTTCCTATGAGCAGGCTCAAATCCAATTTCCTCTCTAGAGGTTCAAATATAATTTTTCTCTGAGAAGGCTCAAATCCAATTTCCTCTCTGGAGGCTCAAATATAATTTTCCTCTGAAGAGGCTCAAACATATTTTCGTCTTTGGAGGCTCGAAATCAAAGTCTCTCAGTGAGCATCAAAGTCCCTTAGTGAGCATAGACTTTGAAAGTCTCCCTGCGAGCACAAAGCCCTCTCGAGAGGCACACAGGTCTTTACAACAAGGAGGCTTCGGTTG
Source organism: Excoecaria cochinchinensis (assembly GCA_947683425.1). Lineage (NCBI taxonomy): Eukaryota > Viridiplantae > Streptophyta > Magnoliopsida > Malpighiales > Euphorbiaceae > Excoecaria > Excoecaria cochinchinensis. The sequence goes on along the minus strand of CANTUQ010000092.1, from coordinate 25,051,681 downwards.
GAGATGATAGAGGAATTGATATTTGGAAAAAAAACCGACCGTCCTTCAGGGGGGCACCCATCTGACATCGGCCCCAACAGGTATGTATTGCCACAGGTAAGTATCTCTTTTATATACCCTGCACATTTGCTTTTCCCTTTTTTGCAGAAAAAAAAGGAAGAGGTTCAAGATAAACGCAAGCGATAGACCAGATTGCAACAGGGTTGTGGTTAGAGAACACCGCATCCCACAGACACCGTGCAAGCCGAGATGAGGCCAGCGGGACAGAACAGCCACCGTGCATGCCGAGATGAGGACAGCGGGGCACACGCGATAGAAAAGGTCGCAACAGGGTTGTGGTTAGAGAACACCGCATCCCACAGACACCATTCAGGTCGAGATGAGGCCAACGAGAAAAATCAGCCACCGTGCATGCCGAGATGAGGACAGCGGGGCACACACAATAGAATAGATCGCAACAGGGTTGTGGTTAGAGAACACCGCATCCCATAGTCACCGTGCAAGCCGAGATGAGGCCAGCAGGACAGAACAACCACCGTGCATGCCAAGATGAGGACAGTGGGGCACACGTGATAGAATAGATCGCAACGGGACTATGGTTAGATAACACTGCATCTCACACCTTGCAAGCCGAGATGAGGCCAGCGGGACACAGTGATAAAACAGATCGCAAATAGAGGTTGTGGTTAGAGAACACTACTTCTCACACCGTGTAAGCCGAGATGAAGCCAGTGGGACAAATCGCAATGGAGTTGCAATTGGATAACACTGGACCTCGCACCGTGCAAGCCGAGCGGAGGCCAGCGAGACAATGCGAATGAGCTACAGTTGGATAACACTACAGCTCGACAGTGACAAGCCACAACCTTTCACACGGAAAAAAGGTAAGGGCTGCCTCAGGTACTCATCTCATTCCTTTTTCTCTGAATTTTAGCTCATCTAGGCACTAGTGCACTAGTTTCCCCAAAATTGGGGGCAACTGTAGACACCGGGTCCTGAGACAGCCCAAATCGGAGTTACTCAATGATGATAGGATGCCTACTCACAGGCAAAAAGGTTAAAAATGATGATTTTCTTGTCAAATTTGCATTTTAGAATGAAAAATAAAAAATAATAAAAAATATTTTGAAAATTAGATTTGAAAAATGGGGTTTAGAAATTGTAGTATTTTTTAGTTAATTTTAAAAATTAAAAAATTTAAAAAAAAAATTATTTTTCGCAAATGTCGACGCGCGGAAGCTGCGCGCGTCCACGCACTGCTCTGCACGCTGGGCACCCGATCGACGCCCGTCGCATGCACCGACGGGTGTCGGTCTCCCCTGTTTTTCCGAAATGGCCTTTTTTCACCCAAAATCAGTATTTTTCCGATTTTTTTTATCCACAAAATTCAATTTTTTTTATCCCTTATTAAGGGATTTTCAGGTTTTTTTTCCATTTTTAAACTTAGATAAATTATATTATTAATTATTAATTGGTTTTTCTTTTAATTAATTTTATTTTCTTTATCTTCATATAAAAAGAAAAGGATGGAAAGAGAATGGGGGGAATTTTTTAGGGTTTATTATTTAGTTTTTTTCTCTTCTTCTTTTTCAAAAAATTCTCTCTAGGTTTTTAGTTTTCCCCAACAAAAATAAAAAGAAAAGTTCATCAATTCTTCTTGTTTTTCCAATAGAATTTCTTCTAAAGATATTTTGAGAAATAGTTTTATTGATAGAATTTAATTTTGAGACAAATAAAATAAATATTTGTTCTCAAAATTCATTTTTTAACTTGTTATTTGTTTACAATTAAACTTTTTTCAAGGTTTTTTTTTTATTTTGAATCCCTCTTTTAATGAAAAATTGGTTTTGAAACAAACAAAATGATTGTTTGTTTTTGAAATCTAATTTTTCATTTGATTTTCTAAAAAACAAGTTTTTTTCTCATAAATAATTTTTTTTGGAACAAACAAAATAATTGTTTTTTCATGAGAACATTTTTATCAATAAAAATTATTTTAGGCAAAGAAATTATTTTTTTGTTCTTAAAGAATTGTTGATTTTCTTCCATCATTTTTTTCAAGTATATTTTTCCTTGGAATAAAATTCTAACATTTTTATTATTCAATTCTAGTCTTACAAATCAAGAACAAGGAAATCAATCATCATTTTTACCTTTATCGAATCCGAAACTCTGAGAGTAAACATTATGGGCTTAAATGTTTTTATTTTTTATTATTTTGTTTATATTTAATTGATTAACATGTATATTCTTATTATTTTCATTTATTTATTTGTTCTATTGTTTTTCATATTTGTTTCAATTAATATGTTTATATACCATTTTTGTTTATGTAAATATTGATTCCTCATTATTTTTAACATGTAATTAATTAATTCATTTTGATTGATCTTTTTTCTATGTAAATGTTTTATGTTAATCAGGATAACATTAATTAATCATGTCATTTATTTAATTATTTTCATCATTCTTTTATTCATTACTTTTTATCATTCTTTTTCATTGTTATTGTTATATATTTATTATTTATTCTTTTATTTGTTTATTGTCATTGGTCATTATTATTATTATTACCATGTTCATATTTTTATGTATCAATTCATTAACATGTTTTATTTATTTTAATCAAATCATTTAATTCTTTTATCATTTAATGCATATTTTTATTTATTTTGATTTGTTAACATGTTAATTCATTTATCATCCTTCATGTCATCTTATTTTATCTTAATTTGTTATTCATTATTTTATATGTTTAATTGATTTTATTTATTTAATTACTAACATCATTTCATTTGTTTTTTTTTATGTCAAAACTTATTTTCTTTACTTGAGCATTTTTGCGAGCACATGAGGAGATCCAAAAGGCTCGTTTGAGATAAATATTTATTTGCTTTATTTGTAATATTTAATTTATTTGGATTTTTCATTTATTTTGCTATGTAATCTTTAATAAAATTAGTTATGCATGTTAAAAAGAAAATCACAAAAACATTTTTATTAATTAACTTGGAACTTTTCCTAATAAAAATAGAACCAATGTCCTAATTTTCTCCATCCAAAGTAAAAATTGTCACATCAAAATTATTTTATAATAAATATTCATGCGAGGACCAATGTCCTCATCTTTAACAAATAGCCCATTTTATATATGATTTGTATTTTATTTACAATAAGGGTTGCATTCCGCCCCTAATTTTATTGTAATTTATTTTCATGCACTTTACTTTAATTATGCTTTGTTTATTTATGGCTTTCCCTGAATGGACAATATGCGCTTTAATTTAACTGCATTAAATTGAATGAGAAATGGGATGAAACGATAAATTCAAAACTCAATCATAAACTTAACAAAAGTATGAATAAATGGGAAGTCCTGAACTTTCTCTGGTATTTGGGCTCAACGAGACAAGAGGGCCATCTCAATTTTCTATTGGGATGGAGCCTCCAAGACACCTCTTGTGTCCCAAAAGGCTCAATTTGCACAGTCCTAGGCGCCACAAGGCGAGAGGGCCATCCTAATGTTCTATTAGGGTGGGGCCTCCAAGACACCTCTAGTTTACCCAAGCGCAAGGCGAGAGGGCCATCCTAATATTCTATTAGGGTGGGGCCTTTAAGACACCTCCGGCTTACCTATGATGGACACAGCAGCGCTGTCTTAGGCTCACTGAGGCTAGACGACCTTTTCCAATGTTCTATTGGGTGGCGACTCCATGAAACCTCCTTGTTGCCCGAAATAGATGCCCTTGCAATTTCACTTGCAAGTTTCATGAACCTCCATCCCGAAAGCCCTAAGAGCGGGCATTTCGGGGCGCCCCGGGGTTCGGCGCGCGTCACACTCTGCTATCATAGCCCTGGTGGCATCTGCCCCTCTTAGTGAATTAGCTATCTCACTGTGTAGGGAGAACTAGGATGATGTTGCGTGACTGGTTTTCGAAATTGCGTCCGAATACTCCACCCTTTCTGGCAGCTCGAAGAATAGATTTCTGCGTAATCGCCCTTGAGGACCTCTTGACCACCTGGGTAGATCTATGATGGCTACAAAATTCATCAGGTCAGGATGATGCATGAATGCCATAAGATGGATGATCGTGCCGTGCAGCATCCACAAGTCACATGCAAGCACATAGGTCCTTCCAACCTTATCATTCACGCACACGAGGCCATAGTCTCTTTCCTAGGTGGGCTTGGCCCATGGGTTAATAGGGAACCCAATGGACACGCATGGTGCATGGTGGAATATCGGCAGCATAACCTCTCTTAACTAATGTGCATACGCATGGGTTTTGACTATTGTGTATTTAGGCAGTCTGAATAAATCGACATTGGCCTATTGGGGCATGAAAGCCTTTGATTAGGTGACCAATCAAATTATCTGAGTTTGTCCAATACATAATGATCTATACAGCAAACATAATATTATGGTTCATACCACCTAGGGGGAGTATCTATTTCCATTACATGAGCTTTGGCCAAGGGGATGTTACTTCAGGGCTACCCAAGCATGGTCCCTGCCAATGGGTCTAGCTCATAACAAGCGTAACGACCAGTCGAGTCTCTATTTAATATATCAATGATGGTATGAGGCTTGGGCTGGTGATTATCCTTAACACTTTCCTACATTAAGTGAACATAGGGTCATGCTTCGGGAACGCACCGGGGTTAAAAGAGGGGCCAAACTAACATAGATCTAAGTCTCTAATGATATGCAACGCAATTTTGAAAAAAGGGTGAAATTTTTAAATTAAAACTCAATTATAGGTTTTGATTAAGGCACTTTCGAAGTGAAGTCTCTTATATCCCTAGTGGAGTCACCACTGTAACGTGCGCCGAACCCCGTGACGCCCCGAAAGCCCACTTTTATGACTTTTGAGAGAGGTTCGTGAAAACTTATAAGAAATTACAAGTGCATCTATTTTGGGCAATAAGGAGGTTTCTTTCAATAGAACATTGGGAAAGGTCGTCTAGCCTTAGTGAGCCTAAGACAGCGCATATGCATCCATTTTGGGCAAGCCAGAGATATTTTGGAGGCCCCACCCCAATAGAACATTGGGATGGTCCTCTAACCTCGTGGAGCCTAGGATTATGGAAATTGGGCCTTTTTTGGGCAATAAGAGATATTTTGGAGACCCCACCCCAATGAAACATTGAGATAGTCCTCTAACCTCATTGAGACTAAGACCAGAGAAGGTTCGGGAATTCCCATTTATTCATACCTTGATCAAAGTTATAATTGAGTTTTGAATTTAGTATTTCATCCCCATTTCTCATTCGATTTAATGCGGTTAATTAAAGCGCACGTTGGTCATATAAGGAAAGCGGTAAATAGGAGCAAGATTAAAATAAAATAAATTATAATAAATTACAACAAAGCTAGGGGTAGAATACAACCCCCATTTGTAAATAACATGTGGATCATACATAAATCGAGATATTCGTTAAGAATGAGGACATTGGTCCTCACATGCACATTTACAAAAATAATTTAAAATGTCAATTTATTTGCTGAGAAAAACAGGACATTGGTCCTCAATTTATTAATGAAAATCCCAATTCAATTACTATAAAAAGTTAACCATTTTCATGTGTTAGCGGGATGAAATAATATTTACAATAATAATGCGTAAGATAAAAAAGGGATAAGGGTAAAAGAATGAACCCAGGTGAAGATTCTCAGATCATTGCGGTGTCCTCTATTTAATATAGCCCAAATCCACCAAACAAATCAGTGAAACTGACAAAAATAAGAATCATGTTAGTGCCACAATTAACACAAAATAATAGACAAAAAATAAATTATGTAAAAGAGACCATGAAAAATTATCACAAAAATAGTAAGAAAATAAGTGGTGAAAGAAAGGGAGGAAAGGGAGAAGGAAAGGCCCAGGGATGGCCCATGGCGCGCGAGCGACGGGCGTCCCTGGGCTGACCGAGGGGTGGAGGCAGAAACCCTCGACGACTCGTCGCTCGGGTGAGCGATGGCCGTCGGTGGATCCTCTGCCCGTCGGTCACTCTAGAGGAAAACAATGCAGCAAGTCAAACAGAAAATTATTTTAGTTTAAATAAATTAAGATTTTTATGTGTAAAATCAGAATAAAATTATTTAAACGCGAAGGAAATCAATCCAGAATGTTTACCCTCGGAATATTACCTTTAAAGGTGAATGTCGCATGGTTTCCGTTCCTCGAATTCTACAAGGATTGATTCGTGATGTGTGATTTTCAGAAGGTTTTTGGATTACAAAAATTGTGTTTCGAAAACAAATAAAGAAAAGAAAATCATCTTTTTCTTTCTCAATGTTTTGATAGCAGTTTTAAATGCTAAAAATGGCTGGATCTGATAGAAACGAATTAATATCGTCCCCTCGGATTTTCTTTAATTTGGAGAATATTTGATGATAATTTTCGAAAAATGAAAGCAAGAAAATTTTTGTAGGAAAATTTTCTGTAGGAATTGCTAAATATTCTTTTTTGGTTAAACCTGCTAACCCCGAACAATGAATCTCCATCCCCTATTTATAGGTTTAGGAAAATCATTTAAATAATTTAGAATTTAGAATTTAAATTTGAAAAAAGATTTCTGAAATCAAAATCAAAACCGAATGATTTGCAGAATGTTCTCAAAATCAAATCCAAGATTTAAAAATATTTGAAAAGATTTAGGGAATATTTGGAAATCTTGAAATATATTTAGAAGATATCGAAAAAATTTGGAAAATCCCGCCCAAATAACGACATATCAGCGACCGACGGGTGTTGCTGAATGACCGATGGGCATCGCTGACCGGGCCGTCGAGGGTCTTTTGGGCGGCGAGTCACCCGTGAGAAACGGCAGCCGTTACTCGTGAGAGACAGGTGCCTCTCACACGAACGATGGGCGTCGCTTAATACGGGAGACGGGCCTGCTCTGCGTGAGCGACGCTCGATGCTCGTCGCAAGGGACGGGCCTCTCACACGCGCCACGGGCATCGCTCTCGTGAGAGACGGGCCTGCTCTGCGTGAGCGACAGGCATCTCTCCCTTGAGAGACGGGCTTGCTCTGCACGAGCGATAGGCACCGCTCACGTGAGAGGAGGGCCATCCCTGAGAATGAGCGACGGGCATCCCTTGACCAACGGCATACCTGTCGGTGGAGCAAAAATAGTTTTTTCGAAATTAGACTCCTCCTAACGTCCAGAAACCTCCCATTACCAAGAAAAATCTTCAATCCTAGTAAAACCGGAAAGCAAAAATTCGCAACTTTCATCCATTTGCCTGAAGACAGACATTAATTTTTTCATCGGGTAACTCTAATATGGACTGCCTCAGGACCTGGTGTCTACACTATGCAATTGACCTGCTTGGTTTTGGTGGTTTGGATAAGCCAAAGGGATATTTATATACATACAATTAATATCACTCATAAAAATATTTTGATTTGATGGTAAATCTAAAATATGTATACATACAGTTAATATTGGATTTGTTGCAATAAGTTGGCTATGTTTATTTCTACTTTACATGTAAATAAGAATCTAGTGAAACATTAGTTAGAGGAGTTGTACTACTAAATTTTGCTGGTGGGATGAACAATAAAGCCATTATTAATGCTTGGAAGATTAAGGTTTTACTGCCATTACTTTTTGTAATTGATTAGACACCTAAGCGTTGTGGTTCATGACCATTGGTGGTTTGACATGATCCAAGACTTTCTGCTGAAGTATCTTCATGCCACTATTGTTGTCGCATTGATTATTGAACCCTCTTTTTGCTGGACATCTTAAACCTGATGGTTCAACTTTGGGAAGGGCTACAATGTTAAGCAATTTAAGATATCACACTAGTGTCATTATTTCATTATTCCAATCATTGGGAACTCTTTCTCTCTTTTTCCCCTTCTTTGTGTTGTAAAAGAACTTATCCTTTCCCAGTTTTTTTCTTTAATTTAAACTCCTTCATGAAATTTTCAACAGGAGAATAATTTTTGCAGAGAATAAATAGAGGAAGAGCATAAAAGAATACATGGAATCAACATTCACTTAATATCTAGAATTGATTAATCGGTCCTTGAGCATGTTTTTATGGGATTCTGGTTCTATTTTAATGTAATGTTTTTTTTTTTGTTGCAGTGGCTATGCTGACTGCATTCATGAGTTAATAGGAAGATCGAGAGAGCTAAGCGATGATGATAAATCTTCACAGCAAAGGAAAAGCATAAATAGAGGAAGAGCATAATAATAAATGAGAATAATTTCCACAGAGAATAAATAGAGGAAGAGCATAAAAGAATACATAGAATCAACATTCACTTAATATCTAGAATTGATTAATCGGTCCTTGAGCATGTTTTTATGGGATTCTGCTTCAATTTTAATGTAATGTTTTTTTTTTCTTTTTTGTTGCAGTGGCTTTGCTGACTGCATTCATGAGTTAATAGGAAGATCGAGAGAGCTAAGCGATGATGATAAATCTTCACTGTAAAGGAGTAAAAGTAGGAACTACTTTAGTGAAGCTGACTATGTTGAGTTTTTTGGTGTCAAGGTACTTCAAATCTAGGATTTATTTTACCATTTTTTTTGAATTGGTTCATATTCCACGTCCTTGTGATAGTATTTCCTCCTAGGTTGTCACTCCAACTGGTAATGTTTTGGTGGAAGATCTGACTCTTAAGGTGTAATTAGGATCTAATCTATTGATTATAGGTGACTTTTCAACATAAAGTATTTCCATTTTTTTAATATGTTTCAAATGGTATTGCTTTTCTGTTTTCTTTGCCATTCAATATACTAATCCTACTTTATATATTCTTCTAATCAACTAAGTTTTTGCCTGATTAAGGAAATGTACTTGTATGAAATAATGGCTGCCTTGTTTCAGATCCTAAACTGGATGGAACTATAGTAGAATGGCATGTTGACAGTAGCTTGTTGTCTATAATCCCTTATCAATATTAAGTACTAATATCTAATTTTCATATATCAAGTTGAACTTGTATTGAATCAGTTGATTACAGGTAGGTTTAATATGCATTTATACTGTGTGTGTATATGATGTACATTGTGCGTATACTTAACATATACTTTCAGTAGACTATGTGTATACTTGACGTGTACTTGCTGTATACTGTGTGTTTACTAGTTGTATATTATGCGTTTACTTGATGTATACTGTGAGTGTACTTTCAGTATACTATGAGTGTATTTGATGCATATTGTTAGTGTACTTTCAGTATACTGTGAGTGTATTTGATGTATACTTATTAACTTGACGTATACTTCCAGTATATTGTGTGTGTATTGATATGGTATTTATATTGTTTTAAATATTACATTTTTCTTTAGGTTGGAGATAGCAAATGGATAAGAATGGCTACATATCCTAGGTGAGTGAAATGAGGATTTGATTTGAGTTTTGCAAAAATGCATTGTTAAACACAATTTGCAGTTTGTTCTATTGCCTCCTAAAAGCACTAATGCCTGGGTGGTTCATAGACCCTGTTTGGCTTTTAACATTGAAGAACCAACTGGTCCAGGTTTGTCCTCATATTGCACTCCATTTTTCTGTCATTTTTGGTTACAACAGGTCCATTACTCTTAAATGATTAGTCTTTGATGCAGCAATCTTCTGTGTCATTTTTATGGTTGAAACTCTTTGTTTCGCTGCCCATGCTTGTTAGTCAATGTGCGTTTCATATGTTTTATAGCTAAATTATCAACTAAGGTTTAGACATGTATTCAGCATCAAATATGGTATTTCTGGCTACTTGATTTATACTGGATCCTTTTGTTTTTTTATTTTAATGTATAATACTTCTTTTTGTTTTCTATCTCATGGAGTTTTATGATAAGTTCAACATCCTAAATAATATTATTGAACTTCTCCAATACCTGGTGCAAGTCCCTAATTATGGAAATGCTTGGAGATAGGTAGAGTAACAATTGCATCAATTTTCTTTTCTATGTTTTAGTCCTTTATGGGATATCTTAAATTATACTGAACTTTTTTGATTGTGTTTTGCTGTTTTAGATCATTCGAATTGATATGAAGTTGGCAAATGAAGATGTTTACATTAGAGCAAATTATGGCACCTTTCAAGAAATTGAAAAGGCGTGGGGATGACCTTAGCATGCAGAGCTCAAAGGCAACAATACAAACAACAACCGAAAATATGTTAATTGATTAGGCTATTCATTTAACATTCTTGGATTGGGGTTTTAAATTCAGGCAAGGATGGTAATTGTAACTATTTTGTTACTTATGCTTAATTTTTTTTGTTGTCCTTAACAGTAAAATCACCTGTAATGTTGAAAGATTGTACACACTTGGAGGAAAGAAATTCATTTATTTTATATGTTTATATTAGTTTATGAGCCATTGTCAGGTTGTTTATATTATATAGAATGCATGACTACATAAATTGATTGAGCTTATTAACATTTTAAGTATAATACTAATGCAATAAGCTATATATAAATTGAATAGTTTTGAGGATTAAAACTATAAATTAACATTTATTTATTTCACTTTAATGAATTAAGATAATGATACACATGATGTTTCTAAATTTGTATATGTATATTCCAAAAGTCGACAAATGTATACAAAAATTTTGGAATTATATGCAATGCGTGGGATGATAATTTGAACAAAAGAAAAAAAGATCCAATTGTTCAATATGTATGTCATTCAATTCAATTGGTAGTAACTGCTATAAAGTATTGAACTAAATAGTTTACAAATGTTATTATTAGAGAATGGAATCAGAGAGATCAATGATTCTGTCAAAGCTTTGGTAAGGATTCAACTTCCTTTCGTTTTGCATGCTCATGAGCAATGCTGATTGTGCTTTTGCTATGATGCGGTGAAAATTCACAAGTAGGATCTATCTTTCTTCTGTTGTCGAATCACCATGGAAGCCCTGCACATATTAATACAATACTTGTGATTTTATAGAATGGAATTAGATACAAAACCGTAACAGCTAATAGGAAGCTTTTACACTAAACAAGAATTACTTAGCCTCAACCAATTTACTGTTCACGCTTGGTTAAAGATGAGTTAAAAAGGGATGCATCTTTAAGCATCATAATTTATTACAATCACAGAATAATCAAGAGTATCTATTCCATACTCTATACCTAAATTATTTAAAAAGAAAAGATAAAAAAAATAAAATAATGAACCAAATAAATCTAGTATGCTTGACAAAATAATCATCCTTATCCCTAATCAAATTCTCCTTTTTCAGTAAGTAACTATTACCTTCAAAAATAGGATGAATTGAAGTGTGAACATGAACTTTCTACCTTAAAAGAAAAATCACAACTATATCGGTAACAAGAGAATCCTAAGCTAATGAATGCACAATTTCATTATATGACTTAAATCGTTTACCAAAACATGTTTCCTGTCATATTTTCATGTCTAATTAGCATATCAACCCAACAATTGTCCCATTAACTCGTAATTTGTAGCAAAACATAAGAATATAGATTTTCCTGATATCATTAGCTATCTACATATTGTCATGGACTCTCACACAGAGATTGCAATACCAAAAAGGAAACAGTACAACTAAATGGACAAGGAATATTATTGCTGCTACTAAAATTTGTTTTGCTTATTTTAACAAAATTAAGATGTAGTAAAATAAATAAAAGAAATCGATGAAGGCGGTCGATCTCATGGCTGCAAAAAAGAATGTCATATTTAGATTTTAAAGCATAAAAATCAGCAGTAGATGACAAGAATAAAAGAAAATCGATTTAAAGAGAATAAAATCAATTTATAGCACAAAAGTGAGGAAAACATTCTCAACATACTACAACCCAGCTACGAACTGGACGAAAGTCAATTTCCAAAAGAAATAAGATGTTCAGATCTCCTCCATTCCTGGATCAGGCAGTAACTCGGCTACAAATTGGACAAACTTGATTAAGATCTCCACTACTCAACAAATCAAACCAAAATGACAGCGCTTATGAGCGAGATGCAAAGAGAAAGAGAATGTCGAAGAAGGAAAGAGAAAGATGCTGGTTAGAAAAAGAAGAAAGAGAACAGAGGAGGAGAATGAGAACGGGAGTAAGGTGAGTGAAAGAAAAAAAGTTGTATTTTTGAAAATAAAAATTTAAAAAGTGATATTTATGAATGATTATAAAAAAGGAGTATATTTTTGAAAGAAAAGTTTAAAACCTGACGTTTGGAGTAATTTCCTCTTGATTATACGGTGCAATTGGACACCAAATTAATAGGTTTGCATTATGTAGAAATTATAGGTTCGAGATTGATTACGAGTGAGGAAGGTGTCAGGCACCTCACATTGCCTAATACTTGGCGTTTTTTAAAGGTTGTGATTTATTGCTTAATTTCATGTTTTAATGGCTTCTTTTGAGAAATATATTACTAATAAACCGTATTATATCTTTCTAAAAAAAAAGAATAATTTTTTTTACTAATTTTATTTACAGGTTTATGCATATAGAGATTAAGTTTGTGTTTTAAATAAAGCAACAGAAATGATTATGTATTAATTAATTTCTTTTCTTTTGATAGAAATATAAAAAAGAATGGTTTCTTTGATAATTAATTCAAGATTTTTTTTTTTTATATTCTTATGACCTTCTAAAAATTGCTAAATACTTTTTATTTCCATTGTATGTAAATATCACAACTTAGATTTAATAATAATTTGTAACTTGTGCAAGTTTGTTCTTATGTAATTAACAAAAGTTCCTCCTGTATTTACAATTTTATCGACAATACACCCTTTTCTTGATTATTCCTAAAAAATAAAATGGGTAGTTTAGTGTTTCCACTAGCAACCCATGTAAAAAAATTGATATAACTTGTATATAAATGATCTTTATTATACTTTGCATTTTAAATACACTTTAACATGAGATAGATAAAAGGAATAAAAATATAAAAATAATTAATCAACAAAATAATAATTAAAAATAAACATTATCACGTAAAATAATAAAAATAAATATTGCATGATAAAATAAAAATAAAATCACACAAAAAAATACCCATGATGCAAATTATAGGTTGAAAAATACCAAAAAATGATGAAAAAAAGTTAAAAAGGGCATAAAAGACAAAAACCATGGTGAGGGGTAGCCTGGCCGCCCCTCACCTTCTTCCCGCCCCTCGCGGGTGGGAACAAAGTAGGAACGTTTTCTTCAAATTTTCTTCCAAATTCAAAGTAAAACTTGTAGTTTTATGCGATTTTATGTCATATTGATATGAAAAACAACTAAATTAACTTAAATCATAAGCAAGAAACAACAAATCAATAGATTAATCACGTAAATATCAAGCTTTAAAAACACACAACAATGGTGGAAAAATTAAGAAAAAATAATAAAAAATTTGCAATTGAGTCCAGAAATTTACCCTCAAAATTATCAATTTGAAAAGCTAAGAGCGTGAATTATTTCCTTGTCCAGGTTCACAAAAATCAAATAAAAAAAATAAGAATTTTTTTTTAGTTTTTTTCTCTCTAAAAAATTCTCATTTTTTCTTCTTTTCTCAAATCAAATCCCCAGATCCCTTTTAGGAAGAAATCATTCCCATTAAATTCAAATCTTTAATGTTGAAATGGAAATGAAATGGTTTTGACTCTCAAAATCCCCGAAAAAATGTTAGAATTAAATTTAGAAACAATTCTATTAATTTCGAGGAGTAGAAACTCCAGAAACGCGAGAGGGACGATGAGGGGTGGCCTTCCAGTGAGGGGCGACCTGCACAGGCACCCGCCCCTCGCGAAGGGCGCCCTTGCACCTGCCCCTCGTAGGGGGCGGGCGCCTTGCGAGGGGTAGCATTGCGCAGCGCATGTATTGGCGCACGAGGGGCGGCCTCTCACGCAGCCCGCCCCTCGCGAGGGGCGGCCTGATGATGCCAGCACCTTTTTTTTAAAGAACTTGACAAGGAAACATCACTTCCCACCTTCTCGCCTGTGAACAGGCATTAATTTCATTATTGGGTAGCCCTGCTTTGGGTTGCCTCAGGACCCAGTGTCTACACTCGCACTGCTTCTCCTAGATAGTTTGGCATAATATTTGGGGTGCAGGGTAAAACGCTCGGAAGAAACCGTACACCCATGATCGTGGCCAATTCCTTAGTTAGGGGGCATAGTTCTTAGTGAGTGAACGTGAGAACATGAAACCGGGGGTCCCAATAGTGAACAACAGACAATAGAAGATTCTTGTCATGTTTCAACTACCTCAATAATTTTATATGGTATATGGGGCCAAAGTAGGCTTCTCTCAGGATTTGAGAATATCTAGGATCCGGTTCAGTTTATTGAGGCTTAGTGAAGACATGATCGAGATATCTAAGAAAAAAAAATTAATAAACTAACAGGACAAGGAGAGAAAAGCAAAGGGAAAGAGAGAAAATACTTGTTGGCAAAAATTGGAGCCAAGCCGTGAAGAAACACTACAAGAAAAATGCTCTTTAACGAAGGGAAATCCGGTCGTTAAAAGTTAAAATCCGGTCGTTAAAAACTTTTAACGACCGGAAAATCCGGTCGGTAAAAGCCCCTTCGTTAAAGGTATAGACGACCGGATATTACATCCGGTCGTTAATATTTTTAACGACCGGAATATTTCCGGTCGTTGAAAAGTGATTTTTAACGACCGGATTTTCCCTTCGCTAATTATATTCACTTTTAACGAAGGTATTTCTGGTCGTTAAAGATACCTTTTAGCGACCAAATTTTCCCTTCGCTAATTGTATTTAATTTCAACGAAGGGATTTCCGGTCGTTAAAAAAACCTTTTAGCGACCGAATTTTCCCTTCGCTAATTATATTTACTTTTAACGAAGGGATTTTTATTCGTGAAAGATATCTTTTAACAACAAAATTTTCCCTTCGTTAATTATATTCACTTTCAACGAAACAATTTCCGGTCGTTAAAAATACTTTATAGCGACCGAATTTTTCTTTTGTTAATTATATTCACTTTTCAACCTTTCCTGTCGTTAAAAATACTGTTTTACCGATCGAATTTTCCCTTTGCTAATATTATTCGCTTTCAACGAAAAAATTTTTGGTAGTTGAAGATACTTTTTATCGACAAGTTTTTTCTTTCGCTGTATTCACTATAAATAAAATATTTTATTTGACTATTACCTGTACACATTATTTACGCACATATACATATCCAAAATTATAATAAATAGTTTTTTCATAAATTGAAAAATATCAGATACAAAATATATCGATATTTCAAAATTGGTTGACATTGTATCATATACAAGTATAAAATATAAAAACTGCCCCTATCTATATCATTCTCTATTCACCTAGAAAATTCTAGAAGAATACATAATGAACCTTATATCTTCATTGTCCATTATTTTGTAAAACCTGTAGAATTTAAAACATAAATTTATAATTAAAATTCATGCACAAAGCCAATAAATCAAAAGGCCAAATAATTCAAAATTTTTAATTTAAAATATAATTTACCTTAAATATTCAAAATCTCCCAACAAGCTAGTGTAATTATATATACACTTCAAAATATCCCAAGTCCATCAAGTGTAATTGTATACACTTCAAAATATCCAAAAAATGAAAAGTGCTGCGAAGAAAAAGTAAAAAATAATCATAAGTTTAATGCATTATAATGTCATTATAACAATAAAAAGTATGGGGATTTCCATTGGTATAATTAAAGAGGTTGTCTACTTTTAGTTATGTCACTGATATGCACAGAACCTGAAATGAACGGCCATATATAATGGGGATTTCCATTGGTATAATTAATATAGCTTAATATGAATTATAAGGTAATAAAACGAAGACAATTAAAATAAAAAAGTGAAAAAAAGGTCCATAAGCCATACTGATTAACAATTTGGCAAAGAAATAAAATTACAATAGGGTTGTTTTTTGCGCACCCCTTTGATCAATAATGGCATCATCATCAATAGGAGGAAGTAGCAATAATAAAAACACGAAAGCACTTCTAAGGAAATTTTAAATCCTGTACTATGAATGCAGTAGGCAAAGCAACCAATAACAATCCAATATGAAAGCCTATTTTAATTATATTTACATCAGTTTAAAATTTTATATAATCCAATATGAAAATCCTAAACCAAAATCGAAAAGCTAGCAAATAACTAACAAATTAATAAATTAATAACATAAAAGACCCTTACTTGCAATTAGTGGCAATGGCTACAAGACCATCTGTGCTGGAGCCATCACAGCCATCTACATGCAGCACACAAATATATAGATGGCATGAGGTTAATGTTTATCAAATCTAAAGACGTCAGACAACTCTTCTAACCGAGAAAGTTTAATATTTACATTGAAAATTCATCTAATGGAAATGGATGCTTTTATTCATGGTAAAATTACTCCATAATGAAAAATCTGAAACATTGAGAAGAGCTGAGAAAAATTGGAGGAATGGAAAGCAAAACAGTTAATACATACTACATATATACCAGATATGCTGATTTCAAACTCATAAGAAGATTTTTCATTGAAAATTCTTGCTGTTCAATACAGAGTTGTGCTTCTGTTGAGGAGCTGAAACTTGATATCAAAATTCAAAAGAGTATGATTTCACCAACATAACTAACAGCTCATCCTTCAAAAGAATAAGTTGAAAACCATACCTGAAATTTGGTAAAGAAATTTCCGAATGCTTTAAATGTCTCACCCCTCACCATGCTATGAGGTACCACTCAAACAATCCTAGCCACCCTATATTAGCACAACTGAAATTGATGATAGAATTCTTTCATCATGGAATTAACTAATGATGAGGATTGAAAACTATCAAAGATGTAAGCAAATTGAAGAAACTATAATTCAATTCAGTTGAAGCATACTTTAAAGTCAAAACCAATCTAAGCCATTGGTTGTCGATTAAAGACTAATGTGTTTCGGGTAAAATCAAGACTTAGTATGTAATAGCACAGATCTAAATCAATAGAGTAAAATACAAGTTCAAATACCAAAATGAATAGAGTAAAAAATGCTGCTTCACCATAATGTATTGAATTAACTTAAAAACTTAGTATGTAATAGCACAGATCTATATAAAATGGAGACCAACATAAATGTCAGGTTTTAACATAAACATGAAAAATATCAGGCACAATTGCAAGGGGGCATAGGTGGCTGCCACTAGCTGCTTTATGGTAAATGTTCCATAATTATGATCCCCAAAATCTAATATAACAAAAAATAGCTGCTTGTGACTTACTTGGCACATTCTTCATATATACCAATCCAATCTCTAGATGGACCACCAAAGGTTTCACTGCTCTGAAAATATTCTTCAATTAGCTTCAAATTACCTGCAATTTTGACAGGAAAGCTTACACTCCATGAAAAAAAAAGTTCAATTAAATGTGGGTGATTGAGCATGTACACAAAAAAAAAAAAGTGTGGCATATAGTGCTTTATAAGATATCAAAATTAGCTCAACAATGAATAAGAGTTAAAACATAGAGTGCCTCATAGATATCATATTTTGCTTGACAATGCATAAATTTTGAAGTATGTAAATAGATTGATAACACATCCACATATTAGAAGCAAAATGATACGGGCAACAGAATCATTAATGGCTAAAAGAGTTAATCTTGTAATGCTCACCACCATAATCTGTAATATAAGATGAAGTGCATATGCCTTGCAGGACCAAGAGAAGATGACCTACATGTATCAACATGATGTTCTAGTACCCTCAAATTTAGGTTTACAAAGGTCTAACATCAGAAGATGCTCCATTAGCTAGAGCATCAATCCAAAACCACCACCCTAAAATGAAAGGTGAATATTTTTAATTAACAAACATAGTTTATTAAATACTCACAGATCTGAGCGAGATGCCAATGGTCTAACTCCACCAAATACATCAACAGCTTCCCCAACATCCAGAATTTTTGTTCGTTTACGAAGAACACTTATGGTCAGTCTTCTCTTTACCTTTTATATGAAAGAAAATGATAAGGGATTAGTGAAAAAATAATAATGATGATGCCCTCGTATCATAAATTGCACATGTGGAACAAGTAAACTTTTGTAAGGTGCAAATCATATATCACACAAAAATAAATAAATAAATTTTAAAAAAAAAATTCTAAGAACCAGAGACATACAGAGCCTTAACTAGTCAGATTCTTAATCAATTGCTGAACATGGGAGAACAAATGCAAGAGAAGTTATCTCCAATCATCAATTCAAATGTGCACAATTAAACGCTAAAGGATGAAACAACATCAGGATAGGTGAAATACCTACAGGTTAAATATTTAATCAATTGTCCAATCAAGATAACACTTTTTTACCGGGTCCTACAGATAACCTAAGGGCAATTAGATACTGTAATCGGCCCCAATTAAAGCAAGATAAGCATTACCTAAGTTAATCGAAAAATGTCATGGAATCCAAACGATAATATAATATCACAAGCAATAATAATATATATTTAATATCAAACTCCAAACTGATAATCAGCAAACAAGTGAAAATCCAGATACTACGTCAAGACAAACCTAACCAGAAGTAAAACTAGGAGAGGACAAAGCATGAGTAATTGCATTACCAATTGCTTTTTCTAATTAAAGAAGAATAAGCAGTAGCAAACCAATTTATATAACACTAATTATTAATTAAATGTCAATTAGAACCTATCTCTTATTTCTTAAACTACATCCTCTCGGCCTTCAACTGACAGTGAAATAGTTCAGTGAGACCAATTTTATTCGAAATAAATAAGAGAAAAGAAAATTCAATCAATTTCAAAAGCACCAATAGTAATGGTAGAACAAATATAGGAAATGGAACCACCTAACCCTTTCACCATCAATCTCAACAATTACTCCAATATTTAGCCACTACTCCTCCACTGTTTTCACTACAATTGACTAATGTAAATGATAAGCTGAACAAGTTACACACAAATTGACAAGCAAAATAAACAAAAAAAAAGGAAGTATTTAAATTGATAGTGTTTAGTCACCTGAGCCCTATGTGAATGAAAAAACTGTCGTTTGTGAAGGAGGGTGCGGCTGAAAAGAAAAGAAAACTAGATTATATCATATTTCTTAAAAGCCATCTGAAAATGGGGTAGAAGACCAGTCCCTTTGTGGCATAATGAGTACTTACAGTTTGAGGATTTGGATCCAAAATCAAATGCAAAGTTACGATACAAACCTGTCTTCAATGATGGCGGCGAGTGACGCGGCAGCGGGGCAAGGCAGAGGAGCGGCGGCAAGGCGAGGACGACGCGAGGCGAGGCGATGCAGCGGCAGCAAGGCGAGGGTTACGCGACGCGAGGCGATGCAGCGGTGGCTAGGATGGGCAGACGCGATGCGCAACAGGGGAGAGGCGAGGCAAGTCCGACGCGACGGGAGGCGAGGCAGACGTGACCCGGTGCGGCGGTGCGGCGATCCAGGCACAGGGGGCACCGTCCACTGTGAGAGACAAAGTGTATTTTGTACGCAAATTGGAAAAGGGGATGGTGATTTTAACTTTTAGGGTTGTATTTACCTATGTTTTATTTTGGAGGTAAGGATGAAATACCGCCAATTATTTTACACCATTAACCACCATATTTTTATTCTTACAACGACCGGATTTAATCCCTTCGCTATATAATAAAAAAATTTAAAAACTAACGACCGGATTAATTTCCCTTCATTACTTGTATATTTTAACGACCGGATTTTTATTGTTTTAACGACCGGATTTAATCCTCTCGTTAAATAACAATAAAATTTAAGAATTAACGACTGGATTAATTTTCCTTCGTTATTTGTATATTTTAACAACCGAATTTTTATCCCTTCGTTAAATTTTGGTCGTTAAAAGTCAATTTTCTTGTAGTGAAAGTCCAATGCACAAATCTCAGGGAGGGAGCTCTATTTATAGAAAATGAAGGACAGATGGCCGTGGTAGGCTGGTGAGCCACGACCAACCTATTTGTCACCCCAGACTCACTTGGAAATTTGGTTCTTTACACTTTCCTAGAAAGATCATGCATTTCATGTGCATATTTTACCCTTTGCATCTTCTCTTTTATAAATTTTATAGGAAAAAGAATCTTGGAAAGACGTCAACAGAAGCCAAGAATCGGACATTCAGGGAAGGGGCCTTGCCCATTGCAATGAGACGTCATGCCCGTCTGTGATGCTGACCTATAAAAGTGCCTCTTCTTCTTCCTTATTTTTTCTTTTCTTCTTTTTTTCTTCTCTTTCTCTCCCCTATTTTGCGAGATCGATGCCATTCCTTCCTTTTTTTCACTATTTTCCCTCGTCTGAGCACGGTTTGATTCACCTTTTATGCCCACGAGTTCCTGATTGAAGCGCCAAACTTAGGAGACCACTTTTGCTCTATTTCATCAAGTCTTTTACATTTTGCCATTAAAGCCTACAAGTAAGTTTCGTTGTGTTTTTGTAACAGCCCGAAATTGACCCTAGGAGTATTGAGCATGATTAGAGTAATTAAGTGAGTAATTTAAGGTTTATAGTAATTGGATTAGATTATAATTGAAAATTTGGGACTTAATTGCATAAAATAAAATAGTTTAGTGATCAAATTGTAATTGGCTTGATTAGTGTTAAGTATAGGATTAGATTAAGTTAAACTAGGTTAATTAACTCTAAATATAAGTTAGTGGAATCCATGTGTCAAGTTGATTTAAGTGGAATTCCATGTGTCTTGCCAAGAGTTTGACACCTTGCATTTGCATGCATATAAATGGATTTTGAAGAGAGAGTGAGAGGCAGAATTTGAGCACTTTGTACTTCTCTTTGGCCAGCCATTCCTAAGGAAAAAATCTGTAATTTGTTTCTTCTTTCTTTTCATCTCAATTCTTCATACAATTCTCTCATCCTTAGAGTTAACTAGAATGGCTCTAAGTGGGTTTAATTGGTTATCAAGCTAGGTCAACATAAAGGTAAGCTTAAGATTAACTTCTTTATTTTTCTTGATTTGGAATTCAATTCATAGTTTTAATTCTATTTTGTATGTGTGTATATGTTGTTTGTAAGTTCGAGAAGCTAGTAGAAAAGCAAAGGGTAAAGAGAAGGTCATTTGAGTGGTGAAGATCAAAGGAGTGCTTCAAGAGATTTGGGATTCTATTTATACTTTATGTAGATTTGCATGTGGGTATTATTTGGGAAAAACATCGGGTTTGAAGGGTTCAATGACTCTTCTAATGAATGGGTCATAATTGGCATAATATGTTGTGTTGATGAGGCCTTATTGCCAATTAAATTGTGCTATGTTTGATTGTGTGCATGATGATGTTTAAAGGGCTTAGTAATGATTATGACATATTAATTGTATGTAAAATTATGAGACATGAGTGTGTTGGCTAGCTGTAAGTGTGTGTTAATGGTATGAATTGTGTTGATGATTAGCTTAGAGTGCATGTGAATTGAGTAGTTTGAGACTTTGAGTTAGGATTTGTATTCTGTCGCGAACGCGATCGAGTGCTCCATTAGATGATTATTACTTATTTGAGTTCTATAGTGAGCGTAAGGGATATCACGAGCTGGACAGTAGTGCTTGAGGTGTTCTGTCATGTGCGCGAGCTATGCCACAAGCGCGAAACGACATTGCTGGAATTTCCAAATGCGAATTCTTTGCTTTATTTCTTATGAATTATATTATGTGGCCTATAAATGTTTATGCACATGGGATTGATAAGTGTATTTATGCATGTGAACAATGATGTTTGGATCATGAATGACTATACATAAAGTGATGATGAATGTATGTATTTACTTGAACATTAAGAGAGATAATTGATTAATAGCCTATAATCGTGTAACACCCCGATACCCCCGTTGGAAGGACATCGGAGCGCTACCCGACACTCACTCAAAAACATACATACATCACAGCGGAAGCATACAATAAAATGATAAAACATATATATATATAACATAAATTCAAAATATATATATATATATATATACAATATCCAAAAATTACATAACCATCCTTGAAGATAATTACATATACTATACATACTGAAATTCATATATATACAATAACAAAATGATATATAAAAAGAAAATAGGAGGAGTACAAAATAAAACAAAACTCTACTCCTAGTGGCCAACCCTGCAGATACGTGACTCGAGCAGAACCAAAATCCTGCCACCTACATGGGAAAATAACCCGTGCTAAGTGATAATGCTTAGTGGGGAGGAACAAAGACAAAGGAGCACTATACAAAAATATTAATAATAAACCATCAACATACTGAATTCAAAGTAGCAGAAAATAGAGATACATAAGTCATATTCACTATAAGAAAGCAGAGCTTAATAACAGTATGCATGAAACAAATACACTAACTAAATTCACTCAATAGTCATAACACTTCACTAAGCAAAATACCAAACACTTCAAACAATAGCCTGAATTTCAGTAGTGGTGGATACGGAAACACTACACTACAGGGATACTATGAATAGTATCAAAAGTGGAGACCGAAACCTCAATACTATCACTAATCACTAGACCCTAAGCGGGGTCATCGCAAGGCCCAAACGGGGCAACATAGGCAGCTGCACTCACTATCCCTTTATAAGCATGCTTATCTATCCACTACTATGACACTTCAGACTCAACTCACTCACTCTTAACTTTTATCAGTAGACAATGGAAAAATAGGTATTCAAACACTAGCATATCATTAATTATTTACACAACTCTAAAACATCAAAATACACTTGTACAAAATACAAAACATAACTTATATAGTATAGGGAAGCGATACAAAAAGGGAGAGAAAGCATTTCAGGCAAAACAGAACAGGCAGGAGGAGGCTTACTGTCGCGATCGCGACAGTAGTCGCAATGCTACTGGCTAAAAGTGGGGCTATCGCGACTTATGTCGCGATGCATGACTCGCGACAGCAGAAAAGTGGGCTGGCACGAGTTGTGCTAAGGTGCACGACTCGTACCAGCCACCACTGCTTGGGCACGAGTCGTACCGATATGCACAACTCGTGCGCAAGCCCAGCTGCCGAGCTGTGCACGCCACGCCGAATGGAAGTCCCTGCTGAGCGGAGCACTCTAGCCGAATGGGGCACTTCTTCATGACTCGTGAAGGACTTCACGTGTCGTGAAGAATCTCTTGCCGAGCGGTTCTCATCCGAACGGGCAATCTTCACGACTCGTGAAGATTTTCACGTGTTGTGAAGGGTCTCGTTTCAATCGGCCCGTGAGAAGCTGGAATCAAGTGGCTCTGTTGCACTCATGACAATCATCGCGATCGCGACAGAGTCGCATTACCCAATTCCTCATCACAAAAAAATCATACGTTCCAACTTTCAAACACAAAATTTGACATACCCAACCACTCAATCAAGCTTAATCACTTACCTCATCACTGCAAAGCCTTCAAAACATGCTCATAAACATAATAACCACAATAATAATTCACTGAACAAGATATAACTAAAATTTAACACAATCATGCTCACCCAGAACTTCATCCACATTGCATGCTCATATACTTCAACAACACATACAATTATCTATATAACACTAGCATTTAAACCCATACTCACTAGCTCACTAACACATGCATTTATTCATGCAGATCACTCAAATTTCTAGAATTAAGTGACACAAACCACACACTCAATCCAAAAATGAGAACTATGGTAGAAAATCTTCCAACTAACATAGCAAAAGAATCAACTCCCAAACCTGACAAAAGAAGCTTCAATCTGATCCCTTCAAGATCCCACTTTCTCTTTACCCTTGCTTTTCCTTTTCTCCTTCGATTCTTGCACCAAAACCCAACCACAATTACACACTAATTGAACCATACATCAACCCGAAAACTAACAAAGAAAAAGGAGAAGAAGAACCCAAGCTTACCTCTTCAAAACCCAACTCAACAACTCAGCAAAAACCCACTCAAATCTTGAAGAATCATGTTAGGGCAAACAAGAGAGAGCAAAAGAAAGGAAGAAGGAGAAGAAGAGGGAGACGTGAGCAAGAAGCAGAAATTTTGCTTTTCTTGCTTCCCTCTCTCCTTCACTCACTTCACAATTAATGCTCTCACCAACCTATTCAACTTGTCACTACCCCATAAGACCACATGTCAAGCTCCAATTGGACCAAATATCCATATCTTTGACTTTACACTTAATCCTTGGTACCATAAATATAACTCACTAAATAAACTCTTCACTTTAAAACTTTGATTAATTCTTCAATTAGGTCCTAATTATCCAAATTTTCACATGCTCAAATTACCAAAATACCCTTAATTTTCTGACCTAGCATGCGAATTCCTACTAAGCCCTTTTTGGGTCATTACAAATCGAGTCGTGGATAGATAAGCATGCTTATAAGGGTTAGTATTTGTAGCTGCTAGTGTTGGTACCTAACCGGTATCTAGTGTTTTGAGATTTATATATCTCTAGTGTTAATATTGTTCTCTCTAACAATCTAGTGATGGGTACCCGAGTGGTATCTAGTGTACTCGTTATCCACTACTTATTGGTTCAGGCTATACTATGTGGTTATTGTATTGACTGATTATAGTAGTGTGTTATAAGTTATACTTGTCATGATTTAATACCATCTTTGGTAACATTGTATGTTAGTGACTTAATGATATGATGTATGGAATAACGAATATTTGTTTATCAATTAATTATAATGTATGTTGCTATTGTATATTAATGCGTTATTTATTTTTATTAGACTATTGTATGTTTATATCCCCACTGAGCCGTAGCTCAGTGCGAGTGTTTACCTCCCGTGTAGGTTTATAGTGTGAAGCTTGAGTTTTGCGTGGAACATCTGCTGGCCACGAGAAGGAGTCCTGAAGTCTTCTAGTTAGGTTAAATTCTTTTGTAATGTAAAGTTAATGTTCCTATTTTGTATAACAAGTATATGAAAATGTATATTGCTAATTTTGTATGTAAAGATGTAAACCTTTATTTGGTTAATGTTAATGATAATCCTTTTTGTTAAATAATGGTTTAAATTGTGTAGCTCTCCCTTGTACTCCCAAGGGGCATTAGGGTGTTACAAGTTGTGGTATCAGAGTATAGGTTTAGGCAGTTCTGGACTTTAATGGCCCAAATACCGGGTTAGAAGTGTACAGTGAATGTTTACTGAGTCTTTAATGTGATTCTAGTGTAGAGTGATGTTATGAGTGTTGTTATATGCAGTAGAGTTAAAAGTTAAGTGTGCTTGTAGTATAGAAATCTTGGGATGGGTGACCTCGAGGTAGCTATACAGTCCAACCGCCAGCCGTGGGTTGAAAAAGTTTTATTTGGTAAAATTGATCTGTGGACTATCAGGAGTCTTGTGGTCAAATTTGGAGTGAAAATGAGGTCAAATAGGGCTCCGAAGGTCATTCTGAAGTTGGCCTCTGATTCGGTTCAATTGAACTGGGGTTTGACCGAATTTTTAAAAATGGTTATTGGACTCTAAAGGGTGTAATGTGGGAAGTGTATAGGTTTAAAATAATTTTTAGTAATTTTTGATAGCTTTAGAATGGTGTTTTACGATAGAACCGAAAAGGGTTGAATCGGACCGATTTAAGTGAACCGAGCCCCGAATGGACTCCGATTGACCTAAAAATTTGTGAGGAGGATATTTTATATTTATTAAGAATTACTTAGTTGGTTGGGAATGAAAATAAGTTGGGGAACACATAGATGCCTTGAAACAGTGAAAATTGACAGAAAAACCAAAATTTTGGTTCAAATCGGTTGGACCACTTCGGTTGGACTAGTTTGGTTCAATTACACACTATATAAGGCAATAAGAGGTCATATTTCTCTAGAGAAATCCAGCCTCTCACCGCCTCTTCTTCTCTCTTCAAGGCTGAATGGTGTTTCTTCCTCTTTTCTTCACTTTTCTTTATTTCTCCTTCAATCTTTCCTCAATCTTAGCCTTCTAGACAAATTTCAGTCCCTTTATTACCTAATAAAAGTGATTGGAGTCCATTTGAAACATTATAAGTGGGATTTTTTAAGTGTTCAAAGGTTAGGGTCAAATTAGAGGTAAGAGTTTTGGGTGTTTTTAATTGGGTTTATTAGTCCTTACGGGGGTTTTCAAGGGTGTAGAGTTCATTTATGAAGTTATTTTGTAAAAAGAAAGCACGTTTTTGATGATATGTGGATGTTTATATTCGCCCACTATAGGTACTCTTTGTGAGGAAAGTTCTTCTCAACCCAAAGGGAAGGAAAAAGGAAGCTTAGAGAGTTTAGAGCAAGAATTTGAGGTTTGTAGTTACAAAATCCCTCTTTTTCAACTTGTTATGTTTGAGTTTTAGGTTATGTTTTAGTATGAACTTGTGATTAAGGCATGATTAATTGAATCTAATGTGATAAACATGGTTAGGGAGGTTAAATAAGCATGTGTATATGATTAAATTGAATTATAGAAACATGGATGGAAAACCCTAAGTGAGGCCGAATTGAATAATGATGCAATTATACATGAATAAGGTTAATTATGGTATGTAATTGATGTTTATGATTAGTATAACATGTAAGTTGCATGATTGAGTGGTTAAATAAAATTAAAGTGAACATAACAAAAAGTTAACACCTTAGCTTAATTGAACTTATGGGACTTTTAATGTGTATTTTGATGTTTAATGGTATATAATAGCATAAAATGCTTAATTGGTGATAAATGAGTATGTATACAAAATTTTAAGTGAAAATGATGACTTGGCCCAATTATGTACGTTGACATAATATGAAATTTAAGTGAATTTTAATGATATCTTGCCCTTAGTAGTAGTCTGATAGTGAAATCTAGTCCAGGATATAATTGGCCAGCCATAGGGATTTCACACTGCGGTACGAGTCATGGTGACTCACTATTGATAGACTAATGATGGTCTGTCACAGTGTATAGTGTTCAAAAGTGATCAGTGTAGTGCAGTGCAGTGCTGAATGGTCCCATTGGGGTCACTCTAGAGTGTAGTGGATATACGGGGTCCACATCCCGCGTATCCGGTCAGTAAATTTTCTACCGGGTGTATACTAAGGGCGTAATGGTAATGATGAGGAAAAATTGATTAAAAATGTAATAAATGAGAAAATAAGTAAAAACGGGATTAAATTGAAGAAAATAGAAAATTTAGGGGTAAAATGGTAATTTTACACCAAACGGGTAAAAATGGAGTAAGTTATGTAAAAAGTGTAAATAATAAGGGTAATAGTGTAAATAAATGAAAATGTAGGGGATAAAAAGGTAATTTGGTGTAAAGGTGATAAATTAGGGACTAAATTATAATATGAAAATAATTAAAGGTTTAAAAGGAAATTTAAATGTAAAGAAGGGTAAACTGGTAATTAACAGTGAATAAAAGGGCAAAATTGTAAATTAGGTGTAATTAAGGGTAATTTGGTAAGTAAGTGGAAAGCAAAGGACATAGATGGAATTATTGAAAAGTAGGGACATAAATGGAATTATTAGAAAAGATGAGGACATAATTGGAAATATTGAAATAGATTAAGGACTTAAATGTAATAATTGAAATGATAAGTTTAATTAAAGGATTAAGTGTAAATAATGAATAAAGTGATTTTAATAAGTAATTATGTAACTAAATTGATAAATTTATTGATTAAATGTAGATAGTATAATAATAGGAAATAATAATATAATTAAGTAAATAATAGTCTAAGTAGTGGAAATTTATGGATTTGTAGCTACCACTGGGCATATTAATGCTCAGCACGTAGTTTATTTTGACTGCATGTAGATACGCCATAGGTTAGAGCAAGCATACCTCAGGAGTTGGAAACTGGTCGGTGAAGAAGTTACAAGATATATTTTTGTATGTTATATATATTGGCATGTATATAAAGTATCAAGTTTGAAGTTTATGGAGTATGTATTTATGTATGAGTTTATAAATGTTGATGGTATAACTCAGTGAATGGATATTATGGACTGTTAGTGGTTTGTGATACATTATATTGTTATTGTGCCCTTGACGGGGCTATGGTTATTTGATTTGCAGGGTTTGGGTAGGAAAAAAAATAAGCAGTTATACTACAGAAATTTTGACCAAATGAATAGTAATTTAGTCAGTTATAGGTCATAAGTAAGTTAAATAATGAGTTTAAAAATGATTAAGTTAATGTAAAGTGTGGATTTTTTTTTAATCACAAATCGATATTAAGACTAAGTTGACTTTAAAACAATCATGGAAATCGTATAGTATTGCTAAGTCGACAGTGTACGTATAAGGTATAAGGGTGTTACATGGACTATAGGATTCTTAGTGAATAGAATTGGTATGAGTCTATTTAGAGTGTGGCCATAATGTAGATGTTGTTTGTGTCACACCCGAAATCGGGCCTAGTCGGACTTGGCAAGCTAAGTCGGATAAGCGATGGGTATTTCAGTAATTTATGCATGAGGGAATTTGGATAATAAGGATTTAATTGCAAAGTAATTTATTAAATAAGTTAAGTAGGGGAATTATTTGGTGTACATGTGGTGTACGGTTGTAGGGTGTTTTGTTGTGGCATTTATCTAGTGGATTGTGTGTATTGTACTAAGGATGGAAAATATCTACTTAAGTAACTATATGGTGTATGTATGTGTTTGGTGCCTTGGTGTTTGAAAGTCAAAGGAGGAATTATTGGCCCAAAGAGAGCTTGCCAAGTGGACTTAGTTGGTGGGCATTAAATGTGAAAGAAAGAAAAGAGAGAAGAGAGAGAGAGGGAACATAGAAAAATCAGCATTCCCGTTCTCCCTCCCTCTCACGCTTCCTCTCCTTCTTTTCTTCTCTATTTTCTGCTTTTCATCTTTGTTTCTCCTTTGGCTGGGATTTGTGCATGCTTAGAGGTGTTTTTGAGAGAGATTTGGAACAAGATTGAAGAGGTAAGTGTGGCATTTAGGGTTTCCTACGTTTGGGTCTTCTTCTTCTTCTTCTACTGGTTTTATTGAGTTAGGGTTTGGATTAAGAGATTTATGGGTTTTTGTTTGTGCAAGCTTTCGGTGGCAAGAAGAAGCAAAGCAAGGGAAAAAGGAAGATTGAAGATTAAAGCTTGAAGAGATTGTGGGTTGTGCTTCAAAAGAGGTTTGGGAGTGTCTCTGCCCTTTTCTTTTCTAGGCTCAAGTTTGTGTGTATATGTGTGTTTATATTTGATTTCTGGAAATTATAGTGATTCTGATGTGTTTTGTGGTTCATATGTTATGGGTTTTGCTTTAGATGTGTTAAGGAAGTTCATATATGGTTTAATGAACTTAGTTGTGTTCTTGAGTGTGATGATGATGAATAGTGCTGATATTTCAAATTGAGTAAATTGAGGTTGTTATTGGCATGATTTAGTTGGAATTCTTGGTATAGATGTTGTGATTTATGTTGATAGTGGTGATGGGTGGCTGGATTTGAGGTAAGAGACCATTTGATGTGATTTGTGTGTGAGTTTGGGGAGAGGAAGAAACCTGCAGAATTTGGGAATCACGACTCTGTTGCGATCGCGAATCTGTCGCGAGCGCAACAGAGACCGGTGATCCTGTTGCTGGGCTATGCTGTCGCGAGCACGTGACCTTGCTGGGCTATTGTGTGCTCTCTGTCGCGAGCGCGGTCGCGATCGCGACAGAGTGCAATGTTGGCTGTACTATTGCGAGCACGCGATCTATTGAGAGCCCGCGATAGCGATGCTTATGCTCTCTGTCGCGATCATGACAACATTGTGAGCGCGACGGAGCCGGGCTCTCCTCTCTTCCCCGCGATTGTGAGGTCCGTCGCGCGCGCGCAACGAAGGGACTATGGTCTCTGTCGCGGGCGCGACAGACTTCGCGAGCCGACATTCTTGTTATGTTGAATGAGTTTTCTTTTGGTGTTTGGTTTGAACTCCAGTTTCTTTTAGTGCCTATAAGTCCTATACCTGTTAACTTATGAATTATATGAATGTGAATCCATGATACGAATATGCATATATGTATATATATGATTTGGGATATTATAGAATGGATTGAATGGATTATGCATGACCTGCGAGAGTCAGTCTAGTGGATAGTTAGGCATGCCTAATAGAGTCTCTTTAGCTGCAGCACCTTTGGACGTTTGGACCCTGATCAGGTCCCTGTTTGGTTCCTCGCGAACCCTTTAATGTGTATGGATCTTGTTTAAGATCCCCTAATGTGAAAGTGTTTCGAATGAGAATTAATGACGTTGCTATTCGATTAGTACCCTTAAGGTACGCCCGTCCGTACCTATAAGGTACTGTCAGATAAAGTTTATGTGATTACTCCGATTCGTACCCGTAAGGTACGGCCCGTCCGTACCTGCAAGGCACTCTCAGATTACTTGTTATCCACTATTTTGAGTCAGCAGGTATTCTGTTTGTTTTGTCTAATATGAACAAGAGAATGTGATATTCGTATGAGCATGATTTTGGACATGTGAATCGGTTATGTATCCGAATGTGATTATGAATCTCTGAATGGGTTGGGTGTGACCTAAACATGTGAATTGGACATATTTATCTGTGTATATATATATATGTATATCATATTGTGAATGTATTTGTATGCCATTAGTTGTGGATATAAGTACTGGAATTAAGACGTGTATGACTGTGACCATAATCGTTCCAATGCCATGAACATATTTTATTATGTTATGCTTGTGACAATGTGAATCTGACTAGTTAGGTTATAAGCATATGAAATATTATGTATACGAATGTGAGCTTAAATTACGAATCGATATGGTTAATTAGTGTGTATATGAACGAGATTCTGTACTGTTAACTATTATGGTAGCATGTGAATTAGTATGCGTAATAATGCGATCTGGACTATTGAATGATCACATATGTATTATTGGGGTACAATGCATGTGAATCGACCTCGGTAAGTGTATGTGCGGTAATGGATGATGACGAGGCAAGTTAAAGTGTATAAGAATCTGATCTTGAACTAGTGTATGCTTTGAATGTAATATTTTGCTATATGTTCCTTTGGTCTCAACTATTGAAGTATCTTCGGCAGGTTGTCGTGTGTCTACATTCCTGGCATGATATTTTATGTGATAGAGTTGTGCAGTGGTAGTGTGGTGTTTGACGTCTTCCCTTGGGATCGGCTAGGGTGTGTGTTATGGCATGAGTTAATGTATGTTTAGATAGCTAGTGTTCTTAGCATGATAGTTGGTTACATATTTTATGGAAATTGTGTTGCATGTGAATGGGTTTTCCGTTAATGTATGGGTACTTTGGCATGATAGTTGCATGTGTAATATCTCTTGTTTCTGTGCACGGTAAGGTACTGATACTTAATACCTCGGTAAGTATATGGAGGTGAGTTTTCAAATGAATGCCTTTACTATGCAAGCCTGACTATATATGTGTTATGAATATCTGCATTTGCCATTTGCATGTGTTATGTCTTGATGACCGTTGTGAATGGTTGTCCATATTGCTTGTGTGTTTTCCCCACTAAGCGTTATCGCTTAGCACGGGCTCTTTTCCCTTGCAGGTGGCAGGTTTGGTCCGGTTCGAGTCGCGCGTCTGCAGGGTCGGCCACATAGGAGTTGGAAGTGTTTTGTTATTTTGTTCAGCTTCTGTATTTTGGATTTTGTAATTCTGTGGTCTTTTGCTTATGTAATATTTCAGATAATGTAATGTTAAAACGCTTATGTATTAAGTTATTCCTCGGTTTATTTATTCGCCTTATGCTTCCGCTGATTAAAGAGTCTATGTGTGTGTGTACTTGTGCTTATGCTTCCGCTGAATGATAATATGCATGTATGTGAGTTAATGTATGTTCAGCTATTATTTCTGTAAAGTTTTAATTTTCGCTGTATATCTGTATGTTTTTATGTATGAATGTATGCTTCCGCTTAGTGCATGTGCGCATGTGTGTGAGTGAGCGTCGGTAGCGCACCCGCATCCTTCCAATGGGGATGTAGGGGGTGTTACAGTTTATTTTGTTTTGTAGAGTGATAATGGAGTCAGACCCTAGTGAAGAGATAGGTGAAACAATCGGAAATGTTAACCCAGTTCATGCTATTCCATTTGTACCTGAACCTCCACCAGCAAGGAACCCACCCTTAGTTCCAGAAAACCCAATGTTGGTACAAGGACTAATGCAAATGTTAGATAGATTGACTGCCCCTAAGGCACCTTTTGATGTGATTAGGAAGAGTGGAGCTGAGGAATTTAGAGGGACTTCTATCGATGAGTCGGATATAGCAGAATTCTGGATAGAGAAGACGGAGAGAATATTATAAGAGATAAATTGTCCACAAGAGAGGCAAGTGGCATGTGCTGTATCTTTATTGCAAGGCCCAGCATATGACTGGTGGAAGTTTGTATTAAGGAATCCGCAACGACTTGTCAACTTGACATGGGATTATTTTGTTCAAGAATTTGGAAAGAGATATGTTACCAAAGCATATAGAGAGGCAAAGTGGAGATAATTTGTGAGTCTCAAGCAAGGAAGCTTTAGTGTGGCTGATTATGAGAAAGAATTCAGTCGCCCAAGTAAGTATGTACCGGATGCCCTAATGACCGAAGAGTTTAAGTGTCGGCAATTCGAAGAGGGTTTAAATGAGATAATCAAGGGATTGAGAGCTGGAATGACTTCTTTGCAATCGGTAAGCTATTATTAGTTGGTATTAGTTGCATTGAAAGTTGAAAAGTCAGAAATAGTTTAAAGAAAGAATCAAAAGAGGAAGTTGCAGGATAGTGGGATTGGATTTTGTTCAGACAAAAGGGTTCGTGAGGTTAAAGATAATAGTAGGGGTCAAGAGAAGTCAGGAAGGAAAACACCAGTTACTGAAGTTGGAGTTCCAGCTCTATCCAGTAAGGGAAGTGTACCGGCAACATTTGAGCATTATGGAAAGACCCATTGGGGTGTATATCGGAAGCTCACCGGAGCTTGCTTCAAGTGTGGTGGTTCTGACCATTTGTTAGCAAAGTGCCCTCAAGCTCAAGAGAATATGACCATGCAATTAAGAAGGGATAGTGTACAGAACCTGGGAGTGAAAGAAGAGGAAGAGTTAGAAGTGGAATTGGTCAAGCTAGACAACAATCGGGTGTTATTTCAGAAATAGTAGAAGGACCTGGTGTGCCTACTGGTAGAATGTATTGTATGACCTTAGAAGAGGGTATGAAAGATCAAGATGTTTTGCCTGGTATGTTGCTTAATGTGATTGTTCATGTTTGATTGAATTAGTGTCTTGTATAATGTTTTGTATAGATAGAGTCATAGCATGTGTTAGAGAGAATTTTGTGGACGAAATTTCTTAAGTGGGGGAGAGTTGTAATAGCCTGAAATTGACCCTAGTAGTATTGAGCATGATTAGTGATCAAATTGTAATTGGCATGATTAGTGTTAAGTGGAGGATTAGATTAAGTTAAACTAGGTTAATTAACTTAAAGTATAAGTTAGTGGAATCCATGTGTCAAGTTGATTTAAGTGGAATTCAATGTGTCTTGCCAAGAGTTTGACACCTTGCATTTGCACGCATATGAATGGATTTTAAAGAGATAGTGAGAGGTTGAATTTGAGCACTTTGTCCTTCTCTTTGGCTGGCCATTCCTAAGAAATTTTTTTTAATTTGTTTCTTCTTTCTTTCCATCTCAATTCTTCACACAATTCTCTCATCCTTAGAGTTAACTAGAATGGCTTTAAGTGGTTTTAATTGGTCAACAAGCTAGGTCAACGTAAAGGTAAGCTTGAGATTAGCTTCTTTCTTTTTATTGATTTGGAATTCAATTCATAGTTTTAATTCTGTTTTGTATATGTGTATATGTTGTTTGTAAGTTGGAGAAGCTAGTAGAAAAGTAAAGGGTAAAGAGAAGGTCATTTGAGTGGTGAAGATCGAAGGAGTGCTTCAATAGGTTTTGTATTCTATTTGTACTTTATGTAGATTTGCATGTGGGTATTATTTGTAGAAAATATTGAGTTTGAATGGTTCAATGGCTCTTCTAATGAATGGGTCATAATTGGCATAATATGTTGTGTTGATGAGGCCTTATTGCCAATTAAATTGTGCTATGTTTGATTGTGTGCATGATGATGTTTAAAGGGCTTAGTAATGATTATGACATATTAATTATATGTAAAATTATGAGACATGAGTGTGTTGGCTAGCTATAAGTGTGTGTTAATGGTATGATGTGTGTTGACAATTAGCTTAGAGTGCATGTGAATTGAGTAGTGTGAATAAGGGTTGAAGAGGTATGTGAATTAAGACTTTGAGTCAGGATTTGTATTCTGCCGCGAGCATGACAAGTGTCGCAGGTGCGACAGAGTGCTTCGTAAGATGATTATTGCTAGTTTGAGTTCTGTCGCGAGTGCGAGGGATATCGCGAGCACGACAATAGTGCTTGAGGTGTTCTGTCACGTGCGCAAGATGTTCCGCGAGCGCGACAGAAGAGATATCTTTGCTCTGTCGCGGGCGCGACATTACTGGAATTTCCTAATGCAAATTCTTTGCTTTATTTCTTATGAATTATATTATATGGTCTATAAATGTTTATGCACATGGGATTGATAAGTGTATTTATGCATGTGAACAATGATGTTTGGACCATGAATGACTATACATAAAGTGATGATAAATGTATGTATTTACGTGAACATTAAGAGAGATAATTGATTAATAGCCTATAATCGAGTCATGAATAGATAAGCATGTTTATAAGGGTTAGTGTTTGCAGCTGCTAGTGTTGGTACCTAACCGATATCTAGTGTATTGAGATTTATATATCTCTAGTGTTAATATTGTTCTCTCTAACAATCTAGTGATCGGTACCCGAGTGGTATCTAGTATACCCGTTATCCACTACTGTATTGATTCAGGCTATACTCCGTGGTTATTGTATTGACTGATTATAGTAGTGTGATATAAGTTATACTTGTCATGATTTAATACCATCTTTGGTAACATTGTATGTTAGTGACTTAATGATATGAAGTATGGAATAACGAATATTTGTTTATCAATTAATTATAGTATATGTTGCGATTGTATGTTAATGCATGATTTATTTGTATTAGATTATTGTATGTTTATATCCCCACTGAGCCATAGTTTAGCAAGGGTGTTTACCTCCCGTGCAGGTTTATAGTGTGAAGCTCGAGTTTTGCGTGGAATATTTGCTGGCCACTAGAAGGAGTCTTGAAGTCTTCTAGTTATGTTAAATTCTTTTGTAATGTAAAGTTAATGTTCCTCTTTTGTATAATAAGTATATAAAAATTTATATTGCTAATTTTGTATGTAAAGATGTAAACCTTTATTTGGTTAATGTTAATGATAATCCTTTTTGTTAAATAATGTTTTAAGGCTTTACTTTTATAGCATGACTGTCCATAGTTTTATGTGTTTGTTGCGTAGCGCTCCCTCGTCCTCCCAAAGGGCATTGGGGTGTTACAGTTTTTTTCTTCTTTTTTAGTAAAATAAAGTTTAAAATGCACGCTTATGGTGAAATTTTGTGGTATTGTGAAGAATTTGTTCTTTTGGGTAAAATGCATATAATGGGGTAGTAACCACCCCTTCCTTTTGACCTTCTTTTATGTTTTTTTTTTTTTACTTTATCTAGTTTGTTGAAAGTTTATTTCATTTTTTTGGAGGGCCAATTTGTGTGTTTGTTGCCTCCCTCTCTTTTGGTTCCTCTCACTTATGTAACTCTGCCTTTGTTTAATTCGTTTGTCCTTTTATGTTCGTATTATGAGTTTTCTTTGGCTTGTTTACACAATTTAGTTGTCTGTTACCCATAGGAAGGAATATATATATATATATATATATATATATATATATATATATATATGTAACACCCCAAAACCACCCAAGTAGTTTGAGCCTGTCTGTATCTGTATGTGTATATTTTTATGTGTTGCATGTGTGTGTTAAATTGGTTTATTTATTTAAATTGTGTGTATTAGTTGAGAAGAGGAAATAAGCTAGTGTAGGGTATGAGTGGAAGTATGGAAATATAGTGTAATAAGGGATAGCTTAATGTGTATGATAATGTATGGGAGTAGGATGTGTTAGGAGACATGTGTCTTAAGGAGAGAGTGACATGTGGCAAAGGGGATAAGTGGGCATTTAATGGGTTGGTGAGTGAGAGAGAGAAAATGCAGCCATTTTTCCTTTTGTTTTCCCGTTCTCCCTCTCTTCTTCACGCCATCTTCCTCTTTTCTTTTTCTTTCTTCTTGTTCTTTCCTTTTTCTTCGCCCGACCTTGCTCCCTCTCCTTTCCCTTGAGTAAATTGAGTTGAGTAGCTTGTGATTTTTGAAGCTCAAAGGTGAGTAAGGGTTAGGGATGTTTTAGATTTTCTT
Source organism: Excoecaria cochinchinensis (assembly GCA_947683425.1). Taxonomy (NCBI): domain Eukaryota; kingdom Viridiplantae; phylum Streptophyta; class Magnoliopsida; order Malpighiales; family Euphorbiaceae; genus Excoecaria; species Excoecaria cochinchinensis. The sequence goes on along the minus strand of CANTUQ010000092.1, from coordinate 25,015,408 downwards.
CTTCCTCTTCTCTAGGTTTTGGGTAGTTGTATATATGTACATATGGGTTATTGTGGAATTGATCCTGTTTATTGTGGGTTTGTGGTTCAGAGGAGGCTCCTAGACCGGCAAAAGGGAAAGAAATCGCTAGCGGGAGCAAAGCTCGCGAATAGGAGCTAAGGAAAGAGGTTTGGGATTGTTCATCTTTTTGTGCATTTTTGTGATTTGAGTTTAATAAATGTGCTTTTGTTTTGATTGGGGTATAAGTTGTGCTATTGTAGTTTAAATTACATTAAGCATGTTATGAAATACTAGAGAATGAATATTATTGAAGGATTTATGGGAAATTATGTGAATAGTTGTAATTGTTGTTAAAATTGCTGTTTTGGAAATTCATAGAATTGGACATGTAATTGACTTGATTTAATTGAGATAAATGGTGATAAAACTGGGTTTTTATTTATGTTATGAGTTGTGGATGCTTGGATTGCTGAATTTTGAGGTTTGGAACCAATTTTGGAAGTTTGGATGCGATTTGTATAGGTTTTCTACAGATTTTGGGTGTAAGGGCTGAAAAACCCGTGTCTGTCGCGATCGCGACACCGTCGCGAGCGCGACAGAGTGCGGAGGTTTCAGCCCTCGCGCCGGTGTGAGAAGTGTCGCGCTGAGAGCTCGACAGGGAACTCTCTGTCGTGAGCACGACAGAGCGCTCAACCACTGAGCGTATGCAAGACTCCCCTCTGTCGTGAGCGCGCGGTGGTCGCGAGCGCGATGGACTTGGAAGGTTGCCTTCTGTCGCGAGCGCGACAGAGAGTGGCGCCTTCTCCCTCTCGCGAGCGCGAGACTCTCTCGCGACCGCGAGACTTGGCAGGGAGTTGTGTTTTGGTCTCTATCGCGAGCGCGACAGTTGTCGCGAGCGCGACAGACGCAGCTTCCAAACTTGATTTCTTTTCCTTTTTGCTTAATGACTTAATTTCTTTTGCATGCAGTTTTCATTAAGCTTTGATTATCTATTTGCATGAATAATATATATGTAAACGTGATAAGTTTTTGCATAACCTGCTAATGTCGGATAAGTGGATAGTTAGGCATGCCTAATAGAGTTATGTGCCGCTGCAGCTATGTGTACGACTTTGGACCCTGATCAGGTCCCCCGATTGGATCCTCGTGATCCTTCTGTTTGAATCTTTCTTAAGATTCTATGTGAAAACAATTTGGAAACAAAATAAAAAGAATGATTCGATACCTTCGGGTATCTATGTGTCCATAACATGATATTGATACTCTCAAGTATCTATGTATACTCGTTATCCACTCATTATGATTAAGCAGGTGTCATTGTGTTTTTGTACAAGGATCTTTGGACGAAGATGCAAATATTTGAATTAACTATGTATAGTTATATGTCTATATTGTATTGTTATCATGTGTTTTCTGTTACCGTCACTGTGAGTGGCGGTCATGCATTGTGTGTTTCCCCACTAAGCGATTTCGCTTAGCACGGGTGTTTATCCGTGCAGGTGTGGAAGGTTTTGATTACCATGGGTTGGGCGTGTCGCATCGGGAAGGCCAATGCAACTAGAGATCGGAATTTTTATAGTATAGGCTTTCCTTTCTTTTGTAGTAGATGTAATGTTTTGTTAGCCCTTTTGAAACAATGTATCTTGGGCTTTTGTATATTCGTTCTTCTTTTTGTAATCTGATGTAAGATGTATATACCCAATTTTGTATATTAATAAAAGTATCCATTTTGCTCTGTATCGCTCTTCTTTCTTTTAAAGTTTTATTTATCTCTGATATATCATTCCTGTATGTGATATTTTCATTATTTGTACTAGTGGGATGTGACACTCCTACCTATCGGGGTCCTTCTCCCTCTAATCAGAGGAGAAGTCTCCATGTTATAGGTTGGGGTGTGACATTAGGTGGTATCAGAGCTATTGGTTTAGAGGTTATCGGGTTTCAGTGTGTTAGATAAGTTGTTGGGGTTGTGTTGACCTGATGCGCACTACGTTTATGTTTTGTAGTTATGGAGTCCGCTCGTGGATCGCTTGAGGGGTCAGCGGAAAGTGCGAATCCCCAAGAGCAAGATCCCTCAGTTTCTGGTCCGGCTCAACCTCCTAGGGGGTATCCTGAGGTGCCTTTGGGACCAATGGAAGCAATGCTTCAGAGTATGACAAGGGTACTTGAAAGGGTAACAGCGCCAAGTGCCCCTATTGAGAGGTTAAGAAAGCATGGTGCAGAGAATTTCTTTGGTACTAGCATAGATGAATCTTATAAAGCAGAGATGTGGTTAGAGAAGACATCCAGAGTACTTAGGGAGATAAGATGCCCACCGGAGCAAGAAGTGGAGTGTGCCTTGTCTTTGTTACAAGGTTCTGCCTATGATTGGTGGAGGTTGGTGGTTATTCAACCGCAAGTTCCTGAACCGATTACATGGGAGTTCTTCAAGGGTGAGTTTCAGAACCGGTATGTGACCAAAGCTTATAAGGATGCCAAGTGGGCACAGTTTCTCACTCTTAAGCAAAGAATGATGTCTGTGGCTGAGTATGAGGATGAGTTTAATAAGCTCAGTAAGTATGCGCCGCCAAGAGTTCTCACGGAAGAGTTTCGATGTCAGCATTTTGAATCAGGCTTGAATGAGTCGTTGAAGGTGATGTTAATTTCATTGATGTCGGCTCCAAATGTGAAGTATTATCAGTTGGTTCAAGCAGCCTTGAGGGCGGAGCGTTCTGAGAATATATTGAGAGAAAAGGCTCAAAGAAGAAAGTCTGCAAGAGGTGGCTCTTCTTCAGGCAAGAGACCGAGGGAATCGCAAGGAAACTTTGCTGATGAGTCTACAGCTAGTCCGGCCCCTAGAGGGAGGAGACAGGGTTCTTCTAGGGGAGCGGGCTCAGGTAGAGGAGATGGCACTCCCCGATGTACTCATTGTAACAAACAACATTGGGGTGAGTGTCGATGGTTAACGGGAGGCTGTTTTAGATGTGGTTCTACGGACCATTTACTTGCAAATTGTCCGAACCGATTTGGAGATTCTTCGGGACAACAGGAAGGGAGCCGAGCTGGATCTAATGTACCCCAAGGAAGTCGCAATAGGGGTAGAGGAAGGAGTCGAGGTGGACGGCCTCAAGATAGAGAAGCCTCAGAATCAGTAGATCGCCCTGTGCCATCGTCTGGTAGGGCCTATGCTATGAAGGCCCGAGAGGAACAGAATGCTCCTGAAGTGATTGCCGGTAAGTTCTCTTTGCTTGATTCTGAAGTTTATGTTTTGATTGACCCGGGCTCTACCCATTCTTATGTGTGTTCTGGTAAGTTGTGGGATAGTTTGGGTAGTGAGGAGAAGATGGAATATGAGATTTGTGTATCCAGTCCGTTGGGTCAGAGTATTATGGTTAATCGTGTATGTCGGAAGTGTCCTTTAAAGATTCAGGGTACAGAGTTTGTAGTGGATTTGATTTGTTTGCCATTCCATGAGTTTGATATTATTCTGGGAATGGATTGGTTAGATAAGCATCGCGCAGTGGTGGACTGTCATAGGAAAGTAATGGTTTTGAAGGATAAAGATCAAATGCCTGTTGTGGTAAAGGGAATTGGAAGTAGTTCTTTGCATAATGTGGTATCAGCTATAAAAGCCAGAAGATTTATCAGGAAAGGATGTGAAGCATTTTTGGCTGTGGTTTTGGATTCTCGGAGAGGTCAAGTTAAGATTCAAGACATTCCTATTGTAAGAGATTTTGTAGACGTCTTTCCGGAGGAACTACCAGGATTACCTCCTGAGAGAGAGGTTGAATTGTCAGTAGAGATAGTTCCTGGTACCGCTCCGATTTCTAAGGCTCCTTACCGAATGGCTCCAATGGAATTGAAGGAATTGAAAAGTCAGTTGCAGGAGTTGTTAGATAAAGGATTCATTCGGCCCAGTGTATCACCGTGGGGTGCTCCAGTGCTGTTTGTTAAAAAGAAGGATGGAACCCTACGGATGTGCATTGATTATCGACAGCTTAACAAAGTGACTATCAAGAATAAGTATCCACTACCGAGGATTGGAGACCTTTTTGATCAATTGAGAGGAGCTGGGGTATTCTCTAAGATAGACTTGAGATCAGGATATTACCAGTTAGGGGTTAAGGAAGCAGATGTCGTGAAGACGGCTTTCCGGACGCGTTATGGTCATTATGAATTTCTAGTGATGCCCTTTGGTTTGACCAACGCGCCTGCAGCCTTTATGGATCTGATGAATCGAGTTTTCCGACTGTATCTGGACAAGTTTGTTGTGGTATTTATTGATGACATTTTGGTGTACTCCAGAGACCGAAAGGAACATAAGGAACATCTTAGGTTGGTATTGCAGATGTTAAGAGATCATCAACTGTACGCGAAACTCAGTAAATGTGAGTTTTGGTTGAATGAAGTAGCTTTCCTTGGACATGTGGTGTCAGCAGAGGGTGTACGTGTTGATCCAAGTAAGATTGAAGCAATTGTAAACTGGATGCCTCCGAAGAGTGTACCTGAAGTGAGAAGTTTTCTGGGATTAGCAGGGTATTACCGACGGTTTGTTCAGGGCTTCTCAGTGTTAGCATCTCCTTTGACCAAACTACTTCGGAAGGATGTCAAGTTTGTATGGACTGAAAAGTGTCAAGCCAGTTTTGATCGTTTAAAAGAGTTATTGGTTAAAGCTCCTGTACTCACACAGCCAGTTTCGGGTAAAGAACACTCTATGTACAGTGATGCTTCGGGAATTGGCTTAGGTTGTGTTCTGATGCAAGGGAACAAGGTTATAGCTTATGCATCGAGACAGTTGAAGCCTCATGAGCGGAACTATCCGAGCCACGATTTAGAGTTAGCAGCGGTAGTGTTTGCGCTTAAAGTATGGCGGCACTACTTATATGGGGAGACGTGTAGAATTTTTACTGATCATAAGAGTCTTAAGTATTTGTTAACTTAGAAGGAGTTGAATTTGAGACAACGGAGATGGTTAGAGCTCTTCAAGGATTATGATTGTATCATTGACTATCATCCGGGTAAAGCTAACGTGGTGGCGGATGCTCTTAGTAGGAAGTCTTTGTCTGCGTTACTGGCTAGTCGAGGCAAATGGAGATTTGATTCTGAGGGTGCTCTGATTGCTCAACTTAAAGTTAAACCAAGTTTGAGATCATAAATTGCAAAGGCTCAGTTAGATGATCATGTGCTTCAGCGTGTTTGTCAAGCAGTGAAAGAGGGCAAGTGGTCTGAATACTTATTAGACAGTGAAGGAGTGTTGAGGCACGGTAATCGGTTATGTGTACCTAATGTGGGTGAGTTAAGAAAGAAGCTATTGCAAGAAGCTCATTCATCAGTCTTCACTATGCATCCTGGTGGGGACAAGATGTATCAAGATCTGAAGCAGTTTTACTGGTGGCCAGGTATGAAAAGAGATATAACAGAATTTGTTACAAGGTGTCTTACTTGTCAGCAAGTGAAAACCGAGCATCAAGTGCCATCGGGATTGCTTCATCCCTTACCTATTCCTCAATGGAAGTGGGATGACATCACGATGGATTTTGTATCTGGTCTTCCTATGACTCAGCGTAAGCATGATTCTGTATGGGTTATAGTGGATCGATTATCGAAGTCTGCGCATTTTCTGCCGGTGCGGGTGGATTATTCGATGGACAAGTTGGCAGAACTTTATGTGAATGAAATAGTTCGATTGCATGGGATTCCGTTATCTATTGTATCAGATAGAGATCCTCGTTTTACATCCAAGTTTTGGAAAGAACTTCAGGTGGCTTTGGGAACTCGGTTAAATTTCAGTACTGCTTTCCATCCGCAGACCGATGGTCAATCAGAAAGGGTTATTCAGGTTTTGGAAGATATGCTTCGAGGTTGTGCTTTGGAGTTCTCAGGAAGCTGGGATCGGTACGTGTCTTTGATGGAATTCGCGTATAATAACAGCTATCAAGTGAGCATTGATATGGCCCCATATGAAGCATTGTATGGACGGAAATGTAGAACACCAATATGTTGGACTGAACTGTCAGAAAAGGCTATGATAGGTCCGGATATAGTGCGGGATACAGAAGAAAAAGTAAGGGTTGTGCAACAGAACTTGAAAGTAGCTAAGGATCGACAGCGTTCTTATGCTAATTTGAAGCGCAAAGATATTCATTATGAAATAGGTGATAAGGTTTTCTTGAACGTGTCACCGTGGCATAAGGTTCTCCGTTTTGGAAAGAAAGGCAAACTAAGTCCACGCTTTATTGGACCATATGAGATTCTAAGGAAAGTAGGTCCAGTAGCATATCAATTAGCTTTGCCTTTGGAGTTGGCTAGATTACATGATGTTTTCCATGTATCTATGCTTCGGAGATATCGGTCAGATCCTTCGCATGTGTTACCAATGCAAGATATTCGGATTCAGTCAGACTTTTCTTTTGATGAAGAACCGAAAAGGATTTTGGATAGGGAAATCAGACAACTTCGGAATAAGCAGATACCGTTAGTCAAAGTTCTATGACAGCATCACGGTATTGAAGAAGCTACATGGGAACCAGAAGAAACTATGAGATTGCAATACCCTCAGTTATTCGGAACAGGTAAGAATTTCGAGGACGAAATTCTGTTAAGTGGGGGAGTATTGTAACACCCCAAAACCACCCCAGTAGTTTGAGCCTGTCCGTATCTGTATGTGTATATTTTTATGTGTTGCATGTGTGTGTTAAATTGGTTTATTTATTTAAATTGTGTGTATTAGTTGAGAAGAGGAAATAGGCTAGTGTAGGGTATGAGTGGAAGTATGGAAATATAGTGTAATAAGGGATAGCTTAATGTGTATGATAATGTATGGGAGTAGGATGTGCTAGGAGACATGTGTCTTAAGGAGAGAGTGACATGTGGCAAAGGGGATAAGTGGGCATTTAATGGGTTGGTGAGTGAGAGAGAGAAAATGCAGCCATTTTTCCTTTTGTTTTCCCGTTCTCCCTCTCTTCTTCACGCCATCTTCCTCTTTTCTTCTTCTTTCTTCTTGTTCTTTCCTTTTTCTTCGCCCGACCTTGCTCCCTCTCCTTTCCCTTGAGTAAATTAAGTTGAGTAGCTTGTGATTTTTGAAGCTCAAAGGTGAGTAAGGGTTAGGGATGTTTTAGATTTTCTTCTTCCTCTTCTCTAGGTTTTGGGTAGTTGTATATGTGTACATATGGGTTATTGTGGAATTGATCCTGTTTATTGTGGGTTTGTGGTTCAGAGGAGGCTCCTAGACCGGCGAAAGGGAAAGAAATCGCTAGCGGGAGCGGAGCTCGCGAATAGGAGCTAAGGAAAGAGGTTTGGGATTGTTCATCTTTTTGTGCATTTTTGTGATTTGAGTTTAATAAATGTGCTTTTGTTTTGATTGGGGTATAAGTTGTGCTATTGTAGTTTAAATTACATTAAGCATGTTATGAAATACTAGAGAATGAATATTATTGAAGGATTTATGGGAAATTATGTGAATAGTTGTAATTGTTGTTAAAATTGCTGTTTTGAAAATTCTTAGAATTGGACATGTAATTGACTTGATTTAATTGAGATAAATGGTGATAAAACTGGGTTTTTATTTATGTTATGAGTTTTGGATGCTTGGATTGCTGAATTTTGAGGTTTGGAACCAATTTTGGAAGTTTGGATGCGATTTGTATAGGTTTTCTACAGATTTTGGGCGTAAGAGCTGAAAAACCCGTGTCTGTCGCGATCGCGACACCGTCGCGAGCGCGACAGAGTGTGGAGGTTTCAGCCCTCGCGCCGGCGCGAGAAGTGTCGCGCTGAGAGCTCGACAGGGAACTCTCTGTCGCGAGCACGACATACGTCGCGAGCGCGATAGAGCGCTCAACCTCCGAGCGTATGCAAGACTCCCCTCTGTCGCGAGCACGCGGTGGTCGCGAGCACGATGGACTTGGAAGGTTGCCTTCTGTCGCGAGCGCGACAGAGAGTGGCGCCTTCGCCCTCTCACGAGCTCGAGACTCTCTCGCGACCGCGAGACTTGGCAGGGAGTTGTGTTTTGGTCTCTGTCGCGAGCGCGACAATTGTCGCGAGCGCGACAGACGCAGCTTCCAAACTTGATTTCTTTTCCTTTTTGCTTAATGACTTAATTTCTTTTGCATGCAGTTTTCATTATGCTTTGACTATCTATTTGCATGAATAATATATATGTAAACGTGATAAGATTTTGCATAACCTGCTAATGTCGGATAAGTGGATAGTTAGGCATGCCTAATAGAGTTATGTGCCGCTGCAGCTATGTGTACGACTTTGGACCCTGATCAGGTCCCCCGATTGGATCCTCGCGATCCTTCTGTTTGAATCTTTCTTAAGATTCTATGTGAAAACAATTTGGAAACAAAATAAAAAGAATGATTCGATACCTTCGGGTATCTATGTGTCCATAACATGATATTGATACTCTCAAGTATCTATGTATACTCGTTATCCACTCATTATGATTAAGCAGGTGTCATTGTGTTTTTGTACAAGGATCTTTGGACGAAGATGCAAATATTTGAATTAACTATGTATAGTTATATGTCTATATTGTATTGTTATCATGTGTTTTTTGTTACCGTCACTGTGAGTGGCGGTCATGCATTGTGTGTTTCCCCACTAAGCGATTTCGCTTAGCACGGGTGTTTATCCGTGCAGGTGTGGAAGGTTTTGATTACCATGGGTTGGGCGTGTCGCATCGGGAAGGCCAACGCAACTAGAGATCGGAATTTTTATAGTATAGGCTTTCCTTTCTTTTGTAGTAGATGTAATGTTTTGTTAGCCCTTTTGAAACAATGTATCTTGGGCTTTTGTATATTCGTTCTTCTTTTTGTAATCTGATGTAAGATGTATATACCCAATTTTGTATATTAATAAAAGTATCCATTTTGCTCTGTATATATCATTCCTGTATGTGATATTTTCCTTATTTGTACTAGTGGGATGTGACACTCCTACCTATCGGGGTCCTTCTCCCTCTAATCAGAGGAGAAGTCTCCATGTTATAGGTTGGGGTGTGACAATATATATATATATATATATATATATATATATATATATATATATATATATATATATATATATATATATATATATATATATATATATATATATAAAATGATAATAAGGAAAATGTGTATTCTATCTTTTGATTTTGGCGACAAGATTTCAGGTGAGCATGGTCATGCTAGCCTATTGAATCAATTGGTTTATGCGCTTTGTGAATAAATTATAACATCAATGATATGCATGATTGCTAGAAAAGCCCGTCCTTGGAGGCTCAGGATGATGCTATTTATGTGGATACATTTTTGCGCAGATCGGTTAGTTGGTTTTCTAACCGTTATGCTACCGGTTTCTCCATAGCCAATGCATACATAAGAATTTAGGTTTTAAGTTAAAGACTTTTATGCAAAATCTAGTAGTCTCTTGAATGAGCCTTTAATTTGCGAATGCTGTATTTAGCTAAGACTTGGGGCATGCTGTTGTTGGGGTGACATCTTTTCATGTATAGGGTTTAGGCGACACCTGATCGAGACATTGTTAATTCTTTGTTATATGGGCCTTTATTTTATTATAGTTTTGCTATGATGATTTTGTTTGGGGCCTAAGGCCTATCCATTATGTATTTGCTTGCAGGGAGGCAAGCATTTCCTAGCTAAATTGCTGCAAAAATTTCCATGAAAAGCACACACTTAAACCCATTGCAATTATGCTTGTATTTTGGATTCCTCCTATTAAAATTGACTATTGAATTTTCTTTTGTAGATGTCTCATAGATGGTATCCACCCCAGGAACTGCCAGCTCCTGAGTGGATAACCTTCAAGCAAAGGCACCGATTTCAGGTCATAGCTCAAGCACAGATCTAGTCTAGTTATTCATGTCACGCCCATTCTTACAGCAGATAGGGATGATAGATGAGGTCGACGCTTTACTAGCAGTGGTCGGATGGACCTAGTTTTTTGAGCTAGCATTCTAGACCTATCCAGAGGTAGTCAGGGAGTTTTTGGCTACCCTGACATATAGAGGCTTTCAGTGGCCTAAGATTGTGGTTGGAGTTATATTGTTCCGGGTCAGGGGCCACACTTACTACATGAGTTATTGCGGGTTTGTTGAGGCTTTGGGCCTACCGACAGGCGAGGGGGTGATGACGCCCGAGAGGTTCATCCACAAGGGTCACTAGGTCTTGATCACACTGGAGGGGGCTGTTTATCATCTTGATATAGCCAAGAGTACTATGCTCTCATATCAGACATTGTGATACATCCAGAGGGTTCTTTCAACCTCATATTTAGGGTATCAGGGTACACGGGGTCTCTCAATGCCACCGAGATATGGAGTTTATAGGCTCGGCACATCGACGTCAGTCACGAGGTCATGACGAACCTGTATCGAATCGGTACATCGACCACTACAAAGATATATGTGGACGGGGTGATCACCTAGATTCTGCTTTATGTGGGAGTGGAGGCAGCTGCTTTTGGGCCTTCCATAGATTTAGATATCAATATAGAAACAGGAGTTGCCCACACCATGAGGATGATAGCCCAAGTACATGGCTATCCTGGGGTCTACAGGTTTATGACGATTCACTAGACCAAACTGGCATATCACTTACCTCCACTCCTAGTTGCAGAAGAGATGCCTGAGGAGGATCCTGCACCATAGCCTGAGGAGCAGGAACTGCCTCATATGCCTCAGGAGGGTCCCCAGGACATGGATCTAAGAGTTGTGTTAGATGAGCTATTAGGTATACAGGATCCTCCATGATCGCCAGGACATGGTCCAGCTCCTTCTCAGCATGGAGCAGAAGCTACCAGGGTTAAGAGGAGATATCATCCGTATAGCCATCCCGGGGTATCCACGTCTATGGCTCCTCCATCCCTTGAGCCTCATGCTAACACATAGCAGGAGATTTAGCCATCCTGACTGCATAGGGCCAGCAGATGGACGAGGGGTTACAAAGCTTTGGGTGATGCATGGACAGGGTCAAGTAAACTTTAGCAGCTTCCTAGGTAGCAGTAGCCCAACGGATCAACAAGTCTATTCGGGTTTTGGATGTGATGATAGCCGTGATTAGATTGAGACTTGAGATGCTGGAGAGCACGATCCCGGGATTATTGTAGGCAGTGAGTGAGTTGCGGGAGGAAATGGAGAATAGGATCAGGACCCTGGCAGAGGGTGTTAGACGTCGATAGGAAGACCACACTCGGATCCTCACTTCCCTGTAGATGAGTTTCACTACACTTGTGAGTTTCCTCACCACGGTGGCTCACCTATTCATGGATAGGTAGGCAGGGCCCGAGCAGCGACCACTTATGGTACACCCCCTTGCACCTAGGCCACCACCGGAAGATGCCACTGACCGACCGTCTGCCTCTCAGGCCTAGCTGGAGTCCCTGCCATCTACCTCTCAAGTTCAACCGGTGCATATATTAGATGACGACGATCCTTAGGAAGCACCCATGGACTACCCGCCTTTTTAGCACATGTCTTCAGGGAGATTTAAATTTAAATTTTTGCATTTTTTATTTTTTTTATTCAAAATTTACTCTATTTGTATATAAGTTTCACATGTTTGGTTTCATTTTATAGTTTCATTTATCCTTTGTTGTTATGACTTGACTAAAGGATAATAAAAATAAAATAAAAATGGTAAAATGGATAATAAAATAAATAAATAATTATGAATAATGGATAAATAAAATAAAATAATAAAAATAAAATGAATGCTGGCAACAAGATGATAAAGGGACACAAAGATGGAAAAATGAATGAAATAAAATGAAATGAAATGGTGATGATGTTAAAAAATAAAAAAAATATACATGGTAACAAGATAATCATGAAGGACAAATGTTTAAATGCTAAAGAAGAAAAGAGAGTGTAAAGGATAGAATAAATTACTTGCAATTACCAAACTTGATTCATGCAATTGTCTAATAATTTATTCTCAGAAAACACAGGTGGTTTGTAGACACTCAAGTCAAGATAAAGATCACCTAAAAGAGAGAATCATGCAAACCCATAAAAAGGGTTGATTTAAAGACTATCAGATCAAGATAAAGTCTACAAGAGAGAATCTTGCAAACCCATAAAAGGGATGATTCAAAGACTATCAGATCAAGACGAAGTCTACACAAGAGGAAATCATGCAAATGCACAAAGATGGGGGTAATTATCCCAATCTCAGAGGGCATAATTACACAACTCACAAAAGGCATGCATGATGGTAGCACTGCTACTCTACGGAGGGTTAGCACGACCATAGCAACTGCCGCTTCAAAAGGCTTGCACGATGGCGGCACTATTACTATACGGAGGTTTAGCATGACCACGATAATAGCCGCTTCAAAAGGATTGCATGATGGTGGCATTGCTACTTTACGGAGGGTTAGCATGACCACAATAATTGCTGCTTCTAAAGGCTTGCACGATGGTGGCACTACTACTCTACGGAGTGTTAGCACGACCACGATAATTGCCACTTCAAAAGGCTTGCACGATGGCGGCACTACTACTGTACGGAGGGTTAGCATGACCACGACAACTGCTGCTTCCACAAAGGCTTGCATGATGACAACACAACTACTCTATGGAGGGTTAGCACGATCACGGCAACTACCGGTTCCACAGAGACTTGCATGATGACAGCACTACTACTCTACGAAGAGTTAGCATGATCACAACAACTGTCGCTTTCGCTAAGGCTTGCACGATGACAGAACTACCACTTTATGGAGGGCTAGCATGATCATGGCAACTATTGCTCCTCTATCACAACAACGAACATGAATTGCTTCAAGTACATGTCTCTGAATTTTGGCTCACCTAGGCATATCTGCACTAGCCATCCCAAAATTAGGGGCAATTATAGACACCAGGTCTCGAGGCAGCTCAGATGGGAGTTACCTAATGATGATTTTAATACCTGTATCATAGGCTGAGAATAGAGAATGCTAAAATCTTGGCTTTGGTTTTTCACATTTTGAAAGCTCTTTTGAGGTTTTATCTTTTCAGGTCTTTTTCGGGGTTGAGAATTGACTCTTTTGGCAAAATTCTAAAATTTTGGTGATAGATGGCCATCTGTCGCATTATAGATGCCCTTCTTTCAGCCACCCTTGCTTGCTCGTCCCTCCCAGGAATGCCGTAGCGATGGCAGTTTCATGATTTTGGCAGAAAGTCTTGATAGATGACCGTCTCTAGCTAGAGAGAAGCCCGTATGTCATGATGAGTCACCGATTAGTGGCTTTTTTTTATTTTCTTCTGCACTTGCCACAGACACCCATCCATACCATGATGGATGGCCATCTGTACCATGACAGATGCCTGTCTGTAGGACTTTCAGCGTGAAAACAGAGAGAGGGATGGGTGTTTTCACCAACTCTGACTAAAGGTGTTTTAGGAAGATTATTTGGTTTACCTTCCTGGATTTAGGGATAAGCTAAAATCTAGGCTTAGGTAAAAATAGAAAGGGAAGAGGGAAGAGAAGGGGTTGGTCTTTCCTTAGCAAAGAAGATACAGAGAATTCTAGTGAGAGAAAGAGAAGAGATAGAGAGAGAAAGCTTCAAACTTCCACTACAAGAAATTACACCTTTTATGACGCAAAAAATTGTCATGAAAAATTCATTTTTCGTCGCTGAAAAAATAAGGTGACGATTTTTTATCATCACAGAGAACGTAACGGTAGGCGCGTAACATAAAAGTTTACGTGACGATTTACTTTTTTGTCACCGTAAGTATCATTTTTTGTGACGAAAATGATTATCGTCATTTTTAATTCTTACTTTTCATGACAAAAATTATGTCATAAATAAAATTATATTTTGTCACATTATATTGTTTATCGTCACTAAAAATTGATATTTTTTATGACAAATTTAAAATTCGTCACGAAATTAAATATTTTTAATGACGAAACTCTGCTTCTTGGTAAAACCATTAAGCATTGGTTACGTAATTATCGTCACAAATAAATATAATTTTCGTCATAAAATATTTAATTTCGTCACTAAATCTAATATTTTAAGTGACGAAAAATGTTTTCGTCATTAAATTAATGTATATTAACGATAAATATAAATCGTCATATTACGTTATATTTTAGTGACATAAATAAGGATAAAAATAATTGTCACAAAAAATAATTTTAGTGACAATTTTTTATTGTCATTTAATTGTAATTTTTTTATTACAATATTAATATTGTAATTGTAAACATTATATCGTTATTTATGAACTAACAAGTCGACAAATTATGACAAATATACTTATCATATATGCATTGTATTGAAAATGACACATTTTAAATTTAATGTCATACAATCAATTAAATTTCTAAAGAAAATCTAATATAATGTATTTATTCAAATAAAAGATTAATTAAAAAAACATACTGTCTAATACAAAAAATTAAATTTGCATCCTAATCAAGAAATAAAATCTGTTGAAACTTCAAATTTTGCATCCTGTTCCTGCAAAAAAAAATCTTATATTAAATAAAGAGGAACAAAAGCAGAGAAGTAAGCAGAAAAGAAATAACATATATATTCTAGTTCTTTTTTTATACATCATAATTCACTGCCTAATATAATAGAAAAGAACATCAACTTGTAAATTTTCAGCACAGAAAAGCACATAACAGGGGAGCATTTTGGTATATAACATGGTTATAAGTAGAAATGTACAATATCATAAGAAAATTTTCAACATATGTTGAGAAGAAAACACAGTGCTCTTTTTAAAATACTTGTGTCACTTGTGCAACATTTTTTTACTTTTTCATCAACATTGTCATAGTTCTCTTATCTATCAATTCTAGGCATAAATTGGTTCTCCTTTTTGTTTCTCAACTAACATGATTCGAACACCATGTCATATAAAGAAACCATATATCTAAAAAAAAGAACTCATATACGACCAGAATAGTGCAACACTGCCAAACAAGGAAAAACACAACAAGAAGGCAGAATTCAATTCCATACAAGCACTTTGAACAATTCTGCTAAATACTACGAAAGACTAGGTAACAGGCCCTATTCATGTTCCCCTAAATACTAGACAATATTACCATTTAAATGTACGATTTAATCCATGAAACCAATAAACAAATTAACATCATAACAAAACTTAATGCAAATAAATCATGCAAGAAGAAATGAATCAACTTGGCCGACAAATTGTGAAATTCTACCCAACCAGCAGCATCCTCACAGTCAACCAAAACTTTATTTAATATCAACCACCCATCAACTTATCATTCATTAACAATACCAATCACAAATATATTAGAGGAATTGAACCCTAACAGCTCCATCTGTTATAACATTTAACAGTTAACTAAATTCCATTAACTTATTTAAAAACCAAATGGAAAAAATAATTTTGGTAGTACACATACCAGTTGGAGTCCCCTAAATTTCAGCTCAATCCTGCCGTCTAGGTCCCTTTTGCCGGTACTGATGCTGAAGTCTATCTGGAACTTCACTAGAGATGAAACCACCACTGCCGAAATGAAGCCTAGAGCACCTGGGACTGGTTTTCGGTAGTCATGCTCCCAACCGCCGCATCATTTGATCAGTATTGACATCGAAAAATCTCGGCAATAGGACGTTGCGGTCCTATTAATAGATGAACTCTGCCACAAGGTGGATCAATACGGTGCCCAGGCATAGTCAACCTCAGTAATATAGATACTGGGCACTGACCCTGCATAAGAAGACTCCGCTAGTCAACAACATGCCAACCATCCCCAGCAAATATACCACTAATGAACAAACTGATAGGACAATAAATAAATATTATGGAGAAATATGATGACTCAACATCACATTTCAAACTTTTATAAGTAATAAAACCTATCAATATCCAACAGAGAACATATATACCTGCTTCTGTTTGCAAAACATCACGAACTGCTGCAAGTAAGCTATCACGAGAAGTGCTTGCATAAACCTACATTCATGCCCCAGATGTGATAAACTTTCACAAAAATAATAATATAAAGGTTGAAAATAAAGATGATATTGCTTACATGCAAGGGGCAGCCATCATTGAATTCAATAGCAAACATTTGGGGCTCTTCAGCAATATAAATCTATATTGCTTGTAAGCAATAATAAATTAAAAAATAATAAACCGATCATTCAATCAATATAAAATCTATTTATTATTACTATTTTCCAAAAACAAAGAAGGAGAAAAGCTAATGGGATAATTACAATTATTAATACCTGTACTCGTAAGTATCATCGAAATACTTCTCAGAGTACTGAATCCGACCCATCTTCCACTATTTAGGTCTTTTTAATCTCAATCAGTTTTTACTTTAACAATTTCTAATCTATGAAATACAAAACGATTTCAAACAAGAAAACAAAAAATAGTGTGAAAAGAAACCGATAGAGACTGAGAATCTGATAGGAAAATGGTTGCCTTAGAGTGCGAGAGAAAGTGAAACCAACCTGGTGAAGGACCGAGGCGATGCACCACCCACTACAAGAAAAATAGCTTTTCCCGACGGAAATTCCCGACGGAAAATAAGGAATTTCCGTCGGGAAACTAAATTGTCGACGAAAATTCATTCCGTCGGCAATTTAGTCGTAGGCAAATTTCCCGACGGAAAAAATTCCGTCGGGAAATTTACCGACGGAAATTAAATTTCCGTCGGTAAAATTACCGACGGAAAATCAATTTCCGTCGGTAATTTTACCGACGGAATTTTTTTCCGTCGGTAATTCCCGACGGAAATTTAATTTCCGTCGGGAAATTTTACAAATTAAAAAAAAAATTAATAATAACAATACAATTAACATAAATAAATAATAATAATAATAACAATACAAATTATAAATAAATAATAATAATAACAATACAATTAACATAAATAAATAATAATAATAACAATACAAATTATAAATAAATAATAATAATAACAATACAATTAACATAAATAAATAATAATAATAATAATAACAATACAAATTATAAATAAATAATAATAATAACAATACAAATTAACATAATAATAATAACATGTTGAATAATAATAATAATAACTTAATAATAATAATATGTTGAATAATAATAATAACTAAAATTAACACTAATTAACAATAATAATCATAATATGAAAAATTCTATTAATAAATTTAATAACAATAAAGTTTTAAGAAATATAAATTTAAACAATAATTAAAATTTACCAATATTCATCTAACATAAATAAAATAATAATAATTCTTATTATACCCAATTAACAATAATAATAATAATAATAATAATAATAATAATAATAAATAAAAGAGAGGCAGATCTGTACCTGGCACCGGAGGAGGAGGAGAGGTGGTCGGCGGCGACTGGGCAGAGGGCAGAAACGGGGAGAGGAGAGGGAGGAGAGGGAGGAGAGAGAGAGAGAGAGAGAGAGAGAGAGAGAGAGAAAGAGAGAAGGGAAGGAGGAGCGGGAAAAGAGGGAGGGAGGGTGCGCCGATCGGTGCCGGAGGGAGGGGGAGGGGCGGTGGTCGGCGGCGGCTGGGCAGAGGGAGGAGAGACGGAGCGAGGAGAGGGAGAAGAGAGAAAGAGAGAGAAGAGAGAGAGAGAGGCTAAAAAAAGAGAGGGAAAATATGAAATTTAATTTAACTTTAGCGACGGAAAGCATCTTCCGTCGCTAAAAAAAGAGAGGGAAATGAAATTTAATTTAACTTTAGCGACGGAAAGCATAATCCGTCGCTAAAAAGAGAGGGAAATTAAATTTTTTTTATCTTTAGCGACGGAAACCATATTCCGTCGCTAAAAATAGCGACGGATTATTCAAACCGTCGCTATTTTTAGCGACGGTTTTTTTAACCGTCGCTAAAAATACAATTAAGTTTTTTTTTATTATTTTCAGCGACGGAAACGAATTTCCGTCGCTATTTTTAGCGACGGTTTATAAAAACCGTCGCAAATATCGGTCGGCAATTTTGGTGGGAAATCTTGGCGCCATTTTTAGCGACGGATTTTATTTTTCGTCGCTATTTACCGACGGAAATTAAATTCCGTCGCTAATTAGCGACGGAATTTAATTTCCGTCGCTAATTAGCGACGGACAATAAATTCCGTCGCTATTTAGCGACGGAAATGACTCCGTTGCTAAATTTCCATCGCTACTTTACCATTTTCTTGTAGTGACCGGCACCACTAGACAGAGGCGACAAGGCGGCGAGATCGGCTGGATGGAGGCAATGGAGAGAATGGACACCATAGATTGACAGAGAGAAAGGGAAATTAAAAAACTTTGAGACTGAGGTAGAAAGAGAGCGAGGTGATTGACCCATAAACGTTGTGTTGTGGTTTCTACAATTTTTTAATTTATATTAAAATATTTTATTTTAATAAATAATTTATTTTATTTTAAATTATTATTATATTATTAATTAATTAACCATCATATATAATTTAGTTATTTTTGTGAAAAAATAGATGGCAAACTATTTTTGGCCATTAAAAAATTTATTGGAGACATTTTTATTTATAACACAAAATAATTTATTTATAACATAATTTAACTGTAGCATATTTTTAATACAATTGATTATGACAAAATATTATGTGCGCACAAACTGACTATATTAACAATTAACTTATATTTTTGTTACAATATATTTATTTTTTGTGATATATTTATTTATCATAAATTTAATTATTTTTATGACATAACTTATTTGTCATATATTAACATTACAATCAATTGTGATAAAATATTATTATTGTCATGAATTAATTGTATTGGTGACGAAATTGTATTTTGTCATAATAGATTTATTTTTTGTAACATATTTATTTTTCATAAATAAAATTATTGTGACAAAATAATTTTGTCATCACCAATTCATTAAATTGTGACAAAAATAATTTATATCACAAAAAATAAGTATTTTATGAGGAATTTATATGTTAGAAATAGTCATTTTTTTCGTTATATTTTTTTCTCCATATCAAAGGTGACGAAATTGTACGTCGTCACAGTATATTTATTTTTTGTGACACATTTATTTGTCATAAATAAAATTATTTTTTAAACTAAAATTTTTTGAAAAAATTAATTAGAATTTTATTTTATATTGATATGTTATTTGTGATGAAATGATTTTATTATAACTAATTTATTTAATTATGACAAAAAAAAATTCGTCACGAAAAATAAATATCTTGTGACGATTTTATACGTTGCAATAAGTTATTATTTTGTCATTAAATTTTGTCCCTCCAAAAAAAATGGTGGGAAATTATCTCTCCTAAAGTAACCATGATGAAATATATTTTTCGTCACAAAATTAATCTATTAATGACGAAAATTAAAACAAAAAATGACGCAAAATAATTTCGTCACAATAATAAATAATATGGTGACGTTTTAAAAAATTCGTCGTTGTAAGTTACAATTTGTGACGAAATTTTATGTGTCATTAAAAAATTCGTCACAAAAAGTCAAATTTCTTGTAGTGTTCATAGCTTTTTCTCATTAGTTCTTAAGGTAAACACTAAATAAAGAGATTTTTGGCAAAGGAAAACAATTTCTTTGTCTTAAATCCTTGTATTCTCACTCTTTCTTCAAGAAAAATTTTCAAGTTATTAGAGAAAGAAAAAGCTTTAAACTGTGAGATTTTACTTCTATGAAAACCAAAGAAAAAGAGCAAAGTATCTTCGTTTTCTTGAGATAAGCATTCTGAGGGTAAACATTCTGAGCCCAGACCTCTCATTTTGTGCTTAGTTCATTAGTATTTCATTTTTATAGTATTTTAAGTTTTAAAATGTAAAGATATAATTTCTTGATTTCTTAATTTTTTTTTTTACAGTTTTTTATGTGTTTTGATGTGTGTTTTAATCTCTTTATGCCATGAATGCATGAAAAATGGCCAAAAATGATGTAGAAATGCATGATTGGGTGTTTTGGCCATTTTTTGTAGTTCTGTATTTCTTTCTCTTTCTAAAATATGCTTTTATGGTTTTTTTTTTTAGTTTTTTACTAGCTTTAATGAATTTGTTGAAGTTCATAAATGATGTTTTTATGCTTTTGGATCATCAATATGCATGAATGGGGATGTTTAAGTATAAGATTAAGTTTTTTAATGTCTTGGCGTTGTTTCCTACGTATTTTCTCGTTCCTGCCCATCACGAATGAGAAGAAGTGCGATAGATGATTATCTGTCATAGAGAGACGGGACGTAATGGAATTCGTGTTTCGTCCCATCTGTCCCTTTTCTGTGGCTATATGGTTAGCTCCGGTTGACCGTCTGCGGTCCTTTAAGATTGACTTGGACTTTCCATGGCCCATCCCGTTCGTGGGCTGCTTGTGGCTGTCTATCTTGATTTTTTAGCTATCTGTGACTTGTTTTTTTCCTTTCCTTTTAATTGTTTTGCTCCTTTTTTATGTTTTATTTCTAAGTTTATTGTTTACATATTTCCTTTTTATCTATGTTTTTTGAATATATTTTATTAGGTTTTGTTTATTTATTTGAGTATTTTCATGATGCTAACGGTTTACTTTCCCCCTTTTTATTATTATTGTTATTGCTTAATTGGTCTTTCGAGGTGGGAGAACTCTAGACACATTGGGCTAGTTTTTATCTCTGACTCATCTCCTTTTTATTATTTATTTATTTGTTTCTATTTATTTTCCTTGTATTATAGTATATTGTTATAATATCAAAGCTTTTATCCATGAATGATTAATCAAGAAAAGCACTTAAAGTCTTTTATTTATAAGAATTGGGGTTTTCTTAAAATACGACCAATGTCCTAATTTTCCAATAAAGAAAAATCATTCACCATTTGTAAATACACATGCAGGAACCAATGTTCCTATCTGAAATAGAATACCTCGATTTATGGATGTATCTTTTATGCTTTCTTGGAATTATTGAGGATGACTGTAATAAATATGAACTCATTTATTGCTTTATTTATTTATTTATTTATTTATTTATTGCTTTTGGGATGTTTGAAAATGCGCTCTAATTCTAAGGCATAACCATGTTCGAGGAGAAGTCAATTTATTCACAAAAACTTAACTATAAATACTTAAACCAAAGCACATGTAAGAGTGAGGTCTCAAACCCTCTCTGGTTCTAGCCTCAAAAGGTTAGAATCATTTTCAATGTTTCATTAGGTGGCGACTCCATGATACCTACCTTTTGGTGCCTAATAGATGCCTTCGTGGGTTGATTGTCAACGATGGATGGAGGCACTTCCCCATCCATTGTGAAGCAACTAGCTTTGACAAATGGGTTGATTGTAAGCAATGGATGGAGGCATTTCCCTGTCCATTGTGAAGTAACCAGCTTTCAAGAGATCTTTTATTTGAAAAGGGAAAAAGACTCTCGGCGATTCCCTTAAGGACGTAAGGTAAACGAGCGCGCATCACAGTTGGTTTTTTTTTGGGTTGCCATGACTGTGCTTTTAATGGTGGACTTCTCTCCTATTTTAGTTCTTTTACTTATATATTGGTTTTATTGTTCTGAGAATTTTGTGCTAGTAGGACACCATTAGGACTATGATTGCATGCTGATTGTGTTATTTCTCTTTTTTTTGGTTTAATTATCTTCTTAATTTTGCATTTATAAGACTTAGGGGCAACATAAGTTTGTACAAGACCTTAGACAAGAAAAATAAATGAGGCCATGTTAACTAGTGTGTGTGTCAAGGCCTACTTTTTGGGATTGAATTTTTTTAAGGATTGTAAAGCAAGTAAACATATTCATGGTCGAATTTTTTTGCCTTCATTTGGGCTGAATTTTTAGCTAACTTACTTATTTTTTTAACATTTTTCATGTTCAAATCTGGTTCATGATCAGGTTTAGAAGCAAGTAGTTATTATTGAAAGAATAAAAGAGATAGCAAATAATAATTTTTAAGACTTTGAAATCAATATTTAAGAAAAATTAAAAAGTATGAGAGAAAGATCAAAGAAACATAAGAGAAAAATTAAATTAAAAATTAAATTTGTGATTTTTTTAAAAATAAAAATAATATATAGTATGAAAATGAGATGTTAAAAATATAAAATGTAAATGTAAAAAGAAAAAGACTAACTAAAAATTTTCTCCTTATATCCCCCCACCAGGCTCTAATAGTAAAAGACTTGGAATCGTTTATAAATTTAAGGAGATATTAGTATATTCATAAAAATGCAATTAAAAAATCTATTAAACTTTATTTAATATAAAAATCTTGACAATCACAAAAACCTTCCAAATGAAATTATGTATGTTCCTGTAATAAAAATCTTTGTCAATTTAATAATTATTTTCTTAAAATAATTATTTCTTGGTTATTAGGAAAATCTAAAGTTGATAAAAAATCAACAACTTTTTCAACAAAGCAATTCATGATTAGAATAAAATACCTGATATCTTATTCATTTATGTTAAAAAATTATAAGAAAATGCTAAAGTGATATATGAACAAATTTCAAAAAATACAAGTTGCAAATCTAAAGATTTATTACAAGAGGTAGAAATTATAATGGGTTTTTCCTAGTTTCTCTAATCTTAAAGGGAGTATGTCAAGAAAGTTCTACCTTTTCTTCTGAATATTGCTTGCTTATATAGATGGAAAAAGTGAGCTTGAATTATTGATGTTAAAAATCCTTTTTTTTTTTTGTAGATGAATAGTTCTGGACATGATGGAAAATCTTACTGTTGATGAACAGTGATGGGCATTATTGAGAATCTTACTATTGATGAACAATTAAGGGCATTATTGAGAATCTTACTATTGATAAACAATGATAGGCATGATTGAGAATCTTAGTGTTGGTGAATAGTAGAGTCCATAATTGATTTCTATTGATAACTTTTTGCTAAATAATTCATCTTCTTATGTCGTCAGTAGAATGAGTAAGTATCTGCATAAATTTTTTACATTATAATATCTGCAAATGGATCTTAATAATCATCAAAGTGGTGAGGAGAAGGTGACACCTTATCATTTGTAGAATTACATTTTTTAGATGAAACTTTATTGAGAATGGCTATTAATTTAGCTTCTGATGAGGCGAAAGATAATAGATTTATAATTTGACTTTTATATGCCAAAAAATCATGTTGCTTAATGGAGAGTTGAGTAGAAGTGGCCTTGCTAGAATAATGAGCTATAACTGCTTGAGAATTGGCTTTTTCAACACAGAAAGAGTCCCACCATTTTACTCTATATTCCCTATAAAGAATTGGAATAGATATTTCTTACGCTGTAGGAAAATGATAAGTCCAAGCTATAATCCGTGGAATATTGAATGTAGATGAAAATCAAAGGAGAATATCAAGCATTGTAGAATAGTAATATTCTTGAAATTTTTTGTACCCTTAATAAATTGGCTAAGGAAAAATGTTGTCTATAATACCAAAGTAGTCATACCATTTCAAAAACCAAATAGGGAAACTTTCATAAAATTTATTCGAGAAATAAAAGAACCAGGAGTGAATAAAATTTCTTAGATAAAATGTTGTATACCAAGCTTCTTGATAATCATAACAATTGTACACTGCTCGAGCTGAGTATTCGGACAAAGTCTTTAAAGTATGTAGTCTCCGACCCCATTTTGTCAAAGTCATTACCTGAATAATTTTTACCTTACTATAACTTATTTTTGATGGATCCTGTTTATCATAGTTATGCTCAATCTCTACAGATCCTGTATCAACAAGCACCATTTCATAGAATTCTCTAGTCTAGATAGGCTATCTTCATAGAAGTGGAGACCTTTGGGAAAAATATAATCAATTAGTGTATCAAAAACTTTTATTTTCGAGCAAATTAACTTCTTCTGGTTTAAGAATTTTAACAACTTGCCTTCGAGGGTTTTGAATATACTGTAAGGATTGTTGTCTTAAAGTATAGACTGGAGAATTGGAAGAGGAAGAGGCTATTGCTGTTAAAAAATTTAAGGGTCTAGAAGGAGTAGATGGAGAAGAAATTTAAGATCTTAGAATTGGAGAAGAAGGAGATGAAGGTCTAGCTCTAAGGCCTAAATGGAAAATCTATTTGGGGATATGGGGATTGATTGATTAGAATTTTGATTTCTTATTGACAATGAAGCTTTAGTCAAAACCTTTTTATTAGAATTCATTTCCTTGTAAAAATTCATAGGAAAGAAAATCGGGTAAGCTATTATTTTTTTCTTTAATAAATTCAATATCAAAATTAAAATTACTTAATAAAACTTGCCATCTTGCAAAAACTTGTTTAGAAATTAAATTTTTAACATCTTTTTCTAAAATATGTTTTGCTAATAAACAATCAATTCTTAAAAAAAAAAAATTTCATATATAAATCGTCTTCAAATTTTGTTATGCATAAAACAATACCTAATATCTCCTCCTTAATAGTAGAATAGTTTTTTTGAGTAGGATTCCAACTCTATGATACAATCGTACTAACTCTTCCTTACTTCCTTATTTCCTTTTTTGCTTCAGGATACCTTCATAACCTGTGTCACTTGTATTTGCTTTAACTATCAAATATGCTTCTGGATGAGGAATACTAAGACTAAAAAGACTTTTAATCTTTTTCTTTAATCTTTTTGACTATCCTAGTATATTATTTTGTCCATGGTTTAGGATTCGTTTTTAACCTATTACATAATGGTTTACATAATTTCCCTAATTCTTGAAAAAATTCGTGAACACAATTTAATAATCATAAAAATATTTGCAATTGTTTCTTTTCAATAATCTCATCAGGAAACTTGGCAGTAAATTCTAAACTTCTATTAATCGGCCTAATTGTTCCTTGGTCTATATCATGTCATAAAAATATGATTTTTGTTTAGAAAAGATTTCATTTTAGTAGGAGAAACTACTAATCTACTATTATAAATAACATTAAATAATTTTCTTAGATGACTAATATGTTGATTATAAAGTTTGAAAAAATTAATATATCATCGACATATATTATTGAGAATTCATTTAAAGGTTTTAATATATCATTCATAATATTTTGAAATTCTGAAGGAGCATTATTTAATCCAAAAGACATATCATTCAATTCACAATGCCCAAAGGATACATTAAATCCTATTTTATATTAATCATCTTCACTAATTTAAATCTACCAAAATCCTGATATCATATCAAATTTAGAAAATATTTTTGCACTATAAAGTTTCCTTAATAAATATCTTTTATTAGGAATAGGATACCTAATGCATTGTAATATTTTATTTAAAGGTTTATAATTAATGACTAAACGTGGGGCTCCTCTTTTAATCTCTTTTGCATTCATAACATAGAAAGCGGAGCAAAACCATGGTGACTTAGAATCATGAATTAATCCTTTATTTTTTAAATCCTTAATTTCTTTTCTACTTATTTTTTCTAATTCTTTTGACATATGAATTGCTTTAGACTTAGTTGGGATTTTCTTTTCATTAGAATCTTTAATATAAGGAAGTCTTACTATATGTTGTTTTCTATTGCAAAAAACATTTGGTACAGGGGCGCAACCTTTTATAGAAAAAGCGTGTTAATTTTCTTTTATTTTTTGTGTAATATTTGGATCTTCTAATTGAATTTTTATTCTTTTTTCTTCAATTTCATCAATGCAGAATTTAATCGGATTTTGTTTATTTTTATTAAATTAATATCTTGAATATTATTTCCTTTTAGCTGAACTAATATCCCTATAAATCATTGGGAATACAAACTCAAAAAGAATATCCTTATTAAAAATTTAATTTTTGTTAATTTTCGATCATTACATACTTGAAAAGGGTAAAGTATGGTAATGAAAGGTATTCCAAGAATTATTCCTAAATTTAGATTTTTTACTAAAATTAGATGAGCTTTAAAATAGTATCCCTATTACAAGTTTTTACTTTTGGCAACTTATAATTGATTATTAACTTAGAACCACTGGCTATGCTTCTCTTGAGACTTTTCATAATATTTAGTTGGAATTAATTATTCTTGAATACAATTTTGATCAGCACCACTATCTATTAAAGCTAAAGTTGATAAATGAAAAATCATCATTTACTACTATTTCTAATTTTACATGCCATTTTTGGTAATTAATAGAAATATTATTAATATACTCATCTTTTAAATCTTTAATGATTAGTAGGGTCCATGAGACAAAAAAACTAGTCCGTTACAATCGGTTAACCAGTTCATCGATTTCGATTTTTCAGATTGGTTAATTAATATTTTTCGGTTAACCACTATAATTATAAGATGAATTCATAAATAAAATTAAAATGTTCAAGGTACTTAAAAATTAAAACTTCTCTACTATAATATAACATCATTGTTGTTAAAATAAAAGTTTTTTTTGTGGATATAAGTAACTTTGTTTTTAAAAATTAAGACTTAATAAGTAAATAAATTAACTGATCCACTAATTAGATGGACGGTTACACTTACTAATCACCAATTAAAAATAAAACTTTAAAACTTCAAAATAATTAGAATAATGAAAAAAAGTGTAGCAAAAATACTTAAAAAATACAAAATTTTTAAAATAAATCCATTCAATGCTAACACCTATTTTCCTTTATTGTTTTAACTCGACTTACATTATTTTCACATATATTAAAAATTTTATTTTTTTTAAATTATTGAAAATTTTAGTTAATATATTAATGTTATATAACTTTTGGAATATATTTTTATTTTCAGTAATGGAAAATTGATAAATCAAGAAATAATAAGAAATACTAAATATGGACATATTGAACAATTAATAAATTAACTAAAATGTCTTTTAGAAAAAACTAAAATGAAATTAAAATATATTTTAAAGTAAATAAAAATTAAAGGAATATAAATAATGAAATATGAAAATAATGAAATAAAAATTTATAATAAAAAGAAATAAAGAGTGAAATAAAGTTAATAAACTATAAGGGTGTTCATGTATTGGTTATTGGTTCGGTTAATTGGTTCATGAGTTTAAAAAAATCAGTCCATTAATATTGATTTTTTTAAAACACTAACCATTAATAATAAAAATCGATTCGGTTAACCTATTTTTCGGATCGGTTTATATTCGGTTTCTCGATTAACTAGGTCCAATGGTTTTTTGAACGCCCCCTAATGATTAGAGAAGAAGAAGCATGTTCTTTATTCTTTTCATTGTTTCTAATAAGATTACTCAAGCTAGTCTTGTAACATCCCGATTCTCACCCTAGTAGTTTTGAGGTTATGTGTGCGAGTGTGTGTGTGAGTTTTTATGGGTATTATTGTATGTTACATTTTAATTGTGTGGTTTAATTGTGTTGGTGAGAAGAAAAGAAGTACTAGAAGGGGAATTGGCCAAACTCACCAATGATATAGTGACAAGTGGCAGGAGAGCGAAGGTGTGGAAGGGTGAGGCTATATAAGTTAGGGAGGGAAAATAAGAGAGAGCCTTGTCTGCCCCTCTTTCCCATTTTTCTTTCTCACGCCAGCCCTGCTCCTTCTTCATCTTCTTCTTTTTCTTCTTCCTTATTCCTCCTTGCCCACTTTCATTCCTTTTAGCTTTGGTGATTTGTGTTTGGTTTGGGTAATTTTAGAGCTACTCAAGTAAGTATTGCTCTCTTCTTCTTGTTCTTATTCTTCTCCTTCTTCTTCTTTCTTTTCCCATTTCTCTCCTGTGGCTGTGTTTAGGGTTTATGAGTTTTGGTGTTTTTAGGTTGTTGTAGCTAAAATTCCTCCTAAGGATCCTAAAGGGAAGGATATTATTGGTGGGAGTTTAGCTCATTGATTCCTTGGAGCTTAGGAATTCAAGGTTTGAGAATTTGCTTGTTTTGCATATTTTCTTTATCTTTGAATTTTCTATTTAATTTCTAGAAATTGAGAGTGAAAATGTGTTCATGTGTGCTTAATTGAAGTGTATGATGATGAATTGAAGTGATATTTCTATTTTGGGTAGTGGAATTGAGATTGGGTATGATTTTTACAAAGTTTTTGGCAAAATTTATGGGTTTGAAGAATTTGTTGTTTGAATTGCTTATTTTGATGTTTTAATGCATGTTAATTAGAATCAATCTTGGGTTTTATGTTGTACAACATGTTTTGAATACCTATTGATTTTTGTGTTGAGGTTTGATGCGTGAATTACAAGTTGGGGTTGGTTTGGGTGATGAGAATTTCTGCAGATTTTTGGTTGAAGGAGCTGAAAACCCGATTATGTCGCGAGCATGACACCCATCACGAGCGCGATAGAGATCGGTCATCCGAGCTCCTGCCAAGGGCTTTGCCTCTGTTGCGAGCACGATAGAGAGCTCGATTGTCGAGCAGCTGCCGGGTTGATGGCTGTCGTGAGCACGATGGTGATCTCCCTTGCCCCTTCTTTTGCGAGCCCGACTATGTCACGGGCGTGACATAAGCCTTTCTGCCCCTTCTATCGCGAGCGCGACAGAAGCCTTTTTGCCCCTTCTATCGTGAGCGCGACTATGTCGCGGGAACGATAGAGGCCTTTCTGCCCCTTCTATCGCAAGCACTACTATCCCCTGTTCTTTTATGTTAATTGTTCTTATGCCATTTTTCATGGTTACTCACTCATGTATTGCAATTGCCCTCATGTATGAATTATCATGTTATGCAATATCTTCAATATATGTTCAATGTGTTGAATTATGCCTATCCTACAAGAGTCAAGTTAGTGGATAGATAGGCATGCTTATAGAGTTCTATTAGCTATAGTCCCTTTGTGTTCTGGACCCTGATCGGGTCACCATTTGGGTCCTCGCGGTCCTAATGTGTTTAGATCTTGTTTAAGATCCCTAATGTGAAAATGTTTTCTAATGAAAATAAAAGAAGTTGCTTTTGCTCGTACCCACGGGTACTAATGTGTTAACTCGTTATCCGCAACTCTGAGTGTGCAGGCATATCTTTGGTTATCATATGAATGAGAATTTGTCTTATGATGTTAGATGAATGTAATTATGATAAGTATCTTTGGTGAATTTAAGGTATGATATAAGTACTACGTTCTTACATGAATATATATATATTTCTGTATGTGCCATATGTATATGTTTTTCTTTGATGGCCACTATGAGTGGTCATTCATCTTTTGTTTTCCCCAATAAGCATTATCGATTAGCACGGGTGTTTCATCCGTGCATGTGTGGAAGCTGTCAGAATTTTTGAGGAGTCCGATCCACAGCCATTAGAGCCAACACGTTAGAGAGATTTTTGTAGCTTTGTATTTTGTATTTTTGTATTTTGATACTCAGATGTATAACCTTTCTGTTATGTATATGATTTTGTAATACTTTCAGTTATGTAATTTTTGTAAGTATGTAAGGATGATATTGTACCCCCTTTTTGTAATGAACATTTTGTTATTTAATGAATGAGGTTTAGAGAATTTTTGTTGGCCTATTATTTGAGATGCTACGTTTTAATTACTCTGTTTAGTATTGTTTATTGCACGCCTTTGTTTTGCATGTTTTCATTTTGTTTGGTGACACTCTTATCTATACTGGCACGCACTACTCTATACGGGTGAACTCCCCTACGTATAGGTATGGGGTGTTACAACTCTTAAAATTTTCTTCTTCTAAAGACTCATTTTTAATATTAAATCTATCATATATTTCTTTAAAATTATAAGGTTTAAAATCTCTATTTTATTTTACTCCTATTAAATTTTTTAACCTTAGTAAATAAATTTTCTCAATTTTTAGATCATCTATTTTTTTTATAATATCTAATAAAAATTCTTGTTCATTACTTAACATATTTATACTTTTACTTTGACAAGAACCAATACATTCACAAGAATCATTAATCATAATTTTCATTATTTCAATTTTTAATTCTTTTGATATGTCTAAATTATTTATTTGTTATTTTTTATCCTACAATATTTTGAATAATGTCATTGCTTTTCACATTTATGACAAATTACTATATCCTTTTTATTAACGTGTTGTTAAGATTTTTTATGTCTATTGCTTACATTTTATGGGATTTTCTTTTGTATAATTTTTTCTCTAGCTGTAATATCTTTTCCTAGGCATATATTTTCTTTTTAATTTTTTTCTTAGAAGAAGATGAGGCACTAATCTGTTCATAACCATATTGTTGACAAAAGCATCCTAATTCTTTTCTTCCTACTATACTAACTTTCTTTAATTTTGCTTTGAGTTTTAAATCTGTACAAATAGCTAATCGTTATTAATATAATTTATTATTTGCCATAAGTTAAATCTTGA
This sequence comes from Excoecaria cochinchinensis, assembly GCA_947683425.1. Taxonomy (NCBI): domain Eukaryota; kingdom Viridiplantae; phylum Streptophyta; class Magnoliopsida; order Malpighiales; family Euphorbiaceae; genus Excoecaria; species Excoecaria cochinchinensis. The sequence continues at coordinate 24,985,259 of CANTUQ010000092.1, read as the reverse complement.
TAAGGTACCATTCCAGCATATTCTATTTTCAATTTAGTTCTAACCCTTTTTGCAAATTATTTAGGTAATCTTGTTCTAATAAGCATTATTACAATATGTTCTTGTTAAAACCTTTGTTAAGAATAAAGCTTTATACCATCTAAAATCTTGTAATTTTGGATAACTTAAATTTTGTAAAATTTCTGAATTTTTTTCTTGATATTGTTGTGGGTCTCCTATAAATTTTTGCATAATAGCAAAAACTAAAGTAGGTATTATATCATCTTGTTAAGTTTTCATTTGAACATTATTTTATGTTTTAGTTACATTTTTATTTTCTGTTAAGATATGTTGTTTATTATTAGCAGAGACATAATAGTCTCACCAACTTTTTAACTTACTAGTAAATCCTGAAATTAAGGCTTGAGCTACTGCTAATTCACTATTATTCATAGAGTGATAGGTATTAGCTTTCATTGACATTTCTTGTAACAAATTAAGAATTGGATACTTTGCTAGACCATCTATATTCCATCCATATAGTGATGTGCCATCATATGTAGCCCGAATTGTATTACCTCTTTCTTCATATTTAGTATCTAGTAGAATAGGTCTTGGATAATAATTACAAGTTTTTGGTCTTGGAGTATAAGTATTAAAATGTAACTTTTCAATTGTAAATTCTTCTTCATTTTTTTTTCAATATTTTCTGTTTCTAATTCAGAATCTTCATTTATAACTATTATTTATTTTCTTTAATGTCTAATTGTGCTAATTTTTGTTCTATTCTTTTTAAAATTGGAACTTCAATTTTTAGATTAATAGTCATTCCTATAGAGAATTGAAAAGATTTAAATGAAAGAGCTTCACTAATAAAAGATGATGAAGGTTTAGAAGAAAAAAGTTAAGTATTTTGGACATGAGGATGTTGAACAATTGTTTCTACTCTAATTAATTGATTTGCGAGATTTTCTCACATTTGAATTGAAAAATTATTTTGCAATATAATTTGTTGTATTTTTTTATTTACACTTATATTATCACCTTTTATTTCTCTAAATGGTTTTGCAATATAAGTTTGATCATTATTCTTTGTTACTATATCCTTTAAAGGTGGATGAATAGTTTTAATAGTATAGGCACCGGGTCCCGAGGCAGCCCAGATTAGAGTTATCCAATGAAGATACCGGTACCTCTTTCACAAGTAAAGGAGTGAGGTTGTAAGCTGTCGCCCTTGAAATTCACAAATTTTAGAGATATTGGTGACCAAAAGCTCTTTTTCGTCAAAAGGAGCCTTTTCGTTTAAGAAAATTATTTTTTGGGTTGACCAACGCCCGTCGGTCAACGGGGAGCCCATCGCTCGCACTCGAGCGATAGCTATCTCCCGTGAGTGGGTGCCTATCGATCACGTAAGAGAGGGACGCCCATCGCCTGACACGAGCGGGAACCCGTTGTTTAAAAGACTAGACTACCCCTTTGACAGACGCCTATTGGTAGGCCGAGGGACGCCCATTGGTCGGTGCCTGGTGTCATGCCCATTCCCGACCACTAGGTTAGCTCAGCTAATGCAGCCAGGAATGGTCGTTACACACAAAAACTCACACAAGCTTTACAATCACAATCTCATGCCAACAACACAAATAATAAAATTTCATCATCAAGCATACATTCTCATGCATCATATATCATAAGTTCCCATGCCATCCAACATACTTACATACTTACATATATACAGGCATTCATTAAGTTTACAATACTTAGTTATATCAGCTTTACATATTTTCTATTGCCAAAATAATATCTTACATAACTTGTACAGACACATAGTTAAACCCCAAAACCTACACTAAAGATGTAGCCCTAGTATTGACCGTTGCTAACCCGGATTTGTCCTTCCAAAATCACCTCGAGTCTGAACCTACACAGATTAGAAAAGAAATCTGTGCTAAGCGATAATGCCTAGTGGGGAACGCATATATAACATACAGGCGCAAGCATAGCATTATTATTAAACATGCATCATGCTAGAATCATACTCAAGCCTACAAATCTAAAACATTTATATATCATTACACTCACAGCATTTTCACTAATTCATATTTTCCTAAAGCATGCATTGATTTGCATATACAACTACTTAATCACATGTCTAAAAAGCGTACATAGGTTTAGCATAGATTCATCAAATACAAAACATTCACACATCAACTTAACCATTAAGATTAGCTTTATCTTTAATATTTAGGTTTGCCTGCAATTCAAAGACGCGGATAACGGGTATCGCATTGGTACCCTGAGGTACTATAATTTCACTATAATTTTAATGTATCCGTGGATACACATATACGCATTTGTACCCTATGGTACAGTAACTCAATAAGATCAATATTCCATATTAAAGAATCCAATAAGGATTATTTCGCATTGTGATTGCAGAGGAATTGGACACATTGGGCTGCAGTACTTTGACCCTATAGGCATGCCTATCTATCCACTACTTGACTCGCAGGCTAAAGTTGATTAATTTCATTTTTGATTTCATAATTATTAATTCCAATAGCACATACATAACCCAATACCAAGTTCTCCTTTCACATACTTCCAAGCCATTATCAAATTCACATTACTCTTTTACACAACACATACACTTGAACAACTTGTATCAGTCATTAATTCACAAAAAATTGAATTCATTAATCACCTTTATGTACACATATATTTACTTCATATAACCTTGATATCATGCTCATATAACATGCCAACAAGCTTGACTAAAAGCCACCCAATTAACAATCCACAATCAATTAGGGTTAATTGCCAAAACAGAGTACCTCACGGTCACAACCAATTTAGTTATTACTGTGACATACTGAGGTCTTCAAAATAGAATGCAAGCCAACGTACCTCACAGTCACAACCAATTTGGTTGTCACCGTGACCTACCAAGGACTCCCTAAACAAAATGCAAAATGAGGTATCTCATGGTCACAATCATTTTGGTTGTCACCGTGAGATACATCACACTTGCGGGCAGAATGCAAACTTTGGCACCTCACGGTCACAACCATTTGGTTGTCACCGTGACATGCCATGTTCAGTCAGGCAGAATGGAGTTCCTGCATACCGCAGGTCACAATCATTTTGGTTGTCACCGTGACCTATGCAAAAACACCAAAACACACCTGTGTTATACCAAAGCACAGCTGTGTTATACCAAAGCACAGCTGTGCTCCTTGTCTCAATTCTCATATCACTTTCAAGACCTCAAAGCTCATTTCCTTTTTGTCATTCAAACCAACTCATTTTTTCAACAATAACAATTAACACATACCTGATTTCCATTAAGCCAATCTTATTCAATTGAACACAAATCACAACCACTTTCACACCATTCACATGACACAATTACATAGCTCAATACTTAACATTCCACTCAAATCGTCATGAACACAACATTAGTCTTATAACCTACTAAACCTAATCAACTTATTTATTTACATCTTTAGGGATTCCTACTATTAATTTAGTTCATGCTTAGTCAAGTTATACAAGAAAATACAAAACATGCCAATACACTTATAGGGTTAGTTCCCAAACCTCGTCGCCTAAGCTCCTAGAGTTTATTAGTACTTGTTTCCCCGATCTTGGCTTTTCCCTTGTCTTTCTTTACTCCTTCCTCTACAAATGCCATTCCAATTTCTAGAATTGAACACAACCATCAATTCCATTCTTTCTCAATTCATTGTGCAAGAAAGAGTAGAAGATGAAAAGAAATCAATTACTAAACCACTTACCTTCCAATTTTAACCACTTAATCCTAGTCCACAAAGCAATAATTCATAGAATTAACTTAACACTTCTAAGGAAATCACACAGAAAGAAGAAGTAGAGAGAGCTAAATTGCAGAAAATGGAAATGGCTGGAAACATGCACTCATGGTCCTTTCTCTCTCCTCAACACAATATATATGCATGTAGATGGTGGTGGTGGCAGCACAATGAAGTGCCACCCGGATTCCACTCACAATTCTGCCTCTCAATTAATTTTGTTAATCTCCACTTAAATGTTAGTTAATCCACCATTATCCCAATCCTGTAAAATTACAGCTTAGCCACTAAACTTTCCTTTAACTTTTCAATTAGATCCTTCTTTTATTACAATCAAGTCCCAAATCACACAATCAATTCACACACACCCCCAATTAAACCATTTACAACTAGGGTACATTTTCGGCCATTACAACTCACCCCTCCTAAAAAGAATTTCGTCCTTGAAATTCATACCTGAGTCAAATAAGTAAGGATGCTGTTCCCGGATAGCAGCTTCAGGCTCCAATGTTGCCTCTTCTACTCCATGGTGTTGCCAAAGCACCTTCACAAGTGGAATTTGTTTATTCCGGTGCTACCTTACTTCCCTTGCCAGAATTGCATTCGGTTTCCCATCATAAGAAAAATCTGGCTGAACTTCCACTTCTTGTACAGATAACACATGAGATTCATCCGATCGGTACCTTCTCAACATAGACATATGGAAAACATCATGACGCTTAGATAAAGCCGGAGGCAATGCCAACCGATAAGCCACTGAACCAACTCTATCTAACACTTCATATGGTCCAATGAACTTTGGACTCAATTTCCCTTTCTTGCCAAATCTCAATACCTTCCTCCAAGGAGACACTTTTAAAAACACTATGTCACCTATTTCAAACTCAATATCCTTTCTCTTCAAATCCACATAAGACTTCTGTCTATTACTGGTTGCTTTCAGTCGCTGCTGAATAAGCTTTGCTTTTTCTTCTATATCCCACACCAACTCAAGTCCAACAATTCTGTGTTCACCCAATTCTATCTAGCAAATTGGCGTACGACACTTCCTTTCATATAAGACTTCATATGGCGCCATGCTAACACTTGTCTGATAACTATTGTTATAAGCAAATTCCATGAGTGGAAGATACTTATCCCAACTCTTTGAGAAGTCTAGAACACATGCTCGCATTAAGTCTTCTAGTACTTGAATAACCCTTACCAACTGTCCATCGGTCTGTGGATGAAATGCAGTACTGAAGTTCAACTTAGTACCTAATACAGCCTGTAAACTCTTCCAAAACTTAGAAGTGAACCTCGGATCTCTATCGAAAATAATAGATAGAGGTACACCATGCAGTCAAACAATCTCCTTCACATACAATTCCGCTATCCGATCTATTGAATAATCCATTCAAACCTATATAAAGTGAGCTAACTTTGAAAATCTATCCACTATTACCCATACTGCATCATGCTGCTTTGAAGTTAAAGGCAGTCTAGAAATAAAATCCATGGTAATATTATCCCATTTCCATTGTGGGATGGAAAGAGGATTCAATAACCCATGTGGAACCTGGTGTTCCGCCTTCACTTGCTGACATGTCAAACACTTAGACACATAGTTTACTATATCCTTCTATATACTTGGCCACCAAAATCCTGATACATTTTGTTCCCACCTGGATGTATAGTAAAAACAGTATTATGGGCCTCATACATCAATCTCTTCCTCAACTCTTTGTCACTTGCCACAATACTCGATCCTTATAAAGTAACACTCCATTTCCATCCACTGAATAGTCAGTCTTATCACCATTTCTAATCGACTGCAGAGTCCGTTGCAATCTAGGGTCATTTCTTTGTGCAACTAACAATTCATCCTTTAATATCGGTATTGCTTTCAACTGAGCTAGCAATGCTCCATCGGAAGTAATTCTCCATCTCACTGATTTTAACTGTAATGCTAAAACAGATTTCCTACTTAACGCATTAGCCACTACATTGGCCTTACCTGGATGGTAATCCACAATACAGTCATAATCTTTAAACAACTCAAGCCATCTACGTTGTCTCAAGTTCAATTCTTTTTGGGTTAATAAATACTTCAAGCTTTTGTGATTAGTGTAAATTTTACACTTCTCACCATATAAGTAATGTTGCCAAATCTTTAAAGCGAACACTACTGCCGCCAGTTCCAGATCATGAGTCGAGTAATTTTGCTCATGTGGTTTTAATTGCCTGGAGGCATATGCTACTACCTTCCCATCTTGAATTAACACACAACCCAAACCTATACCAGAGGCATCACTGTACAAAACATATTCTTTACTAGAGATAGGCTGTGTGAGGATTGGTGCTTCCACTAACATCTTCTTCAGTTGATCAAAACTTGCTTGACACCTTTATGACCATTCAAATTTAACTCCCTTTCGAAGCAACCTTGTCAATGGTGAAGCTATCACTGAGAACCCTTTCATAAATCTTCTATAATACCCAGCCAACCCTAGTAAACTGCGAATTTCGAGCACATTTCTAGGTGGCTTCCAATTCACAATAGCTTCAATTTTAATCGGGTCCATCTTAATACCTTCAGAAGATATCACATGCCCCAGAAAAGATACCTCTTGCAACCAGAACTCACACTTACTCAACTTGGCATATAACTGATGTTCCCGTAATGTCTGAAGCACAATTCTCAAATGCTGCTCATGATCTTTCTCATTCCTCGAATAAAGCAAAATGCCATCGATAAATACCACCACAAACTGATCAAGATATGGTCTGAACACCCTATTCATTAAGTCCATAAATGCAGCAGGCGCATTAGTCAACCCGAACGGCATTACTAAGAATTCATAATGTCCATATCGAGTCCTAAATGCAGTCTTGGGTATGACCTCTTTCTTTACTTGTAATTGGTAATACCCAGACTGTAGGTCAATCTTAGAAAACACACCTGCCCCTCTTAACTGGTCAAATAAATCCCCGATCCTAGGTAGAGGATACCGATTCTTCACTATTACTTTGTTCAGCTGCCGATAGTCAATACACATTCTCATAGTTCCATCTTTCTTCTTGACAAATAGAACTGGTGTTCCCCAAGGAGAAACACTAGGTCTTATGAAACCCCTGTCCAATAATTCATGCAACTGAGCTTTTAGCCCCTTTAATTCAGTAGGGGCCATTCTGTAAGGCGCTTTAGACACTGGCACTGTTCTAGGCACAACATCAATAGATAGTTCAACCTCCCTTACTGGCAGCACACCACTTAGCTCTTCCGAAAACACGTTAGGAAACTCCCGTACTATGGGTATATCCTGAATCTGTACTTGCTCTCTTCTAGAATCTAACACAAGAGCCAAGTAAGCCTCGCATCCCTTCCTCAAACATCGATATGCTTGCATTGCTGATACCACATTCACAAGAGGGTTTTCACTAACTCCCCTCACTGACACTTTACTTCCCTTACAATCACGGAGTACCACTCTCTTCCTCTTATAGTCCACTACCGCATTATATTTACTTAGCCAATCCATACGCAGTATTAGATCAAACTCATCAAAAGGTAACTCAATCAAATCAACTGGAAACACACTATCTTGAACTACCAATGAACAACCATTATACACTTTGTTCACATTCACATTATTTCCCAAAGAACTTGATACACATGTCATATTTTAAACATTCAACATCAGGCATTCTATCACATATCTTTTTAGAACACACGTACGAATGAGTTGATCTAGGGTCAATTAACGCAAACTTCTCTACATCTTAGAGTAGAAAAGTACTTGCTATAACTTCAGGTGCATCTTGCTCCTCTCGAGCCTTCATCGTATAAGCCCGAGGTGGTGCCATAGTAGGTTTGTTCATTGTTTCTCAATCAGCTGCACCTCTGGACTGGCCACCTCTGCCTCGTCCTCTACCTCTTCCTCTATTAACTGGAGGTAAATTAGAACCACCTCGGCTTTGTTCCTGCTGATTCCCAATTACCTCATAAGATTTTGGACAGTTGGCTAAGAAATGCTCAATGCTTCCGCACCTATAACATGCACCCGTGTGACGCGCGTCGAACCTCGCGTCCTCCCGAAAGCCAACTTCAGGGCGATCGGAAAAGGTTCATAAAACTTGTAAGGTATTTACAAGTGCGTCTATTTCGGGCAACAATGAGGTTTCTTGGAGTCGCCACCCAATAGAACATTGGGAAGGGTCGTCTAGCCTTATCGAGCCTAAGACAGCGCATACATATCCATTTTCAGCTAGCTAGAGGGATCTTGAAGGCCTCATCCTCTACTCCCCTAGAGCCTAGGATTGTGTATTTAAGCCTTTTGGTAGGACTCAAGAGGTGTCTTAGAAGTCCTAGACCTCTCGCCTCTTTGAGTCCCAAAGACCAGAGTGAGTTCGGGACTTCTCATTTATTCGTACTTTGATTAATTTTACAATTATGTTTTGAATTTATTATTTCACCAACTTTCCACATGATGCATTTTATTAAAGGCGCGATCATTCACATCCAAAGCAGTAAATAGAAGAAAAAATCAAGATAAAGTGTTCAAAATATATTACAATAACACTAGGAGTGGAATACAACTCCCATCTATAAAAGTGCGATACATGCATAAAACGGGATATTTATTGGAATGAGGACTTTGGTCCTACCATGCACATTTATTACAAAATGGTTTTTATGAATTATCAATTTTATTGACTGAAATGGGACATTGGTCCACCATTTTTGGGAAAATCTCTAGGTTTAATCGTTAGAAAGCTTTTGGTCCTTTTTACCTTAATAACGTTAAAACCATTTCCATAACAACATAAATAAAAGATAAAGGTAAAAAAATGAACCCGAATCGAGATCCTTAGGATGGCGCAACCACCACCTCTCACAACTCCAACTTCCAATGGTCAGAAAAGAACTCACAAGGATAAACATGTTAGCAAAATGTGAATAAAAATAAAAGTAAAGATGAGAAAATTCTAACAGAAATAAGTTAAGAGATAAGATTTTATGAGATGAAAAAATGAGAATTTTGCCCAGGGACGGCTACCTTGATCGTGCCAGCGGCCGTCCCTAGTGAGGGGAAAACAAATTAAAGAACCTCTTAAATCTTTTGTAAAAAAGGGATAATAAAGTATATATAGAAATCAATGTAAATCAAATTGAATTATACAAATGTTAATCCAGAATGTTTACCCTCGGATCTTACCTTTTAGGGTGGATGTTGAATGATTTTGTCCCCGTGTGCCTCACAAGGATCAAAAGAAGAATCAGATCAAAGAAAGAAAATTTATGTTATTCTTTCCTTGAAAATTTGATAGCAATCGTGTGTTCGAATTAGTTATATTGATGGAAATGACTGAATTTCGTCACCTCAATTTGACTTAATTCGTAAGAAAAATTTGAATAAATCAATTAATTAGAAGAAGTTTTATCAAAATAAAACTCTACAAATGAATAGAGATTTATATACTTTTTGTGTAATTTGCTCACAGAAAAACCTTTTCTCTAAAAAGCAATTTTTTTCCAAAAAAAAAAAATATATTTGATAACCTTTTTTCTAAATAAAATTTCTCTAAAATTTCCCTCTCTTTTCCAAATTCCCCAAATTTTCTAACCCCTAAAACTGAAATTTTATCCTTTATTTATAGGGTTTTATGAGATAATTAAGAAAAACCTCTATCTAAAGTTTGAATTTTAAAAGGACTTTAAAATTCAAGTTTTAGATAAATTCCATCCTCATTTTGAAAAGAAAAGAGATTAAATTTTATCCAATCTCGCGTGATCCGGTCAGTTACCGTACCGACAGGCTTCCCTGCACCTACCGACGGCCGTCCCTACTAAGGGCAAATGCGTGAAACTGACTAGGGACGGGGCACGATCCTAGGGACGGGCATCCCTAGATTGCCATGGGTCCGTCCCTACTATGCCTAGGGACGGGTATCACCCCCAAGTAGGGACGGGCGTCCCTACAAAGATGGGATGCCCGTCTGTGGAGCAAAACTCCCAATTTTACCCAAATTTTGTAAAATTTATCCAACTCTTTCAAAACTCCATGCTATAGAAAAAGATTTTAATCCCTGCGAGACCAAAAGACGAAAACCTCCGAATTTCATCCCCTTACTCGAAAATCGACGTTGATCTCTTCATCGAGTAACTCTGATTTGGACTGTCTCAAGACCCGGTGTCTACAACCCGTTACCTTCCAGCACTCTCCTCTATGTCTCTTGCCACAGTGGGGACACTCATGAACTTCATTCTTGGTACTCGATGTACCTCTACCAAATCCAGACATAGAAGATGTCCCACGCTTCTTACCCCTTGCCGCTGAGCTAAACACAGATTCTACTGATGGTGCTATAGGAGAATCCCTTGATCTCTTGCCAGCATTGGACCCACCTCGATTGGAATTCCTTTTCTGCATCCTCTCCCTTTGTACTCCCAAGGACCTCTCGGCTAGTATTGCAGCTTGAACTATCTGATAGTAACTTACATTCTTCTCGGTAGTCATCGATATCAGTAATGCCTTAATTTCTTCAATTAGCCCTTCCTCGAATTGCTAAACCTGAACTCCTCTGTCAATACACCCTCTGGTGCATACTTACTCAATCAGCAGAACTCTTTCTCATACTCTGCTATAGTCATTGTTCTTTGCCTCGAATTCAAGAATTGCTTCCAGTTGGCCTCTCTATATGCCTTGGTCACAAACCTATTTCGGAACTCTCTTTCAAAGAATTCCTAGGTAATCAGATCTGGAAGCATAGGATGCTGCAGAACTAATTTCCACCAGTCGTACGCTGCACCCTGAAGTAGCAATACTACACATTCTACTCGTTGATCCGGAGGACATTTAATCTCTCATAGAACTCTCTGCACCTTCTCTATCCAGTATTCTACTTTTTCAGACTCATCCAACCTTGTACCATGAAACTCTTCCGCTCCATGCTTTCTTAATGATTCCACTGGAGCCTTCGGTGCCGTCATTCAATCAGCACTCTAGCTATGTCTTGCAACATCTTTAATAGAGCCTCCATTGGAAACATCGGAACCTCATTTCCAAAACTGGCTGGCCTTGACTGAGCAGACCCCATTACTTATGCTTCCCGAGGATTAACACTTTTAACTGTTTCCTCTCTCGAGTTATGACTAGGATCCATCGATCTACACAGTTTACACAAGGACATCTGCATTAGGTCAACACGTCTATCACATCCTAACTACCCAATACCCAGAAAAGACTAAACCTAGGCTCTGATACCACAACTTCTAACGCCCATTCCCGACCACTAGGTTAGCTCTACTAATGCAGCTAGGAACGGTCGTTACACAATGAAACTCACACAAGCTTTACTATCACATTCTCATGCCAACAACACGAATAATAAAATTTCATCATCAAGCATACATTCTCATGCATCATATATCATAAGTTCCCATGCCATACAACATACTCACATACTTACATATATACAGTCATTTGTTAAGTTTACAATACTTAGTTATATCAGCTTTACATATTTTATATTGCCAAAATAATATCTTACATAACTTATACAGACATATAGTTAAACCCTAAAACCTACACTAAAGATGTAGCCCTAGTGTTGACCGTTGCTAACGCGGATTTGTCCTTCCAAAATCACCTCGCGTTTGAACCTACACGGATTAGAAAAGAAACCCGTTCTAAGTGATAACGCTTAGTGGGGAACGCATATATAACATACAGGCTCAAACATAACATTAGTATTAAACATGCATCATGCTAGAATCATACTTAGGCCTACAAATCTAAAACATTTATATATCATTACACTCACAGCATTGTCACTAATTTATATTTTCCTAAAGCATGCATTGATTGGCATATACAACTACTTAATCACATGTCTGAAAAGCATACATAGGTTTGGCATAGATTTATCAAATACAAAACATTCACACATCAACTTAACCATTAAGATTAGCTTTATCTTTTATATTTAGGTTTGCTTGCAATTCAAAGACACGAATAACGGGTATCGCATTGGTACCCCTGAGGTACTATAATTTCACTATAATTTCAATGTATCCGTGAATACGCATATACACATTTGTACCCTAAGGTACAGTAACTCAACAAGATCAACATTCCACATTAAAGAATCCAGCAAGGATTATTTTGCATTGTGATTCCAGAGGAATCGGACGCATTGGGCTGCAGCACTTTAACCCTATAGGCATGCCTATCTATCCACTACTTGACACGCAGGCTAAAGTTGATTAATTTCATTATTGATTTCATAATTGTTAATTCCAATAGCACATACATAACCCAACACCAAGTTCTCCTTTCACATACTTCTAAGCCATTATCAAATTCACATTACTCTTTTACACAACACATACACTTGAACAACTTGTATCAGTCATTAATTCATAAATAATTGAATTCAATAATCACCTTTATGTACGCATATATTTACTTCATATAACCTTGATATCATGCTCATATAACATGCAAACAAGCTTGACTAAAAGCCACCCAATTAACAATCCACAATCAATTAGGGTTAATTGCAAAAATAGAGTACCTCACGGTCACAACCAATTTTGTTGTCACCGTGACATACTAAGGTCTTCAAAATAGAATGCAAGCCAAGGTACCTCACAGTCACAACCAATTTTGTTGTCACCATGACATACCAAGGACTCCCAAAACAGAATGCAAAATGAGGTATCTCAGGGTCACAATCATTTTGGTTGTCACCGTGAGATACATCACACTTGCGGGCAGAATGCAAACTTTGGCACCTCACGGTCACAACCATTTGGTTGTCACCGTGACATGCTATGCTCAGTCAGGTAGAATGGAGTTCCTGCATACCTTACGGTCACAACCATTTTGGTTGTCACCGTGATACAGCGGTGTTATACCAAAGTACAGCTGTGCTCCCTGTCTCAATTCTCATATCACTTTCAAGACCTCAAAGCTCATTTCCTTTTTGTCATTCACACCAACTCATTTTTTCAACAATAACAATTAACACATACCTGATTTCCATTAAGCCAATCTTATTCAATTGAACACAAATCACAACCACTTCCACACCATTCACATGACACACTTACATAGCTCAATACTTAACATTCCACTCAAATCGTTATGCACACAACATTAGTCTTATAAACTACTAAACCTAATCAACTTATTCATTTACATCTTTAGAGATTCCTACTGCTAATTCAGTTCATGCTTAGTGACCGGTGGCTAGCAAGTGTACTAGATCGGCTAGTAATATAATGGAGTAAAATTAAGACTCCGAGTTATCGTACCCAAGGGACTGAACACGCAAGTTATGAAAATTGAATGTATGCTAAAGAATTCCCAGTTATTGAATTGATTTAATTATGACTAAACTAAAACTAATAAATTAATCGACTACTGTAATGGTTAAGTAAAAATAAATTAAATGACAGTAAAACTAGCAAAGATTAGAATTAAATGAAAACAAGAAAAGATATCAAATTATAAAAGCGTTGTTCAAGTTCACTCATCCACCCCTTACCCAAATATGAATAAAATCAATCTATGAATCTTATATGAAAGAAATCGGGATAACCCTCTTAACCCAAGCGTCCCATTCCGGAGCAAGCTATTCTAATCGCATAACGTCCCATTCCGGAGCAAGTCATACAACTAGCCTAATCACGGGTCTAAAATCCTAGGTTCGGTTTGCTTTCCCATTCCGGAGTCAAACATCCCAAAACCTCATTATTTCACTCATCACTCAAATCTTAAATCATAAAATCCTGTCCATTTAGATTCCCATTCCGGAGTAGTCTAAACACCACAGCAAACATGATAGAAAATTCTGAGAATAAAATACATTCATGGCATCCACTTAACAAATTCAATCACCAACATAAACATATGAAATAAATCATTCATCATATCTGGAAATTGAACTGAAAAACGAAATTCCATAAAGAATCAATAAGAACCAGCAAAATAAACCAATCTTTCATACATAAACTCAAAAGATGTTCATCATTCACATTATAGGTATAGGAGATTCAGAGATCCCCCGAACAACTAAACGACTACTCACAATCCATTACAAAATCAAAAGAGTAAAAGAAAGAATAACCCCTGAAATTCATTGAGAAAATCCCGGTTGAATTGCTCGATCTTCGATCTCTTTCTTCAAATCTTCAATGGAGACAATAACTAAAATTCTGGAAAAACTAAGAACTAGCAAAACTCTTGAAATTAAACTATGAGACTAAAGCAAATTAACCTCAATTACTGATTGAAAAACCAAAGAACTAATTGAAAAAAAAGAGTTTAGAACAGAATGATAACTTTGAAAAACTCAGCCGCAAAACAAAGAACAAAAACTAGCTAAAATTTTTCGGAACCCTAGCCAAATAGAAAGCTACGAATTTATACTTCCAGAGGGGTCACGGTGGCAATGAATTTGGTTGCCACCGCGATCTATCGGGAATTTCAAATCCTTTTCCGCACAGGAGATTGGTCACGGTGACAATGAATTTCATTGTCACCGTGAGGTCTTCACAGTTTAGCTTCTGTCCACGAACTAATTATCTCACGGTCACAATGAAATCCATTGTGACCGTGAGGTACGTGCTTCCTTGATTCTGCCTTGCTAAATTGACATGTCACGGTGACAATGAATTTTGGTTGCCACCGTGAGGTCTTCAACCTTTGCATTCTGCCCACTTGATAATTATGTCACGGTCACAACCATTTTCATTGTGACCGTGACCCATGTGACTTTCATTCTGCCTGCAATCTCCTTATGTCACGGTCACAACCAATTCATTGTGACCGTGACCTCTTGAGCAAAAATCTACAAAGGCACGAAATTAAAATCAAAATGCTTCCTAAAATGAATCAAAACTTCAATTTGGCTAAAATTAACAAAATTAACATAAAAGAAACATAACTTAACATTAAACACAACTAAACACCCAAAAATCACACTAAAACACTATGAAAACTAAACACTATATTGAAGTTATCAAAATACCCCACACTTAGACTTTGCTTGTCCTCGAGTAAATGAATTATCCAAATTCCTGAAATTTCAAACTCTAACTCAGAATATGAAAACTTAACAACAGTCATAGCACCAAGCAGAAGGGTCTTAGTTACAAATTCTCAAATCAATTTATATCAAGTAATTTCACATGTGTGTGCTAGGCTCAAAACCAATTTTCTCTTTTCAAAACAAAACAACCAATGCATTCCAGTAATTGAGCAAAAAAATTAAATATGCAAATGAATTCGCATATAGGTTTCGCGCTTAAAACTCAGGATAATCATACGCCTCTCCTTTAGCACCGGAACCACAAGGGTCATCTCCACTTAAACAACTCAAACCAAGAATAGAATCAAAAGGACTTATTCCAGGGTTGTAATGTTAGGTTAAGGTATTGGCTAACAAGAAAAGTTGAAGAATTCAAACAAAGAATTTGCCACTTTACCTAAAATTCAACTAACCAAAACTGAATAAGAGTGTCCAGATCCTTCCTTCAATTCACCCATAATTTCCAATGTTGTATAAACTTCCCCATACATAATATGCATTGAACTCAACAACAACAAAATGATGAACTTCCCTTTTAATTCACTTTTAAACCCAATTCCGTAAATATGAGTATATCTTTTTCTACTCAAGGGTACCCCACACTTGAATTTTTCTATATTCACTACATCAAAATTGACTAATAGAAACCACAAAACTCATCAAACTTTCATCATCATTTTTTTTTCATCATTATTTTTCTTTTTCTCTTTTTTTTTTGGGGTACCCAAAGTCTAGAATTTCTTATACCCATTTTTTCTAATGAGGGAAAGTTTAACACCATACTAAATAATACCCATAAAATTCAGCATTTCTTCTCACACTTCCACTATTTCAACAATATATACCCTTATTCAACTTTCAATGATATTCCAACCCAATCCTAGAGTGGCCAATTCTTAGAAACGGGTAGGCAAAGGCATTTAGGCTAAATGGTAAAATAATAGTGTAACAAGAAAATTTCGTAGTACGCTTTTAGCATACTAAATCAGCTCAACGGGGCTAGCAATGGAAATAACGTATAAAGGTAGGTTTAAAGCTGTTTAAAAGTGGCTATCAAAGAACAAATTGCCTTAATCATGTCCTAAACTTGTTTAAGTTGTTATCATGTTTCGAAGGGTGATGAGGAAGGTTCTAATTATCCTACCATTCCTTCACTCAAAAACTCTTACGCACCGGATTTTTTTCAAATTTTTACAAACAAGCCTATAGTGCATAAAAGATTGGAAATCACAAGATATATGACCGATTGAGATTCAATTTGCTTCTAAAACATCCAACTACTCGTTTGCCAAGATCAGTTTTTAAGATAGACTATTCTCCAATTAAAGTTCAAAACATTCACAACAGGAATAACTGAGGTTAAGCTAGACTAAGATAAGGATATTTAGGCAACAGCAATAAAGTGCAAATAAACTAAAAACAGAACTAACCATGCATCATACATCAATGGAATGGCTGTTAATTACATATATAATGCAAAATTAATGTCTCCTACCCCCCACATAAAAACTTGCTGTCCCCAGCAAGTAATAATATTACAGATCAGAAAGAAAAATAAAAATAAAATAAACAAAAGGCAAAACAAAAGATAAGAGTTCTCCCTGATCATAGATCGGATGGTGGTGGCGGTGGCGGAAAATGTGCATCAAATCTAGAAGTCAAAGATGCCAGGCCATAAAGCACTTGCTCCATCTGAGATTGGAGCTCAGTCTGGGTAGCGGAGATACTATCCATTTGCTCCATCAGAGCGCCATATTGCGCTTGCCCAAACTGATGGGGTGCTTGTGCAGGGGGATCCTGTGGCTCAGCCTCTTCACCCGCCTCCTGTGGCAGTCCGCCTAAACCCCGCTCCACCCCTTGCAGATATTCATCTCTGGCAGACAACCGGTATCCATCTGCGGTGGTGGCATCCTTGACTATCACTTTCATATTTTGCAGCATCTTATCATCAATGACTGAAATCGATGATAGAATTTTTCCCCTGCCAAAGTCATGATGAACCCGCTTTGCAATCAAAGTCACAAAACCCCCCAGCGCTACTTTCCTGACCTTCTTCGTGTGCCACTGCATTTCTTCTAATTTGTGCCAGAAATGGGTAGCACCATTAATCCTAACACCCCTTACCATGCAGGCAAGAAAAAGGGCTTCGGGCAGGTTTACCTGACCTGCGGAGTCCACATGGCTCAGAAGAGATAGGGAGAAGAAGCGGTGGATGATTCGCAATGTGTGATCAGCCAAATGATGAGCCTTCGTCTTCCCCGAGACATACATGGTGGCAGTGGCGGGGTCTCTAATGGTAGCCCAAGCAGTGTCTTTGTCATAGTCATCAAAAGCATCGTGGGTGCGTGGTGGAAAACCCAGAATTTCTGAAAATTCCTGAAAAGACATGTTATACTGTGTTCCCTCTAACCAAAATGAGACTTTACCTGGGTCCTGGGCTGGGTTGCGACCGGGTGTACAAGTGACTGTGGATATGAAATCTCTGGTCAAGTTCGGGTAGACTTTCTCTTGGATTGAGAAGACCTGTTCCCACCCGATGTTCGCAATTAGGTGCTGCATTTGATCCTTTATCCTGAGCTTCTGCAGCAAGTCGAAATCCAGATAAGTGGTGGGGACGTAGGTGCATTTGGTGAATAGAGCATAAACCTCTTTCTTTGGTACCGGTACCCACTTAGGCACCTTCGAAATATCTACGGATTGTGAGCTCGGGGGTGAGCTGATGGAGCCAGAAGCAGATGCTGTACTCTTTCTTTTGGGAGCCACTACATAAAATAGAAAAAGTCAAGTTCAATAGCATGAGATGGCATCAACAGCAATGTATTTGAAAAATACAGCATACGGGGAAATTGAAGCTAACTTGGGGCAATCTCCTAATTCCAATTGAATAACATAAAAGATACACGAATGCAAGTAGAATTTAAATGAACAGAAGCATAATTCAGCAAAATATGTGAGCAAGTGCAGTCTTAAACCCACAAAATGCATATAAAAGTGTAAGAGAATTCGAGCTACTGTCAACAGGAAAATTGATGAATGGGAACAACACTCTCATTCGAACAATATTGCGAAAGAATCTTGGCATTTCAAATGGCAGGAATTGGAGAAAAACAAGAAAAGCATTCATTCAAACATTCAGTCGAACACCTGGTATGCAGATAAGTTACTGATGAAATTGAAGCTCAAAGATGATACCAAGAACCCACAATGTCAACAATCAGTCATGACAATACAGATTAAACAATTAAAATAAGTCAATTTCCATTATGAACCAAGAATTGGTAGAAAAATTGCAATTTAATCCTATACACATGCTTGCCCTAACATCCCAACCCAACTCGTTCCAAATAAAGAAAACAACTTGAAATGGGGGAGTAAGAATGTAAGGGATGCATAGCTTGAATCGAAAAATCGCAAAGAAGAAAAAGAAAAGCATCGGCACAAGAATCGCATCTATCACAGCCATGGACATCCACTGGAACAGGGGACGCTGGGAGGAAGAAAGATAAAAATAAATGAATGTAAATAAAATGAAAAAGGAAGAGAAAATACTTACTTGTTGGAGGAAATCCGGAGTGATGGTCTAAAGAGAGAAAAGAGACACAAGGAATGCAGAGAGAAGTAAATCGTGCTCGGTGAGAGTGAAAGAGGTGTGAGAAAGTGAGAAATAACAAATAGAAAACTTGGATTTTAAAACTTCTTTTCGTTGGTCACGGTCACAATGAGTTTCATTGTGGCCGTGACATAACCCAGTTTGAAAATAGAATGTCACTCACTCTACCTCACGGTGACAATGAAATTCATTGTCACCGTGAGGTGTACATACCTCATAACAGAATGTATCTTATTTTATCTCACGGTGACAATGAATTTCATTGTCACCGTGACATGTGCACACCTCAAAACAGAATGTAACTTACCTGATGGTCATGGTCACAATGAGTGTCATTGTGACCGTGACATGTGCATCAACCAGAATCCAGAATGCATCCTCCTTTGGTCACGGTTACAATGAAATTCATTGTGACCGTGGCCACCTGCACACTTGCACACATTCATCAATTTCTCTAAATCTCTTGATACAATTGCTTTGAATCTTTTCCAACAAAACATAATTTCTCCTCTAAACCTAAAATTTACAAAATGAAACAAGATTAACTTCCTAGACAAAATACCATTAAATGATAAAGAGAAATAAAGATAAGAAGTAGTTCTGCATTTCACAAGTCCGCAGCTGGACTTTTAAAACCATTAAGGATCTATAAGAGTGACGATCGTGGAAGCATTATCAAACGAAGATGTAAAATAAGGCTTCACACGATGTCCATTGACCTTGAATTCTGTCTCACCCCTTGGGTGTTTCAGCGTTACCACTCCAAACTTGTTCACAGCCACTACTTGATATGGTCCCTTCCACCTCGACTTCAACTTACCAGGGAATAATCGCAGCCGACTGTCATAAAGAAGTACATGCATCCCAGGCACAACTTCCTTCCGAACTAACTTCCGATCATGCCGCTTCTTGGTGATGTCCTTGTATTTGGTGGCATGATCATAAGCCTAGAATTGGTGCTCCTCAAGTTCATTCAGCTGCAAAGACCTGCACTTTCCTGCATTCTCAAGGTCAAAATTTAGAAATTTGGTAGCCCAATAGGCTTTATGTTCTAATTCCACCGGAAGATGACAGGACTTCCCATAAACCAGCCTAAAGGGGGACATCCCTATTGGCGTCTTGAAAGCAGTCCTATAGGCCCATAAAGCTTCGTCTAACCTAAGGTACCAATCTTTCCTAGAGGAATTTACCGTCTTTTCTAAAATGGACTTTAATTCCCTATTTGACACTTCCACTTGACCATTAGACTGAGCATGATATGGGGTTGTGACTTTATGCCTAACGCCAAATTTCTTTAATAAAGCATTGAATTGGTGATTAACAAAATGTTTACCACCATCGCTTATAATGGCTCTAGGAGCTCCATAACGGGTAAAAATATATTTTCTTAAAAATTCTAACACAATTCGTGCATCACAAGTCCTGGTAGCTACAGCTTCGACCCATTTACTAACATAATCCACTGCTACCAGAATATATTCAAACCCGTATGAAACCGGAAAAGGTCCCATGAAATCTATTCCCCAAACATCGAATAATTCAACCTCAAGCACATTTGTTAAGGGCATCTCATCACGTTTGGATATATTTCCTACCCTTTGGCATCTATCACAACTTTTCACATAAAATTGGACATCTTTAAACATTGTTGGCCAATAAAAACCAGAAGACAGAATTTTCATTACCGTTCTATTCGGCCCATGATGTCCACCAGCTTCTCCACTGTGACAAGCTGTGATGATTGCACTGGTCTCCGCATCTGAGATACACCGTCTTAACACTTGGTCAGCGCATAATTTGAAAAGGTAGGGATCATCCCATATGTAGTGTCTCGCATCCGCACGCAATTTCTTCTTTTGCTGCCATGAAAAATCCTTTGGCATAAAGCCCCTTGCAAGAAAATTAGCGATATTAGCAAACCAAGGTACAGAGTTTTCACAGGAAAATACAGCACAAATATGCTCATCGGGAAATAAATCTAAAATTTCCCCTTTTTCAATACGATCATTTTCCAATCTGGACAGATGATCTGCCACAAAATTCTCAGCGCCCTTCTTATCCTTAATTTGCAAATCGAATTCCTGCAATAAAAGCACCCATCGAATCAGCCTCGGTTTTGATTCCTTCTTTGCGAATAAATGCCGCAAGGCTCCATGATCCGACCACACCACCACTTTTGCACCCAGCAAATACGGCCTGAACTTTTCAAATGCATACACTATCGCCAGAAGTTCTTTCTCTGTGGTGGTGTAATTTACCTGTGCTCCTGTCAAAGTGTGACTAGCATAATATATGGCATAAAAAATCTTATCTCTTCGTTGTCCAAGCACTGCCCCTATTGCAAAGTCACTAGCATCACACATTAGTTCGAACGGCAAATTCCAATCCGGAGATATAATCACCGGAGCTGAAATCAGTCGTTTCTTTAAAGTTTCAAAGGCTAACATACATGCACTGTCAAAAATAAAAGGAGCATCTTTCATAAGTAAATTATACAAGGGTTTTGCAATTTTTGAAAAATCTTTAATAAAACGCCTGTAAAACCCTGCATGTCCTAAAAAACTTCTTATGCCCTTAACATTTGTCGGAGGTGGTAATTTTTCAATTACTTCAACTTTGGCCTTATCTACCTCTATCCCATTCTCTGAAATTTTATGTCCTAGCACTATTCCCTCTCTCACCATAAAATGGCATTTTTCCCAATTCAATACCAGGTTAGTCTTTTCACACCTCCCTAGTACTAGATCAAGATGCTGTAAACAGCTCTCAAAATCAGCCCCATATATGGTGAAATCATCCATGAATACTTCCATAAATTTTTCTATAAAATCATTGAAAATGGCCATCATACACCGCTGAAACGTAGCCGGTGCATTACATAACCCAAAAGGCATTCTCCTATATGCAAATGTGCCATATGGGCAGGTAAAGGTTGTTTTCTCCTGATCCTCAGGGTCTATTGGAATCTGCATATATCCCGAATACCCATCTAAAAAACAGTAAAACCTATTACCCGCTAACCTCTCTAACATTTGGTCAATAAAAGGCAAAGGAAAATGGTCCTTCCTAGTGGCATTATTTAAACGTCTGAAATCAATGCAGACTCTCCAACCCGTAACTGTACGAGTTGGAATTAACTCATCTCGTTCATTCTTTACCACTATCATTCCCCCCTTTTTAGGCACACATTGCACAGGACTTACCCACTTACTGTCAGAGATAGGGTAGATAATACCTGAGTCTAGGAGTTTAAGTACCTCCTTCTTTACTACCTCTTGCATGACTGGATTGAGTCGCCGTTGAGGCTGAGCTACCGGCTTGCACTCCTCCTCCATTGGGATCCTATGTGTACAGTAGCTTGGGTCAATTCCCTTCAAATCTGAGGTCTTCCAGCCAATGGCTCCCTTGTGCTTTTTCAGCACCTCTAGCAGCATCGTCTCTTCTGCACCTGACAAAAAAGAAGAAATAATTACTGGTTTACTCTCATTTTCTAAAAACACATACTTCAAGTGAGAGGGAAGAGATTTAAGTTCAGAATTTGAATCCCCCTCTTTAGGATCAATTTTCTCCTTGTTGTCGTCTATCTCCACACTTGCTATCTCTTGTCCCCTCATCTCTTCTTCACATTCTTCTCCCTCCACTGAATGTAATAGACACTTATTTTCTGAATCAGCTCCCAATTCTTTTTCTTGCACTTCCTCCACACAATCATCTATTACATCCACAAAATATATAGACTCTTTCACATCTCCAGATGGGTATTTTTGAGCCTTGTTCATATCTACCACCAACTCCTCACCATTAAACCTTAGGGTAACCGTTTGACCATTAACATCTATCAACGTCTTGGCGGTATTTAAAAATGGCCTCCCCACAATCAATGGCACCTTGTGGTCTTCTTCCATCTCCATCACCACAAAGTCCACTGGAAAAATAAATTTTCCCACCTTCACTAGCAGATCCTCAATCAATCCCTTTGGTCTCCTCACGGACTTGTCTGCTAGTTGGAGTCTCATTCCTGTCTCCCTAAGCTCTCCAAGATTCAGCTTCCTGCATATCGAATAAGGCATTAAGTTTATGCTTGCACCTAAATCACATAAAGCATTACCGTAGAAATCTTCACCAATAACACGTGGAAGAGTAAAGCTACCTGGATCTTCCAGTTTCTCAGGAATCTTGTTCATAATAATAGCACTGCAATTTTCTGTTAGTTGTACAGTCTCATGCCCTTCTAATTTCTTTTTATTAGAACAGAGTTCTTTCATGAATTTAGCATAGTTAGGCATATGAGCTAAAGCTTCAGCAAATGGTAAATTTATGTGCAGTTTCTTAAACATCTCTAGAAAACTAGCTTTTTGCTCATTTTTCTTTTCCTGTCTAGCAATAGCAGGAAATGGCAGTTTATTAATATCAAGATCCTCTATCTTAGGATTAACAATACTCTTTCCCTTGTCACTTTTAGGAGCATTTTCATTAACTTCTAACTTAGAGTTAGAGTTACTTACCGTCTGTGTCGGCTCCTCCTTTTCTGATAAAAGATTTTTACCTTGATCATCTTTCGGTTCCACCCCCTTACCACTCCTCAGTGTAATTGCCTTAGCCTCCCCTTTTGGATTTCGGTCTGCATTTGAAGGAAATGTTCCTGGTTGCCTCTGGGATATAGAATTTGCAAGCTGTCCCACTTGAGTCTCCAAATTTCTTATGGAGGTATCCTGGTTTCGGTTCCACTGCTCTTGAGACTTCCATCTAGACTCTTGATTTACCATGAATTGCTGTTGGTTATTCATAAATTGCTGTTGACTGTTAATGAATGTAGCCAACATGTCTTCCAGATTTGGGTTTCTCTCTTGAACAGGTGGCCTGGGTTGATAACCCGGTGGGTGGTACTGCTGCCCTTTGGTTTCTGAGGAGGTGGATATGGTGGTTGATATGGCTGCCCGTGGTTTTGATGGATGTTTTGGTTGAAGGGAGCTCTTACTTGCAGATTAGAGGATGAAGCATTTGGATTTCCATCTTTCCAGGAGAAATTTGGATGATTTCTCCATCCCGGGTTATATGTGTTACTGTAAGGGTCATTCCTTCTGAAATCTCCCACAGCATTGACATCACCCATTGATCCTCCACTTTCTTGCCCACCTTGCTCCTGTTCATACCATCCACTCTCTTGGCCCACAGCAGCTACATTCTGCACTTTTAAACTACTCATCTCCTTCCTCATAGATTCCATCTGTGCCTTCAGCATCGATACCTCATCCACAGCATGTATCCCCTGTCTTCTCGGAACTGCTCTAGGATTAGACCATTGAGCATCATTAGCTGCCATTTCATCCAGTAATTGAAAAGCTTCCTCTGGTAACCTGTTCATAAATGACCCTCCTGATGAAGCATCTAATAAGGATCTTGTCTGTGGTGTAACCCCAGAATAAAAGGTGGTCATCAAATGGTAAATTACTATCTCATGGTGTGGACAGCTTCTCAACAGTCTTCTAAACCTTTCCCAGGCTTCATAAAAGGGCTCCTCACTCATCTGACTAAAGCCTAATATACTATTTCTGATGTTCGCAGTCTTCGTGGGAGGGAAGAATCTCATCAAAAATTTTTCTTGCAACTGATCCCATGATCTAATTGACTGTCTAGGTAGCATTTGCAGCCATTAACGAGCTTTTCCAATCAATGTAAAAGGGAACAGCTTTAATCTTACCGCGTCAGATGACACTCCAGGAATTTGAACCGTATCACTGATCTCTAAGAAAATGTCCAAATGTTGTGCAGGATCTTCGACATCTGCACCCGAAAACTGATTTCGTTGTACCATACCGATGGCGGCTGGTTTAAGTTCAAATTGCACTCCCCTGGGCAGCACAATTGTCCTATTATCTTCATTCCATCTAGGCACCGCATAGTCCCTAATTGTCCTTTGCCTAGGGACCTCTTCTCTATTATGCCCCGGATTCTGATTTTGTGCCCTCAGCACTTGTTCATTTTCGGGAGGAATTTCACCAATAGGAAGCCGATTTTCTTCCATGTTATTAATCCTGTTGGCTCTTAATTGTTGGTGTAAAGTCCTCTCGATTTCAGGATCGTAAGGTGCTATTTGTTCCTGTCTTCTTCTGCTCATACACCTTCAACAACCACCTGAAAAGAATAAAGAATAAATAAAAATAAGATAAAATAAAATAAAATAAAAATAAAAACACACACAAATAATAATCAAGACTTAAAACAACGCCAGTCCCCGGCAACGGCGCCAAAAACTTGACCGGTGGCTAGCAAGTATACTAGATCAGCTAGTAATATAATGGAGTAAAATTAAGACTCCGAGTTATCGTACCCAAGGGACTGAACACGCAAGTTATGAAAATTGAATGTATGCTAAAGAATTCCCAGTTATTGAATTGATTTAATTATGACTAAACTAAAACTAATAAATTAATCGACTACTGTAATGGTTAAGTAAAAATAAATTAAATGACAGTAAAACTAGCAAAGATTAGAATTAAATGAAAACAAGAAAAGATATCAAATTATAAAAGCGTTGTTCAAGTTCACTCATCCACCCCTTACCCAAATATGAATAAAATCAATCTATGAATCTTATATGAAAGAAAACGGGATAACCCTCTTAACCCAAGCGTCCCATTCCGGAGCAAGCTATTCTAATCGCATAACGTCCCATTCCGGAGCAAGTCATACAACTAGCCTAATCACAGGTCTAAAATCCTAGGTTCGGTTTGCTTTCCCATTCCGAAGTCAAACATCCCAAAACCTCATTATTTCACTCATCACTCAAATCTTAAATCATAAAATCCTGTCCATTTAGATTCCCATTCCGGAGTAGTCTAAACACCACAGCAAACATGATAGAAAATTCTGAGAATAAAATACATTCATGGCATCCACTTAACAAATTCAATCACCAACATAAACATATGAAATAAATCATTCATCATATCTGGAAATTGAACTGAAAAACGAAATTCCATAAAGAATCAATAAGAACCAGCAAAATAAACCAATCTTTCATACATAAACTCAAAAGATGTTCATCATTCACATTATAGGTATAGGAGATTCAGAGATCCCCCGAACAACTAAACGACTACTCACAATCCATTACAAAATCAAAAGAGTAAAAGAAAGAATAACCCCTGAAATTCATTGAGAAAATCCCGGTTGAATTGCTCGATCTTCGATCTCTTTCTTCAAATCTTCAATGGAGACAATAACTAAAATTCTGGAAAAACTAAGAACTAGCAAAACTCTTGAAATTAAACTATGAGACTAAAGCAAATTAACCTCAATTACTGATTGAAAAACCAAAGAACTAATTGAAAAAAAAGAGTTTAGAATAGAATGATAACTTTGAAAAACTCAGCCGCAAAACAAAGAACAAAAACTAGCTAAAATTTTTCGGAACCCTAGCCAAATAGAAAGCTACGAATTTATACTTCCAGAGGGGTCACGGTGGCAATGAATTTGGTTGCCACCGCGATCTATCGGGAATTTCAAATCCTTTTCCGCACAGGAGATTGGTCACGGTGACAATGAATTTCATTGTCACCGTGAGGTCTTCACAGTTTAGCTTCTGTCCACGAACTAATTATCTCACGGTCACAATGGAATCCATTGTGACCGTGAGGTACGTGCTTCCTTGATTCTGCCTTGCTAAATTGACATGTCACGGTGACAATGAATTTTGGTTGCCACCGTGAGGTCTTCAACCTTTGCATTCTGCCCACTTGATAATTATGTCACGGTCACAACCATTTTCATTGTGACCGTGACCCATGTGACTTTCATTTTGCCTGCAATCTCCTTATGTCACGGTCACAACCAATTCATTGTGACCGTGACCTCTTGAGCAAAAATCTACAAAGGCACGAAATTAAAATCAAAATGCTTCCTAAAATGAATCAAAACTTCAATTTGGCTAAAATTAACAAAATTAACATAAAAGAAACATAAC
This sequence comes from Excoecaria cochinchinensis, assembly GCA_947683425.1. Lineage (NCBI taxonomy): Eukaryota > Viridiplantae > Streptophyta > Magnoliopsida > Malpighiales > Euphorbiaceae > Excoecaria > Excoecaria cochinchinensis. The sequence continues at coordinate 24,958,798 of CANTUQ010000092.1, read as the reverse complement.
TTAACATTAAACACAACTAAACACCCAAAAATCACACTAAAACACTATGAAAACTAAACACTATATTGAAGTTATCACTTAGTCAAGTTATACAAGTAAATACAAAACATACCAATACACTTATAGGGTTAGTTCCCAAACCTCATCGCCTAAGCTCCTAGCGTTCACTTAGCACTTGTTTCCCCAATCTTCGCTTTTCCCTTGTCTTTCTTTACTCCTTCCTCTACAAATACCATTCCAATTCCCAAAATTGAACACAACCATCAATTCCATTCTTTCTTAATTCATTGTATAAGAAAGAGTAGAAGATAAAAAGAAATCAATTACTAAACCACTTACCTTCCAATTTTAACCACTTAATCCTAGTCTACAAAGCAACAATTCATAGAATCAACTTAACACTTCCGAGGAAATCACATGGAAAGAAGAAGTAGAGAGAGCTGAATTGCAAAAAATGGAAATGGCTGGAAATATGCACTCATGGTCCTTTCTCTCTCATCAACACAATATATATGCATGTAGATGGTGGTGGTGGCAGCACAATGAAGTGCCACCAGAATTCCGCTCACAATTCTGCCTCTCAATTAATTTAGTTAATCTCCACTTAGATGTTAGTTAATCCACCATTATCCCAATCGTGTAAAATTATAGCTTAGCCACTAAACTTTCCTTTAACTTTTCAATTAGATCCTTCTTTTATTACAATCAAGTCCCAAATCACACAATCAATTCACACACACCCCCAATTAAACCATATACAACTAGGGTACATTTTCGGCCATTACACCTGGCGGCATTTTGGTGGATAAATTGTAATTTTCTTAACGTTTATCCTTAGGATAAATATCAAAGATTTGATTTTATCTTTTAAAAGATAATTTGAATTCAAAAGATTTCATTTTATCTTCTAAAAGATAATTTGAAATCGAAAATATTTCATTTTATCTTTTAAAAGATAGTTTGAATTCAAAAAAGTTTTATTTTATCTTCTAGATTTGATTTTATCTTCTAAAAATCTTTTTGAATTCGAAAAAGGTTTAATATCTATCTCTAAGGATAATTTAAATTTTAAAAAGATTTAAATTTTTTATCTTTATCTTCAGTTATCTTATAAATAGAAGGCTGGGGATCAAGATAAGGGGTTGGATTCTGTACTAACCATTATTTCGGTAATTTTAACATTTTGACATGATATATCTAAGCTAATATAAAAAAATGGATTGATTCATTTTAATTAATCCGTTTTATCTCTTTATTTGCTTTGTTGGTAATTCATTGCATGAAAAATGAACTAAAAATGTGAAATCTTGGATTTGAGTTAATTTTTCCCCATTTTTGAGGTCTGGAGATGACCGATGGGTTGAAGGCCTTACCGATGGCCATTGCAAGGAACTCCTTCCTCCCATTAGTCACCTTAGGGACGGCCGTCGCTCGCCCCTTTGGCTGTCCCTGGTCCTCTTTCTTTCATTTTTTTGGTCATTTTCATTCCTTTTCTGGCTTATATTCATTTTAGGCCATTCATTTCCATATTCCCTATTATTTGAATTATTTATTTTTACTTATGACATTTTATTTTGCTAACATGTTACTTTATTTTTTGTGAGTTTTCTTTAATTTGTTGAATATTGGATGCTGGAAGGGAAGGATCAACTGCAATAATTTGGAAACATCGCTTTAATTCATTTTTTGTTTCCCCTTTTTATTTGAGTTATCTAATCTCTTCAATTTTTATTCATTATTATGAATGTCATTTCTTTTGCTCGTTAAAAAAAAGAACCTAAAGGTTTTTACAAATAAAAGGAGAATTTCTTTATTAAAAAGGGATCAATATCCTGATTTTCCTCCAAAATGCCTCATAAAAATCATTTTCATAATCACGTATATGAGGGAACCAATGTTCTCGACTTGAATAAATATCCCGTTTGGTGGTTGATTTCTATTTCTCTTCATTTGAATTGGGAGTTGTATTCTGCCCCTAGTTTTATTATAAATTAATGTACTGTTATCTACTTTATTCTAAATTTACCTTATTTACAGCTGCTATTATATGATTGATTTACGTTTTAATAATTGCATTAAAACGTATGAGAAAAGGAATGGAATTTTAATAACAAAAACTCACTTGCAACTTTGACCAAGGTATGAATAAGAGTGAAGTCTCGAACTCTCTCCGGTCTTAGGCTTCACGAGGTTAAATGAACCTTTTCAATATTCTATTGGGAAGGGAATTCCAAAATGTCTCCTATTGCCCAAAATAGACTTACACGCATCGTCTTAGGCTGCTTGAGGTTAGATGAACCTTTCAAATATTTTATTAGAATGGAAATTGCAAAATATCTCTTATTGCCCAAAATAGACATATACGTATTGTCTTAGGCTCAGTGAGGCTAGATAAACTTTTCCAATATTTTATTGGGTGGCAACTCCAAAACACCTCTTGTTGCCCAAAATAAATGCCCTTGTAATCCTTACAAGTTCTATGAACCTCTCTCGAACTCCCTAAATGCGAGTTTTTTGGGCTTTCAGGGTTCAGCCTGCATCACTGTGGTGACTCCGCTGGGGAAACTAGTAGAGACTTCACTTCGAAAGTACCTTTGTTAAAACATATAATTGAGTTTTAATTTAAAATTTCATCCCCTTTCAAAGCTGCATAGAATTTTATTAGAACTATAGATCTATGCTAGTTTGGTCCTTCTTTAACCTCGGTGTGTTTCCAAAGCGTAACCCTAGGAATAATCACCAGCCCAAGTCTAGTACCATTTTGGTATGTCAAATGATGACCCGACCGGTCTCTATGCTCATAACGAGCTAGACCTATTGGCAGGGATTATGCTTGGGTAGCCCAAAAGTATCATTATCCTGACTAAAGCCCATGTAATAAAAATAGATACTTCCCCTAGGTGGTATGAACCATAATACCATACTTCCTGTATGGACTACTATGTATTAGACAAACCCAGATAAATTGGATGGTTACCTAATCAAAGGCTTTTATGCCCCGATAGGCCCATGTTCATTTTTTTGGACTGCCTAAATACACAATGATCAAAAGCCATATGTATGCACTTTAAATTAAGATATGTTATGCTGCTGGTTTATCACCATACACCATATGCATCCATTGGGTCCCCTGATGACCCATGGATTAAGCCCAGGAAAGAGAAAACGTGATCTCGTGTGTGGGAGTAACAAGGTTGGGAGGATCTACTTACTTGTATGTGGTTGTGGATGCTGCATTAAAGCACGGCCATGCATCATATGTCATTCATGCATCATCCTAATAGACTATGTTTAACAGCCATCATAGATCCATCCAGGTGTTCCAAAGGTCCCGGTGGACGACTGGCTAGAAATTTATTCTTTGAACTATCAGAAAGGGTAAAATACTCGGAGTCACTCTCAGAAAGCAGCAAATCTACCTCCTCCCAATTCTCAATAGAAAGCCCACCAAGAGAGGCAGATGCAACTAGCACCATAATTGTCGAGGAAGTAGGTAGGAGGCTAGAGGAATTTAAAAATCAGACAATGGCCATGATGGGGAATCTAACAGCAGCCATGGCACCACCTGCTGGGCCAAACTCAATTGCCCCCCTGGTAGGACAGAATAAATGGGGGGCAGTTAGGGAAGATCCTCCTGAGGAGGTACGCCCGCCACCAGTAGATCTCAAGCTACTACATCCTCAGGCTAGAAAAAAGTTGAAGCCCACAGGCTGGAGAATGATTATGTGGAAGATGAGTATGAAGAACCCATAGTAGAGAGAGGAAAGACACCTCAGACAGAAGAGGTTATATGAAAGAAGATGAAAGAGAAGTTCGAGGCAATGTCTCATTTGTTGACAGTCAGAAAGGGGATGAATCTCGAGGATAAGGAGCTGGAGGGAGAGGATCTGATCCCTCAGAATTTCAAAATTCCTGATGTCCCCGAAATTTGACTGTATATCGGACCCCACTGCACATGTGAAACAATACTCCCTGGTGACGAAGGGTACAACCCTGATCAAAAGGCAGAAGGTAGAATATTTATGCCTAAGTTTGATGGGGCCCGCAGTTGACTGGTATCACGGGCTCAATAGGAAAACTAAAGAAGACTGGGACCTACTGACAGAAGAGTTCCTTAGGTAGTATGACTATAGTACAAGGATGGAGGTAACTCTAAGAGATTTAGAACTGTTGCAGGAAAAGTCAGGGGAGTCGTTTTATGAGTATTTGACCTGATGGAAAAACCGCATGATGGAGATAAAGAGAAAATCGGACACTCCAGATCAGATTAGGCTTTTTATCAAAAATGCTAGCCCATATCTGAAAGATGGGTTAAAGATGAAGGGATTGAAGGACTAGGAGTCTCTAAAGGATATAGCTATAGAGGTTGAAGGTGAATACTTGGCGAGGAGGACAGGTAGTGAGGCTTATTCCAAAAGGAGCAATAGCAACCAGGGAGCAAGCAGACCAACGAGCTCTAGTAGTGGTAATAGGATAGGCAAAATAGCTGAGGTCTCAGCCACAAGAGTCGGTTAGAGGCACTTTTCAAACTTAGGGAGGTCTCTCTTCTGGGTGCTAAAAAGGCTAATGAAGGAGGGAAAGTTATAGCCTTTAGTACCTAGACCTGCCCAAAGCCAAGACAACCGGGACATAAGAAGGACAAGTATTGTGCCTACCAACAGTATACCGGGCATACTACTGACAATTGCAAGACGTTGAGGCATGCCATTCAGGATCTGATTGACTCTAAATAGATCACTGATCCAGAAAAGAGAGGCAACCAGAAGAAGCCTAGGTATAACAATGTGCCCTTGCCTATTTTTATGATTGAGTCAGGGCTACCCGAGTGGTACGTGTTTAAAGATTTGTTTGGAGATGAAAACGTTGCTATCACTTGCCTTGAGGAGGCAAGTGAAAAAGGGATTCCCATGGTAACAATAGATTGTTGGTCCACTAGTGAGAGTGGAAGTGAAAATGATGATGAGGAATTTGCTGACCCTTGGGGTTTAGAAGATGAAGGAAAAGAGATCGGAGCAGTGACTCGAAGTGAAATGGTAGTTCCGGATGTAGAGAAGCCACAAGATCTTGTGGCGGTACGCACGGAGAAGGATCCGGAGGAGGATCAAGTTGTGAAGCAGTTAAAAAGAACGTCGGCTTAGATATCGATCTGGGATTTATTGAGGCAATCCCCATTGCATACGCAGAAGTTAGTAGAGGCCTTATGCGAGTCCATGGTGGCAACCACAATTTCCCTAATAGAGTTGTTGGACATTATGAAAGGGAGTGCTAGAGAGAATGTGGTTTACTTAGATACTGATTTGCCGGCAGAAGGCCGTAACCATAACCGTCCTTTGTATATAAGGGCACAAATCGATGAAAGGCACACACCCTGCATTATGGTAGATGACGGTTCTTCTATAAATGTATGCCCTTTGGTGGCAATGTCAACTTTTGGAGTGAATAAGGACATGTTAAGCAAGTTAGATCTTACGATCATCGCCTACGACAACTCCCAAAGGCAAGCATCAGGGACTTTCAAAGTAATGGTCAAGACCGGGCCGATAGAGACGGAGGTCGAGTTTGTATTTCTTTTTATCCCAACCAATTTTTTAGCACTGTTAGTTAGGCCATGGTTCCACAAGTTGGGAGGGGTGCCATTTACCTTGCACTAGATCATAAAAATCTAACATGAGGGGCAAGTAGTGACAATCAGAGATGCAAGGGAAAATCAGGTATCCATATTGGAGATTGCAAGGCAACCCTTCAATGGGTTGCATGTGGTTGTGATAAATGAGGAAGATGACATTATAGGGAGCCCTCAAGTGGTGAATATATTAAAGAGGATGTCCTTCCTTCCCGGAGCTGGTTTGGGTAAGAACTCCCAGGGGCCGTAAGCAGCCATCACAGCGAGAGGTCAGAAGGATCGAAGGGGCCTCGGGTATAAGGGAACAATGATGATGAGTAAGAAGGCAACTTGTAAGATCCCTTACATTAAGGAGAGATTTATGTCAGCCACCTCAGTGTGTGCTTATGCTGGAGAAGTTGAACCCCAGTGGATAGACAGGGAAGGTCGTGCCAGGATTTAAGGTTTTTAACGACGTCTTTAATTGGGACATTGAATTTATCAAGCTAGTAGAGGGCTTTTGGGATGAAGAAATTATGACCTAGGAATTGTTTGGGACTGAGATGTGCCCGAGGAGATTTTCACTGAGAGGTTGATGGCCACCCAAGTGAAGGGCAAGGAGAAATTGAGAGATGAAGCTGCAGGTGCAGAGAAGCAAGATGAAGTTTCACAGGGGGTTTCTACAGAGACCCCAAAAAGCCAGGATGTTACCTAATTATCGGCTGCAATGTCTGCATCGACAGAGAAAGAAGACAATAGCAATTTAGATTTTCTTTTTGTTCTAGAACTATTTGATGATGTCTATGCTATTTCCAATTCTATTAATAATATGAAAAATTTTGCTTACTTGTGTGATGTTTCTGATGATTTGATTATGCATAATCATGATCATGACTCATTTATATTTGACATTGATTCAACTAATGCCACTCTATTTAATCTCGGAACTTTGGAAAACCAATGGAAATCTTGGTAGCATCTAACGTAACTCATGAAGAGAGATTAAAATTTGAGAGAATCTTAAAAAAGTATAAAAAAGTCTTCGCCTGGACCTAAGAAGACATGCCAGGAGTGGACCATGAAATCACTGAACATGCTATCCGAACATATCCTGATCATAAACCAGTCAAACAAAAGCTTAGGAGACTCAGGCCGGAATAGGCAGAAAAGGTTAAAGAAGAAGTTCACAAACAGATTGAGGCCAAGTTTCTTATTAAAGTGCAATACCTGACTTGGTTGGCCAACTTCGTCTCAGTGGCCAAGAAGAATGGGAAAGTATGCATATGTGTTGACTATCGGGATTTGAACAAAGCATGTCCAAAAGATGACTTTGCTTTGCCTAAAATCAATGTTTTAGTAGATAGTGCAGCAACTTGTATGATGTACAACTTTGTGGATGGATACGCTAGGTACAATTAGATCCTCAACAAGATAGCTGATCGGATTAAGACAACCTTCATAACTGAATGGAGCACAATCGCCTATAGGGTAAAGTCATTTGGTTTGAAGAATGCATGTGCAACCTATCAAAGGATGGCTACTAGGGTCCTCGATTACTTGATCCATAAAGAGGTAGAAGTATATGTCGATGACATGATGATCAAGTCGACTACTAGAGAGGGTCACTTTGAGGCCTTAGAGAAATTCTTTCAAAGGATCGATAAATATAACCTGCGGTTGAACCCTAAAAAATGTATTTTTGGAGTTACCTCGGGAAAGTTTTTGGGACATGTTGTTAGTCAAAGAGGGATTAAAATCGATCCGAATAAAGTCAAAGCCATTAGGGAAATGCTAGTGCCTCAGAAAGAAAAGGATGTCAGAAGCTTCTTGAGAAAATTGTAATATATTAGCATGTTTATCGCCAAGCTCACTTCGATTTGTGAACCGATCTTTAAGTTGCTCAGGAAAGACCAGCCGGTAATATTGAATGATGATTGTCAGTAGGCTTTCAACACCATTAAAGAATATCTATTGAACCCACCGGTTTTGAGACCATCTCAGCCGGTTAAGCCTTTAATCCTATACATAGCAATAGAAGATAGTTCCATAGGTGCCATGATGGCTCAGGATGAATTCAAAGTAGAGTTTGTAGTTTATTACCTTAGTAAGAAGTTTCTTTCTTATCAGATCAAATATATTGAAGTCGAAAAGATTTGCCTAGCGTTAATTTAGGCCTCTAAGAAATTAAGACACTACTTTCATTCCTACAAGGTACAAGCTGTCACTAAGCAGAATCCTCTCAGGTACGTCTAGGAAGCTCCCTTTTTGTTGGGAAAGATAGGAAGACGGCTACTACTCTTACAAGAATTTGATGTTGAATACGTCACCCAAAAAAAATCAAGGGGCGCGTAGTAGCACAATTGTTGGCAAAGCACCCCATCAAAGGAGATCTAATTGAGTTTAACTTCCCAAATGAGAATGTTACAGCCATTGCAGTGTAGGGTTGGCAGTTGCATTTCGATGGAGTAGTTAATAGTAAGTGGGCAGGAGTAGGAATCATTCTAACAACCCCAGATGGTGAAAAACTTCCATTAGCCAAGATGCTAACGTACAAGGCTACTAATAACGAAGCCGAGTACGAAGCTTGTACTTTTGGATTAGAAGCCTTAATAGCCTTGGGGGCAAAGAATGCTGAGGTTTTTGGGGATTCATCACTAGTAATCTACAAGATTTGGGGTGAATGGGCCGTAAAAGAAGAACGATTGATGTCATACGTGAAACACTTAAAGACGTTGAGCAGTCAGTTTGAAGTATGTACCATTCATTTCATTTCGAGGAATGAGAATCAGCTAGTCGATGCACTCGCAACTTTGGTATCGATATGGGATAATCCAGAAGGGGTAGTCATGAAGCCCATCTTGATCTCAAGTTTTAAGAAGCCCAGTTTTGAATCTGATCTAATCATGGAAATTGAAATTATTGATGAGAAGCCGTGGTATAATGATATTAAGAATTACTTAGAAAAGACAGTATTTTCAAAAATTGCTACCGAAAAGGACCAAAGATTGTTCCGTAAACTGTCTATTCAGTTTATCTGTATAGATGGTGTGCTATGCAAATGGCAAGTCGATGGCATTAAGCTAGGATGTTTGGACGAGAAAGAAGCTGAGAAGGTAATGGAAGAAACTCATGCCGAGTTTTATGGAGCCCATATGAATGGTTTAATGCTAGCAAAAAAGATTATGCATCAGGGGTTTTACTGGCTTACGATGGATGCCGATTGCTCAAAATATGTGAAGCAGTGTCAATTGTGCCAACAGTATGCAGACCTGAGGCATTTACTAGTTTCAGAATTGTACAACTTAACATCACCTTGGCCTTTTGCAGCTTGGGGAATATATATTATAGGAGAAATACACCCTAAAGCCTCCAAGGGACATAGGTTCATCATAGTCGCTATCGATTACTTCACTAAGTGGGTGGAGGCCGAATCCTTCAAGAAGATCGATGCCTGGGATATGGCCAAATTCATTGAAAAGAATTTGACATGCATATATAGTCTCCCATAACATATTGTGTCTGATAATGGGGTGCAATTTATGGATGAAACTAAGAAGTTACTCAAGAAGTATGGCGTCAAGCATTATAAGTCTTCTCCATATCGCCCGCAGGCAAATGGGGCAGTTGAAGTGGTTAATAAAAATGTTAAGAAAATCTTGGCCAAAATGGTTAAGAACAACAAGGATTGGGCAGAGAAGTTGCCTTTTGCACTCTGGGGCTATAGAACCACCATCAGAACCTCTACAGGGGCCATGCCTTATTCTTTGGTGTATGGGATGGAAGTAATGTTGCCAGTTGAAGTAGAGCTCAAGTCTTTGAGGGTAGTCATAGAAGCCCAGATTCTGGAAGCTGATTGGGCGCAGCAACGATTACTGCAGTTGAATATGTTAGATGAGTATAAGTTGTGAGCTTATTATCACAACCAAATCTATCAAAAAAGACTTGCTAGGTCATTCGGTAAAAAGGTCAAAAATAATCCACTAAAGGAGGGAGATTTAGTCTTTAAACAAATGAGATCGGGTGTTGCAGACATACGCGATAAATTCAGGCCAATATGGGATGGCCCGTTTGTCCTTAAGAAGTTATTATCTAAGGGAGCAGTGATTCTAACGGACAGTGATAGAAATGAGTTCAACGAACCAGTCAACATTGATAGACTCAAAAGGTTCCATGGCTAAAGACTAAAAATTAAAAGAAGAGAATAGAAGCCTTGTGGGTCAAAAACCGAAAAAAGGCGGCCTTGCTAAAAATGGGTGCCTTGTCAGAGTGAAAATCGAAAAAAAGGCACCCTGGGCAAAATTTAGAGGCTTGAGAGAAAATGTCCAATCAAGAAAACTCGAGATGGCTGATTGGTAACAGGAGTTCGATGCTTTCAAGATCCATTTTGAGATTAAGTGTGATTTTGCATTTTGAATCTATGTTAAATGATATCATGTATGGTGAAATTATTCTAAAATGTACACAATCTTTGCAAAAGATATAAAACAAAGACAATTCAACTCATATGTTCATTATCTTCTAGTTCTTTTACAAAAAGAGAAACATTGTTCATTATTAAATGTATGTAATCTAATAACTATGCTTTGCTACTGCTCTCGCCGACCATATGTCTAAGTCGATGGGTCATGTTAACAATTGCAAGACTAATCACTCACCTCTTGTATGCACTAGTGGAAGCAAAGGAGCAATGCCTAATCGGTGGTATAACAATCTTCACGGGTAGCTGTGTCCAGAGGCTATGAAACTTGGAGGTGAAAATCGAGGATAAGATGCCACCTTCAAAAGATAAAAGGTGCCTCACAACATCTTGAATCCCTCCTAACCGTCGAGCACAATGGGCGGTAATATGAAAGTAGCCTCGTGAAATCCACAAAAAGGAATGCACCCTGAAGAACCATCCAGAGTCACAGAAGAAAGGGGGAGCTAGGGGCACATGAAGTTGATGTCCTCATCTGTCACCTAGCCCAATCAAGCAACACCTTCGTCGGGAGATGCAAATGAATACAACTATTATCGGGGAAGAAAGTGCCTTAGCGAATAATTACTGATTACCCTAGGAGGGGGCTCTGATAGTAGCTTCAGCTTTTCTTATGGCCATAACTAAAAGATAGGAGAGATTAAAAGAAAAAAGCCACTGGAATGGATAGGGTCAAGTCCAGGCAAAAATAAGGCACAGGGTAATGTGAAAATCTGAAAGGAAACATTTCCCGATAAGAAAATCTAGTGTGAAAATCCACAAGGGATGCACTACCTTTTCAAATAATGACATACCTGGAGTAATAAAGGGCTTTCAGTGAAGGCAGCAGAATGGTCGATACAGATAGAATCCAAGCACAGAATGGTCTCGGCAAGAATCAGGGGAAATGGGGAGAGCCCGCGATGGATGCCATCCACAATCCCGAATCGCTGGAAATCACCGATCAACTCCTTAGAAATCACCATCATATATCTGGAGAAGCAATATAGTAGAATAACACTAGCCCGGTATGTAGGTACATCAGAAAAGTCTTCTAGTGCCTCGATCAACGGTTCTAAAGCAAAAATGGCATCTTGGGGAGCCAATCTAGCTGCAGCTGAAGGAGAAATACCTAAGGCCAGTGTGATGTCCCTTGCATGAATCAAACCACAGCTCGGGATGCAAGGTGGTGTGCCAGGAGGAAACCTCGCTCCAATAATTATAGCAAATTCTTTAGGCAGAGGGCACAATTCTTGATAAGTGAATCTGAAAACATGCAAATGGGGGTCCCAGAAGCAGACTGCAGCCAGCAGAAGATTCTCGTCCACCTTAACTCTCCTCATAAATTTCAAACCGGAAAAAAGGTCAAAGTGGTATTTTTCCAAGTTTGGGGGTCATCTAGAAGTTGGTGCATTTTGACAAGGGTTGATGGAGACATTTTTTTCAAGGCTCCAGGGGGAAAATTAAATATAAGCAAAAGAAATAGAAAAAAAAGGAGAAAAGAGGGAAAAACCTGGAAAAAGTGGCTCTAATTGAAATCTAAGAAGAGGAAAACACGAAAAATAAGGAAAAGGACAACTAGTTAAAGAAAGCCACGACTGACAGGCATGGCTCGAGCGATAAGAAAAGCTAGTGTGAAAATCCGAAAGGAAGCATTTTTCGATAAGAAAAGCTAGTGTGAAAATCCACAAGGGATGTACTACCTTTTAAAATAATGACATACCTAGAGTAATAAGGGGCTTCCAGCGAAGGTAGTAGAAGGGTCGATACTGATAGAATCCAAGCACAAAATGGTCTCGACAAGAATAAGGGGAAATGGGGATAGCCCACGATAGATGCCATTCACAATCCCGAATAACTGGAAATCGCCGATCAACTCCTTAGAAATCACCATCAGATATCTTGAGAAGCAATATAGCAGAATAACACTAGCCCGGTATGTAGGTACATCAGAAAAGTCTTCTAGTGCCTCGATCAACGGTTCTAAAGCAAAAATGGCACCTTGGCGAGCTAATCTAGCTGCAGTTAAAGGAGAAATACCTAAGGCCAGTGCGATGTCCCTCGCATGAATCAAACCATAGCTTGGGATGCAAGGTGGTGTGCCAGGAGGAAACCTTCCTCTAATAATTGCAGCAAATTCTTTGGGTAGAGGGCATAATTCTTAATAAGTGAATATGAAAACATGCAAATGGGGGTCCTAGAAGTGGACTGCAGCCAGCAAAAGATTCTCGTCCACCTTAACTCTCCTCAAAAATTTCAAACCGGAATAAGGGTCAAAGTGGTATTTTTCCAAGTTCGGGGGTCATCTAGAAGTCGATGCATTTTGACAAGGGTTGATGGAGACATTTTTTTCAAGGCTCCAGGGAAAAAATTAAATAAAAGCAAAAGAAATAGAAAAAAAAGGAGAAAAGAGGGAAAAACCTGGAAAAAAGGGGCTCTGATTGAAATCTAAGAAGAGGAAAACACGAAAAACAAGGAAAAGGACTACTAGTTAAAGAAAGCCACAACTGACGGGCGTGGCTCGAGCGAGCCACGGCCAGCCCGTTGGTCAAGCTTTTGACCGCCTGGGTAGATTTTGTCCTGCATGGTTCGAGCATTTCACATGCATAAAATATTTTACGTGTATTTGTGCCATTTTAGTTTTGCAGGGAAACAAATTTGACGGGCATAATCGTACACTAAAGTCAGGGGGCATGACATTCAGGGAGTATTTTTTAAAATTCTCAAGGTTAAAAAAAATGGAAATTCGAAATGACCAACGGGCTTGTAGGAGTGCCCGTCGCTTGCTCCACTAATTGTATGCCCGTCGGTCATTGAAAGGTATAAAGAGCGAGCAGTTACGCACCTGCTCAGTTCTTTCTTCTTCTTCCTTTTTCTCCTTCCTTCTTCCCTGCGTGAACTGATGCCAACCTTTTATTTCTCTACATTTTCTTCTTCTTTTTTCATCCGTTTTGCATGTTGTTTATGCCAAAATGCTCCCCTCACTGTCGCGCACGTTCAGGACTATTTGTTTTGCTTTTATTTTGAGCTTTTTTAGTGTAGTTTGTCGACTACAAGGTTAGTTTTATCACATTTTCCTCCTTCTTTTTACTTCTTCTTATTTAGATTTATATTCTGAATGCATGGTAGATTTGCATGCTTCGAAATGTAGGACAAATTCTGCCCATTTATTTTCTGCAATATTGAACTTTGTACACTGACAGTTAGGAAGTAAATACAAAAAAAAAATAAAAGTAATAATAATAATAATAATAATAATAATAATAATAATAATAATAATAATAATAATAATAATAATAATAATAATAATAATATAATAATAATAATAATAATAATAATAATAATAATAATAATAATAATAATAATAATAATAATAATAATAATAATAATAATAAAATAGCAGAATAGAATTTAGGAATATGCCTTTTCACAATTATTAGTTTGGAGTAGAATAGGACTGTCCAGTTAGATGTTTAATTATTTTATAGAATAATTGTGCTTATAAAACTATTGTTGGGGCCTGAGGCCTATCCCTTTTATTGCTTTTCATGTAGGAAGTTGGGCACATCCTTGCCGGGATGCTGCCAAAATTTTTTTGGTTAGGCACATCTTAGCCGGAATGCTGCCAAAATTTCTAAAAATTTGAAAATGTACTTGAACTGATGCAAAACTAACTTCATTTTTTCTCCAGGATGCCTACTAGATGGAATATCCCTCAGGAACAGCCCGAGCCTCAGGCTCCAGAGTAAATGAGCCCCGACCTTAGGGAGCGATTTTAAGTCCTGGCCTACGTCTAGTTTTGGGCAAGTCATTACATTTCCAGGCCCTTCCTCTAGTGTATGGGGATGTTGCACAAGGTTAACGCGCTATTAGAGGTAGCAGGATAGATTGAGTTCCTTTGACCTTCACTCCAGACTTATCTGGAGGTTGCGAGAGAGTTCTTAACCACATTCCACTACAGAGGATTCTAGAGGTCAAACACGGAGGAGGGTGTGATATAGTTCTGGGTCAGAAGGTACCATTTTAGAATCACCCATGGGGTTTTTGCCAAAGCAATGGGGCTCCCATATGAGGCAGACTTGGTGATACCACAGAGGGCTATCAAGAGACAGCATTGGGAGGCTATCACCTTGCTGGGGGCACCCTACGACCATGATACGGCGAAGAGCACTATGCTCTTCGTCGTAAGCTCTGAGGTATGTTCACAGAGTTCTCTCTATTTCCTACCTGGGCTGAGCAGGCAACTCGGGGTCAGTTAATGATGTAGAGATCTAGAGTTTATGGGCGATGGTGACATGCCAATGCCTTAATATTAGCCATGAAATATTGGCTAATCTGGTGAGATTGGCATGGGGGAAAACCCGTTTCATATGCACCGGAGGCATCATCACCAGGCTGCTGGTATATCTGAGGGTTCCTTTAGCGAGCTTTGGGCCTCTGTTAGATGAGGAAATCTATGTTGACTTGGCTATAGCCTAGACGATGGGGATGGTAGCTCAGATACATGATCATCCAGATGAGTACAAATTACTAACAATGGTGGAGACTAGACACCTTTTCCACCCCCTCCACTCTAGCCAGTCGAGGATGTTCAGTGAGAGCCCCAAGGGGAGCAGCAGCCTCCACAGCAACCCCTGCCAGAGGAGGAGTAACCTCACACTCCTCAGGATGTGGAGTTTGATATTGATCTAGATGACCTGTTGCGCACTCCGGTGTGCCAGCGAGCTCAGAGCCTGACGCTACCACCACCACAGGTCCAGCACTCTGAGGCTCACGAGGCCAGGAGGCTCCATCCTTATAGCCATCCTGGGCACCCAGGGGCATCTACGTCTACCACTCCTCCACCGCCAAAGTCCAGCATAGAGCCAGTGCAGCCTGGGGCACCATCGCCACCCGTACAGCAGGACATTATTTTAGCAATGACTACTGCCCTCGCCGCTATAGAGCGACGGATGGAGGAGAGAGATACGGTACTTAGTGAGTGCCTGGATAGACAAGAGAGGGTCATAGAGGAGCTAAGATAGGGTCTGAGTGCTTCACAGGTAGCAGTGGCCCAGAGGATCGATGAGGCCATGCAAATGGTTGATAAGTCAGTGATTTATCTTAGGTTCTGAGCGGAGGTGTAAGAGGCTTCTATAACGGCTATATCTGGGTCTATCAGAGAGCAGATGGAGACTAAGCTTACAGGGATCAAAGACACCTCCAGGTGCCAGAGCTCAGAGCAGACTTAGGTTTTCATAGAGCTTGCCAGGGTGTTCAGTGAGTTTCTGGGGTTCTTGAAGATCTGTGCTCAGCCTTTCTTAGATGGGTATGCCCGGATCTAGTTCCAACTCCCACCACGAGCAAAGCTACCAGCCACGCCGCGATCTCTACCAACTATTGTCATTCTTTTGCAGCCAGCCACTGGGGCCGGACCATCGACATCTAGGGATTAGCCCTCCTCCTCTGGGGTCGGACCATCAGCATTCAAGGATCAGCCCTCCTCTTCAGAGCCGAACCATCGAATTTTGAGGTAGGGCAGTCTTAATCCAGTGCTCAGCTGATCCACTTATCTGACAGCGATTCGGATCTAGAGGAGCCATCAGACTACTCCCCCCTTTAGTACATATTTAGGGAGATTTGTATATATATCTGTGATGTACAAACTTTGCACTTTACTTAGCGATATTTACATTTGTTAAAATTTGATTTCATTATTTAGTGATGTTTACATTTTGTAAGATTTCATTTTAGCTTCGAAAATACTTGACGCATCAAAATGATGAGATAAAAGAAAATAAGAATAAGAAAGATAAATAATAAATGACAATAAGAGAAAAGAAAAGATGCAAAATTTATGCTTTAAAAGGATCCGATTAGTACACTAAATTAATAAGATTCTTTAAAATTACAGGAAATACATTTCAGCAGTCGATGTCATGACACAGAAGTCAAAACCCATCATCATAACTCAATAGCGATACTGATAAGCTACGTCAAAAGAAAGTCCACTGCAGGAGAGTGACAGCGACAATCATATGCCAGCACTTTGGATGGCGAGAGTCATATGCCATATAGACCCGATGGTGGTTAGTAAAACAGCTCGCTAGCGATAATCATATGCCAGCACTTTGAATGGCGATAGTTATATGCCATACAGACCCAATGGTGGTTAGCAAAACAACTCGCTGGCGATAATCATATGCCAGCACTTTGAATGGTGATAGTCACATGCCATATAGACCCGATGGTGGGTAAAAAAAGTCATTAGCTGCAATTATATGCCAGTGGTTCGACAGAGACAATCATATACCGATATTTGAATGGCGACAATCATATACTATGCAGATCAACAATAGTCTACAAAATGAGTGGTGGCGACAATCATAAGCCTATTGCCCGACGATGACAATCATATACCGGTGTCTCGAAGGCGACAATCATATACCGGATGGACAAATTTTATTCTACAAAATGAGTCATAGCAACAGTCATATGCTTATGGCTCATTGGCGACAATCATAAGCCGATATCTTAATGGCAACAATCAGATGCCGGATTGATTACCAGTGATTCAACAACAACAATCATATGCTAGGCGAATCAAAGAAAAAAGATAACAGTTCTTTAAAAGACTCGGTGGTGACAATCATATGCCAAAGTCCCGGAGGCAACATTTATATGCCTGAAGGATTAATCGAAGTCTTCAGAATGACTTAGTGGCGACAATTAGAAGCCACCATCCATAATCTTCAGTAAGGACTGCCTCAGGTACGTGCTTCTTCCCTTTTTCTCTAAATTTTGGCTCATGTAGATACTAGTGCACTAGCTTCCCCAAAATTGGGGGCAACTATAGATACCAGGTCCCGAGGCAGCCTAGATCAGAGTTACACGATGAAGATATTAGCACCTATTCCACAGGTATAGGAGTGAGATTGTAGGCCGTCGCCCTTGAAATTCACAAATTTTAGAGATACTGGTGACCAAAAGCCATTTTTCGTCGAAAGGAGCCTTTTCATTTAAGAAAATTATTTTTTGGGTTGACCGATGCCCGTCGGTCAATAGGGAGCTCATTGCTCACACTCAAGCGATGGCTGTCTCTCGCGAGCAGGTGCCTGTCGCCCCTTTAAGCGAGGTACGCCCATCACCTAGTGCAAGTGGGTGCCCGTCGCTCGTGTAAGCAAGGGATGCCCGCAGCCTGGCGCGAACGGGTGCCCTTCGCTTAAAAGACAAGACTGCCCCTTTGATCGATACCCATCGGTCGGTGCCCGGTGGCATTTTGGTGAACAAATTGCAATTTTCTTAATATTTATCCTTAGGATAAATATCAAAGATTTGATTTTATCTTCTAAAAGATAATTTGAATTCAAAAAGATTTTATTTTTTCTTCTAAATGATAATTTGAATTTGAAAAATTTCATTTTATTTTCTAAACGATAGTTTGAATTCAAAAAGATTTCATTTTATCTTCTAAATTTGATTTTATCTTCTAATTTTTTTTTTTAATTCGAAAAAGATTTGATATCTATCTCTAACGATAATTTGAATTTAAAAAAAAAATTGAATTTTTATCTTTATCTTCAGTTAGCTTATAAATAGTAGGCTGAGGATTGAGATAAGGGGTTGGAGATTTTAGGTTCAAAAAATTCTTAGATTGGAGATTTTCGAAAATTAATTTTTTATAAGCAAAAAGTTTTTATTTCGATGTCGAATTTTTCTTTTGAAACTATTTTAAAAGAATTAGGAAAAGCTCGAGGAAGTGAAATCAATTCTCTTTACCCGATCTATTCCCCTAAGATTCAAAGTTATTGCAAAATATGAAAGAGAAATCGAGAAAGAGAAAATCAATTTCCTTCCGTTGATTTATCTTTTGAAAAGTTTTCAAATTGTTTAAAAAGAAACAATTTTTGTAAAAGAAATTGTCTTTAATAATTTTTATTGGTCAACAGATCCTTGTAGAATTTAAGGGAGATCTATACGATGTTCGCCTTCCAGAGATCAATACTCCGAGGGTAAACATTTTAGACTAACCAGTCTTGCGGTAATTTCATCATTTCGTCATGATATATCTAAGCTAATTCAAAAACATGAATTGATTCATTTTAATTAATCCATTTTATCGCTTTATTTGCTTTATTGGCAATTCAATGAATGAAAAATGGATTGAAAATGTGAAATCTTAGATTTGAGTTAATTTTTCCCATTTTTTGAGGTCTGGAGATGACCGACGGGCTGAAGGCTTTACCGACGGCCATTGCTTAAGGGAGCAACGAGCCTTCGCAAAAAACTCCTTCCTCCCGTCGGTTATCCCAGGGACAGTCATCGCTCACCCCCTTGACCTTCCTTGGTCCTCTTTCTTTCCTTTTTTTTGGTTATTTTCATTCCTTTTCTTTTGTTTTCTGGCTTCTATTCATTTTAGGCCATTCATTTCCATATTCCCTATTATTTCAATTATTTATTTTTTCTTATGACATTTTATTTTGCTAACATGTTACTTCATTTTTTGTGAGTTTTCTTTAATTTGTTGAATATTGGATACCGGAAGGGGAGGATCAACTAGGATAATTTGGAAACATTGCTTCGGTTCATTTTTTCCCCTTTTTATTTGAGTTATCTAATCTCTTTAATTTTTATTCATTATTATAAATATCACTTCTTTTGCTCGTTAATAAAAAGCAACTAAAGGTTTTTACAAATAAAAGGAGAATTTATTTATTAAAAAGGGATTAATGTCCTGATTTTCCTCTAAAATGCCACTTAAAAATTGTTTTCATAATCATGTATGCGAGGGAACCAATGTTCTCGACTTGAATGAATATCCCATTTGGTGGTTGATTTCTATTTCTGTTCATTTGAATTGGGAGTTGTATTTCGCCTCTAGTTTTATTGTAAATTAATGTACTTTTATCTACTTTATTCTAAATTTACCTTACTTACAGCTGCCATTATGTGATTGATCTGCACTTTAATAATTACATTAAAACGTATGAGAAAAGGAATGGAATTTTAATAACAAAAACTCACTTGTAACTTTTACCAAGGTATGAATAAGAGTGAAGTCCCAAACTCTCTCTGGTCTTAGGCTTCACGAGATTAGATGAACCTTTCCAATGTTCTATTGGAAAGGGAATTCAAAAATATCTCCTATTGCCAAAAATAGACTTATATGCATCTTCTTAGGCTTCCTAAGGTTAGATGAACCTTTTTAATTTTTATTGGAATGGGAATTCCAAAATATCTCTTGTTCCCTAAAATAAACATATATGTATTTTCTTAGACTCAGTAAGGCTAGATGAACTTTTCTAATATTTTATTGAGTGGCGACTCCAAAACATCTCTTGTTGCCCAAAATAGATGCCCTTGTAATCCTTACAAGTTCTATAAACCTCTCTCGATGTAATGGCCTAATTTATGCCCTAGTATCAAATTGGTCTAAATAGGGTAATTGGGTAAGTTTAATTAAGAGGTTGACAAATTCTGGACTTAAGTGTCATTGTATTAAGGACTTGATTGCATAAACAAAATAAGTTTAAGTGGTTAATTAGTAAATGAGTTGGATTGAGCTTAAGTTGGTTTGATTAGCACTAAGTGGGATTTAATTAAGCATAATCAGATTTGTTGGGTGAGTGTAGTGGGATCTAAGTGTCTATTTCTACCTTTGCCACCTTAGTATATTACATACAATAAATAGCAAATGAGGAGAGAGAAAGCCCATTTTGCTGCATGTGTTGAACGGCTTCTCCTCCTTCTTCTTCTTCTTCTTCTTCTTCTTCTTCTTCTTCGTTTTCCTCTTTTCTTAAGTTAGGCTAATTGTAATTTTTGTTGTTTGGGTCTAGAAGTGTTTCATGTGTGGTGTTCATCTCATCTAGGTAAGTAATGTAGTTAATTAGTTCTTCTTCTTCTACTCTTTCTTGTTCCAAATATTGATGGATTTGGGTATCAATCATTTATATCCAATTCTAAAAATTGGATAATGCATGTAGTTGTGGAACCAAGAAAAGACAATGGTAAAGGAAATGAGGGTGAGCCTAGCACTAAGTGATCAAAAGAGGAGCTTAGGAGAAAAGGTTTAGAAACATTATTTTTGTGTATTGTTTTGATGTAGTATGAATCCTGTGATGCATGATTAAATTATGTGGTAGATGAATATAGAAAATGTGTAATTATGTGCTATTATGAATTGAATTGAGATAATGAGTTGATGAAGTAGTAAGTGGCCATAAGTATGTTGTTCTGTTCTTAGGTGACTTATGTTGTTACTATGCAATTTGTGTAAATTGCCATTAATGTAAAACTGAACATGTTGAGTTGTGTGTGTGCACGTTGGGAAGTGTTGTGTGAGTTGGAGTTGGGAAATTTACCAATTTAGTCTAATTCAAGCTGGACTAGCTTGAGATGGTAAAATTGGATTTGTAGGGTAACTGACTTTATGGGTTTGTATGTACTATAACTCAAATTGTAGAACTTGGAATTTATGGGACTAAAGGGATTAGGTTCGTAAGAGATGTGCCTATAAATGTGTTAGAAATAACCATTCAGCTTTGGAGAACCTGTGGTTTACAAAATGTGTGCCTAAGTTGGTTTAAGCTGGTAGGAGGGCTTTCGGAGCATGTAGTGTTTCCTTAGCCATAACTCCTCAAACATAAGGTCAAAAATAATGAGAATAGTGCCATTGTACTCTTAACATGTAGTTAAGTAATTATTTAGAAGGCCTTAAAGAAAGATAACAATGTTAGGAGGAATATTAGAAGTCATATGTGTGATTGAGGCATAGTGTTTAGGCAAGAGGTTAGTGGAGCAGAGCTTGAAAAAAAATTCATGTTCTATCGCGAGTGAGACATGGGTCGAAAGCACGACAGAATGCTCCATCAGGTAAAATTTGTCAGCTTAGTTTCTATCATGAGTGCGACAGAGGCAAAGGTTTGGTTTTGCCGTGTGCGCGCCTTATGTCACTGGCGCGACAGAAGAGTTGATTGAGTACTGTCGCGAGCGCGACACCTCTGCATGTTGTAAAGACTTTCTATTGACCTATTTTAATTAAACCAATATGTTTGATTGATGAATGAATATGCATATGAAAGCTATTATTGTGATATAACATGTGAATCTATATATACACACACACACACACACACACACACACACATACATACATACATATGTGCAATGATGTGAGAATTGTGAAGTAAGCCATAAGTGATGTGATGATGCTTATTGAGATACTAAGGTGATTTACTCTATGATAACACAAATATTAACAAGAATAATAATTAGCCTGTAAGTCGAGTAGTGGATAGATAGGCATGCCTATAGGGTCTTAGTGCTGCAGCCAAAGTGTCTGATTCCATTTAGAATCCTCAATGCATAATGAATCCTTCTTGGGTTCTTATATTTTATATCTTATTGATTATTTTGGTACCTGTTGAGCATTTTCTATATATGCTAATTATACCGCAAGTATACGGTGTACCGCAATAGTACTTAAGATTGTCGATCCCACGAGGAACGTTTTTACACACTATTACTAATTGATTTTAATCTTGTTTACAATGATAATAAATTTGATGGTTGAATTTGAACTACTTTATTTAAACCTAATTTATGTTTATCAGAAGAAGATAAAGGATATATGAATGAAGAACTAAACATAATGAATTTGATCCATCCATTTTGATTAACATTTATTCATCTTTCATGCAAGCCAAGTTAGAATAAACTTTTAACTCACTCTCTCGACATGAATTAAAATGCCTAAAACATATAATTAAAATTCTAACTCACAATTTTCATTAATGAATTAGAGTTTTCTAATTACATATTTTAAGAATAAACACTAACCTATAGCAATTATCTCAATATACCGATCTCTCAAATATATCTTAATAATGAATCTCTATTAGATGTCAGATAAAGCAAACTCTCGAATTACTTTAACTTGTAAAGATCATGCAAAAGATACTAATAGAAAATCTGCATTCAAAGACCATAAAAGTAGATGGAAATAGAAATAATCATATTATGCAACTTCATTGAAATGATATTCATAGAAATATTGGAGAAGAATTAAAAATAAGAGAACAAGATAGAAGCCTTTCAACCCTTTTCTCAATCTCTTGAAAATAAATTTTCCTTCTCCTTGATCTTCTTCTTCAAATTATAAAACTAAATAGAAATTTTACTAAGAAAATTCTGTCTTGCAAAATACAGAAAAATTACTTAACTAAAAAAATTAATCCCCCTAAAATTACAGTTAAACTACCTATTTATAGATATTAATCTAAGAATTGTGTCCCTTGAGAATGGTTGCAAAGTTTGGTGAAAGAAGACAACTTTTCATGTGTCTTTTGGCTCAAAACTGCCCCAACGGTCGTCTCTGTCGCGATCGCAACGGTGTCGCGATCGCGACAGAACACGCTTGCCCATTTTCTTCTTCCCTTCTTTCTTTCGGTTTTCTCTTCCCTCTCTGGCCAGTCACGGGACGTTACCTCCCATCACGGCGTGACTCTTCGCGTGTGTGTGGCGTGACTGGCGCTCACGTCGCGCTTCCTTCTCTCCTTTCTCTTCTCTTCTCTTTCTCTCTTCTCTTTCCCTTTCTTGGCCTCTCTCACGCGTCACGAGTCGCCACCTACGCTCACGTCGCGTGACGCTCCTCTCTCAGCTTCTTTTCTTCTTTTCTTTCTCTTTTTCTTCTTTCTCTTCTTTCTCTTCTCCAATCACGTCTCGTTACCTACGGTCACGTCACGTGACTCCTTGTATGAGACGTGACCTGTTCCTTTGCTCTCGTGATCCTCTCTTTCTTTATCTATTCTTTTCTTCATTTTTCACCTAAAAATAACAGTAAACACACAAACATGCACTCTAATACAAATAATCATAAATTAACACATCACATCAAATTTACACACAATAGCATGATTAATTTACATAAATACATACAAAATAAACACTAAATTATACATCAATTAAGCTCCTATCAAATTCCCCCACACTTAACCCTTGCTTGTCCTCAAGCAAGACAAAAGATATGAGTAAATTCAATAGCCAGTAATCATCATTACAAAATATGTTCATTTAGCTTATTTATACTAAAATTGTAAAGCTCAACTATCTCAAACACTCACACGTATCAGTAAATCAAAATTCAAATTATGCATTGAAAATTCATCAAGTTTCCTAACTTTACTACTTCCAACATAAAGAATATAAAGTATCAAAAACTAAACATGAATCAAAGAGAGAAAATTGATCATAAAAGTTAAAAATCTAAGATTGCTAGTCACCTTTTAGGACAATTGAAGCTCACTTGCCCTTAATCAAATCTCATGGCATTTTTAGACTCTTTTTCTTTTTCTTTTTTTATATTCTTTCTTACATGGATATATATATTTTTCATTTAATTCCATGCATAGTAAGAGAAGTTAATATGGGTGCGTTTTACGCTCCATCCCATATTTTTGCAATTTTAAATATACATCTTGCTATAAATTAGTGGGTGCATTTTATGCTCCATCCCACTTATTTTTACTTTTCTTTTATTTTTAGTCCTCATCCATTATTGAAAAGAAATAAGGGCAAGTATTATGGCTATAGTTTCCATAGGCAACTAGAAACTTAAAATTTTAAACAAAATGAGCAAATTCTAACTTTAAAAACATGGTAGGTAAAGAGACTAAATAATCTATAATGTTGAAATAAGTAAAACCAAATAACTTGAAAAACTTAAAACACATCCCAAAAAATTTTGAAAACTGATAAAAATGAGCATAAAAGATAATGAAATTAACAACCTATATCATATACCAAATAAACAATGCTTTATAATAAAGTTTACTAAAAAAGCCTAATTGAAATATAAAAACACACAAACAAAAACAATCATGCAATTTACATAATACCTACACAAACTCACAAACACAGTCACAAATATCACAACACACAACATAGTCACTCCCCCACACTTAAAACCAACATTGTCCTCAATGTGGAGTAATGACACACAAAAACAAGTAAAAGAAACAAATAAAATGAATAAAAAGAAAACTCCCCTATCATGGTGAAGGTGGAGGTGATGGAACCACAAAACCCGATTGTATCAAGAAATTATCAAACTTGTACTCCAGCCTCCTTTGTCATCGCTCAATGGAAGATAGTTGCTCTTGCATATTAGATAACATTTATGGGATGTTATGGCTGGAGGAGCCAATATCAGGAGCAGCACCCACAGCAGCATCAATATCGGGCATCACTTCCTCCTCACTTGCCGCCTCCTCACCTTCTTCATCTTGTGCCTCTACTTGTGGCTCAGATATTCCAGCAATATCCCTCCAACATGATCGAGCACGTGCCGGAATTTCCTGAAAATTATTACCAACAACCTCTCCACGAACTAACATATTCTTATTAAAATAATGGCAAGGAAAAACTCTATAGTAGGCATCAAGATCCACATTTAAATTGTTTGCAATACGAGAAATAACATGCCCATGTGTTAAAGGTGAATCATGCTTATGTACACATTGCAACAATTGACTTACTATCCAAAAAGGCCAACATACGTCCTTGCGTTTATGTACACACCACATCAAAAACAACTCATTATATGAAATTCTGTTAAATTCAGACCTATTAAAAATTAGAGAAGCTAAAACTCTATGCAAAATCCAATATCTCAAATCTTTAATAAACATAGATTTAGCATCCCTAGCCCTATAACGAGTTTGCAAATCAGTTAAAAATGTCCAAAATTCATGTGGCTTAAAAGATTTAGGTGGCTCAGTTAAACCAACTTGAGAAAATCTAAACATCCTATTCATCATAAAATAAGTTAAAGTATAAGGTTTTCCAGCCATCCTAAAATCTAACCAATTCTCATTATTATCATTCTTTTTTAAGGTGGTGTAAAATTCTAAAACCAAATCAGGACGAACATCTTCATGCATAGTTGCAAATTTAAATAATCCACAGACTCTCAACATGTCATTAACTACTTCTAGCATGCCAATTTGAATAAGTAAAGAGTCAGGAAAATACTTACATTGCATCAAATGCCTATCACGAAGAGTTAAATACCTACTGCCTTCATTTACAGAAAAAATGGGAAATAACGCACCATAATGAGCAGCAATGTTCACCTCTTCAACTTCCTGCTCTTCTTGCTCAATTCGAGAAATAAAAGGATTCTTTGTTCTCACCATATTTGATTGTGTTGGGTAAACAGAGAATGAAAATTATAGGGAAGTAAATCTGAAGACAAATGAAGAAATTAACAAAACCAAATACACTAAAGGAAAACAGAAAAGATAAACGAAACAGTAATGTAAACAGAGAATAACTACAAACGAAATGTGATTTAGTTATGCATGAACATGCCTAAATTAAATGTGTTAGGGGAAAAAAGAAATGAAAAAGAAAAATGAAAATAAACTGACAAACCTGAAAATAGAAAGCAAAACCCAAAATCCCTAATTCAATCTTTTGAAGAAAAGAAAAGAGAAGAAATAAAAGAGGAATGCTGTAATGTAAAACTAGGAAAATGAAAGGAAAACAGAGGATGGAAATTCGAAAGTCTCTGTAGAAGAAGGAGAAAAGAAGAAATGAAGAAGAAAAATTGCTAATGAGGGTCTGTATCTCGTGACCAGCATTGGCAAAGAAAATGAAAAGTTGAAATGAAAGAGAAAGGGAATAAAATGAAGGGTCACGACGTTAGGGTTTTGAAATTAAATTCCCGCTTTTAATTTTCCTTTTTCTGTGTCTTTAATGCTTAAATGGTAAAATTAGGTTAATGTAATTTAAATTAAATCATCTAAATCAGAAAAGAAAAGAAAACAAAACAAATAATAGAAAAAGAATAAGTAAAATAATAAAAGAAAAGAAAAAATTAAAACGTGCCTGATTACCTGATATACCCGTCACGAGTCGTGAGGCAACGTCACGAGTCGTGAGGCAACGTCACGACTCGTGACGCTCCTGCCTTACCTGGGCGAAGTCCACTTCCTCAGACCGTCACGTCGCGTGAAGCTGCATCACGAGACGCATGCCCTGCAATCCTTCTGTCTCGATTTCGCGATGCTTGCCGCGATCACGTCACGTCGCGTCGCGTCGCGTGAAGTTTCATCACGTCTTGAGCCCTGCCAAAAATCGGTTGCTGTTGCGATCGCGATACTTGCTGCAATCGCAACAGAATCAAACGTCTCCAAAAACTTTTTTTATTATTTTTTTTTCTATTTATATTTTTTTCTTTTATTTTTATTCATTTATTTTAAAAATTTTTTTTTATATATTTATTAAACAATTTTAATCTTACTAAATTAGCTATCATTTAAAAACAAATATGTTATTAGCATGAAAATCAATAATAACATAAATAAAACTATATAAACAAATTTAAAATAAAGTACAAAACCTAAATAAGAATAATATAACTAAGTAACCTAAAATAGAAGAATTAGACATATCATGGCTTAATGTGCTCCCTAGGATTCTCCTCAGTATTACTTGGAAGGCATCCTAGATTTCTAGAAGGTAGGGAATTAGCAAGTTGACCTATTTGAACCTCAAGATTATGAATAGTGGCAGCATGATTTTTAGCAATTTGATCAAATTTTTCTTCAAGTTTCTTTTGACTTTCATCTTGAGAATGCATCTTATAATTAATTTCTTCAATGAACTTATCAATTTTAACCTCAAAAGCCCCAAACCTATCTTGTGGCTGTTGGTATCCTACACCTCTATTTTGGTTGTTAACATTATTATTCCCCCATGAAAGGTTAGGATGGTTTCTCCAACCAGGGTTATAAGTGTTAGAATAAGGATTACCACGACCTTGACCTTGAAGAAAATTAACTTGTTCTTCCTTATTAACCATGCCTAAATTGCAATTATCACTCTTATGTCCTTGTTGACCACACACATTGCATGCATTTAATGAATTACCACCCATACTTAGACTATTAACTCTATGATTCAATGCTTCAATTTGGGCTTGTAATGCAACCATAGAATCTACTGAATGTACCCCCCTAGCATTAGAATTATTATACTCCCTTACTCTTTCAGGAGGCCACATATAGTTGTTCATTGCCATCTCTTCCAATAACTCATATGCTGCATCAATTGTTTTTCTCATCAAAGAACCTCCAGCAGCAGCATCAATAGTCCCCCTTGTAGTAGGATTTATGCCATTATAAAAAGTTTGCATCAAAAGCTCCCTTGGAAGGTTGTGGTGTGGACACATCCTTTGCAATTCCTTGAATCTTTCCCAAGCCTCATATAATGATTCACTATCATTTTGAACAAATGTAGTGATATCCTTTATAATTTTTGCGGTTTTGGCCAAGGGAAAATATTTTGATAAAAATGCTTGGGCCAATTGGTCCCAAGTAGTTATAGAACCCCTTGTCAATGAATTCAACCAAGCCTTTGCTTTATCCTTCAAAGTGAATGGAAAAAGCCTAAGCTTGATTGCATCAGCCGAAACCCCATTTATCTTAAAGGTATCACAAATCTCAAGAAAGTTTGCCAAATGAGCATTTGGATCCTCATTTGCCAAACCATAAAATTGAATACTATTTTGAATCATTTATAACAATGAAGGCTTAATTTCAAATTGATTGGCATTTACCGTTGGTCTTACCACTCTTTGTTGAGCACCACTCAATGCAGGTGTGGCAAAGTCCATAAGTCGTGGTGGATTTTCGTCAGCCATAATAATTGATCTCCTATTTTTGTTCTTCTTTCTATTTGACTTCCGGTTACTTGATAAGAATCTTTCAATTTCAGGATTTAAAGGCTCAAGTTCTTCTAAAGAACTCCTTGTACTAGGCATGAACTTTCAAAATCCTGTAAAACCAAAAACAAAACATAAAATTAATTTAAACATACAAACAAATTAAAACAAAACAAAATATTGTAATCCAAAATCATAAATCAATCTTTATAATGGCAAATAACCATTCCCCGGCAACGGCGCCAAAAACTTGTTGAGCATTTTCTATATATGCTAATTATACCACAAGTATACGGTGTACCGCAATAGTACTTAAGATTGTCGATCCCACGAGGAACGTTTTTACACACTATTACTAATTGATTTTAATCTTGTTTACAATGATAATAAATTTGATGGTTGAATTTGAACTACTTTATTTAAAACTAATTTATGTTTATCAGAAGAAGATAAAGGATATATGAATGAAGAACTAAACATAATGAATTTGATCCATCCATTTTGATTAACATTTATCCATCTTTCATGTAAGCCAAGTTAGAATAAACTTTTAACTCACTCTCTCGACATGAATTAAAATGCCTAAAACATATAATTAAAATTCTAACTCACAATTTTCATTAATGAATTAGAGGTTTCTAATTACATATTTTAAGAATAAACACTAACCTATAGCAATTATCTCAATATACCGATCTCTCAAATATATCTTAATAATGAATCTCTATTAGATGTCAGATAAAGCAAACTCTCGAATTACTTTAACTTGTAAAGATCATGCAAAAGATACTAATAGAAAATCTGCATTCAAAGACCATAAAAGTAGATGGAAATAGAAATAATCATAATATGCAACTTCATTGAAATGATATTCATAGAAATATTGGAGAAGAATTAAAAATAAGAGAACAAGATAGAAGCCTTTCAACCCTTTTCTCAATTTCTTAAAAATAAATTTTCCTTCTCCTTGATCTTCTTCTTCAAATCATAAAACTAAATAGAAATTTTACTAAGAAAATTCTGTCTTGCAAAATACAGAAAAATTACTTAACTAAAAAAATTAATCCCCCTAAAATTACAGTTAAACTACCTATTTATAGATATTAATCTAAGAATTGTGTCCCTTGAGAATGGTTGCAAAGTTTGGTGAAAGAAGACAACTTTTCATGTGTCTTTTGGCTCAAAACTGCCCCAACGATCGTCTCTGTCGCGATCGCAACGGTGTCGCGATCGCGACAGAACTCGCTTGACCATTTTCTTCTTCCCTTCTTTCTTTCGGTTTTCTCTTCCCTCTCTGGCCAGTCACGGGACGTTACCTCCCATCACGGCGTGACTCTTCGCGTGTGTGTGGTGTGACTGGCGCTCACGTTGCGCTTCCTTCTCTCCTTTCTCTTCTCTTCTCTTTCTCTCTTCTCTTTCCCTTTCTTGGCCTCTCTCACGCGTCACGATTCGCCACCTACGCTCATGTCGCGTGACGCTCCTCTCTCAGCTTCTTTTCTTCTTTTCTTTCTCTTTTTCTTCTTTCTCTTCTCCAGTCACGTCTCGTTACCTACGGTCACGTCACGTGACTCCTTATATGAGACGTGACCTGCTCCTTTGCTCTCGCGATCTTTCTTTATCTGTTCTTTTCTTCATTTTTCACCTAAAAATAACAGTAAACACACAGACATGCACTCTAATACAAATAATCATAAATTAACACATCACATCAAATTTACACACAATATCATGATTAATTTACATAAATATATACAAAATAAACACTAAATTATACATCAATTAAGCTCCTATCAGTACCTGCGGGTACTAATGCGAATGTGTGTATCTACAGTTACAAATGCTAAATGTGGTACTTATGAGTACAAATGCGATACCCGTTATCCGCGTCTTTGAGTTATAGGCAAGGTAAATTAATGAATGAGTATATAATGATGTGTAATGGGTTTACTATGTGATAGATGAATGTGATGAGATATACTTTACTAGTGACTAATGAAGTGTTATTATTGAATATGACTTTCTAGCATGCTACATAAATATCAAGATGAGTTTAATCTTATGACTATAGAGCATGTGCTTGATATTACTCAATGAATGCTATACTATGATATATGTGTATATTGTTGTTTCCCCACTAAGCGTTATCGCTTAGCATGAGCTTTTAATCCATGTAGGTTCTGAAGCAAAGTGACTCGAAGGAGGGTCCCGCATTTCGGTTGATCAACACACTAGGATTCATTTCTTAACGTAAGTTTTGTTATTTTGCATTATGTATATGTAATTAATAGCTTTTGGGCATGTAAGAATTATAACATAACTTTGGAGCATAAGATGTAATCTAATATGAAAGTATATGTATTTTTAGATGGAGTATATGTATATGTATGCTTAGTGAATGTCTTCCGCTGCATGCGAATGAAATTTATTAGTTTGGAATTTTGTATGATGAGAATTTGCATGTGAAGTGTGTCGTAAGATTATTCTCGGCTGCCACAGTATAGCTGTGTGAACAGGCGGGAATGGGCATTACAAGTTGTGGTATTAGAGCTTAAGTTTAGTCATTTCTGGGCATAGTATGGATTAGGATGCATATAGTTTCTGAGTCAGCTAGTAATCCAACTACTAGAGGCAGAAGGCAAGGATCTTCCTATGGATCTGGTACTGAAAGGGGTGCATCTGGTAATAGAAGTGAAGTGCTTGAATGTCCCCATTGCTGTAAGTGACATAGAGGTGATTGTTGGAAGTTGACTGGAGCTTGTTTCAGATGTGGGAGTACGGAGTATTTTCGGCCTAACTGTCCTAAGGATTATGAGGTGACAGGAAATCAGTAGGAAGCCAGTAGAGGTGGATCGAATTTGCCTCCAGTTAACCGAGGTAGAGGTAGGGGACGTGGCAGAGGTGGCCAGTCAAGAGGGGTGATAGTGTTAGAATCTATAGATCGACCTCCAACAGCACCAGCACGGGCATATGCAATGAAGGCTTGTGAGGAGCAGGATGCATTCGAGGTCATTTCGGGTACATTTATACTCTTTAATATAGAAATGTTTGCATTGATTGACCCTAGGTCTATTCATTTGTATGTGTGTTCTAAGAAACTATGTGATAAGATGTCTACTGTTGATCATTTAGATTATGATATATGTGTGACTAGCCCTTTGGGGGAATAGTGTGAATATGAATAAAGTATATAGAGATTGCCCTTTAATGGTTCAAGGTCATGTGTTCCCTGTAGACTTGATTGAGTTGCCTTTTGATGAATTTGATTTAATACTGGGTATGGATTGGTTGAGTAAGTACCAAGCTGTATTTAACTGTAGGAAGAAAATAGTTGTGCTTGGTAGTGCAAAAAAGTCTAAAGTGGCTATGAGAGGTGTATGCTCTAATCCGCTAGTAGATATGATTTCTGCTATGCAAGCGTATAGATGTTTAAGAAAAGGATGTGAGGCTTTCTTAGCCCTTTGGTTCTATTCGAAAAGGGAACAAGTTAGAATTCAGAATATACCTGTGAGGGAATTTCCTGATGTGTTTCCAAAAGAATTGGCTCGTGTACCGCCAGTAAGGGAAGTGGAGCTGTCAATTGACATTGTGCCTGGTACAACACCTGTGTCTAAGGCACCCTATCGAATGGCTCCTACTGAGTTGAAAGAATTAAAGACTCAGTTACAAGAGTTATTAGATAGGGGTTTTATAAGACCAAGTGTGTCCCCGTGGGGAGCACGAGTGCTATTTGTAAAGAAGAAAGATGGGACTATGAGAATGTGTATTTACTACAGACAGTTGAATAAAGTAACAGTGAAGAACAAATATCTATTGCCAAGGATTGAGGATTTGTTTGATCAATTGAAGGTAGTAGGAGTGTGCTCTAAGATTGATTTGAGGTCTAGGTATTATCAGTTGCAATTGAAAAAGGAGGTTATACCTAAGACTGAGTTTAGGACTCAATATGGCCATTACAAATTTCTTATAATGCCTTTCGGGTTGACCAATGCACCTGTAGCATTCATGGATCTGATGAATAGAGTGTTCAGGCCATATTTGGATCAATTTGTGGTTGTGTTTATTGATGATATATTGGTATATTTGAAAAATGGGCATGAACAGCATTTGAGAACTGTGCTTCAGACCTTGAGAGAGCATCAGTTATATTTTAAATTGAGTAAGTGTGAATTTTGGCTGAAAGAGGTCTCTTTTCTGGGACATGTCATTTCTTTTGAGGGTATAAAGGATGATCCAGCTAAAATAGAGGCAGTAGTGAATTGGAAACTGCCTAGAAATGTGCCTGAAATTCTAAGTTTCTTAGGATTAGTAGGGTATTACAGGCATTTTGTGAAGGGATTCTCAATGATACCTTCTCCCCTTACTAAGTTGCTTCGTAAGGGAGTTAAATTCGAGTGGTTAGACAAGTGCCAATCAAGTTTTGAGCAGTTGAAGAAGATGTTAGTTGAAGCACTAATCCTAACTCAACCTATTTCGGGTAAGGAGTACGCTATGTATAGCGATGATTATGGTATTGGATTGGGTTATAAACTGATGCAGGATGGGAAAGTGATAGCCTATGCATCAAGGCAGTTGAAGCCATATGAGAAGAATTACTCGTCTCATGACTTAGAATTGGCGGCAGTAGTGTTTGCTTTGAAAATTTAGTGCCACTATTTGTATGGTGAAAAGTGTAAGATCTTTACTGATCATAAGAGTCTCAAGTATCTGCTTACTCAGAAGGAGTTGAACTCGAGACTGAGAAGGTGGCTAGAACTGTTCAAAGATTACGACTGCATTGTGGATTACCATTTGGGTAAAGCCAATATAGTTACAGATGTGTTGAGTAGAAAATTGGTTTCAGCTTTGTCATTAGAGCAAGTTAGGTGGAGATTTGCTTCTGATGGTGCTTTAGTAGCACAATTAAAAGCAAGGCCTATTTTAAGAGATGAGTTGGTGAATGCGCAGAAAAGTGATCCCAAGTTGCAACGGATTCTGCAGGCAGTTCGAAATGGAGACAAGACTGACTATTCAGTGAAAGAGCAGGATGTACTGTACTATCGGGATCGGTTATGTGTTGCAAACAATACAGAGTTGAGAAAGAGGCTTTTACATGAAGCGAATAATACAGTTTTCACTATGCATCCAGGTCAAAATAAGACATATCAGGACTTGGGGCAATATTATTGGTGGCTTGGTATGAAAAGAGATGTATTGGAATATGTTTCTAAGTGTTTAACCTACCAGTAAGTAAAAGAAACACTTTTTTGATTATGGATCTACTACCAGAAATTCAATGTGTAATCTTAGCATTCAATTTGTATTCCTGAATAATCTCATTTTTCAATTATTCAACCATTTCATTTTACCAAGTTCAAACATCAGGTTTCATATGGTTTGTTGAATCCTATTCTAATTCCACAGTGGAAATGGTAGAACATTACCATGGATTTTGTCACGGGATTGCCAATGACATTGAGGCAGCATAATTCTGTGTGGGTAATAGTTGATATGTTTTCTAAGTCAGCTCACTTTATACCGATTCGACTGGATTACTCCATGGATCGATTGGTTGAATTGTATGTGAAAGAGATTGTCAGACTGCATGGTATTCCTTTGTCCATTATTTCAGATAGAGATCCAAGATTCACTTCTAAGTTTTAAAAGGTTTGCAAGCTGCACTGGGTACAAAATTAAATTTCAGTACAACATTTCATCCACAGATGGATGGATAGTCGGAAAGGGTTATACTGGTATTGGAAGATTTGCTTCGGGCATGTGTGTTAGACTTCTCTAAAAGTTGGGATCAGTATATTCCATTGATGGAATTTGCTTATAATAATGGTTATCAGGCGAATGTTGGCATGGCATCGTATGAAGTTCTATATGGTAGAAAATGTCTGACTCCAATATGTTGGACGGAATTGAATGAGCATAAGATCATTGGTCCCGATTTGGTGAGGGATACGGAAGAAAAAGCAAAGATTATTTAGCAGCGGTTGAAAGCTGCGAGTGATAGGCAGAAATCATATGCAGATTTGAAGAGAAAGGATATTGAGTTTAAGGTATGTGATAAAGTATTTCTGAAAGTGTCTCTTTGGAGGAAGGTATTAAGGTTTGGTTAAAAGGGAAAGTTGAGTCCGAGGTTCATTGGGCCGTACGAGGTGTTGGAAAGAGTGGGATCCGTGGCTTATCGGTTGGCTTTGCCTCCAGCTTTGGCTAAGCTCTATGATGTCTTCCATGTGTCGATGCTTCAGAGATATCATTCAGACGAATTCCATATTATTCCAATGCAAGATGTACAAGTGCAATCGGACTTTTCTTATGATGGGAAGCCCAAAGCAATATTGGCTCGGGAAGTAAAACAACTTCAAAATAAACAAGTCTCATTGGTTAAAGTGCTTTGCCAGCATCACGGGATTGAAGAAGCAACGTGCGAACTGGAAGCAACTATGCGTGATCAATATCCTCAGCTATTTAATTCAGGTATAAATTTCACGGACGAAATTCTTTTTAGGTGGGAAGAGTTGTAATGGCCCGATTTATACCCTAGTAGCAAATTGGTCTAATTGGGGTAATTGGGTAAATTTAATTTGGAGGTTGTCAAATTCTGGACTTAAGTGTTATTATATTAAGGACTTGATTGCAAAAACAAAATATATTTAAGTGGCTAATTGGTAAATGAGTTGGATTATGCTTACGTTGGTTTGATTAGCACTAAGTGGGATTTAACTAAGCATAATCAAATTTGGTGCGTGTTTGTAGTGGGATCCAAGTGTCCATTTCTGCCTTTGCCACCTTAGGATGTTATATGCAATAAATAGCAAATGAGGAGAGAGAAAACCCATTTTGCTACATGTGTTGAATGGCTTCTTCTTCTTCTTTCTCTTCTTCTTCGTTTTCCTCTTTTTTTAAGTTAAGCTAATTGTAATTTTTGCTGGTTGGGTCTAGAAGTGTTGCATGTGTAGTGTTCATCTCATCTAGGTAGGTAATGTAGTTAATTGGTTCTTCTTCTTCTACTCTTTCTTGTTTCGAATATTGATGGATTTGGGTATAAATCATTTATATCCAATTCTGGAAATTGGATAATGCTTGTAATTGTGGAACCAAGGAAAGACAAGGGTAAAGGAAATGAGGGTGAGCCTAGCACTAAGTGATGAAAAGAGGAGCTTAGGAGAAGAGGTTTGGGAAACATTATTTTTGTGTATTGTTTTGATGTAGTATGAATCCTGTGATCCATGATTAAATTATGTGGTAGATGAATATAGAAAATGTGTAATTATGTGCTATTATGAATTAAATTGAGATAATGAGTTGATGAAGTAGTAAGTGGCCATAAGTATGTTGTTCTGTTCTTAGGTGACTTACGTTGTTACTATGCAATTTGTGTAAATTGTTGTTAATGTAAAACTGAACATGTTGAGTTGTGTGTGTGCAAATTGGGAAGTGTTGTGTGTAACAACCCGGATACACCCTAATAGGAATTGCGATGTTTTGGTATGGATATGATTGTGTATTTGTAAGAAAGAACACATGTGAATGTTTGCTTGGGTGAGTGGAAGAATTGGTTAGAAGATTGGTCAATCTTTGTTTTTGGGATTTCTGGTTTAGCCTCTGTCGCGAGAGCGACAGAACGTGCCAGTTAGAGTTTATTTTAAGCGGGAATTTAAGTGGATTTTGAGTTGGGTTGGACATGTGGCAGTCATACAAGGGGTTTGGAAGGTTTTGGGACACATGTCTTAAGATAGACATGTGGCTTTGAGAGGATGTGCCAAGTGGACTTTTGCATGCAATTTAAGTGATTTGAGTGGGAAAATTTGTCCTCATTCTCGTTTTGCATGCAAATAGTGATCCCTTTTGTTTTCCCTCTCTTTCACGGTTTCACTTCCTCTTTCTTCCTTGATTTTGTCTTCCTTTGGCTAATTTCTGCATTGGATGGTTTGAAGAGGTTATTAAGGGATTAAGAAGGTAAGTGTGACTTAGCTTTATGTTGGGCCTTCTTTTACTCCATTTCTGTTTTGGTTTGAGCTGGTTGTGTAATGGACTAAGAGGTGTTGTATTGGTGTTCTTTGTTGTGTTTGAAGTTCTGGATAGAAGGATTGAGAATGGCAAGGACAAGATTTGAGATTGAGAGTTTCGGCTGCACTTCTAGAGGTTGGGATCGTGTGCTCTTGAACTTGTGCATGTATTTTAAATTTTGAGTCTGATGATGCATGTTGTGATTGTGAGGGAATTATGGAATTTCGTGTGTTAATAATTGGTTTTTGAACTATCTTAGACCCCTTTATAAATGCATGTGGTTATAAGTATGTCTTGAATGAGAATAATTGTCATGTGCTGATGAGTTTTGGGATATGCATGTTTATGGTTTTAATTTGATACATGAACATGTTAAGTGGTGATTTAGAGTTTTGATGTGTATGTTGAATATAGCATGTCTAAGGTTTTGAGCATATGTGTTTGATTGATGAAAATAAGTGGTTATGTGGAGGTTTGCATGTTGTGTTGTGGGTTTTCCATGTTTCTGTTCTATCTCGAGCGTGATATGCGTCACGAGCGCGACAGAGGCCGCTTTGGCTTTTGTTGCGGGAGTGACGAAGTTATGAGCACGACAGTTGGGTGATTGCATTTCATCGCGAGCGCGACAGTATGCAGCCCTGTTTGCCTAAGTTCCTTGAAGTATCTTTCATGATTGGGCATTGCTTTTGGTATATGTTTGTACATGTTCAAGGCAGTTTTTATGCATGATATCAATATCGATTGTGCTTTTAAAGAATTGTTTAGTTGTGCATGTTTTGGCAAGACATGAATATGAAGTGATCATTTGATTGGCTATCAATCGTATGACTTGTGGTGTTAAGCCTGATCGGTCAAGTTAGTGGATAGATAAGCATGCTTATAAAGGGTTTTGCGCGGCTGCTTTGTAGACCGTTATGGTCTTTTGTCTTGAGACTTAAGTCTCTTTTGTTACCTTCGAGTATTCGAATTCTTTTAGAGTTATGTCTTTTGTTTTAGATACTGAATTTCATCGGTATCTTTTGTACTCATATCCACAGTCCCTGAGAGTTCAGGCTTCTTCTTCTTGTTTGCTTTTGTGTTGATCGAGCTTATACTTTTGATGATGGAATGATTGTTTTGTTTTGAGCTTTTCATATTAATGCTGTTGGCTCAGTTATGTTCATCAAGTGGGCTTGATATTGCTAAGATTCCGTTATGTGTTACGTATATAAGAATGTTATGGTGCTTTGAGCATGTTAGTTTTGATAAGATTGAATTATACATGTTATAATTTTGTAATTGACATTGTGTTTACGCCTTGGCATGATATGTATATACTGTTATGCATGCTTTTGCAGTCCTTTGTTTTTGTACATCCCCACTGAGCGTTATCGCTTAGCACTGATGTTTGTTTCCGTGTAGGTTTGCAAGATTGGTTCGGTTTTGGAGTCGCTCATCTGCTGGCCACTAGGAGTTGAAGTCTTCTTTTTTGTACTAGTACAGGGATAAGTTGTATAGTCCAGTTTTTGGTTGTACGTTTTGTAACGTTTTATAAGTCATGTAATTCAGATATGTAATGTAATGACTTAGTACATGTATACTTTATAAGTTCGGTTATGTAAGTTTTTATGGTTATTCATGAGTTCTTCTGCTTTAGCTCTTCGCTTTAGCCCGACATCCCTTTCGAGGGGTAATAGGGTGTTACAAGTTGTGGTATCAGAGCACCGGTTTAGTCGGCTCTGGTTCTATGTGATTGTTTGAGTATAGAGTCTTTACATGAGAGTCTTTCTAGAGTTGTGGCCTAATGCAGATGTTGTCTTGTGCAGTGTTTTTATAGAGGCAGCTCCGAGTGAGTATATAGGCGACACGATGGAAAGTGTTAATCCGGTCGAAAGTGGTAACCCGATCGGACAGGATAGGCCTGCATGTGAGCATGCACCAGCAGGAGGTCAGGGTTTTGGTTTTGATCCGGCGTTAGTACAAGATTTACTTCAAGTGGTAGACAGATTGACTGCTCCTAAGGTTCTTTCTGAGCTTTTGAGGAAAAGGGGAGCGGAAGAGGTTCATGGAACTTCATTTGACCAATCGGATATGGCAGAATTCTGGTTAGAGAGGATTGATCGGATTCTACAAGAGATATCTTGCCCTCCACATCAACGAGTTGTTTGTGTCGTATCGCTTTTGTAAGGGTCGGCATATGATTGGTGGAAGCTCGTGCTTCTCAATCCGCAGAGACCGGCTGAATTGACATGGGAATTTTTTGTGAAAGAATTTGAGCAAAAGTATGTTACCAAGGCCTATAGGGAGGCAAAGTGGAAGGAATTTATAAGTTTGAAGCAAAGGAACTTGTCGGTTAGCGACTATGAGAAAGAGTTTGGTCGTTTGAACAAGTATGTGCCTACTGCTTTGATGACTGAGAATTTCATATGCCAACATTTCCAAGATGGATTAAGAGAAATGATTAGAGGTCCATTGTCGGCCATTGCAGTTTTGCATCAGGTTGGATATTATTAGTTAGTGGCAGCGGCGATTAAGTTAGAAGAATCGAAAGTGATCAAGCAAAAGATGGAGCACAAGAGAAAAGTAACGGATGGTAATGTGTTTAGTAGTAAGAGAACTCGTGATGGAGTTAGTGGACAGCATACTCAATGGTTGGGTCCAATGCAAGAATCTAAGGGAAGTGTCTTGGCACCCCCTAATAAGGAAAGCAATGTGCCAAAGTGTATGCATTGCGAGAAATTTCATTGAGGCATGTGTAGGAAGATTTCATGAGCGTGTTTCAAATGTGGTAGCATGGAGCATATGCTTGCCAATTGTCCAGAACTAAAAGAGAGCATGGTTCAGCAAGGTAATAGAGGGAACACGGGAGTGACTGGATCTGCAAGAGGTCGAAGAAGAAGAGATCAAGCAGCACATGATATATCGGAAACGATTGAGAAGCCGATTCCGTCTGTTGTTCTACCTCGATGTTATGCTATGATTAGAGAGAAAGAAGATGAGCAAGCGGGTCCTTTTGGTAAGTCCTTATGTTATTATGTTTGATTTGTACAAGCTTTGTTGTGAAAAGTGTTTTGCTATCTGTGTTATCGGGTGAAATTTTGAGGATGAAATTTCATAAGGGGGAGAGATTGTAACAACTCGGATACACCCTAGTAGGAATTACGATGTTTTGGTATGGATATGATTGTGTATTTGTAAGAAAGAACACATGTGAATGTTTGCTTGGGTGAGTGGAAGAATTGGTTAGAAGATTGGTCAAGCTTTGTTTTTGGGATTTCTGGTTTAGCTTCTGTCGCGAGCTCGACCCCCGTCACGAGCACGGCAGAACGCGCCAGTTAGAGTTTGTTTTAAGCAGGAATTTAAGTGGATTTTGAGTTGGGTTGGACATGTGGTAGTCATGCAAGGGGTTTGGAAGGTTTTGGGACACATGTCTTAAGATAGACATGTGGCTTTGAGAGGATGTGCCAAGTGGACTTTTGCATGCAATTTAAGTGATTTGAGTGGGAAAATCTGTCCTCATTCTTGTTTTGCATACAAATAGTGATATCCCTTTTGTTTTCCCTCTCTTTCTCGGTTTCACTTCCTCTTTCTTCTTTGATTTTGTCTTCCTTTGGCTAATTTCTGCATTGGATGGTTTGAAGAGGTTATTAAGGGATTAAGAACGTAAGTGTGACTTAGCTTTGTATTGGGCCTTCTTCCACTCCATTTATGTTTTGGTTTGAGCTGGTTGTGTAATGGACTAAGAGGTGTTGTATTGGTGTTTTTTGCTATGTTTGAAGTTCCGAATAGAAGGATTGAGAAGGGCAAGGACAAGATTTGAGATTGGGAGTTTCAGCTGCACTTCTAGAGGTTGGGATCGTGTGCTCTTGAACTTGTGCATGTGTTTTAATTTTTAAGTCCGATGATCCATGTTGTGCTTCTAAGGGAATTATGGAATTTGGTGTGTTAATAATTGGTTTATGAACTATCTTAGACCCCTTTATAAATGCATGTGGTTATAAGTACATCTTGAATGAGAATAAATGTTATGTCCTGATGAGTTTTGGGATATGCATGTTTATGGTTTTAATTTGATACATGAACATGTTAAGTGGTGATTTAGAGTTTTGATGTGTATGTTGAATATAGCATGTCTAAGGTTTTGAGCATATGTGTTTGATTGATGAAGATAAGTGGTTATGTGGAGGTTTGCATGTTGTGTTGTGGGTTTTCCATGTTTCTATTCTGTCGCGAGCGCACCTCTGTCGCGGGAGTGATGAAGTCGCGAGCGCGACAGTTGGGTGATTGCATTCTGTCGCGAGTGCGACAGTATGCAGCTCTGTTTGCCTAAGTTCCTTGAAGTATCTTTCATGATTGGGCATTGATTTGGCATATGTTTGTACATGTTGAAGGTAGTTTTTATGCATGATATCAATATCGATTGTGCTTTTAAAGAATTGTTTAGTTGTACATGTTTTGGCAAGACATGAATATGAAGTGATCATTTGATTGGCTATCAATCGTATGACTTGTTGTGTTAAGCCTAATAGGTCAAGTTAGTGGATAGATAAGCATGCTTATAAAGGGTTTTGCGCGGCTGCTTTGTAGTCCGTTATGGTCTTTTTTCTTGAGACTTCAGTTTCTTTTGTTACCTTCGGGTATTCAAATATTTTCAGACTTATGTCTCTTTTTTTAGATACTGAATTTCATCGATATCTTTTGTACCTGTATCCACAGTCCATGAGAGTTCAGGCATCGTCTTCTTGTTTGTTTTTCTATTGATCGAGCTTATGCTTTTGATGATGGAATGATTGTTTTGTTTTGAGCTTTTCATATTAATGCTGTTGGCTCAGTTATGTTCATCAAGTGGACTTGATATTATTAAGATTCCGTTATGTGTTACGTATATAAGAATGTTATGGTGCTTTGAGCATGTTTGTTTTGATAAGATTGAATTGTACATGTTATAATTTTGTAATTGACTTTGCGTTTAAGCCTTGGCATGATATGCATATTGTGACACCCATTCCCAACTGACAGACTAGCTCAGCTAATCTAGTTAGGAATGACCGTTACACACATAGAACAGATGCACATTCACTCATCATGCATCTCATACCAGTTATCTATAGATCATTCACTGTAGTCATATTCTTACTATGCATACATATATAGCCAAAAGTTGACCTACTTGGTCATCATATTACTACATGCCTTTACAGACTTATATACATATTAGTTATACAAAAGCATTTTCATAGTTATACAAAATTCCCATAATAAAAATCCCCAAAACCTACACTAGCAGCTTCCTATTGTTGACCGTTACTATACGGAAGCGTCCTTCAAATGCCTCTCGTCCGTACCTGCATGGATTAGAGTAAACCCATGCTCAGCGATAACGCTTAGTGGGGAACACATAAACATAACAACATGCAAATAGTAATATCATACATTACATGTAAAAGATCATGCTTAGCTTGTTATTATAACACTTAGGTATCATGATAGACATGGCATAATTCTTTAGCATCCACAAGCAAAGAGCATTATTCAACACAATCACATAATTCCAGAATATAACATACATAATGAATGTATTATTATCATTTCCATTTATTAAATTTCCTGCAATTCAAAGACGTGGATAACGGGTTTCGTAACACCCTTAAGCCTTACGTACCATTAATTAAGTCCAGCCTTCTCCATCCAAACCGACCTCCTCTCTTCTCCTTCTTGTCCTAACCTTAACTCTCCTATTTTCCTCAATTTTTCTTCTAAATTTCCTCCATCTCACCCCAAAATCGGGCCTCCCCATCAAAGTTCAGCTCCTCTAGTTTCTATTGGTACCCTTGGAAGTCCATTTGCTCATTGAAAAGTTGATGAAACCTAGACTTGAAAGTTTAGGTGTGAATTTTAGGTATGTGTTTTGGGCATTTTTAATTTGGTTTCAAGATTCCTAAGGGTACTTTAGGACGTGAATAAGATGTTTATGAAGTTTATTTGTGGAAAGGAAGCATGGTTTTGACTAGATCTACATTTTTGTGTATGAAACCTATTATGTCTAATAGGTGAAGGAATATCTAGTCAACCAAAGGACAAGAAAAAGACTCCTTGAGGAGTGTATAGTAAGGAATTGAGGTTAGTGATTGCAAATTCCATCTATTTCCATGGTTTATATATGGATTTTATGTTATGTTTAAGTGTAGGCATAAGAAAATGATGTGTTTAATTGAATCTAATTTGATATTCATGTTTATAAGGCTTAAAATAGTGTATAAATATGATTAAACGAAATTAAATCAAAGTGGTATGAAAAATTTAATTGTGGCCGAATTGAATATTAAGGAATTAATTGAATTCTAAGATGATTTATGGCATTTAAATGATGTTTAAGATATGTTTAACATGTGTACAACATGAATGAATGATTAAAGTGAAGAAAAGAATTATGTGTAAAAAGATACTTCTTTGGCGAAATGGAATTAATGGGATATGCATGTGTTTTAATATTGTTTAATGCAAGTTTATATTGGATTTATAGTATTTGGCATGTAAAATAATGAATTGTATGTGTTAGACCATTTGAAGGATGTGTTATGTATGTGATACACATGAGGCCGAATGGTATACATGGGTAAAGGCATGATTTTGATGGGTTTTAAGGGAAATAAATGGTATAGTGATGTTATACAACATGTAATTGGCCTAAATGAATGATAAAGTTGATTGAAAGAATTAATGGTGAAAAGTTAGAAAGTGGGTTGAATGTATGTATGTGTATGTGCATGTGTACCATAATAAATTTATGTGTTTACATGGCATATGATGGTTTAAGGATGGTATTCACATGCATAACGATGAAATGGCATGAAAAGGAATGAGATGAGATGATGATATGCCATGAAAAGTATGTATGACACATTAATAATGTGGAAAATAAAATAATGTTGCCCTATGTGATGAGCTGAGAGTCGAGTCTAGTATCGGGATATGTTGGCTAGCCATAGGGACATAAGACCGCGGGAGTGAGCATGGCGTCGCACTAATTTTATAGGTCATTGATGGACCTATTATGTATTTTTAAAAGCATCTGTTTAGAAAGACTAGAGTAATCCTTCGGGGTTCCTTCAGGTTTAGAAAGACTGGAGTGATCAATCAGAGGTCTCTCCAGGTTATTGTGAGCCTTTAGGGGTTCGCGTCCCGTTTATCCTGTACATAGAGTCTGCCAGCATTATACCGGGGCAAAAAGGCTAATAATGAGCTTTAAATGGGTAAAATGTGATTAATTTGATGTTTATGTGGAAAAAGAACATAATTAGAATTATGTAAAATGTTTGAGGGTAAAACGATAATTTTACAAAAAGTTGGTAAAAAGTGAGAAAGTTAGGTAAAAAGTATAAGTATAAGGGTAAATTGGTAATTTTGATCAAATATGAGGTTAAAATGTAAATTTGTGAAAAAGTGACATAATAAGGACCTAATTGTAATTTGGTGGAATTATAAGGTTAAAAGTGGTATTTAAGTGTAAAAAGGGGTGATTAAAGTAGTTAAAATAGGATCACTTTGATGTTTATAAGTAAAAAGGGTATAAATGAAATGATATAAAAAGTTTGAGGGTAATACGGTAATTTTATGTTTATGTGTGTGAATGATTACAAATAAGGGCAAAAATGTCATTAAATGGCTAAATATGAAAATCGGTGACTTTTGAAGGGTAAAAATATAATTTGGCATGAAAATTGAAATTGGAGGGTAAAATAGTAATTTGTATGTTAAATAATGAAAAATGGTAAAAAGAGATATAAATAAGGGCATTTTGGTAACTATGAGTAAAGAAAAGTAAAATAAGGGTATAATCGTAATTTTGATGAAAAATAAATGAACTAGTGGCAATATGGTAATATTGATGAAATTGGAATTGAATTGATGGAAAAATCGTAAATTGTGTAAAAAGAAAATGAATTGATGGCATAAATGTAAATATATGTGAGTTAGAATGAACTAATGGCATAAGTGTAAATTTGGTAAAATAAAATGAAATGAGGGCATATTTGTCATTTTTGAAAAGTTTAAGGGTAAAATTGGAAAGTTGCCACAAGTTAAGAATAAAATGTTAATTAAGGTAATTGATGTGTGGTAATTTTATAAATGACCCTAATTAATTGATTTATTGATAATTATGTGGGTTATGGCGTGCATAATTAATAAATTAAGTAAATTAATTGTTTATTAGTGATATTTATTTATAAGTATATTTTGAATATTGTTTATGCATGTGAACCTTAAGTAAATTCATATTTATTTATAAGTATATTTTGAATATTGAATTGCAATCACCAGTGGGCATTTTTAATGCTCAGCACGTAGTTTTGTTTGACTGCGTGTAGGTTCGCCTTAGGATCGGAGCAAGGCACCTCACATATATTTTGGGAGCGTACCGAGGATTATTTTGGATTATAAGTACGTAAGAGTTTGGCATGTATATGTCTTATATTTAGTATTGGGTATTGTGATTTGTATCGTTCTGAAAAACTGGTAAACTTATTTGTTTTGTATCGTTCTGAAAAACTGGTAAACATATTTGTGGCTATGTGTGTGATGTATTTTTATTTATGACTGAACGTGTGTGAATGAATGTTGGCATGCCAAATAATGTGATAGGAAAGTAAGCATAAAGGAAATTGGGAATGATAAATGTGTGAATGCATGTTAATGAAAACTGACCAAATGAATAGTGACCTTAGACAGTTATAGGTCAATTGACGAAATTGATAGTAAGTTAAAATGTGATTAGAAGATTAAAGGCCTGGTGACTTGTGATTGATTGATTTGATTTAATTAATCTTAATACTAATGTCCGAAAAAAAAATTGTACCAGTTTTAATTAATTGGCTATTTAATAACCTGATTAGTTTAATTAGGTTAACAGAATTGGAAAGAACAGTTAATTAATGGTACGTAAGGCTTAAGCGTGTTACAGGTTTCGCATTGGTACCACCGAGGTACTATAATCGCATTGAAATCTCATTTATGAATTGGTACCCTAAGGTACAATAATATCATTCCACATATAATAAAATCCAGCAAGGATTATACGCATCGTAATCGCATTGTGATTCCCAAGGAATCAGACACATTAAATGCATTGGGCTGCAGCACTTTGATCCTATAGGCATGCCTATCTATCCACTACTTGACTCGC
Source organism: Excoecaria cochinchinensis (assembly GCA_947683425.1). Lineage (NCBI taxonomy): Eukaryota > Viridiplantae > Streptophyta > Magnoliopsida > Malpighiales > Euphorbiaceae > Excoecaria > Excoecaria cochinchinensis. The sequence goes on along the minus strand of CANTUQ010000092.1, from coordinate 24,913,878 downwards.
AGGCTTAAGTTATTTAGTCATGTTATCAATTTCACATTGATCAATCTTCATAACACATATGTTGTAACACCCCCATCGCCGCCCCCGTTGGAAGGACGCCGACGGACGTGCTACCCGACGTTCACTTACACAGATAAGCATAAGCACAATGCGAAAGTATACAAACATACATAACACACATACAAAAATACGGGTTAATTAAAAACTTACCTTGACTTGCGGTCGCAGACTGATCATGCAATAACTCACATATGCGCAGGCACTAAGCAGAAGCATGCACAGAAGCATAAATACGACCATTCAACAGAAGCATAAGCGAATTAAATAATATAAAGGAATAACTTAACCTAAAGACATACTAACTATTACATTCCCAAAGGAAAACTCAAGATAAACACATAATTAATTACATAAACAATACTACAGAAATACAAAAGCTGAGATACAGAAGATGAACAAAATCCAGAACTTCTAACTCCTACGTGGCCGACCCTGCAGAAGCGCAACTCGAACAGAACCCACCTGCCACCTGCACGGAAAAGAAATCCGTGCTAAGCGATAAACGCTTAGTGGGGAGAACACACAAGAGTATGGACGGCCATTCACAATGGTCGCCGAGGCAAAACACATTCAAATGGCAAATGCGAATATTCATAACATATAACTAATTAGGCTTGCATAATAAAGGCATTCATTTCAATACTCACAATCAAACCATAAAATCATGTCCAGAATAAACCAAAACAGACATAATACAATACACGTTACAAGCATCATCAAGCTGAACTTCATACTATAACACATGCATAAACCTACATAGGTAGCAATTATCAACATCTTACCGTGCGGAGTCACATGAGCTTAACACAAGCAAAATGACATAACTAAGTACCTGTGCAGGGACTGACAACCCAATAATCATGTTGAGAGTGCTAGCTATTGAACATACTTAGACATGCCAAACACATACACTAGTCAAATATCCAAAGGATAACATTTAGAGCATCACAATACCGCTGCGCAACTCTAATATATATTAAGCATCATGCAACAACACTCCGATAGCGGAGACTGAAGGCATAACTACTTAGTATTACATTCATAACATCATCATGCAGAAAGTACAGTAATCCTCACATACTTTCCATCACAACTGTTTCGGTTCACATGCTAATAATTAACAAAACATGGTTAAGTCACATGCATAAATACTCTAGTCGCATCATAATTAAAGCATTCAGAAACTTATAACAAATCACATGGCAAGTACGGATAACCACGTTAGATATAAAGTCATGCTTACTAAATACAGATTTACCTTCTGAAGCCCGTAGTCATATTCATATACATATAAACTGAGTCTTGTTCATTCAGATATCACATTCTGATGGCTATTTCAAAACAGAATAAAACAAACCATCAAAATACCTGCTGACTCATAATAGTGGATAACGAGTGAACTAATTAGTACCTTACGGGTACAAGTCGGCCAAAGAGTACCTTACGGGTACTAATCGAAAATCATTTTATTTTGTCACAAAAGCATTTTATTGATGAGGGATCTTAACCCGATCCAATCACATTAAAAAGGATCGCGAGGATCCGTACTGATAGGGGTTAGCGAGGAACCAGTCGTGGGACATGATCAGGGTCCAAATCGTTCAAAGGGCGCTGCAGCTACAAAGACTCTATTAGGCATGCCTAACTATCCACTAGACTGACTCTCGCAGGTCATGCATCATTCAAATCATGTGTCACATCAGACAATATATAAACATCATCATACTATTCATTTTACAAAGCATATGATATAGTTCCATCAACATACTTTAGCACTGTTCAAGGTTCTAAGATTTATCAGAGTCAAATATGGAAATATTATCATGCCAATCGTTAACTTAACACTCAAACATTGCTTTTAACAATTAAACACTTTTTACAAAAATAGGGTAGGTCACGGTCACAACCAGGTTGGTTGTCACCGTGACATACCAAAACTTTCGGCAGAAAACACTCTTGGGGGTACCTCACGGTGGTAACCCATTAGGTTGTCACCGTGACATACCATGAACCCAAAACAGAATGCAAATCTGCGGTAGGTCACGGTGGTAACCACATTCATTGCCACCGTGACATACCAAACCCTCAAAATAGAATGCTATTCTTCACCCTTAATCATATCATTCATACAAACTATTTATACATTTACATAAACACTTACTTACCCGGTTTGCCACATTACAGGTCTCTGTTTAAAAAGGGAAATTCATAATCTAAAAGCATTAAATCACCTTAATCATTATCATATTATATAGGCACTCAAGTAACCACATGAACCGTTAAAATATCATAAATACCTTGCATATTAACATATTCTAATAACATTTATTACCAATGCATGCATCGTATAATATTGTTAGGCAATTACTTTAATCATGCATTCATTATTCATATCCCCTATATACATTTTCCATTAAGCAAACTCAGTTCATAATTATACATACTTGTTCACATCATACATGATCAATACCTCAAGCATATCCTGTTCGATAATTAAAAAGCATATATATACATTTAATTTCATTATTAAACTCTTATGCTATAGCTTAATCACTTATAAATTGGATTGACGACCACCTACATACTCATTTCCTAAGGTTAGAAATGAGTCAGACATGCTATAGGAACTTACCATTAAGTTCGGGTACGTTTCGGGAAGAAAAACACTCAAATTATGCATATTAGGGGGTGGTCACGGTGGTAACCAATTGTTGTCACCGTGAGGTCCAAAAATGAGCATTCTGCCTTGCATTTTCATAGGTCACGGTGGTAACCATTTTGGTTGCCACCGTGACATACCAAAATATTGCAAAACAGAAGCAAAATTTCGGGACTGGTTCACTCCACAATTTTGTACAGCCTATATCAAAGTCTAGAACTCATTTTTAGCCAAAACTTCCTTCTTAACAAATGTTCTATAGGATGTTAACTTCCAAATTCAACAAATTACAGGTCAATTGGACATCTATATATTCAGATATGATCTAAACAACCCACAGTGCTTCTCTGAACCCGTCCAAAGAAGATAGGTCTACTTCTTGACCATTTTTCGGACACTTAGAGTTACAATTAGCTCAAACCTATTTCTAACACATTTGTAGACATATATCTTATCTTTCTAAAGGTACTAATTTGATATCATTTGGAGTTCTATAACTCCCGAATCAGGGTAATAACTTAAGAAAGGTCCAGTGTATTCTAATCCAGTTTTTCACCCAAAAACCTATTCACATGCAACAATGAGTCATTTGAGCCAACACTCACTACCATCATCACAAATCATCAACAACACACTCAAAAAGCTTATATCATACATGAATATACAAAAATTCTTATACAGATAGAAGAAAGTTTCCCAAACCTGGATTTGCGATTCAAAACCTCAATCTTCAAGAACCCACTCAATCTAGCCTTAGCTCCTCTTCAAATCATCCAAAACTCGCACAAACAAACCCAAGAATCACTAAACCAAAACCCTAACTTACTCAAATCGAAAGCAAACTAGAAGAAAAAGAGGTTCAAAGCACAATAACCAAAACCTAACCACTTACCTCTTCCATCTTGCTCCCAAACTCTTCCAAGATAGCTCCAACTCACACACAACCAAGAGAAGGAACGCAAGAAACGGGAAAGGGAAAAAGAAAAGAGAGAGAACGGGAAGGAGAGGAGGGCCAAACGTGATTCTGCCCCTTTTCCCTTCTTCTTTTCCTATTTCTCTTTCTCATTTAGTGCACACACCAACCATACCACTTGTCACCATCCTAAAGGTCCACTTGTCATAATCCTATTAAATCCAAGATACATCTTTGACTAATTCCAACCTTGGCACCATACTCACTCCACATACAAACATTTCTTGAATAAAAATCTTCAAGGTACCACACTTGAGTCACACCAAATCATTTCCTAAAACCCACTTATACCCTACTTCCATACACAACAAGCACACCATAATATTTCTTTCACTTAACTTATTTAATTAATTTCTTTGCAAATAAATCCTTATTGTCCATATTATTCATGTACAAATTACCGAATTACCCTCACTTAATCCGACCGAGCAATCATATTTCGACTAGGCCCGATTTGGGGTGTGACAAATCTTCCCTCCTAAAAGAATTTCGTCCTCGAAATTCACATACACCGAAAAAAAATTCCCAGCATTACTTTCCATGTCACCAACAAACTCATACATATTACTCTCAAACTAGTCACTCGCTTACACTTATTGTCATCGCTACACTCTTAAATCTCTTTCTTATATTCGAATCTAACACATTCATCAGAACAATCATTACTTAAATGCCCGACTGAAATCAAAACCCGAACATTTTACACATAAACCAACTAACTTCGCCAATTGATACATAAATCCTTCACTACTTAAAAGATGTCCATCATACTTACGTTTCTCTTTACCATTAACACTCCTATCAAACTTTAAAATCCTTTTTACGGCCCCAAAATACTCTTTCTGTTCAATCTTTAATCAAACACAAAACACTTTCCTAAACGATTGCTGAGCGCGTCATTTTTACCCTTAATCTTAATATCAAATAGTACATATATACCCTGTCAGCTTTCTCTCAATCAAAACATATATGCATATGCTTATCATGTATTGTCAAAGGGATGATGATGATGTAATGAGATTGAGATGATTCATGTATGCAGAGTGATGCAATTGATGCTATAATGATGTATTTTGTCCCATCCCCATGATTCAAGATGCTTTTATTCAAACACTTTTCTGGAGGTAGCCGACAGGTATATAGAGTACTACCAAAACCTTATAGAATCCAAATACTCATCCACTTACTCGACACCTTTCTTTACTGAGGTACACTCTGAACAAAACCTTAAGAAATCCTAGGAGCAGTCAGTCTATCCAAAATTCGAATCAATTCTTGCACTAATGTTCTATCATTAGAAGCAGGACCGGAATTCTAACCAAAAGGTGCACAGAAATGAAACACTTTGATCAGAACTAATTGGGTTCACACTTTCTGTCGTCTCATTCACCTTCTCATTCGGGTCAGGCTCCATCTAACATAACACACATAGGACAAGACGCATCTGCATTAGGCCACGACACAAAACTGACTCTCAAACAAAGACTCGACACATAACAAGTAACATACAAAGACCCAATACTCAAACAAATAAGGCAACCAGAATCTTGTGCTCTGATACCACTAAATGTAACACCCCCATCGCCGCCCCCGTTGGAAGGACGCCGACGGACGTGCTACCCGACGTTCACTTACACAGATAAGCATAAGCACAATGCGAAAGTATACAAACATACATAACACACATACAAAAATACGGGTTAATTAAAAACTTACCTTGACTTGCGGTCGCAGACTGATCATGCAATAACTCATATATGCGCAGGCACTAAGCAGAAGCATGCACAGAAGCATAAATACGACCATTCAACAGAAGCATAAGCGAATTAAATAATATAAAGGAATAACTTAACCTAAAGACATACTAACTATTACATTCCCAAAGGAAAACTCAAGATAAACACATAATTAATTACATAAACAATACTACAGAAATACAAAAGCTGAGATACAGAAGATGAACAAAATCCAGAACTTCTAACTCCTACGTGGCCGACCCTGCAGAAGCGCAACTCGAACAGAACCCACCTGCCACCTGCACGGAAAAGAAATCCGTGCTAAGCGATAAACGCTTAGTGGGGAGAACACACAAGAGTATGGACGGCCATTCACAATGGTCGCCGAGGCAAAACACATTCAAATGGCAAATGCGAATATTCATAACATATAACTAATTAGGCTTGCATAATAAAGGCATTCATTTCAATACTCACAATCAAACCATAAAATCATGTCCAGAATAAACCAAAACAGACATAATACAATACACGTTACAAGCATCATCAAGCTGAACTTCATACTATAACACATGCATAAACCTACATAGGTAGCAATTATCAACATCTTACCGTGCGGAGTCACATGAGCTTAACACAAGCAAAATGACATAACTAAGTACCTGTGCAGGGACTGACAACCCAATAATCATGTTGAGAGTGCTAGCTATTGAACATACTTAGACATGCCAAACACATACACTAGTCAAATATCCAAAGGATAACATTTAGAGCATCACAATACCGCTGCGCAACTCTAATATATATTAAGCATCATGCAACAACACTCCGATAGCGGAGACTGAAGGCATAACTACTTAGTATTACATTCATAACATCATCATGCAGAAAGTACAGTAATCATCACATACTTTCCATCACAACTGTTTCGGTTCACATGCTAATAATTAACAAAACATGTTCAAGTCACATACATAAATACTCTAGTCGCATCATAATTAAAGCATTCAGAAACTTATAACAAATCACATGGCAAGTACGGATAACCACGTTAGATATAAAGTCATGCTTACTAAATACAGATTTACCTTCTGAAGCCCGTAGTCATATTCATATACATATAAACTGAGTCTTGTTCATTCAGATATCACATTCTGATGGCTATTTCAAAACAGAATAAAACAAACCATCAAAATACCTGCTGACTCATAATAGTGGATAACGAGTGAACTAATTAGTACCTTACGGGTACAAGTCGGCCAAAGAGTACCTTACGGGTACTAATCGAAAATCATTTTATTTTGTCACAAAAGCATTTTATTGATGAGGGATCTTAACCCGATCCAATCACATTAAAAAGGATCGCGAGGATCCGTACTGATAGGGGTTCGCGAGGAACCAGTCGTGGGACCTGATCAGGGTCCAAATCGTTCAAAGGGCGCTGCAGCTACAAAGACTCTATTAGGCATGCCTAACTATCCACTAGACTGACTCTCGCAGGTCATGCATCATTCAAATCATGTGTCACATCAGACAATATATAAACATCATCATACTATTCATTTTACAAAGCATATGATATAGTTCCATCAACATACTTTAGCACTATTCAAGGTTCTAAGATTTATCAGAGTCAAATATGGAAATATTATCATGCCAATCGTTAACTTAACACTCAAACATTGCTTTTAACAATTAAACACCTTTTACAAAAATAGGGTAGGTCACGGTCACAACCAGGTTGGTTGTCACCGTGACATACCAAAACTTTCGGCAGAAAACACTCTTGGGGGTACCTCACGGTGGTAACCCATTAGGTTGTCACCGTGACATACCATGAACCCAAAACAGAATGCAAATTTGCGGTAGGTCACGGTGGTAACCGCATTCATTGCCACCGTGACATACCAAACCCTCAAAATAGAATGCTATTCTTCACCCTTAATCATATCATTCATACAAACTATTTATACATTTACATAAACACATACTTACCCGGTTTGCCACATTACAGGTCTCTGTTTAAAAAGGGAAATTCATAATCTAAAAGCATTAAATCACCTTAATCATTATCATATTATATAGGCACTCAAGTAACCACATGAACCGTTAAAATATCATAAATACCTTGCATATTAACATATTCTAATAACATTTATTACCAATGCATGCATCGTATAATATTGTTAGGCAATTACTTTAATCATGCATTCATTATTCATATCCCCTATATACATTTTCCATTAAGCAAACTCAGTTCATAATTATACATACTTGTTCACATCATACATGATCAATACCTCAAGCATATCCTGTTCGATAATTAAAAAGCATATATATACATTTAATTTCATTATTAAACTCTTATGCTATAGCTTAATCACTTATAAATTGGATTGACGACCACCTACATACTCATTTCCTAAGGTTAGAAATGAGTCAGACATGCTATAGGAACTTACCATGAAGTTGGGGTACGTTTCGGGAAGAAAAACACTCAAATTATGCATATTAGGGGGTGGTCACGGTGGTAACCAATTGGTTGTCACCGTGAGGTCCAAAAATGAGCATTCTGCCCTGCATTTTCATAGGTCACGGTGGTAACCATTTTGGTTGCCACCGTGACATACCAAAATATTGCAAAACAGAAGCAAAATTTCGGGACTGGTTCACTCCACAATTTTGTACAGCCTATATCAAAGTCTAGAACTCATTTTTAGCCAAAACTTCCTTCTTAACAAATGTTCTATAGGATGTTAACTTCCAAATACAACAAATTACAGGTCAATTGGACATCTATAGATTCAGATATGATCTAAACAACCCACAGTGCTTCTCTAAATCCGTCCAAAGAAGATAGGTCTACTTCTTGACCATTTTTGGACACTTAGAGTTACAATTAGCTCAAACCTATTTCTAACACATTTGTAGACATATATCTTAGCTTTCTAAAGGTACTGATGTCATATCATTTGTAGTTCTATAACTCCCGAATCAGGGTAATAATCGAAGAAAGGTCCAGTGTATTCTAATCCAGTTTTTCACCCAAAAATCTATTCACATGCAACAATGAGTCATTTGAGCCAACACTCACTACCATCATCACAAATCATCAACAACACACTCAAAAAGCTTATATCATACATGAATATACAAAAATTCTTATACAGATAGAAGAAAGTTTCCCAAACCTGGATTTGCGATTCAAAACCTCAATCTTCAAGAACCCACTCAATCTAGCCTTAGCTCCTCTTCAAATCATCCAAAACTCGCACAAACAAACCCAAAAATCACTAAACCAAAACCCTAACTTACTCAAATCGAAAGCAAACTAGAAGAAAAGGAGGTTCAAAGCACAATAACCAAAACCTAACCACTTACCTCTTCCATCTTGCTCCCAAACTCTTCCAAAATAGCTCCAACTCACACACAACCAAGAGAAGGAATGCAAGAAACGGGAAAGGGAAAAAGAAAAGAGAGAGAACGGGAAGGAGAGGAGGGCCAAACGTGATTCTGCCCCTTTTCCCTTCTTCTTTTCCTATTTCTCTTTCTCATTTAGTGCACACACCAACCATACCACTTGTCACCATCCTAAAGGTCCACTTGTCATAATCCTATTAAATCCAAGATACATCTTTGACTAATTCCAACCTTGGCACCATACTCACTCCACATACAAACATTTCTTGAATAAAAATCTTCAAGGTACCACACTTGAGTCACACCAAATCATTTCCTAAAACCCACTTATACCCTACTTCCATACACAACAAGCACACCATAATATTTCTTTCACTTAACTTATTTAATTAATTTCTTTGCAAATAAATCCTTATTGTCCATATTATTCATGTACAAATTACCGAATTACCCTCACTTAATCCGACCGAGCAATCATATTTCGACTAGGCCCGATTTGGGGTGTGACATATGTCACCCCTCATCACATTCTCTTTTCCATATGCACTTTAACACATCAAACTATTCACATCAATTGAGCCTCACATAATGCTCACACACACATATATGTCATTCCATTTGCTATCCTTCACATAATTATATATTGTTACTTTATTAGTTAAATTACCAATCTTAATCATACTCATAAGTTTTTCCCAATGATAACTACCTTTATATTCATTTAATAGCCCTAATCATGCATAATAAGTTGAGGGAAAGATAGGGAATTGATCCATGCCAACCATGGACTCAAAATTAAGAAGAAAAGCCTTTATATATGTTGTTCAATTGTGAGGTCGTGACCTCTGTCGCGCTCGCTGCAGAAGCTCACCTCTGGTGCCTTACGAGACTACTTTCCACTCTAAACTTACATTGCAAAAACCAACCTCTAGACCTCATTTTTAGACAAAATGTCCTCTTAATAATTGTTCCCTAGGATGTCTAGTTTCCAATGGAACAAGTTTTAGGTCATTTGGACTCCTAAATTATGAGATATACATTAAACACTACAGACTATTCAAATATACTCGGCACAATACACAGCGGTCTGGTAGGACATAAACAGGATTTTCTCGGAACTAAGATTCATGCTTGCTCTTTGTTTTGCACATGCTAGTTCTTCATTCTCACCACAAAGCATTTATAGCAATTCAATTACATGTCATCACATAGCACATAATCATGCTCAATATCTCAAATCTCACATTCACGCATCATTTACATATCAAAGGCAAACTAATCAACATATAACACATATATATCCCAAACCTCGTCGCCTATGCTCCTAATTCCATTGAGCGCTCGGCTCTCGAACTTTGGCCTTTCCCCTATCTTTCTGCACCTCCTCAACTACCAAAACCAGTCCAATTCCAGGATAAACATAATCCATCAATACCAATCCAAACCAATTCAAAGCCAAGAAAGAATGAGTAGAAGATGAGAGTAGCAATTACTTAATCACTTACCTTTAGAATTTTAACTCTTAATTCTTGTTCCTCATATGCAATACACATATAATTGGTAATATGACCACTCCACCACCTCACTCACTGCAAGAGAGAAGAAAGCAAACACAGAAAATGCTAAATTGCTCTCAACTGAATGTTCTCTTCTCTCCCTCAGAATTCCTTACATGCAAAGAGGTGGAGGTGGCAGCTTAAGATTAAGCCAGCAAATTCCACTATAAAAAAATATACCTCTACTCACTTAGTTTAGCATTATTTTATTCTTTAATTAATCCTTGCTTTTTCTTAATTAATTAGCCACTAACTCACTATAAATTCAGTCATGCATATTTGCTATTTGGCCACTAAACTTCCACTCATCTTTTCAATAAGTCCTTCCTTCTTTTCAATTAAGTCCAAACTTCACATTCAATCACACACATCCAAAACTAGGTCAATACCACTAGGGTACATTCCCGGCCATTACATATATACTGTTATGCATGCTTTTGCAGTCCTTTGTTTTTGTACATCCCCACTAAGCGTTATCGCTTAGCATGGATATTTGTTTCCGTGTAGGTTTGCAGGATTGGTTCGGTTTTGGAGTCGCGCATCTGCTGGCCACTAGGAGTTGAAGTCTTCTTTTTTGTACTAGTATAGGGATAAGTTTTGTTGTCCGGTTTTTGCTTGTATGTTTTGTAACGTTTTATAAGTCATGTAATTCAGATATGTAATGTAATGACTTAGTACACGTATACTTTATAAGTTTAGTTATGTAAGTTTTTATGGTTATTCATGAGTGCTTCCGCTCTAGCTCTTGCTTGAATGTTTGTGTTGTGTGTAGCAACCCGACATCCCTTTTGAGGGGTAGCGGGGTGTCACATTGTGTGAGTTAGAGTTGGGGAAATTTACCAATTTAGTCTAATTCAAGCTTGACTAGCATGAGATGTAAAATTGGATTTGTAGGGGTAACTGACTTTACGGGTTTGTATGTACTATAACTCAAATCGTAGAACTTGGAATTTATGGGACTAAAGGTTAGCTTCCTAAGAGATGTGCCAGTAAATGTGTTAGAAATAGCCATTCAGTTTTGGAGACCCTGTGGTCTTCAAAATGTGTGCCTAAGTTGGTTTAAGCTAGTAGGAGTCCTTTTGGAGCATGTATTGTTTCCTTAGCCATAACTCCTAAAACATAAGGTCAAAAATAATGAGAATAGTGACATTGTACTCTTAACATGTAGTTAAGTAATTATTTATAAGGCCTTAAAGACAGATAACAATGTTAGGAGGAATTTTGGAAGCCATATGTGTGATTGAGGCATAGTGTTTAGGCAAGAGGTTAGTGGAGTAGAGCATGAAAACAAAATTCATGTTCTGTCGCGAGCATGATAGAATGCTCCATTGGGTAAAATGTATCAGCTTTGTTTCTGTCGCGAGTACGACAGAGGTGAAGGTTTGGTTTTGTTGCGTGCGTGCCTTGTATTGCGAGAGCGACAGAAGAGTTGATTGAGTACTATCGCGAGCGCGACACCTCTGCATGTTGTAAAGACTTTCTATTGACCTATTTTAATTGAACCAATATGTTTTATTGATGAATGAATATGCATATGAAAGCTATTATCGTGATATAACATGTGAATTTATCTATCTATCTATCTATCTATCTATATATTTATACATATATGCAATGATGTGAGAATTGTGAAATAAACCATAAGTTATGGGATGATGCTTATTGAGATACTAAGGTGATTTACTCTACGATAACACGAATATTAACTAGAATAATAATTTAGCCCGCAAGTCGAGTAGGGGATAGATAAGCATGCCTATAGGGTCTTAGTGCTGCTGCCAAAGTGTCTGATCTCATTTGGAATCCTCAATGCTTAATGAATCCTTCTTGGGTGGTTCACTTATATTTTATATCTTATTGATTATTTTGGTACATGTGGGTACTAATGCGAATGTGTGTATCTACGGATACAAATGCGAAATGTGGTACTTACGAGTACAAATGCGATACACGTTATCCGCGTCTTTGAGTTGCAGGCAAGGTAAATTAATGAATGAGTATAAAATGATGTGTAATGGGTTTACTATGTGACAGATGAATGTGATGAGATATGCTTTACTAGTGACTGATGACGTGTTATTATTGAATATGACTTTCTAGCATGCTACATAAATATCAAGATGAGTTTAATCTTATGACTATAGAGCATGTGCTTGATATTACTCAATGAAAGCTATGCTATTATATATGTGTATATTATTGTTTCCACATTAAGCGTTATCGTTTAGCACGAGTTTTCAATCTGTGTAGGTTCTGAAGCAAAGTGACTCGAAAGACTGTCCCGCATCTCGGTTGGTCAACATACTAGGATTCGTTTCTTAGTATAGGTTTTCTTATTTTGTATTACATATATGTAATTAATAGCTTTTGGGCATGTAAGAATTATAACATAACTTTGGAGCATGAGATGTATTCTAATATGGAAGTATATGTATTTTGAGATGAAGTATGTGTAAATGTATGCATATTGAATATCTTTCGCTGCATGTGAATAAAATTTATTAGTTCGGAATTTTTTATGATGAGAATTTGCATGTGAAGTGTGTTGTAATGATCGTTCTCGATTGCCACGGCGTAGCTGTGTGAGCAGTGGGAATGGGCGTTACACTCGAACTCCCTAAAAGAGGGTTTTCAGGGCTCTCGAGGTTCGACGCGCTTCACAAATAGATTCATTATTGACTATAGTCCATAATTTTTCTACCTTAGAAAATAAATTAATTTGTTTTAGAAAAGGATAATCTTTATTATTTTTATTACAATAATTTTCAAACCATATGAATAAAGGAATATTTATTTTCTTAGACTCCATATCTTTATACCTTAAATCCCTAAATTCTTTTAACTCTTCTTGATAAAATTTATTAAAATACCATTCTAGTTTTTCTGCACTATAATTGTAACACCCTTATACCTGCAAATGGTACAAATATCGGATGTCACCATACTATACTGTAATGCACTTATCAAATTCGGTGAAATTTTTTTTTCCCACAATCACAAACCTGCATATACAATAATATAACAATTACACTAACACACCATTCATATACTTATCCTGTACAATCTTGTGTTCACCCATTGCAGTCGTATACATGCCATGCCTAATTCTCCTTACCTTTGCTTTTAATTCCCATCTCGACTGTCATCAAACCTCAGCCACTTTAAACTTCCTATCTTTCTATAACCTGCATGCAATAATCACACTACGGGCTGAGCATTAAAATGCCCAGTGGTGGATACATATCCTAAATTTTCCATACCATTACTACATGCATCACACACAAGCATATATCTTTGTATCTATTATATGAACATTAATTCTTAAGACTTTTAGGTAATTTATGCCTTACTTTTAATGTCCTAATAGATTTCTTGCTCAGTCATTGTCTTATTCCTTTTTCATTATTTCAATAACCATATTTTAAACATTACTATTACCATTATCAGAATCATCTTTATTTGTACTGTTAACTTTCACATTACTACTATTATATTCAGTTTGTTAATTCAATGATCAGTTATATTAACAACATTTGTAAATATCTTATTAACTTATTCATTTGTCTTTCATTGTTTGTTTATAGCTTATACATCAGTTACAGTGTACACTTGGGTACAATATCAGTTACTGACATATCTATTGAACAGTCATCATCAATGTTATTTACGGTATTGATTAACCGTTATTGTTTTCTTTATACCTTTAATATTTCTTTTACAATGCCATTTTTAAGCTATAAAGACAATACATTTACTCTATTATCCTAATAAATTTTACTCAGTTATATTTCATATTATATACTTGAATTGTCAAAGTTATTACTTAATCCACTAATTTATTTGTAGACTTAACATCGTTATCCTCTTAACTTTATACACAATTTCTATTATCATTATTTGATTAAATATCTATTGATACTATTTTACATTTAATTTCCATATAATCATGCCTAACAGTACTATTTTTACACCAGTACGGAAATTACTCACATTGACAATTTATCATCATCTTAGTAATTATCATTTCACTATTAACTTTCAACATTTAATTACAGTTCTACTTTTTTCCATGTCTTTAGTTTCGTTACTAATGTTCTTAGGCGACCCCATTATTAAAATTTCTAACGTACAATATTAATTATCATATTTTATACTTTAGATAATTAACTCAATCTATAATACTTGCATCAGTTTTATAACAATGTTTTTTACATATTTCTATTGCACACTCTTAATTCATTATGACTTGAGTATGAAATTCACAGTATTTAGTTAAATTTACCTGACATATTATTATTTATCTTAATTACATTATCTTATCTTCAATTTAATATTACAGATTTAAATTTACATCTCAGTTATTTCTGATCAGTAATAATAATCCTTTTCTGGTCCAAAGACATTTCTATTCTTTTTTTAATGCTGATATTACTCATTATCTTTCTTACTTTTAATCCTATTGCCATTTCCATGATATTAGTTTTAACAGTAATATTTCTATTAATATTAATATAAACATTATTGTTTTCTCTATTGTCAATTGGTTATACAATTAACATTCAAATTTACCTATCAACTATCATTAAAATCCCTTAATTTTCTTGCCATTGACAAATTTATATTTAAGTTCCTAGATTTCCATTAATTTACAGTATTAGCCTTTTACTTTTCACTTATTTACAATAATGCCATTAGTTAACTTATTATTATCCTTATTTCATCCTCTAACATGCAATAATATTTTTAATGTCAATTAAATCACTAATTTAAGGACATATACATTTATAGCACACGTAAAATTACATATTTGCATTTGGGTCCCTTAACTATGGTATAATTGCAATTAGGTCATCATATTATATCATATTTACATCTAGATCCTTTAACTATGCCATATTTACAATTAGGTCCTTTAACTATGCAATATTTACACTTAAATCCTTTAACTATGCCATATTTACACTTAGGTCCTTAACTATTGTTAAATTATGATTTTATCCCTAACTTTCTCGTATTTACAATTATGCCACCAAATTAATTAATCAATTTAACAAAATTACAATTTAGCCCCTGAGCATGGCAAAATTACAATTAGGTCCTCAAACTTTACCAAAATTACAAAAATGGCATTAATTCATCTTATTTACCTTTTTAAACATTATTTAATTATCTATAATATTTAAATTATGCTATCATTATTTTCCTTAATCATTTTCTCTATGAATAATTTAATTAAATATCAAATTAAAATTCTAATTCACTTTGAATTCTAATCCAATTAGAGTTCTAATCCAAATAGACTTCTAATCCAATTAGAGTTCTATTCCAAGTTGACTTCTAATTCATTTAGAATTCAAATCCAAATTGACTTCTAATTCATTTAGATTAGGGTCCTTCAATTTCATTCAAATTACAATTTTACCTTTCTTGTTTACCTCAAATACAATTATGCCACTAATTTTGCTAATTAACTTATTTGGCTCATTAACTTATTCAACTTCTTATTTAACATACAAATTACCATTAGATCCTTAGAATATCATTCTCATGCCAAATTACATTTTAGTCCCCACAAAGTGACAAATATCCATATTTAACCAATTAATTATATTTTTATCCTTATTAATCTTTCCATGGTCAAAATTACCATTATGCCCTTAAAACTTTTATTTTATTTAATCCAATTATGTCCATTTTTCACACAAATATCATTTAAATCACAAATCAACCATATCAAGCTTACTTTTTCCATTTACCCCTATATAAAACTGGCAGATATCTATGATCAGGATAAACGAGACGTGAACCCCAAAGGCTCACAAACATACTAGAGGGACCCCGAAGGACCACCCCTATCTTTACCAGAGGGACCCTAAAGGACCACCCCTGTCTTTACTAGAGGGACCCCGAAGGATCACCCCTATCTTTAAATATAGACAACAGAAATACAGATTAAAATTGTATTAAGACAGAATAATACAGAATAGGATTGTCATTGGCCTATAGTAAGTGAGACGCCATGCTCACACCCGCAATATCCCGATGGCTAACCATCATACCCTGAAGTAGACTTGACTACCATATTACTACATAGGGCATCATTATACCACTTTTCACATTTTTCAGGTCACCATTCATACATTTCATGAAATTTCATCATGTTATTCCATTCTTTTTCATTCAAATCAAACATTATACATTTAATTTCCATCCATATGCCATTTCATACCATAAAATCCATTTAATCATTAAAGTACAGATGGATACATACATGTATACCATTCGGCCATCATATCAATATTCCATGATTAATTCTTTTCATCACCGTTAACATTATTTACGTGATTTACATGTCACATAAAATAGCCATGCCATTATTTCACATCAAAATCACATTTTTATATACTTATACCATTCGACCTATATGTTTAACATACATCATGTTAATTGTTCTTTCCCTAATTCATTCCATTAGCTAGGTTACATGTTAATTTATCTAGTTTTACCATTAAATCACATTAAAATACATAAAAATCTCATTTTTACATACATATACCATTCGGCCTGCATGTTGTCCATGGTATATATTTTATTTCTTTTCATTTTAATCATTTAAAATCTCTTTTTTAACCTTCTTAAGCATGAATGTATGGTTTGATTCAATTAAACATGCATATTTCACATACTTTATGTTCAAACAAAATTAAAAATCATACTTTTAACATGGAAAAAGAAGGAATTGTATCCACTAACCTTAGTTTCTTGTTCTCCACATCTCAAATATCCTTTCCTTGCCTTAGCTCCTTAAAACACCATCACTTTCCTTATATTCCTTAAGTGGCCGAAAAGAAACATCAAAGAAACCACCATAAATTTACTTCCTTTTTGCAATATAATCACATAAACATGCTTTAGACATCCCAAAATACCCATTTGAACCTTTAACTCAATTTACAAATATCAACTTTACATACCTCAACTTGACACATAAAATTTTCCACTTATTTTCTTACACTTCTAGCACTCAAAATGAACTTTAATCACCACCATCAGATTTTAGAGAGGTTTAACTTTGTTTGGTAAGCTTAGATGTGAGGACAGATTGAAAGAAAAATGAAGAAAATGAAGGAAGAATGAAGAAATACCCATTTGGCTAAGGGAGAGGGGAGTGAGGCGGCTAGCAAATGGAGAACCCTTGAATTCTCTAGATGAAATGATGTATTTATATGGGGTAAATTGAATCAGACTAGGTCCAACCAAAGTGGTCGAACCGGTTTGGGTCAATTTTTAATTTTCGGGTCATTTTTCAATGTTTCAAGGAATCTATAAGTTCCTCAACTTATTTTAACTCCTAAATAGTTCAATCATTCTTAAAATTGCAAAAATAGTCTCCACACAAAATTTTAGCTCAATCGGAGTCCATTTGGGGCCCGGTTCACTTAAACTGATCCGGTTCAATTTTGTTCGGTTCTGCCGTAAAATAGAAATCTAATGCTGTTAAAAATTTTTAAAAATTATTTTAAGCTTGTACACTTCCCAATTTAAAGCCTTTTAACCTCATTTACTATTTTTAAAAATTCAATCAAACTTCGATTCAATTGAACCGAACCAGAGGCCAACTTCAGATGAACTTTCGGGGACCTATTTGACCTCATTTTTGCACCAACTTTTACCATTAGACTTCTGATAGTCTATAGATCAATATTAGCAATTAAAAATTTCTCAATAACTGCTGTTAATTTCAACTGTATAGCTGTCCCGAGGCCACCCATCCCAGGATTATTATGCCTCAAGCATACTTAACTTTTTAATTCTACTATAATAAGAGATACTCAGGCCATCACTCTATACCAGAATCATATTACAGACTCCATAAAATTCACTGAATACTGCTAACCTAGTATTTAGGCCATTACAATAATCTGCCTTCAAATTTTTTCGTAAAAAAATCTTTATTAATTTGAAAACTCGACATTTTTATTACCGATCAATTTGAGAAAAAGCTTCCATTTGTGACCTGGTTGGACTCATTAACGAATCAATTTCTTCAATATAAATAGGTCGAGAAATATATTTATTAAAATCTACACCATTTTTTTCTAAATTTCTAACTGAATAAGATCTATGAAGAGAATTAACAGAACTTGTTGAAGATCTATTATTATAATATGTTGATATTCTAGCAATTTGAGAAATATCTGGAGAAAAATCTATTCTTACTGATCCATCACTATGTTTTATTATCTTTGAAAATTTGTTATTAATATTAAGTGGTTTGGGTTCACATATTTTATGTAAATTCGAACTTCCTGATATAGTAATTTCACTCCATTTTAATCTTTTAGAAATTTAAATATTAGAATGAATTTTATTTTCTTTAAATAATATAGTTTCATCTCTTTTTAAGGTTTTCTTAGACCTTGGGTTTAGAGTTATCGTCATAATTTTATAATATATTATGTGTATTATTGCCATTGCTCTAACATTTTCTTTAAAATTTATATTTATTTATTTTAACTATTAAAGTTAAAGTATCTAAAATATTAGGGTCATATAAGCTAATAGAAAAACCAAGGTAACAATTAAAATATATAGGTCCATTTGCCAAATTAGTTTCTACCATAGCTAATAAAGAATTAGAAAAATTTATATGTCTAGTGTAAGGACCCAAAATACACCATAACCGTATTAAGGCATGTTTAGGGTGAAGTGAAAATCGAATATGTATGATTTAGCGCCGGAAGTGTCATAAAGGACACAATCGTCATTAATTCAAATGTTCGTCAAGTTTTGGTAAATTGGACAATTATGTCGTTATGTCTTACATGGCATCAAAAGAATTATTTTGGTGACTAAAAATGTGTAATTGACGGATTAAAATGGTTAAATGTAGTGAGGATGAGTTTGGTATTAATTAAAAAGACTGAGGGTAATTTGGGTATTTCATATTTATGGACCAAATCGATGGAATTGGTTAATTGTGTGCGCTAATATTTTAAATAGAAAAGTTAAATGTCAATTGAAGGAAAGGAAGTAAGATAAGGGATTAAAAAGAGAAGTTTGGCATAAAAATCTTCCTTGGACCAATAAGATGGTGACATGTGGTAATAAGGATAAGCTTGGATTAATGGCCTTATTTAAACCTTTTTGGCTGCTTTTAGGCCATTCTTGACCGGCCAAGTGAGGGAAAAAGGGGAGAGAGAACTTCTTTTCCTCCTTCCTTACGCCAATTCCCTTAATTCAAGCCACAAGATGGATTTTCCAAGTTTCAAGTGGTTGGATGGAAGGTTTGGATGGGAAAGGTAAGTGGTTGGTTCTTTTCCTTCTTCTTCTCCTCTTCTCCTTAACGTGAGTAGAGGTTATATGTGAATTTGAGTGGAACTTTGAATTTTTGTTGGTTTTGTATGGAGGAAAAAATAGAAGCTAAGGAAAGAGTAAGAAAGCAAAGGGTTGTGCAACCAATTAAAATAATAGAAAGATGAGATTTGGAAACTCTTTTGTTTATGTATGAGTTTTTTAGTGAATTGATGTGTTTTATAAGTTTATTTTAATGTGTTTATGTTAATATATGATGATGGTAGTGAGTGTTTGCTTTAAATTGTTAAAAATGTGCGTGTGGATAGGATTGGTGAAAAACTGTGTTGGGATGCACCCCCCTCTTTTGTTTTTAGGTTTTAACTATAGTTTTAGAACTCCAAATTGTATGAAACTAGTCCGTTGGAAAGCTAAGACATATACCTACAAATGTTTTAGAAATAACCATGAGCTAGTTATAGCTCTAAGTGCTCCAAAATTTGCCAAAATTGAGGTATCTCTACTTTGGCCGGTTCATTGGAGCAGTTTAGATTGTTTTGATCATATATGATGATTTAGATGTCCAAATGATCTGAAAGTTGTTCTATATGAAATATAACATCCTAGTTATCATTTTTTAGTAAGGACATTTTGTCAAAAAATGAGGTTTAGATGTTGGTTTAGGCAGTGAAATTTTAAAGTGAAAAGCTGTCTTGTTATTCTATTTTTTATGGGGCACCTGATAGAGGTCTTGTCGCGAGCACGACCTTGGTCATGAGCATGACAAAACATGCTAGATGAGGATTTTTCTTCTCATTTGGGACCTTATGGCTGCCATGAATCATTTCCCACTGTCACACCCCAAAATAGCCCTGGTCGGATTATGCATACTAAGTCGGGACCGGAAGGGTATTTCGGTAATTTGTGCTTGAGAAATTTGGAATGTTAAGGACTTAATTGAAAAGTTAATTAAGTTTGTAAGAAAGAATTGTGTAAGTGAGTGAAGTGTAATTTGTCTAAGGACTAAAGAGCAATAATGGAATTTGGAATAGTTAAGTGGATTTTGTGGTTCTGTTGGGAGCTGCCATGTGTCTTGGTTGGTGGACAATTAATGGGAAAATGAGAAAAAGAGACAAAGAAGGAAAGAGAAGGGCAGATCACGTTTTCTACTCTCTCTTCTTCTCCTCTTTGATTTCTTTCTTTTCCTTTTTCCCGTTCTTTGCCTCCCCTTCCTTGGTTGAGTGCATGATTGGGTTTCTTGGTGGAGTTTGTGCTTTGCTTGAAGAGGTAAGTTGGAGTTTAACGTACTGTTCTTCTTCTTCATCTTCCTGGTTTTACTTCAGTTGGGGTTTGAACTAAGGATTTGTGGGTTTCTTGTTTGTGCAAGTTTTGGATTGTAAGAAGAAGCAAAACAAAGGCAAGGAAAGGATTGAGCAGTAATCTTGAAGCTGATTTTGGATCTTCGATTCCAGGTTTGGGAGTGTGTTGGATTGCATGCAGTGTTTGAACTTCTCTGTTCTTCTATCTCAGTTGTTTGTCTCTGCCCTATTTCTCACTAGGCTTATAACTGTGTTTGTGTGGTCTAATTTCTGGAAATTGATGTGTTCTGGAATGTGTATATGCATGATTAAGTGAGTAGACGTGTTAGTAATGCATGACAAGTATTGTTTTGGAAGTTCTGAGGTTGTGTTTTGAACCTACTGTAACTTTTAGGGTTTATATTCTTGAATGGGTTGATGCATGATTCTGATTGTTGATTGTGGAATTAATTGCAATTATCTTGTTTATGATGTTTGGAAGATCGACTGTGAGGTAAGATGAGTTTGGATGTGTTTTGAATCAGATTGAAAATGATTTTTATCGGGTTCTTTGAATTCTGGGTTGCTGGGAACAGGAAATCGCAATTCTGTGGAATTCCCGTTTCCAGTGTGTTGTGACTTCCCTGAGTGAGACAAGTCACGAGATGTGACTCCCAGTCACGCCACGTGACTCTATCTCCCAGTCACAACGCGTGACTTCTCGGCTGGCTGGACGTGATTGCGCGGCGTGACTCCCAGTTGCGAAGCGTGACTGCCTTGAGGGAGTCAAGTCACGTCTCGTGACTTAGAGTCACGACGTGACTCATGTGAAGTGCAAAGCGTGACCCTTAGTCGCGAAGCGTGACTGTCTCTCTCTGTGAGTGGGAAATCACGTCTCGTGACTTAGAGTCACGACGTGACTCTGGTAAAGGCAAGGCGTGACTCCAGTCACGAAGCGTGACTCCTCTCTCTGTGAGAGGGAAGTCACGTCTCGTGACTTAGAGTCACGGCGTGACTCTTGTGAAACCAGGGGTGACATAGAGTCACGTCCCGTGACTCTCTAGCAGGTCACGAGATGTGACACTAGGTCACGTCTCGTGACCTTCCTGAGGTCAGTCACGAGTCGTGACACGGCTCGTGACCGACCCCTCTTCAGCTCCTTTTTCCGATTTCGCCCAGTTTTAACCAAAAATGAATTTCCTATCTTTTCTGTATGGGTCTTCACTGCTGTATAAACTATGTCATACTTTTATATGCTCCTGTATAGTTTTTCTGTTTTGATTTGTGCCCCGTGGCTAGCTTATTATAAAATGACTTTCAAATGTTTTTATGACTCTTTTCTCTACTGTGTGCTATCTTATCTGATTAGTTAGCCTATTTTAGTTGTGTTTAGCATTATGTTATGCCTGTCCTTGATCGGGTTCTTATCTAGAATAACATGCCATGATTAAGAGCATTGTATCATTTCCTGATTTAGATTATGTGTTTTTGATCATTGGCATAATATGACTCCACATGTGTTCCTGACATGCTTTAATTTGATGATTATTGCTAAAATGTGATTAAGGGAATTATTGCATGCTTCTGAATATGACTTGTATGAGCTTGGATTGATATTATGCTTTAGCCTTTGAACTCATTGTATTATGTTAAATGTAATTGGGACTATGCATGATTTATGCTTAGTATCTTCACCTAACGCATGATTAGAATTTTGTATTGATAATCATTGGTATGATAGTGTTTCTATACCTGATTCCTGGCATGCTTTAGAACAGTGTTTAAATGTTAAGTATATTGAATGTCTTATGTTTTGCAATGAGAATGTATGAGATATGACCAACCTTATGAGCATATTTATATGTCTATTGTACTCTGATTTATGCATGATGTATATATTTATATATATATTTATGCGTTGTGCGATTCGAAATGTGTATTGTTTTATGCATGACCTGCGAGAGTCAGTCTAGTGGATAGTTAGGCATGCCTAATAGAGTCTTCAGTAGCTGCAGTGCCCTTTGAACGTTTGGACCCTGATCAGGTCCCCCGATTGGTTCCTCGCGAACCCCCCATCAGTACGGATCCTCGTGATCCTTTTTAATGAATTTGGATCGGGTTAAGATCCCCCATCAGTAAAATGCTTTTGTGATAAATAAAATGGTTTTCGATTCGTACCCGTAAGGTACCGCCATGTGTCGATTCGTACCCGTAAGGTACCGCCATGCGTACACTCGTTATCCACTATTGTGAGTCAGCAGGTGCTTTATTGGTTGGTATTACTTTGAAATAACTATCTGAATGTGATATCCGCTGGAGCATGATAATGATTTCAGAAATCAGTTTATATGTATATGAATGTGACTATGGGCTTCAGAAAGTATGTCTGTTTTAAATAAACATGACTTTATATCTAACATGATTATCTGTACTTGTCATGTGATTTGTTATAAGTTTCTGAATGCTTTGATTATGATGCGACTAGAGTATTTATGTATGTGACTTAAACATGTTTTGTTAATTATTAGCATGTGAACCGGAGCAGTTGTGATGGTAAGTATGTGATGTTTAACTGTACTTTCTGCATGATGATATGAATGTAATACTAATTGATTATGCCTTCAGTCTCCGCTATCGGAGTGTTGTTGCATGATGCTTAATATATATATTAGAGTTGCGCAACGGTATTGTGATGCTCTAAATGTTGTCCTTTGGATACTTGACTAGTGTATGTGTTTGGCATGTCTATATATGTTAAATGGCTAGCACTCTCAACATGATGATTGGGTGGTCAGTTCCTGCATAGGTGCTTAGTTATGTCAATTTTTGCATGTGTAAAGCTCATGTGACTCCGCACGTTAAGATGTTGATTTTTGCTACCCATGTAGATTTATGCATGTAATATAGTATGTAGTTAAGTATGATGATGCTTGTATCGTGTATTGTTTTATGTCTGTTTTGGACTGCTCTTGACATGAGTATATATTATGGTTATGAGTTATCGAATGAATGCCTTTACTATGCCAGCATGATCATATTTGTTATGAATATCCGCATTTGTCATTTGAATGTGTTATGCCTCGGCGACCATTGTGAATGGCCGTCCATATTCTTGTGTGTTCTCCCCACTAAGCGTTTATCGCTTAGCATGGATTTCCTTTCCGTGCAGGTGGCAGGTATGGTTCTGTTCGTGTCGCGCTTCTGCTAGGTCGGCCACGTAGGAGTTAGAAGTTCAGTATTTTGGTCAGCTTCTGTATTTCAGCTTTTCTAATTCTGTAGTATTGTATATGTAATTATTATGTTTCGTTCTTGAGTTTTCTTTTGGGAATGTAATAGCTAGTATGTCCTTATGTTATAGTTATTCCTTTGTTTTTTTATCTCGATTATGCTTCCGTTGAATGGTTATATGGATGCTTCTGTGTATGCTTTTGCTTAGTGTCTGTGTGTGCATAAGTTATTGCATGGTTAGTCTGTACCGCAAGGTAAGTTTTTAATTAATCCCTATTTCTGTATGCATGTTATGTATGAAAGTATGCTTCCGCATTGTGCATGTGTATATCTGTATATGTGAGCGTCGTGTAGCGCGTCCGTCGGCATCTTTCCAACGGGGACGGCGATGGGGGTGTTACAGTTAGTGGTATCAGAGCCCAGGTTTGATGGTTCTGGGTGTGTTATTTGTTTTGTGTTGAGTATTTGCATGAGAGTTGGTTTTGTGTCGTGGCCTAATGCAGATGCGTCTTGTTTTGTGTCATGTCTAGATGGAGTCTGATCCTAGTGAGAATGTAGGCGAGACAACAGAAAGTGTGAATCGAGTTAGTGCTGATCAGGATGTTTCCGAGCGTATTCCAGTTGAAGATTCTAGTCGGCTTTCTGAGGATAGAGCATTAGTACAAGGATTGAATCGGATTTTGGATAGATTGACTGCTCCTCGTGCTTCTCAAGATTTTGTTCAGCATGTTTCTCAGAAGAGAAAAGGATCGGTTAGTGAAGTGTCAGCAGGGAAGAGGGTTCGAGAACCTTCGATGTGTCAACAATTTCGGAAGCAACATGGGAACAAGTGTAAGAAGTGGGTACCGTCAGTATGTCAGCACTGCCAGAAGCGACATCGTGGCCCATGTCGGAAGCTCTCAGGTGTTTGTTTCAGGTGTGGCAGTATGGAACATCGGATTGCCGATTGTCCTAAGAAGATGAGTGAGAGTCTAGCTGGGCAAGCTAGAAAGGAGGTGGAGGATTTGCTCAGATCTTCTCGAGTGCCTGCAGAGTTTGTAGCATCTAGCAAGGATTCGAAGGAGACTGCAAGTTCTTCTGGTAAGTTACCTTGCAAGCTTTTGTTTAAGTAAGTTTTGTTTGTTTGGGTTGTGTGGATGTAAGTGTTTCGCTGTGAATTTCGAGGACGAAATTCTTTTAGGAGGGAAGAGTTGTCACACCCCAAAATAGCCCTGGTCGGATTATGCATGCTAAGTCGGGACCGGAAGGGTATTTCGGTAATTTGTGCTTGAGAAATTTGGAATGTTAAGGACTTAATTGAAAAGTTAATTAAGTTTGTAAGAAAGAATTGTGTAAGTGAGTGAAGTGTAATTTGTCTAAGGACTAAAGAGCAATAATGGAATTTGGAATAGTTAAGTGGATTTTGTGGTTCTGTTGGGAGCTGCCATGTGTCTTGGTTGGTGGACAATTAATGGGAAAATGAGAAAAAGAGACAAAGAAGGAAAGAGAAGGGCAGATCACGTTTTCTACTCTCTCTTCTTCTCCTCTTTGATTTCTTTCTTTTCCTTTTTCCCGTTCTTTGCCTCCCCTTCCTTGGTTGAGTGCATGATTGGGTTTCTTGGTGGAGTTTGTGCTTTGCTTGAAGAGGTAAGTTGGAGTTTAACGTACTGTTCTTCTTCTTCATCTTCCTGGTTTTACTTCAGTTGGGGTTTGAACTAAGGATTTGTGGGTTTCTTGTTTGTGCAAGTTTTGGATTGTAAGAAGAAGCAAAACAAAGGCAAGGAAAGGATTGAGCAGTAATCTTGAAGCTGATTTTGGATCTTCGATTCCAGGTTTGGGAGTGTGTTGGATTGCATGCAGTGTTTGAACTTCTCTGTTCTTCTATCTCAGTTGTTTGTCTCTGCCCTATTTCTCACTAGGCTTATAACTGTGTTTGTGTGGTCTAATTTCTGGAAATTGATGTGTTCTGGAATGTGTATATGCATGATTAAGTGAGTAGACGTGTTAGTAATGCATGACAAGTATTGTTTTGGAAGTTCTGAGGTTGTGTTTTGAACCTACTGTAACTTTTAGGGTTTATATTCTTGAATGGGTTGATGCATGATTCTGATTGTTGATTGTGGAATTAATTGCAATTATCTTGTTTATGATGTTTGGAAGATCGACTGTGAGGTAAGATGAGTTTGGATGTGTTTTGAATCAGATTGAAAATGATTTTTATCGGGTTCTTTGAATTCTGGGTTGCTGGGAACAGGAAATCGCAATTCTGTGGAATTCCCGTTTCCAGTGTGTTGTGACTTCCCTGAGTGAGACAAGTCACGAGATGTGACTCCCAGTCACGCCACGTGACTCTGTCTCCCAGTCACAACGCGTGACTTCTCGGCTGGCTGGACGTGATTGCGCGGCGTGACTCCCAGTTGCGAAGCGTGACTGCCTTGAGGGAGTCAAGTCACGTCTCGTGACTTAGAGTCACGATGTGACTCATGTGAAGTGCAAAGCGTGACCCTTAGTCACGAAGCGTGACTGTCTCTCTCTGTGAGAGGGAAATCACGTCTCGTGACTTAGAGTCACGACGTGACTCTGGTAAAGGCAAGGCGTGACTCCAGTCACGAAGCGTGACTCCTCTCTCTGTGAGAGGGAAGTCACGTCTCGTGACTTAGAGTCACGGCGTGACTCTTGTGAAACCAGGCGTGACATAGTGTCACGTCCCGTGACTCTCTAGCAGGTCACGAGACGTGACACTAGGTCACGTCTCGTGACCTTCCTGAGGTCAGTCACGAGTCGTGACACGGCTCGTGACCGACCCCTCTTCAGCTCCTTTTTCCGATTTCGCCCAGTTTTAACCAAAAAATGAATTTCCTATCTTTTCTGTATGGGTCTTCACTGCTGTATAAACTATGTCATACTGTTATATGCTCCTGTATAGTTTTTCTGTTTTGATTTGTGCCCCGTGGCTAGCTTATTATAAAATGACTTTCAAATGTTTTTATGACTCTTTTCTCTACTGTGTGCTATCTTATCTGATTAGTTAGCCTATTTTAGTTGTGTTTAGCATTATGTTATGCCTATCCTTGATCGGGTTCTTATCTAGAATAACATGCCATGATTAAGAGCATTGTATCATTTCCTGATTTAGATTATGAGTTTTTGATCATTGGCATAATATGACTCCACATGTGTTCCTGACATGCTTTAATTTGATGAGTATTGCTAAAATGTGATTAAGGGAATTATTGCATGCTTCTGAATATGACTTGTATGAGCTTGGATTGATATTATGCTTTAGCCTTTGAACTCATTGTATTATGTTAAATGTAATTGGGACTATGCATGATTTATGCTTAGTATCTTCACCTAACGCATGATTAGAATTTTGTATTGATAATCATTGGTATGATAATGTTTCTATACCTGATTCCTGGCATGCTTTAGAACAATGTTTAAATGTTAAGTATATTGAATGTCTTATGTTTTGCAATGAGAATGTATGAGATATGACCAACCTTATGAGCATATTTATATGTCTATTGTACTCTGATTTATGCATGATGTATATATTTATATATATATTTATGCGTTGTGCGATTCGAAATGTGTATTGTTTTATGCATGACCTGCGAGAGTCAGTCTAGTGGATAGTTAGGCATGCCTAATAGAGTCTTCAGTAGCTGCAGCGCCCTTTGAACGTTTGGACCCTGATCAGGTCCCCCGATTGGTTCCTCGCGAACCCCCCATCAGTACGGATCCTCGTGATCCTTTTTAATGAATTTGGATCGGGTTAAGATCCCCCATCAGTAAAATGCTTTTGTGATAAATAAAATGGTTTTCGATTCGTACCCGTAAGGTACCGCCATGTGTCGATTCGTACCCGTAAGGTACCGCCATGCGTACACTCGTTATCCACTATTGTGAGTCAGCAGGTGCTTTATTGGTTGGTATTACTTTGAAATAACTATCTGAATGTGATATCCGCTTGAGCATGATAATGATTTCAGAAATCAG
Organism: Excoecaria cochinchinensis; assembly: GCA_947683425.1. NCBI lineage: Eukaryota > Viridiplantae > Streptophyta > Magnoliopsida > Malpighiales > Euphorbiaceae > Excoecaria > Excoecaria cochinchinensis. The sequence continues at coordinate 24,885,673 of CANTUQ010000092.1, read as the reverse complement.
TTTATATGTATATGAATGTGACTATGGGCTTCAGAAAGTATGTCTGTTTTAAATAAACATGACTTTATATCTAACATGATTATCTGTACTTGTCATGTGATTTGTTATAAGTTTCTGAATGCTTTGATTATGATGCGACTAGAGTATTTATGTATGTGACTTAAACATGTTTTGTTAATTATTAGCATGTGAACCGGAGCAGTTGTGATGGTAAGTATGTGATGTTTAACTGTACTTTCTGCATGATGATATGAATGTAATACTAATTGATGATGCCTTCAGTCTCCGCTATCGGAGTGTTGTTGCATGATGCTTAATATATATATTAGAGTTGCGCAGCGGTATTGTGATGCTCTAAATGTTGTCCTTTGGATACTTGACTAGTGTATGTGTTTGGCATGTCTATATATGTTAAATGGCTAGCACTCTCAACATGATGATTGGGTGGTCAGTTCCTGCATAGGTGCTTAGTTATGTCAATTTTTGCATGTGTAAAGCTCATGTGACTCCGCACGTTAAGATGTTGATTTTTGCTACCCATGTAGATTTATGCATGTAATATAGTATGTAGTTCAGCATGATGATGCTTGTATCGTGTATTGTTTTATGTCTGTTTTGGCCTGCTCTTGACATGAGTATATATTATGGTTATGAGTTATCGAATGAATGCCTTTACTATGCCAGCATGATCATATTTGTTATGAATATCCGCATTTGTCATTTGAATGTGTTATGCCTCGGCGACCATTGTGAATGGCCGTCCATATTCTTGTGTGTTCTCCCCACTAAGCGTTTATCGCTTAGCACGGATTTCCTTTCCATGCAGGTGGCAGGTATGGTTCTGTTCGAGTCGCGCTTCTGCTAGGTCGGCCACGTAGGAGTTAGAAGTTCTGTATTTTGGTCAGCTTCTGTATTTCAACTTTTGTAATTCTGTAGTATTGTATATGTAATTATTATGTTTCGTTCTTGAGTTTTCTTTTGGGAATGTAATAGCTAGTATGTCCTTATGTTACAGTTATTCCTTTGTTTTATTATCTCGATTATGCTTCCGTTGAATGGTTATATGGATGCTTCTGTGTATGCTTTTGCTTAGTGTCTGTGTGTGCATAAGTTATTGCATGGTTAGTCTGTACCGCAAGGTAAGTTTTTAATTAATCCGTATTTCTGTATGCATGTTATGTATGAAAGTATGCTTCCGCATTGTGCATGTGTATATCTGTATATGTGAGCGTCGTGTAGCGCGTCCGTCGGCATCCTTCCAACGGGGACGGCGATGGGGGTGTTACACCCACCATTACCCTCGTTTATTTTGTTTAGGTTGGGTGTTTTACCTCTAAAAACACACCCGAACTATACTTGAACTTTCCAAGACCTATCCAACACATGTTTAGAGTTTTATAAAAAGGTAAATAGATGGTTATAACTTAGGTATATAGGTGAGTAAGGTTATAGATATGAATAATTACTAAGGTACTTAAAGTCATAATTAGTCAAACATTTTCGAATGAATCCAAAAGAGACATGACTTGATACGTTAATCAGTTTATAAGTGAAAGTACTCAAATTTTGTATATTGAACCTATAGAACTACGAGGTTCTGATTCCTAAACCTTGGGATACATAGGAAGCTTGGAATACCATTCCAAGTCTGAACCAAATATGTAACGCCCCCGAAGCCCCCGTTGGAAGGGCGCCGATGTGCTACCACATGCTCACTCAGAGACATGCATACATAACAAACACATCATAGCGGAAGCGTACAATACAATAATAATAACATAATTCAACATTAAATAAAACATATCTAACTGAACAATAATATCAAATACATCATTCAAAATTACAAAAGGATCCTTAACAGAAATTACATAAACCACTAATCAAAAGAATACATATACAAAAAGAATTACAGGAGGAGACAAAAATAAATAAATCTACTCCTATGTGGCCAAACTGCAAATACGCGACGAATCGAACAAAACCTACCACCTACATGGGAAAAGCGATAACACTTAGTGGGGAGGAACAAGAACAACAGAACACTATACAATAATATCATACAATAACACATAAATTAAGCATCACGCTGAATTCACTAAGTATCAGGGAACAAAGATATATATATAAGTCAATAATCACTATATGAAATCAGATTTTGATAACAGAAAGCACTAAATAATTACACTAACTAGAATCACACAATATTCATAACACTTCACTAAACAAATACCAAACACTTCAAACAATAGCCTGAATTTCACTGGTGGAGGATACGGGAACACTACATGGGAGACTAAAGTCTCCAATACTTTTACACCCGAAGATAGCACGGGAGACCGGAGTCTCAAAACATTTTCACCAAGACCTTAACGGAGGTCAACCTGTAATCACTTGACCCATAGCGGGGTCAACACGGGCAGCTGCACTCACTAACCCTTCTTAAGCATGCTTAATTAACCACTACCTTGACACTTCAGGCTCGACTTACTCACCCACAAATACAATACTTTAAATTACTCGAATACACGGATCAAAACACTATCATATTAATATTCATTAAAACAACACTAGGACAATATATCACCAAGGCATAAGCAAAATCGAGTTCCATGCAATAGTGAGAAATCGTGCAAAGTGGGACAAAAAGGAACAATTCAGGAAACAGGGCAGACAGAAGAGGCCACTGTCATGATCGCGATAGAGCGCAGGGTACCCCATCGTGCGCTTGCAAGGAAGCACGCTCGGTAGATGCACACTAACTCCGAGCTCTGTCGTGCGCGCGACAGAGACCGAGCACTCACTATACCGAGCTATGTCGCGCTCGTGACAGAGTCCGGGCACTCCCCATCGCGTTTGCATTCGGAAGCACGCTCGTGCTGGGGCTCAAATATCGTCGCTCGGCCTACCGAACTCTCTGTCGCACTCGCGATAGAGGGCTCCTTAGAACAAGAAGGCTATTCTGCACTTTGTCGTACTCGCGACAGAGCCTAGAATTGCCCAGAACTCAGCATTTCTCACTTCTCTTCCAGCCCAACAATTAAAACCCCCTCAATCATGCAATAACACTTACCTCTTCATTCATATGCACACCAAGACATGAGTAACAATAGAAATACTCTTAATTTACACTAATTTAAGCAAGAAAACTCACAATTAAATCACAAGAGCATATAAATCATCACTTACACTAACTCATGCTATTTCATTAACACTTTACATACAAATCACTATAATTTGGATCATACCAAAACAACAATTCAACTCAAGATCAAACATGCATTCACACATAATTTAACACTCACAGATCAACAAAAAATTAAAGAATAACCCATAATGATCCAAGAAGAGAACAAGGCAAAACACTCCCAAACCTGACAATGAAGCTTCAATCCAACTCCTTCACAAATCCCACTTTTTCCTTTCCCTTGTTCTTCCTTCTCTCCTCCATTTCTTGCACAAAAACCCAGCCAATACACACTCAAGTCAAGCTATTCATTTACTTAACCAAAACCAGAAATAAGGAGGAAGGAGAAGAACCCAAGTAAATCCAAGCACCCAGCTCAAACTCAGAAATCCATCCTCCAAAACTCAAGGAAACACACAAGGAAAGTGGAGAGCAGCAAAATGAAGAAAGGAAAGAGAAGAGAGGACGGGAAAGAGTGAAGAAAAGAGGGGAAATAGGCAGCTTCCACGGGAAGCTATCCCATTTCAGCCTCCCCTCTCTCTTCTTTTCACTTCCCTTTCTTTTTCCTCATTAATTGCTTACTTACCATGCCATGTGTCACTCTACAAGAGTCCCAAGTGTTCAATTCTTGATTAACACTTAATCAAAGCACCATACACATTATTCACTTGTTCACCTCTTTATCTAATACTTTAATTCCTTGCTACCAACCACCACACACACTAGATAATTCCTTCTCTTAACATCTTAATTATTTTTGCAATTAAATCCTTATTTTCCAAATTTACTCTTACATAAATTACCAAAATACCCTTAATTTTCCGATTTAGCACGCGAATTCTGACTAGGCCCATTTTTGGGTCGTTACAAAATAATAGAAACCGATTCATGTGTAAAAGATGATATTTTGACTGAAACTCCGATAATGCCTTTGTACTTGTTAAAAATAAATGTGGCATGTATGTGCAGATGTATAGAAAGTTTATTGGACTATTAATGATTTGAGCCTCGAATAGGCTTATGTATGGTTTAAAATTGTTATATGATGTTAAGGTTGAATTAAATGATTTCGTTAAGTGTGATATGAATTAAAAATGAAATGAATCATTCGTATATCTAATGGTTTTTAAGTGACTGTCTAAATAATGAATAATTCTTGATAATTGATTAATTTCAGATGTTTGTGTTGAAGTTCTTAGATTAAATGCATGAATTTGGGGAAGTTTTGCTTGTGGAGGGTTGTATGGAAAGGGGCAAAACGTGATGCTTTGCTCTGTCGCGAGCGCGACATAGAGTTCCATAAAATAGATTTCACCGAGATATCGCAAGCATGGCCTTATGTACGAGCATGACAGAGGCCGTTCAGCTCTCGATCACGAGTGCGACTGGCAATCGCGAGCGCGACATGTAGCGTATTTCGCCTCTGAGCGCGACTAAGGTTGCAAGTGTGACCCTCCTTTGTGCTATAAATGTTGGTCATTTACTATACTTGGCATGGTTTCTCACTCATGGTTTATATATGATTCAACGTGTGAAATATAATATGCTTTACCGTGTAAATAATAATTGAAGTAATAGACTTAGCCTACAATAGTCATGTTGTGGATAGATAGGCATGCCTATATCTATTTGCTACAGCCTATGCGTACCTTGGACCCTGATCAGGTCCCTATATGTTTGAATCCTTATGGATTCCTATGAAATTGGATCTTGATAAGATCCCTATGCGTATGTGCTTAAAAGAAAATACATATTTGTTTGTACCTACAGGTACCTATGCGTTTACCCATTATCTACTTCATTGAGTTTGCAAGCATATCTATGCATATAAATATGACATGGAGTAATACGAATTATGAAAATGATATTTCATGAAATGTATAAGATGCATTTTGTTATTATGAATTAAAAGTTCTTACGAATGGATATAATAATGTGATAAGACAACTGTTAAGCGAGGTGTGTTAAGTGAAATTTGTAAACCTGAATAAATGTGAACCAGTGAACAAAATGAAATGTATAAGATGTGTGAAGGTATAAATAAGGTGTAAATGATCTGTTAACATTGATGTGCGAATAAAAGCATGGATTGACCGATGTGTGTGCTTTGAATTGAATGTGGATGATATGATATTAAATGGTTATTAAAATGTACCTAAAGCATATGTTAATTAAATAGATGTATATGCGAAGCACGTGTTTATGTTTTGAGTAACTCTTTGAAAGTGCCTAAATGGTTATAATCCGCATGATTATATTTTTCTATATTATGCATTCCTTCCATTCTTAGTGGTCGTCCATATTTATGTGTTTCCTGCTAAGCTTTATAGTTAGCACGGATTTTCTTTTAATCCATGTAAGTACAAGTGATTCGGGTCTTTTTGAGGGTCATTCGCAGCAGTCCAGGCAAATGCAAGTTTATAAAGAGATCTTAGGGTAGGATTTGTATAGTGTTAAAAGGATGTGTTCAATTTGTAATTTTTGATAGATAAGTTTTGTAAAAGCAAGATTAGCTATGCAATTGAAATATCTATATTAAGTTCTAAAAATGTATATTTTGTATTGTGCTTGCGTAATAAGTTAATAGTTAACCGTACAAGTATATTTGAAAATGAAAGAAATTTTATAACTCAGATTTCAGCTTAAAGCTTTATAAGTTATTTTCATGTTTGTGTCGGTAATGCACTTGACCGTCGTCGTGAACCTGCTGGATCACGGTATGGTTTACTACGTATAAGGGGTGGTACATCTAGAATCCCATAAACACATTAAAATAGGAATATATAATCGTAATTTAAATAAAGGTTTAATCACAATTTGAACTAATCCTATATGCAAAAATCTATATCTTCTTTTTTTATGCTTAATAATTGCTCTACCTGAAAATAAATGAATAGTTTCATGTTCCTAATTAATAGCTCTACTTTGTTTTGTTGTTTTTATAAAATAATATTGTAAAAATTCAAAAGAACCAATAAAGTAAATAGTCCTAATATCCTATTTAGGTATGGTCCAATCAAATAAATCATTTTTAATTTTAGCTATATTTAATTAAGTTTATCTAAAGATAGAAATAGTAAGTTGAACCTATGTAATCACAGGACCATCCAGGTTTGCGGACCACCTTGCCTGCTCTCGGCATCTCATGGTTGACCAACGCGAAGCTTTCAAGGTTAACCAACATTTCACGTCCTCAAGAACCATCTTTCTGATATCTAACTCTAGCATAAACTTAATTAAATAACCTTGTATGGACAAATTAACTAAAAATTTTTCCTTATATCCCACCACCAGTCTCTGATACAAAAAGACTTAGGATCGTTCATAAATTTAATGAGATATTATTATTGTCATTATTATTATTAACACTTAATACACATACACACAAACACAATATACATACATACATACATAAATTATAACACCCCATACCTATACGTAGGGGAGCTCACCCGCTAGGAGGAATGAGTGCACGTATAAATAAGGGTGTCACCAAACAAAAGAACCATACATAAAAAAAGGTTAAAAAAAATAATAATAAAACAGCGTAAATTAAAACTTAACATCTCTAAAACCCATTCATTGACATAACGAAGTATTCATTACAACAGTGGTACAATATCATCCTTACATAATTTCAAAAAAACACTAAACTGAAAGTATTACAAAATCATTTACATAGCAAAAAGGCGTTACATTAGAGAACAAAATGCAAAAAAGTCTCTATCTCTAGTGTCTTGGCTCTGGCGACTGCAGATCGAACTCCATAAAAACTATGACAGCTTCCACACCTGCATGGATAAAACACTCGTACTAAGCGATAACGCTTAGTGGGAAAAACAACAGATGAACGACCACTCACAGTGGCCGTCAAGGCAAAACACATACATATGGCTCACACACTTATTATACAATCATATCAGACTTATATCAATACATTCATAAATACTTCCTCTAATATAAACATTTTTATATCATCACGAAAACAATTCACATTATTTCACAAACATATCAGAATCGAAGGTATGCCTGCAAACTCAGAGTAGCGGATAATAAGTGAACACATTAGTACCCGTGGGTATGAACAAAAGCAATTTCTTTCATTTTCATTCAAAAACATTTTCACATTAGGGATCTTAAACAAGATCCAAACACATCAAGATCGCGAGGACCCAAATGGTGACCTGATCAGGGACCAGAACACTAAGGGGTTGCAACTTACAGAACTCTATAGGCATGCCTATCTATCTACTAACTTGACTCTTATAGGCTAGGCATAACTCAGCACAATAAACACATATAGAAGATATTGAAGTAAATAATAATTCATACTAAACTGCATTTGCAAAGCATGAGTTAGCAACCATGCAAAAATACATAAAATAAAAATAGCATAGCAGAACAGGGGATGGTTATGTTCGCGACGACCGCAAAATTCGCCCAATGCTGCTCTCACGACAACTTCTGCGCTTGTGTGAGGAAGGGTTGGCAAGCCTCTGTCGCACTCGCGACAGAGGGCTGGGAAGCTCACTGTCGTGCTCGTGCACTCAAGTGCACTCGCGACAGAAATTAGCTCGGCAACTGAGCTCTCCGTCACGCTTGTGACCGAAGTTGCGCCCGTGATAGAGGCACTCCTCAGCAGGAGCTCGGATGACCGGGCTCTATGGCGCTCACGACGGGTGTCATGCTCATGATAGAGTCGGGTTTCCAGCTCCTTCACACACAAATTACCAAACTCTCACACAGCCATAACGGGCATATTTAAAAGGATTATAGACCTTACGATTTTAATGAAATTTGTCAAAGATTCAAATAAGTTAAAAGGGGGTCTTCCATTCAAGACCGATTCAGTTAATATTCATTATGATGGCTTTTGTGATTGCAAATTTTATAATATTAAGAAAAAATTTATTTTAAACTTATTGTATTTTCTTGAAATAAACTTTATTTAATACTCTCTCTAAAAATATGTTCGATCCTAAATAAACTATCGCTAAAAATAGTATTAAATAAATCTATCATTATCAAACTTTTCTTTGACTGTTGAGGTGTTGGCTCTTTGCTCTTGGAAAGAATCCCATCACTTTACTCGATTTTCTCGATAAAGTATAGGGATAGCAGAGTCACTGGGAACGCGATAATTCCATGTTATTATCCATGGAATTTTAAACTCGTTGCAAAATTGGAGCAAATAATCATTAATCTTAGTCTAATAAAGTTCCTTGTATTAAACATATCCTTGTAGAACCTGTGGAGGAAGAATGGCTTCTATAGGTCCAAGAAAGTCAAACCACCTAAGAAACTAGTGCGGATAGAAACTTGAAAACTTATGTGAAAAGTAGAAAAACCATGAATGATTATAGTTCTTGAGGAAGAAAGCTTTGAACCATGCATCCGGATAGTCATAGTACCTATAATATCTTCAAGCTGAGTATACTGTTAAAACCTTAATAGAGTAGGGTTTTAATCCCTATTTCGCCAGAGTCATTATTCTGAAGATCTTTACCTTACTGTAATTTATCTTAGTAGAATCATGATTATAATTATGTTCAATTACTACAGAGTCTGTATCAACCAGAATCATCTCATAGAATTCTATGGTTTTGTCCGAACATTCTTCTAAAAAATGAAATCCTTTTGGAAATATGAAATCAATCAATTTATAAAAGCTCTGATTTTCTATTAAACTCTGCTCTTCTGGTTCTAAGACCTTAATAAATTGTCGGTTAGGATTCAAAATATAAAATGATGAAGATCTTTTGGGAGATAAAGATGGAGTAGAAACTACTGTAGAAAAGGTAGGAGGTCTGAAGAGGGTAGGTGGAGGAGTTCCCAAAGCTAAGGGTTTGATTAGAGATGAAGAGATTGGTGGAGAAAACCAAAAGGTGGTAGGTCTAGGTCTAGGTGATAAAGCTGCAAATCTATTGGGTCATAAAGGAATTATCTGATTAGTATTTATCGCCCAATTATTATTGATCTGATTTGAAATACTGGATTTAGTAAGTACCTTTTTATTATCTTTATTCATTTTCCTTGTAAAAACTAACGGGAAAGAAAATCAGGTAAACAATTATTTTGACCTTTAATAAATTCTATTTCAAAATCAAAATTATTGAGAAGGGCTTGCCATCTAGCAAAAATCTGTTTAGAAATTAAATTTTTAACATCCTTTTCTAAAATATGTTTTGCAAAAAGGCAATCTATTCTTAATAAAAAAAATTTCATATAAAGATCATCTTCAAATTTTGTAATGCATAAAACAATGCTTAATATTTCCTTTTTAATGGTAGAATAATTTTTCGGAGTATTATTCCAACTACCTGAATAAAATCGTACTAACTCTTCTTTGTTATCCCTTCTTTGTTTAAGTATTCCTGCAAAATTAATATCACTAGCATATATTTCTACGATAAAAAAGGCTTCTCGATGATGTATGCTAAGACATGGGACACTCTTAACCTTTGCTTTTATCATTTTTACTACCTGAATATGTTCTTCTGACCATGGCTCTGGATTTTTCTTTAACCTATTATAAAGAGGCTGACAGATTTTTCCTAAATCTTGGAAAAAATCATGAACATAATTTAAACATCCTAAAAATCTCCATAATTGTTTTCTATCCTTAGTTTCATCTGGGAATTTTCCTGTAAATTCTAAACTCTTATTTATAGGTTTAATGGCTCCCTGATCTATATCATGTCCTAATAATCTAACCTTAACTTGAAATAATTTCATTTTGATAGGAGAAATTACTAATCCACCGCCATGTATAATATTATAAAACTTTCTTAAATGATTAAAATGCTGAGTAATATTATCAGAAAATATTAAAACATCGTCTATATATACTATAGAAAATTCATTAATAGGTCTTATTATATTTTGAAATTCTGATGGGGCATTTTTTAATCCAAATGGCATTACGTTCAATTCGTAGTGGCCAAAAGGAGTATTAAATCGGGTTTTATATCCATCCTTTTCCTGAATTTGGATCTGCTAAAATTCTAATTTCATATCAAATTTTGAAAATGTTTTTGCATTATATAAACTTTTTAATAGATCTCTTTTATTTGGGATAGGGTATGACTTTATTTAAAGGTTTATAGTTTATAACTAATTTAGGGGCTCCTCTTTCTAATTCTGTCGCGTTCATTACATAAAAAGTTGAACAAGACTATGGTGACTTAGAATCTTTTCTACAAAGTTTTTCTAATTCTTCAGACATGTGTATTGCTTTAGACCTAGTGGGTATTTTCTTTTCATCAAAGTCCTTCTCATAAGGCAAACTGACTATGTGACTTTTCCTATTCCAAAAAGCATTGGGTACTGGTGCATAAACATCTTTAGAAAAAGTTTTTTCTATCTCTTTCATTTTTTCTTTTATTTCTACCTTTTCTAATTGGATTCTCATCCTTTTTTTCATCTATTTCCCTGATTAAATATCTTATATGATTCTGCTTGTTATTTATAAAATTAATTTCTTGAATATTATGTTTTAACTGATTAACATCTCTGGATATCATTAGGAAAGCAAATTCAAATAATATATCTTTTCCTAAAACTTTAGTAATTATTCCATTATTACAAACCTAAAATGGATAAAATATTGTTATAAAAGGTGTGCCTAAAATTACTCCTGAATTTAGATTCTTAATTAAAATTAACTGAGTTTTATAGCAATAACCTTTATTACATATCTTAACCTTAGATAATTTATAATTAATATGTAATTTAGATCTATTAGCTGAACTAAGTCTTTCTGAAGTTTTCTCATAATATTTAATGGGAACTAAACCTTCCTTAGTACAGTTTTGATATGCTCCGCTATCAACTAAAGCTAATGTTGTAAGATGAAAATCATCATTTATTACTATATCTAATTTAACATACCACTTTTAATAACTTACTCTAGAAATGCTGTTAACATATTCTTCTTGATTTTCTAGTTCTTTAATTACTAAAGAAGTATATGCTTGATTTTTATCTTTATTAAGGAAAAGTTTACTTAGACTATCTTTATGATTTTCTTCTTCTAAGAATTGAACCTTTCTTTTTAATATGCTCACATCCTGCTTTAAACCTTTAACTTCCTCTTGAAGGTCTTGAATGGAAAACTCCCTTTTAACTTATTTGCATCTTTGACAAATTTCATTAAAATTGTAAGGTTTATAATCCTTTTGCTCCCTTTGGCCTATTATGTCTTTTAGTCTAAGTAAATAATTTATTTTTATTTCTAGGTCTTCTATTTTATCTATTATATCTAATAAAAATTCATGTTCATTATTAAGCATATTTATTCTACTACGCTGACAAGTTCCTAAACATTCATAAGTATCTGTTTCACTGCTAGAATTGTTTTCTTCTCTTATTATATTTAGATCATTTCTGAATATTCTGAAATATCACTTTCAATTTTTGAAGAGGAATCATTTATTACTAATTTCATAATTTTTTCTTTTAATTCTTCTGAAAGATCTAAATTATTGACTTTCCTTTTCAGTTTACAATTCTTTGAATAGTGACCTGGTCTACCACATTTATAACAAATTACTATATCTTTGTTAAAGGATTTCTTACTTTTATAAGTTTTTCTTTTATTAAGGCTTTTATTATTGGGCTTATCATGCTTTAAATTGGGCCTGAATGTCCTTCTACTACTAGGATTATATTTTCGTTTTATTTTATTCCTTCTTTTGATTTTAGCTGATGGTGCACTAATTCTTTCATATTCATATTGTTGAAAAAAATCTCCTAATTCATTTCTTCCTACTAAATTATCTCTTTTTAATTTAGCTTTTAGTTTCATATCTGAGCATATGGCTAATCCTTCTCTATTAATATAGTTTATGATTTGACCATAAGTTAAGTCATGGTAGGGAACTGTATCATAATAATCTGTTTTTAATTTATCCCTAATTCTTTCAGCAAATAATTTTGGCAAGCCGGGAATAAATCTTTCTTTCCAATAAGAATTATTACAGTCTGATCTAGTCATAACCTTATTAGTTAAAAATAAATCTTTATACAATCTAAAATCTTGTAACTTAGGACAAGTAAGGCTCTGAAGTATCTCTGAATTTCTATCCTGATACTGACTAGGATCACCTATAAAATTTTTCATAATGTCAAAAATTAAGGTATTAACACTGTCATCCATCGTTGTTTCCGTTTCCATATTATTCTCTTTTTACTATAATCTTAGTGGCTTTTAATATATGATGCTGTTGATCGTGGGTTACGTAGTAATCCCACCATCCTTTATAATTGTCCTGTAAATCCTGAAATTTGGGCCTGAGCTACCTGAAAGTCATTATTATTGGTTGCTCTATAGGCACTAGCTGCCATGGACATTTCCTGCAAAATATTTAATATTCTATATTCTGACTGTCCATCTTTGTTCCATTCATAGACAGACTTTCCATCATAATATGCCTGATAAGTAAATTCTCTTTCTTCAAATTGAGTGTCTGGAGGAGTAGGCTAAGAATAGTAATTTCTAGGGGTAGGTAGTGGTGCATTTCTTTATAGTTTATTTATTTCTTAAGGTTCTTCTGCAGGGTTGATTAAACTGATTTTTTTATTTCAATTATAGGGTCATTATCTGATTCTGAGGCTTCTTCTTCCTTAATTACCGCTATCTATTTATCCTTCTGTTTATTATCTTTAATTGTCTTAGTATTTCTAATATTAATACTACCTAACCTTTATTCTATTTTCTTTAATATAGAATCTTCTTTATTTAAGTTAATGGTCGGTCCTATAAATTCAAAAGGTTTAAATAAAGGTTTTTCCTCTAAGATAAGTGGTTTTAGGGGTTCAATCGGCTGAGGCTTTTGAATTACATTTTCTATCCTATTTAACTGATTTCCGATCGTTTCTAATGTTTAATTAGTAAAATTATTTTGAAGTATAGACTGTTGCACCTTTTTATCTGTTGAATCTTCTTTTTTAAGGTCTACAAAGGGCATTCCTACATATTCCTGATCATTTTTATTACATATTATATTTTCTAGTGGTGGATGTATAGATATCATTCTTTCATCATTAGCCAAATTCCAAAGTTTCCCTACCTTACTAAGCATTTTTAATTCCTTTTCAAAGGGATAATCAATATCATTAATATAACAATAGTTTTCAAACCATACAAATAATGGAATATTAACCCTTTGTTTTTCCATGTCTATATACCACAATTCTCTAAACCTTTCTAATTCCTTTTGTGAAAAAATATTAAAATACCATCCTCTTTTTTCTTTATTATATTCTGCCTTTAGTTCTGCTCTAAGAAATTCTTTATTTATTTCAAATGCCATTTTTCTAATTATAAATTTAACCGAGAGAAGGTTTCCATCTGAGATTTAGTTGGGCTTATTGATGATTCATTTTCTTCTATGTAAATGGGCCTAGGAATATTTCCTCTAAAATCTATTACTCTTATATCTAGGTTTCTAGCCGAAGTAATTCTTGGTATAGCGTTGGCTGAGGTCAAAGGTCGAAGGTCTATTATTATAATATACTGACTATTTTTCGAACTGAGGAGTATTTGTAAAGTCTATGTCAACAAATCCATCTGTGTGTTCGGTTATTCTAGAGGTTTGATTATCTAAGTCTATTAATCTGGGTTCACTTCTTGTTGATTCCATCTAGCTGACCTAGTTATTTCATCCCATTTTAATCTTTTGTGTACCTGAATATTAGAGTGTGCTCTATTCCCTTCAAAGATTATTGTTTCATTCCTAGTCAAAGTATTTATTGACTTAGGATTTATTAAAGTGGTCATTAACTTGTAATATACCCTTTAGATTATTGCTACAGCCTTAACATCTTCTTTGACATTTAAATATTTTGTTTTGACTATTAAGGTTAAGGTTTCCATTAAATGTCTATCATATAAACTAAGTGTGAAACCTGGGTAACAATTAAAATATACTAGTCTATTAGCTAAATTAGTTTCTGCCATTGCAAGGAAAGAATTTGAAAAGTCTAGGTGTCTAGAATCTCTTAAGCACATTAAAATAAGGACATCTAATCCTAACCTGAATAAAGGCTTAATTGCTATCTGAACTGCACCGATATGCAAAAATCTGTATTTATTTCTTCTATGGCCATTAATTGCTTCTTCCGAAAATAATTGAATACTAGAGTGTTCCTGATTAACAGGCAAAGTCTGTTCAGTAGTTTTAATAGAATAATTAGGCATAAAATCAAATGTTCCTATTGAATATATCGTTTTAATATTCTGTTTAGGTATGGCCAAATTATGCAAATCTTGTTCTACTTTGTCTATATTAATTTCTAAAGAGTTCATATCTAAAGGATAAATATTATGATCCTTCATAATGACTATCTTAACTAAAATTGTTTAAAAATAATTAACAGTAAAGATTGAACCTGAGAGTATTCACGGGACCACCCAACTGCGGGACCACCTTATGCCTCTCCTGCGCTACTGGCTGACCAATGCATGCCTTCAAGGCTGACCAACGTTTCCTACTCACTTGTTTTAACTTTTCTGCAACTATTTCTGAAACAAACTTAATCAAAATAACCATTCTGAATAGCTTCACTAAAACTATCTCCTCGCCTGTTTATTATTGATCTGATTTGAAATACTGGCTATATATATATATATACACACATGTAGATATATATACATGTAGATATATATCTACATGTATATACACACACAAACACACACATCTATATATACATATGTATATATATACATGTGTATATATAAATACATGTGTATATATACATATATATATTCATATGTATATACATATACATATATTTATATATATGTGTGTGTGTGTGTGTGTGTACACACACACACACACACATATATATACACATGTAGATATATATACCTGTATATATATACATATATACATATAGATATATATACGTGTATACATGTATATATATATACCTATACCTATATATATATATATATGTATACCTGTATATATATACATATATACATGTAGATATATATACATGTATATATATATATACACGTAGATATATATGCATGTATATATATATATACACGTAGATATATATACATGTATATATATATATGTGTGTGCGTGTGTGTATACATACACACATATATAAATATATATGTATGTATATACCTACGTATAGATACGTATGTATGTGTGTGTGTATGTATATATATATATATATATATATATAGAAGAAAACAAGATAGACTGAATTGATACATGTGATTTATTGACTCTTGCTTGCTATTGTTTATCGGAGTGGATAACGGATACAAGAGATACCCATATTCGGTACCTGCAAGAGATACCTATTAGGTATCAAAAGAGGAGGCAACAACCTTTGGTAGTCATAATCAAGAGTGCCGTAGCATATATCAAATTTCTAGAGAGACATAGGTTTCGAAGTCAAGAGACATTGTAGTGTCACAAGAGTAGCTACAAAAACCCTTCTAGTCATGCCTATTTTGTAGCACCCTTATACCCGTAAATGATACAGATATCGGATGCCACAATACTGTACTGGCAAACACTACAACGCACTCGATAGTTTTATAGAAATTTTTTTTTTTACAATAATAACAATCATAAACATAAATATACAAAACTTAACAGTACATTGACATACACATCAAATACTTATGCCATAATTCATTGCTTCTCCCCACTGCGGTCGTATACATGCCATGCCAATCCATCTATCCTTGCTGTCGAATACTCCTTACTGTCGTCACTACATCGTCGGCCACATCAAAATCTACTATAACTTGCGAGGAGTAACACTCTATGCGCTGAGTATTAAAAATGCCCAGTGGTGGATACATATCCTAAATTTTCCACACTAATACAACATGCATGCACACACAAACATTTCTCTTTATTTGGATTACTGAAACATTAATTTTTGAATCTTTTAGACGGTTATGACATACTTTTACTATATTTATTTATCTTTTCCCCTTTGTCATTAGTACTGCAAATATATTTATCATTATTATTTTGAATCTATCAATATCACTATCATTTACACTGTTAACTTTTACAATGTATTATCATTACATTCCGTCTGTTAATCTAAGGACTAGTTATAATGACAATTTTGTAATTATCTTATAATTGTATTCATTTGCTTTTGTAACTACTCATTATCAATTACTTTATCTTTTTCATTTCTATTATCAATATCTTATTATAGGCACTAATAATTTTAACAATTGCAACTCTACGTTCGGTCTAACAATTAATATTCAATTTCACTAACAATATTTTTTTTATTATTACTTTATCTATATCTATAACTTTTGGATTCCTTCTTTTATTTCATTAACTTAAGTGTTTAATTACAGTTTATATTCGGACACTCTATTGTTTATTGAATCACTTATTAAAATGGTCATTATTTTTTATATTAATGACACTGATTTAATATTACTACTTTCTTTATGTCCTTAACACTCCCTTTACTCTTCTTGTATTACACTAACTCTTTTACAATTTATATTTGCATTAATATTTTTCATTTTATCAAATCTTTCACTGTATTTCCTAATTTTAACCAATTGCAAATCATATTATACCCTTAAATGGTTAACACTATAATTCAATTACTAGCTTATTTGGGACACTTATTATTCTATCATTATTCTTTTATTTCTTTCTTAATCAATGCTATTTCTATTATTACTAACACTGTCATCAATCTTAACCTTTGCTCTGGTAATCTAATACTCATAAACAATAATATAAATTTTTCATTAATCTTAACAATTACCTTAATTCACATTTTCATTATTGTTATTCTTATAGTTCATTATTAATACGTAAATTCCCTCTCAATTCCATTCACTTATATAATTAACATTATAATGTTTCTATTATTTTCTTTTATATTAACACTATCCTATTAATCACATTACAATCTATTACTATTACCATTATATTTATTATTTCCCATGATATTTAATTAAACACTTTTAACATTCTAATTTAACACATTACACAATTAATTTCATCGGTCCTTTTTAAACTTTCATTCAATAACCATACACTATACTTTAATTTACTAAAGTCTTTTTTTTCCTTATTTACAATAATGCCATTAATTTACTTTTCTACCCTTCTTTGCCACTTAGTTACAATTATATCATTATCTTAAACTTAATTAAGTTACACACACATCCATTATCATTATATATTACCAATTAAAACCATTATACATCTATTAATTATTCATACAACAATATCTTATAATTATTGATTACTCATTCACTAATTATCAATTACACGTTCATTACCTATATCATTGATTAATTACACTTTAACCCCTTAATTAGCCTCAATATTGTAAATTTACAATTTGGTCCTTAAACTGTATATTAATTTATGATCTTATCCTTAATTGTTTCACATTTACAATAGTGCCACTAATTAATTTCATTATTACATTTGTTTATCATTTGGCATATAATTTACCGTTTAGCCCTTACCCTAACATTTTAAAATCAAATTACACTTTAATTCTTATTTTGCCCTTAAATTCCAATTTTGCCATTCCAATTCATTATAATTACAATTATGCCACTAATTAATCTTAATTTCACTTTTAATTTATTATTAACTTTCAATTTCACATTTTAGTCCTTAAACCGCTCATTTAAATCATTTATCCATTTAGATACTTACATTAGTCAATAATCACACTTAGATCCTTTAAATTGCTATTCATTTAAAGAATTCCATTTAGGTCCTTAATAATTTCAATAATTCCAATTATATCCCCTCTTTTTCAATAATTTCATATACGCTCCTACTTTTTCAATAATTCCATCTATATCCCTTCTATTCACTTATTTACCAAAATACCCTTTATCTTCTCTTAATTACTCATTTACCCTTCTTTATGCTTAATTTCCATTTTTAACTTTTTATGATTTATTAAATTACATTTTAGTCCCTATTTTACCACTTTTACCCCAAATTACTATTTTGTCCCTACATTTCATTTATTAACCTTATTACCCTTTTTTATTACACTTTTTACCTAACTTACTCCATTCTTATCCATTAGCTGTAAAATTACCATTTTACCCCTAAACTTTCTATTTCTTTCAATTTAGTCCCATTTTCACTTATTTTCTCAATTATCACTATTTTAATCAATTTTAATGCATAATTACCATTTTGCCCTCAAAACTTTCATTTATTCTAATTAAGTCTATTTTCACACAAATATCATTTTCATCACATATTAACCATTTTAAGCTCTTTTTTACCATTTTGCCCCTATATAAAACTAGCAGAAATTTATGAATTGGATAAATGAGACATGAACCCCTAAAGGCTCATAATAACTTGGAGAGACCCCGAAGGATAACTCTAGTACATTCCAATACATTTTAATACTTTCCAAATATTCTAGAGGGACCCCGAAGGACCATCGTTATCTTTTAATACATTTCAATACATTGAGGTAGGACCGTCATTGGCCTAAAATAAGTGAGACTCCATGCTTACAACCCGCGGTTATCTGTCTCTATGGCTAGCCAGTATATCCTAAACTAGACTTGACTACCAGATTATTACATAGGGAAACATTATTCCATTTTTCACATTTTCAAGTTACCATTCATACATTTCATGGAATTTCGTCCCTCTATTCCGTTCTTTTTCATTCAAATCAAGCACTATACATTTAATTTTCACTCATATGCCAATTCATGCCATGAGATCTATTAAATCATTAAAATACACCATGATACACACATGGATGTCATTCGGCTAACATATAAATCTTTCCCATAAATTCTTTTCATCTACTTTATCATTCATTTAGGTAGATCTCATGTCATTTAACTTATTTATGTCATTAGTTTGCACAAAAACACATCAAAATCGCATTTTTATTCATTTGTTCAATTCGGTCAACATGTTAAGCATTCACCATGTAAATTTTCCTTTCCCTAATTCATTCTTTTAGCTAGATCCCATGTTAATTTATCTAGTTATAATATTAAAACACATTAAAACTGTAACACCCCAACACCCTTTGGGAGGAATATCAGGATGTCACACACGTAAAACACATACATTCATGAAAATAACTAAAGCGAAAGCTCATAAAATAGAACATAAGCGAAAGCATTCAGGAACAACATATTTATATACTTGCATTTCAGAACTTATAAAGTATACATATATAAAATCATTACATTATCAAATATCAGAATTGCATGCCTTTCAAAATGTTTACAAAACACATAGAGCAAAAGCGTGACTATAGAAATATATCCCTATACTAGCACAAAAAGAAGACTTCGACTACTAGTGGCCAGCAGATGCGCGACTCCAAAACTGAACCAACCCTGCAAACATATATGGAAACAAACATATGTGCTAAGCGATAATGCTTAATGGGGATGAACATAAACAAATGACTTCCAATGAAGTCGCAAACAAAATATATGGATTATACAATCAAAGTCACTTGTCATAATAAAAGTTAATAAACATAAAATGAGCAACAGTATCAATAGCACAATTAATACATTTACCTTTACCTTTCATGCTCATATCACTCATGTACATTCTCACCTTACATAACACATGCTTTAATCATAACATTATCATGTACACGTGCTAAAGCACAGTCTTATCACAAGCATTAACATGAATGCTCAAACAATAAATATTTCACTAAAGCAAATTGCTTAACAAATCAAAAAACCAAATGAAAGAAAAGAGCCTGAACTTTCATAAATAGTGGATACGGGGTACTGAAGATACTGGTTAGACACAGAATCTGAACACACAGAAGACATAAGTCTCAAAACATTCAAGTACCTGAAGGTAACAAAAGAGACTAAAGTCTCTAGGCAAAAGACCATAACGGTATACTAAGCAGCTGTGCAAAACCCTTTATAAGCATGCTTATCTATCCACTTCCTTGACTATTCAGGCTTATATACAACTCTAATCTCTATAACACATATTCACGTATCCAATCATGATCACATTTTTCTCAATTCATGTGCATACTAAACAATCTAATAAATATGTATACAATTCATACTAGCAAATAATACCTATGGTCTATAATATGCATGTTTGAACATATTCATATAGTTCACCATATAAGTACACATACCATTATGATTCAATCATATATCATCAACATCGCATGCCATATCATGTTCAACAATTAAAAAGCATGTATACATTTAATTCCTTTATTAAACTACTATTCTATAGCATCATTTACGTATAATTTCCATTGACAACATTCATATACTCATTTCATAATGTTAGACATGAGTTGGATAAGCTATAGGAACTTGTAGTGAAGTTCGGGTACGATTCGGGAAGGAAAAAGTATAATTTAGGCTGAAAGTTGAGGTCACACAGTGGTAAGAAATTCCTTACCGCCGTGTAAACGTATTCTGCCTCAAAGCATGAGATAGATTATAGATAGACTTGAGGTCCAAACTTGTACTGTATTTTTCACATAGCTAGAGAAATTTTTAGGAAAACCTTCCTTCTTAACAATTATTCCCTAGGATGTTAACTTTCATATGGGACAAGTTTAAGGTCATTTGGAATTATAAATCGTGAGATATGACCTAAACAAGCTATACTGTTCCAATGAACTCGTCAGTATAGAGACACTAATGTTTTGTCCATTTTTAAGGGTCTTAGAACCAAAATGTGCTCAAGGTTATTTCTAGGACATTTAAAGGTGTGGAAGTTAAGCTTCTAATGGCATAAAAAGCACATAATTAAGAGTTCTTTAACTCTACTTATTAGCAAAACATCACACGAAAGTCAGATATAATCTGAGCAGAGTTTTCCCATACAACTAGGTTTCATACATGATCACTATACTATACTCATGGCAATTCAATTAACACTTCAACAAACATCTGAATTACACATCTCAACTTATAACATCTATCAATTATCACACAAGTACACATAAATCCCAACTAATCCATCATGCATTTAATCAATAGTCAACACAAAATCTAATCCCAACTCATAAAACATGTAACCAAAACAAAGAACTTAACAAAGCAATCCCAAACCTCTTGAAGCACTCCTTCACATCACTACTAGGTGACCTTTTATTTCCCTTGATTCTCTTACTATCTTTTCCAACTTTCAACCACATGCATATACACATATTCAAAGTGGAATTAACACTATGAACAGAAATTCAATCAAAAGATGAAGGAGTAGAAGATGACATACACTAGACTCATTCATACCTTTTTAGCTTAACACTTAACCCTCTAATCCATGCAACTCAAGACTTATCATGCAATAAAGAGGATGAAGAAGCAAGGAGGAGATGAAGAACAAAAGAAAGAGAGAGCAGGTTTTGAGAGAGAGAGAGCTGAACCAAAGAAAGGGCACCAAAAGACAGGTTTTTTTACTAACCCACACTATATATATGCATGTCAAAAGCAAGGTGTCATCCATGCAATAACCCTCAAGTGCTAGATGGCTAACTCCTACAATGACACTTGGAATCCACTTAGACAGAATTTTGCCACATGGAATTCCACTAATCATTAACATTAATTAATCTCCACTTAACTTAATTAATCTTCCACTTATACTAATCACACACAATAACACTTTGGTCACTACAATACTTTTATTTTATGCAATTGAATACCTAATTTCCATTTTCAATTTGATCCAAATCTATAACCCTAATTTTATACTCACTTAATTACACTAATCACACTCAATACTACTAGGGTGATTTTTGGGATGTTACAACTCTTTCCCACTTAAGGAATTTCGTCCGCAAAATTCTCTCTAACACATGCGATGACTCTAACCATACAAAACATTATGCAAAAACATTAATTCAATCAAACATAACAATCACTCTAAATAACATCTGCATTATGGCCACATTCTAAATAGACTCATAACAACTCTATCTATCATGCATACTATAGTCCAGAACCGCCTAAACCTATGCTCTTATACCATAACTTGTAACACCCCAACACCCCTCGGGAGGAATATCGGGATATCACACACGTAAAACACATACATTCATGCAAATACCTAAAGTGAAAGCTCATAAAATAGAACATAAGCGAAAGCATTCAGGGATAACATATTTATATACTTGTATTTCAGAACTTATAAAGTATACATATACAAAATCATTACATTATCAAATATCAGAATTACATGCCTTTCAAAACGTTTACAAAACGTACAGAGCAAAATCGTGACTCTATACTAGCACAAAAAGAAGACTTCGACTCCTAGTGGCCAACAGATGCGCGACTTCAAAACTGAACCAACCCTGCAAACCTACACGGAAATAAACATCCGTGCTAAGCAATAATGCTTAGTGGGGATGAACAGAAACAAAGGACTTCCAATGAAGTCGCGAACAAGACATATGGATTATACAATCAAAGTCATGTGCCACAATCAAAGGTAATAAACATAATATGAGCAACAATATCAATAGCAGAATTAAAACATTTACCTTTACCTTTCATGCTCATATCACTCATGTACATTCTCACCTTACATAACACATGCTTTAATCATAACATTATCATGTACACGTGCTAAAGTATAGTCTTATCAC
Organism: Excoecaria cochinchinensis; assembly: GCA_947683425.1. Lineage (NCBI taxonomy): Eukaryota > Viridiplantae > Streptophyta > Magnoliopsida > Malpighiales > Euphorbiaceae > Excoecaria > Excoecaria cochinchinensis. The sequence goes on along the minus strand of CANTUQ010000092.1, from coordinate 24,862,863 downwards.
AAGCATTAACATGAATGTTCAAACAATCAAATTTTCACTAAAGTAAATAGCTCAACAAATCATAAAACCAAACAAAAGAAAAGAGCCTGAACTTTTATAAATCGTGGATACAGGTACTGAAGATACTAGTTGGACATAGTATCTGAACACACAGAAGACATAAAGTTTCAAAACATTCAAATACTCGAAGGTAACAAAAGAGACTAAAGTCTCTAGGCAAAAGACCATAATGGTATACTGAGCAGCTGCGCAAAACCCTCTATAAGCATGCTTATCTATTCACTTCCTTGATTATTCAGGCTTACATACCACTCTAATCTCTACAACACATAGTCACGTATCCAATCACAATCACATTTCACTCAATTCATGTGCATACTAAACAATCCAATAAATATGTATATAATTTATACTAGCAAATAATACCTATGGTTTATAATATGCATGTTCAAACATATTCATATAGTTCACCATAAAAGTACACATACCATTATGATTCAATCATATATCATCAATATTGCATGCCAGATCATGTTCAATAATTAAAAAGCATGTATACATTTAATTCCTTTATTAAACTATTATGCCATAGCATCATTTACGTATAATTTCCATTGACAACATTCATATACTCATTTCATAATGTTAGACATGAGTTGGACAAGCTATAGGAACTTGTAGTAAAGTTCGGGTGTGATTCGGGAAGGAAAAAGTACAATTTAGGCTAAAAGTTGAGGTCACACGGTGGTAAGAAATTCCTTACCGCCGTGTAAACCTATTCTGCCTCAAAGCATGAGACGGATTCTAGATAAACTTCAAGTCCAAACTTGTACTGCATTTTTCACATTGCTAGAGATATTTCTAGGCAAAACTTCCTTCTTAAAATTGTTCCCTAGGATGTTAACTTTCAAATGGGACAAGTTTAAGGTCATTTGGAAATATAAAATGTGAGATATTACCTAAACAAGCTATACTGTTCCAAAGAACTTGCAAGAATAGAGATACTAATGTTTTGGCCATTTTTAAGGGTCTTCGAGTCATAATATGCTAAAGATTATTTTTAGGACATTTAAAGGTATGGAAGTCATGGTTCTAATGGCACAAAAATCACTTAATTTGGAGTTCTCAAACTCCACTTATTACAAAAACATCACATGGAGGTCTGATACAATCTAAGCAGAGTTTTCCCATATAACTAGGTTTCATACATGATCACTATACTATACTCATGGCAATTCAATTAACACTTCAACAAACATCTGAATTACACATCTCAACTTATAACATCTATCAATTATCACATAACTACACATAAATCCCAACTAATCCATCATGCATTTAATCAATAGTTAACAAAAAATCTAATCCCAACTCATCAAATATGTAACCAAAACAAAGAACTTAACAAAGCAATCCAAAACCTCTTGAAGCACTCATTCACATCACTACTAGGTGACCTTCTCTTTCCCTTGATTCTCTTACTATCTTTTCCAACTTTCAACCACATGCATATACACATATTTAAAGTGGAATTAACACTATAGACAGAAATTCAATCACAAGATGAAGGAGTAGAAAGATGACATATACTAGACTCATTCATACCTTTTTAGCTTAACACTTAACCCTCTAATCCATGCAACTCAAGACTTATCATGCAATAAAAAGGATGAAGAAGCAAGGAGGAGATGAAGAACAAAAGAAAGAGAGAGCAAGTTTTGAGAGAGAGAGAGAGCAGAACTAAAGAAAGGGCACCAAAAGACAGATTTTTCCACTAACCCACACTATATATATGCATGTCAAATGCAAGGTGTCATCCATACAATAACTCTCAAGTGCTCGATGGCTGACTCCTATAATGACACTTGGAATCCACTTAGACAGAATTTTGCCACATGGAATTCCACTAACTCTTCATTAACATTAATTAATCTCCACTTAACTTAACTAATCTTCCACTTATACTAATGTAACACGCCAACACCCCCGGGAAGAAATATCGAGTTGCTACACACACCAAACACACAAATACGCACATGCTGAACACGAACAAGCTCAACTAACACATGCAAGAACAGAAATAACATAAATCATAGCTTAAACTTGCATTACCAAAAACTTATAAAGTATACATATACAAATTCATTACATGCCAAGTATCCAAAATTTACATGCATTTACAACTTATACAAAAAGCTCCTATACTAGTACAAAAGAACGACTTCAACTCCTAGTGGCCAGCAGATGGACTTCCTTCCACAGAGCAGAACCTGCAACCTACACGGGAAAAACACTCGTGCTAAGCGATAACGCTTAGTAGGGATAAATAATGCAAAGGACTTCTATCGAAGTCGCACAAAAGTCACACCTCTCACATTTATAATCATGCTCAGTACATAATGATAGTCATAATTCATTATGCATAAAAACTCTTACTTTTACACTAGTCATACCAATGAAACATCACTCTTATGCATTCACAATTACATAGAATAATGACTTCTACTTTAACTCATGTACAAAATAAAGCATTTGTTAGCTTGAAGTCTTCTAATGGTGGATATGAGTACCTCTAGATACCGTTTAACAGTATCATACAAGTAGAGACCTAACTCAAATCATTCGAATACACTACGTACGTATTCAACATATAGGCACAAATGGTAACACATTAGCAACTGCACTCTAATCCTTTATAAGCATGCTTATCTATCCACTACTATGACCATCCAGGCTTAACATAAAGACTCTATATACTATATCATATGCATTATAATCACTCAAGCATTATATCATGATTCAATCATATATGATCAATATCACATGGCATGTCGTGTTCAACACTTAAATAGCATGTATACACTTAGTTCCATTCTTAAACTCTTATGCCGTAGTATAGTTTATATATATTCAATTGTCAAACATTCATATACTCATATCACAATCTTAAAGATGAATTGGATAAGCTATAATAACTTGTAGTAAAGTTCGGGTACATTTCGTAAAGGAAAAACACACAAAAATACTCAAACTAGAGAAGGTGGGAAATGAGTCATGCCAACCATGGGCTCCAAATCAAGAAGAAAATGTCTCTTTTAACCTATTCTGTCGTGCTCACGACAGTAGGCTCCTACAAGAACTTCACAAGACTGCTTTTTACTTCAAACTTGAACCGTAAAAACCAACCTCTAAACATAATTTTTAGGCAAAACTTCCTTTTTAAAACTTGTTCCCTAGGATGTTAAATTTCATATGGGGTAAGTTTCAGGTCATTTGGAAATATAAAACGTGAGATATAAACTAAACAAGATATACTGTTCTAATGAACCTGCCAGAATAGAGACATTAATGTTTAGGCCATTTTGAAGGGTCTTAGAGTTAGAATGCATTTATGGTCATTTCTGAGACTTTTATAGGTATTGAAGTCATGGTTCTAATAGCTCAATAATCACTCAATTTAGAGGTCTAAAATGCCACGTATGACAAAAACATTACACGTACGTCTGATGAAAAATGAGGAGAAGAGTTTCCCCAAAATCATATCTTACACTCAAAAACTATATGGCAATCATCTAACATCATCAACACCCATGCAAATGATCAAATTACATAATCATAAACATATATCATAGGAACACCGCAAGAAATCAAAATTAACAAAGTCATATATCTTATTCTAGAACTAGGTTAAGGCCCTCTAACCTTCTATCATGCATATAACATTCACTTAAGTGCAAAAGCAACTAAAACATTCATCTAACACAAAATCACACACGATCCCGACCTTTGGATAGCTTGACCACATCTCTCTAATCATTTCCAATCTTCACCTTTCCCTTGTCCCTCTTCTTATCCACAGCTTTCATGCACAAATCAACCAAGAGAACACTTAAGCCAAACTCTTAACTTCAAATCAAAAACAAAAATATGGAAAGAAAAAGGAGGTCAGATCAAAGAACTAATCAAGCTTACCTTCTCAAGAACTAACTCAACCCTTATCTCACTCCCTTCAAACCAATCCAAGTGATCCACTTAAGGAGCAAACCAAAAGAGAAGAAAAGGAGAAAGAACACGGCAGAACTAAGAGCAAAGAAAGAAGAAAAGAAAAGAGAGAAAGAGAACCTGGTAGAAACTAAAGAACAAGGAGAGAAGGAATAAAAGCCAAAAGCAGAAAATGAAGAGAAAGCAAGGAAATGGCTGGTCAAACCCATCAAAAGCTAACCTACCCCATTCAAGGCTGCCAACCAACATTAATGCCATAAATCACTTAAATTAACTCACATTAAACAAGTCAATTGCAAAGTGTCAATCTCCTACGCCGCCACATGTCAAAACCCCCCACACACACTCCCTCTAAACCAGCTTAAAAAAAAGACTTCTGTTGGAGTGTTCTGTCAAGCTCGCGACAAAACCCTCACACAGGCCACTCACTCCTCTTCTAAAGCCACTCTTGCACAACCAAAAATCTTTATACTTTGTCACTCGCGACCACTAATAATTATGTCTTATTTTACCCTTTAACTTATCTTAATCCGATAAAACATTTCAAAAACTACTAGAACCGAAATTGGGTTGTTACAACTAATCACACATAATAACACTTTGGTCACTACAATACTTTTATTTTATGCATTTGGATCCCTAATTTCCATTTTCAATTTGATCCAAATCTATAAACCCTAATTTTACACTCGCTTAATTATACTAATCACACTCAATACTACTAGGGTGATTTTTGGATGTTACAAAAACACATAAAAATCTCATTTTTACATACATATACCATTTGGCCTACATGTTGTCCATGGTATATATTTTATTTATTTTCATTTTAATCATTCAAAATATCATTTTTAACCTTCCTAAGCATGACTATATGGTTTGATTCAATTAAACATGCATATTTCACACACTTTCTGTTTAAACATAACCAAAAATCATACTTTTAACATAGAAAAAGTAGGATATTGTATCGACTAACCTCATTTTCTTGTTTTAGACCTCTTAAGCAACCTTTCCTTGCCTTAGCTCCTTGAAACACCATCATCTCCTCTAACTTCCTTAAGTGGCCGAATCTTCAAAGATACAAAACCATCATTTTTTTTGCTTCTAAATTCAATATAACATCATAAACATACTCTACATACTTTAAAATACCTATTGGAACCTTTAAATCAAATTATAAAACCCTAAACCACTTACCTTATTTATGGGATATAACCTTTGTCACTTGCTTTTTCCCACTTCTAATCTACCAAATGGACTCCAATCACCATCACAATGTTGTAGAGGAGTTGAAATTTGTCTAGAAGGGCTTAGATTTAGGGAGAGAATTGGATGAAAGATGAAGAAATTTGGTGAAAAGAAAGAGGGAACAATTTAGGCTAAGAGAGAAGGAAGAGGAGCTGCTGGAATTCTGCTGATTTCTCTAGAGAAATATGATATTTCAGCCTTTATATAGCCTCTCTTAATGGGCCAAGTCATGGGCCAATCAATTGGGCTAAACCCAAAGCCCATTTAAGTAATTTAAGCCCATTTTCAAACAAAAAATAATTTTCCTCACTTTTCAAATTCAATTTCACTCAAAATAAATTTCATAATTCTTAAAATATATAATTTAGCCTCCATATAAAATTTTAGCTCAATCGAAAATCATTTTTCGGTCCGATTAACTTAAACCAGTTCGATTAGCCAATTTTCGGTGTCACCGTAAAATTCCTTTTTCATTTCCAAATAATTTTATTTAGAGAAAATATGGAGCTTATGGTAAGTTTTAGAGATTATCTGTTATTTTTAACAGTCCGGTCAAATCTCGGTCAAACTAATCAAACCAAAGTCAACTGGTTTGACCGGTCCGATTCATTGGTTGAATCGGTTCGATTCACTTTTCATCCTTAACATCATTTTCACTCTTCATAGCCCAATTGACCTTGGTTTCATCTCAATCAGGATCCTTATCCTTTCCAGTTCGATTGAACCGGTTCGGTTCATTAATTTTTCATTGTCATCGAAAATTTTATTTTTCACTACCAAAAATTCATAAATATTATTTAAAGTCTATCCATGCCTTCAAAACTATTTTTGGAGGTCATTTACTATTTTTAAAAATTTAGTCAAAGTTTGGTCAAACCCTTGGTTACTATTGAACCGAACCAGATGCTTTTATTCAGTTTGACATTCGGGGACCTATTTGACCTCATTTTCACTCCAAATTATACCATCCGACTCCTTATAACTCTTATTTTCCAATAATCCAATAAAATACTTTTTACTACCGGCTTCTCAGGAGGTTACCCATCAGGGGCTTCCCTGGCCTGAGGACGTTTAACCTTTCTTCACTACTGTCTTTTTAGGCACAGTCACTAATATTTTCATACAAAATGCACACTATAAATTTTACAGATTTCACTGATCATTACTAACTCGGTATTCGGGCCATTACATATTTACCCACAACTAAGATGGTAGCAAGCCTTATTCTATTACCAAGATAAATTCAATTACGCTCAAGTGTCACATTGTAATGACAAGCATTTGCATATGTTTATTAATAGCCATACCATAATTTTGCATGCATGATTACACATGTCTATATACTCACCAAGATGTATACAGAAGCACTGAAGAGTCACTTTATGGTGACAAGCTATATACACACACACACACACACACAAACAAACACACACACACACATACATATACATATGTATGTATGGATGGATGTATATACATACATTTCTTTATTTATTTATATTCTTTAATAATCATATAATAATTTTACACGCGGGACTATACATGTCCAACTATATGTACAGGTTGATGATCATACAATTATTGTATAAACAAGATTTCACATATACATTTATTCAATAATAGTCATACATTGGTTTTGTATGCAAGATTATACACATATATAGAGATATATGTAAGTGTTCATGTTTATACAATCTTGATACACTCTATCATACATATTTTACTGATCAGTACAACAATAAAATCTCATATTCACATTCATTTACCCTTCCATGTATTCCATTCACTTCATTATTTCATTAAATTATCTCATATCATAGTTTATCTGGTCCTCATTTATTATTAAACATGCTTTGAATAAGTAATATTGACATTCGATAAAATTTGGTTAAGGTTCGGTATCATTTTCAGTGGAAAAATTCCACTTTTAGCTCAAAAATAGAGGTCACACTCTGAGGCCTCGACTTGTACCCTAGTCGTTTTATGCACTATTAGGGTACAAGAGTGGCCTAAGTTATATAAATGGTTAAATATTTGTGTTGGGGACTTAGTTGGGTCAATTGAAAAGTTCAAAAAGGAGTCAATTGCATAAATGGAAAGAGTTAAGTGATTTAAATGGATATTATGTAATTAATGATTGGTGGGAGATTAATTAAGTTAAATGTTGGATTAATTAAGCTAAGTGTGTTTATGTAACACCCCATTTCCATCCACTTGCACAGTTTCGCTGTGGTAGTTGAGAATGGTTGCCACGGCACACATCACATGCACATCACTTAGCATTCATGATCATATAACACTCTAAGCCAACAAATTTCATTCACATGCAGCGGAAGACATTCACTACACATACATCATCGCATACTTCAAAATTAGATTACATCACAATATGCTGAGTTATATTAACAATCTTACATGCCCACAATCACGCCCACAATCATTAATTACATATATCCGTTATCAATAACAAAAACCTACACTAAAGATCGAATCCTAATGTGTTGATCAGCCAAAATGCAGGAACGTCCTCCGAAATCACCTCGCTTCAGAACCTACACAGATTAAAAACCCATGCTAAGTAATAGCGCTTAGCAGAGAAACAACAACAATATACACAATATACATGCATTCATATAATAACCGGCATAAGATAAATAATATCATTACTCACTAAATGTCCATGCTTCCTTTATAACAAGCTTGTATTCATATAATTGAGTGTGTGATTAAATCATAAAACATAACAGATCAGCATGTTCAATTGTCATATTATTACATATCAATATTTACGCATCGCATTATCAATATCAATATTTCATGGTGCTCATTTGCATAATATAACTCATTTTATTATTTAAGCCTTGCCTGCAATTCAAAGATGCAGATAATGGGGTATCACATCAGTACTCGAGAGTACAGTAAATGTATCAGTATCTATAGATATAGTAATTTCGCATCATCACCCGAAGGTACAGAAAATAATCAATGAGAGATACAATGTACACTTTAAGAATCCAAAGGATTCAGTACACATTGGGATTCCAAAGGAATCAGACACTTTTGGCTGCAACACTTAGACCCTATAGGCATGCCTATCTATCCACTACTAGACTCGCAGGCTAAATTATTAGTCCAGTTTATTCACATTAATACAGAAAATATATCATTATTATAACATTCAAAAAGTAACTTTACCTTGCTTAATTGATCTATAGCTCACTTCACAATTCATTCATCATGGCATATATATATATAATCGCATGCATATAATAGAGATTATTCTCATAACATGTCCATTCGTCATTCATACATAGGGATTAAACAATTTAAGTCATATAAGAATTCATTTCAAACTTTTAGAAGTGTCGTGCTTGCGACAGACTCGGCCAAAAAGATTCTGTCCCTAGTCATGGTCGCGATAGAATGCAACCCACTCCTCTCTTCAGGAGTTGTATCAGATGCTATCAAGATTTTCTTTGGGTTTTCCAAATTTTTGAGATTAAATATAGTCATATTAGTTGAATTAATGTCAAAAATGAATGCATACTAATAATGAGAAATGAAATCATTAGAAACACCATACAAATAAGCAAAATCATTCATCACATTAAAATAACCAAATTGTCATAAGAAGTTCTTGGAATAAAAAGGCACAAAGCATCTAAAAAAACATAATGTTCTTCTCCACTCTCACTAGTGGATTGATAATCTATCGCCACCATGGGGATCCCTTTTTCAATCATCTCCTGATGGGTCATAGCGATGTATTCATCTTCTTATAGCTCTTGCAAAACATGCCACTCGGGTAGACCAGACCCAATCACGTATATGGTGGGGGGACTGCATTATAGCCTTCCTTCTTCTTCTTCTTCTTTCTCTTATCAGGATTCGTGATCTGTTTGGAGTCAATAAGATCTTGGATCTTGTTCCTTAAGGTTCAGCAATAATCTGTCAGGTGCCTAGTGTGCTAGTAGTAGGCGCAATACTAGTCATCTCTGTGCCCTAGCTATCCTTGATTCATGGCTGGCTTAGGCGTTAAAGGTTGTAGCTTTCCCTCCTTCATCAGTCTCTCCAGTACCCAGGAAAGATAGCGGCCTAAGTTAGAGTAGTACCTCTGACCCTGTCTAACCTCGGTAGCTGAAACCTCAGCCGTCTTACCATTTTTGTTATTACTGCTTCCGACACCACTTGATTTATACCCTGACTGGTTCCCATAACCTTTCCCAGCAAAGTTATTTTGGCTTGCTTTCTTTGCTAGGTAAGCCCCTTCAGCCTCTACAGCAATGTCTTTAAGTGACTCCCAATCTTTGAGCCCCTTAAAGCTGAGTAAGTCCCTCAAGTAAGGGCAAGAGTTCCTGATAAATAACCTGATCTGGTTAGTAGTGTCAGGCTTTTATTTTATCTCCATAACCCTATTCCTCCATATAGTGAGGTATTCATGGAATGACTCATCACTCCTTTGCTGTAAGAGCTTGAGGTCTTTTAAGGTGACCTCCATTCTGGTACTGCAGTCGTATTGTCTCATAAATTTTTTAGTCAAAAGGTTTCAATCCTCCTTGGACCTCCTGTCCAACCCGTGATACCAGTTTACTGCCGGACCCACCAGACTGAGGCAGAAATATTCTACCTTCTGCTTCTTGCTCAACCTTGTGCCTTTCATCACCAAGGTATACTGCTTGATATGTGCAGATGGGTCCATCAAAGTTTAGCAGCTCAAGCATCTTAAACCTTTGGAGCAGCTGCTCCTCATCCACCAGATCTCTATCTTCAGGGTTGACCCCCTTCCTAGCTGACAACATACGGGTGATCATCTCAATTTATTGTCTCATCCCTCTTATTGCCTCATCTTCTACCTACGTGCTCTGGCCCTCACAACTTGAGGTGCTATTACCTCTTCACCTTCCTCCTTCATCACAAAATCCTCATTGGGATTGGGGATCCTTTCCCTTTTTCGCTCAATAGGCTCAGCAGCTCTGTGCTCATTGATAGGTTGACGGGCAGCATTACCAATGAGGGGAACCTCCTAGCCATCATGTGGTTTAACTTGCTCCCGAGGAGGGACTGCCGGTGGTTGTGGAGCGACAGGTGGCTGTGGAACGACAGGTGCTTGTGGAGCAGGAGGATGAGCAATCCTGTCAGCCATGGTGCTCATCATATCTAACATCCTCTGTTTAAACTTCTCTAGTCTCCTAGCAAGGTCTTGAGTGGTCAAAGCTCTGGTCTCTTCTGCCATCGATGATTCTAGAGATGATTTACTGATTAATGAGAGTGACTCAAAATTCCAGTCAGACACTAATTTTAGCAACTTAAAGAGCATATTTGTCCTTACTAGCCGACCGTCGGAACCTTTAGTCCACTTAGATGAATCTATGATGGCTGAAAGATTTGAATTTTTAGAATAATACATGAATGACATAAACAATCCATGAATGTGTGTTATGCAACATTTACAACCACAAGTTAGACAGATGAAACTTTGGGCCTTCACAAGAAATATATAGCTCATTAGAACCAAGCCCTTAGGAGTCCTTTGCTCCCAACCATTTGAGATATTTACCCCAAAGCCAATCAAGATTGACCTTTAACCATCTGGGACTAAGATAAGTAAAGCAGGGACCCTTATAACCAAATTTAGGAGGACAACTCATTACCTTTAAAAAAAAATCATAGTCCTATCCTAAACCATAGTTTTATCCTAAACCATTTGAGGCCAACTCCATCTCAACAAGTAAAAGCTGCTTTAGAAATTTAGCCACCAAAGCCAACAAAAGTAAGATACGGACTTTTACGGCCAAAATTCAAGCAAGGAAATTCACTACCTCAGCCAGTTTGCACAAGGGCCAAGAACAAGATTTTGATGCTAAAAAGAACCACCATCAGAAGGAGCAGTCTCCCCAGCTAATAAAGATGAAAGCAAATTTAATCAACACTAGCGGATCGAAGGAGAGTTCATGGCAAAGGTTAAATAAAAGAGAAAAAAAAAGAAGAAAAAGAGCTGAGAGAAAATCTTCAATCATGAAAACCCGAGAGGGCTGATTGATAACAGGAGTTTGATATTTTTAGGATCTATTTCGAGATTAGATGAGGTCTTATATTTTTCGAGTTAATGCCAAATAATGATCATGTGTCATGAAATCAAATTGAAATATATGCATTTATGCAACGATATTGATGTGACCAGAGCAGTTCATTTTGCGTACTCAAAGTTGTTTAGTTCCGGCATAAAACCAGCACATTGTTACTATCTACTCTCTGCTACTCTCACCAGTCAAGCACTTCAGTCGACTCATCCTGCTATCAACTGTGAAATCGATTCTACAGCATCTTCATGATAAGAATCAGGCTCATACAACTATGACATGGACGTAAGTACATGCCTGAAAGATTTTTGGCAATAGCTCCAGCCTCCTTTACAATCTGTAAAAAAAAAAGCAAAAAAAAAAAATAGAAAAGCCATTATAGATGAAAACCGTAATTGGCGCTCTAAGCAAAAGTTAGGCAAATTGATAGGGTGAAAATCTGGAAATAGGCAGTATGTCCTTAAAAAAAAGCCACTGGATTGTGTTGGGTTCATTTCAGGCAAAAAATAAGGCACAGGGTTATGCAAAAATCTGCAAAGGACGCATTTCCCGCAAAGAAAAGGTAGTGTGAAAATCCACAAGGGACGCACTACCTTCAAAAAAAATGAATGACTATTGGTATTAGATGAGAACCTTGCAATCCCAAAGGCATGAAATTCAAAAGCAGCTTCAAAAGGCATCGATCCAATTGCAAATTGCAGCCAACCCGGCTATAATGTCTAAGTCCACTTAGATGAATTCTTATCCTGCATTTCTGCATAATCCATGCATTTCACGTGCATGCTCACTATTTTTCCAGCATATTTGGTTTTTCAATTTTGCAGTAAGAGAGATTCGATGTGGACACCGGTAGAAGGCGAGTGATGACATCAATCCAAACATCAATCTAAGCACCAACCAAAGACCTCTCAGGGGGCTACGAACCAAAGACCTCTCAGGGGGCAATCAACCAAAGACCTCTCAGGGATTACCACTTCAGAAGGATTAGCACGATGACGACACTACCACTCCACGGAGGGTTACCACGATCACAACACTATCACTTCAAATCTAAGAAGGGTTAGCATGCTGGTGGCATTACCATTCCACGGATGGTTAGCACGACCACGACACTACCACTTCAGAAGGGTTAGCACGATAACGGCACTACCACTCTGTGACGCGCTCCGGAACCCAGCAAGGGCCCTCGCTTTGAATCCGCCTTTGGGATTCGAGGTATGAGGTTTGCGTCTTTTGATCATGGGTGCCATAACACATCATCGGTGTATCCCTCTCAATAGGACATTGGGGAGAACCACCTAATCTAATGACGCCTAAAGGCACCTTTGAGGTATTTGGAGTCGCCACCCAATTTGCAAGAAATTGGGAAAAAGTCTCTCACCTCTAACGGTCTAAACCAGAGATTCGGTGTTCGGAACTTTCCTCTTATTTATGCTTTGGTTAATTATAAATGGGTTTTTAACTTCTTAAAATTATATCTTTCATCTCACACAATGAGTGCGTTTAAATTAAATAGCGTATTGAAAGCATTCAGAAAGCGATAAAGTGAAAGCGATAATTAAAGCGGTAAAAGAAAGCAATAAATGAAAGCGGTAAACACACAAGCACACAATTACAAGAGAAATAGGGGTAGAATACAACCCCATTGAAAGAAAGCTAAAAAACATAAAGTGGGACGGAATACAATCCCCAAAATTAAATAGAATTGCCCCAAAATTAATTACAAGGGCTCAAAAAGAAATGAGCTTAAATTTAAAACACTCACACAAAATAAGAAAAGGCATACATAAATCGGGGCATTATTTTGGGAACATTGGTTCCTTCGCACTTGGTCGAAACTTAGGAACATTGGTTCCTTCGCATTTATTTAAAGAGGGTTCGAAGAATCATTTTGATTGTTGACTGAAAACCGGGATGAGTGATCCCATTTTTGGAGAAAATTGACTCTTCATTTTAATTGTGATATTTTTTTGTAGTTTGACTAAAACAAGGGACATTGGTCCCAATTTTATTAGTAAAAAATCAATTTAATTATAGAAATATTTTTGTGACTTTTTATCACACGCGTGCATAAATAAAATGATCATTTGCAAAACAAACACAACACAAAGAGAGGGAATTAGGGAGATCTCACCAAACCCGATGTGATCCTCCACGTGTTTTGACCCATCCGGGGAGTCACGGAAACATCCGCATGACACGACTCAAATTGAAAACTCAGATAGAAAAAATAATATCAAGAATATTAGTAACTGCTCTAATAAAGTTAATCGAACAAATTATAAGGAAATAATGATAGCAATAATAACCATGATAATAATAATAACAATGACAATGATAATAGACATGGCAAACATAGCATGATGATAAAAATGAACAATTACAATGACAATAATAATTTCACAACACAATAAATTAAAGATGCTAATGATATGATAATAATAATAATGATAACACAATAGTAATAATAGTATCAATGAAAATAATGGATAAATACCATAATATAATAATATTCATAACATAATAATATTAATAACAAATAAACCCAAATAATATAATAATATTCATAACATAATAATATTAATAATAAATAAACCAAAATAATAGTGATAATAGTGAGATAATAAATGTTAGTAATACTAGCGATAATCATGATATTGCCTCAATATAATGGTAAGCACAAATAATAATAATAATAATACACATTGTAACACTCCTTACGTCCCCGTTAGAAGGACACGGGTGCGCTACCGACGTTCACTCATACACATGCGCACATGCAATAAGCGGAAGCATACATTCATGCATAAAAACATACGGAAATACAGCGGAAATTAAAACTTTAAGGAAACAATAGTTGAACATACATTAACTCACGTACATACATATAATCGTTCAGCGGAAGCATAAGCCGAAAGATAAAACTAAGAAATAACTGAAAACTTAATTACAATAAGATCCTTACATATAATTACATATACATAAGACTAGAGAAAAACAAAAGCCAAAATACAGAGGTTGAGCAAAATACAAAACTTCTAACTCCTATGTGGCCGACCTTGCAGATGCGTGACTTGAACGGAACCAAACCTGCCACCTGCACGGGAAAAGAACCCGTGCTAAGTGATAGACGCTTAGTGGGGAAAACACACAAGTAATATGGACAACCATTCACAATGGTCGTAAAGGCATAACACATGCAAATGGCAATTGCGGACATTCATAACACATATATAGTCAAACTTGCATAATTAAAGGCATTCATTCGAGAACTCGCATCCATATACTTACCGAGGTATCAAGTATCAGAACCTTACCGTGTACAGTCACAAGATATATTATGCAAGCAACTATCATGCCAAAGTACCCATGCATTAACGGAAAACCCATTCACTTGCAACACAATTACCATATAATAACGTACCTAGCTATCATGCTAAGAACACTAGCTATCTAAACATACATTTGTCATGCCATAACACACATTAGCTGAACCCAAGGGAAGACGTTAAACACCACACTTCCACTGCACAACTATATCACGTAAAATATCATGCCACGAACGAAGACACATGACAACATGCCGAATATACCACAATAGTCGAGAACAAGGAACATATAGCAAACTATTACATTCAAAGCATACACTAATTCAAAGTCAGATTCTTATACACTTTAATTCGCCTCATCATCATCCAATACCACACATACACTTACCGAAGCCGATCCACATGCGTTGCACCCCAAATAATACATATGTGATCATTCTATAGTCCAGATCGCCTTATTATGTATACTAATCCATATGCTACATAATAGTTAGCAGTACAGAATCATATTCATATACATACTAATTAACCATATCAATTCGTAACTTAAGCTCACATTCATATACATATTATTTCATATGCTTATAACCTAACTAGTCGGATTCACATTCTCATAAGCATAACATAATAAAGTATATTTATAGCATTTGAAAGATCATGGTCACAGTCATGCACGTCTTAATTCCAGTACTTATCTCCATAACTGATGGTATACAAATACATTCACAATATAATATACATATATATATACAGATAAATATGTTCAATTTACATGTTTAAGTCACACTCAACCCATTCAGAAATTCATAATCACATTCGGATACATAACTAATTCACATGTCCAAAATCGTGCTCATTCGAATATCACGTTCTCTTGTTCATATTAGACAAAACAAACAGAGTACCTGCTGACTCAAAATAGTGGATAACGAATGAACTGACAGTACCTTACGGGTACGAATCGAATACTGACATCACCTTACGGGTGTGAATCGAATACTGACATCACCTTACGAGTGCGAATCGAATACTGACATCACCTTACGGGTGCGAATCGAATACTTTAAAGGGTTCGTGAGGAACCCAACAGGGACCTGATCAGGGTCCAAATGTCCAAAGGTACTGCAGCTAAAGAGACTCTATTAGGCATGCCTAACTATCCACTAGACTGATTCTCGTAGGTCATGCATAAAATAAATCATGTTTCGAGTCACATAATATAGTTCGAAATGTCAGTCATGCATAATCCATTCAATCCATTCTATAATATCCCAAAATCATATATATATACATATATGCATATTCGTATCATGGATTCACATTCATATAACTCATAAGTTAACAGGTATAGGACTTATAGGCACTAAAAGGAACTCCAGTTCAAAACCAAACACCAAGAGAAAACTCATTCAACATAACAAGGCTGTCATGCTCGCGACGTCTGTCGCGCTCACGACAGAGACCATAGTTCCATTCGCTTGCGCGCGCGTGACAGACCTCACGATCGTGGGGAGGAGAGAAAGCCCGGCTCTATCACGCTCATGACATTATCGCGATCACGACAGAGAGCATAAGCATCGCTATTGCGGGCTCGCGATAGATTGCGTGCTCGCGATAGCACAGGCCAATATTGCGCTCTGTCGTGATCGCGACACCGTCGCACTTGCGATAGAGAGCACACAACAGCTATTGCAATCACGGGCTCGCGACAGCACAGCCAAGCAACAGGATCACTGGTCTCTGTCGCACTCGCGACAGTGTCGCGATCGCGACAGAGTCGTGATTTCTAGACTCTGCAGAATTCTGCAGATTTCTTCTCCTCCCAAACTCACACACAAACACACAAAATCACATCAAATGGTCTCACATCTCAAATCCAACCACCCTTCACCATCACTACCCATAATATAACATTATCATTAAGTAATTCCACACCAAACATCAATTTAAGCTCATAATCTCAATAATTATCAAAACCAAGAAATTTACAGCAAAACTATATCAAACCACACAATCACCATAATAAATTCACAGTCATGCATAATTACTCTTCGAAATTAAAAGCCCGTAACATACATGCCAAAATAAGTCCATTTCACAACCCAATTTCCAAAAATTCAACAAGAACACATATGGACGTTTTCACATTCAAGGGTAGAAAATTCCCAAACTCATGCATTTCAATACCAACCCTCATATACATCTATCTCAATCAATAACATGGTGTGACGCACGCCGGACCCCGCGCGCCGCCCTTCCGAGCTGCCCGCACGTGGGCGATCGGGGCATTTGCGGGTCCGTTGGCATCTTGCAATAAAATCGCAAGTGCGTCTATATTGAGCAACACGGAGGTTTCATGGAGTCGCCACCCAATAGAACATTGGGAAAGTTTCTCTCGCCTCGAAGAGCCTAAGACTGCGCTTGGTATCCATTTTGGGCCAGCCAGAGGGATCATGGAAGGTGAACTCCTCACCCTAAGGAGCCTAGGATTAGCGCTAAAGCCTCGTGACTCAAGAAGTATCTTGAAGGATGACCTCTAACCTCTTGAGCCCAAAGACCAGAGCTGGGTCCGGGATTTCTCATCTATTTCTACCTCAATTATTTTATGATAAAATTTTAATATCATTAATTCGCTCTCTCTCCACACTATGCAGTTTGATTAAAAGGCGCATTTATTCACATCTTGAAAGCGATAAATGATCAAATAGATAATGAAAGCAATAGATTACAATAATACAAGGAGCGGAATACAACTCCCTTTCGTAAATGTGCGGATCATGCATAAATCGGGGCATTGCTTATTTTGAGGACTTTGGTCCTCGCATGCATCATTATTAAAATTAGAGATTTTTGTTTATGATGATTTTATTGGATAAAATAGGACATTGGTCCAGTTTTATTTAGTAAACATTCTTTTTATTAAATATAAAAATATTGAGTCATTTTTGTACATCAATGGGATATGAAAGGAGTACATCCGTATACATAAGATAATAAATGAAAGAAATAAAACAAGAGGATTAGGAAACTAAACCGGACGAGATCCTCCAAATATGGTAGATAGCCGCTCAAGCTCGGGATAGTCCAGGAGAATCAATATACACTCATAAAAAGTTAAGAGATGTCAATATACACAAAATCAATATGTGTAAAGCCAAAAAACTTGAAAAAGATGGAAAATGATTTAAAAAGAGGGAGACAGAGCCTGCCGACAGCCTTCCTTAGCTGACCGACGGGCGTCGGTTAAGGTAACCGAGGTGTCCGTTTGTCACTCAAGGAGGAGCGTATGTAGGGGAGTGACCGACGGGCGTCGGTGGTAAAGATGACCCGTCGGTCACCTCTGTCTCCGAAAAGACAGAATGAAGAGAAACCTTTTCAAAGTCAAGAAAAGTGGGTTTTATCCCAAAAGGAGATAGGAGAGTCAAGATAAAAGAAAGTAATGACAGATATTAAAAAAAAAAATTCTAGAAAATAAGAAATAAATATGAGATGAAATGGAGAAAGGATCCGGAATATTTACCCTCAGATAATAGCTTCGGGTGAGATTCTTGTGTCGGTTAGAGCCCCGCGCATTCCACGAGAAGCAAAGATGAAAGATTAAAGAGAGAAAATGAGATATTTCTTCTTCAATCCCTCAGAAAATCGATTTTAGAGTCAAAATCTAAAGAAAACTAATTAGCTTTTAGTTCCTTTTGACTGATTTGATCCTTGGTTAAATAGATTTCCTTAGAAAATGTGTTTTGTTGGAAGAGAGAGAAAATTTGCTTGAAATTGGGCAGAGTTTCCTCCTTTGAAAATTTTTCCAACCCTTTTCAAATGAAAATTCGGAGCTTTTATAGCCAGATACGACCGACGGGCGTCGGTGTATGGGTGCGGGTGTCGGAAGAATCCTTCTGACACAAGGATTCCTCCGACGGCCCTGCCACATCCACCGACGGGCGTCAGAAGGGTTGCTTGCTCCGGGAAACCAGGCGGCATTCTGACAGGGACGGTGATTTTTCAACGGGCGTCGAAAAATACCACAAGCCGTCGGTGACTCGAAGCGACGGGCCGACTTCACAGACGGGCTGGTCGTCTGTGGAGGACAAAAAGTCTTTTGACTCGAAAAAACCTCTGTTTTCTCCCCCTCTGCCCAGGAATTGTAAAAAGCCTCATTTCTCATGGAACGCGGGACTAAAACCTCCAAATCCAGCCCCTCATACAGGCTTAGACATTGATTTCATCATAGGGTAACCTCTGATCCGGACCGCTCCGGGACACGGTGCTTACAGTGGCCCCCAGTTTTGGGGAAACTAGTGCACAAGCGCCTAGATAAGCCAAAACTCAGAGAAAGGTCGGAAAGGAAGCGTACCTGCGACGGCTTTTCACCCTCCGTGCCTTCTGCCTGGTGGACCTTATCTCGATCCGCTCGGCGATGCGAAGATATTTCCATCGGCCTTATCTCGACCGGTAGGTACTTGGTGGGATGCGGCATGCTTTGGCTACAACCTCGGTTTGAAGTGCGGTATGCTTTGACCGCAGCTTCGATCTAGTGAGATGCAGCGTGCTCTGGCTACAGTCTCGATCTGGTGAAGTGCGGTATGCTTTGACCACGGCTTCGATCTGGTGAGATGCAGCATGCTTTGGCTACAGTCTCGATCTGGTGAGATGTAGCAGCTTTGGCTACAGTCTCGATCTGGTGAAGTGCGGTATGCTTTGACCACGGCTTCGATCTGGTGAGATGCAGCATGCTCTGGCTACAGTCTCGATCTGGTGAGATGTAGCAGCTTTGGCTACAGTCTCGATCTGGTGAAGTGCGGTATGCTTTGACCACGGCTTCGATCTGGTGAGATGCAGCATGCTCTGGCGACAGTCTCGATCTGGTGAAGATGAGGAAACCCTGTCGGGTTCCTCGTTCCAAAAGAGGTCTTTTTAATCGATATCTATGTTCGAACCGGTATTCCTCTGTACCTGTGTGATAAAAGACTTTGTTAGCTCGTGCTTGAGTGGTCATCTTTTATCCTGTCTATTGATGGCGTGATTTTGCTTTATTTGCTATGCCATGTTTCATCTTTTATTCATTTTTTCTTATTGAGATGTTATTGATCATCATCATTCATCATTTCATTTTTTTTATATTGTCACTTTTATCGACAAATAAGTAAATATGAGAACATACACCTTCTGTGATGTGGTTAAACAATTAATAAATGAATGATCATGCAATAATGAAGCAAAAGTTTTCACTAAAAATGTCATTTTTGTACAGTGCATATACAAAATATAAATATACAAAAGATACAAAAATAACTCCTTGAAGATCAGAGAGGTGTGTAGTCTGAGGGCTCATCGGGATCCTCGTCATCCGATATATGCGCAGTCCCTGGCGAAGGTGGAGGTGGACGTGCCGGAGGTGGCGGTGGAGCTGTGGAGGGTCCTGCCTCGTGATCATGGGCCCGCCTGAAATGGATCTGAGCATAACCATCCAAGAAGGGCTGGGTACAGGTGCTCATAAACCCTAAAGTCTCAGAAACCTTGTCTCCCAACTTCTTGAAGGCTTGGCTCAACTGAATGGTCTGCTCGCTGGCGGCCTTTCTCCTCTGCTCCAGGCTCTGCTCCGTCTACTCCCTAAACTCCCTCATGGTCTGAGAAAGAGGGGGGAGAATCCCCTCCATCACCTGGACGCGGGATCTCAGAGAGTCAAGTGACTCATCAATAATCTGTAGGGTCATATCGACCCTCTGAGACTCCTGGTCCTGTGACGTCCTCAAATCATGAGCGAGCTGCTGCCTCAACTCCCTCTGCCCCTGAGCAATCTGCTCAATCATCCTCATCTGCTCCCCTCTAAAAGCCTCCAGGACCCGAGCCTGCTCATCCCTAAAGGCATCCATGGCCCGAGTCTGCTCTCGAGTCGCGTGCTCAATGTAGCCCACCTGCTCCCGAGCTAAACGCTCCACCGACTGGGACTGCTCCTAAATGGAAGCCTGTTAGCGATCCAACCTCTCGTGGATAGCCTTGTCCCTCTTATCCTGTCGCCGCTCCAAGGCTGTAAACATAGAGGTGAGGAGCTGAAAGAAGTCCGGCTGCACAGGCTGCTGCGGCGCTGGCTCTGGTGGTGGTGCCAAGGAGGTGGATGCCCCTGGGTCACCTCGGGAGTACGGATGGTATCTCTCAAAGGGCCCATGGATAGACCTCTGTACCCTGGCGCTCGATGATGGGACTGGAGTCGGCGCTCTGGATGCCGATGAAGCGGCAAAGAGGTCGTCCATCGTGATCTCGAAGTCAAAGTCCGAGGGGGTCCTAGGTGGCTCCTGCTGCTGTGGTGGAGGCACCGTCTGCGGCTGAGGAGGCTGATGCTCCGGCTGAGGCTGGGGCTCTGGCTGTGGCTGGGGCTGTGGCTGAGGATCTGGCTGAGGCTCGGGCTGTGGAGGCTGCTCCTCCGGGTGCTCCGGGTGATCAGGATTCGCACCCAAGGGTGGAAGCGAGAACAGCTGCCGGGTCTCATGGATGGTCAACACCCTGTAGGCCTCCGCCTGGCCTGGAATCTGGGAGATCATCCCCATCTGCACTGTCGCTGTGGCGTCTACATGGATCCCCTCCGGCAAGGGTCCCCTCAACCTCTCGGGGTTAACCCCCAATCTCAAAAGCAAACGGGTGATGACTCCTCCTACCATCACCACTGGCGTCATCCCTCTGCTGACTCTGGTCAAGTTGGCCAAGATCTCATGGCTAATGTTGAGACGCTGGCCTGCCACCATAGCCCAGAGGCTCTAGATCTCGGCCGCGTTAAGCGACCCTGGATTACCAGCTCGACCGAGGTACGAACTGGAAAGCACTCTGTGCAAATATCGGAGTGCCTGAGACACCAGTACGGTGCTCTTCGCTGTATCGTGATCATACAGCACTCCTTGTATGGCAATGGCCGCCCAATGGGCGCGTCTCACCGCTCGCCGCGGGATCTCGACCCCCTCCTCTCTAGGGAGCCCCATGGCCTGAGCAAACCTCTGCCTGGTGATGCTGAAATGGTCGCCGTCGAACCAAAACTGAATCACCCCTGGGTCGGTATCTGCACTCTGAAAGCCGACATAGCGGAGAGTGGCCAAGACCTGGCGGGTAGCCTCTGGAAAAGTCTGGAAGGAGGGCTCAAGGAACTCCGTCCAACCAGCACCCTCGGCAAGTAGATCAAACTCTGGGGCCAACCCTAGGGCCTCTAGAAATGGGCGAGATACAAAACGGCTAGCCCAAAACTCTACCTGAGCCAACGCTCTATACCTCTGAGCCGACTCATCATCCATCTAATCCGGAGCTACAACCTCGGGCTGGGCCTGTGGCGCTCTACGTCTAGGAGGCATCCTGCAAAAGGGAAGAGATTAAACATCGGAAATTTGGCAAAACAACTATTTTTAAACTTATTTTCAAAGCGAAGGCCAATTTGGGCCTCACCGGGGCAATAGCAGCCCAAAACAAGATAAAAAATTGATAAGGATACAAAAAAATGAGAAGAGCAAACATCCAGTCTAAGGAAGTATCTTAAAGTGGCTCGCACGCATCATAGCAAAAGCAAACATGCAACTAGCGTGAAAATAATTAACGTGAATAAGAATGGGCCTTCTAGGTCCCAGGGTATGCATTCTACAAGAAAAAAAATTCAATTCTTGAGTAAAATGATAAAAATTTGGGCAGCATCCCGGCAGGGGTATGCCCAACCTCCTGCATGAAAAGGCAAGAACATAGGCCTCAGGCCTCAACAATAATACACGCATGTAAATGGGGCGCACCCCGGCAAGAGTGTGCCCCCAATAACACAAAATAATGGCCTCAGGCCGTAAAAGCAGTATATGCACATAATGGTGCGCTAAAGAGACGTAGTTCTAAAGCACCAAAATTATAGAAAAATTCTACTTCTATGTGATCATGCAAAAATCAGGTTTAATTGCACTAATAAATAATAAAAAAATGGGCAGCATTCCCCTTAAATTCCTAAAGCATTTGGAATTTTCTAAAGTTGAAAGGAGAAGAAATGAATTAATGAATTAAATAAAACTCAAAAGAAAGTAATTATTTACTTACTTGTAGTCGCGGGAAGTGTAGAAACTGGAGAAAATATGAATATCAAAGCGCCCGGTGAGTAGAAAATGCGAAAATATGAAGAAATCGCGAAAAAATATGAAGAAATGCTTGAAAAAATGCCAAAAAACGCAAAGAAAAACGGTTTGGGAGAAGAAATGAAAGGGACAGCAGCGTTTGCACCGTCTATCACTCGCCCTTATATAGAATTTCTTTACCGACGGGCAGGGCGTCTATACAAGCGATCGACGGTCTGGCCGTCTGTCATGCAATAAATGAAAGTTAATGCGCGTGATGAATGCAATGCTGACGTATGCGTGTGCCAGGTGGACTTCCCTCCGACGGGCATGCCGTCCCTGTGGAGAGGCGGGCAGGCCGTCTCTTTAGAGAGGCGGTCAGACCGTCTATGTATAGGGGCAGGTATGCCGTCGGTGGCACTTCCCTATAAAATCTTACAAAATTTTTGTTCTTCTTGTCTCTTCATTTTCCAACATCTTGAGTCTTTCATCTTCCTCAAAATGTCTTCTCCTCTTGCCCAAAGGATGCACCGTATCTTAGATGACAAACACAATTGGGGAGAAGGCGTCCTTTCTTCTTTGTCTGGGCTGAAATATCTGTGCCGGGTGAAAATCGACCAGAACCTCCTCCTGGCGGCGACCCACTTCTGGAACCCCCGGTTTCACGTTTTTCGCTTCACCTACCAGGAACTGTGCCCTCTGCCTGAAGAGTTAGCTTCTATTCTGGGAGCCCGATTCCCTCCTAGCGCTCTGCCTTGTGTCCCCCGCTGCGGCTTATTCCAGACCCGGGATGTAGCCATGGCTCTGGGCATACCTTCTTCCGAGGCCATCCGGCTGATTCCTCCGGGCTCTTCCTTTTCTTTGGGGCCACTGATAGAGGCTCTGGATCGGTTCACTGACATTCCCACATATCGGGTAAGCATCACATTCTTATTCTGCATGGTGAACTTCCTTACTGTTGTTCCAGGAGGTTTGACAGGTGACTCTCGTCTGTTCGGAATCTTGAGCGACTTTCATCTGGGACTGTCACCCCTACCACTTGTCCTGGCTGAAACTATTCTGGGTTTGGACGCTGTGAGCTCTGGGTCCACTACAACCTTTACCGGCAGCCCCTTATTGCTCCAGGTACGTCATTATTTTAAAGGTAGTGCGTCCCTTATGGATTTTCACACTAGCTTTTCTTAGCGGGAGGTGCGTCCTTTCGGATTTTCACACAACCCTGCGCCTTATTTTTGCCTGAAGTAAATCCTACTTACTCCAGCGGCTTTTTCTCTCTTTTTTTTTTCTTCTCTTCTTTCTTTTTTCTTTTTTTCTTTTTCTCTTTTCCTTCAGATCTGGCTGTAAGAAAAACTGAAGATGCTGTCTGAACCACCCCCTCGCGTTACTCCCCAGTACTCGCCGAGCTATTTCCTGCCTCGTCGATGACTGTATGGGTGTGTCACTGCTGGTGAAGGCATTACCAGGTTTGGCGAGCTGTCAGATGACGATATCAACTTCACGTCTGCCTGGCTCCTACTGTCTCATGTGGTCATCGACGGGCCATCGGGTTGTGTTCCCCTCTGCGGCCTCCGTCAAGCCACCTTCTGCATCACCTCTCGATGTACACGACAGCTCGGGACGACCCAGGATATAGTGAGGGTTCCCCTGTCTTTCCGAGGAGGAGCTCTCTCGGCCGCGTTTGCTTCTCAGTATCATGAGCTGTGGGGTAGACTACCCGTGAAGACTGTTATCCCGAGGTCTGGCAATCATTCTGCGTCTTCGACTAGCGAGTACAAGAAGTGGATCCTTAGTCTAGCGTCTGATAACAGGACTCGAGGGCTCAAACATTTGGTCAGCGAGAGCAGCAGCAGGACTTAGCTTAGCCTATATATGTATTTCTTTTGGTGCTACATTTCTTTTTAATGCAGAACTAGGGAATGACGAAAATGAAAAGGATAATATTCATTCTATTTCAGGAATTTGCGTACATTTTCATATAATTTCAGCATACATGATCAGTTTTGGCATTTACTCAGCTGCTTACGCGCTGTCAATAAATGAAACCAAATTTTAACAGCATCAACTCCTGTTACCAATCGGCCCTCTCGGGTTTTCACGATCGGACATTTTCTCTCATGCCTCTAATTTTTGCACAGGATGCCTTTTTTCGGTTTTCACCCTGTCGAGGCGCCCAATTTTAGCATAGCCGCCCTTTTTCAGTTTTCGACTTGCAGGGCATTTTATTCTCTTCTTTTTATTTTGGTCTTTAGCCGTGGAACCTTTTGAGTCTGTCGATATTGATCGGTTCTTTGAATTCGTTCCCATCGCTATCTGACAAGATTGCAGCTCCTTTGGACAGCAGCTTCTTAAGGATATACGGCCCTTCCCAGGTAGGTCTGAATTTCCCCCTGATGTCTGGTATCCCTGGCCTCATCTGTTTGAACACCAAGTCCCCTTGTTTCAGCGGATGCTTCCTCACTTTCTTCCCGAAAGTTCTTGCCAATCTCTTTTGGTAAATCTGATTATGATAATAAGCTCTCAGCCTACTCTCATCCAGTAAGTTCAAGTGTTGTAACCTCTGCTGCGCCCATTCGGCTTCCGGGATTTAGGCCTCCATGACCACCCTTAGTGATTTAAGTTCTATCTCTACTGGCAATACTGCTTCTGTTCCGTATACTAGGGAAAATGGTGTAGCGCCTGTAGATGCCCTTACCGTCGTTCTGTATCCCCACAGGGCAAAGGGTAACTTTTTAGCCCAGTCCTTGTAGGTTTGGACCATCTTGGATAGGATCTTCTTCACATTCTTATTTGCGGCCTCTACTGCTCCATTCGCTTGCGGTCGGTAGGGAGAGGATTTATGATGCTCGACACCATACTTCTCGAGAAGTTTTCTGGTTTCTCCCATGAACTGCACCCCATTATCAGACACTATGTGATGAGGGAGGCCATATCTGCAGATCAAATTCCTCTCTATGAACTTGGCCATGTCCCTTGCTTAAATTTTCTTGAATGATTCTACCTCGACCCATTTGGTGAAATAGTCGATCGCGACTATGATGTATCTGTGCCCATTGGATGCCGTAGGGCGAATCGCTCCAATGATATCTATCCCCCAAGCAGCAAACGGCCAAGGTGATGTCAGGTTATGTAGTTCTGATACCGGTAGGTGTCTCAGGTCTGCATACTGTTGGCACAACTGACATTGTTTGACATACTTTGAGCAATCACTGTCTATCGTAAGCCAATAAAAGCCTTGTCTCATGATCTTCTTAGCCAAGGTCAAACCATTCATGTGGGCCCCACAGACACCTGCATGGGTTTCCTCCATTATCTTGCGGGCTTCTCCTTCATTCAAGCACCTGAGCTGAATCCCATCCGACCGTCTTTTGTACAACACCCCTTCTAAGGATATGAACTGAGTAGATAACTTACGTATCATCCTCTGGTCTTTTTCAGTGGCTTCTTCTGGAAATTTATTGTTTTCCAAGTAATTCATGATATCAAAGTACCATGGCTTCCCATCTGATGCCTCTACTTCCGTTACAGGCTCGGTTTCAAAACTAGGCTTATCAGAGCTCGAAATCAGCACCGGCTTCATAGCCACTCCTTCAGGGTTATCCCACATTGACACTAAGGTTGCCAACGCATCAGCCAGACGGTTCTCATCTCTGGGCACAAAGTGGAAAGTGTAAGTCTCAAACTGCCCACACATCCCTTTCAGATATTGAACATAGGGGACCAGTCGTTCTTCTTTTACAGCCCACTTACCTCGGATCTGGTTTATTACCAAGGACGAGTCACCAAATACCTCTATGTTCCTTGCCCCCAACACAGCTAACGCCTCTAGCCCGAAAGCGCAAGCTTCATATTCAGCTTCATTGTTGGTTACTTTGTATCTCAGCTTCTTAGCAAGAGGAAGTTTTTCATTATCTGGGGTTGTCAAGATGATTCCGACTCCGGCTCCCTTGTTATTCACTGCCCCGTCAAAGTGCAACTGCCATCCCTGAACAGAAATTGTGCCTATGCTCTCATCAGGAAAGATAAACTCGGGGGTGTCCCCTTGGATAGGATGTTCAGCAAGAAATTCGGCTACGGCTCGCCCCTTAATAGTCTTGCGGGTGATGTATTGCACATCAAAATCTTGTAGCAAGAGCAGCCACCTCCCCATCTTTCCAAGCAAAGACGGTGCCTCCTGCAAATATCTTAACGGATTTTGCTTGGCCACTGCCTGAACTTTGTATGAGTGGAAGTAATGTCTCAGCTTCTTTGATGCCCAAATCACTGCGAGGCAGATCTTCTCTACTTCAGCATATTTTATTTCATAAGCCAGGAACTTCTTGCTGAGGTAATAAATCGCAAACTCCACCCCAAATTCATCCTCTTGAGCCATCATGGCGCCCACTGAACCGTCCTCTACTGCCAGGTACAGAATAAGCGGTTTGACCGGTTGCGAAGGCCTTAGCACTGGCGGATTCAACAGATATTCCCTGATATTATCAAAGGCTCTTTGGCAGTCTTCGTTCCAGACTATAGGCTGATTCTTTCTAAGCAGCTTAAAAACAGGCTCGCATATCGAAGTGAGCTTGGCAATAAACCGGCTGACATACTGCAGCTTGCCCAGGAAACTCCTTACATCCTTCTCTTTTTGTGGCACAGGCATCTCTCTGATGGCTTTCACCTTGTCTGGATCAATTTCTATTCCCCTCTGGCTGACAACATGTCCCAATAGCTTTCCTGAAGTCACTCCGAAAATGCACTTCTTGGGGTTAAGTCGCAGATTATACTTATCGATCCTGGTGAAGAACTTCTCTAGAGCTTCAAAGTGTCCCTCTCGGGTGGCTGATTTGACCATCATGTCATCGACATACACCTCCACTTCTTTATGAATCAGGTCGCTTAAGATCTTGGTCGCCATTCTCTGATATGTGGCCCCTACATTCTTCAGGCCGAAAGGCATGACCCGATAGGCATAGGTCCCCCACTCTGTGATAAAGGTAGTTTTAACCCGATCAACTATCTTGTTCAGGATCTGGTTGTAGCCCACATAACCGTCTCCAAAGCTGTACATCACGCAATTGGCGGCACTGTCTATCAATACATCAATATGGGGTAGTGGAAAATCATCTTTAGGGCAGGCTTTGTTAAGATCTCGATAATCCACACATACCCTGACCTTTCCGTTCTTCTTTGCTATAGGGACCACATTTGCCAGCCATGTAGGATACTGGACTTCCACGAGGAACTTGGCTTCAATCTGCTGTCGAATTTCCTCCTTAACCTTGTCAGCCCATTCTGGCCTTAGCCTTCTCAACTTCTGCTTCACAGGCTTGCAATCTGGGTAAGTTGGGATGGCATGTTCCACCACATCTCGGTCAATTCCCGGCATGTCCTCGTAGGTCCAGGCAAAGACTTTTTCATGTTTTCTTATTATTCTCTCAAAATTTTTTCTCTCCTCAGGAGTTATGCTTGATGCTATTAGAATTTCTCTCGGATTTTCCGAGGTTCCAAGATTAAAAGGCGTTGTGCCAGTGGAGTTAATGTCAAAAATTGATGGAATATGATCATGTTCATGCATGTTGAAATCATTAGAAACATCGCACAAATAAGTGAAATTGTTTATCTTATTAATAATATTATAGTTATCATTTACATCATAAAAGAGTTCTGGAATAAAAAGACAATCTAAACTAGAGTCTTCTTCCGCCACTCCCGAGGTTGATGCTGTTGCAGCTTGTTCACTAGCTTCCTGATTTAGCAGAGGCCCCTCAGGCGTGTCGGGGGGAATCCTCAAATCTCCCATTTTCAGCCCTAATTCTGCTATCTTCTCCTTCCCTTTCAACCTGGCAGCTACCATCTTTTCAATAACGACCTCCTCAAGCTCGCATTTGTCCCAAGTGATACCCTGGGTCATAACTTCTTCATCCCAAAAGTCTTCAGCAGTCTTGATAAACCCGACTTTCCAATCAAAAACATCATTAAAGATCTCGAAGCCAGGGACAATCCTCCCCTCTACCCATTGCGGCTCATCTTCACCAGTATATGCACAAACTGAGGATGCTGGCACAAAGTTCTCTGAAATGTGGGGGATCTTGTCTGTCACCCTCTTCTTGCCGAAGCCACCTCTATACCCCAGGCCTTTCCGGTTCTTCTGCCCTCGAGTGGTGATTGCGGTCTGCAGTCCTTGGGAGTTTCTGCCCAATCCAGCCCCGAGAAGATAATGCATCTTCTTCATCATATTAACCACAGCTGGGCTATCCACTGACCCGTACTCTTCCCTTATCATAGACACGTGGAAGCCACTAAATGGCTGATTGGCTATTTCTAGTGTTGAGACCTGGTTTTCCCTGGCCGCTTTGATAGTTACCACCTCCCCTTCGTGTGGGAACTTTATCATCTGATGCAGTGTGGATGGCACTCCCCCTAATTTATGGAACCAGGGTCTCCCGAGCAAAGCTGAGAAGTTAGCAAGGATAGGCAGAACTACAAATTCAACCTCCACTTCAATAGGTCCTGTCTTGACCAAAGTCTTAAAGGTTCCTGAGGCTTGCCTCCTCGAGTTATCGTAGGCTGTGATAGTCAGATCTGATCCGCTGAGCATATCCTCGTTTAAACCAAAAGCTTGCAAAGCTATCAAAGGGCACACATTGATAGAAGACCCGTCGTCCACCATAACGCAAGCGGTGTGCTTACCGTTAATTTGGGCCTTAATGTACAGGGGTCGATTGTGGTTGCGGCCTTCAATAGGTAGATCGGCATCAGAGAAGACCAATCTCTCCTCGGATCCTCCCTTAATTAAACCCAAAAGTTCTGACGGGGAAATAGTGGTGGCGACTGTGGCCTCAACCAAAGCTTCTACTACCTTCTGCCTATGAGAGGGGGATTGCCTCAATAGATCCCATATGGATATTTGAGCTGCAGTTTTCTTCAACTGTCTGACAATCTGCCCCTCCTCTAGCTCTTTCTCTGCTGATGGCTGTACCGGCTCAGGTAGCTTCGTAATCTCGGGGATCACCCTTCCACTCCTCGTCACAGCCCTTATCTCTCCTTCATCTCCATCGGAGCCCCACAAATCAAGGTTCATCCCTTCTTCATCCTCGGCTTCGCCACAACTGCTTTCTCTTTTCTATCCTCGGAATTACCAGCAACGAACTTCTCACTCCCATACAGATCTTGTAGCACGTACCACTCTGGCAGGTTAGATTGGATTATAAACACGGGTGGTGGTACGGCATTATAACTGGGCTTCTTCTCAGTTTCTCTCTTCTCAGGGTCAGAGATCTGCTTGCTATCAATCAAGTCTTGGATAGAGTGCCGGAGCGCTTTGCATTTATCAGTGATATGGCCTGAGTGCTGGTGGAATGCACAGAATTCGTTATCTTTATGTCCTGGTTTCCCTTGCGTCAAAGCTGGCCTAGGAGCCAGAGGGTGCAATTTTCCCTCCTTCATCAACCTCCTCAGGACCCAGGATAATGGTCTTCCCAAGTTCGAAAACTTCCTCTGGGTGGTTACCTCAGTAGCAGACACTTCACCCATTCTTCTAGTGCTGTTACTGGGACCCGCTGGCCTGCTGGTTCCTTGACCGGGGTTAGCCCTTTTGGCAAAATTGTCATTGTTAGCTTTCCAGGTTAAGAACTCTCCCTCTGCTTCGATGGCTATATCTTTGAGAGACTCCCAGTCCTTCAACCCCTTCATCCTCAATCCCTCTTTTAAGTATGAGCTTGCGTTCTTAATGAATAGACGAATCTGATCCTGGGTGTCAGGCTTTCGGCGCATCTCCATTACTCGGTTCCGCCATCGGGTAAGATAATCATGGAAAGACTCCCCGGTCTTCTGCTGAAGTAGCTCAAGATCTTTCAGAGTCACCTCCATTCTGGTATTACAGTCATACTGCTTCAAAAACTCCTTAGTGAGCAGATCCCAATCTTCTTTAGTGCGGCGGTCAAGGCCATGATACCAGTCAATGGCATGAGAGGTCAGACTCAGACAAAAGTATTCTACTTTCTGTTTCTTGGACAACGTGGTCCCCTTCATGACCAGAGAATATTGCTTCACATATGCGGTGGGGTCAGAAGTACCATCAAACTTCGGCACATCCGGCATTTTGAAGTTATAAGGGATCGGGTCCTCTCCGTCCAACTCCCTATCCTCCGGATTCATCCCATGAGCTCTGCCTATCATACGAGCCATAGCCTCAAACCTCTCTTCCATTTTCTTCAGAATAAAGTCATCAGCTTGAGGTGCCTTCCCCTTTTCAAATGCCATGCTCAACCTATCATCCTCGATATCTCTATCGTCATCAATTCTCAACACTGGCCTTCTTCTCAGCTCTCCCGAGGCCACTGATCTTAACTCTACTGGCGGCGGCCTAACGGGCTCTTTCCGCCTTTTAACCCTTTCTTCCTCAGGCTCATTCTATCTCACTGGAGGAGGAGGATTCTGTGGAGCATTCTGCTGAGTGTTTTGCTGTGCCAAGGCGGTCAACATATTCATCATCCTACCCTCGAATTCCTCAAAATGGCGGCCCACTTCTTCCGCAACCATGGCCCTGGTGGCGTCTTCCCCCCTAGGCGAGTTTGCCATCTGAGATACTGTACCACTGATTTCTGATAAGATTTCCGATAGGCCCTCTCTATCTGATAGCTCGGGAGTAAGAACTCGGATCAGTCGCCCGGTTGGTGATCTAGTCCACCTGGGCAGATCTATGATGGCTGCAGGGACAAAAGTTAGAATGATGTATGGAATGCAGGTATAATGCATGATCGTGATATGCAACACTTACAGAGCACAAGCAAGCAAGTAGGTCCTTCCACCCTTATTTCTCCCACACACATGGTCGTGCAGTCTCTTTCCTAGGTGGGATTAGCCCAAGGGTCAACGAGGGACCCGATGGACGCGTATGGTGCGCGGCGAAAAATCGGCAACATAACACTCCTATGCTAATGTACAAGCGGATGGACAATGATCGTCACGTATTTGGACGTTCCATAAATTTTGGCATGGCCCTACCGGGGCATGATAGCCTTTGGCTAGGTTACCAAGCGAGACATTTGGACTCACCCAATACATGAGGATCCATACAGCAAGCATGAAATTAAGGTTCATTTCACCTGTGGAAAGTAACTACAGCCATTACATGAGCTTTGGTCAAGGGAGATGTTTCTTCAAGGCTACCCAAGCATGATCCCTGCCGATGGGTCTAGCTCATCAAGAGCGTAGCGACCGATCGGGCCATCATTTTGATATACCATTAAGGGACATGGCTTGGGCTGGTGATTATCCTTAACACTTCCCCAAATTGAGTGAAAATGAGGAGGTGCTTCAGGAACGCACCAGGGCTAAAAGAGGGACCAAACTAGCGTATTCTAAGGCTCTAATGATATGCGAATGCAATTTTGAGAGAAAGTGAATTTATGAATTAAATTTTAATCATAAATGTTAAAAGAGGTATTTTCAAATCGAAACCTCGAACCATAAACGTCCCCAGTGGAGTCGCCATTGTGACGCGCGCCGGACCCCGCGCGCTGCCCTTCCGGACCGCCCGCACGTGGGCGATCGGGGCATTTGCGGGTCCGTTGGCATCTTGCAATAAAATCGCAAGTGCGTCTATATTGAGCAACACGGAGGTTTCATGGAGTCGCCACCCAATAGAACATTGGGAAAGTTTCTCTCGCCTCGGAGAGCCTAAGACTGCGCTTGGTATCCATTATTTATTTAGGCTCGCTAGAAAGAAAATCACAAAAACATTTTTATTAATTAACTTGACATTTTTTTTTCTAAATAAAGGGGGACCAATGTCCTAGTTTTTCATACCCAAATAAATCATCACATTAAAACTGTTTCATAATAAATATGCATGCGAGGACCAATGTTCTCACTACTAATGAATAACCCGTTTTATGCATGCATTTCACTTTTATAAATGGGAGTTGTATTCCGCTCCTAGTGTTATTGTAATTTGTTCTTGAGTGCTTTATTTTAGATTTTGCTTACATTTACCGCTCAAGATGTGAATAAATGCGCTTTTCAATTAAACTGCATAGTATGGAGAGAGAGTGAATTAATGACATTAAAATTTGATCATAAGCTAATTGAGGTAGAAATAGATGAGAAATCCCGGACCCAGCTCTGGTCTTTGGGCTCGAGAGGTTAGAGGTTATCCTCCAAAATACTTCTTGGGTCACGAGGCTTTAGCGCTAATCCTAGGCCTCATGGCCCAATATGGATAAAATGCGCAAGTCTTAGGCTCTTCGAAAGGGCGGCGCTCGGGATCCGGCGCGCGTCACAGTGGCGACTCCACTGGGGACGTTTATGGTTCGAGATTTCGATTCAAAAATACCTCTTTTAACACTTATGATTAAAATTTAATTCATAAATTCACCTTCTCTCAAATTTGCATTTGCATATCATTAGAGCCTTAGAATACGCTAGTTTGGTCCCTCTTTTAGCCCAGGTGCGTTCCTGAAGCACCTCCTCATTTTCACTCAATTTGGGGAAGTGTTAAGGATAATCACCAGCCCAAGCCTCGTACCATCAATTGGTATATCAAATGGTGACCCGATCGGTCGTTATGCTCGTGATGAGATAGACTCGTCGTGCAGGGACCATGCTTGGGTAGCCCTAAAGTAACATCTCCCTTGTCCAAAGCTCATATAATGGCCATAGCTACTTTCCACGGGTGATATGAACCCTAATTCCATGCTTGCTGTATGGATCCTCATGTATTGGGTGAGTCCAGATGTCTCGCTTGGTAACCTAGCCAAAGGCTTCCATGCCCCGGTAGGGCCATGTCGAAATTTGTGGAACGTCTAAATACATGACGATCACTATCCATCTGCTTGTACATTAGTATAAGAGTATTATGCTGTCGGTTTTTCACCGCGCACCATACGTGTCCATTGGGTTCCACGTTAATCCATGGATCAAGCCCACCTAGGAAAGAGACCGCACTACCACGTGTGTGGGAGATATAAGGTTGGAAGGATCTATCTGCTTGCATGTGTTTGTCTATGTTGCATCAGCACGAGCATGCATTGCATTTTAATCCTGCACCATCTTAACAATTTTTGCATTTCAGCCATCATAGATTCTCCTGGGTGGTCTAGAGGTCCCGACGGACGGTTAAGAAGGACGCCGCTTTTGGGGTTAACAGAGTTAGTGTTGGATCAGAGTTCAGATTCAATCTCAGAAAATAGTGTGGGGTTTTCTCTCGAATCATCAACAGAAGTAAGCATGGCTAATCCATCAAATGAGTCTGATGCAACCCGGGCAATAATTGCTGAGGAGGTAGGAAAGAGGATGGAGGAATTTGAAGCCCGCATGATTGCAATGATGGGCAATCTTGCCACCATAATAGCTGGGCAATAAGCTGCTGCTACCCCTGTCCGAGTACCAGCTGAACAAGAGGTTGTAAGAGAAGAGCGTCCTGCTACAGTTAACCAACCAGTGGTTGACCCACCTGTTGTTGAGCAAAGAGTGCCTGCACCTATTGAGCGCAGAGAGGGCCCCAGGTCTGAAGCTGAGTTTGGGGGAGATAAGCTAGAGGAGCATACAGTAGCTAAAGAGAAGTCACCGAAACTGGATAAGGCAATGTGGAGGAAAATGGAAGAGAGATTTGAGGCCATGGCAAGGATGATGACCGTGGGAAAAGGAATGAACCCGGAAGACCGAGAGCTAGATGGGGATGACCTGATTCCCCAGAATTTTAAGATGCCGGATATTCCCAAATTTGATGGCACCTCTGATCCTGCCGCACACATCAAGCAATACTCGCTGGTCATGAAGGGAACGTCCTTAACAAGAAAGCAAAAGATAGAGTATTTCTGCTTGAGTCTCATAGGAGCTGCTATTGATTGGTACCATGGGCTTGAGAGGAGGTCCAAGGAGGATTGGGACTCGCTAACCGAAGAGGTCCTTAAGCAGTACGATTGTAGTACCCGGATGGAGGTCACTTTGAAAGATCTCGAGTTGCTACAACAGAAGGCTGGGGAGTCCTTCCACGAGTACCTTACTCGGTGGAGAAACCGGGTTATGGAGATGAAACGCAAACCGGACACTTCTGATCAGATCTAGCTGTTCATTCGAAATGCCAGCCCCTACTTGAGAGATGGATTGAAAATGAAGGGACTGAAAGACTGGGAATCCCTGAAGGATATCGCCATAGAAGCAGAGGGAGAATATTTAGCCAAGAGGGCAAACAGCGAGTCCTATGCCAGGAAGGGATATAGCAATCAAGGGACAGCCAAGCCAGCAAGTTCCAGCAGTGGTAACAGAGTTGGGAAGACTGCCGAGGTGTCTGCAACCGGGGTAAATCAGAGGTATTTCTCCAACTTGGGTAGGCCTTTATCATGGGTACTGAAGAGGCTAATAAAAGAAGGAAAACTGCGGCCCCTATCACCTAGGCCAGCCAAGACCCAAGGACAGCCAGGGCACAAAGAGAATGAATACTGCGCATTCCACCAACATACCGGGCATTTGACGGATGATTGTATAACACTAAGACATCGGGTCCAAGATCTAATTGACAACAAGCAGATCACAGATCCTGAGCAGAGGGAAAGCAAGAAGAAGTCCGGTTATAATGCAGTGCCACCTCCAGTCTTTATGATTGGATCGAGCCTATCAGAATGGTATGTGATGCAAGACCTATATGGAAATGAGTATGTCGCTATTACTCGCCCTGCAGTGGATGGAGAAGGGGTTTCCGTGGCAGCAATAGACTGTTGGTCCACTAGTGAGAGTGGAGATGATGAAGATGAGAAAAATGGAGAGTTTACGGATCCGTGGGATTCAGAGGAAGAAGAAAGAGTAGAAGCAATAACAAGAAGTGGGAGGGTCATTCCAGAAGCTGAGAAGCAGCAGGACCCAGCACAAGCAATCGCAGAGAAGGAGCCGAAAGAAAATTCAATATTGAAGCAACTAAAAAAGACCACGGCTCAGATATCTATTTGGGACCTCTTGAGACAGTCCCCCTCTCACTGACAGAAGTTAGTTGAAGCATTGAGTGTATCCACCGTAGCAACTACAATCTCTCCATCCGAGCTTTTAGACCTTGTAAAGGGGGGATCCGGGGAGAAGTTGGTTTTTTCTGATGCAGACCTACCAACAGAGGGTCGCAGCCACAACCGACCTTTGTACATCAAGGCACAGATCAATGGTAAACACACCGCTTGCGTCATGGTTGATGACGGGTCGTCGATAAATGTTTGCCCTTTGGTAGCGCTTCAGGCCTTCGGGATGGATGAGAGTATGTTAAGCAAATCTGACCTGACCATCACTGCCTACGACAATTCTAGGAGGCAAGCATTGGGAACTTTCAAAGCTTTGGTAAAGAGGGGGCCTATTGAGACAGAAACGGATTTTGTGGTTCTACCGATCCTAGCAAACTTCTCAGCTCTGCTTGGAAGACCGAGGTTCCATAAGTTAGGAGGAGTGCCATCTACCTTACACCAGATAATTAAGATACCTCATGAAGGAGAGGTAGTGACCATTAAAGCAGCAAGAGAGAACCAAGTGTCTGCTTTGGAGATCTCTAATCATCCATTCAGTGGCTTTCATGTATCAGTGATCGGTGAAGAGCAAAGCTTAGAAGGTAGCCCTCACGTGGTGAATATGCTGAAAAAGATGCACTTCCTCCCAGGGGCTGGTTTGGGAAAAGAGTCACAAGGACTGCAGGATGCTATCACTACACGTGGTCAGAAAGATCGAAAGGGGTTGGGCTACAAAGGAAAGTATGGTAAGAAGAAAGTGCCAGGGAAGATTCCCCATATTTCAGAGAGCTTTGTGCCATCGTCATCGGTTTGTGCTTACGCCGGAGAAGAAGAGCCGCAGTGGGTAGATGGGAAGATTACCCCGGGTTTTGAAATTTTCAATGATGTCTTTGATTGGGAAATCGGAGTTGTTAAAGTTGTAGAGAACTTTTGGGATGAGGAGATTATGACCCAATGCAGCATCTGGGATAGAGATGAATCCGAAGAGATTGTAACTGATAAGCTGTTAGCCACCAGACTTAAGGGGAAGGAGAAGATAGTGGAACCAGAGCCGAAGAGTGAAGATCTCAAGATTTCACCAAGCCAGGAAGCCAAAGCACAGTCAGCTGCAGCATCGGCATTGACTGAAGTTGATAGTCATTTAGATTCTCTTTTTATACCAGAACTCTTTGAGGACAATGTTAATGTTTCTGATTATGTTAATGAGATGAATAACTTTGCTTACTTGTGTGATGTTTCTGATGATTTCATTTCGCATGATCATAAGCATGATGCATTCATTTTTGATATCAATTCAACTGGCACAACTACATTTAATCTCGGAACTTTGGAAAATCCAAAGGAAATTTTGCTAGCATCAGACATAACTCCTGAAGAGAGAATAAAATTTGAGAGAATATTAAAAAAATATGAAAAAGTCTTTGCCTGGACCTATGAGGATATGCCGGGAATAGATCGAGATGTTGCCGAACATGCCATCCCAACTTACCCAGAGTTTAAACCAGTCAAGCAAAAGCTTCGGAGACTTAGGCCAGAGTGGGCACAGAAAGTGAAAGAGGAGATCCATAAGCAGATTGATGCTAAGTTCCTGATAGAGGTTCAATACCCAACATGGTTAGCTAATGTGGTTCCTATAGCTAAGAAGGACGGTAAAGTTCGAGTATGCGTTGACTATCGAGACCTGAACAAGGCCTGTCCGAAAGATGATTTCCCTCTTCCTCATATTGATGTGCTAGTAGATAGTGCTACTGCTTGCATGATGTATAGCTATGTGGATGGATACGCAGGGTACAATCAAATTCTTAACAAGATAGTGGACCGGATCAAGACAGCCTTTATCACCGAGTGGGGGACATATGCCTACCGAGTTATGCCTTTTGGGTTGAAAAATGCAGGAGCGACTTATCAGAGGATGGCGACCAAGGTTCTCAATGACTTAATCCACAAAGAAGTGGAGGTGTACGTCGATGACATGATGATTAAGTTGGCTACCAGGGAAGGTCACTTTGAGGCTTTAGAAAAGTTCTTTCAAAGAATTAGCAAGTACGATTTGCGCCTCAATCCCAAGAAGTGCCTTTTTGGAGTTACATCAGGAAAGTTGTTAGGCCATGTAGTAAGCTAGAGGGGAATCGAGGTAGATCCCGATAAAGTCAAAGCCATAAGAGAGATGCCAGTGCCCAAGAAGGAGAAGGACGTCAGAAGTTTCTTAGGAAAGCTTCAGTACATCAGCCGATTTATTGCCAAGCTAACTTCAGTATGTGAGCCTATTTTCAAGCTTCTTAGGAAGAATCAGCCGATGATATGGAACGATGACTGTCAACTGGCCTTTGACACCATTAAGGACTATCTGCTAAATCCTCCAGTACTAAGACCACCACGCCGTGCCAAACCACTAATCCTGTACCTGGCTGTGGAAGATAACTCAGTGGGTGCTGTGGAAGATAACTCAGTGGGTACTATGATGTCTCAAGAGGACGATTTTGGTGTGGAGTTTGCAGTTTATTATCTTAGCAAGAAATTCCTGCCGTACGAAGCCAAATATGTAGAGGTAGAAAAGATTTGTTTAGCAGTTATCTGGGCTTCTAAGAAGTTGCGGCACTACTTTCATTCCTTCAAGGTACAAACGGTTGCCAAACATAATCCGCTCAGATACCTCCAAGAAGCACCCTCTCTACTAGGGAAGATGGGAAGATGGTTACTGCTGTTGCAGGAATTTGATATTGAGTACATAACCAAGAAAACCATTAAGGGAAGAGCGGTAGCAGAATTCTTAGCCGAGCATCCTATTGAGGGAGATCAGTTTGAATACAACTTCACAGATGAAGATGTTACGGCCATAGCAGTGCAAGGGTGGCAATTATTCTTTGATGGAGCAGTCAATAATAAGGGAGCAGGCGTAGGAGTTATCCTTACGACCCCATATGGTGAAAGACTACCATTGGCTAAGAAGCTGAGGTATAAGGCTACCAATAATGAAGCAGAATATGAAGCTTGCATCTTTGGATTGGAAGCATTACTCGCTCTGGGGGCAGAGACCGCAGAAGTATTTGGAGATTCTTCCTTGGTAATTCATCAGATCAGAAGGGAGTGGTCAGTCAAGGAAGAAAGGTTGTTGCCTTATGTAAAGCACTTGAGAACGTTGAGCAGCCAGTTCGAGATTTGCACTTTCCACTTCATCCCCAGAGACGAAAATCAGTTAGCTGATGCTCTAGCAACATTAGTGTCTATGTGGGATAACCCAACAGGAGTTGCGATGAAACCCGTGCTGATTTATAGTTCGGAAAGACCTTGCTTTGAAGCTGAACAGGTGATGGACATTGAGGCCATTGATGGAAATCCATGGTATTATGACATTCAGAATTATTTAGAGAGATCAGTCTTTCCAGAGGAAGCCACTGAGAAGGACCAAAGAATGATCAAGAAGTTATCCACTCAATTCATCAGTGTTAATGGCACTTTGTATAAAAGGCAAGCTGATGGTATCCCGTTAAGATGTCTGGCAGAGAAAGAAGCTAAAAGACTTATGGAAGAGGTTCACGCCGGAGTTTGTGGAGCCCACATGAATGGCTTAGCCTTAGCAAAGAAGATCATGCGCCAAGGGTTTTATTGGCTCACAATGGATACAGATTGTTCAAAATTTGTGAAGCAATGCCAGTTATGCCAACAGTACGCGAATTTGAGGCATGTGCCAGTTTCCGAGTTACATAACTTAACATCTCCATGGCCATTTGCAGCATGGGGAATAGACATCATAGGCGAAATCCATCCCACGGCGTCCAATGGGCACAGATACATCATAGTCCCAATCGACTATTTTACCAAATGGGTCGAGGCAGAATCCTTCAAGAAGATTGACGCAAGGGACATGGCCAAGCTCATAGAGAGGAATTTGATCTGCAGGTATGGCCTCCCTCATCACATAGTGTCCGACAATGGGGTGCAGTTCATGGGAGAAACTAGAAAACTTCTCGAGAAGTATGGTGTCAAGCATCATAAATCCTCTCCCTACCGACCGCAAGCGAATGGGGCAGTAGAGGCCGCGAATAAGAATATAAAGAAGATCCTGTCCAAGATAGTCCAAACTTACAAGGACTGGGCTGAAAAGTTACCCTTTGCCCTGTGGGGATACAGAACGACGGTGAGGACGTCTACAGGCACTACACCATTTTCCCTGGTATACGGAACAGAAGCAGTGTTGCCGGTAGAGATAGAGCTTAAATCGCTAAGGGTGGTCATGGAAGCCCAAATCCCGGAGGCCGAATGGGCGCAGCAGAGGCTACAGCACTTGAATTTACTGGATGAGAGTAGGCTGAAGGCTTATTATCATAATCAGATTTACCAGAAGAGATTGGCAAGGACTTTCGGAAAGAAGGTGAGAAAGCATCCGTTGAAAGAAGGGGACTTGGTGTTCAAGCAGATGAGGCCAGGCATACCAGATATTAGAGGGAAATTCAGACCTACCTGGGAAGGGCCGTATATCCTTAAGAAGCTGCTGTCCAAGGGAGCTGCAATCTTGTCGGATAGTGATGAGAACGAATTCAAAGAACCGATCAATGTCGACAGACTCAAAAGGTTCCACGGCTAAAGACCAAAATAAAAAGAAGAGAATAAAATACCCTGCAAGTCGAAAACCGAAAAGAGGCGGCTGTGCTAAAATTGGGCGCCTTGACAGGGTGAAAACCGAAAAAAGGCATCCTGTGCAAAAATTAGAGGCATCAGAGAAAATATTTAATCGAGAAAACCCGAGAGGGCCGATTAATAACAGGAGTTTAATGCTGACAAAACCCACTCCGAGATTAGGTGTAGTCATATGTTTTTGAATTCTTGTCAAATGAAAATCATGTATGATGAAATCATATAGAAATGTACACAATTTTGCAATGAATAAAAGAATACATTTTCATTGATCTTTCAGTTCTGTCTTAAAAAGAAATATACCAATTGTTCATCTAATGATTATTGCTCAGTCCCTTCATTGGATATGTGTTATTTGCTCTCAACAGAAGCTTTGGTGATAACCTAAAAAAAAAAAAAACTAAAAAAAACAAAACAAAACAAAGAAGGCCGTTAGAGATGAAAACCGTAACTGGCTCTCTAAGCAAAAGTTAGGCCAAAGGGTAGGGTGAAAACCTGGAAATAGGCAGTCTGCCCTACAAAAAAATATAAATATAAAATAAACAAAAGCCGCTGGATTGGGTTGGGTCCATTCCAGGCAAAAGTTAGGCAAAGGGTTGTGTGAAAATCCCATAAGGGACGCATTTCCCGCAAAGAAAAGCTAGTGTGAAAATCCACAAGGGACGCACTACCTTTAAAACAATGACGTTCAATGCCTAGACCGATAAGGCGGCGTTACTTCAGATGATCTT
The DNA here is from genome assembly GCA_947683425.1 of Excoecaria cochinchinensis. Taxonomy (NCBI): domain Eukaryota; kingdom Viridiplantae; phylum Streptophyta; class Magnoliopsida; order Malpighiales; family Euphorbiaceae; genus Excoecaria; species Excoecaria cochinchinensis. Next base: position 24,821,807 of record CANTUQ010000092.1, on the reverse strand, counting down.
CTTTCAATCAGGTAACATACAATACAGAACATGAAACAGAATCCCGGGTAAATGATCATTGACGAGGGGGGCCAAGGATATATACCGGACGTCTCTTTCAGAAAACTTGTCGACGATCCTCAGGTTTCAGGGGGCATTGTAGAGCAGGAAGGCTACAACCTCAGCGAACCATGGACCACCTAGGGCACAGTCTATACATTGTTGCAAGCATTTGCATTCCATATCATGCACACGTGATTTCTTGTATATTCCTATGCATACAATCTTGCAGGAGAAATCGGCGGGGAACACCAACAAAAGCCGAGTGACGACACCAGTCCAAACATCTAAAGGAGCACAGTTCCAAAATTCACAGCGGTTAGCACGATGGCGGCACAACCCACAAGAGGTTGGCACGACCACGGCACTACCAAAATTCACAGCGGTTAGCACGATGGCGGCACAACCCACAAGAGGTTGGCACGACCACGGCACTACCAATTCACAGCGGTTAGCACGAGGGCGGCACAACCCACAAGAGGTTAGCACGACCACGGCACTACCAATTCACATAGGTTAGCACAATGGCGGCACTACCCACAAGAGGTTAGCACGACCACAGCATTACCAGCTACAACCAAAAGACAGCAACAGCTATCATTACAATTCCATCAAGTAGGAAGATCGACGCCTCAGGTACGCGTTTCTTTCCTTTTCCTGAATTTTGGATCACCTAGGCACCCATGCACTAGCCTCTCCAAAATTGGGGGCAACTGTAGACACCGGGTCCCGAGTAGCCTTGATCAGGATTACCCAATGATGATAATTGCCTTCACAGGCTTAAAAGGTTAAAAGTGATGGTTTTCTCGTCAAATTTGCATTTTAGAGTGAAAAATTGAAAAATAATAAAAAATATTTAAAAAATTAATTTTGAAAAATGGGGGCTTAAAATTATGGTGTTTTTAGTCAATTTAAAATTTAAAAAATAGAAAAAAAATTAAAAAAAAAATTAAAAAAAAAAAAAATTTCGGACCGCTAGTGTCGGGCGCGGCAGCGCGCAGGCGCGCTGGCGCCCAGCTCGCAGGCGCCAGGCGCCCAGCACGCAGACGCCCAGGCGCCCAGCGCGCTGGGTGCGATTTGGCGACGCGCAGCGTCGCCAATGCCGCGCGGCGCTAAAGAGCGACGCGCAGCGCGCCTTTGCGCGCGATTCCCGCCCGAGCTCCGCGCGGATTTTGCGCGCCTCGCCGCGTGAGTCCCCGTCGCTCTATAGCGACGAGCGGCATCCCTGTAGCGACGGGCTTCTGGCCGTCAGTATAGGGTCTGTTACCCTATTTTCCATTTTTTCAGCCTTTTTCCGATTTTTTCACCCAAAAATCCGTTTTTATCCCAAAATTAAGGGTTTTTGACTTCAAATAAAATTCCAAAATATTTTTTATAGATTATTAATTAATAAAACTTGATTTTATCCCCAAAAATAAAGGAATTTGAATAAAATTAGGTTTATTTTCCTTAATTAAATTAGGGCAACATTTTTTATTCTTTAAATACTTTATGATGAATCAAAAAAGAGGAGCCTCCACTACTATTTTTTTACATCAGAATTTTCAGCATTCCTCTTCCTCTTGGATTTTTCTTCTAAAGATTTTTCAGATTTTTCTTTTAATTAAAAAGGTTTAATTGAAATTGAAAGATCAATTTTCAATTCTTAATTATTCCAATTAATTTCTTGGTTTTTTCTTCATAAACACAAGAGATTAATCATGACTTTGACATCAATTTCTTTTCAATCTTAAGCATACAAATCAATTCCTTTGTTTTCTCCATAAACAAAGAGAATTAATTTTATTGCTAAAATTGTTCTTTCAAGCAATTTTCCGGAAAATCATCACTTTTCCTTCATCAAATCCAATATTCTGAGGGTAAATATTCTTTGCTCCATTTCTATTTTATTTTTATTTAATTCATTCATATATATTTTATTATTTTTATTGATTTATTTATTGTTTTCATCTATTCATTTGTTGTATTGATCTTATATTTGTTCCATTTAATTGTTTATATATGATTTGATTTTTATTCATGTGAATATTGTTTTTTTTAATTCCTAACATGTAAATAATTTATTTTGATTCCTCATTACTTTTAACATGCAAATAATTAATTAATGTAAATTAATCTTTTTGCCATGTAAATAATTTGTATTAATTATAAACACATCAATTAACCTTGTTATATATCATTATTATTTTCATCATTCCTTTGTTTACTAATTTTTATCATTGTTACATGATTTTATTATCATTTGTTTATTTATTCATTCATTATTTTTTTACTTATCATCATTATTTTCATCATGTGTATATTTTCATGTACTAATTAATTAACATGTTTTATTTTATTTTCATCACATCATTTAATCATTTATCACATATAATGCATGTTTCTCATTTATTTTGGTTTGTTAATATTTTTGATTCAATTATCATTCTTTTCATATCATCTTATTTTATTTTAATTTGTTATTCATTATTTTGTATGTTTAACTGATTTAATTGATTTAATTACTAACATTATTTTATTTGTATTTTGTTTTTATGTCTAAACTCATTTTTTGCTTGGGCGTTTTTGCGAGCACGTCGGGAGGTCCAAAAAGGCTCGTTTGGTTCATAGGTTTATTTTCCTCTTTTTGTAATATTTTATTTAATTTTTCCATATAATTTTCTTGTAAAATTATTTATTTAGGCTCTCTAGAAAGAAAATCACAAAAACATTTTTATTAATTAACTTGACATTTTTTTTTCTAAATAAAGGGGGACCAATGTCCTAGTTTTTCATACCCAAATAAATCATCACATTAAAACTGTTTCATAATAAATATGCATGCGAGGACCAATGTTCTCACTACTAATGAATAACCCGTTTTATGCATGCATTTCACTTTTATAAATGGGAGTTGTATTCCGCTCCTAGTGTTATTGTAATTTGTTTTTGAGTGCTTTATTTTAGATTTTGCTTACATTTACCGCTCAAGATGTGAATAAATGCGCTTTTCAATTAAACTGCATAGTGTGGAGAGAGAGTGAATTAATGACATTAAAATTTGATCATAAGCTAATTGAGGTAGAAATAGATGAGATATCCCGGACCCAGCTCTGGTCTTTGGGCTCTAGAGGTTAGAGGTTATCCTCCAAAATACTTCTTGGGTCACGAGGCTTTAGCGCTAATCCTAGGCCTCATGGCCCAATATGGATAAAATGCGCAAGTCTTAGGCTCTCCGAGGCGAGAGAAACTTTCCCAATGTTCTATTGGGTGGCGACTCCATGATACCTCCTTGTTGCCCAACATAAACGCACTTGCGATTTATTGCAAGCTGTCAACGGACCCGCAAATGCCGCGATCGCCCACATGCGGGCGGTCCGAAAGGGCGGCGCTCGGGATCCGGCGCGCGTCATAACGGGCGTCGGAAGGGTTGCGTGCTCCAGGAAACCAGGCGGCATTCTGACAGGGGCGGTGATTTTTCGACGGGCGTCGAAAAATACCACAAGCCGTCGGTGACTCGAAGCGACGGGCCCACTTCACAGATGTGCTGGCCGTATGTGGAGGACAAAAAGTCTTTTGACTCGAAAAAACCTCTGTTTTCTCCCCCTCTGCCCAGGAATTGTAAAAAGCCTCATTTCTCATGGAACGCGGGACTAAAACCTCCAAATCCAGCCCCTCATACAGGCTCGGACATTGATTTCATCATAGGGTAACCTCTGATCCGGACCGCTCCGGGACACGGTGCTTACACATGGATTACTAACACATTTCCCAAATTAATTCATGCATAAACTCATATCAAAACACTCAAATTTCTGAAAAGCAAACACAAATACACACTCATGATCCAAGGAGAATTTGGCAATGACAACTCAAAACTCAATTGCAGAAATCAAAGCTCCCAAACCTGGAATTGAAGATCCAAAATCACTCTTCTTCAACCTTCAATCTTGTCCTTACCCTTATTCTTCTTCTTGCCACCGAAAGCTTGCACAAACAAAAACCCATAAACCTCTTAATCCAAACCCTAACTCAATAAAACTAGTAGAAGAAGAATTAACCGCAGGTGGCATTCGCGATCCTTTTTTTAAAAAAAAAAAACCTTGAGGACACAAAATTAATATTTTCTACCCTATTTTAATTTTTAATTTCTAAAATATATATATTTTAATTATTTTTCTACAAAAACACAATTTCGACAAGGGAACGATTGATTCTCACTTTATTGCCGAAAATCGGACTTTTGTTTTCATCATCGGGTAATCCTGATTTTGGACCGCCTCGGGACCCGGTGTCTACACACTCCATGGAGGGTTAGCACGATCACGGCACTACCACTTCAAATCCCAGACGGGTTAGCATGATGGCGGCACTACCATTCTAAGGAAAGTTAGCACGACCACGGCACTACCACTTCCGAAGGGTTAGCACGATGACGGCACTAGCACTCTATGGAGGGTTAGCATGATCATGGTACTACCACTTCACATCTTAGAAGGGTTAGCACGATGGCGAGACTACCATTCTACGGAAGGTTAGCACTACTACGACAATACCACTTCAGAAGGGTTAGCACGATTACGGCACTACTTCTCCACGGAGGGTTAGCACGATCACGGCACTACCACTTCAAATCTCACAAGGGTTAGCACGATGGCGGCACTACCATTCCACGGAAGGTTAGCACGACCACAGCACTACCACTTGAATAAAGACTTACACGCTGACGGTAAATACCACTTCAACAAGGATTTACACGATCATGGTAACTTGCTTTAACGAAGAATAACATGCCGACAAGCTGGCAATAACCACCATAATAACATCGTCCAGTCTGGAAAGACGGCCGCCTCAGGTATTTGCTTCTTTCCTTTCTTTTCTGAATTTTGGCTCATCTAGGCATCTGCGTGCTAGTTTTCCCAAAATTAGTGGCAACTGTAAACATCAGGTCCCGAGGCGGTCCAATATCAGGATTACCTAATGATGAAAATAAATACCGATTCATAAGCAAGAAAGTAGGAATTGATTATCTCCTTGTCAAATTCTTTTGTCGGCCTCAAAATGCTTTTAAAATGTTTATCTTTATTTTTATTCTTATTTTTTATTTTTTATTTATATCTTTATTTTTTTATCTTTATTTGTATTTGTATTTTTATTTTTATTTTTATTTTTTGAAAAAAAAAATTGGCGGTGCGCGGGGCTGCCTGCGTGCAGCGCATGCCCGTCTCGCCCGTTCTCGCCCCCTCTCGCCCGTTTTCACCCACTAGCGCTAATTTCGGCCGAAAATCGATTTTTTGACATTTTTTTGGGTAAAAATAATTTTTTATGGGATTTTTTGATATTTTGTTGAATTTTAACAAATGTTGGTAAAATTTTGTGGGTGCCAAAGTCAAAAAAAAAAAAAATTAATAATAATAAAAATATGTATTATAAAAATTTGACATTTGGGATTTTATTTTGAATTTTGGGTGTTTTTGGTTGAAATTAATGGAAGATTTATCTTTGAAAAATCTGAAGAAGGACTTGGTTAGTGGAAAAAATAGAGTTTGAAGAAAATATAACGGGAGGATTCTTCATTTTTGGAGAGGATTTATGGTTTTGGTTTTCAAAAGAATTTTTCTAAGAGGATTTTTTTTCTAAGGGATTTTAGAGAGAAAAAAAAAGATGTTCTTGAGAAAAAATAATCTAATTTTCTAGAGAGATCAAAAATTTTCTTTTTTATTTTTCTTCATTTATTTTCTTACATCTAAAAATCTTCTTCTTTGATTTTTATTTTAATTTCTCTTAAATCTAAAAAAAATATTTGTTGAGTTTGGAAACTTGAGAAAGGAAAAATTAATTTCCTTAACTTGAGTTTTCTCATCAAATTAAACAACAAATATAAAAAAGAATCACTTTTAATTTTTCGTGTTCTTGAATTTTTTTGGGACAAAAACTTAAGATTTTCTTAAATATTTTTGAGTTTATTCTTGAATCTTGACAAGGAGAATAGATTGAGATATCTTGCTTTCATATTACTTAATTCTGAGGGTAAATATTCTTGGATCTATTGTTATTTTCTACTTTTATCTTATTTATTTTAATTTTTTTTCTTCTCCTGCATTGATGAATATGTGTTTTTTTTTAGTTGAGATTTTTTTTTTAGCACGAGTTTTCGATCTTTATTTTGTTTTTGGTATGAAAAATGGATAAATATATATGATGTTGGGAGTGAAAAAATAAGATTTACTGATTTTATCTTTTAGTGTGATTTTTTATGATGTCGTTTTTATGTATGCTTAAATATTATTATATTCTATTACATGTTTGATTGCCTTCCTCTTGTTTATGTATTTAATTTCATTATTATTATTATTATTATTATTATTATTATTATTATTATTATTATTATTATTATTATTATTATTATTATTATTATTATTATTATTATTATTATTATTTTTTGTTGTTGTTATTAGTATTATTATTGTTATTATTATTTTCATTATTGTCATTATATTTCACATGGTGTTATTTCATGATTTAGTTATTATTATTATTATTACCATATTTTGCATGATTTTTAATTAACATTTTTTTATGTGTGATGTTTGTATATTAAATTAATGTGTTTAATTTAACTTATTTTATATTCTATTGGTGTATTAATTTTATACTAGATTTCCTTTACTTTTATTTTTAATTGATTTTGGAATTATTGGTAATATTTTTTTCTTGTTGTTTTTTATTGGGGGTAAAAATATCGTGCTTATTTGTTTGAGCATTTTTCGTGACTAAACTAAGGGGTCGCGATGCGTAGGAATTTACATCACTTGGGTGAGACCTTCCTTATCTCTATTTATATGATTGTATTTGTTTGTAAATAAAATAGTTTATTTTATACGCGTGTCAAATAAAAAATCACAAAAATATTTTGTACGATAAAATTGGAACTTTTATTAATAAATTGAGACCAATATCCTAGATTTTAGCCAAGGAATGCAAAAATATCGCGAACTAAAACGAAAAGTTGATTTTATTAAAAATGGGATCACTCATCCCGATTTTCACGACAAATAACAAAAATAATTTTTCGATCCATTTTTAAGTGAGCATGAAGGAACTAATGTTTCTAAACCGAATAAATATCTCGATTTATGTATGTTACCCTTTTGATTGATTTTGTGTGATTGTTTAATTTTATATCTTGTGGGCCCTTGTAATTAATTATTTTTGGGGCAATTTTATTTTCTTTCACTTGGAAATTGTATTCTGCCCTGATTTCCATTTTTAATCTTATTCAGCTTTTTTTTTTCATTTGTGGGATTGTATTTGTCCCAATTTCTCTTTTGTAAATGACGTGGCTTTGTGTGTTTACCGCTTTATTTACCGCTTTATTTATCGCTTTATTCACAGTTTTCTTTTACCGTTTTCTCAATGCTTGAAGTGCGCCTTAAATAAAATGCATCGAATCGCATGAGGAGAGAGATGAAATTTTATAATCTAAAAACTCCCTTATAATTAACCAAGGCATAAATAAGCGTGAAGTTCCGAACACCTTCTCTGATTTAGACCGTAGAAGTTAGATGACCTTTTCCAATTTCTTGTAAATTGGGTGGCGACTCCAAACTATCTCAAAGGTGCCTAAAGGTTTCATGGGACTAGATGAACTTCCCAATGTTCTATTGGGTAAGGAATTCCAAAATGTCTCATGTCGCCCAAGATCAAAAGACGCGAACCAATCACTCAAGCCCTAAAACCGGGTCTCGCCTAAGAGGCCCTTTGCTAGGTTCGGCGCGCGTGACACCTACATGTTCCAAATGTCCTCCTATCAAAATAATCCCAACTTAGTTACACTAAAATAAAGACCATTCAGTCCCCAATTCAACATAGTTGCTTCTACACTTTATATGTACCCCTCATTAGAACAAACCACTTATATCTCATAATAAAATAGAGCTAACTTTGCAAGTTACAGCTCAAACAATCCACAATCAATTTGGTCCTCCAATTCCAGTTTTATTAGAACAATTAGACATGCTTAATTTAACCAATTTAAGACACTTCTTACACACACAATCCTATCCAACAAACCCACATGTCTCTCGGCAAGTTCTAATTCTTATTAAGCATAATTTACACAATATATGTATAGCTCAAATTTTAGTATTCAAAACAGGGCATCATGATTAATCAATTCATCATATACATCAATTTCATCAACACAATAAGTTCAGTTCTTGTTCATGTCATTCAAACAATCTTAAACTCATAATTTATTAAAATTATACACAAATGCAATATTTCTCAAACGTCAAAATCCTTTGCTCCAACACAGCTCACTTTGCACTTGTCTCACCAATCTTAGCTTTACCCTTATCTTTCCTTGGTTCTACCACTACAACCATGATCCAATTTCTAGAATTGAATACAAGAAATCAAAACCCACAATCAACCAAAAATGCAGAATGAGTAGGAGTAGAAGAAGAAGAAGAAGAAGAAGAAGAAGAAGAAGGAAAGAAAAGAACAAAGTTAGGTAGACCACTTACCTTGCTAAAATGATGCATCACACATGCAAGCCTCTAGACTCAAAATGCAGCAAAATTTGTACTCAATGGACCAAGGAAGAAGAATAACCAAAAAAGAAGAGAAAGAAGAAGATGAGGAAACGTAGAGGAGAGAAGGGAAAAGATAAAGGAGAAAAGAAATGGAGAGCAAGAGAGGAGGCAGTTGACCCACATGCAGCCATCCTAAGGATTTCTCTCTCCTTCATGCATAAGCCTTGCATGCAATAAATCCTAGGTGGCACAATAAGGATAGGACACGTGCACTCCACTAAAATCAGTCCCATTAATTTAAAATCTGACTTCATTAAGGCTTAATTAACCCACGTTATTGTTAATCAAGCCCACTTAACTCTTAATCATGCTCTTTTACACATTGGTCACTAGAACTTATTTATTTAAGCAATCAAGTCCTTAATTAATTACACTTAAGTCCAGATTTTTCAATTCTTCAAATTAAATTTACCTAATAACATAATTAAACCAAATTTACACCTAGGGTAATATTCGGGATGTGACAACACTCCCCTCCTAAAAAGAATTTTGTCCGCGAAATTCATACCTGAATCAAATAGCTGAGGGTACTGCTCTCGCATAGCTGCTTTTGGTTCCCACGTCGCCTCTTCAATCCCATGATGTTGCCAAAACACTTTAACTAACAGAACCTGCTTGTTTCGAAGTTGCTTAACTTCTCTAGCCAGAATCTTTATAGGCTTTTCAACATAAGAGAAATTCAATTGCACTTGCACATCTTACATTGGAATGATATGGGATTCGTCTGAACGATATTTTCAAAGCATTGACACATGGAAAACATCGTGGAGCTTAGACAAGGCTGGAGGCAATGCCAATCGGTAAGCCAGGGACCCCACTCTTTCCAACACCTCATATGGCCCAATAAACCTCAGACTTAGCTTACCTTTCTTTTCGAGCCTTAATACCTTCCTCCAAGGAGACACTTTTAGAAACACTTTATCACCCACTTTAAATTCAATGTCTTTCCTCTTCAGATTTGCATACGATTTTTGCCTATCACTTGCAGTTTTCAATCGTTGCTGAATTAACTTCGTTTTCTCCTCAGTATCCTTAACCAAATTAGGACCAATGGCCTTATACTCAGTCAATTCTGTCCAACAAACTGGAGTCTGACACTTTCTGCCACATAGAACTTCAAATGGTGCCATACCAATACTCGCTTGATAACCGTTATTATAAGCAAATTCCATTAACGGAATGTACTTTTCCCAACTCTTCGAGAAATCTAACACACATGCCCTAAGAAAATCTTCCAACACTTGAATTATCCTTTTCAACTATCCATCAGTCTACGGGTGGAAAGCCGTATTGAAATTCAATCTAGTACCCAAAGCCGCTTACAAACTCCTCCAAAACTTCGAAGTAAACCTTGGATCTCTATCCGAAACAATAGACAAAGGAATACCACGCAGTCCGATGATCTCTTTCACATACAAATCAGCGAACCGATCCATGGAGTAATCGATTCGAATCGGTATAAAGTGAGTTGGCTTAGAAAACCGGTCAACTACTACCCATAATGAATCGTGCTAACCCGACGTCATTGGTAAACTCGAAACGAAGTCCATGGTGATATTGTCCATTTTCTACTAAGGAATTGGAATGGGATGTAATAACCCATGTAGAACCTGATGTTCCACTTCACTTGCTGACAAGTCAAGCACTTAGAAACATAATCCATGACATCCCTTTTCATACCAGGCCACCAATAGAACTGCTTCAAATCTTGGTACATCTTATTATCGCCTGGATGTATAGTAAAAACCGTATTATGCGCTTCATGCAACAATCTCTTCCTTAGCTCTTTATCATTTGCAACACATAATTGGCCTCGATAGCATAAAACACCCTCTTCATTCACTAAATAGTCAGTCTTGCCCCCACTTTTAACTGACTGCACAATCTGCTGCAACTTGGGATCACTTTTCTGTGCGTTCACTAACTCATCCTTAAAAACTGGCCTCGCTTTCAACTGTGCAACTAAAGTACCATCCGAATCAAATCTCCACTTAACTCTTTGTAACAACAAAGCTGAAATGGACTTCCTACTTAATGCGTCCGCTACTACATTGGCCTTACCCGGATGGTAATCCACAATGCAATCATAATCTTTAAACAATTCCAGCCACTTTCTTTGTCTCAAGTTCAATTCCTTCTGAGTGAACAGATACTTGAGACTCTTATGATCGATAGAAATCTTACACTTTTCACCATACAAGTAATGCCGCCAAATATTTAAGGCAAACAGTACTGTAGCCAATTCTAAATCATGAGTCAGGTAATTCTGCTCATGCGGCTTCAACTGCCTTGAAGCATAAGCTACTACCTTACCATCCTGCATCAATACACAACCCAATCCAATTCTTAAAGCATCGCTATACAAAGCATACTCCTTACCCGAAATAGATTGAGTCAAAATTAGTGCCTCAAATAACATTCTCTTCAACTATTCGAAGCTGGCTTGGCACCTATCAAACCACTCAAACTTGACTCCCTTACGAAGTAACTTACTAAGCGGAGAAGTAATCACTGAGAATCCCTTCATAAAGCAACGGTAATACCCTGCTAATCCCGAGAAGCTTTGCACCTCAGGCACATTTTTGGGTGGTTTCCAATTCACTATAGCTTCAATCTTAGCTGGATCAACCTTAACACCCTCAGAAGAAACAATGTGACCTAGGAAAGACACTTTTTTCAACCAAAATTCACACTTACTTAGCCTCACAAACAACTGATGCTCCCTTAAAGTCTGTAGCACAATCCTCAAATGCTGTTCATGCTCCTTCTCATCCTTCGAATACACCAAAATGTCATCAATAAACACGACCACAAACTGATCTAGAAACGGTCGGAACACCCTATTCACCAAATCTATAAATGCAGCAAGCGAATGGCATTACAAGGAACTCGTAATGCCCATACCGAGTCCTAAATGCAATCTTAGGTACATCTTCCTTTTTCACTTGCAACTGATAGTATCCAGACCTCAGATCAATTTTATAAAACACGTCCGCTCCATTCAACTGGTCAAACAAATCCTCAATCCTTGGTAAAGGATATCTATTCTTCACTGTCACCTTATTCAACTACCTATAATCGATACACATCCTCATAAACCCATATTTCTTCTTTACAAATAGCACTGGTGCTCCCAAAGGAGACACATTAGGTCTTATGAAACCCCTATCCAACAACTCTTGTAACTGTGCCTTCAATTCCTTAAACTCACTAGGAGCCATCCAATAGGGTGCCTTAGACACAAGTGTTGTACCAGGTATAATATCAATAGCCAACTCTACTTCTCTAATTGGAGGTACCCCAGCTAACTCTTCGGGAAAAACATCAGGAAATTCCCTTACAACTGGAATTCCCTGAATCTCTACTTGTTCCCTCTTTGAATCCGACATAAGAGCTAAGAAAGCCTCACATCCTTTCCTTAAACACCGATAAGCTTGCATAGCAGAGATTACATCTACTAGCGGATTAGAACACACACCTCTTACAACCACTTTAGACTTTTCTGCACTACTGAGCACCATTGTTTTCTTCCTACAATTAACTAAAACTTGATGCTTACTCAACTAGTCCATAGCCAATATCAAATCAAACTCATCAAAAGGCAATTCCATCAAATCCATAGGAAACACACAGTCTTGAACCATTAAAGGGCAATCTCTAAACACTTTGTTCACATACACACTACTCTCCAAAGGACTAGTCGCACATATATCATAATCTAGATGCTCAACAATAGACATCTTATCACATAATTTCTTAGAACATACATATGAATGCGTAGACCCAGGTTCAATCAATGCAAATATTTCTATATTAAAGAGTAGAAATGTACCCGCAATGACCTCTAGCGCATCATGCTCCTCTTAAGCTCTCATGGCATAAGCTCTTGCCTGTGTTGTAGGAGGTCTATCCAGTGATTCTAATATTGTTCCCCCTCTGGACTGGCCACCTCTGCCACGTCCTCTACCTCTTCCTTAATGAGTGGGAGGTAAGTTTGACCCACCTCTACTAGCTTCTTACTGATCTCCTGATGCTTCATAAGCCTTAGGACAGTTAACCAGATAGTGCTCTGTACTTTCACATCTGAAGAAAGCCCCAGTCAACTTCCAACAGTCCCCTTTATGCCTCTTGCAGCAGTGAGGACATTCAAGCACTTCACTCCTATTATAAGATACACCCCTGCCAGTACCAGACGCAAAGGAAGATCCCTGTCTTCTGCCTCTAGTAGTTGGACTGCTAACTGATTCAGTTAGAGGTATTACAGAGGAATCTCTTGATCTTTTACTCGAATATGCCCCACCTCGGCTAGGATTTCTCCTTTACATTCTCTCTCTGAATCTCAAGTGATCTTTCAGCTCTCATGGCTGGCTATACTATCTGGTAGTAACTGACAGTCTGAGATATGGTCATTGAGATCAGCAATGCCTTGATCTGCTCAATCAATCAATCCTCAAATTGCTGACATCTAAACTCCTTTGTAAGCACTCCCACAGGTGTATACTTACTCAACCTACAGAACTCCTTCTCATATTCTGCTACTGATATAACTCTCTACCTCAGATTTGGAAATTGCTTCTAATTAGCTTCCTGGTAGGCCTTCGTGATGTATTTGTTCCAGAACTCTTATACAAAGAATTCCCACGTAATAGGGTCCAGAAGCGTCGGATACCTTAACACCAGTTTCCACCAATCATAGGCAGATCCTTAGAGCAACGACACCACACATTCAACCTTTTGATTAGCAGGACATCTTATTTCATCCAAGATGCGCTGAATCCTCTAAATCCAATATTCAGCCTTAACCGATTAATCCAAACTAGTTCCGTAGAACTCTTCGGCCCCATGCTTCCTTAAAGTTTCCAATGGAGCCTTCGACGCTATTATTCGATCGAATACCCTCGGCATGTCTTTCGACATTTTGAGCAAAGCTTCCAAAGGAACCATGGGCACCTCACACCCCACATTTACTGGTATAAACTGACCAGACTCAGGCACTTTAACATCTCTGGGGTTCACGCTTTTCGCGGTCTCTTCTCTAGCATCTTGAGAAGGATCTATCGATCTGAGACATAAACAAGGACATCCGCATTAATCAACTCATTGATACGCATCCTAATCTACACTATGCCTAAAAATGACTAAACCTAGGCTCTGATACCACAAACTGTAACACCCCATTCCCATCCACTTGCACAGCTTCACTGCAGTAGTTGAGAATGGTTGCCACGGCACACATCACATGCACATCACTTAGCATTCATGATCATACATAACTCTAAGCCAATTAATTTCATTCACATGCAGTGGAAGATATTCACTACACATACATCATCGCATACTTCCAAATTAGATTACATCACAATATACTAAGTTATATTAATAATCTTACATGCCCACAATCATTAATTACATATATCCGTTATCAATAATAAAAACTTACACTAAGGATCGAATCCTAATATGTTGATCAGCCAAAATGCGGGAACGTCATCCGAAATCACCTCGCTTTAGAACCTACATAGATTAAAAGTGCTAAGCAATAACACTTATCGGAGAAACAAGAACAATATACACAATATACATGCATTCATATAATAACCAGCATAAGATTAATAATATCGTTACTCACTATATATCCATGCTTCCTTTCTAACAAGCTTGCATTCATATAATTGAGTGTGCGATTAAATCATGAAACATATGAGATCAGCATGTACAGTTGTCATATTAATACATATCAATATTTACACATTACATTATTAATATCAATATTTTATGGCACTCATTTGCACAATATAATTCATTTTATTATTTAAGCCTTGCCTGTAATTCAAAGATGCGGATAACGGGTATCGCATCAGTACTTGAGAGTACAGTAATCGTATCAGTATCCGTAGATACAGCAATTTCGCATCAGCACCCGAAGGTATAGAAAATAATCAATGAGAGATACAATGTACACTTTAAGAATCCAAAGGATTCAATACGCATTGGGATTCCAGAGGAATCAGACACTTTTGGCTGCAGCACTTAGACCCTATAGGCATGCCTATCTATCCACTACTAGACTCGCAGGCTAAATTATTAGTCTAATTTATTCACATTAATAGATAAAATATATCATTATTGTAACATTCGACAAGTAACTTTATCTTGCTCAATTGCCTTATAGCTCACTTCACAATTCATTCATCATGGCATATATATATATAATTGCATGCATATAATAGAGATTATTCTCATAACATGTCCATTCGTCATTCATACATAGGGATTAAATAATTTAAGTCAGTTTGGACCCCGATCAGGTCCCCCGTTAGGTTCCTCGCGAACCACTCAGTATTTGGATCTTGTTTAAGATCCCCTCAGTAAAAATATTGTGTTTTTGATAAAAATAAAATGACTTTTGATTTGTACCTGTGAGGTACCCTCAATAATCGATTTGTACTCGTAAGGTACCCTCAGTTCACTCGTTATCCACTACCTCGAGTCAGCAGGTGTTCGATTGGTTTGCTCAGCTCTGATTTGACAATATAAATGTGATATCTGAATGAGTATCATAATGAGATGTATGTTTGATTATTTTGGAATGCACATGAATTTGAGATGCGGAATGTATGGCTTGAAATTGTGAGCATGCTTATGGATTATGTTATAAACTATTGCATTTGCCATTGTGAATGTGTTATGCCTTGACGACCATTGTGAATGGCCGTCCATATTTTTGTGTGTTTCCCCACTAAGCGTTTATCGCTTAGCATGGTGTTTTTACCCGTGCAGGTGCGGAAGGAGTTTTGCTTTGAGAGAGTCACCGCCGTTAAGCCAACACAGAAGGTTTTAGTATAGGGCTTAGCTTTTGTAATCTTTGATGATTCTTTTTGTATAGAACTCTCTTGTATCAGTTTTGTTATAGCTTCCACTTTTGTACTTATATTTTGGTTATGTAATATCTTTTATTTCAGCTAGTTGATCAGAACATTATTGTAATGGTTTTGTTATATTAATGTATGATCAGCTATTGCTTTCTTTTCCTTAAAGTTTTTAATTATCCCGTATTTCGGTATGTATGTTATGAATGATGTATGATTTGCTTTGTATCTGTTTGGTGGCACCTTGACTCATACGGCATCTCACTCCTTATCGGATGGGATCGCCTAAGTATGGGTAGGGGGTGTTACAGTTTTTGGTATCAGAGCTCCGGTTTAGGCGTTTCTGGGTGTTATTGTTGTTGTGTTGAGTTGCTTAGATGTGTATGTGTCTAGATCTGTGTTGGCTGATGCGGTTGTTTCTTATTTGTTTAGATGGCTTCTAACTCTGCTCGTGGATCACTTGAGGAGTTCGCCGAGAGTGTGAACCCTCATGTTGTAGATCCATCAATTTCTGTGTCGGCTCAGTATGCTAGGGTCCAGCCCGAGGCCGCAGCCATGCCTTTTGAGGCTATGTTCAGATTGCATCAGGGCATGGCTAGGGTCTTAGAGAGAGTGACTGCTCCTAGAGCCCCTATGGAGAACTCGAGAAGGGCAGGTGTTGAAGACTTCTATGGCACAGGTTTGGATGAGTCTGAGTTGGCTGAGAAATGGTTAGACAAAGTGAAGCGTGATTTAAGAGAAGTTCGGTGTCCTCCCGACCAGCAGGCAGAGTGTGCATTGGCTTTATTGCAAGGGTCCGCTTATGAATGGTGGGAATTGGTTTTGCAGATGTTGAGAGAGCATCGGTTGTTTGCCAAGCTTAGCAAGTGTGAATTTTGGCTTCGGGAAGTGTTGTTTTTGGGCCACATTATTTTAGCCAGGGGTATTCAGGTAGATCCGGCCAAGATTGAGGCGATAGTTGATTGGAAAGCGCCTAAAAATGTTCAGGAAGTGAGGAGTTTCCTTGGTTTAGCAGGTTACTACCATCGGTTTGTTAAGGATTTTTCTGTGATTGCTGCTCCGATGAAGAGATTGTTGAGGAAAGGGGTCAGATTTGAGTGGTCAGATAGATACCAGGCTTGTTTTGATCAGTTAAAGCAGTTGCTTATTGAGGCTCCTATACTTACTCAACCTATCTCGGGTAACGAGTTTGTCATTTATAGTGATGCTTTGGGTGTTGGTCTTGGATGTGTTTTAATGCAGGCAGGTAAGGTCGTGGCTTATGCTTCTCGACAGTTAAAGCCACATGAGAGGAACTACCCGACGCATGATCTAGAGTTGGCGGCTGTGATCTTTGCTTTGAAGATTTGGCGTCATTATCTGTATGGGGAAAAGTGTAGGATCTTTACGGACCATAAGAGCTTGAAGTACTTCCTCACCCAGAAGAGTTGAGCATGAGACAGCGCCGTTGGCTTGAGTTATTTAAGGACTATGACTGCATTGTGGATTACCATCCTGGTAAGGCCAATGTAGTAGCTGATGCTTTGAGTCAGAAGTCAGTTTCTGCCTTGTTTTTGAGACGGTTCAGATGGAGGTTTGGTTCAGATGGGGCTTTGATAGCTCAGTTGCATGTGAAGCCTACTTTGAGATAGAGGATTGTGGATTCTCAGAGAGATGATGAGAGGCTACAGCGGTTTGTGCAAGAGGTCAGATCGAGTAAGCAGTCAGAGTTCTCAGTTCAGGATGAGGTACTTTTATACAGAAATCGCTTGTGTGTGCCAGAGTCTGAGGATTTGAGGAGATAGCTTATGAGTGAGGCGCATAGTACAGTTTTTACTATGTATCCTAGCAGTGAGAAGATGTATCGGGACATGAAACAGTTTTATTGGTGGTCCGGTATGAAGAGAGACATCATGGATTTTGTGTCCAAGTGCTTGACATGTCAGCAGGTAAAGGCCGAGCATCAAGTCCCTTCGGGATTGCTTACGCCTTTATCCGTTCCTGAGTGGAAGTGGGATGATATCGCCATGGACTTTGTATCTAGTTTGCCCTTGACTCAGAGGAAGCATGACTCAGTTTGGGTGATAGTGGATCGGCTTACGAAGTTAGCTCACTTTCTGCCAGTTAGAGTGGACTACTCGATGGATAGATTGGCCAGTATCTATGTGGATGAGATAGTCCGGTTGCATGGTATGCCATTATCCATAGTTTCAGATCAGGATCCGAGGTTTACTTCCAAGTTTTGGAAAGAGTTGCAGAGAGCTTTGGGCACTAAGTTGAACTTCAGTACAACGTTTCGTCCTCAGACAGATGGTCAGTCAGAGCGGGTCATTCAGATTCTTGAGGATATGATGAGGGCTTGTGCTTTGGATTTTTCGGGTAGTTGGGACAGATATGTGTCGCTTATGGAGTTTGCCTACAATAATAGCTTTCAGTCGAGCATCGGTATGGCACCATATGAGGCTTTGTATGGTCGGCAGTGTAGAACTCCGGTTTGTTGGATCGAGCTATCCGAGAGATCAGTGATTGGGCCAGAGTTGGTTAGAGATACCGAAGAAAAGATCAGAGTGGTGCAGCGAAACTTGAAGGCGGCCAAGGATCGACAAAAGTCTTATGCCAACTTGAAGAGGAAAGACGTGCAATTTGAGATCGGTGACAAGGTTTTCCTTAAAGTTTCGCCTTGGAGGAAAGTGCTTCGGTTTGGAAAGAAAGGTAAACTTAGTCCTCGTTTCATTGGTCCTTATGAGATTTTGGCTAAGGTTGGACCGGTAGCCTATAGATTGGCGTTACCGATGGAGTTAGCAAATTTGCACGATGTGTTCCATGTTTCGATGCTTCGTCGGTATAGATCAGATCCTTTGCATGTTCTTTTGGTTCAAGATGTGCAAGTGCAGCCAGATTTTTCCTATGATGAGGAACCGAGAGCCATTCTAGCCCGAGAGGTGAGACAGTTGAGAAGTAAGCAGATCCCATTGGTAAAAGTGTTATGGAACCATCATGGAGTCGAGGAAGCGACATGGGAATAGGAAGAGTCGATGAGAGCTCAGTATCCGCAGTTATTCAGTTCAGGTGAGAATTTCGAGGATGAAATTCTTATTAGTTGGGGAGAGTTGTCACACCCCGTTTGCCCCCTAATAGAATGAGCCATGTGTGTGTGCATGTGTATGTGTATCTTGGCATGTGTTTTAAGGGTATTTTGGTAAAAATGCATGTTTTTAGGATTTTACTAGCATGTGGTTATATGTGTGTGGCATTAGTGTGTGAATTAACTGGGAAATGATTGTGTGCGTTTGAGCATATCATATTAGGGTGTTTTAAGTTGGGAGTGCATAGTGTGTGTGTTCATACCATTGTAGGGTGTGCATTAGTTGGGAGTGCATTGGGTGTGTGTAGTGCATACTTGTTGGGTGTGAGTGGTTAGTTTCACCAATATGAAATTGACACATGTTTAGGGCAAAGAAAAGAAAAAGAAAAAGAAAGAAAAAGGGAAAAAGGCAGAATGTGTTCTTCTTCACGTTTTCCCTTCTTCCCCTCATCTTCTTCTTCTTCTTCATTTTCTTCACTCTAAGAACTCTAGTGTGGATTCAAGTCTTTATTGGTGGAATTAATCATCTCTTTGCATCCTTTTTGGTAAGTGAATGTATTCTTTTCATTTTGTTTTCATTTTCTTCTTCTTCTTCTTCTTTGGGTTTAGATTTAACTTAGGGTTTATATTTTTGGTTGTTCTTGATGTGTTGTTGGTTAGTTGAGCCTTCTCGCGATCCTAAGGGCAAGGAAATTGCTGGGACTAGCGGAGCTAAGTGATTGAAGCTTAGAATTTCAGGTTTGGGATTTTGTTTGTGAATTGTGCTTGATTTTGAGTTTAATGTAAAATTGTTAGGGTTTGTGTTCTTGAGGCTTGGATATGTTTATGCATGTTTTGTTGGTATTATTTTGATGTTATAATTATGGGTTTTGATTTGTAATGGTTTGTAATGCTTGATAATTGAGTTTGAATTAAGATTTGAGGATGGGTTGCTGTGTTTTTGAATTCTGGGTTTTAAAATTAATTGACAGTAGGTGTTCTTCAAAAATCGTGTTTTCTGTTCTTCCTGGTGGCTTATCCGACTCGTGCTCCCTCATCCAACTCGTGCTCCTTCAGCGTGTGAGTCGGATGGTGGCGTGCGAGACGGAGGGAAGTGAGATTGAGCTTTTTGCCTTGTCCGACTCGTGCTCCATTGTCCGACTCATGCTCCTTCAGTGTGTGAGTCGGATGGTGGCGTGCGAGACGGATGAAATGAGAGGAGTTTTTGCCTTGTCCGACTCGTGCTCCATCATCTGACTCGTGCTCCTTCAGTGTGTGAGTTGAATGGTGAAGTGCGAGACGGAGGAGAGCGAGAAGGAGCTTGGCACGACACGACTCGTGCTCTTCAGCATGACTCGTGCTGTGCTGAAGCCCCTTCAGCATCTCGTGCTTCTTAGCACGACTAGGATGAGTCAGGTCACTCCTTTGCCTCCAGAATTCCAAAAATGTATTTTTAAAGGTATTTTTCATGGTTTTTACGTACTGTATGTTATATGAACTTGTGTATACGACTGCTATTGTATTTATTACGTATGATTAAATTATATATTGTGATTTGAAATAGAATTGGGTTATGCATGTTCTGTTTATGATTCATTGATATGAATGTGAGTATTATTATGAGATTACACTTGAAATCATAATTTGAATGACGCATAACCTGCTAGAGTCAAGTAAGTGGATAGTTAGGCATGTCTAATAGAGTCTTTTAGCTGCAGCCCTCAGTTCAGTTCGGACCCCGATCAGGTCCCCCGTTGGGTTCCTCGCGAACCCCTCAGTATTTGGATCTTGTTTAAGATCCCCTCAGTGAAAATATTGTGTTTTTGATAAAAATAAAATGACTTTTGATTTGTACCTATGAGGTACCCTCAGTAATCGATTCGTACCCGTAAGGTACCCTCAGTTCACTCGTTATCCACTACCTCGAGTCAGCAGGTGTTCAATTGGTTTGCTTAGCTCTGATTTGACAATATAAATGTGATATCTGAATGAGTATCATGATGAGATGTATGTTTGACTATTTTGGAATGGACATGAATTTGAGATGCATAATGTATGGCTTGAAATTGTGAGCATGCTTATGGATTATGTTATAAACTATTGCATTTGCCATTGTGAATGTGTTATGCCTTGACGACCATTGTGAATGGCCGTCCATATTTTTGTGTGTTTTCCCACTAAGCGTTTATCGCTTAGCACGGTGTTTTTACCCGTGCAGGTGCGGAAGGAATTTTGCTTTGAGAGAGTCGCCGCCGTCAAGCCAACACAGAAGGTTTTAGTGTAGGGCTTAGCTTTTGTAATCTTTGATGATTCTTTTTGTATAGAACTCTCTTGTATCAGTTTTGTTATAGCTTCCGCTTTTGTACTTATATTTTGGTTATGTAATATCTTTTGCTTCAGCTAGTTGATCAGAACATTATTGTAATGATTTTGTTATATTAATGTATGATCAGCTATTGCTTTCTTTTCCTTAAAGTTTTTAATTATCCCATATTTCGGTATGTATGTTATGAATGATGTATGATTTGCTTTGTATCTGTTTGGTGGCACCTTGACTCATACGGCATCTCACTCCTTATCGGATGGGATCGCCTACGTATGGGTAGGGGGTGTTACAAAAACCATTTCCAATATCATAATTCCAGCACTCATTAAGTATAAAAGAAAGAGAAGAAGAGTACATGCTAAAATACATTTCCTTAATTAATTTGAACCAATTTCACTCCCTTTCTTTGGAAATGCTTAATTAAGTATTTGTGTGAGTGGGGAAGAAGAAGAATATTTTTACCGAATTCTTGGCCAATACAACTAGCCAACATTGGCCTATTTATATGGCTTAATTATAACAACCTAAGTACCGGGTTAGACGTGAATAATATTTCTCGATAGTGAATTGTGACAATAAGGTGAATAGTACTTTCTAGAATAAAAAAAAATTTATTAGATCATTGGATAGAGCATGTTAGTAGGTGTCTGTAGGCAAAAATTTAAGGTCAAACGGGTCCAGAATGGTCAAAACAGTGGAAAAATCAATTTTGGGTGATTTTAGTAAAGGACGGGCGTCCCTTAATGAGAGATGGGTGTCCTTGGTGAGGAACGGCCGTCGGTCAACTCAGATGGGCAAAAATCGGCTCGGTTTGACAAGTTTTGACCGAGTTTGATTAGACCATATCTTGAGCTACAGACCTCAGAAAAATATTCTGAAAATAATCACGTGCTCGTATGAACGAGTAGAATCTAATGGTGTAAAAAATATAATTTTGGTGACACTGGATATTTGACTATCGGACAGATAAATAATTATCGGACAGAAAAATAGTCTACGATTGAGCTAAAAATATTCATGGAGTCTAATGAATATATCTTAAGTATTATGGAATAATTTTTATGAGGAATTAAATTTAGAAAGTAAGGAAAAAGATATGATTTTGGTTTAAATAGTACTTGATTGACTGGAGGTTTGATTGAGACTTTAAAAATAGCAAATAGTGTCCAAAAGTGATGAAAATTTCTAGATTAACTCTAGAGGATATGTAGGAATTTTTGGTAGTAAAAAGAGAATTTTTGGAGAACATTAGAAATTTACTTATCAGATTGGTTTGATTGAACCAGATAAAAAAGGACTCTGATCGAGGTGAAAATTGGTGTACAACATAGTTTTTATGTGATATGAAATATAGAATCAAATTTGAAATGAATTGGAATGGAGAACTGAGAAAAACATCGAGAAATGGCTAAATGACTTTAGAATGGCTAATTGGGCTTTATAGGTTGGACCATTGGTTGAACCAAATTGGGCCACTATAAAAGCCATTAAATGGTAGATTAGGCAGATGTATAAGCCTTATCTTTTCTGCCTTCTTCTTTCTCTTCTTGGCCGAAAGTCCCTCTCCTCTTTTCTCTCTATTTTTCTTCAAGTTTTGCTTGATTTATCTTTGGATTCAAGCATTCCAAAGTTAAGTTAATTCAGCCCTTCTATAAGATCATAGTAACCTCTAGTAGCCATTTAGTGGATTAAAAGCAAGGATCAAAGATTATGTCCTCACATAGAGGTAAGATATTTAGAGTGTTTTAATTTGATTTATTAGTTCTAGATGATAGCGTAGGATGTATCAAGAGTGATTATGAGATTTTATTGCATAAAAGAAAGAAATTGATGAGTGTTTCTTTGATGTGTATATTCGGCCATGGATGGAGGAATCAAGGGGAAAAGCTATTTCAAAGGCTAAAGATAAGAAATAAGGAGCTTATGAGGGCTAGAGCTTGGATATGAGGTTTGTGATTACTCAATCCAAGAATTTTCAATTGGAAAACTAGGGTTTATATTATGTTTGAATTGTGATTGTGTGTGAAATGCATGAGTATTTGAAATTGAAGTAATAATTGAAGTTAAGTTAAATAAGCTAATTAGGATGACTAAAGTGAAAGAAAACTAAGTGTAAGTTTTGAGAATAGTAAAACATAATGGTATGTCTAGGTATAGTATAGTCATAGTATACCTAGTGATTTATTATAATTAATGGACATATATATGCTAATTGAGGTTTTATTTAGTGGAATGAGTGATGAGTGAAGGCAAAGTAAAATGTTAGGGCAAAATACTGGTGATGGCCGAATGGTTTGGTAAGGTAAATGTGATGGATTATATGATATGTGAGTAATGAATTAGACAAATGAGTGAATTTGAAGTGAAAAAGAAAGTTTAATGAAAATAATCGTATAGAAATCGAATATTTGATTTATTGAATTAAAAATTTAATTAGTCCAATTAATGATAATAAGACATAAAATGAATATATATATGATTTGAAAGTATATAAAGTTAATTGAAATTGTAAGAAATTAATTCAGTATTTTTAAGAATAGTTTCCCATTATGCCCATGGTGGGAAATATTAACAAATATTGAAATAATTGATATTATATGTATACTTGATGAAACTTTTGATTAATTGAATAATTGAAGTGAAAATGATAAGAAAGAGTGGAAGTGGCTTTGAAAAGGGTCTACGGTCACTGACTGGACTGTGTATACTCATTTTGTGAAATAAGTATATAATGAGAATTTTTTCCTAATTGATCAGAATAGTAATCGATTAGGGTATTGAAATGATAATGAAGTGATTGAAGCGAAAATTAAACGTAAAAGTAAATAATAGTGAGACAAGTGAAAATGTTAAAAAGTGTTTTTTAAAGTGAATTGAGGAAGTACTTGCCCTTAGTAGTGTCTGGTAGTTAATCTAGTTCAGGATATAATGGCTAGCCATAGGGGAACTGTACTGTACTGATGTGGAGCATAACGCCTCCACTGAAAAGTGAAAATTGAAAACTTAAAAGTGATAAAAGTGACAAAGCAAAAAAGTGTTCAGTCATACTGCTGAGTGATCCTTCGGGGTCATTTTTTACTGTTGTGGACTAAGATATCCACACCCTATTTATCTGGTTCACGGATTTCTACAGGAGTGATACTGGGGGCATAATGGTAATTAAAGTGTTCAAGTAAAATGATAATAAAAAAAGACAATGTAAAATATTTTTGAAATGCGAAAAGTAATATGAAAATGAGTGTTTAAAAATAAAATGACTTAATTGAAAAGAAATAAAAAGTTTAGGGTAAAAAGGTAATTTACCCAAAATGATAACCTAAATGGGTAATAATAGTAAAACGATTTGAAAATGTAAAGTATAGTGAAAATGACTAATTAAGTGAAAAAGGACCTAAATGAAAAAAGATAAAAAGTTTATGGACTAAAGCATAATTTATCGCAAAAATAATTAGTCATAAGACTAATTGGTAAATTACAAGTTAAAAAGTGAATAAAGGTGTAAATATAGTTAATAAATGACAAAATTATAATTAATCGTTAAAAGGACTATATTAAAATTTGACAAAAGTTTAGGGGCAAAATTGTAATTGAGTGTAAAAGTAAGTTATTAAATGACATGTAAATGAAAAGTGAAATTAAAATGACACATATACAAAGAATGTGAAATTCAGGGACCAAAATGTAATTTGACATTGAAATACTAAAGTAAGGACTAATATGTAATTTAGAAGCCAAATAATGGATTCAAATGAAAAGAGAAATGAATTAGTGACAAATCGTAATTATGGGGTAAAAATGATAACTTTGTAAGTAATTGAAAGATTAGGGACCAAAGTGAAATTTTACCATATTTATGGTACCTATTAGAATAAAATGAAAAGTGAAGAGATAATAACGTGTAAAAATGTGAAACAAATGAAAGATGCCTCAAAATAATTAAATGGTTATTGAAGGGTAAAATTATAAATAAAGTGTAAAAGAAGTAATTAAGTTAAATAATAAGGTTTAATGAATGGAAATAACCCTATAGAACGATTAATTGACCTAATTACAATGTAACGACATAATAGAGACTAATATGAGAATGAACATGAAAACGTAAATTTCATGTCAAATGAAAGTTTAGATTTAAATGAGTTACTTAAATGAGATTTAGGAATTTGTCAAAGTGAAATGCATTAGAAAAATGTAGGAAGTGAAATGAAGTGAATGAAGTGAGTGTATTAAGAGAAATGTATTATAGTGCAAAATGTATCAATTAAGGTAAATGAAGTGAGAGGACTAAAATGTAGAGATTTAAAAGTAAAGGAGTAGAATGAGTATTTATAGAAACTGAGGTTAGAGTGCAATAAAAATAAGAAAAGTTAAATTATAAAATAAGATAAGTAAAAAAATGCTAGAGTAGAGGTTAAAATAGTAATAAGTCGAGAAGTAAATTATGAAACTTAAGAAGGATGAAGGACTAGATAATAAGACATTGATAAGCCTGAATATGAGGACCAACGTGTATGCATGTATGTATGTGTCTAAGCTAGATTTGGAAATTTTTAGATTCGTAATCACCACTTGGCATTTTTAATGCTCAGCACGTAGTTTGTCTGACTGCGTACCGATACCAAGTGAGACGTCTGAGGAGTAGGCGTGCTATTAGCTTTGAGCTCAAAGTGGCCCTCTAAATTGAAGAGAAGAATAATATGTATAATGTTTATCTTTGTTAGTGGCATGTATATGTAAGGGTTTAGAATTGATGACATACCATGTATTGTAAATTTTGTTTACAATGGCTCGATGAATGTAATGGGTGGACTGTATTGTTATAGAGTGCAATTGGATGATGTGACATGTTAATTGATAGTAAAAGAATTTTTTTTTTTTTACCGATTTTGCAATAGTGATTGATTAGACAGTAGTCTGGTAACATCTGATATCCGTACCAGTTACGGATAGCGGGTGTTACCTTAATTTCTCAATTTTTCTAGATTTGAAGGTGTCAAGCTCCTATTGGTTAGCTCTACAAAATTTCAACTTCGTCCTTCTAGCCTTCATGATTCACATATTAGCATACCTTTAATCATTAATTCACACCTTGGCCCACCAATGAATTTCATTTATTCATTTATATCATAATTTAGCAATTTACCAAATTACCGTACTTGATGAATCTTTTGATTTAATGACGGTTACATCCTTTCAAAACTTTCGCCGCCAATTCAAACATTTTTTGTTTCCATTCCACCCTAAACATGGCCTATTACTGCTAGGGTGCATTTTGGATCCTTACATAGACGAACATAGAATATTCACTGACTTTTGCCTGCTATCTTTATAGTCATCACATGGTGTACAAGAGATACTAATATTTAGTATCAGGAAGAGGTACCTATTGGGTAACAACAAGAGAGGCATCAGCCTCAAGTGCTAATTTTAGCCAAGAGTGCCGGAGCACACATTAAGATGCAAAAGAGACAATGTTCTCATATTCAAGAGACATTGCAGTGTCACAAGAGCAGCTGCCAAACCTTAACGGACAAGACCACTTGCCCATAACCATGACTCTAGTAGGCTTCACTTACATGACCCAGACATATCCAACCATTAATAAGAGTCACACTATATAGACAAGCACAAGTGCATGCACAAGTACGTTTTCACGCTTATTCTGTTCAGATCATAGGGTACAGTATACATTCTAAAAAAAATAACAATTCACTTAATTCAAAAGTCACATTTTTGTGACAAACATTCACAAGGCATATAAATAGTAATGAAGAGCCGCATTATGGTGACCAACATAAGTAAAATTATGTACATTTACTGTAACAGCCCGAAAACCACCCTAGTAGCATTAAGTGTGATTAGTGTAATGAAATGAGAATTAATTCGAATTTACAGATTTGGTTTAAATTAAGAATGAGAATTTTAGGGACTTAATTGCATAAAAATTAAGTAGTATTGTGACCAAAGTGTAATTGTGTGTGATTAGTGTAAGTGGAAGTTTAATTAAGCTAAGTGGTGATTAATTATGTTAATGAAAAGTTAGTGGGAATCCAAGTGTCTTAATCTAGAGTTGCCACCTAACTTTGGGGTAATGCATGGTTGACACCTTGCATTTGACATGCATATTTATAGTATGTGTTAGTGGCAAAATCTGTCCTTTGTGTCTTTTCTTTGGTTCGGCCCTCTCTCTATTTCTGCTCCTTCTTCCTTTTCTTCTTCATTTCATTTTGGTCTCTTCTCATAGTTCCTTAGAGCTAGAGTTGCATGGTTGAAGGGATCAAGTGTTAAGTTAGAAAGGTAAATTTAAGTTAAGTGTTCTTCGTCTCTTTCTTTTTCTTGATTTGGACTTCAGTTTTGATGTTAATCCTACTTTGAATATGTGCATGTGTATGTGGCTGAAAGTTGGAGAAGCTAGTAGGAAAGCCAAGGCTAAAGAGAAGATCATCTAGTTGTGAAGTGAAGGAGTGCTTCAAGAGGTTTGGGATTCTACTTGGAATTTATGTACACTTGCATGTGTGGTTTGTTTTGGGAAATTGTGGGATTTGAAGGGTTCAAGGGCTCTTCTACGGGCGCGACAGAACGCTCCATTTAGCGACTATTGCTGAATTGTGCTCTATCGCGAGTGTGATAATGGGTGCGAGAGCGACAATAGCATTTGTGCCGTTCTGTTGCGTGCTCGAGCTATGCTGCGAGTGCGACATAAGTGAAATTCCTGCTCTGTCGCGGACACAACAAGGGTCGCGAGCGCGACATAGCCAGAGTTTTCAAATGCGAATCTTTTATTTTTAATTCTTCTGAATTATATTATGCTACTTATAATTTTTATGTGTAAATGATTAATAAGTGTATTATACATGAGAACATTGATGTTATATGAATGACTATATTTTAAATAACATGATGCGAGGTTGTTCTATGTGATGACTTGTACCATGATGTTGCTTTAGGGAACTGCATGAGTACCTTACTATGCGAACGGACAATACTATGTGAATGAATAATATTATGGCAATGACATTTATTATGCAAATGAATAATACTTGGTGAATAAATATATGTTAAGTGAATTAATCGTTAAGCATGTAATCAAGTTGTGGATAGATAAGCATGCTTATAAACGGTTAGTGATTCATAGCTGCCAGTGTGACACCGACGGGTGTCTAGTGTTTGATACCGACGGGTATCCAGCGATTTAGTGATAATATATTATTAGTGTACCCGTATCCACTTCTATATGATTCAGGCTATCTATATGGAATTAATAGTATATAGTAACGACAATAATGTGTACATGTGCGTATAACAAGTTAGTGCTTATTTTGACTAGTGGTAGTGATAGTGAGGCCATATTGAGTGACATTATTGTTATGATACATGGTAATGTTAGCTATATGTATTGATGACATTGAAGCCTTCTGCTGGCATTGTGAATTGATTATTGTTACTTTAAAATATGGATTATTGAATGTTGGCATGTTAGCGAACTAAGGAATGGATTGCTAAATCATGGTGTTCTTTATGATTAAAGCATGTTATATTGTTTTGTATTAATATATGAATGCTTGTATTAGTATTGCTTTTTTTATATCCCCACTAAACGTTATCACTTAGCACGGGTGTTTGTCTCCCGTGTAGGTTTGTAGCTTGGAGTTCATCATTTTGGAAGGAGTTACTGCAGGCCACTATGGGAGCTTGAAGTCCTCTAGCTAGGTTGTGTTTGTTTTGACATTGTATATGTTGAGCTCCATTTTTTTATAACATAGCATACCAATGTAATATGAAATTTTGTATTGTAATATGTAAGGTATATGGACTAATGATAGTGACAGTGTTAATGGTTGTTTTAATAGTGATTGAGTATTGTTTAGCATTGTGTAGCGTCCCTATATCCTTCCAAGTGGTATTAAGGTGTTACATACACACTTTCCAAACATTTTTCAACAATTAAGAGTTCTACTGTAATAACAAGCAAAATGCTTATATACAAATAAGTCTTCACACTTCTTTTATTGCCCTGCTTTCTAACATAATGAACCATAATAGGTTCGTATACAAATACAGATATTTGTTAAAAATTTACATACCCACTTTGTGTACTTGATTTTACACGACTATCCATACGTGTATATTTACACACATGCTTAATGAATTCCAAGTAATACTAGGTTAAAAACATTAAATGCGAGCTTATTACATCAAGGGTGAGCAATGCTCATGTCCACACTCGTATGTTTTTCATGTATATTTCACTAAAATTATCACCTTATATCATTTAACATGTTTAATTATCTATCCATATACTTGGTTTTCTAAGCAGGCTTTCAATCACACCAAGCTATAATAATTCATAGCAGGCTCGTATATGACTATATACAAATAGATAATAATTACATGTAATTCTAAGCATTTGTCGGATAATATATGTCATTTATAACATTCATATATTCATAATACTCACATGTGCAATATCATACATTCAGATACTCCACACATATATATATTTATTACAAGCTCATAAAAATATGTTGGACAAGTTTCAGGAAATTCCGGTGAAGTTCAGGTTCAAACCTGTGAGAAAAAACTCACTTATTAAGCCAAAAACAGGGGTCACATGGCTGTCAGACATTCTTGAACACCATGTGGGTTAATTGTTAGGAAAAAATTGAGTTCCAGTAGTTGTTTACATGGTAGTTAGGGTAGTTACAAGATGGTTAGGAATGCATGACAACTATGTACCTTGTTTTATTACCTTCTGAAATAGGGCAGATTCAAAGTTCGATTTTGCACAAAGTTTTTCACCTAGCTAGAGGAATTTATAGGCAAACATGTCTCCAAACAATTGTTAAACTATGTCTTAAGTTTATTTTGGTACAAAAATCACCTAATTTAGAGATCAAACCTAAAAGTTATGCCCTTAGGAACACCAACTGCTCTCATTACACAGGCAGAATCAGGTTTGTATTTTCAATCAAATTTTCAAAGGTCTTGTATGAAGAACTAGTTTTGGTGTCTTCATAAAATTTAAAGGTCTATCTCTTAAGTTTCATCTTTAACTAGAATCACTTCAACTGGAGATCTATTAAACCCAATTAATGATGATCAAAGAAGACAATTTAGATGATGAAGAAATAATGATTATGAAACTTGATTCCATCTTTTTAGTATAATATTATAAGCAAGACAAATTGGAATAATGTTCTAATCCACTCTCTTGACATGAACAAGAGTGCTTAAAACATGCAATTACAATGTTGATCGGTGTTCGGCAAGTGTACCGAATCGACAAGTAATAAAGTGGGGTATAGTTAAGACCCCGAGTTATCGTACCCAAGGGAAAAAGAATTGTTACGTTAAATATCTATAGATGAGTGAATAAGAGATGTCCCCGGTTTGTTTGGTGGAGAAAACTAAGCTAAGCAAGAAAATTAATTAACAATTAAAAATAGAAGTGTTCATCAAGAAATTACTCAAGGATGAAATTAAATGCTTAGGAAATTCTATCCTCATAAATGTAATTGGAAATTGGTAAAACAATATAAACATGAAATTCTGGACAACCCAACTAAACCCAAGCGTCCCATTCCAGAGCAAGCTACTCTAATTGCATAACGTCCCATTCCGGAGCAAGCCACACAACTAGCCTAAGCGCGGGTCTAAAGTCCTAGATTCGGTTTGCTTTCCCATTCCGGAGCCAAACAACCCAAAACCCATCTATTCCTCACATCCAACTCTAGTCTTAAACCATAAAATCCTGCACTTTTAGATTCCCATTCCGGAGCAGTCCAAAAGACACAGCAAGAATGATAAAAACTGAGTATAAATAAATTATAACACAAATCAGATTTGAAATCAATTATCATTCCGGACTAAATCATGATCAAACCTAATAATCATTATAATTGCAGAAAAATATAACAAGAGAAATAAAAGAAACCATGAAAATATTTATTAAATCCAAATATCCAAATACAAAATATGATTCAAGAACTTCTAAGCATGAATAACTACTCCACATCAAGAATATAAACATAAAATATTAAAAATTAAAGTTTAGAATACACCCTTGAAGGAAGAGAAAATAGATCTTGAAGTTCTTGTTCACCCACCTTGCGAATCTCCTTGAATCCCCAAAAATATAAATTTAAACTGAAAATAATCTAAATTAATTAAGAACAAAATTGCAATTTAAAATTAAATCTATCTAAAACAGAATTTTACAATGAAAATTAAAACCTAAAATAAAATAAAAGACTGCTGGAAAACTAAGGAAAAAATAAAAAAATCTAAATCTAATACTCCTTCCTCCTGGTGATGAAGCGGCGTTATTTTTAATATCTGAAGAAAAGCACAGTTGTGCTTTGAGAAGCACAACTGTGTTTTTAGCTAGGGCGTCGTGTGATCCATGCGACCCAGCTATGTTTCACGCAAAAACACAGCTATGCTGTGGGTGAGGCTGTGCGCGTTGTCGCTCCGTGCGCGCGCGCCTCCTGCTGCGGAACACAGCTGTGCTTTGCGAGGAAGCACAGCTGTGTCATCGGTTGTCCTCGCTGATGCGTGCTCCATTCAAAAGCACAGCAGTGCTTTGTAAAAGCACGGCTGTGCTTTAGGCAAAATCTGCCTTCCTTCCACAATTGCTTCTAAAATCAATTCCTAACCTCCCAAAAATTATTAAAAATTACAAAAACATTATAAATTAATAAAAAGACAAAAACTAACTAATTAACATTAAAATTAACTAAATAAAACACATAATTATGCCAAGAATTAATCTAAAATATTAGTATAATTGCAACTTATCAACTACCCCAAACT
The DNA here is from genome assembly GCA_947683425.1 of Excoecaria cochinchinensis. Classification (NCBI taxonomy): domain Eukaryota; kingdom Viridiplantae; phylum Streptophyta; class Magnoliopsida; order Malpighiales; family Euphorbiaceae; genus Excoecaria; species Excoecaria cochinchinensis. The sequence continues at coordinate 24,790,145 of CANTUQ010000092.1, read as the reverse complement.
CAAATCTTTACTCGTCCTCGAGTAAACTGAATAAACCACATTCTCAATCATTTCAATCTCAACCATAGAAAATAAGGAGTCATTCTCAATTAAGGAACAAGAAAATAGGCTTGCAAATACCAATGCTCACTAAATAACAAATAAACACAAGAACATACCAAGCAATTTCTCTGTGTGTGTGTGCAAAAGGCCAAAACAGAATTTTTATCATTTAAAAACAAAACTCGAATGCATGAATGCACTCATGGCTTTTCACTCAAAGCTCAAGAAATACCATATGCCTCTTCTTGCGTACCAAACCTTACTAGAAGGTCATCTCCACTAAATAGGACAAGACAAAACAAAGAATCAAGAGGTCTTACATTTTGGTTGTGATGTTAGGCTTAGGTAAATTAGCTAACAAAGAAAGATCAAGTCACTAGAGAAAAATGGCCACTACCTAAACAAAACCACAACCACCCAACTAGATTAGTGAAAATTCCCAACTCAATTACATACCATCAAAATAAAATTGGTCTTAAAGACACCTTAGCTCATCAACTCAGCTCACAATAATAAATGCCACATAATATTCAACACTGATCTTCACAAGGCACTAGTTCAAGTCTTACTAAATTTTGTACCCCAAACTCACATTTTGCTCAATTAGCTAGGAAAAACTTGCAATGCTTCTTCCTTTTCAAATTTTTTTTTATGATTTTTTTTTTTTTTTAAAGAAGCATAAAAAACCAACTAGCCACTAACAATTAATGAAGCACTTAATAAATCCAAAAATATCAACAAGAACTAAAATTGAGCTCTAATTTTCAAAAGACCAATAAACCAAATAAATCACATTCCTCTTTGTCAACCCCAAACTCATATCTTTAAATGGCCTCAACTCTCCATTACACACACCAATCAATTCTCAAATAGAAATTTACATCAAAAATTGACAAAAACTAAACTCCTTTTTACCCAAAATACAAACCCAACCTTACTAGAGTGGCCACTCTTCAAAGGGGAGGCAAAAATCATTTAAGGCTAAAGGTAGTTTCAATATGTGTAACAATAAAACAAGCACGCATTCAGCATACTAAATAATAGGCTCAACGAGCTAACAAGAGACTATGAAGTCAAGGTATCAAGGTAGGAAAAGTCATTTAAAAGAGCTATACAAAGAAGGGTTGCCTAAATCATTTTCTAAGTTATGTCTCATCCGAGGGTCGCTTCGATGGGTAATCAGAAAGGTTCTAGTGCTCTTAGTGAGTTTTCATCTAATTCCCTAATTGCATCTAGATTTTTCTCAATTTTTAAAAACAGGCCCAAAGTGCTCAAAATTTAGAAATTGCAAGGTATAATCAAGGTTTACATGTAGTCTAGCAAATAAAGATACAACAGGACTATTTCTCACTCAACTTAAAATTGAAGAAAACAGAAATTTCTAAAACTAAGATCAAAATTATTCATAATTGAGAACCACTAGGACGAAATAAAAATTTAAATCGAAGGAAAATCAAAAAGAAACAACCATAAAAATATTCAGATACAAACTTGGCACAAACACGCCACAAACAAAGCAAAACTAACTAAAAACCAATCAAACACAACAAACTAAAAAAAACACATACAAAACAAAACTGGTTTTGGTTTGAACAATATGAAATGGTACTCCACCCCAAACTCGAAATGTTGCACTGTCCTCAGTGCAAAAAAATGAAGTACACAAATAAATTTTTCAAAAATTTTCCCTTACTGTGCAAAAAGTTCATTGCAATATGAAAATTGTTGCAATCATCTCAGAACGGCAAACATAAAACAATTACTGTGTAAAACTAAAAACCATACAAAATTCCTACATGCCACCTGTACAAAAACAAAGAAACTCAAAACCTGTGCAAAAATCCAATAATCTCTATGCAAAATGAAATATTCTGAATTATGTGATATTCACAGCCAACACAAATAAAATATCTATCCTATCACACGGCATTGGCTCAGCCACACAATTTCAAAATATAACAAAGTAAATAGAAATAACATTATGCCTTACTACATTAATTTCATTAACTACAAAATAAATAGATTACAAAATCTGTTATGAAAGAATCACTTCCTGAAAGATATACAATATATCAATGTGGTGGTCGTCTCGAATGTGGAGGAAATACAGTGGAAACAGGTGTAAAAAATCCGCGAATCTCACTGCTCAACCTGTCCAACTGTGTCATAATTTGGTGCTGAAACCCTCCAAAAAATGTGTCTCACTGCTCAGCTCCCAGGACCATGTCTCGGCGTACCTGCTCTATATGAGTCTCAATGGAAAACAAACGCTCCTAAGCTCTCTGCACTGACAGGTCCATGCCAGATATCAATTGGTCACTCTGAGAGGTAGCTGCCCTAACCTCCGCCAATCCTCTGCTCAACTCATCCAATCTATCCCAAACCCTCTCCTGGAAAGCTGTCTGCTCTCTCCTCAACTCACTAAAAGAAGTCTGAAGCATGCTGATAGAAGTCGCAAACTGCGTCATCGATGTTGTCATAGACTGAATCTCAAATATCAAAGTCTGGACCAAAGAAGCATCTAGATGTGGAGCTGAGGGTGGAGGGGCTGTGGAAGAAGATGGCTCATTATGCCCCTGAGCATAGCGACTCATATCTGGAGGGGAGAATGGTATGTCAATCCGCGGCCTCACCCTCCTACTGGACGTACTAGCTGTCGCTCTCTGTGGCGGAGGTGGTGGTGGAGCATCAACATCATGATCAGCTGGTGGGTGGGCATCATCAGAATCGCCCTCTCCATCATCACCCAAGTCATGGGCCTCCAACTCCTCCGCTCTCCTCAGTTTATATCCACTCTCGGAAGATGGATCCTCTATAGCTATCCTACATCTGAGTACTACCTCTTCATCAATCAAATAAGATGATGTCAAGTGTCGTCCTATATCAGCAGTAGGCAGATGTAGGGCTCTCATGATTATGGTGATCAACCCACCAATCCCAATCCTCTTCCCTGAGGTGGCTGTAGCTCTCTTCAGTTGCTTACACAACAAGGGTACGGCATTGACTCTGATACCAATCTCCACAGCATAAAGGAAAAATAAATCTGGTGTAGTCACATTGCTTGGACACCCTGGTCGCATGAACACTGAAGATGTCATCACTCTATGTAGGTACTGATAGACTGGAGAGCGGAGTTTTGTCGACTTGGTGTTTCTTGCCTGAAAGTCCATACTGTGCTTCCCAATAATTACCCAATGTGCAGCTGATTCACCAACTATTTGCACCTCTCCATCCACCGGCAATCTCAAATATGTAGCTAAGTCTGAAATCGAAAGATAAGAGGGAATATTGCGCACTCTAAACTGAATGGTATTCCTATCATCCTTAGATAACCTTGGAGAGTAATGAAAAGTACTAAGGAACTCCAATGTTATCTCAGGATAAGTTGGACCATTCAGAGAAAAGAACTCCTCCCATCCAATGTTCCTCAGCAGAGTTAATACCCTCTCTTGAATGCCCAGGTCAATGAGTGTCTTCATACTCATAAACCTACTAGAGATAATGATCTTTGCAGCCAGCTTGTTGAACAATGTGCGCTGTGCTGGAGTCAACCAATCAAGAGGCTGAATAGGCTCTGAAGGTTGCTCATCTCTGTTGCGAACCATGGTTCCTGAAAAAGAAAGTATAAACTTTGTTCAAACATTATTGGTTTCATTAAGCGCATATAACATCTATAATTAAATTGGAAGAATAATATCAAAACTCACCAAAACTTCACAACGGAAATTTGCAAAATAAATACACTTTCTAGCTAATGATGATGCAAAAATTGAAACATTAAGCATAAGGCAAATGTATAAACATATTGAAGTACAAAATCTATGCACAAAATAGTAAAAATTGGAAGATTGCACAAAGTAGAATTTAAAAAAATTAAAGATGAAAAGCACAAGGTGGAGAATAAAAATAAGCACAAGTAATTAACCCCTAAAGTGTATATGCCAAAAATTAATCTAAATGCAATTTAATGAAAACTAAAAAGAGAAATGCAAAGTTTGCATAATCGATGCTCTATTCATAGCAAATATATGTAGGAAGGATTCAAAGTTGCATGTAAATAAAAATGTAACAAATTGGCATCCAAAATAACTCATCCTAATCCCATCAAGTCGGGAACTAGCAAACATGCATTTGCCTCAAGACAATCCAGCACAATATCAATTGCATCTAAATTAAAAAACTAAAGGCAGCAGCAAATGCTTCTAAAACAAAATAAATGCCAAGCGTAATCTCAAGCAATTTGAATTTAATTTGCAAAATATTTCTTTCCATATTCATACCATGCATCATGCCCAAATTATCTCAAAACACTTAATTCAGAATTTTGAAGTCCTAACTCCCCATTTCCAGTAGCTATATTTCAAGGAAAAACGCAAAATATACCCCCATCTAACACAATAAGTACTGAGTTCAAATTCAATTCAAATGGCATCCATCAACTCAACACTGCTATAATAGCAATTTAAACACAAACACATATATGAAATCAGGCTCAAAATGTGATGCTCAGTGTATAAAATGTTAAGATAAAGCTCAGCAGTTAAAAACTCCAAATCAGCAGTGAATAAACAACCTGATTTATGAAAAAATTGAATTTGAAAATAACCTCAACAGATTATAATGATAGAGCTAGGTAGAAAAATAAACAATTATGTTGCATTTTCACGTTACAAGTCTCAAATCTGACATGAATTTCTCATTTAGACATTTCATCAAGCATCTGGTGAGCAGAGTTAACAAACTAAATTTTTAGCACAACTTTCTCATCCTACACACCCATTAGCAAGAGAAGAAACACCTCTCAATTCACAATGTCAAATAACAACATAAATTTTTGATTGAAGCTCAGTGCACAAAGGAGCAGAAAAAGAACAAAAAAATTTGAATGGACAGAGTGGGAATAAAGCGTACCTGGAATCTGTAGAAATTAGCTAACTGACTTAAAAATTTTGGAAGATAAATAATGGAAGAGAGCTCTTAATTCTTAACCCCAAAAATCTGGAATTTTTGCAGAAATTATGGGGAAGATCATAATCGGCAAAGAATAATAGAAAAACAGAAATACGATGAAAGGAATTCCAATTAGCTCTATGAAAATGCATAAAGTAAAAATTACCTGAGATGAGCTTGGGTTTCAAAAGGAGATCAAAGAGAAGATTGAGAGAAAATTTTAATTTTGAAGAACAGGGGGAACAGAGGTGAAGGAAAAAGAAAAGAGCAGCAAAAATAAATACAGGCGTGTTTTAAGAGGGCTATGCGAAAAGCACAGCTGTGCTTTTGAAAGAAACACAGCCTTGTTTTACACAGCGCTCTGTTTTGGCGTTCTTTTAAATGAAACCACAGCTGTGCTTTCGCACTTTACCTGATGCTACTGCCCTGATGAAATATATCTCACGGTGACAATAATTTTAATTGTCACCGTGAGATAATTGGTAAATTGCTACTGTCCCTGTAGCTCCAATTTTCACTTCTTGCTGCTCATTTGAAATTCCATTACTTCTCCTCTGTTAATTTCCAAAACAATAAAACAAATCAAAACCAAATAAAACCAAAAATTAAAAATCAACAAATTAAACATTGAAAATAACAAGTTAACTTTCTAACACACCAAAAATTTAAAGAAAATTATAAAGACTCAAAAATAAACAATTAAAAATTAAAAACATAAAACACAAAAAGACGTATAAATGACATATAATTAAATAGAAAGGGTTAAGCAAAAAGTTCTGGTTTAATGAGTCCCAGCTCGACTCATGTTACTCTCGGGTGGACGAGCTTGTGAACCAAATAATGGTCTTTCCGGTTTTTGCTCCTCACTTTCCCCCATCAGTAAGAGAAAATCATCAAAAGCCACCAAGGTGGGAAATTCCATGTCTTCGATGAAGTACGACTCCACCTTGGGTTCACTATAAACGAACTCCACCGGCTCTTCAAGCCTAAATAAATCCTTCAAATGGACTGAATCCTGTGCTTCCATTTGAGAATCGCACAACTCTTGCTCCTTTGGTGTACTATACTGCACAAAAAAACTGAAATTAGTTTCCAAATAAACACAAGATTTGTCTTCAACAATAATTGGTTCCTTTTCTTTTTCATGCAACCCATCCTCAAAAATTTCAACATTCTCGTTAATCTCTATAGGTGCATGACTCAATTCACCATCATCTTTTTTATCACCCGAAGAGACAATTAAAAGTTCCAACTTGGATTCCAAATTTTAGATCTCTAATGCTTGACTTCTTAATAAATCCCCTTGAGACTTGATCCTCTCCTCTTGAAAGTTGATTGTAGCCTACAACTCCCCCCTTTCTGCTTGGTATTCCTTCTCTCTACAATAAATGTAGTTTGAAAAACGTTCGATATGGGCAAAGTGAGACTCTTGTGATACACATGAAGAGTGAGGATCTTCAAAAGACGGTGAATAGGTGACTGGTGAAGTTGAATACAATTGTCGTAACTCTTGCATCTCCCTCATCATATCATTCACTTGAGCTCGCAAAAAGACCAACTCATAATCTTGAACACTATCTTGCATCATTTTGAAAATACCTCAAAATTTTCCTGCAAAGATAAACACCAAATTAAAACAAAAAGAAAAATAAAAACCTCAAACTAACTCAACTAAAGATATAAAACAAACAACACCGTTTTCCCCGGCAACGGCTCCAAAAACTTGATCGGTGTTCGGCAAGTGTACCGAAACGACAAGTAATAAAGTGCGGTACAATTAAGACCCCGAGTTATCGTACCCAAGGGAAAAAGGATTGTTACGTTAAATATCTATAGATGAGTGAATAAGAGATGTCCCCGGTTTATTTGGTGGAGAAAACTAAGCTAAGCAAGAAAATTAATTAAAAATTAAAAATAGAAGTATACATCAAGAAATTACTCAAGAATGAAATTAAATGCTTAGGAAATTCTATCCTTATAAATGTAATTGGAAATTGGTAAAACAATATAAACATGAAATTCTGGACAACCCAACTAAACCCAAGCGTCCCATTCCGGAGCAAGCTACTCTAATTGCATAACATCCCATTCCGGAGAAAGCCACACAACTAGCCTAAGCGCGGGTCTAAAGTCCTAGATTCTATTTGCTTTCCCATTCCGGAGCCAAACAACTCAAAACCCATCTATTCCTCACATCCCACTCTAGTCTTAAACCATAAAATCCTGCACTTTTAGATTCCCATTTCGGAGCAGTCCAAAAGACACAGCAAGAATGATAAAAACTAAGTATAAATAAATTATAACAAAAATCAGATTTGAAATCAATTATCATTCCGGACTAAATCATGATCAAACCTAATAATCATTATAATTGTAGAAAAATATAACAAGAGAAATAAAAGAAACCATGAAAATATTTATTAAATCCAAATATCCAAATACAAAATATGATTCAAGAACTTCTAAGCATGAATAACTACTCCAACATCAAGAATATAAACATAAAATATTAAAAATTAAAGTTTAGAATACACCCTTGAAGGAAGAGAAAATAGATCTTGAAGTTCTTGTTCACCCACCTTGCGAATCTCCTTGAATCCCCAAAAATATAAATTTAAACTAAAAATAATCTAAATTAATTAAGAACAAAATTGCAATTTAAAATTAAATCTATTTAAAACAGAATTTTACAATGAAAATTAAAACCTAAAATAAAATAAAAGACTGCTGGAAAACTAAGGAAAAAATAAAAAAATCTAAATCTAATACTCCTTCCTCTTGGTGATGAAGAGGCGTTATTTTTAATGTCTGAAGAAAAGCACAGCTATGCTTTGAGAAGCACAACTGTGTTTTTGGCTAGGGCGTCGTGTGATCCTTGCGACCCAGCTATGTTTCACGCAGAAACACAGCTGTGCTGTGGGCGAGGCTGTGCGCGTTGTCGCTCCGTGCACGCGCGCCTCCTGTTGCGGAACACAACTGTGATTTGCGAGGAAGCACAACTGTGTCGTCGGTTGTCCTCACTGATGCACGCTCCATTCGAAAGCACAGCTGTGCTTTAGGCAAAATCTGCCTTCCTTCCACAATTGCTTCTAAAATCAATTCCTAACCTCCAATTTAGCTCCGGATTAAAACAAAACACCTGAAAACATCCCAAAAATTATTAAAAATTATAAAAATATTATAAATTAATAAAAAGACAAAAACTAACTAATTAACATTAAAATTAACTAAATAAAACACATAATTATGCCAATAATTGATCTAAAATATTAGTATAATTGCAACTTATCAAATGTTAATCCTTAATTCTCATTAATGAACTAGTTAATTCCAATCACATATTCTAAGATTAGTTACCAATTTATAGCAATTATCTTAACATACTAATCTTTTAAGCAATGTTTTGATAATGAGTTTCTATTAGTTATAAGACAAAGTATATCTCTCGACTACACTTTAACTTATAATAATAATTAAATACTGTTAATACTTGCTGCCACCCAACAGCTGCACTACCATTACCATGAGCAGCAGATGCGGACTCCTCCTCATCATCATCCGAAGAATCCTCATTTCCAGTAGCGGTAGAAGTGGAAGGACCCTTGCCCTTGTTTAAACTAGTGCTTTTTAGCTAAAAATCATGTGAAACAAACTTTGGAGGCCAACCGCCTCTTGTCAAAACATTAGCATTTCGCAAGTACTGAGCATCTAGTAGTGTAACACTATCATTTACACCCATTTGAAAATTATGCAAATCTCCAAAATAACCTAAGAAAATGCCAGTCACCATGTGACTCATCCCTAGAGTTTTACTTTTTGCAATTGAAGCATGATAGCGACAATCAAAAATAAAATCAATAGATCATGGTGTCTTTTTAGATTATATAAGGTCTAAAACAAATAAATCCTTAGTTTGAACTTTGTTACTTTCCACTCACCTAAATAAAGCATGACATATATATTTATATAATAACAACAACACATCATCTTTAATTTGGCGATTTGTGAAATTTTTATTGTTAAATACATCCAAACCAGTTAATTTCTTCCAGACCAAAGTAGGATTAAAAGTGTGAAAATCAAAGCGTTTACCATTCAAGGAAAACCAAACCACTCATGCATTTCAACAAATCCAAATACATATTCTTTTCCTTGGTGCCTAAATTTGAAAGCAATTTTTCTCTTGTCTATATATTCAAGGGTACAAAAAATTCAACAGCTCACTCCTTTCTAATAGGCAAATTGAGATGCACAAATTTACCCCAATGCATATATTTCAAGTATTTTTCAAATTGCTCAGTTATGCCTAAGTCATTTAACAAAGGAAAATGCAAATGCCACATACCTACATATGTTTTCTTATCAAAATACACAAATTTCTCACCTTTTTCCTCTATATAAATGGGAAAGGGGAAATCGTACTTGAATCGGAGAGACATCGAGTCAGGGGCTTAGGCACTAGACTCTCTAGTTGCCTGCTTCCCTTTTTCTTTGTTGGCCACCCATTTAGTACGAACCATCTTGAAGATCTCAGCCACACCGACATCAATCCAAAGCAAGATCAAAAAGAAAGAATTGAAACCAGAACAAAACCCAAAAATAATGAAGAAAAATCAAAAAGAACTCAAGGAAAAAGAAAAACATTGAGAGAAAACCAAAAGAGAAGGACAGAAAATAGGGTGAAAAGGGTAAATTAGGGCTCAAAAACTATTTATAGGAGGTTTTGAAATCAGTTCCAACAGTTAAAATTTCAAAAAATTTTGAAATCCCGCCTGTTGTCGCCAGCTCACGACAATGTCGCGCTCGCAACAGAAAGAAATTCAGTTTCCTGTCGCGCTCGCGATAACTATCGCAATTGTGACAGAAGCTAAAGCCTTGCCTTCCACCGTGCTCGCGACGTATATCGCGCTCGTAATGCCCACAAACTTCCTTCCTCTATCGCGCTCGCGACGACTATCGCGCTCGTGACAGAGGGGAAAAACTCAACAAAAATTTTCTTTTTAAGAAGACACTCAATATTTGAACTATACTACTAAACTTACTTACTAATTGTACCTGTAAAACAAAAATACCCTTTGTTAGCATACAAAAACAACTCAAAAATAATACAATAACTACAAAAATAAAAAGAATGTGTAAATAACCTTAACCCAATCTTAGAGAGATACTTGAAACCTCTCTACCATGGAAAGTTCCATCTAAATATATCTTACACCTTTGACCATTGGCCTTAAACACTTCTCCTATATCTTTTTTGAGTTCCAAATAACTAAGGTCAAATACTTGTTTTACCCAAAAGGTCCACTCCACCTAGACCTTAATTTTCCAGGAAATAATTTTAATCTTGAATTAAATAAAAGAACTTTGTTTCCCACCTTGAAACTTTTATATCTTATGTGAGCATCATGCCACTTCTTTGCTCTTTCCTTGTAAATTCTTGCATTTTCATAAGACATGAGATGTAATTTGATAGGTGTCTAATTAATGTATTATTTAGTATATGTTTTGTGTAAGTTTAAGGAGTTAAAGTATGAAAATCTATTTATCTTTCATATTATTTGTCCGGTATACTTTTTTTAGGTATTTTTATGTGTGTAGGATGATTTAGGTGAAAAAGAGAAGAAAAGAACAGACACGGGAAGACCAAGGATATGCACGACTCGTGAAGTGGGGTTAAGAGTCGTGAAGTGAAGATGTGTACGAAGGAAGAGCTGTTGAAGAAGAAAAGGGTGAAAATAGACTGCCGATGCATGACTCGTGAAAAGGGATTACGAGTCGTGAATGGCCAGAGGAGAAAAGAAAGAAGAGCGAAAGAAGAGAAGGAGCTGTGAGGAGTAGGATCACGAGTCGTGAAACTCAATCACGACTCGTGACTATGCAGAGAGACCAGCGCAGTGAGGAAAGAAAAGAGAAAAGGAAAAGGAAAAGAAGCCGAGATGCAAGCCAAGGTCATGACTCACATGCAGGGTCACGACTCGTGAAAGTCTATCACGAGTCGTGAAAGGCCAGAGAGAGTCAGGGTGAAGTGAGGAAAGAAAGAAAAAGGAAAAAAGGGCATCCGTGTTCTGTCGCGAGCGCGACATCAATCGTAATCGCGACAGAACTGATCGTTGGAGCAGTTTTCCTTCAAAAGTCACTTGAAAAGGCACCTTTTCCCACCAAGCTTTGCAACTATCTAAGGGGACATTTCCAAGACACACATCTTTTAGAACATTATAAATATTAGTTTAACTGTAATTTTAAAGGGGTTGAATTTTAGTTAAGGAATTTTCTGTAAATTTTGAGAGTACATTTCTTAGGAAAGTTCTCAGTTTCTTTTCATGTTTTGAAGAAGAAGACCAAGAAGAAGAAGAATTTTTACAAGGGTTTGAGAAAAGGGTTGAAAGATTTCTTTCTCATTACTCTTATCTATTATTTCTTCTCTGTAAATCAAATGAATATTATTTGAGAACTTGAATATTATTGTTATTTTCTATTTCCATCTAAATTAGTAGTCTTTTAATGTAGAATTTTCTATTAGTATTTTTATGCATCATCTTTATTTGCTATTAGTATTTTTATGCATCATCTTTATAAGTAAGTGTTTAATTGAAAGATAAACTCTTACTTACATCTAATGGAAGTTCATCATTGAAGTATTATTTGAGACATCGTAATATTAAATGGTTGATATAAGTTGGTGATTATTCCTAAAATTTGCATGTATAACTCTCTAATTCATTAATGAAAATTATGAGTTAGAATTATAAATGTATGCTTTAGGCACTCTAATTTATGTCGAGAGAGTAAATTGGAACTATATTCCAACTTGGCTTGCTTAGGAGATTAAAATTATTATTATATGATGGAATCAAGTTTTATAATTGTTAATTCTTCAATATATATTTTGTCTTCTTTGATTAACATGAACTAGGTTTAATTAGTTTATATAATAAAGTAGTTTAGATTTAACTCACAAATTAATGATCATTGTAAACAAGATTAAAATTGAGTAGTAATAGTGTGTAATAATTAGCACATTCCTCTTGGGATCGATATCTTTTGTACTATAATCGATACACCGTATGCTTGCAGAATTAGCACTTCAAAATACGCTAACAAGTTTTTGGCACCGTTGCCGGGAAATGATAATTTAGCCATTGTGAAACTTGATTTATTATTTTGGATTACAATATTTATTTTATTTTGTTTGTTTGTAGAGTTTGACTTAATTTTTGTTTTGTGTTGTTTTTACAGGATTTGATAAGTTCATGCCTAGTACAAGAAATTCTCAAGAAGAGCTTGAACCTTTGAATCCTGAAATAGAGAGATATTTGTCAAGTAACAGAAAATCCAATAAAAAGAAGAATAAGAATAAGAGACCAATAATGGCTGAAGAGGAAAATCCGCCAAGGTTGATGGATTTTGCTACACCTGTATTGAGTGGTGCTCAACAAGGTATGGTAAGGCCTACGGTAAATGCTTACCAATTTGAAATTAAACCTTCTCTTTTGCAAATGATACAAAATAGCATTTAGTTTTATGGTTTGGCAAATGAGGATCCTAATGCTCATTTGGAAAATTTTCTAGATATATGTGATACTTTTAAAATTAATGGAGTTTCTAATGATGCAATTAAGCTTAGACTTTTTCCTTTCACTTTGAAGGATAAAGCCAAGGCTTGGTTGAATTCATTAACTAGAGGATCAATAACTACTTGGGACCAATTGGCCCAAGCATTTTTATCCAAGTATTTTCCTCTAGCCAAAACTGCCAAAATCATTAAAGATATCACAAATTTTGTGCAACTTGATAATGAGTCTTTGTATGAAGAATGGGAAAGATTTAAGGAATTGCAGTGAATGTGTCCACATCACAACCTTCCAAGAGAGCTATTGATGCAAGCCTTCTACAATGGGGTGAATCCTACCACAAGAGGTACCATAGATGCTGCAGCTGGAGGTTCCCTTATGAGGAAAACAACTGAAGCAGCATTTGAGCTATTGGAAGAAATGTCCATGAATAACTATATGTGACCTATTGAAAGAGTAAGGGAGTCTAATAATTCTAATGCTAGGGGGGTACATTCCATAGACTCTATTATTGCTTTGCAAGCTCAAATTGAGGCATTGACTCATAAGGTTAATAGCCAAAGTATGGGAGGTAATTTATCAAATGCATGCAATATTTGTGATCAACAAGGGCATGTTAGTGGCAATTGCAATTTGGGAACAGCTAATAAGGAGGAACAAGTTAATTTTGTCTAAGGAACAAGGGCGTGGGAATCCTTATTCTAACACCTTTAATCCTGGTTGGAGGAGCCATCCTAATTTGTCATGGGAAAATAATAATAACAACCAAAATAGAGGTGTAGGATACCAACAACCACAAGATAGGTTTGGAGCATTTGAGGTCAAAATTGATAAATTTATTGAAGAGATAAATTTTAAGATGAGTTCTCAAGATGAAAATCAAAAGAAACTTGAAGCAAAAGTTGACCAAATCACTGAGAATCATGCCTCATCTATTCATAATCTTGAGGTTCAATTGGGCCAATTAGCAAGTTCTTTGCCATCTAGAAGTCTAGGATGTCTTCCAAGTAATACAGAAGAAAATTCTAGAGACCACATGAAACCATAATATTTTGTCTCTTATATAGGTTACTTAAATAGTCTGTTATTTAGGTTATTTATGTTTTATGTTATTGTATGTCAATTTGTTAATTTAATGTTATATTGTCAATTTTTATATTTCTAACAAACTTTGTTTTTGTTCCATAAGTCAAATTAGTTAAAAAATAAAATAAATAATAAAAAAATATGCAGACGTGATATTCTGTCGTGAACGCGATGACAATCGCTAGCGCGACATAATGTACCAAGATTGTGCTTGAGGCCTCTGTCGAGATCGCGGCAAGCATCGCGTCGCAACAGAAGGCGATGCTAGCAGGGCGTCCGACTCGTGATGTTAATTCACGATTCGTGAGAAGATTGCCTGGGTAAGTGAGGTGCTTCACGAGTCATGAAGATGCCTCACGACTCATAAAGCGTGACTGGATCTTCAGGTTTGTTTTTTTTTTCTTCTTTCTTTTCTTTTGTTTTATTTACTTCTTATTTTTCTATTAATTTGCATTAAATTGTCTTTTTCTTCAGTTTAATATTTCAATTTACATAATTTAGATTAACCCTAACCCCTAAAAAATAAAAGATCAAAAATTAAAGAGGGAAATTTTAATTTCAAAACCCTAAAACATCGTGACTTTTCGTATTCCTTCCCCCTTTTTTTTATTTCACTTAACGTTTCACTTTCCCCTCTTTCTATTTTTTGTCCCTGTATCGTGTTTGCCATCACGAGTCACACACCTTACCCGACCTTTCATCTCCTTTATTTCTTCTTCTTTCACAAATCACCTTCACAATTTAACACTCTGTTTTTCTTTCCATTATTCTTTCTCTTCATACCAGTATTCTGTTTCTTTTCCATATCTTCCATTTTCTTAGGGTTTACGTGATTTTAATTCTCTTTACGTTTTGTCTTTTAAAACTTAGCATTTTGTTTTCTCTTGATCATTCTTTTCTCTTAGCAGTCAGTACTTCGTTTCATTTTGAGTCCTTTAATTTTCATTTTTCTTTGTTTCTTTCAGTACTCTGTTTCTTTGTTTCTTTTGGCATATCCCCACATTTTGGTTTCCTTCGGCATTTTCCCACCACAGATATCAAATATTCTTTGTCTTCCTATAATATCTATTTAACAAACACAATGGTCAGAACAAAAAACCCATCAATATCATGCATTGAACAAGCAAGGCTAGAGGCTGAAGAAGGAGATATCTCTGCCACATTTGGTGCTGGTTTTTCAATCTTTTCCATAGATTAAGGTAGCAAAATTCTTACCCTTCAAGACAGACCATTTTTGCAATGTAAGTATTTTACATCAACTCTTCTTGAACAGGTAGGCATGCTAGATACCATAAATGAAATGTTGTCATTTTGTGGCTTCCTTAGATTTGCTAATATGCATGAGAATATTTATCCTGATTTAATGCATGAATTGTATACAACTTTGCAAAGGAATGAGGATAATGAATATTGGTTATATTTTCGATTGGATAGAAAAGCACACACTCTGACTTATTTTATGATGAATTGCATGTTTGGGTTTTCTCAAACGGGTTTATTTGATCCACCAAAATCTTTTAAACCTAATGCATTTTGGACATTTTTAACTGGTTTGCAAACACCATATAGAGCTAGAGATGCTAAATCCATGTTTATCAAAGATTGAAAATATTGGGTTTTGTATAAGATTTTTGCATCTTTGATTTTTAACAGGTCTGAATTTAATAGAGTTTCTTTTAATGAACTATTTTTGATGTGGTGTGTGCATAAGAGAAAAGATATATGCTGGTCTTATTGGGTTTGTTCTCAGTTGTTGAATTGTGCTAATAAATATGACTCACCTATAACACATGGGCATATCATTACTGTTCTTGCAAGAAATTAAGGTGTTGATTTTTGTTGCTATCATAGAGATCGTTCTTGTGTTTATTTTACTCAAAATTTATTTGTGCGTGGAGAGGTTGTTAGTAGGAATTTTCAGGAAATCCCATCACATTCAAGGTCTTACTGGAGGGATCTTCCTGGACCATCTGCTCTACAAGAAGAGGAAGCCAATGATGATAGGGGTAGTGGTGATGATGCTATGCATGATGCTCCAGCTGATATGCCTGCTGCAACTGCTGAGGGGCCTTCTTCCTCTAATGTGCCAACAATGCTTGAGCAGCTTTTACAAAACCAGTCTTCTATACAAGATCAACTTTCTTCTATAATTGGAAGACAAAGGAGGCTTGACCATAAGGTGGATACATTTATAGCTCAAGATGGGTATTTGGTTCTCTCACCTCCACCTTCACCATGATTAGGGGAGTTTTTCTTGATTCCTTTTACTTTTATTTTATTTTTGTTTTTCGTGTTTACTTTTATCTCATTTCTTCACATTGAGGACAATGTTGGTTCTAAGTGTGGGGGAGTGAGTATGTTTATAAGTTTGTTTGTGTTGGATGAGTTTTTGTTAGTATGTTTTATATGTGAGTTGTTTGTGTGATTTTATTTCTCATTTAGGCTTTTTAGTGAGTTTTATTATATGGCGTTGTTCAATTGGTATATTATATAGGTTGTTAAGTAATTTATCTTTTATGCTCATTTTACTAGTTTTTCAAAATTTTTAGCATGTGTTTTAAGTTTTTCAAGTTATTTTCTTTTACTTTTTATAACATTATAGATTGTTTAGTCTTTTTACTAACTATGTTTTTAAGCTAGAATTTGCTCATTTAGTTTAAAATTTTTGGGTTCTAGTTGCCTAAGGAAACTATAGCCATAATACTTACCCTTTTGTCTTTTCAATAATGGATGAGGACTCAAAAAGAAAAAAGAAAAAAAATAAAGTGGGATGGAGCATAAAATGCACCCACAGTGTTCATAAAAAGAAAAAGAAAGCAAGATATACATCCAAAATTGAAATGTATGGGATGAAGCGTAAAACGCACCCATACTACACTCTCTTGCTATTCATGGGATAAAAATGAAAAAAAAATACCCATGTTTAAAACACAAAGAAGAATGAAAAGAAAAAAAAGGGAAAAGTCTAAAAATGCCATGAGATTAGATTAAGGGGAAGTGTGCTTACAAATTGTCCTAAAAGTAGCTAGTAACTTTAGAGTTTTAAAGTTTATGATCAACATTTTATCTTTGAAACATGTTTAGTTTTGGGACTCTATAATTTGGATGTTGAAATGAGTAAAGTATGGTGACTTGTTAAATTTTCAGTACATGTTTTAAATTTTGATTAACTGATATTTTGAGCATATGAGGAATTTGATTTCTTTTCAATCCTATATGATGTATGCCTAATGAACAATGCTATATAATAAGATTTATGTAGTGTATTGGTTTTAAAATTTTCTTACTCTTTTGTCTTGCTTGAGGACAAGCAATGTTTAAGTGTGGGGGAATATGATAGGTGTCTAAATAATGTATTATTTAGTATATGTTTTGTGTATGTTTAAGGAGTTAAAGTATGAAAATTTATTTATATTTCATGTTATTTGTCTAGTTTACTTGTTTTTAGGTGTTTTTATGTGTGCAGGGTGATTTAGGTGAAAAAGAGAAGAAAAGAACAGACACGGGAAGACCAAGGATATGCACGACTCGTGAAGTAGGGTTAAGAGTCGTGAAGTGAAGATGTGTATGAAGGAAGAGCTGCTGAAGAAGAAAAGGGTGAAAATGGACTGACGATGCATGACTCATGGAAAGGGATTACGAGTTGTGAAGGGCTAGAGGAGAAAAGAAAGAAGAGCGAAAGAAGAGAATGAGTTGTGAGGAGTAGGATCACGAGTCATGAAACTCAATCACGACTCGTGACTATGCAGAGAGACCAGTGCAGCGAGGAAAGAAAAGAGAAGAGGAAAAGGAAAAGGAAAAGAAGCCGAGATGCGAGCCAAGGTCACGACTCACACGCAAGGTCACGACTCGAGAAAGTCCATCACGAGTCGTGAAAGGCCAGAGAGAGTCAGGCTGAAGCGAGGAAAGAAAGAAAAATGAAAAAAGGGCATTCGTGTTTTGTCGTGAGCGCAACATCAATCGCGATCGCGACAAAACTGACCGTTGGAGTAGTTTTCCTTCAAAAGTCACTTGAAAAGGCACCTCTTCCCACCCAGCTTTGCAACTATCTGAAGGTACATTTTCAAGAAACACATCTTTTAGAACATTATAAATATTAGTTTAACTGTAATTTTAAAGGGGCTGAATTTTAGTTAAGGAATTTTCAGTAAATTTTGAGAGTACATTTCTTAGGAAAGTTCTCAGTTTGTTTTCATGTTTTGAAGAAGAAGACCAAGGAGAAGAAGACTTTTTACAAGGGTTTGAGAAAAGGGTTGAAAGATTTCTTTCTCATTACTCTTATCTATTATTTCTTCTCTGTAAATCAAATGAATATTATTTGAGAACTTGAATATTATTGTTATTTTCTATTTCCATCTAAATTAGTAGTCTTTTAATGTAGAATTTTCTATTAGTATTTTTATGCATCATCTTTATAAGTAAGTATTTAATTGAAAGAAAAACTCTTACTTACATCTAATGGAAGTTCATCATTGAAGTATTATTTGGGAAATCGTAATATTAAATGGTTGTTATAGGTTGGTGATTATTCCTGAAATTTGCATGTATAACTCTCTAATTCATTAATAAAAATTATGAGTTAGAATTATAAATTATGTTTTCGGCACTCTAATTTATGTCGAGAAAGTAAATTGGAACTATATTCCAACTTGGCTTGCTTAAGAGATTAAAATTATTATTATATGATGGAATCAAGTTTTATAATTGTTAATTCTTCATTATATGTTTTGTCTTCTTTGATTAACATGAACTAGGTTTAATTAGTTTATATAATAAAGTAGTTTAGATTTAACTCACAAATTAATGATCATTATAAATAAGATTAAAATTGAGTAGTAATAGTGTGTAATAATTAGCACATTCCTCGTGGGATCGATATCTTTTGTACTATAATCGGTACACCATATGCTTGCGGAATTAGCACTTCAAAATACGCTAACATAATACATCTAGCTCATTCAATTGTAAACATCTTTTCACACTAGGATCTTTAATGTCATAATTCAATGCCCTAATGGCCCAATAAGCTCTATGTTCTAACTCAACAGGCATATGACATGCTTTACCATACACTAAACTATATGGTGACATCCCAATAGGTGTTTTGAATGCAGTGTGATATGCCCAAAGTGCATCATCTAATTTGGTTGCCCAATCTTTCCTAGTGCTTGAAACTGTTTTCTCAAGTATTCACTTAAGCTCTCCATTGGAAACCTCTACTTGACCACTTATTTGTGGATGATAAGCAGTAGCTACCCTATGATGAACACCATATTTGTGCAATAAGGAAGCAAAGGATCGGTTAATGAAATATATACCTCCATCACTTATTATGGCTCTTGGCACACCAAGCCTTGAAAAGAGTTTCTTTAAAAAATTTATCACCACCTTTGAATCATTTGTTGGTGTTGCTTTGGCTTCAACTCATTTTAAGACATAGTCCACCCCAACCAATATATAGCTTTGCCCAAAGATGTAGGAAAGGGACCCATGAAGTCTATTCCCCACACATTAAATATTTCAACCTCTAAAATACGATTTAAAGGCATCTCATCTCTTTTTCCTATGTTGCCAACCCTTTGACACTTATC
Source organism: Excoecaria cochinchinensis (assembly GCA_947683425.1). Classification (NCBI taxonomy): domain Eukaryota; kingdom Viridiplantae; phylum Streptophyta; class Magnoliopsida; order Malpighiales; family Euphorbiaceae; genus Excoecaria; species Excoecaria cochinchinensis. The sequence goes on along the minus strand of CANTUQ010000092.1, from coordinate 24,770,905 downwards.
ACAATGAGCTACAAAATTCCTAGCATCATGAAATAATGTAGTACAGTTGTTGTACTACCATTATGACCCGAATACAAAGATGAATGGCAATATTGCAAAATGTTCACATACTCTTCCTCACTTACACATCTTCAAATAACACCATCACCCCTTATCTTAAACAAATAAGGCTCCTCCCAAAGGTAAATCTTTACATCACTAAAGAACTTTTTCTTTTATTGTCATGTCAAACCATGAGGTACAATTCGTGTAGCAAGATAATTAGCAAAATCTGCATACCATGGCACATGAATTTGTTCAATAGACATTAAAGACTCATCCGAAAAGGATTCATTTATTTCATTGCAATCCCCTAAAGGTCCTTCATCATTTTCTAATCTTGACAAATGGTCAGCCACTAAATTTTCGGAACCTCTCTTATCTCTAATTTCAATGTCGAATTCTTGTAACAAAAGAACCCAACGAATTAAACAAGGTTTAGCATCATTTTTAGCAAACAAGTACCTAAGTGTTGCATGATCCGTGTAGATTATAACCTTAGATCCCAAAAGATATGATCTAAATTTATCACATGCATAGACAATAGCCAACATTTCTTTTTCCGTTGTTGTGTAATTCAATTGAGGTGCCGATAATGTATTACTAGTATAATAAATTACATGCAAGTGCTTACCTTGAGGTTGACCTAATACACATCTAACAACTAAGTCACTAGCATCACACATTATTTCAAAAGGGAGATCCCAATTAGGTGAAGTTATTATGGGTGCACTTACAAGAGCTTACTTTAATGTTTCAAAAGCTTTCATACATGCATCAGAGAATTCAAAAGGCACATCTTTTACCAACAAGTTAGTTAAAGGCTTAGCAATTAATGAAAAATCCTTAATGAACCTTCTATAAAATCCAGCATGTCCCAAAAATGATCTAACCCCTTTAAGTGTAGTAGGTGGTGGCAATTTCTCTATCAATTAAGTTTCTGCTCTATCAACCTCTATACCCCTAGTTGAGATCTTATGTCCTAGAACTATTCCTTCTTCAACCAAAAAATGGCATTTTTCCCAATTGAGTACCAAGTTAGTCTCCTCACATCTAGCCAACACTCTATCCAAATTTCTTAAACACAACTCAAATGAATCACGATAAATAGAAAAATCATCCATGAAAACTTCCATAATCTCTTCTATCATATCCCAAAAAAAGAAGTCATACACCTTTGAAAAGTTGCTGGTGCATTACATAACCCAAAGGGCATCCTTCTATAGGAAAAAGTCCCATATTGACAAGTAAAGGTGGTCTTTTCTTGATCACTAGGGTATATGAATATTTGGAAATACCCCAAAAAACCATCTAAGAAACAATAATGAGAATGGCCAGCTATCCTCTCTAACATTTGATCAATGAATGGCAAAGGAAATTGATCTTTCCTTGCAACTAAATTTAACTTTTTATAGTCAATACAAACCCTCCAACCTGTGGTGGTTCTAGTAGGAATCAAATCTCCATTCTCATTTCTAATTACAGTCATTCTCCCTTTCTTAGGCACACAATGAATAGGACTTACCCATGTACTATCCGAAATCGGATAGATAATGTGACACCCCATTCCCATCCACATGCATAGCTACGCTACAGTGGTTGGAAGCGGTTGCTACAACACTCATCACAAGCAAAGTTCCTAGTTAACATATGCATAATATCATTATATAACATTCCAAGCCAGTTAATTTTGTTCGCATGCAGTGGAAACATTCAATCACATACATAAAACCATACAGTCCGATTAAGTTACATCCCATACTGAGTTATACAATAATTAATACATGCCAATTGTAGCTCCCTACTCCCGATTAAGTTACTGTTCATTTTAATCCGTTTAACCTAATTGAACTATTCAAGTTATTAAATAGACAAGTAATTAAAACCGGTTAATTTTTTTTTAGAATAGTAGCATATGTATGAATAGTATCGTATGTATGAATAGTACCGTATTAATAGTCAACTTACTTAAGTCTATTAATAATTATTTAATTAATCAATAAACTTAAAAATTACTATTTTAAATTTATTATCGATTTTGCCGATTGACCTATAACTATCTAAGTTACTATTCATTTGGTTAATTTTCCTTTAACTTGAAAACCTACATTTTTACTTTACCAATTGTATTAACTTAATTTCTACAAATTATTAGGCATGTCAAACACTCATAAGCTAGTGATAGTTATAATAATCTATTAAAGACCAAAATCCAAAAGTAATATTATAAGACATATACATGCTGGTCTTAACATACTTAAATTTTCCAAATAAATTCTTCGATACCACTTTCAAAACGTGAGGTATGCACTGCTCCAAAATCCTATGGAGTACCTACACGCAGTCAAATAAAACTACGTGCTGAGCATTAAATATGCCCAGTGGTGATTGCAACTATATTCATAATTAAACATATTTAATTTAATTACTAACTATTCATGCAATATTATATTTAATCATTTTTAAATCACATAATTAGGGCAATTACACAATTAACACATAATTAATCTTAATTACCATTTTATCCTTAATTTATGGTAATATTTCAATTATACCCTTAAGCTTTTTTTTTTAAATGACGAAAATGTCCTTAGTTCATTTATTCTTCACCAAAATTACATTTATGCCATTAGTTCAATATAACTTCACCAATATTACAATTTTGCCACTAATTCATTTTAAATTCAATAATATTACAATTATGCCACTATTTTAATTAATTTCACTAATATTACAATTTTATCATTAATTTATATGCAAAATTACAGTTTTACCCTCCAATTATCATTTTTATGCCAAATTACATTTTTACCCCTAAAAAGTGACAAATTTTCATATTTAATCATTTATTTATATTTTTACCCTTATTAACCATCTTTCACACACATATGCACAAAATTACCATTTTGCCCTCAAACTTTTTATATAATAATATTTATGTCATTTTTTCACATAAATATTATTTTAATCACATTTTAACCATTTTAATCTCATTTTTATAATTATGCCCCTGCAATACACTGGCAGACTCTATATACAGGATAAAGGAGCCGTAAACTCCAGAAGTTCATAGAAATACCAGCAGAGTCCTGTGGGACCACCACTGTCTTTTAATATAGAGCAGTACAATTCAGATATTCAGATATAGAGAGGTAGGACCATCATTGGCCTACTAAAAAGTGAAATTCCATGCTCACACCCGCGGTCTTATGTCCCTACGGCATGCCAACATATCCTAAACTAGACTTGACTACCAGATCACTACATAGGGCAATATTATTTTATTTTTCACATTATTAATGTGACATACATATATTTCATCGCATATCATCATAATGTCTCATTCTTTTTTATGCCATTTCATCATTACACATGTGACATTAATTCTTTTTATCAATTTCATCATTTATTTAGGCCAATTTCATGATGTATAACATCACCATACCATCAATTTCCATGAAAACACATCAAAATCATTACTTTACACATGATATACATTCGGCCATACATACATCCCATACCTCATGATGTTTTCAAATGCCCTAACATATACCATTCTTTAATTCACATGCCAAATACCATAGATCCATCATAAATAAACATAAAACATCATGAAAACACATGAAATTCACATGATTACCATTCGGCCAATGAAGGAATTTTTCACATAAAATTTATTTCTTCATTTTAATCATCCATACCATCCTTTTTAACATTCCTAAGCATGAATATTATGTTATTTTTAATTAAATATGCATAAATCACATACTTTCTTCACAAATATAACCTAAATTTATGCCTTTACCATGGAATTAAATGGAATTTGCAATAACAAACCTCAAATCCGTGTAATATACTTCTCAATTATCCTTTTCCTTGCCCATAGCTTGATTAGAGGTTCCTTCACCTATTGGACATAATTATGTCCAAACACAAAAATTAAGATTTCATCAAAATCAAACTTCCTATCATCAAATAAACTTAATAAACATCTAATTCATATCCTATATTACCTTTAGGAAGCTTAAAACCAAATTAAAATCACTTAAATCACTTACCTCAATTTTATACCCAACTTTCAAGTCAAGATTTCACCCACTTTTACACCTTCAAACGAAATTCTAAGACCACCAATGGATTCTAAATGAGCTGAATTATGTTAGAAAGGTTTGATTTTGAGGTGAGATGAAGAAAAAATGAAGGAAAAATGGTGAAGAAGAGAGGAGGAAAAATTTGGCCAAAGAGAGAGAGGAAGAGGGAGGCTGAAATAAAATGGAATCCAAGGAGATTTCCAGATATTTTGGTGCTTTTATACGGGTCCAATTGGACCCAACCAGGTCCAACAAAAGTGGTTGAGCAGATTTGGTCTGATTTTCAGTTTTCGGGTCATTTTCCACTATTTTTGTGTAATTGAATATTATTGAACTCATTTTCACTCCCAACCAATTCCATCATTCTTATAATATTAAAATTAGTCTCCGTTCAAAAGTTTAGCTCAATCGGAGTTCATTGGGGGTCCGGTTCACTTAAATTGGTCCAATTTGGTTCAGTCCGATTTTGCTGTAAAATACAATTTTAATGCTGTCAAAAATTTCTAAAAATATTTCTAAGCTTTTAATCCTCTTACAGTAGACCATTTTATCCACTCTAACTATTTATAAAAATTCTGTCAAAATTCAGTCAAACTTTGGTTCAATCTAATCGAACCAGAGAAAACCTCAGACTGACTTTCGGGAGCATAAATGACCTCATTTTTACACCAGATTGTACCATTTTCTTCCATTTAACACCTCTTTCTAATGGTGAAATAAAATATTTTTGGTTCCTATTCACCATGAAGACACTATTTACGGGACCCACAGTTACTATTTACAGACCAGTCAAAGATGCTATCACTATTCATGGGATACAGTAATGATGATATTACTATTCATGGGACACAATAATGGTGATATTACTATTCATTGTTCCACAGTTACTATTCATCATAATGACATTGCTGATGTCATCATGATGTCACTACCCATGGTCCCACATTTACTATTCATACGTCTCACTTTTACTATTCAATAGGTCCCACCTGGGCACACTTTTACTATTCAATGGGCCCTACCTGGGCCCACTTTTTACTATTCACCGAAGTAAATATTTTTATTTACTGTTTTGGCTATTTCGAACTCGTTTGACCTCCGATTGACCTAAATTTGTTCCTACGGACTCGTATTGACGAGCTCTATCCAATGGTCTAATAAAATATTTTTCGATTTTGGGAAATACTATTCATCCGAAAAAGCACTATTCACTCTTGAAAAATACTATTTATGACTAATCCGGTATTGGGGCTGTTACAATCTCTCCTACCAATTAAAAATTTCATCCTCGAAATTTACCTGAACTGAAGAGCTGGGGATACTGTTGTCTCATGATCTCTTCTGGTTCCCACATTGCTTCTTCGACATTGTGGTGATTCAAGAGAATCTTCACCAGTGGGATTTGTTTGTTTCTGAGCTGCTTCACTTCTCTAGCCAGGAGCTTCACTTCTCTAGCCAGGATCTTCACTGGATACTCCTCATAAGTCATGTCTGGCTAAACTCGTACTTTTTCAGGCCTAATAACATGACTGGGTTCTGAACGGTATCTTCGAAGCATAGAGACTGGAAGGCATCATGAATCTTCTCTAACTCTTGTGGAAGCTTCAGTCTGTAAGCTACTAGTCCAATCCATTGAATAATTTCATATGGGCCAATGAATCTCGAATTCAGCTTGCCTTTCTTTCCAAATCTCAGGATCTTTTTCCATGGAGAAACTTTCAGAAATACTTTGTCAGCCACCTGAAACTCTATATCTTTCCTCTTCAGATCTGCATAAGACTTCTATCGATCCATGGCTTCTTTCAGTCTGTCTTTAATCACTCGAACCTTTTTTTCAGTTTCTTGAATCAGATCTGACCCCACAATCTTTTTCTCACTGAGCTCTGTCTAACAAAGAGGAGTTCTACACTTTCTACCATACAAAGCTTCATAAAGAGCCATCTTGATACTGGTCTGATAACTATTGTTATAGGTGAATTTTGCTAAAGGCAAGTACCTCTCCCAACAGTTACCAAACTCAAGTATACAACATCTCAACATGTCTTCCAGAATCTGAATTACACGTTTAGATTTACCATCAGTCTGAGGATGGAAAGCTGTGCTGAAATGTAATCTAGTTCCTAAAGCTTCCTAAAGTCTCTTCCAAAATCTCGGATCACAATCTGAAATGATGGAGGACAGAACTCCATACAGTCTTACAATCTCACTAATATACAACTCTGCCAGCTTGGATAATGAATAATCCATTCTGATAGGCAGAAAATGAGCTAATTTAGTGAGTTGGTTAATAATCACCCAAACTGAATCATGTTTCTTACTCGTGAGAGGAAACCCTGACACAAAATCCATAGTAACCCTATCCCATTTCCATTCAGGGATGACAATAGGCTGAAGCAAACTTGAAGGAACTTGATGCTCTGCCTTGACTTGCTGACAAATCAGACACTTACCCATAAATTCTGTTATATCACGTTTCATGCCTGGCCACCAATCCAGATACATCTTGTTATAACCAGGATGCATGGCGAAGCTGCTGTGATGAGATTTTGACAGAATATTCTTTCTCAAATTAGCCTGATTAGGAACGCACAATCTCTGTTTGTAATATAACCCACTATCTGAAACTAATGAATAATCACTGACATGGCCATCTTTCACCTGAGACATAATGGTGGACAACTGATTATCCTGCTTTTGTGCATCTTTTACTTACTAGAGAAAATCTGGCTTAACTTGCATTTCTGCAATCAAAGCTCCATCATCTGATAAGTCCAGGCTAACTTTCATAGTCCGTAGAGAAGCCATGAACTTCCTACTGAGAGCATCAGTTACAATGTTAGCTTTACCAGGATAATAGTCGATATAGCATTCATAATCCTTAATCAACTCGAGCCAATGTCTCTGTCTCAAGTTAAGCTCTTTCTAAGTAAGCAAATACTTAAGACTCTTGTGATCAGTGTAGATGTAGCATCTCTCACCGTAGAGATAATGTCTCCAAATCTTTAATGCAAATACAATTGCTGCCAACTCAAGATCATGAGTAGGGTAATTCTTCTCATGAGTCTTAAGCTATTGGGAGGCATAAACAATCACCTTGCCTTCCTACATCAATACACAACCCAAACCATTTCTGGAAGCATCACTGAAGACTACAAAGTCCTTATCAGATTTAGGTTGCACTAATATTGGAGCTTCAGTCAGCATACACTTAAGCTTCTCAAAGCTCTCCTAAAATTTATCCGACCATTCAAACTTGACATTCTTTTGCAATAACTTGGTTAAATGAGCTGCAATCGAAGAGAAACCCTTCATGAACCTTCTGTAATAACCGGCCAAGCCAAGAAAACTCCTAACCTCGGTAACACTCCTAGGTGTCTTCCACTGAAGGATTGCTTCAATCTTTTTAGGATCAACTTTAATACCATCTGTTGATACCACATGATCCAGAAAGGATACCTCATTCAGCCAAAATTCACATTTACTGAACTTTGCATAAAGCTGCTTATCTCTCAGAATCTGCAGAACAATCCTCAAATGCTCATCATGCTTTTCGGGAGTTTTTGAATACACCAAAATATCATCAATAAACACAACCACAAACCGATCCAAGTAAGGGTGGAAAACCCTATTCATCAGATCCATAACAGCTATAGGAGCATTTGTCAATCCAAAAGGCATGACCATGAACTCACAATGACCATATCTGGTGCGAAAAGCTATCTTAGGCACATCTGACTCTTTAATCTTTAGCTGATCGTAGCCAGATCTTAAGTCAATCTTGAAAAATACGCCCACACCTCTCAATTGATCAAAAAAATCATCAATCCAAGGTAGTGGATACTTATTATTTATGGTAACTTTATTCAACTATCTGTAATCAATACATAACCGAAGTGACCCATCCTTCTTTTTCACAAAGAGGACTAGTGCTCCCCATGGTGAAACACTCGATCTGATGAAGCCTTTATCAAATAATTCTTGCAACTGAACCTTCAATTCTCTCAGTTGTGAAGGTGCCATTCTGTAAGGAGCAATAGAGATAGGTGCAGTACCAGGTACTAAGTTGATAGTAAACTCTAACTCTCTATCAGGTGGCAGACTTGGAAGTTCTTCAGGGAAAATATCCTGAAACTCCCGAAGAGTGGGCACATCTGAAGCTTTAAGTTCATCCTTTGTAGTCTCCATTACATAGCACAAGTAGGCAACACACCCTTTTCTAATAAGTCTCTTAGCTACAGTAGCTGAAATCACATCAGAAAGGAAATCTGATCTCTCACCCACAATGATAATCTCCTGCAGTTCTTAAAGTTACTCTTTTCCTCTTACAGTCAACAGTGGCCTACTGAGTGGATAACCAGTCCATACCCAAAATCACATCAAACTCTTGGAACGGGAGATCAATCAAATTGGCAAAAAACACAAAACTCTGAGCATTAACCGGACAACCTCTATAAACTTTGTTCACTACTACACTATGCCCCAAAGGATTACTCACTAAGATATCCTGGTCTAACTGACTGTCATGCAACCCTTTATCCCCGAGTAACCGCAGTACTCATATAGGAATGCGTAGAACCAGGATCAATCAAAACATAAACTGAATGAGAAAGCAATGAGAATTTACCAACAATGATGTCTGGAGCATCATCTTGTTCACAGGCTCTAATAGCATATGCACGTCAAGTGTAACGACCCTAAGGTGGCCGTACTGAGGGGCCTGAAACTGCCTGTGGAGGAGCTGTTCCCTTACCATGTCTTCACTGAGGGGCTGACCCTCCACCCATAGCTGGTGATGTTACAGTGGACGGCTGGGCCTTAGGACAATCTCTGATCTGGTGTTCCCGGGACCCACATCTGAAACAAGCCCTGTTCATATATCTGCACTTGCCCGGATGAAATTTCTTACGATGAGGGCACTGTGGAACTAGATCTTGTCCTCTACTCCTGGGTGCACTAGCTACTAATGTGACTGGGGCACTGCTACCGACTGGGTTCCTCTGGGTGATAGTAGGGACTGCTGATGCACGGCTCTAAGACTGAGGAGTCCCTCTAAACTTCTTACTCTGACCAGCTGCACCAGAAAACTGACCCGGTTTCCTCTTTTGTTTGAAACGGGACTATCTATCAGCCTCCTATGACATAAACATCTCTACTCTGAGAGCTGCTTCAACCATGGACCTCATATCTATATGTCTTTGAGAACCCAAAGACAATATGATGTTATTATGTAGACCTCTTTCAAATCTGTGGCATAACTTCTGCCCAGTCATGGACTCATCATCTAGATAGGCACTAAGCCGCTCGAACTCTCTCTCGTATTCCACAACTAACTTACTTCCCTGTCTGAGCCTCCAGAATGCATCTTGCATGGCAGATCCATACTCAGAACCGACATATTTCTTCTCAAACTGAATCAGGAAAAACCCCCAAGTAAAGCCACTGCTCCCTGAAGCATCTCATCTGGTGGATTTTGAGTGGTCTCAAACATACGGTTGAGCTTAAACAACCACTCCTCTGCCTGAACCGGAGTCAAAGGATCACGACCATAAAAATCCTCTGCTCCCAATCTCTTAATCTGTTCCAAAATTGGTCTCCATCTAGGTGGAGCTGACTGTTGTTCAGGACCCTGAGGCTACTGTTGAGATTGCATAAATTGATAGAAATTCGCCATCATGTTCATAAATTCATGCTACTGCGGAGGAGGAGGAGCAATTGGCGGAGTGTCCTGATGCTGATACGAACTCGATCGACTAATACTAACAGATGCGACACTCTCCACATCACTATCACGACGACCTTCATCTAAAGCCATACTCACAATCTAACACAAGGAGCAAGCATACATTAGCCTCACATAACTATACTGTCCAAAAAATTAATTGGCATGTACATGTACTTATACTGTTCCCATTGACCCACTCCGATCTTAGAACCACCTAAACCGTAGCTCTGATACCAATAGTTATAGCGCCTTACTCCCGATTAAGTTACTGTTCATTTTAATCCGTTTAACCTAATTGAACTATTCAGGTTATTAAATAGACAAGCAATTAAAACCGGTAATTTTTTTTGAATAGTACAGTATGCATGAATAGTACCGTATGTATGAATAGTCAACTTACTTAAATCTATTAATAATTATTTAATTAATCAATAAACTTAAAAATTACTATTTTAAATTCATTATCAATTTTGCCGATTGACCTATAACTGTCTAAGTTACTATTCATTTGGTCAATTTTCCTTTAACTTGAAAACCTACATTTTTACTTTACCAATTGTATTAACTTAATTTCTACCAATTATTAGGCATGCCAAACACTCTTAAGCTAGTGACGGTTATAATAATCTTTTACAGACAAAAACCCAAAAGTAATATTATAAGACATATACATACCGATCTTAACATACTTAAATTTTCCAAATAACTTCTTCAATACCACTTCCAAAACGTGAGGTATGCACTGCTCAAAAATCCTACGGAGTACCTACACGCAGTCAAATAAAAGTACGTGCTAAGCATTAAATATGCCCATTGATGATTGCAATTCCATAAATTTCCACTTAAACTAATTTCACATGCATGGATAATATTCAATAAATAATGACATTTGAATATTGATAATTAAACATATTTAATTTAATTACTAACTATTCATGCAATATTATATTTAATTATTTTTAAATCACATAATTAGGGCAATTACATAATTAACACATAATTAATCTTAATTAACATTTTATCCTTAATTTATGGTAATATTTCAATTATACCCTTAAGTTTTTTTTTTTAAAAAAAATGACGAAAATGTCCTTAGTTCATTTATTCTTCACCAAAATTACATTTATGCCATTAGTTCAATTTAACTTCACAAATATTACAATTTTGCAACTAATTCTTTTTAAATTCAATAATATTATAATTATGCCACTATTTTAATTAATTTCACTAATATTATAATTTTATCATTAATTTATATGCCAAATTACAGTTTTACCCTCCAATTATCTTTTTCATGCCAAATTACATTTTTACCCCTAAAAAGTAGAAAATTTTCATATTTAATCATTTATTTACATTTTTACTCTTATGAACCATCTTTCACACACATATGCACAAAATTATCATTTTGCCCTCAAACTTTTTATATAATAATATTTATGTCCTTTCTCCACATAAATATTATTTTAATCACATTTTAACCATTTTAATCTTATTTTTACAATTATGCTCCGGTAACACACTGGCAGACTCTATATACAGGATAAACGAGATATAAACTCCAGAAGTTCATAAAAATACCAGCGGAGTCCTGTGGGACCACCACTGTCTTTTAATACAGAATAGTACAATTCAGATATTCAGATACAGAGTGGTAGGACCATAATTGGCCTACTAAAAAGTGAGACGCCATACTCACACCCGTGGTCTTATGTCCTTATGGCATGCCAACATATTCTAAACTAGACTTGACTACCAGATCACTACATAGGGCAATATTATTTTATTTTTCACATTATTAATGTGACATACATATATTTCATGGCATATCATCATAATATCTCATTATTTTTCATGATATTTCATCATTACACATGTGATTATGATCATTACATCATCACATGCCATGTAAACTCATTATTTCATCATGGTACACATGCATATATACATACATTCATACGGCTCACATACCAATTTATTTACATTAATTCTTTTTATCAATTTTATCATTTATTTAGGCCAATTTCATGATGTATAACATCACCATACCATCAATTTCCATGAAAACACATCAAAATCATGACTTTACACATGATATACATTTGGCCATACATACATCACATACCTCATGATGTTTTCACATGCTCTAACACATACCGTTCATTAATTCACATGCCAAATACCATAGATCCATTATAAATAAACATAAAACATCATGAAAACACATGAAATTCACATGATTACCATTCGGCTAATAAAGGAATTTTTCACACAAAATTTATTTCTTCATTTTAATCATCCATACCACCCTTTTTAACATCCCTAAGCATGAATATCATGTTATTTTTAATTAAACATGCATAAATCACATACTTTCTTCACAAATATAACCTAAATTCATGCTTTTACCATGGAATTAAATGGAATTTACAATCACAAACCTCGAATCCATGTATATACTTCTCAATTTTCCTTTTCCTTGCCCTTAGATTGATTAGAGGTTCCTTCACCTATTGGACATAATTATGTCCAAACACAAAAATTAAGATTTCATCAAAATCATGCTTCCTTTCATCAAGTAAACTTAATAAACATCTAATTCACATCCTATATTACCTTTAGGAAGCTTAAAACCAAATTAAAATCACTTAAATCACTTACCTCAATTTTATACCTAACTTTCAAGTCTAGATTTCACCCACTTTTACACCTTCAAACGAAATTCTAAGACAACCAATGGAATTTAGATGAGCTGAATTATGTTAAAAAGGTTTGATTTTGAGGTGAGATGAAGAAAAAAGGAAAGAAAAATGGTGAAGAAGAGAGGAGGAAAAATTCGGCCAGAGGGAGAGGAAGAGGGACGCCGAAATAAATGGAATCCAAGGGGATTTCCAGATTTTTGGGTGATTTTATATGGGTCAAATTGGACCCAACCAGGTCCAACCAAAGTGATTGAACCGATTTGGTCCGGTTTTTTTTATTTTCGGGTCATTTTCCACTGTTTTTATGTAATTGAAAGTTCTTGAACTCATTTTCTCTCCCAAACAATTCCATCATTCTTAGAATATTAAAATTAGTCTCCCTACAAAATTTCAGCTCAATCGAAGTTCGTTGTGGGTCCGGTTCATTTAAACCAGTCCAATTCGGTTCAGTTCGGTTTTGCTGTAAAATACAATTCTAATTATGTTAAAAATTTCTAAAAAAAATTCTAAGTTTTTAATCCTCTTACACTAGGCTATTTTATCCACTCTAACTATTTATAAAAATTCGATCAAAGTTCTGCAAAACTTTGGTTCAATTGAACCAAACCAGAGAAAACTTCAGACTAACTTTCGGGAGCCTAAATGATCTCGTTTTTACACCAGATTTTACCATTTTCTTACATTTAACATCTTCTTTCTAATGGTGAAATAAAATATTTTTGGATACTATTCATCTTGAAGTCACCATTTATGGGTCCCATAGTTACTATTCACGGGACCCACAGTTACCATTTATCGACCAGTCAAAGATACTGTCACTATTCATGGAACATAATAATGATAATGTTACTATTCATTGTCCCACAGTTACTATTCATAAAAATGACATTACAGATGTCATCATGATGTCATCGATGATGTCACTACCCATGGTCCTACATTTACTATTCATGTGTCCCACTTGGACCCACATTTACTACTCAATGGGCCCCACCTAGGCCCACTTTGACTATTCAATGGGCCCTACCTGGGCCCACTTTTCACTATTCACCGAAGTAAATATTTTTATTTATTATTTCGGCCATTTCGGACTCGTTTGACCTCCGATTGACCTGAAATTTGCGCCTACGGACTCGTATGGACAAGCTCTGTCCAATTACCCAATAAAATATTTTTCAATTTTGGAAAGTACTATTTATCCTGGAAGCACTATTCACTCTTGAAAAATACTATTTACGACTAACCCGGTATTGGGGCTGTTATACCAATAATTGTATCATTAGTTACATGCCTTAACAAAAGTATTCAAAATCTACACTAGGGAATGGAGTCCTAATGTGTTGATCGGTCCAAAATGCGAGGATGTCCTTCGAATCACTTTGCCGATGAACCTATATGGATTAAAACCCGTGCTAAGCGATAACGCTTAGTGGAGAAATAATAACAATATAAACAACATTCATGCAGACATATATACATAATAATAACCATTGATTCAACGTAGCAAACATGGCACCTCTCACACTTCATATATATACATATAACATGCTTGCATCATCATAATTAGTTCACTATTAACAGTTATATAGCATGACAATATGTTATAACACTTATCATACTTACTCATTATAAGAATATGTTTTGCATTGAACCATATTACGTCTCATCGTGTCATGAATACATATTCATATATATACAAATTGAATCGCATATTCGTATACAAACATATTCATCGAGTAACTTGTTTGATTATTAAGCCTTACTTGCATTTCAAAGACGCGGATAATCGGGTATCGCATTTATACTCGAGAGTACAATCAATTCAATTGAATCAGTAAATACACATTTATCTCATTGGTACCCGAGGATACAAGGATATTTAATATGATATTCAGTAATTCGCATTGAGGAATCATAATTGGATTCAAATCGCATTGGTGATTCTAAAAGAATCAGACGCATTTAGCTTTAGCACTTAGACCCTATAGGCATGCCTATCTATCCAGTACTTGACTTGTAGGCTAAATTATTAGTCCGGTTATGGTTATTATCATTGCAAATATAATCTTTGCACAATATCACATTGTTATAATGTAGTTCACATCGCACTTCCTTCATTATTGCATATGCATAATACCATACGAATATACATATATCAATGTATATCTCATATATGAATGATCATAATCATATTAAATAATAAAGATTGAAATCATGTACATGCTCAAATATAATTCACACATATGCTTTATCAAAACTTAAAACAAATAAGAAAACATCTCTAGCATACAGAAGTGTCGGGCTCGCGACAGACTTAGAGATCTAATTCTATCGCGCTCGCGACAGAATGCAGCCTCGCCTCTGTCGCGCTCGTGACAGAAAGCCCACTTGACCAGCAGAGTGTCCTGTCACACTCGCGACAGAACTGGAATTCCTCATTCCAAGCTCTTCTATCCTCACTTCCCAAGTCTCATTTCCTCCCCGCTTCGCATACAATTCCCGTAGCCTGTTCTCGACCCATTATTAGCCAATATGATATATTACCCATTTATTTATTTACTTGTTATGAATTCAATAACACCAATTTTATCAATTATTATTACCCATACTAGGAGTTGTGGCATATGGAACTATACTTGCTCTGAATTCCCTCCTATTCACATTAATCAACCTATTCACACCCATTGAAGACCATATGATCCCCAACTCAACATGAATGCTTCTACATTCCCATTATTACATTACTAAAGATTAAAGTGCTCATATCCAATTCATAATAACCTACACTTTATGTGTTTAAATTTACACAATGCCACAAGTCAATTACCTTACCAAGTTAGTTCTTATTAACAAAATTTGGCATATTCAACTTACCAATTTTAGGACATTTTCTTCCCCTATACACATGCAACTAGACAATCATCACAAGTCACTCGTCAATGACCATTCCATCAAACACGTAAAGAATCACAACATGATTATTATGCCAATGCAAGTATTCATAACAAGGCACAAGATAGCATAACACATCACAATAAACAATCTCCTCATCATTACATACCATATCAATGTATGCATATATATATATGCAACCTAACTCAAGATTCACAAAAATACTCATGAATATAGTGTTTCTCAAACCTCTACTCCTTTGCTCCTTGCCAAAATCACTTGGTGCTTGGCTTACCAACCTTGGCCTTCCCTTTGTCCCTCTTAGGTTCTACCTCTACAACCAAGGCCCATATTTTATAGAAATGGAGAACAAGAATAAGAATCTCATTTCTAAACACAAGAAGAAGATGAAAGAGAAAGTATTTTGGGTAGGGTAGTTACTTACCTTCTAAAATTAGCACATGCATTCACACATGCAACTTTTCTAGTCTTCTAAAATGCAGCAGGAATTTCACTTGACAAACCAAAAAGAAATGGAAGGATGAAGAAGAAGAATTTACAGAAAAGGATAGAAAGATGGAGGAGGAAACATTTCGAGAGAGAGAAGGAAGACAGAAAAATGAAAGAAGAGAAGAAAGTTGCCGCCCATATGCAGCCACTCCCAACTACTCTCTCTCAAACATGCATAGTCCTACTTGGCACACTCTCTCTCCCTCATGCACTATCATATGTGGCAAATACAGAAATAGATCATGGGCTTCTACTATAAATCTGCCATATTAATGAGCTTATAGCCTTCAACCCACTTAAGACATATAATATGAACCAAGCCCACAATCCTAATTATTCTAAGCTGAGCCCAAAGTGCAATTCTGATTTATACAAGCCCACTTAACCCATGTAATGCAAGTCCAGCCCTCTAACATTATTAAACCCAATAACATTTTGGTCACTTAAACAGTTTCAGTTATGCAATTAAATCCCAATTGAACACACATTAAAATTCTAGATTTTAGAATTCTACAACATGCCATATACTAACTCGCATAATTGAACACACCTACTCTTAGGGTGACATACAGGCTATTACAACTCTCCCCTACTAATAAGATTTTTGTCCGCGAAATTCATACCTGAGTTGAAAAGATGACGATATAATTCTCGCATAGCCGCTTTTAGTTCCCATGTGGCCTCTTCAATCCTGTGATGTTTCCAAAGCACCTTAACTAGCGAACTTGCTTGCTCTGCAACTGTTTCACCTCTCTAGCCAGAATCTCAATCGGTTTCTCATCATAAGAGAAATCTGGTTGCACTTGCACATCTTTCATTGGGATCATATAGGACTCATTCGAATGATACTTTCATGGCATTGACAGATGAAATACATCATGGAGCATTGACAATGCTGGCGGTAGAGCTAATCGGTACGCCACAAATCCCACTCTTTCTAATACTTCATATGGCCCAATAAACCTTGGGTTTAGCTTTCCCTTCTTACTAAACCTTAACACTTTCCTCCAAGGAGATACTTTAAGAAACACTTTGTTGCCTACATCAAATTCAATGTCTTTCCTCTTCAAATCAGCATATGATTTTTGCCTATCACTTGCAGCTTTCAACCTCTGCTGAATCAATTTCGCTTTCTCTTCCGTATCCCTTATCAATTCTGGCCCAATAACCCTATGCTCGGTCAATTCAGTCCAACAAATCGGAATTCTAGACTTCCTATGATACAAAGCTTCAAATGGATGCCATACCAATACTCGCTTTCTAGCCGTTATTATAGGCGAACTCCATTAATGGAATATACCTATCCCCACTCTTCGAGAAATCAAGTACGCATGCCCAAAGCAAGTCTTCCAGCACTTGAATCACCCTTTCGGACTGTCCATTAGTTTACGGATGGAAAGTTGTACTAAAATTTAACCTCGTGCCCAAAGCAGCTTGCAAATCCTTCAAAAACTTTGAGGTAAACCTTAGATCTCTATCAGAATCAATGGACAGAGGGATACCATGTAACCTCACAATCTCCTTTACATATAAATCAGGCAACTGATCCATTGAGTAGTTAAGCCGAATTGGTATAAAATGAGCTGATTTCGAAAATCGATCCACTACTACCCACACGGAATCGTGCTGTCTTGATGTCGTTGGTAAACCTGAAACAAAGTCCATGGTTATGTTATCCCACTTCCACTATGGAATTAAAATGGGACTCAACAGACCATGAGGAACCTGATGTTCCGCCTTCACTTACTGGCAGGTTAAGCACTTAGAAACATAATCCACCACATCCTTTTTCATACTAGGCCACCAATAAAACTGCTTTAAGTCTTGGTACATCTTGGTACTGCCTGGATGCATGGTGAACACCGTGCTATGCGCTTCATGTAGCAATCTCTTCTTTAGCTCCTTATCATTGGCAACAAATAATCGCCCCCGATAGCACAACACATCTTCTTCACTTACTATAAAATCAGTCTTGTCCCCCTTTTTCACTGACTGCTCAATTTACTATAGCTTGGGATCACTCTTTTGTGCACTAACCAACTCATCCTTTAATATTGGCCTCGCTTTCAATTGTACCACCAAAGCACCATCAAAATCAAAGCTCCACTTAAACCTTTTTAAAAACAAGGCTAAAATGGATTTCCTACTCAAAGCATTCGCCACCACATTGGCCTTACCCGGATGGTAGTCCACAATGCAATCGTAATCCTTAATAAATTCCAACCACCTTCTTTGTCTCAAGTTCAGTTCTTTTTGCGTGAGCAAGTACTTAAGACTCTTATGGTCCGTGAAGATCTTACACTTCTCACCGTACAAGTAATGTCGCCAAATCTTTAAAGCAAATAATACTGCAGCTAGCTCTAAATCGTGTGTAGGATAATTCTGCTCATGTGGCTTCAACTGCCTTGAAGCATAAGCCACTACTATACCTTCTTGCATTAACACACATCCCAATCTAATTCTTGAAGCGTCGCTATACAGAGCATACTCCTTACCCGAAATGGGTTGAATCAGAATGGGTGCTTCAACTAGCATCCTCTTCAACTGCTCAAAACTGGCTTGGCACTTGTCTGACCCCTCAAACTTAACGCCCTTACGTAATAGCTTAGTAACCGGAGAAGCAATCACTGAAAACTCTTGTGTAAAGCGACGGTAATACCCTACTAAACCCAAGAAACTTCGCACTTCAGACACATTCTTAGGGGGTTTCCAATTCACCACGGCCTAAACCTTAGCCGGATCCACTTTAACACCCTTAGAAGAGACAATATGACCCAAGAAGGACGCGCCCTTCAGCCAAAACTCACACTTGCTTAACTTTGTGAACAACTGGTGTTCTCTTAAGGTCTAAAGCACAGTTCTCAAATGCTGCTCGTGCTCCTTCTCATTCTTCGAATACACCAGGATGTCGTCAATAAACACAACTACAAACTGATCCAAATATGGTCTAAAAACCCTATTCATTAGATCTATAAATGCAGTAGGCACATTTGTTAACCCGAATGGCATCACGAGAAATTCATAATGCCCATAGCGAGTCCTAAAAGTAGTCTTAGGAATATCCTCCTTCTTAACTTGCAATTGGTAATACCCCGATCTTAGATCAATACTGGAGAACACACTAGCTCCCTTCAACCGATCAAACAAATCCTCGATTCTTGGCAAAGGGTACCTATTCTTCACTGTCACTTTATTCAGCTGCCTATAATCGATGCACATCCTCATAGATCCATCCTTTTTTTTGACAAAAAAAACACTGGTGCTCCCCATGGAGACACACTCGGCCTAATAAAGCCCCTATCCAGCAATTCTTGCAATTGCAGTTTTAATTCCTTTAACTCACTTGGAGCTATCTGATAGGGTGCTTTAGACATAGGCGTTGCACCGGGCACAATGTCAATGGACAATTCTACTTCTCTCTTTGGCGGCACACCAGCTAACTCTTTAGGAAAGACATCGGTAAATTCCCTCATAATCAAAATATCCTGAATTCTCACTTGATCCCTTCTAGAATCAAATACTAAGGCCAAGAAAGCCTCACAACCCTTTCTCAAACATTGACATGCTTACATAGCCGACAACACATTAGTCAAAGGATTGGCACGACGACCCCTCACTGTTACCTTAATTCCCTCACTACTACTAAGCACAATGGTCTTCCTCTTGTAGTCAACTACGGTACTAGGCCTACTCAATCAATCCATACCCAAAATTAAGTTGAATTCATCGATGGGTATTTCAATCAAGTCTACCGAAAACACATTTTCTTGCACCACTAATGGACAATCCTTATGCACTTTATTCACTTTTACAACACTCCCCAAAGGACTAGTTACGTGTATGTCATAATTCAAGCTGTAAGCAACAGGCATCTTTTCACGAATTCTCTTAAAGCATACACACAAATGAGTAGATCCAGGATCAATCAATGCAAGCATTTCTGTAACATAAAGTAGAAAAGTACCTGCGATGACTTCAGGTGCATCCTGATCCTCTCTAGCTTTCATGGCAAAAGCTCGGGCCGGTACAGTTGGAGGCCTATTCACAGTTTCAAACTTAGCTCTACCTGGAGACCGGTTACCTCGACCACGTCCTCTACCTCTACCTCGGTGAGCTGGAGGCAAATTCGACCCACCATGACTAGCCTCTTGCTGATTCCCAACCGCCTCATACACCTTGGGGCAATTAGCCAAATAATGCTCATTACTACCGCATCTAAAGCAAGCCCCAGTCACCTTCCAGCACACCCCTCTATGCCTCTTAGCACAATGAGGGCATTCATGCACTTCACTCTTGTTACCCGATGCACCCCTACCAGAACTAGGTGCATGAGATGATCCTTGCCTTCTACCTCTAGTAGCGGGACTATTCATCGATTCAGCTGGAGGCATTGCAGGAGAATCTCTTGATCTTTTTCCAAAATATTCCCCACCATGGCTAGGATTTCTCCTTTGCATTTTCTCTCTCTGCACCTCAAGGGACCTTTCAGCTCTCATAGCCGCCTGCACAATCTGATAGTATGTAACAGTCTGGGATGTGGTCATGGAAATCAGCAATGCCTTAATCTGCACTACTAATCCTTCCTCAAATTGCTGACATTTGAACTCCTCTATCAACACTCCCAATGATGCATACTTGCTCAATCTACTAAATTCCTTCTCATATTCGGCCACAGAGATGGCCCTTTGCCTCAAATTGAGGAACTGCTTCCAATTAGCTTCTTTGTTTGCCTTAGTGATATACTTGTTTCTGAACTCCTGTTCAAAGAACTCCCAGGTAATTGGGTTTGGAGCAATGGATGCCTCAATACCAACTTCCACCAGTCATATGCATCTCCTTGAAGCAAAGACGCCACACATTCAACTCTTTGTTCAGCCGGACACTTAATCTCATCCAACACCCGTTGGATCCTCTCAATCCAATATTCTGCTTTAGTGGACTCATCCAAGCTAGTTCCGAAGAACTCTTCTCCCCTATGCTTCCATAGGATTCCAAAGGAGCTTTCGGTGCTGTCACTCGGTCAAGCACCCTTGCCATGTCTTATGACATTTTGAGTAGCGCTTCCAACGGAACCAGGAGCACCTCTCACCCCACACTAACTGGTGCAGATTTCCCAGATTCAGACACTTCCATATTTTTGGGATTCACGCTTTCCGCGGTCTCTTCTCTAGCATCTTAAGATGGGTCCATCGATCTGAAGAATAAACAAGGACTCTCGCATTAGATCAACACATCTATACATACCCTAATCTATACTATGCCCAGAAATGACTAAACCTAGGCTCTCATACCACTAAATTGTGACACCCCACTCCCATCCACATGCATAGCTATGCTACAGTGGTTGGAAGTGGTTGCCACAACACTCATCACGAGCAAAGTTCCTACTTAACACATGCATAATATCATTATACAACATTCCAAGCCAATTAATTTCGTTCGCATGCAGCGGAAATATTCACATCGCATACATAAAACCATACAGTCTGATTAAGTTACATCCCATACTGAGTTATACAATAATTAATACATGCCAATAATTGTATCATTAGTTACATGCCTTAACAAAAGTATTCAAAATCTACACTAGGGAATGGAGTCCTAATGTGTTGATCAGTCCAAAATGTGGGGACGTCCTTCGGATCACTTCGCCGACGAACCTACACGGATTAAAACCCGTGCTAAGCGATAACGCTTAGTGGAGAAACAATAACAATATAAACAATATTCAAGCAGACATATATACATAATAATAACCACTGATTCAACGTAGCATACATTGCACTGCTCACATTTCATGTATATACATATAACATGCTTGCATCATCATAATTAGTTCACTATTAATAGTTATATAGTATAACAATAAGTTATAATACTTATCATACTTAATCGTAATAAGAATATGTTTTGCATTGAACCATATTACATCTCATCGTGTCATGAATACATATTCATATATATACAAATTCAATCGTATATTCGTATACAAACATATTCATCAAGTAACTTCTTTAATTATTAAGCCTCGCATGCATTTCAATGACGCGGATAATCTGGTATTGCATTTGTACTCGAGAGGACAATCAATTCAACTGAATCAGCATATACACATTTATTGCATTGGTACCTGAGGGTACAAGGATATTGAATATGATTTTCAGTAATTCGCATTGAGGAATCCTAATTGGATTCAAATCGCATTGGTGATTCCAAAGGAATCAGACGCATTTGGCTACAACACTTAGACCCTATAGGCATGTCTATCTATCCACTACTTGACTTACAGGCTAAATTATTAGTCCGGTTATGGTTATTATCATCGCAAATATAATCTTTACACAATATCACATTGTTATATTGTAGTTGACATCGCACTTCCTTTATCATTGCATGTGCATAATACCATACGAATATACATATATCAATATATATCTCATTTATGAATGATCAAAATCATATCAAATAATAAAGATTGAAATTATGTACATGCTCAAATATCATTCACACATATGCTTTATCAAAACTTAAAACAAATAAGAAAACATCTCTAGCATACGGAAGTGTCGGGCTCGCGACAGACTCAGAGATCTGATTCTGTCGCGCTCGTGACCGAATGCAGCCTCGCCTTTGTGGCGCTCGCACTTCACGCATGCTCGCAATAGAAAGCACACTCGACCAACAGAGTGTTCTGTCACGCTCGCGACAGAACTGGAATTCCTCATTCTAAGCTCTTCCATCCTCACTTCCCAAGTCGCATTTCCTCCCTTCTTCGCATACAATTCCTGTAGCCTATTCTCGACCCATTATTAGCCAATATGATATGTTGCCCATTTGTTTATTTACTTGTTATGAATTCAATAACACCAATTTTATCAATTATTATTACCCGTACTAGGAGTTGTGGCATATGGAACTATACTTGCTCCGAATGGCCTACTATTCACATTAATCAACATATTCACACCCATTGAAGACCATACGATCCCCAACTCAACATGGTTGCTTCTACATTCCCATTATTACATTACTAAAGATGAAAGTGCTCATATCCAATTCATAATAACCTACACTTTATGTGTTTAAGTTTACACAATGCCACAAGTCAATTACCTTACCAAGTTAGTTCTTATTAAAAAAACTTAGCACATTCAACTTACCAATTTTAGGAAATTTTCTTTCCCTATACACATGCAACTAGCCAATCCACACAAGTCACTCGTCAATGACCATTCCATCAAACATGAAAAGAATCACAATATGAATATTATTCTAATGTAACTATTCATAACAAGGCACAAGATAGCATAACACATCACAATAAACAATCTCCTCATCATTACATACCATATCAATGCATGCATATATATATACAACCTAACAAAGGATTAACAAAAATACTCATGAAAATAGTGTTTCTCAAACCTCTACTCCTTTGCTCCTTACCAAAATCACTTGGTGCTTGGCTCACCAATCTTGGCCTTCCCTTTGTCCCTCTTAGGTTCTACCTCTATAACCAAGGCCCATATTTTCCAGAAATGGAGAACAAGAATCAGAATCTCATTTCTAAACACAAGAAGAAGATGAAAGAGAAAGGATTTCAGGTAAGGTAGTTACTCACCTTCTAAAATTAACACATGCAACTTTTCTAGTCTTCTAAAATGCAGTCGGAATTTCACTTGAAAAACTAAAAAGAAATGGAAGGATGAAGAAGAAGAATTTACAAAAAAGGAGAGAAAGATGGTGGAGGAAACGTTTAGAGAGAGAGAAGGAAGATAGAAAAATGAAAGAAGAGAAGAAAGCTGCCGCCCACATGCAACCACTCCTAACTACTCTCTCTCCAACATGCATAGTCCTACTTGGCACACTCTCTCTCCCTCATGCACTATGATATGTGGCAAATACAGAGATGGATCATGTGCTTCTACTACAAATCTACCCTATTAATGAGCTTCTAGCCTTCAACCCAATTAAGACATCTAATATGAACCAAGCCCACAATCCTAATTAGTCTAAGCTGAGCCCAAAGTGCAATTCTGATTTATTCAAGCCCACTTAACCCATGCAATGCAAGTCCAGCCCTATAACATTATTAAACCTAATAACATTTTGGTCACTTAAACAATTTTAGTTATGCAATTAAATCCCAATTAAAGACACATTAAAATTCCAGATTTTAGAATTCTACAACATGCCATATACCAACTCCCATAATTGAACACACCTACTCCTAAGGTGACATACGGGCTGTTATAGATAATCCCAGCATCTTTTAACTTTATGACTTCCTTTTTAACTACCTCTCTCATATTAGGGTTAAGCCTTCTTTGTCTATTAGCCTTAGGTTGACACTCATCTTCCATGTTAATTCTATGCATGACAATGTTTGGACTAATTCCCTTCAAATCTGAAATTTGCCAACCTATACTCTTAATCCTTTTTATAACAACCTCTAATAACAAGGACTCTTGCTTACTAGTGAGCTTATTAGAAACAATGATAGGTAAAGTACTCTTTGAACCAAGAAATGCATACCTTAAATGGCTTGGTAGTTCTTTCAACTCAACATTAGGTGGACTTACAATGGATGGTGGCAATGGTTCCTCATTTCAATACAACAATTCTGGTCGTGATCTATTTTGCTCCACCTTCTAATGAGCTGCCTCATCAAGATTTACATCCTCTTGACCTACATTTTCCAAAACTTCTAACACACATGCATCAATAACGTCAACTTTCATGCATACATTCTCATCCATGGGGTATTTAAGTGCTTTGTCCATGTGATATTCTACACTATCCTCCCTCGCTCTTAAAACCAATGTTCCTTCATAGACATCAACTAAAGCCCTTCCAGTTCTCATGAATGGTCTATCCAAAATCAAAGGACATTTAATAGCATAAGCAAAGTCTAAAATAACAAAGTCAGCAGGCAAAATGAATTTATCCACTTTAACAAGCACATCCTCTACGATGCCATATGGTCTCTTAATAGATTGGTCAGCCAATTGCAAGACCATTGATGTAGACTTAACATCATTCAAACCTAACTATTTAAAAATTAATAATGGCATAAGATTAATACTTACCCCTAAATCACACAAACACTTAGAAAATTCAACATCCCCTAAAGTACAAAGAATAGTAAAACTCCCATTATCTTTAAGCTTAGTAGGCACATTATTAGTTATTACTGAACTACATGCTTCAGTTAACTCAACTGTATATACATCTTCCCAACTCTTTTTCTTAGAAATTAAATCCTAAAAGAACTTAGCATAGTTAGGAATTTGAGTAATAGCGTCAATAAAATTCAGATTGATATGTAAATTCTTCAATTTATCAAGAAAAGTTTGAAATTTCTTATCATCGTTTTGCTGCTTAAGACGTTGCAAAAATGGTGGACGGGGTTGGAAAATTTTTGAAGGATTTGCCTTGGTAGCCCCTTCTATCGCGCCCGAGACAGGTGTTGCGCTTGCGACAACAGGAGGACTCTGCTCTGGAGCACTCGCGAAGTTTATCGCGCTGGCGATGTTGGCTAATCTTTCCTTTATCATGCTTGCGATAGAAGACTTATCTCCCTTCTGAAAAAAAAGTTTCTGCAAATCTTCATCCTTATTAGTAGAAACAAATTCATTGGTATAGGATTTACCTAACCTCAATTTAATTGCCTTAAGATGTTCCCTTGGATTTTTCTCCATATTACTTAGTAAATTTCCTTGTAATCATGAAGATAATGCCTTAGAAATTTGCCCTAATTGCACCTCCAAGTTATGGATAGATGAGGCATGATTTTAAGTGATTTGATCAAACTTTGTCTCTAGCCTCTTTTAGTTCTCTTCTTGTGAACTAAATTTCAAATTAATGCCCTCTAAGAACCTATCTATCTTAACCTTTAAAGCTCCAAACCTATCTTGAGGTTGTTGAAACCCTACACCTCTATTCTGATTGCTACTATTTTCCCATGAAAAATTTGGATGGCTTCTCCAGCCAGGGTTATAGGTATTTAAATTTAGATTCCCACGCCCTTGTCCTTGGATAAAGCTCACTTGTTCCTTCATACTAGCCATTCCCAAATTACACACTTCACTAGTATGACCTTATTGACCACAAATGGTGCATGCATTTGGTGTACTTCCTCCCATACCTAGGCTATTAATCTTATAAGTCAAAGCCTCAACTTGTGCTTGCAATGCTATCACCGAATCAATTGAATGTACCCCTCTAACATTAGAAGAATTCGATTACCTTGTTCTTTCGGTTGGCCACATGCAATTATTCATAGACATTTCCTTAAGCAACTCAAATGCAGCTTCTATTGTTTTCCTCATAAGAGAACCACCGGCTGCAGCATCTATTGTTCCTCTAGTTGTGGGATTCACTCCATTATAAAATGTTTGCATAAGCAACTCCCTTAGAAAGTTGTGATGTGGACAACCTCTCTGCAATTCTTAAAATCTTTCCCATGCGTCATACAAAGATTCATTGTCATGTTGCACAAAAGTAATGATATCTTTAATAATCTTTGCAATTTTGGCTAGAGGAAAATATTTAGATAAAAATGCTTGAGCCAATTGGTCCCAAGTGGTAATAGATCCTCTAGCAAATGAATTCAACCAAGATTTTGCCTTATCCTTCAATGTGAAAGGAAAAAGCCTAAGCTTAATTGCATCCGCAGAAACTCCATTAATTTTGAAAGTATCACAAATTTCTAAGAAATTTGCCAAATGAGCATTTGGATCCTCATTTGCCAAACCATAAAATTGAATAATATTTTGAATAATTTGTAAAAGAGATGGCTTAATTTCAAATTGATTGGCATTTACCGTAGGCCTTACCACTCCTTGTTGAGCCCCGCTCAACGCTGGCATAGCAAAATCCATCAATCTAGGTGGATTTTCTTCAGCCAGAATTTGTCTCTTTTTCTTCTTTTTGTTGGATATTTGGTTACACAAAAGAAATCTTTCTATCTCTGGATTCAATGGTTCAAGTTCTTCTTAAGAACTCTTTGTATTAGGCATAAACTTGAACCATCTAATCCTATAAAAACAAAATAAAATAGACAAACAAAACTAATTAAGTATTTTAATCCAAAATCATAAATCAAGATATAATGGCAATAAATTCAATCAAACAGTCCCCGGCAACGGCACCAAAAACTTGTTACGTGTATTTCTAAATGCTAATCCGCAAGCATACGGTTTACCGATTATAGTACCTAAGATATTGTTCCCTCGAGGAATGTAGATTAATATTACTCACTATTACTACTTGATTTTAATCTTGTTTACAATGTTAAATGGTTTGAAGGTTAATTTAAACTACTAGTGGAATACAAAGTAATTAAACTTAATTAATGATGATCAAAGAAGACAATATAGATTATGAAGATGAATTAATAATCAATAGAACTTGAAGTAATTATTCTTGAGTGTTAGAGTATGCTTGTCATGCAAGTCAAGTTGGATAAAGTTCTAATCCATTCTCTCGACGTAAATTAGAGTGCCTAAAACGTACATCTGTAATTCTAACCCTTAATTCTCATTAATGAATTAGTTTGTTATACATGCAAATATTAGGATAATTTAGCAACTTAAGCAATCATCTAACATTATGATCTCTCAAATAATGTTTTGATAATTAATTTCTATTAGTTTTAAATGAGAATCTATCTCTCAACTAAATTCTCACTTATAGTGATCATTCATCAAATACTAATAGGAAATCTACAAACAAGAATACTAGATTGATATGAATAATAAAACATAATATAAATATTCAAGTTCATAAATATATTCTTTTATAAATACAAAGAAGAAGTAAAGGATTACAAATAGAAATAGGAGATCTCTCAACCCTTTTCCTTTCACCAAGTGTGTTCTTCCTCTTTGCAATTGTCTTCTCTTCAAAACATAAAAACAAACTCTAGAACTTCAACTACAAAAATTGTTCTTCTCAAACTTATAGAAAAACTTAGTTAAAATTCCATCATCTTCCAAATTACAACTGAAATTAATATAAATAATATGCCAAAATCCATGTCCCTTGAGATGGCTCTTCAAAAGGTTGCAAAACTTGGTGGGAAGACTTGACTTTTCAAATGACCTTTCAAAGACAACTACCCCAACGGCTCTCTTTGTCGCGCTCGCGACAGAGCACGACACTTCACTCCTTTCAGCTGCGTGATCTTCTTCTTCCCCCGCTTCTAGTCGCCCTTGCGACTCCTTCGCGCCCTTGACAGCGTGCGGCTTCCTTCCTTTACTCTTCTTCTCTTTTCTTCCTTGCTCTTAGGCACCTTCTGTCATGCTCGCAACATATATTGCACTTGCGACAGAGACCTCTTTTTTTGCTCATTTTTGCTCCTTTTCTAATGTTTTCTCCTTTTTCTCCTCTACTCACAAAACATAAAACAAAGCATAAAACATACCTAATTCTAACACAATTAAACACAAATAAACCTAATTTTAATCACAAAACATTGGCTAAATATGAGCTATTTAGGCTCAT
Source organism: Excoecaria cochinchinensis (assembly GCA_947683425.1). NCBI lineage: Eukaryota > Viridiplantae > Streptophyta > Magnoliopsida > Malpighiales > Euphorbiaceae > Excoecaria > Excoecaria cochinchinensis. The sequence goes on along the minus strand of CANTUQ010000092.1, from coordinate 24,742,442 downwards.
ATCAAATAAATACGAGAAAATAGAAAGCAATCTCTCAACCCTTTTCCCAAACTCTTGAAAGAAATTTTCTTCTACTCGTGTCTTCTTCTCAAAACATAAAAAGTAACTTAAGAACTTCAACTACAGAAAATGGTCTCCCTCAAAAACTTATAGAAAATCTTTAGTTAAAATTCCATCATTTAAATTTACAACTGAATTTAATATATATAATGTTCCAAAATTCATGTCCCTTGATATGCCTCTTCAAAGAGTTGTAAAGCTTGGCAAAAGTCCCAATTCTTTAAGTGGCCATTCAAAAATAACTGCTCGAATGATTAGCTCTATCACGCTCATGACGCCTGTCGAGCTCGCGACAGAGCACGGATTCTACCTTCATAATTTCCTTCAGCTGCGTTGACTCCTTATTTTTCCTTGTACTGTCGCGCTCGCGACTTCCTTCACGCCCGTGGCAGAACGCGACACTTCCTTTTGCTCTTTTCTTCTTCTCTTCTCTTCCTTCTTCTTAGGCGCCCTCTGTCACACTCGCGACTCTCGTCGTGTCTGCGACAATGCCATCTCTTCTTGCTCAATTTTGCTCATTTTTCCACATTTTCTCCATTTTATCCTAAACTCAAAAAATATAAAACACACCTAATTCTAACACAATTAACCATAACTAAATAAAATTTTAATCACAAAACATAAGTAAATATGAGCTATTTAGTCTCATATCAGTATCCACTAACATTATGTTCATGCTCTTTACACTTAGATCTTCCTTTCATAGCCATAGCTCCACATAACACCATCACTTTCCTTATGCTCCAATAGTGCCCGAATATAAACACCAAAGAAAACACCATAAATTTACTTCCTTTATGCCAAATAATTACATAAACATACTCTAAACATCCTAAAATACCCATTTGAACCTTTAAACCAATTTAAAAATATCAACTTTACATACCTCAATTTTACACTTAAACTTTTTCACTTATTTTCTCCCACTTCTAGCACTCCAAATGGACTCCAATCACCATCACCAGATTCTAGAGAGGTTTAACTTTGTTTAAGAGGCTTAGATGTGAGGAGAGATTGAAAGAAAAATGAAGAAAATGGAGGAAGAATGGAGAAACATCACTTTGGCTAAAGGGAGGAGGAGGGAGGTTGGCTTCTCTAGGGTTTCTCTAGAGAAATCTGGTGAAGAGATGTATTTATATGGGTAAAATTGAATTGGACCAGGTCCAACCGAAGTGGTCGAATAGGTTTAGGTCAATTTTCGGTTTTGGTTCATTTTTCACTATTTTAGGGTAACTATAATTTCTTCAACTTATTTTCACTGCCAATCAATTCCATCATTCTTAAAATACCAAATATAGACTCCACACAAAATTTCAGCTTAATCAGAGTACATTTGGAGCTCGATTCACTTAAACCGGTCCGATTTAATACTGTTTAGTTCTGCCATAAAATACAAATCTAATGATATGAAAAATTTCTAAAAATTATTCTGAACTTTTACACTTCCCATAGTAAACCTTTTTAACCTCATTTACTATTTTTAAAAATTCGGTCAAAATTCAATCAAAATTTGGTTCAACCGAACCGAACTAGAGGCAAACTTTAGATTGACTTTCAGGGACCTATTTGACCTCATATTTACACCAAATTTTACTACTAGACTCCTGACAGTCCACAGATCAATATTACTATTTGAATCGAACCAGAGGCTTTTCTTCAGTTTGACTTTCGGGGACCTATTTGACCTTATTTTCACTCCAAATTATACCATCAGACTTCTTATAACTTGTACTTTCCAACAGTCCAATAAAATATTTTTCTCCATATGCTTCCCGGGAGGTCACCCATCAGGGGCTTCCTTAGGCTGAGCACGTTTAACCTTTCTTCTCTACTGTCTTTTAGGACCCAATCACTAATCAATTTTATATCAGTATTCGGGCCATTACAATTCTCCCCCACCTATAAAAATTTCGTCCTCGAAATTTTCCTTATGTACCCCAATCATAGATCACAGCAACTATACAATGTTGACATTCAATTCCAAAGATCCATTCACATTCCATCAGTCATCATACCTTACATTCCCTTACAATTCAATAAGCTTAAGCTATTCTAATATTCCCTCAAATACCGTTAGTCACTTTTGACATCAATATCTATTCATGGCATGTATATGTATCACTTCATGCTTATTACACTATCTCTGATTTTAGGACCGCCTAAACCTGTCTCTGATACTAAAATAAATGTAACACCTTTATACTCGTAAATGGTACGAATAATGGATGCTACAACACTGCACTGACAAATGCTATAATGCACTCGATAGTTCTGTAGAATTTTTTTCTTACAACAATAACAATCATAAACATACATATACAACTTAACAGTACACTGACATACACATCAAATACTTATACCATAATTCATTGCTTCTCCCTACTGCGGTCGTATACATGCCATACCAATCCATCTATCCTTACTGTCGAATACTCCTTACTGTTGTCAGTACATCTTTGGCCACGTCAAAATCTATCACAACCTTCGCGCAGTAACACTCTACGCACTGAGCATTAAAAATGCCCGGTGGTGGATACATATCATAAATTTTCCACACTAATACATATGCTTGTACACACCAACATTTTTCCTTATTTCGATTATGGGAACATTAATTTCTAAATCTTTTAGGCAGTTATGACATACTTTTACTATAATTATTTATCTTTTCCCTTTGTTGTTAATACTGCAAATAAGAGGCCGCACCCCCAGCCCTGTCGGTATCTAACCATATTGGCGTGGTGCAATAGTAATCCTCATTTTCTTGTCAATGAATTAACCATTTATCTGAATAGCGATTAGACATTATTATCGTGTGCCTGAAACGTTTAAAGAAATGTTTTAATTAATTGCATTATATTTTAATTGATTGCATTAACCTGCTCTAGTGGTATATGAATCAAGTTGTTATCATCATTTTTCATTTACCAATATATCTCTTTATTTTTCATTTTGTTTTTGTTTTGAACTCTTGTGTGATATTTTCATTGTGACGCACGCGAGCCAGAGGGGCCCACTTTTAGGGCCCAGGATGGTTGGCATCTTTTTGATCTTGGGTAATATGAGATATTTTGGAATTTCTTACCCAATAGAACATTGGGAAGTTCATCTAATCCCACAAAACCTTTAGGCACCTTTGAGGTATCTTGGAGTCACCACCGAATTTATAAGAAATTAGGAAAGGTCATCTAATTTCAAGGGTCTTAAACCAGAGAAGGTGTTAGGAACTTCACTCTTATTAATGCCTTAAGTTAAGTTATAAATGAGTTTTTAACAATTAAAATTTCATCTCTCATCTCACGCGATCATGCAATAAATTTAAAGCGCATTTCAAGCATTTTGGAAAGCAATAAAGAAAGTGGTAAATAAATAAATTACAAGTGAAAAATCGGACAGAACAATCCCCCAAAATAAAGAAAGCATAAAAAAATAAATAAATAAAATTGCACCAAAATTAATTAAAAGGGCCCAAAATAAATAAATACAAAAAAAGGAATAAAATAAAATAAACAATTCATAATGCATAAATTGGAACATTTATTAAATTTTAGGAACATTGGTTCCTTTGCATTCAATTAAAAATTGGAGAATTATTTTGGGCATTTATGGAGAAAATCAGGATAAGTGATCCCATTTTATGAAAATTAATTCTCCTTTTGAAAAAGGTGACATTTTATTAGTTGAAACTAGGATATTGGTCCTATTTTATTAACAAAAATTCTAATTTTATTATTGTAAAAAAACATGAATTTCTTTAGAATGAGCGCATTAAAAAAACATTTTTTCACCAAACATACAAAATAATAAAGTAAGGAAAATAAAGAAATTAAATGCAAACCAAACTTAAAGGCTCATATTCCCTTGATTCTCCAGCTCACTCAGGAACATTACTCGAAGCGAAACAAACAAATTTGGTGGACAATAAAAAACAAGAATAAAAACAGAGTTAGCAAATTAAATCAAATGCATAACAAAAATAATCAATCCAATGAAGCAAATAAAATAAATAATATGATAAAAATAAAGCAACTAAATGAATCAAATAAATAAATAATCCTAACTGAGAAAAATATTTATGATTGTTAACAGATTAATATTTGACAAAAATAATGTAGAAAACTAATAAATTGGATTAATGAACAGAAAACATAATCAAAAGGACAACAAAATCATTATCTTATATTCTATAGATTTGAATTACATTGCATGCATCATTTAAGTAGATTAACTAAATTAAACTAACTTAAGTTTAATTACAACAAACAATAACAAGATATTCTAATTATAATTTACAACAATTTACAATTGGAAAAACAAATAAACGACGAAAATAAAGAAAAGAAAAATGAATTGGCTCAAGTCCAGAAATTTACCCTCAGAGGTTGATGTTTGCAACAAAAGAAGAATAAAAGATTTCCTATGATTGCTTGAAAACAGAAGTTGAGAAAGCTTGGATCAAAGCTTTCTATCACCAAAAATTTTCAAGTTGAAAACTCTGATTTTTTTAAAAACAGATAATGGAAATTGAAACTTAAACCCAAAGAATTGGTTTCCTTAGTTCAAGAACAAATAGAATTAATGGAAGAAGTTTTAGCTCTCAAAAATCCTCTTTTCAGAATCTTTTTCTTCTAATTTATTTTTCCCCTTTTCGAGTCTAAGACTTCTGAGAAGGGTCAAGTTAGACCGAGACCTTTTACTGGCTACCATCCGCTATTGAGATCCCCGATTTCACGTTTTTCGGTTTACCCACTAAGAATTGTGTCCCTTGGCCGAAGAATTCGCTGCCATTACTGATGTGAGATTTTCTCCTGGTACCCTTCCTTGTGTTCCCAGTTATGGACCATATCAGCTTAGAGATGTGGCTTTTGTTTTGGGCATACCACCTTCTGAGGCTGCTCGACTAGTTCCTAGAGGGGATTTCTTTTCTCTAGAGTCCCTATTTGATGCACTTGGTGACTTTTCAAATGTGCCTACCTATCGAGCTAGTATAGTTTTATTGATCTGCTTATAACATCCCAAATAGGGCCTAGTAGATTTTGCATGATTTAAGTGGGTCTTTAAGGGTATTTCGGTAATTGTGCAAGTTAAATTGGAATTTAATTGAGGACTTATTTGGAAGAGAATTAAAGTTATATTAAGGAAATAATTTGTTTAGTGAGTGAATGGATTTATGCTAAGGACCAAAGATACATTAGCCAAGGACTTAAGTGAATTAAGTCAAGAGTTTGAATAATTGGACCTATGGAAATTTGACACATGGTAGGTTGGTGGGGAGCAATTAATGAAAAGGGAAGAGAGAGGGAAGGGAGCAGAAATTGTTAGTGAATTTGATTAGTGAGGCTCATGATTTTACTTATGCCTGTTTTATAGTATTGTTACATGTATATTGTTTATTTCAATTATCATAGTGTTTACCTTCTTCATGCTTGATTTTCTTATGACTTCAATAGAAGTCTTCTGCTTGTGTTTCCTCCCCACTAAGCCTTATCGCTTAGCATGGGTGTTTTCTCGTGTAGGTGGCAGGTCAGTTCCAGTTCGCGTTGCGCATCTGCAGGTCGACCACTAGGAGTTAGAGTTGCTCTTTTGTATTTTAGCTCCTGTTTTTTTGTATAGTGGAATATGTACATGTTTTAAGGATCCTTTTGTAAGTTTTGTAGGTAATGCATATTTTTGATGTTTTATATATATATTATTCTTCTCATTGTTTGTTTATTATGATGATTTATTTATTTCCACTTTAATGCTTTCGCTTCCACTTGTATGTTGTGTATGTGAGCACGTGATGCTCTAGTATGCTTCTAACGGGAGTATCGGGGTGTTACACTGCATGTCCAGATACCTGCTGGTGACCTCAAATGAACTAGTCAGCAATTATCGACTATTTAGCATTGTAGATGGCATTTACCGCGAGCTGACCCCTTTCCCAATTATTCTAGCCAAGACGATCATTGGCTTGGATGCTCTCTGCATTGATTCTATTGCTTCCATGACCGGGAGCCCCTTATTACTCCAGGTAATCTACATCATTATTTTAAAAGGTAGTGCACCCCTTGTGGGTTTTCACACTAGCTTTTCTTGTGCCATTAGGGATTTTCACATATCCTTGTGTCTTATTTTTGCCTAGAGTGGATCCAACTCATTCCAACTGCTCTTTTTTTTTCTATGACTCTTTTTTTTTTTTACTTTTTTTCTTCTTTTTTTTATTCTTTTTTTATTCTTTTTTTTTTCTTTTCAGGTGTGGCTGCAGGAGAAGCTAAGGTTACTGATAGAACCCCCTGCTAGGGTGATTGACGCATACTCACTGGTGTATTTTTTCCTTAGCCAGCAGACATATCGGTTCAACTCTCCTTATGAAGGCTTCATATGGATAACTTTACTGGCAGACGGAGATATTAGTGTCATGAGCCCCTGGATATGCCTTGACTATGTGACTCAGGATGGGCCTTCGGGGTGTGTCCCATTGTGCGGGCTTTAAAGGGCCTCCTTTTGTATCACAGCCCGTTGCGTTCGCCAGTTTGGAGGGCGTCAGACAATTGTGACTCTACCGCTAGCTTTTCATGGTGGACTCCTATCTTCGACATTTATTACTGGCTACTGTGGACTTTGGGCACAATTGCCCTTGAGTACGATCTCCTCGAGGGCTGAGGATTCTGATTTTACTAGTTTGCCGGAGTAAAAGAACTGGGTGACTAGCCCTGCTGTTGACAACAGGACCAGTTGGCTTAAACATCTGACAGAATGAATGCAGTAGGTAATAGTTTTTAGATTGCAAAAGACAATGTATTTCTCTTTTTGTAAAAGAACTAGATAATTATGAAAAGTGCAAACTGAGTCCTTTATTGCAAATTTATGAACATTTATATATGATTTCTGTTAGGCATATTTCTACACGCTAATTCCATAAGTATACGGTGTGCCGATTATAGTACAAAAGATATCGATCCCACGAGGAATGTAGATTAACATTACACACTATTACTACTTGATTTTAATCTTGTTTACAATGTTCACTAATTTGTAAGTTAACTCTAAACTACTCTTGTCATGCAACTTAATTAAACCTAGTTAATGATAATCAAAGAAGACAATATAGATAATGAAGAACTAATGATTATGAAACTTGATTGCATCATTATCATATAAATGTAATCTCATAAGCAAGCCAAATTGGAATATTGTTCTAATCCACTCTCTTGACCATGAACTAGAATGCCTAAAATATACAATTCAAATGCTAATCCTTAACTCTCATTAATGAACTATTTAATTCCAATTACATATTTGAAGAATAATCACCAACCTATAGCAATTATCTCAACATACTGATCTCTCCAGTTATGTTTTAATAATGAATTCCTATTAGATGTAAGTTAAAATGAACCTCTCAATTCTACCTTAACTTATAATGATCATGCAATGATACTAATAGAAAATTATGCATTCAAAGACTACTAACACAGATGGAAATAGAAGTAACATTAATATGATTCAAGTTTCATTAAATAACATTCATTTAATTACGGAGAAGAAAGTAATAGATAAGATTAAGTAGAAAGAAATCTCTCAATGCTCCCGCTTGAGGGCGATCGGGCAATTGAGGGTCCGCTGACAGCTTGCAATAAATCGCAAGTGCGTCTATGTTGGGCAACAAGGAGGTTTCATGGAGTCGCCACCCAATAGAACATTGGGAAAGTTTCTCTCGCCTCGAAGAGCCTAAGACTGCGCTCATTATCCATTTTGGGCCAACCAAAGGGGTCTTAGAGGGTAAACCTCTCGCCCTAAGGAGCCTAGGATTAACGCCAAAATCTCGTGACACAAGAGGTGTCTTGGAGGGTAAACCTCTCGCCTCTTTGAGCTCAAATATCAGAGCTGGATTCGGGACTTCTCATCTATTTTTACCTTGATTATTTTATGATCAAATTTTAATTATTATTAATTCGCTCTTTCTCCACACGATGCAGTTGATTAAAGGCGCATTTATTCACATTTGGAAAGCAATAAATGAGCAAGTAAATAATGAAAGCAATAAATTACAATAATACAAGAAGCGGAATACAACTCCCTTTTATAATACACAAATCGGGGCATTGCTTATTTTGAGGACTTTGGTCCTCTCATGCATCATTATCAAAATGGATATTTTTATTGTGAGGATTTTTATTGGATAAAAATAGGACATTGGGTCCTCAGGTTTATGAAAAGCTCTCTTTATTAAATATAAAACATTAATCCATTTTTTATATTTAGCGGGATACAAAAAGAGTATACTCATGTGCATAAAATAATTAATGAATAAAATAAAGGAAATAACCAAGAAGGTTAGAAAACTAAACCGGACGAAATCCTCCGAGTATGGTAGATCGCCCCTCGAGCTCAGGATAATCAAAGAAAATCAATATATGCTCACAAAAGGTTAATGGGTGTTAATATACAAAAGCTCAATATAAATAAAGTTCTAAGACTTGAGAGAGATAGAAAAGATTTAGAAAACAAGGAGAGAGAACCCAGTGACGGCCATCTGTCGAGTGACCGACGGGCGTCAGTCAAAGTGACCGACATATCCGTCGCTCACTCAGGAGAGAGGGCGTTTGTGAGTGGAGTGACCGACGGGCGTCGGTGAAGCAGATGACCCGTCGGTCACCACTGTCTCCGAAAATAAACAGTAAAAAACTCTCTTTTTCAAAGCAAAAATGGATTTTTATCACAAAATGAGATGAAGAGAATCAAAATAAAGAAAAGTGAAAGCAAAAAGCCAAAAGAATAGCAAAAATAAAGAATAAAGATGAAATAATATGGAGAATAAGTCCGGAATATTTACCCTCAGATAACGTTTTAGTGAGATTCTTGGTGTCGATTAGAGTCCCGCACGTTCCACGAGAAGAAAAATGAAAGGTCAGGAGAGAGGAAAATAGATTGTTTCCTTCTTAACCCTTCAAAAAGATTGACTTTAGAATCAAAAACCCAAAGAAAACTAATTAGTTTTAGTTCCTTTTTAATGGTTTGATCCTCGAATTAAAAGGAATTTCTTGATGTGTGTGTTTGCTGGAAGAGAGAGAAAACATGCTTGGAATTTGGTAGAGTTTCCCCTTTTGAAATTTTTTGGAACCCCTTTTAGGAGGAAATCCGAAGCTTTTATAAGCCAGGCACTACCGACGGGCGTCGGATGTGGAGACGGGCATCGAAAGAATGCTTCTGACACAAGGATTCATCCGACAGCCCTGCCATTTACACCGATGGGCGTCGGAGAGGTTGCGTGCTCCGGGAAATCAGGTGGCGTGCTCCGGAAGAGGCGGAGCCTTCCGACGGGCGTCAAAAAATCCACGGGCCGTCTGTGACCCCAAGCGACGGGCTGGCCTCTCACAGACGGGTTGCCCGTCTGTCGAGAAAGAAATACTTTTTGACTCAAAAATTCCCTTTCTTCCCCCCTCTGCCTACAAAAGGTGAAAAGACTCATTTCTCGTGGAGTATGGGACTAAAACTTCCGATTCCAAACCGTTCGTATAGGCTCGGATACTGATTTCAACATATGGTAATCTCTGATCCGGACCGCTCCGGGACACGGTGCTCACAGTTGCCCCCAGTTTTGGGGAAACTAGTGCACAAGCGCCTAGATGAGACAAAACTCAAAGAAAGGATAGAAAGGAAGAAAGCATACCTATGGCGGTTCTCACCTTCCGTGCCTTTTGCCGGGTAGACCTCGTCTCAGTCTGTTCGACGATGTGAAGATATCCCTATCGGTCTCGTTTCAACCTATAGGTGTTGGTGAGATGTGGCATCCTCTAGCCATGACCTCGATATGAAGAGCAGTGTTTCTCTAACCGCAACTTCTGCTTCTGCTGGCCTCGTCTTGGCTTGCGCAGTGTTGAAGAGATGTAGCACTCTCTGACTACAAACTCGGTGTGAAGAGCAGTGTTTTTCTAACCGCAGCTTCGATTGTTCCTGCTGGCCTTGTCTCGGCTCGCGCAGTGTGGAGGAGATGTAGCACTCTCTGACTACAAACTCATTGTGAAGAGCAGTGTTTTTCTAACTGCAACTTCTATTGGTGAGAAGCGGTACTCTTTGACCACAGTCTCGAGATGAAGAGTAGTATTCTCTAACTACAACTTCTATTGGTGAGAAGCGGTACTCTCTGACCACAGTCTCAAGATGAAGAGTAGTATTCTCTAACTACAACTTCTATTGGTGAGAAGCGGTACTCTCTAACCACAGTCTCGAGATGAAGAGTAGTATTCTCTAACTACAACTTCGATTGTTGAAGTTCCCTTGCTAACCCCCATCCGATCTGCAAGGTGCGTAGCACTCTCTGGCTGTCACATGAACTGTGAGATGAGGTACTCTCTGACCATAATCTCGATTTTGTAGAGGAGGAGACCTCGCTGGGTTCCCCGTTCCAAGAAGACATGAATCTTAGGCGCCCTTGTTCGGACTTTTAATCGATGCTTGTGTTCGGATCGATGCTTCTCTGTACCTGTGTGATAAAAGGTTTTGTTAATTCATGTTTGAGTTGTTATCTTTTAACATGTCTATGAATGGTGTGGTTTTGCTTTATCTACCATGTCATGTTTCGATTATATTCTTTTTTATTGAGTTGTCATTCATCATTTTTCATTTTTTTTTTGAATATGAGCAAATGTGAAAACATATATTCATCTGTAATATGAATGAATCATAAATAATTGAATAAATGCATAAAACTGAAAACAAAAGTTTTTCACTAGAAATACCCATTTTTGTACATTGTATATACAAAGTGAAAATGTACAAAAATACAAAAATGACTCCCTGAACATCAGAGGGGTGTGTAGTCAGAGGGCTCATCAGGATCCTCGTCATCTGATATGTGCACTGTCCCTGGCGGAGGTGGGGGTGGAGCTGGCTGTGTCAGAGGTAGAGACTGAGCCGTGGAGGGTCCTGCCTCAGCATCATGGGCCCGTCTGAATCTAATCTGAGCATAGCCATCTAAGAAGGGCTGGGTACAAGTCCTCATAAACCCTAAGGTCTCTGAGACTATGCCTCCTAGCTTCTTGAATGCCTGGCTCATATGAATGGTCTGCTCGTCGGCGGCCCTCCTCATCTGCTCTAGGCGCTGCTCTATCTGCTCTCTGAACTCCCTCATGGTCTGAGACAAGGGTGGGAGGATCCCCTCTATCGCCTGGACCCAGGATCTCAGGGAGTCGAGTGACTCGTCGATCATCTATAGGGTTATATCAACCCTCTGAGACGCCTGGTCCTGAGACGTCCTCATATCATGAGTGAGCTGCTGCCTAAGCTCCCTCTGGCCCTGGGCAATTTGCTCTATCAGCCTCGCCTGCTCGTCTCTGAAAGCCTCCACAACCTGAGCCTGCTCTCGCGCTGTGTGCTCAATAATGCCGGCCTGCTCTTGAGCCAACCGCTCTATGATGTGGGACTGCTCCTGAATAGCAGTCTGCTGACAGTCCAACCTCTCCTGTAAAGCTCTATCTCTCTCATCCTGTCGTCGCTCTAAGGCTGTGAACATAGAAGTGAGGAGCTGGGAGAAGTCACGCTGTGCTGGCTGCTGCTGTGTTGGCTCTGGCGATGGGGCTGTGGAGGTGGATGCCCCTGGATCGCCCAGGAAATACGGGTGATATCTCTCGGGGGGCCCGTGGGTAGACCTCTGTACCCTGATGCTCGGCGACGGGACAGGAGTCGGCGCTCTGGATGCCGGTGAGGCGCCAAAAAGCTCGTCCATAGTGAACTCCATGTCGAAATCCATGGAGTCCTGGGCTGGGCTGCTCCTGCTGTGGTGGCGGTGGCACAGTCTGGGGCTGAGGCTGGGGAGGCTGAGGAGGCTGCTGCTCCGGCTCGGGCTCTGGCTGAGGAGGCTGCTGCTCTGGCTCCGGCTCTGGCTGCTCCGGGTCTGGACCCAAGGGTTGAAGGGAGAAAATCCGCCTGGTCTCGTGGTTGGACAGCAATCTGTAAGCCTCTGCCTGCCCTGATATCTGTGAGATCATCCCCATCTGCACCGCTGCGGCGGCATCCACATGTATCCCCTCATCCAGGGGTCCTCTCAGCCTGTTCGGGGCAACTCCTGACCCCAAAAGCAACCGAGTGATGACTCCTCCCACTATCACCACTGGTGTCAGTCCTCTGCCAACTCTGACCAAGTTAGCCAAGATCTCATGGCTAACGTTGAGGCGCTGACCTGCCACCATAGCCCAGAGGCTCCAGATCTCGGCCTCATTAAGCGACCCTGGATTACCAGCTCGACCAAGGTACGAACTGGATAGCACTCTGTATAGGTACCGGAGTGCCTGAGACACCAGTACGGTGCTCTTCGCTCTATCATGATCATACAGCACTCCCGGTAAGGCAATGGATGCCCAGTGGGCTCGTCTCACCGCTCGCCATGGGATCTCAACCCCCTCCTCTTTGGGAAGCCCCATGGCCTGCGCGAACCTCTGCCTGGTAATACTGAAATGCTGGCCATCGAACCAGAACTGGACCACCCCTGGCTCTGTATCTGATATCTGAAAATTGCCATAACGTAGGGTGGCTAGGACCTTGTCAGCCCATTCTGGCCTCAGCCTTCTCAACTTTTACTTCATAGGCTTGCGGTCCGGATAGGTTGGGATAGCATGTTCTGCCACGTTCCGGTCAATTCCCGGCATGTCCTCATAGGTCCAGGCAAAGACCTTTTCATGTTTTCTTATTATTCTCTCAAAATTTTTTCTCTCCTCAGGAGTTATGTTTGATGCTATTAGAATTTCTCTCGGATTTTTCGAGGTTCCAAGATTAAAAGGCGTTGTATCAGTGGAATCGATGTCAAAAATTGATGGAGTATGATCATGTTCATGCATGTCGAAACCATTAGAAACATCGCACAAATAAGAGAAATTGTTTGTCTTATTAATAATATTATAGTTATCATTTACATCATAAAAGAGTTCGGGAATAAAAAGACAGTCTAAACTAGAGTCTTCTTCTGCCACTCCAGAGGTTGATGCCGTTGTAGCTTGTTCACTGGCTTCCTGATTTAGCAGAGGCCCCTCAGGCTCGTCGGAAGAAAATTTCAAATTCTCCATTTTCAGCTCTAATTCTGTTATCTTCCCTTTCCCTTTCAGCCTGGCAGCTATCATCTTCTCAGTAACGACCTCCTCAAGCTCGCATCTGTCCCAGGTGATACCCTGAGTCATAACTTCCTCATCCCAGAAGTCTTCGACAGTCTTGACAAACCCGACATGCCAGTCATACACATCGTTAAAGATCTCGAAGCCAGGGACAATCCTCCCCTCTACCCAATGCGGATCGTCTTCGCTAGTGTAAGCACAAACTGAGGATGCCGGTACAAAGCTCTCTGTTATGTGGGGGATCTTACCCGTTACCTTCTTCTTGCCGAAGCCACCTCTATACCCCAGACCTTTTCGGCTCTTTTGCCCTTGAGTGGTGATTGCGGTTTGCGATCCTTGGGAGTTTCTGCCTAAACCAGCCCCAGGAAGATAATACATCTTCTTCATCATATTAACCACAGCTGGGCTATCCACTGACCCGTACTCTTCCCTTATCATGGACACGTGGAAGCCGCTAAATGGCTGATTGGCTATTTCCAGCGCTGAGACCTGGTTTTCCCTGGCCGCTTTGATAGTCACCACCTCCCTTTCGTGTGGGAACTTTATCATCTGATGCAGTGTGGATGGCACTCCCCCTAATTTATGAAACCAGGGTCTCCCGAGCAAAGCTGAGAAGTTAGCGGGTATGGGCAGAACTACAAATTCCACCTCCACTTCAATAGGTCCCGTCTTGACCAACGTCTTAAAGGTTCCTGAGGCTTGCCTCCTCGAGTTATCGTAGGCTATGATAGTCAGATCAGATCCACTGAGCATATCTTCGTTTAAATCGAAAGCTTGCAAAGCTATCAAAGGGCACACATTGATAGAAGACCCGTCGTCCACCATAACGCAAGCAGTGTTCTTATCATTAATCTGCGCTTTAATGTACAAGGGTCGGTTGTGGTTGCGGCCTTCAATAGGTAGGTCGGCGTCAGAAAAGACCAATCTCTCCTCGGATCCTCCCTTAATTAAACCCAAAAGTTCTGACGGGGAAATAGTGGTGGCGACCGTGGCCTCAACCAAAGTTTCTACTACCTTCTGCCTATGAGAGGGGGATTGTCTCAACAGATCCCAGATGGATATTTGAGCTGCAGTTTTCTTCAACTGTCTGACAATCTGGTTCTCCTCTGGCTCTTTCTCGGCTGATGGCTGCACTGGCTCAGGTAGCCTCGTAATCTCGGGGATCACTCTTCCACTCCTCGTTACAGCCCCTATCTCTCCCTCGTCTCCATCGGAGCCCCACAAATCAAGGTTCATTCCTTCTTCATCCTCGGCTTCTCCACCGATTTCACTGCTAGACCAGCAATCAAGGGTCGCCACAACTGCCTTCTCCTCTCTATCCTCAGGATAACCAGCAGCAAACTTCTCACTCCCATATAGATCTTGTAGTACGTACCACTCTGGCAGGCTAGATCGGATCATAAACACGGGTGGTGGTACGGCATTATAACCGGGCTTCTTCTCAGTTTCCCTCTTCTCAGGGTCAGAGATTTGCTTGCTATCAATCAAGTCTTGGATAGAGTGTCGGAGCGCTTTGCATTTATCTGTGATATGGCCTGAGTGCTGGTGGAACGCACAGAATTCGTTATCTTTGTCTCCAGGTTTCCCTTGCGTCAAAGCTGGCCTAGGAGCCAGAGGGTGCAATTTTCCCTCCTTCATTAACCTTCTAAAAACCCAGGATAATGGTCTCCCCAAGTTCGAAAACTTCCTCTGGGTGGTTGCCTCAGTAGCAGACACTTCACCCGTTCTTCTAGTGCTGTTACTGGGACCTGCCGCCCTGCTGGTTCCTTGACCGGGGTTAGCCCGTTTGGCGAAATTATCATTGTTAGCCTTTCAAGCCAAGAATTCTCCCTCTGCTTTGATGGCTATATCTTTGAGAGATTCCCAGTCCTTTAACCCCTTCATCTTTAACCCCTCCTTCAAGTATGGGCTTGCATTCTTGATAAATAAACGAATCTGATCCTGGGTGTCCGGCTTTCGGCGCATCTCCATTACTCGGTTCTGCCATCGGGTGAGATAATCATGGAAAGATTCCCCAGTCTTCTGCTGGAGTAGCTCAAGATCTTTCAGAGTCACCTCCATTCTGGTGTTACAGTCATACTGCTTTAAAAACTCTTCAGTAAGCAGATCCCAATCTTCTTTAGTGCGGCGGTCAAGGCCATGATACCAATCAATGGCATGAGAGGTCAGACTCAGACAAAAGTATTCTACTTTCTGCTTCTTGGACAATGTGGTCCCCTTCATGACCAGAGAATATTGCTTGACATGTGCAGTCGGGTCAGAAGTACCATCAAACTTCGGCACATCCGGCATTTTGAAGTTATAAGGGATCGGGTCTTCTCCGTCCAACTCCTTATCCTCCGGATTCATCCCATGAGATCTGCCTATCATACGGGCCATAGCTTTGAACCTCTCTTCCATTTTCTTTAAAATAAAGTCGTCAGCTTGAGGCGCCTTCCCCTTCTCAGATGCGAGGCTCATCCTATCATCTTCGATATCATCATCAATTCTTAGCACAGGCCTTCTTCTCTGCTCTCCCGAGGCTACTGACCTTAACTCTACTGGAGGCGGCCGAATAGGTTCTTCTCGTCTTTCAACCCTTTCTTCCTCAGGCTCATTCTGTCTCACTGGAGGAGGAGGAGTAGGATTCTGCGGAGCATTCTGCTGTGCCAAGGCGATCAACATATTCATCATTCTGCCCTCAAATTCCTCAAAATGGCAGCCCACTTCTTCGGCAATCATGGCCCTAGTGGCGTCATCCCCCTAGGCGAGTTTGCCATTTGAGATACTGTACCACTGATTTCTGATAAGATTTCTGGTAGACCCTCTCTATCTGACAGCTCGGGAGTAGGAACTCGGATCAGTCATCCGATTGGTGATCTAGTCCATCTGGGCAGATCTATGATGGCTGCAGGAATAAAAAGTTAGGCATGATGCATGAAATGCAGGTATAATGCATGATCGTGATATGCAACACTTACAGAGCACAAGCAAGCAAGTAGGTCCTTCCACCCTTATTTCTCCCACACACGTGGTCGTGCAGTCTCTTTCCTAGGTGGGATTAGCCCAAGGGTCAACGAGGGCCCAATGGACGCGCATGGTGCGCGGCGAAAAATCGGCAGCATGACACTCCTATGCTCATGTACAAGCGGATGGATAATGATCGTCGCGTATTTGGACATTCCATAAATTTCGATATGGCCCTACCGGGGCATGATAGCCTTTGGCTAGGTTACCAAGCGAGACATTTGGACTCACCCAATACATGAGGATCAATACAGTAAGCATGGAATTAGGGTTCATTTCACTTGTGGAAAGTAACTACAGCCATTACATGAGCTTTGGTCAAGGGAGATGTTTCTTTAGGGCTACCCAAGCATGATCCCTGCCGACGGGTCTAGCTCATCACGAGCATAGCGACCGATCGGGTCATCATTTTGATATACCATTAAGGTACGTGGCTTGGGCTGGTGATTATCCTTAACACTTCCCCAAATTGAGTGAAAATGAGGAGGTGCTTCAGGAACGCACCGGGGCTAAAAGAGGGACCAAACTAGCATATTCTAAGGCTCTAATGATATGCAAATGCAAATTTGAGAGAAAGTGAATTTATGAATTAAATTTTAATCATAAATGTTAAAAGAGGTATTTTCGAATCGAAATCTCGAACCATAAACGTCCCCAGTGGAGTCGCCACTGTGATGCGCGCCGGATCCCGAGCGACGCCCATGGGACCGCCCGCACGTGGGCGATCGGGGCATTTGCGGGTCTGTTGACAGCTTGTAAATAAATTGCAAGTGCGTCTATGTTGAGCAACATGGAGGT
This sequence comes from Excoecaria cochinchinensis, assembly GCA_947683425.1. NCBI lineage: Eukaryota > Viridiplantae > Streptophyta > Magnoliopsida > Malpighiales > Euphorbiaceae > Excoecaria > Excoecaria cochinchinensis. The sequence continues at coordinate 24,725,490 of CANTUQ010000092.1, read as the reverse complement.
TTCATGGAGTCGCCACCCAATAGAACATTGGGAAAGTTTCTCTCACCTCGGAGAGCCTAAGACTGCGCTTGGCATCCATTTTGGGCCTGCCAGAGGGATCATAGAAGGTGAACTCCTCACCCGAAGGAGCCTAGGATTAGCGCTAAAGCCTCGTGACTCAAGAAGTATCTTGAAGGATGACCTCTAACCTCTTGAGCCCAAAGACCAGAGCTGGGTCCGGGATTTCTCATCTATTTCTAGCTCAATTATTTTATGATCAAATTTTAATATCATTAATTCACTCTCTCTCCACACTATGCAATTGATTAAAAGGCGCACTTATTCACATCTTGAAAGCGATAAATGATCAAATAGATAATGAAAGCGATAAATTACAATAATACAAGGAGCGGAATACAACTCCCTTTCGTAAATGCGCGAAGCATGCATAAATCGGGGCATTGCTTATTTTGAGGACTTTGGTCCTCACATGCATCATTATTAAAATTGGGGATCTTTATTTGTGATGATCTTTATTGGATAAAAATAGGGCATTGGACCCTTGCTTTTGTGTAAACTTCATTTTATTGAATATAAAACATTGAGTCATTTTTATACATTAACGGGATATGAAAGGAGTACATCCGTATACATAAAATAATCAATAAATAATAAATGAAGAAAATACTTAAGAGGATTAGGAAACTAAACCGGATGAACTCCTCCAAACATTGTAGACTGCCGCTCAAACTCGGGATTATCCAAGAGGATTAATATACACTCATAGAAAGTTAAGAGATGTTAATATACATAAAATTAACATATAAGAAGTCAAAGAGACTTGAAAGAGATAAAAAAAATGGTTTAAAAGGATGGAGACAGAACCCACCGACGGCCTTCCTTGGCTGACCGACGGGCGTCGGTTAAGGTAACCGAGATGTCCGTTTGTCACTCAAGGAGGGGTGTCTGTAGGTGGGTGACTGACGGGCGTCGGTGATAAAGATGACCCGTCGGTCACCACTGTCTCCGAAAAAAACAGAATGGAGAAAAAAACCTTTTCAAAGTCAAAAAGTGGGTTTTATCTCAAAAGGAGATAAGAGAGTCAAAATAAAAGAAAATAATGACAGATATTCAAAAATTCCACAAAATAAGAAATAAGTATGAGATAATATGGAGAAGGAATCCGGAATATTTACCCTCAGATAATCGCTTTGGGTGAGATTCTTGTGTTGATTAGAGCTCCGCGCGTTCCACGAGAAGCAAAAGATGAAGGATTTAAAGAAAGAAAATGAACTATTTCTTCTTCAACCCCTCAAAAGATCGATTTTGGAGTCAAAATATAAAGAAAACTAATTAGTTTTAGTTCCTTTCAATTGATTTGATCCTTGATTAAATGAATTTCTTTAGTGAATGTGTTTTGTTGGAATAGAGAGAAAATTTGCTTGAAATTGGGCAGAGTTTCCTCCTTTGAAAATTTTTCCAACCCTTTTCAAGTGAAAATCCGGAGCTTTTATAGCCAGACACGACCGACGGGCGTCGGTGTATGGGGGCGGGCATCGGAAGAATCCTTCTGACACAAGGATTCGTCCGACGGCCCTGCCACATCCACCGACGGGCGTCGGAACGGTTGCGTGCTCCGGGAAACCAGGCGGCGTTCTGACAGGGGCGGTGACTTTCCGACGGGCGTCGAAAAATACCACAAGCCGTCGGTGACTCGAAGCGACGGGCTGACTTCACAGACGATGGAGGACAAAAAGCTTTTTGACTTGAAAAAAACCTCTGTTTTCTCCCCCTCTGCCCAGGAATGGTAAAAAGCCTCATTTCTCGTGGAACGTGGGACTAAAACCTCCAAATCCAGCCCTTTTATATAGGCTCGGACACTGATTTCATCATAGGGTAACCTCTGATCCGGACCGCTCCGGGACACGGTGCTTACAGCAAGTTGCAGCCATTGCCACCCAGACCAGCCTTGAGTCAGGGATAGCCGGGACATAGAGGTGATCAGTACTGCGCTTACCACCAGTACACCGGCCATTTGACTGACCATTGCCGTATTCTGAGAAACAAAATCCAGGATCTCATTGACACCAATCAGATCACAGATCCTGAGAAGAGAGAGAAAAAGAAGAAAGCAGGTTATAATACAGTCCCTCCACCGCGAACATGACCGTGTCTTGTAGTCCACTAGTGATATTGCTTTTAGATGCTGGAATCTTTTTATTTCTGGAACTTTTTATGTTACAATTTTCTGTTTGTAATAAAGAGAACAACTTTTGCTTATTTGTATGATATTTCTATTGATTTCATTTCGCATGATCATAACACATTTATTTTGACATTAATTCAAATAATATGGCTGCATTTAATCTCAAAACTTTATGAAATCCCAAAGAAAATCTTGAGAGCATCTAATATAACTCCTGAAGAGAGGAAATTCTTGAGAGATAGAAAAAAAAAAGATAAAAAAATAAAAAAGAGGGCCTTTGCTTGGACTTGAAATGACATGACACTTGACTAAGATATTTTGGGGGCGATGCTGCTTCAATATAATAACGAACGAAGCTTACAAAAGCCAATCTGTTCTCCTCAAACATTCAAGATGAATGCAGTGCAGCCAAACACAATCCAATCCCTCATTGGAGTCAAACCATGGAAATTTCTTTCTTTCCAAACCTTTTGAGATATGCACCCCAGAGCTAATCAAGACCAATCTTTAATCATATAAGGCCAGCAGTGACCCTTGTGACTTAGGAGGACAGCTCGTTCCCAAAAAAAAAAATATGAAAAAAAAAACCATAGTCCTATCCTAGGGACAAAGATTTAAATAGTGTGATTAGGAAAAATATTTACCGTTTTGGTGTGAAAGCAAAAGAAATTTCGGGCCTGGGGTGTTTTACGATGCCGCAGGCCATGCCTGCGGCATCTTACGTAAGCTTCGTCATATGCCACAGCACATTGCTGCGGCATATGATGTCATATGCCGCAGCACATGGCTGCGGCATATGAACTGCCATGCCCAGGGGGGGCACCCCGCTCCTCTGCCTGGACAGTCACGCGTGAGACTGTTCACGCGTGACTGCAATTCATTGAATGTAAATGTCTGAATTAAAATGAAATGGAAGTTGAATTGAGTTCCAGGCCCTTTAAAAATCGGTACCATTTCATTCTTTCATTTCCATTCCCATTTCAATTCTTTCATTCACCTTCTGTTCTTGTTTGCAAGGTATTGAACTCATTTACACTTAATGTTTCGTTGTTATTTATTTTTTTTTTCTAACATCCAAATTTACATCTCTAATTCAAAGCATATATTACGTCTTATTTTGTTTTATATTTTATTTTTTTGATGTATTATATGTTATTATTTTTCAATTATTTACAACTTGATTAAGTTTAGGTATAAGTTTTTACTTTTTTCTTCATTATTTATGCAGTAATGTAGCTGATTAAATAATTAATTGTGTCGTTTTTGCAATGTGCAGGTCTATTATCCCCGTTAGTTCGATAAATTGAGAAAAAAAAGGCACGTTATTATTTTCATTTGCCATTGAGTTAATTTTATGTTAGTTTGATTACTATGTTTGTATGAAAAATGTCAATTTAATTTTATATTCGTTTGATTAATTTGATAAAAATGTGAAATACATAAGGGGAATAATTTATAGAAGTTTGTATGTAAAATATAAAGAAAATATTGTTTTGTTGAGGTATTTATTTAAATTATCATGTGCACCGTATGTTTAATATTGGAATGTTGGCTTATGTTTTTTTATTTGAAATATTTGTGGACCCAATAAATGTGGCCTTTAATTTATTTGTAAAATATTTAAATATTATTAAAATGTAGATTAAATTATTGTAATTATTAAATTTGAAATATTAATTATGAACCAGTAAACTACTGTCATTACGTTTACACTTAGGTTATTGAAAAATGAATCAAATCGGGAACCAGCAATTTATAAATCCGGGTCCAATAAATGGCGATCTGCTGAAATTGCAAGGAAAACATCGTGCAGATGCAGTCTGGAGTAATACTGTATGTATATTTGGACGCTTTAATTAAATTGTATTATTTAGTTTACTAACGGTGACAAAAAAAAATGTGGTCGATGACTCTAAAATTTCAGGTTGGTCATGACGTATTATTTGCCCGTCGTGCAAGTGTGGAAAGGCATTACAGAAATATTGATCCGAGAATAGTTCGGTATGTGCGGGCAGCTGGTTTTTATGGCATTTCACAGATAGGGGTTATGCCTGTTGATTGCAATTTAATAACTGCACTAGTAGAGAGATGGAGACCGGAGACACATACTTTTCACCTTGCTGTAGGTGAAGCATCAATAACACTTCAGGATGTGGGGATCCTGACCGGTCTACCTATTGAAGGAGAAGCTGTAACGGGACATTTGAACTATGATTGGACGGAGTTGTGTGGTAGGCTTCTGGGACAAGTCCCCCCCGAAGATGTTCTGAAAGGCAACCAAGTGAAAATTACATGGTTGAGCAGGACTTTCAGCTCCTTACCAGTTGATGCTAATGAGTACACCGTGCAATGCTTTAGCCGTGCGTGGATATTGAGGTGTATTGGTGGATTGTTATGTCCATCACAATCAAATAATTATATTTACCTAATGTGGCTCCCGCTATTGGAGCATTTAGATCAAGTGGGTAACTATAGCTGGGGGTCAGCATGCTTGGCATGGTTGTACAGAGAGCTTTGTCGTGCCACTCGGCCGAGTGCAAATGGTCTGGGTGGATATCAGCAGATTATTCAACTATGGGCATGGGAAAGGCTCCCTCAGTTTCGTCCAGTTTTTACGCAGAATGTAGTTTTGGATCAGACCATGCCACATGCTTACAGGTAAAACCTATTTATCTTATCATATATTGGCATGTTAGTTGTGAAGTATTTGTTCGATATGCTAATGTGACAATCTTTTCTGTGAGCAGGTGGCGATCTCCCATAGATAATAGGGCGAACAATAATAAAAATATTACTGCTTTGCGCATTGAGCTAGATATTCAGCGACATGATCACGTGTGTAAATAATTGAAGTCATGCGAGTAAATTAAATTTCCAGTAATTGAATGGATATTTGGGATAATTTATTTATAATTTTTGAAATTTCTCAGATGGATTGGGAGCCATACAACAATGTCGTGCACTTACTCCCTAATTATTGTAGAGACGGTGTCAACAGTTGGAGATCGGTTGTGCCAATGGTGTGTTTTCATATTGTTGAGTGGCACCAACCCGATCGATGCCTTAGACAGTTCGGGATGGATCAACCGATTCCATACCCTCCTCAAAATAATGATATCGTCCATTCTGTTGACATGCGAGGGCACAGTGATATAAACTGGGCAGAAAAATTAGCAAGCTTTATTTTTGAGTGGGGCAATCGTTGGAATCAAGTCGTCGCAACTCAACGACTTGATGCTCCGATACATATGAGATCGCAATACATGCAGTGGTATGTTTCGCACACCAGGCGCTGGATTACCCAATTAGGTGCTTCAATAGGGTCAACGGTATGATTTATTGCTTTAGTCAAATTTTCATTATTAATATTATCATTTTCTGAAAAAGGTATTATTTGTGAACAGGCCGATGGTGCAGAACGGATTTATCATGCAGATCTTAATGCGGCAACTGAAGAAGTTAGTAATATTCGTCTCACGTCGGAAAGTATATTGGGTGTTGTTGGCGCAATAGAGAGGGCATCGTCTATTTATCCCCGTCAGCCGGGTCCAGATCCTGTGGATATACAACTGCTATCAACTCCTTACGAGGATTTTCGGATGTCAGCATGAAGCAGGAGGGGAATGGGCGAACGACGGACAACTGTTGCTTCAATTCCAATTCAGCCTGGAGTGCACCAAATGCCGCCGCCCATGTCGTGGCCTTTTGTTGTTGAGACCACTTCAAGTTCATTTGATATCCCCTCTTTGGGTCAGCCACAATTCCATGCAGATAGCTTTTTCCCTACGGAAGCAGGTCCATCAAATTATTATGATTCAGAAGCTGGCACTTCGAGGTGCAATGTTGATTTGAATTTAAGTCTTTCTGAAGCAGGGCCTACACCACTTCACGGGTTCCAACAGCCTGAACATGACGATTTTTTTCAACATTTACTAGACAACGCGAATGTGGGTAGTAATATGGGCTTAGCAGATCGTCCTTTGTATAGTGGCGAATATAATGATGTCATGCATATAGCGCCCGATGGAAACCCGTACGAGCACCAACCCGATCAATTTGACACGCAGAGCAGTTCATCACATAGTAGTCGAAGGAGGGGTAGGAGAACTTAAAAGTTTTATGTGTATTTGGATGTTGGTATATCTATTTGGATAATGTTATGTGTATTTGAATGTTGATAAACTTAGTTGAAAATTATTATGTGTATTTGTGTGTTAACATTTTTTTCGATTTAAGTTATTGTTTTAAACGCCATTTAAAAATTGCTTTGAATAAATAACATCATCCACATAAATAAAGTAAAGCATTCTAATTTAAATATTTTAATTAATAATTTAGTACACACTAAATTATATATTTTCCCACAGTTTCATCTTCGTAAGAATTGATTGGAAGGGCCAGCGTCACTTGTACATGTTTTTTTATTATGCCCAACGTTGCCGCATTTGCTACAATGACCAACATTACTTCTTTCTCGTCTATCCATCTCATTTCTTATACGACTTGTTTTAGGCCGACCCTTTTTTCGTAGCAGTTCCATGTCAGGCACCAATTTCGGACCATAATATTGTGGCCAATATGCCTTATGAGCCATTGGTCGGAATTCACCATCGTAGCATTTAAGAGCCTCCGTAATGGTATAACACTTATCGACGAATGTGTAAGGATCGATATGTCTATGCATGCAATTAGGCAAATTTGACAATTAAAAATAAAATAAATTAATACGTTATACGAACTAGCTCACCAGCCTTATAAAGCAGATCTTTTATGGTTTTATTTCTATGATGGGTGTTGTAGTTGCTGACGAAGTGTCGCAAACATAACCTGTGAAATGATAGTGGTTCCTTCCAACCACTTCTTTCGTCCCGGAACACTGCCATTATTCCAGCGTGTCTGTCCGATATTACGGTGATTCCGACACTTTGGGTCATGTGTTTTCTAATCAAACTCATAAACCACGCCCAGCTTGACTTATTTTCAGACTCCACAATAGCAAATGCAAGTGGAAATAACATACTATTTCCATCGACTGAACTAGCAATAAGAAGCGTCTGTTGGAATTTTCCTGTCAAAAAGGTTCCATCAATCAACATAATTGGTTTGCAATGAAGAAACCCATCAATTGCAGGTTTGAAGCTCCAAAAAACCCTTTGAAATTGCCTAACATTGGGGAGGTTTGTTTCACGCGTGTTCAACTCATAAACTGTACCGAGATTATAGGTTTGCAATGCATGGAGAAAGACTGGTAATGTCGCATACGACGCAACGTAGTTGCCGAAAACTGCCTCTATTGCGCCTATTTTACCATACCAAGCTTTCTTGTATGAGACCTCAAAGTTAAATTGCTGCTTTATCGCCTCGATTATAACATCAACCGGCAGTGTCGGATTCTTGCTAACCATTCCCATTATACAGTTACGAATGACTTTAGATCCCAGTTGTCTTTGATCCCTCGTCAAATTACTAGATAGGCAGGAGTGCGGATCGCCATACCTAGTTATTTTCCATATATGACAATTCCATCTTCTTGCTGCTCTTAATCTCCACTTGCATCCATCTTCAGAATTTGCACATCTTAATACCCAGAATGTTGGTTTTGATTCCACAACGCGAAAGTCAACATTTCTTGTAATTGAATATTTTTTAACACACGATTGCACTTCTTCCTTACTGTTGAAAACTAAACCCAATGACAGTTCTGACACACCATCCCATGTCTTGAATTGCACACCTTCAGATAAATTAACTTGTGCAGCATCGAAGTCAATCTCCGTATAGTGCCCAGATGGAAAATTCAAGTTCGCATCAGTAATCCCTTCGCCTGGATGAACTTCTGCAAGTGGACTCACATCTTGCGAATAAGAACACGCCTCACCCCCATCAAATCCAAATTCATCACTTTCTGAGCTTATACTTACATTATCACCGTCCACATCCTCACTGGATGACAATTGTTCGTTACTTAATGCCCCACCGTCTTCATCATCCATAAGTCCACATCCAAATGAAGGATCAGCTCCGGCTACACAATCGCCTAGTAAGTCATCATCTCGTCGAGGCATAGATTCATTTGCAATATCAGGTGCATGTAATGCCACATGAGAAAGAGAGCGACGTCTACTACCATCTGCACATCCCCCTCTGACATTTTGCTGGTTGACTTCTGCAATCTGGGAAATGGAATGGCGTTGACTGTGATCGGGAATTTGAGAAACTGAATGTAGCTGACCACTGCATTCCACATTTGTATTTGTCGGTGAACTTCGCACCGCCTCAAAATTAATCTCATTTGAGCGTCTTCCTGACCTGTTGCCAAAAAGAGACTTACTGAAAAAATTACCAACCCTTCTGCTAAGTGACCGTCTTGGTTGGCTCACACTTGGGGTCGGAAGATCTGTTGCTGCTGCACTAACATGCACGTGCGGTGATCTGTCCATTGCTTCCGTTCCAAGTAATGAACCATCTCGCCGACTCCCAGACTGTAACTGATGACTAGAACTTGTTGTCCCTTGATTACTAAAATATCGTCGTTGTCCACCTTGATCTACATTTGCACCTGCAATAACATGCTGTTCTCCAACAATATTAGATTGAGATAACATTTCAATTTCATGTCGACTGACAGACTGCATGGGCTGACTTGGACCAACATCATGTATATAAATCTGTTGATTTTCAACGATGTTCTCTGCGTCAACTTCCTCGTTTGGATCCTCACAACCGGCTACATACGTTCGTGTATTAGCTCCTTCATCCGCTTTCTTCACTTCAATAATTAATTCAACCATCGTATAACATTCATACTTTCTTAAATTTTCATATATAATCTCAATATCATCGTCATCTTCTAAATCCACAGACGTCCAGTATAATGATACTTGATTGAACATCGGCACTTTGTAAATTATTCTAGATATCTCGTCGTTCATACCTAATCCTAACTTAACATGAATCTTATGAACCAATTCACGAAATGTCGGCTTATTTTTTAATCTCAATCTTTTTGTTCTTGCATTTGGTCCAGATATGTCATATTGAAAATTCCCCCCATCATAACTTATTATTCCTCCAGAATGCAAATAAAAGTCCATTAATGTTGTCATATCAAAGGCGCCTATCAGTTGAATATGTGCTTAATAATAATAATAATAATATTAATAAAAATAATAAAAATAACACAATAATAAAAATAATATTAATGTTAATATTACTATTATTGTCCAAAAATAATAACTTTAAAAAAATATATTTCTTTCCTAAATATAAAAAAAAAACCTACATATCGAGAATACATTATTATTTTAGACAAAAATAACCTTCCCATTTACCGAATTCACAACTATCTCATAACAATACAAACCACATGGTAATAACAAAACTATAATTTTCAAGTAAATAATACATATTTTTTTTTGTTACCAATAATTTTCCCAAATTTTTAACCAGATTTATCGTGCACACATAATATTAAAATGATAATTTGCATAACGTAATCACACATAAAAGCAAAATTTTCGCATACATATCAACAAAATAGTAAGTTCAGTTCATGTTCCTTTAATCAATGTAAACTTATAAAAATTATTATTTTATAACCCAATTAAAAAGTTAAATCTGCCTAAACAATCAAATATAAAATTGAATTTATAATAGCCTTAAACACCATATCAGAATAATTTTGCTTCTGTTCATATTGTATCACCAAATCACTTCAAATTATCATTACACATCATACATATTATTTCATGTTTATTTTTTAATTTTAAAATAATCATTTGTTGCCTACAAAATTTTTATTAACACATAATACAGTGTCAAACGATAATTAAATGGTAACTTACTTGTTTATCTTGGTTTTGCTTGATTTGTCAAAATGTCAAGTAATATTAACCTATAAAACACACAAACATACAATTAAATATTTAATTAAAATTACTGCATAATTTATTGCAAAAAAAAATATAATTACTCTTAATTTTTGCATATATTTAACAACTAACACCTAATAATAAACATTAAATTTTTACACAAGTTTAGTACAAATTCAATACTTGTATATTACTTGTTGCTGTTTCGGAGAACAATATCAACTTTGCAAAATAAACAAAGAACAACGAACTAAACAATGCATTTCAGAACAATGAAATCTGAGACTTTTAAAAACAATGGAACCGAAAACATAATTCAATGGCGTTTTTTACTTTTTTTCTTAGTGGAATTCCGGACACTCACGCGTGAGTGTCCTTGGTGGGACATGGGCCATATGCCGCAGCCCTGGGCTGCGGCATATGATGTCATATGCCGCAGTCTTTGACTGCGGCATATGACATCATGCTCACGCATGATGCCGCAGGTCTGACCTGCGGCATCCCTAAATACCCCAACCCCGGAATTTCTTTTGGTTTCGCACCAAAACGGGAAATATTTTTCCTAATCACACCGTTTAAATCTTTGTCCCCCTATCCTAAGCCATAGTTTGGTCTTAAACCATCTAAGGCCAATTCCATTCAAACCATTAAAGGTTACTTCAGAAATTGAGCCACCTAAAGCCAACAAAAGGAAGATACAGACTTTCACATCTAAAAATCCAAGCAAAGAAATTCACTATTTCAGCTGGCTTGCACAATGCCCAATAATAAAACTTTGGTGCTAAAAAGAATCATCGTCAGAAAGGGCAGCTTCCCCAATTAATAAAGATGAATGCAAGTTTAATCAATACCGACGGACTGAAGAAGGTTAATAATAAAAAAAATTGAGAGAAAATCTTCAATCATGAAAACCCGAGAGGGCTGATTGATAACAGGAGTTTGATGCTTTTAAGATCTATCCCGAGGTTAGCTGAGGTCTTGTATTTTTTGAAACTAATGACAAATAATGATCATGCTTAATGAAATCAAATTGAAACACATGCATTTCTGCAATGATGTGATCAGAGCAGTTTACTTTGTGTGACCAAAGTCGCCTATTGTCAAGCGCTTCAGCCGATTCATCTTGCTATCAAATGAGAAGAATCAAGCTCATGCAACCATGTCCTAAGACTCCCAAAAGATTCTTGCCAACAACTTCAGCAATCTTCAAAAAAAAAAAAAATAAATAAAAGAGCCGTTAGAGTGAAAACCGTAACTGGCGCTCTAAGCAAAAACTAGGCAAAAGAATAGGATGAAAACCTGAAAACAGGCAATCTGTCCTTAAAAAAAAAAAAAGAAGAAAGAGAAAAGCCGTTGGATTGGGTTGGGTCCATTCCAGGCAAAAATTAAGGCACAGGGTTATGTGAAAATCCACAAAGGACGCATCTCCCACTAAGAAAAGCTAGTGTGAAAATCCACAAGGGACGCACTACCTTCAAATAGTGACTACAGGTACCAGATGAGAATCTCGCAATCCCGAAGGGCATGAAATTCAAAAGCAGCTTAAAAGGCATCGATCCTATTGCAAATTGCAGCTAGCCCGGCTATCATCTCCAAGTCCACATAGATAAATTTTTATCCTGCATACCCGTATGACCCATGTATTTCACTTGCATGCTCACTATTTTTCCTGCATATTTTGGTTTCCCTATTTTGTAGAAAGAGAGATTTGATGCGGACACCGACCAAAGCCGAGTGATGACATCAGTCCCGGCAATCAACCAAAGACTTCTCAGGGAGCAGCAAATCGAAGACCTCTCAGGGGGCAAACGATTAATGAACCGAAGACCTCTCAAGGGGCAATGAACTGAAGACCTCTCAGGGGGCAATGAACCGAAGACCTCTCAGGGGGCAATGAACTGAAGACCTCTCAGGGGGCAATGAACCGAAGACCTCTCAGGGGGCAAATGATCAATGAACCGAAGACCTCTCAGGGGGCAATCAATCAAAGACTTCTCAGGGAGCAGCAAGCCGAAGACCTCTCAAGGGGCAATCAACCAAAGACTTCTCAGGGAGCAGCAAATCGAAGACCTCTCAGGGGGCCAAACGATCAATGAACCGAAGACCTCTCAGGGGGTAAACGATCAATGAACCGAAGACCTCTCAGGGGGCAAACGATCAATGAACCGAAGACCTCTCAGGGGGCAAACGATCAATGAACTGAAGACCTCTCGGGGGGCAAATGATCAATGAACGGAAGACCTCTCAGGGGGCAATGAACTGAAGACCTCTCAGGGGGCAAACGATCAATGAACCGAAGACCTCTCAGGGGGCAATCAACTAAAGACTTCTCAGGGAGCAGCAAATCGAAGACCTCTCAGGGGGCAATTAACTGAAGACCTCTCAGGGGGCAAACGATCGATAAACCAAAGACCTCTCAAGGGGCAATCAAACGAAGGGCTCACAAATAGCACCACTTCAACAAACGAAAACGCACCATGGTAATAACCACCATCTCAGAATTCTCCAGTTCAGAAAGACGGCTGACTCAGGTACTTGTCTTTTTCCTTTTCTTCTTTGAGTTTAGGCTCACCTAGACACTAGTGTACTAGATTTCCCTAAACTGGGGGCAACTGTAGACACAGGGTCCTGAGTCAGCCTAGATCGAAGTTACCCAATGATGATAATTGCCTTCACAGGCTTAAAAGGTTAAAAGTGATGATTTTCTCGTCAAATTTGCATTTTAGAGTGAAAAATTAGAAAATAATAAAAAATATTTAAAAAATTAATTTTGAAAAATGGGGGCTTAAAATTATAGTGTTTTTAGTCAATTTAAAATTTTAAAAAAAAAAACAAAAATTCAGATCGCGAGTGTCGGGCGCGACGGCGCGCTGACGCCCAGCACGCAGGCGCCCAACGCGCTGGGCGCGAAGAGGCTACGCGCAGCGTCACCAATGCTGCGCGTCGCTAAAGAGCATCGCGCAGCGTTGTGCGCACAGCGCGCTGGAGCGCGCGATTTTCGCGCCTCTGCGCGCGGATTTCGCGCAGCCTAGCTGCATGAAGCCCGTCGCTCTATAGCGACGGGCTTCCCTCCTCCCCTGGCCGTCACTATAGGGTCTGATACCATCTTTTCCGATTTTTTCACCCAAAAATCCGTTTTTTATTCCATTTTTTTTTGGTTTTTGAGTTCAAATTAAATTCTAAAATATTTTTTTAGATAATTAATTTATAAAACTTGATTTTATCATTAAAAATAAAAGAATTTTGTGTTAAAATAGGTTTGTTTTCCTTAATTAAATTAGGGCAAACTTTTTTATTTTATAAAGACTTTATGATGAAAAATCAAGGAGGCCTCCACATTTTTTTAGACCAAAAATTTCCAGAATTCTTCTTCTTCTATTTTCTCTTTAAAAATTTAAGATTTCTCTTTTAATTAAAAAGGTTTAATTGAAATTGAAAAAATTAATTTTCAAATCTTAATTATTCCAATTAATTTCTTTGTTTTTCCCCATAAACACAAGAAATTAATCATCACATTGAAATCAATTTCTTTTCAATCTTAAGCATACAAATCAATTCCTTTGTTTTCTCCATAAACAAAGAGAATTAATTTTATTGCTAAATTATTCTTTCAAGCAATTTTCCGGAAAATCATCACTTTTCCTTCATCAAATCCAATACACTGAGGGTAAATATTCCAGGCTCAATTTCTATTCTATTTTATTTTTATTTAATTTATTTAATTTATTTATTTTATTGTTTTTATTGATTTATTTATTGTTTTCATTTGTATTGGTTTTATATTCGTTCTATTTAATTGTTTATATATGATTTTATTTGTATTCATGTCAATATTGTTTTCTTTTAATTCCTAACATGTAAATGATTTTATTTTGATTCCTCATTATTTTTAACATGCAAATAATTAATTAATTTTTATTAATCTTTTTGCCATGTAAATAGTTTATATTAATTATGAACACATCAATTAACCTTGTTATATATCATTATTATTTTCATCATTCTTTTGTTTACTAATTTTTATTATTCTTTTTATCATTGTTACATGATTGATTTATTATTATTTGTTTATTTATTCATTTATTATTTTTCACTTATCATCATTATTTTCATCATGTGTATATTTTTATGTACTAATTAATTAACATGTTTTATTTTATTTTCATCACATCATTTAATCATTTATCACATATAATGCATGTTTCTCATTTATTTTTGTTTATTAACATTTTGATTCAATTATCATTCTTTTCATGTCATTTTATTTTATTTTAATTTGTTATTCATTATTTTGTATGTTTAATTGATTTAATTACTAACATTATTTTAATTGTATTTTATTTTTTATGTCTAAACTCATTTTTTTTGATTGGGCGTTTTCGCGAGCACACGGGGAGGTCCAAAAGGCTCGCTCGGAATATTTATTTTTCTTTATTTGTAATATTTTATTTATTTGGCTTTTTCCTATTTATTTTTGCCATATAATTTTCTTGTAAAATTGTTTATTTAGGCCCGCTAGAAAGAAAGTCACTAAACCATTTTTATTAATTAACTTGGTATTTTTCTAAATAAAAATGGGACCAATGTCTCAATTTTCTCCATCCAAAATCATCACATAAAAATTGTTTAATAATAATATGCATGCGAGGACCAATGTTCTCACCATTAATGAATATCTCGATTTATGCATGATCTGTATTTTATTTACAATGGGGGTTGTATTCCGCCCTTAGTTTTATTGTAATATTTTTACATGTGCTTTATTTTACTTGTGCTTTTACAGCTTTTTCTTAAATGTATGTTGTGCGCTTTAATTAATTGCATTAAATGTATGTTAAATGGGATGAAATAATAAATTCAAAACTCAACTATAAACTTAACCAAGGTATGAATAAATGAGAAGTCCCGAACTCACTCTGGTCTTTGGGCTCAAAGAGGCGAGAGGTTTACCCTCCAAGACACCTCTTGTGTCACGAGACTTTGACGTTAATCCTAGGCTCCTTAGGGCGAGAGGTTTACCTTCCAAGACCCCTTTGGTTGGCCCAAAATGGATACTAAGCGCAGTCTTAGGCTCTCCAAGGCGAGAGAAACTTTCCCAATATTTTATTGGGTGGCGACTCTATGAAACCTCCTTTTTGCCCAACATAGACGCACTTGCAATTTATTGCAAGATGTCAACGGACCCTCAAATGCCCCGATCGCCCTAGAGCGAGCGGTCCCACGGGCGGCCGCGGGGATCCGGTGCGCGTCACAGCGTCTGTAGGAGAGACCGAAGGGCTGACCGTCTGTCGTTCCACATTCTCCAATTAATGCGAAATGAATGCAAGTGATAAATGCAATGCTGACGTATGCATCTGCCAGGTGGATCTTTTTCGACGGGCAGGCCGTCTCTTGTGAGAGACGGGTAGGCCGTCGGTGACGCTTTCTATAAATCTTCCAAAAATTTTGCTCCTTTTGTGTCTCTTCATTTTCCAAACATCTTGAGCCCTTTATTCCTCTTAGAATGTCTTCCTCTCTAGTCCAAAGAATGCACCGCATCCTAGATGACAAACACACTTGGGAAAAAGGAGCCCTTTCCTCTCTGTCTGGGCTAAAATACCTGTGTCGGGTCAAAGTTGATCAGAACCTTCTTCTGGCGGTGGCCCACTTCTGGAACCCCCCGTTTCTCGTCTTTCGGTTCACTTACTAGGAGTTGTGCCCCCTGCCTGAGGAGTTAGCTACCATTCTCGGAGCGTGGTTCCCTCCTAACGCTCTGCCCTGCGTCCCCCGTTGCGGCCTGCTCCAGACTCGGGACATAGCTATGGCTCTCGGCATACCTTCTTCTGAGGCCGTCCGGCTGATTTCTCTGGGCTCTTCCTTTACTTTGGAGCCTCTGATCGATGCCCTGGATCAGTTCCCTGGTGTCCCTACATACCGGGTAAGCATCGTATTTCTGTTTTGCATGATGAACTTTCTCACTGTTGTTCCAGGGGGTTCGACAGGTGACCCTCGCCTGTTCGGAGTTCTGAGCGACTTTCATCGGGGATCATCACCCTTCCCACTTATTCTGGCTGAGGCCATTCTGGGCTTAGATGCTGTGAGCTTTGGATCCACTACTACCTTTACCGGCAGCCTCTTATTGCTCCAGGTACGTCATTATTTTAAAGGTAGTGCGTCCCTCATGGATTTTCACACTAGCTTTTCTTAGCGGGAGGTGCGTCCTTTTGGATTTTCACACAATCTTGTTCCTTATTTTTGCCTGAAGTAAACCCTACTTACTCTAGCGGCTTTTTTTCTTTTTTTCTTTCTTTTTTTCTTTTATTATATTTTTTCTTTTTTTTTTTCTTTTTTTCTTTTATTATATTTTTTTTCAGATCTAGCTGCAAGAGAAACTGAGGATGCTGTCTGAGCCACCTCCTCGAGTTATTCCATAGTATTCGCCGAGCCATTTCCTTCCGCGTCGACGATTGTGTGAGTGTGCCACTGCTGGGGAAGGTATCATCAGATTTGGCGAGCTGTCAGATGACGGCATCAGTTTCACGTCTGCCTGGCTCCCACTGTCTCATGTGGTCATTGATGGGCCATCGGGGTGTGTTCCCCTCTGTGGGCTCCGTCAAGCCACCTTCTGTATCACTTCTCGACGTACGCGTCAGCTTCAGATAACCCAGGATGTGGTGAGGGTTCCCTTGTCTTTCTGGGGAGGAGCTCTTTCGGCTACGTTCGCCTCAAGGTATCATGAGCTGTGGAGCAAATTACCAGTGAAGACTGTTATTCCGAAGTTCGGCAATCATTCTGTGGCTTCAACTAGCGAGTACAAGAAGTGGATCATTAGTCCAGCATCTGATAATAGGACACGAGGGCTCAAGCATCTGGTCGGCGAGAGCAGCAGCAGGACTTAGCTTAGCTTACATATGTATTTCTTTTGGTGTTACATTTCTCTTTAATGCAGAACTAGAAAATGACGAAAATGAAAAGAATAATATTCATTCTATTTCACGAAATTGTGTACGTTTCCATGTAATTTCAGCATACATGATTAGTTTTGACATTTACTCAACCGCGTACGCCCTATTAATACATGAAAACCAAATTTTAACAGCATCAACTCCTGTTACCAATCGGCTCTCTCGGGTTTTCACGATTGGACATTTTCTCTCGTGCCCCTAATTTTTGCACAGGATGCCTTTTTTCGGTTTTCACCCTGTCGAGGCGCCTAATTTTAGCACGGCCGCCCTTTTTCGATTTTCGACCTGCAGGGCATTTTATTCTCTTCTTTTTATTTTGGTCTTTAGCCATGGAACCTTTTGAACCTGTCGACATTGATCGGTTCTTTGAATTCATTTCCATCGCTATCTGACAAGATTGCAGCTCCTTTGGATAACAGCTTTTTAAGGATATACGGCCCCTCCCAGGTTGGTCTGAATTTTCCTCTGATATCTGGTATACCTGGTCTCATCTACTTGAACACTAAGTCCCCTTCTTTCAGCGGATGCTTTCTCACCTTCTTTTCGAATGTCCTGGCCAACCTCTTCTGGTAGATCTGATTATGATAATAAGCCTTCAGCCTACTCTCATTTAGTAAGTTCAAGTGCTATAGCCTCTGTCGTGCCCATTCAGCCTCCGGGATTTGGGCTTCAATGACTACTCTCGGCGATCGAAGCTCTATCTCAACTGGCAATACTGCTTCCGTCCCGTATACCAGAGAATATGGTGTGGCGCCCGTAGATGTCCTTACCATAGTCCTGTATCCCCACAGTGCAAAGGGTAGCTTCTCTGCCCAGTCTTTGTAAGTTTGGGCAATCGTGGATAGGATTCTTTTCACATTTTTATTGGCGGCCTCTACTACCCCATTAGCTTGTGGTCGGTAGGGAGAGGATCTATGGTGCTTGATACCATATTTCTCAAGGAGCTTCCTGGTTTCCCCCATGAACTGCACCTCGTTGTCAGACACTATGTGGTGAGGGAGGCCATATCTGCAGATCAGATTTCTCTCTATGAACTTGGCATATCCCTTTGCATCAATCTTTTTGAAGGATTCTGCCTCTACCCATTTGGTAAAATAGTCAATTGCGACTATGATGTATCTGTGCCCATTGGATGCCGTAGGGCGAATCTCTCCAATGATATCTATTCCCCAAGCAGCGAAAGGCCAAGGCGATGTCAGGTTGTGTAGCTCTGATACTGGTAGGTGTCTCAAGTCTGCATATTGTTGGCACAACTGGCATTGTTTGACATATTTCGAGCAGTCATTGTCCATCGTAAGCCAATAGAAGCCTTGTCTTGTGATCTTCTTTGCCAGAGTTAAACCGTTCGTGTGAGCCCCACAGGCGCCTGCATGGGTCTCCTCCATCACCTTACGGTCTTCTTTTTCATTCAAGCACCTGAGCTGAATCTCGTCTGCCTGTCTCTTGTACAACACTCCTTCCAAGGATATAAACTGAGTAGATAGTTTTCGGATCATCCTCTGGTCTTTCTCAGTAGCTTCCTCTAGAAACTTATTGTTTTCCAAATAATTCATAATGTCAAAGTACCATGGATTCCCATCCGCCACTTCTACTTCCATTACTTGCTTGATCTCAAAGCTGGGCTTCTCAGAACTCAAAATCAGCACTGGCTTCATAGCTACCCCTTCAGGATTATCCCATATCGACACTAGGGTTGCCAACGCATCAGCTAAATGATTCTCATCTCTTGGCACGAAGTGGAAAGTGCAGGTTTCAAACTGCCCGCATACACCTTTCAAATATTCAACATAGGGTACCAGCCGCTCTTCTTTTACAGCCCACTCACCTCGGATCTGGTTAATCACCAAGGATGAGTCACCAAAGACTTCTACATTCTTCGCCCCCAAGGCAGCTAAAGCTTCTAACCCGAAAGTGCATGCTTCATATTCGGCTTCATTGTTGGTTGCCTTGTACCTCAGCTTCTTGGCTAGAGGGAGTTTCTCATTATCTGGGGTTATTAAAATAATACCAACTCTGGCCCCTCTGTTATTCACTGCCCCGTCGAAATGTAACTGCCATCCTTGGAAAGAAATCACGACTATGCTCTCATCCGAAAAAGTGAACTCGGGAGTGTCTCCTTGAATAGGATGCTCAGCAAGAAATTCGGCTACGGCTCGCCCCTTAATAGTTTTACGGGTGATGTATTCAACATCAAACTCCTATAGCAAAAGCAGCCACCTCCCCATCTTACCAAGCAAAGACGGCGCTTCTTGCAAATATCTCAACGGATTTTGCTTGACCACTGCCTGAACTTTGTATGAGTGGAAGTAATGTCTCAGTTTCTTTGATGCCCAAATCACTGCGAGGCAGATTTTCTCTACTTCAACATATTTAATCTCATAAGCCAGGAACTTCTTGCTAAGGTAATAAACTGCGAATTCTACTCCAAATTCATCCTCCTGAGCCATCACGGCGCCCACAGAACTGCCTTCCACTGCCAGATACAGGATAAGCGGTTTGACTGGTTGCGGCGGCCTTAACACTGGCGGATTCAACAGATATTCCTTGATACTGTCAAAGGCTTTATGGCAGTCTTCGTTCCAGACCACAGGCTGATCCTTTCTAAGCAGTTTAAAGACAGGCTCACATATCGAAGTGAGCTTGGCAATGAATCGACTGACGTACTGCAGCTTGCCCAGAAAGCTCCTTACATCCTTTTCCTTTTGCGGCACGGGCATCTCTCTGATGGCCTTCACCTTGTCTGGATCAATTTCTATTCCCCTCTGGCTGACGACATGTCCCAACAGTTTTCCTGAAGTTACTCCGAAGATGCACTTCTTGGGGTTAAGTTGCAGATTATACTTATCAATCCTGGTGAAGAACTTCTCTAGAGCTTCAAAGTGGCCCTCTCGGGTGGCTGACTTGACCATCATGTCATCGACATAGACCTCTACCTCCTTGTGGATCAGGTCACTTAGAATCTTAGTTGCCATCCTCTGGTATGTGGCCCCTGCATTTTTCAGGCCAAAAGGCATGACTCGGTAGGCATAGGTCCCCCACTCAGTGATGAAAGCGGTCTTAACCCGGTCAGCTATTTTGTTTAAGATCTGGTTATAGCCCACATAACCGTCTCCAAAGCTGTACATCGCGCAGTTGGCAGCACTGTCTATCAATACATCAATGTGGGGTAGTGGAAAATTATCTTTAGGGCAAGCCTTGTTCAGATCTCGATAATCCACACATACCCTGACCTTCCCATTTTTCTTCGCTACAGGGACCACGTTTGCCAACCATGTAGGATATTGCACTTTAACAAGGAACTTGGCCTCAATCTGTTGCCGAATCTCCTCCTTGACCTTGTCTGCCCATTCTGGCCTGAGCCGTCTCAACTTCTGCTTTACGGGCTTATAATCTGGATAAGTCGGGATGGCATGTTCTGCTACATCTCGGTCGATCCCTGGCATGTCCTCATAGGTCCAGGCAAAGACTTTTTCATATTTTCTTATTATTATCTCAAATTTTTCTCTCTCGTCAAGAGTTATATTTGATGCTATTAGAATTTCTTTCGGATTTTTCGAGGTTCCAAGATTAAAAGGCATTGTATCAGTGGAATCAATATCAAAAATTGATGAAATATGATCATGTTCATGCATGTTGAAATCATTAGAAACATCGCACAAGTAAGAGAAATCATTTGCCTTATTAATAATATTATAATTGTCATTTACATCATAAAAAAGTTCTGGAATAAAAAGACAATCTAAGCTAGAGTCTTCTTCTGCCTCCCTAGAGGTTGATGCTGCTGTAGCTTGCTCATTGGCTTCCTGATTCAGTAGAGGCCCTTTAGGTATGCCCGAAGAAATCTTTAAATCCCTCATATTCAGCTCTATTTCTGCCATTTTCTCTTTCCCTTTTAGCCTGGCGAACATCTTTTCGGTGACAACCTCTTCGGGCTCGCATCTGTCCCAAGCAATGCACTGAGTCATGACCTCTTCATCCCAAAAGTTCTCACTGGTCTTGATAATCCCGATATCCCAATCAAATACATCGTTGAAGATCTCAAATCCGGGGACAATCCTCCCATTCACCCACTGCGGCTCATCTTCACCAGTATAAGCGCATACTGAGGATGCGGGCACAAAGCTTTCTGAAATGTGAGGGACCTCATCCGCCATCTTCTTCTTGCCAAAACCGCCTCTATACCCCAGACCCTTCCGGTTCTTCTGACCTCGAGTGGTGATCGCAGTCTGCAGCCCCTGAGAGTTTCTACCCAAATCGGCCCCAGGGAGATAGTGCATCTTTTTCATCATGTTAACTACTGCTGGGTTATCCATTGACCCGTGTTCTTCTCCTATCATTGACACGTGAAAGCCGCTGAAGGGCTGATTAGCAATTTCAAGAGCTGACACCTGATTCTCTCTGGCCGGCTTAATAGTTATCACCTCCCCTTCATGCAGGAACTTTATCATTTGGTGCAGCGTGGATGGTACTCCTCCTAATGTGTGAAACCAAGGCCTCCCAAGCAGGGCTGAGAAATTAGCTGGGATCGACAGAACCACGAACTCTACTTCTACCTCAATGGGTCCCGTCTTGACCAGGGTCTTGAATGTTTCCGAGGCTTGCCTTCTCGAATTATCATAGGCTGTAATCATCAAATCTGATTCCCGGAGCATGTCCTCGCTCAATCCAAAAGCCTGGAGGGCTATCAGAGGGCAAAGATTGATAGAAGATCCATCATCTACCATAACGCAAGCGGTGTGCTTATCGTTAATATGTGCTTTGATGTACAGAGGTCGGTTATGATCGCGGCCCTCGACTGGCAGGTTGGCATCGGAAAAAACCAATCTCTCCCCCGATCCTCCTTTAACTAGACCCAAAAGTTCCGATGGGGAAATTGTGGTGGCAACAGTGGACTCAGTCAAAGCCTCTACCACTTTCTGCCTGTGAGAAGGGGACTGCCTTAAAAGATCCCAGATGGATATCTGAGCTGCGGTCTTTTTCAACTGCTTAACAATCTGGTTCTCCTCTGGCTCTTTTTCTGTCGATGGCTGCACTGGTTCCGGTACCCTTATAATCTCAGGGACCACTCTCCCACTTCTTGTCACAGCCCCTACCTCTTCTTCATCTTCATCAGATCTCCACAAGTCAAAGTTCATCTCTCCTTCCTCTTCAGCCTCTCCACCGCTCTCACTGCTCGACCAACAATCAATGGTTACCACTACTGCTCTTTCCTCTCTATCCTCAGAACGAATAACAGCAATACTCTCACTCCTATAGAAATCCTGCAGCACGCACCACTTTGGCAAGCTGGATCCGACCATAAACACTGGTGGCGGCACGGCATTGTAACCAGGCTTCTTCTTGTCTTCCCTCTTCTCCGGGTCAGAAATCTGCTTATCATCAATCAGATCTTGAATAGAGTGCCTTAGCGCCTTACACTTGTCTGTTAGATGGTCGGTGTGCTGATGAAATGCACAGTATTCATTTTCCTTATGACCTGGCTTCCCTTGCGTCATAGCAGTCCTAGGAGCCAAAGGTTGCAACTTTCCTTCTTTCATCAACCTTCTTAAGACCCAAGACAGTGGTCTTCCTAAGTTCGAGAACTTCCTCGGGGTAGTTGCGTCAGTAGCAGACACCTCAACTGTTCTTCTGGTGCTACTACTGGGACCAGTTGGCCTACTGGTTCCTTGACCGGTATTAGTCCTTTCTGCAAAATTATCATTGTCAGCTTTCCGAGCCAAGAACTCTCCCTCTGCTTTAATGGCTATGTCTTTAAGAGATTCCCAATCCTTCAACCCTTTCATCTTCAAACCCTCCTTCAAATACGGGCTTGCATTCTTAATAAACAGGCGGATCTGGTCTTGGGTGTCTGGCTTTCTTCGCATTTCCATCACTCGGTTTTGCCAGCAGGTGAGATAGTCGTGAAAAGATTCCCCGGCCTTCTGCTGGAGCAATTCAAGATCTTTAAGAGTCACCTCCATCCTGGTGTTGCAATCGTATTGCCTCAAGAATTCCTCTGTGAATAGATCCCAATCTTCTTTAGTTCGACGATCGAGGCTATGGTACCAATCGATGGCAGGGCCAGTCAGACTCAAGCAAAAGTACTCCACTTTCTGCCTCTTAGACAAAGTGGTCCCTTTTATGACCAGAGAGTATTGCTTCACATGGGCAGTCGGGTCCGAGGTACCGTCAAATTTTGCCACATCAGGCATCTTGAAATTGTAAGGAATCGGGTCTTCCCCCTCCAGTTCCTTATCCTCCGGGTTCATTCCCTGACCTCTACTCAGCATACGGGCCATGGCTTCAAACTTCTCTTCCATCTTCTTCAGAATAAACTCATCAGTTTGGGGCGCCTTCCCTCTCTCAGATATAAAACTCATCTTGTCATCTTCGTCATCCCTGTCATTATCTACCCTCAGCACTGGTCTTCTTCTCTGGCCTCCCGAAACTACTGACCTCAGCTCTATTGGCGGTGGCCGAACAGGCTCTTCTTGCCTCTCAGCTTTTTCTTCTTCTCGCTCATTCTGTCTCACGGGAGGAGGAGGTGGTGGATGCTGCGGAGCATTCTGTTGTGCCAAAGCAGTTAGCATGTTCATCATTCTGCCCTCAAATTCCTCAAATCGTTGGCCCACTTCTTCTGCAATCACGGCCCTGGTGGCATCATCTCCCCTAGGTGAGTTTGCCATCTCAGACACGGTACAACTGACTTCCGATAAGATCTCTGAAAGGCCCTCTGTACCTGGCAGCTCAGATGTAGGAACTCGGATCAATCGTCTGGTAGGCGATCTAGTCCACCTGGGTAGATCTATGATGGCTGCAGGGGAAAGGCATTAGATATGATGCACGGAATGCGGATGCAATGCGTGGTCGTGATATGCAACACCCACAAAACACAAGCAAGCAAGTAGGTCCTTCCACCCTTATTACTCCCACACACATGGTCGCGCGGTCTCTTTCCTAAGCGGGATTAGCCCAAGGGTCAGCAGGGGACCCAGTGGACACGCATGTTGTACGGCGAAAAGCCGGCAACATGACACTCCTATGCTAATGTACAAGTGAATGGATAATGATCATCATGTATTTAGACATTCCAAAAATTTTGACTTGGCCCTGCCAGGGCATGAAAGCTTTGGGCTAGGTTGCCAAGCAAGACATCTGGACTCACCCAATACATGAGGATCCATACAACAAGCATAGAATTATGGTTCATATCACCTGTGGAAAGTAGCTACGGCCACTACATGAGCTTTGGACAAGGGAGATGTTACTTTAGGGCTACCCAAGCATGATCCTTGTCGACAGGTCTAGCTCATCACGAGCATAACGACCGATCGGGTCATCATTTTGATATACCATTGAGGTACGAGGCTTGGGCTGGTGATTATCCGTAACACTTCCCTAAATTGAGTGAAAATACGGTCGTGCTTCAAGAACGCATCGGGGCTAATAGAGGGACCAACCTAGTATATTCTAAAGCTCTAATGGGATGCGAATGCAAATGAGAGAAAGCAAATTTATGAATTAAACTTTAATCATAAATATTAAACGAGATATTTTCAAATTGAAGTCTCAAACCAATATCCCCAGTGGAGTCGCTACTGTGACGCACTCCGGATATCCCTCGGCCGCCCCTCTGACCATCCGCTTGAGGGCAATCGGGCAATTAAGGGTCTGCTGACAGCTTGCAATAAATCGCAAGTGCGTCTATGTTGGGCAACAAGGAGGTTTCATGGAGTCGCCACCCAATAGAACATTGGGAAAGTTTCTCTCGCCTCGGAGAGCCTAAGACTGTGCTCTGTATCCATTTTGGGCCAACCAAAGGGGTCTTGGAGGGTAAACTTCTCGCCCTAAGGAGCCTAGGATTAACGCCAAAATCGCATGACATAAGAGGTGTCTTGGAGGGTAAACCTCTCGCCTCTTTGAGCCCAAAGATCAGAGCTGAATTCGGGACTTCTCATCTATTTCTACCTTGATTATTTTATGATCAAATTTTAATTATCATTAATTCGCTCTTTCTCCACACGATGCAGTTGATTAAAGGTGCATTTATTCACATTTGGAAAGCAATAAATGAGCAAGTAAATAATGAAAGCAATAAATTACAATAATACAAGGAGCGAAATACAACTCCCTTTTATAAATGTGCTATACATACACAAATCGGGGCATTGCTTATTTTGAGGACTTTGGTCCTCTCA
Source organism: Excoecaria cochinchinensis (assembly GCA_947683425.1). Taxonomy (NCBI): domain Eukaryota; kingdom Viridiplantae; phylum Streptophyta; class Magnoliopsida; order Malpighiales; family Euphorbiaceae; genus Excoecaria; species Excoecaria cochinchinensis. The sequence continues at coordinate 24,700,313 of CANTUQ010000092.1, read as the reverse complement.
TGCATTATTATCAAAATGGATATTTTTATTGTGAGGATTTTTATTGGATAAAAATAGAACATTGGGTCCTCAGGTTTATGAAAACCTCTCTTTATTAAATATAAAACATTAATCCATTTTTTATATTTAGCAGGATACAAAAAGAGTATACTCATGTGCATAAAATAATTAGTGAATAAAATAAAGGAAATAACCAAGAAGGTTAGAAAACTAAACCGGACGGAATCCTCCGAGTATGGTAGATCGCCCCTCGAGCTCAGGATAATCCAAGAAAATCAATATATGCTCACAAAAGGTTAATGGGTGTTAATATACAAAAGCTCAATATAAATAAATTTCTAAGACTTGAGAGAGATAGAAAAGATTTGGAAAACATGGAGACAGAACCCAGCGGCGGCAATCTATCGAGTGACCGATATATCCGTCGCTCACTCAGGAGAGAGGGCGTGTGTGAATGGGGTGACCGACGGGAGTCGGTGAAGCAGATGACCCGTCAATCACCACTGTCTCCGAAAATAAACAGTAAAAAACTCTCTTTTTCAAAGTAAAAATGGATTTTTATCACAAAATGAGATAAAGAGAATCAAAATAAAGAAAAGTGAAAGCAAAAAGCCAAAAGAACAGCAAACATAAAGAATAAAGATGAAATAATACGGAGAATAAGTCCGAAATATTTACCCTCAGATAACGTTTTAGTGAGATTCTTGGTATCGATTAGAGTCCCGCACGTTCCACGAGAAGCAAAATGAAAGGTCAGGAGAGAGGAAAATAGATTGTTTCCTTCTTAACCCTTCAAAAAGATTGACTTTGGAATCAAAAACCCAAAGAAAACTAATTAGTTTTAGTTCCTTTTTAATGGTTTGGTCCTCGAATTAAAAGGACTTTCTTGATGTGTGTGTTTGCTGGAAGAGAGAGAAAATGCGCTTGGAATTTTGCAGAGTTTCCCCTTTTGAAATATTTTGAAACCCCTTTTAGGAGGAAATCCGAAGCTTTTATAAGCCAAGCACGACCGACGGGCGTCGGATGCGGAGACGGGCATCGGAAGAATCCTTCGGACACACGGATTCATCCGACGGCCCTGCCATTTCCACTGACGGGCATCGGAGAGGTTGCGTGCTCTGGGAAATCGGGTGGCGTGCTCCGGAAGAGGCAGAGCCTTCCGATGGGCGTCGAAAAATCCACGGGCCGTCTGTGACCCCAAGCGACGGGCTGGCCTCTCACAGACGGGCTGGCCGTCTGTCGAGAAAGAAATACTTTTTGACTCAAAAATTCCCTTTCTTCCCCCCTCTGCCTACAAAAGGTGAAAAGACTCATTTCTCGTGGAGTATGGGACTAAAACCTCCGATTCCAAACCGTTCGTATAGGCTCGGATACTGATTTCATCATAGGGTAATCTCTGATCCGGACCGCTCCGGGACACGGTGCTCACAACCCTTTTCTCAAACCCTTGTAAGAAATCTTCTTCTCCTTTGTCTTCTTCTTTAAAACATAAAATCTAATTTAATACTTTAACTACAGAACTTCTAAACTTTCAGAAAAATACTAAGTTACAATTTTCATCCCCTAATAATCTTAATATCCTCCTTTAAAATTACAGTTGAATTACATATTTATAATGTTCTAAAGGTTGTGTCCCTTTTTTCAAAAGGTTGCAAAGGTTAGTGGAAAAGTATGCCCCTTCAAGTGACTTTTTGAAAGTAATTGTCCAGCGGCTCTTTCTGTCGCGCTCGCGATGCCTGTTGCGCTCCCGACAGAATGCGGTTTCCCCTTGCTTTTCTCTTTTCTTTTTTGGCTTCTACAGGTGTTGACCGACTTGTGAAGCTTTGTCCGAGTCATGCTCTGCTTGATTCTCTATCCGAGTCATTCTTTGCTTCATGACTCGTGCTCTTCTTCTCTTCTTCACTCTGCTCTACTCGTGTACCTCTTCACGAGTCATTCATGTCTTCACGACTCGTGAACCTCTGTTTCATTCCTTCATGAGTTGTGCTCCTTTATACGAGTTTGGCATCTCTTCTTCCTTGTTTTCACCCAAATTAGCTACAAAGCATATAAACACATAAACTAGACAAAAACCATTGAAAGATAAATATATTTATATACTTAACTTCCTAAACTTAGAGAAAACATGCACTAAATAATAGACCAATTAAGCAGCTATCAAATTCCCCCACACTTAAACCTTGGTTGCCCTCAAGCAAGATAAAAGAATGAGAAAATTTAATACCAAAATACACTAAGTAAATTTTATTATACAGCATTATTCATTATGCATATGTAATAGGATTGAAAAGATATCAAAGACCTTAAACACTCAAAATACCAGTGAATCAATTCTTAGAGCATGTATTTTAAATTTAACAAGTCAACTAAGTTTACTAATTCCAACATCAAGAATATGGAGTCTCAAAACTAAACATGCTTGAAACAGAGAATATTGATCATAAACTTTAAAATTCTATGATTGCCAGTTGCCTTTTTAGGACAATTTATAAGCACACATACCCTTAATCCAATCTCATGGCATTTTTAGATTTTTTTTCTTTTTTCTTTTTGAATATGGGTATACTTTTAGACTTTATCCCATGAATTAAAATAGCAAGAGAATATAGTATTGGGTGCATTTTACGCTCCATCCAATACTTTATTTCAATTTTGGATATACATCTTGCTTTATTTTCTTGCTTTTAGCTTTATAAATCTTGTGGGTGCATTTTATGCTCCATCCCACTTTATTTTTTCTTTTTAAGTCCTCATCCATTATTGAAAGGGTCTAAGGGTAAGTATTATGGCTATAGTTTCCATTAGGCAACTAGAGCCCTAAAATCTTAAACTAAATGAGCAATTCCTAACTTTAAAGCATAGTTAGTAAAGAGACTAAATAATCTAAGATGTTGAATGAAGTAAAAGGAGATAACTTGAAAAACATAAAACACATACTAAAAGCTTTGAAAGACTAATAGAATGAGTATAAAAGGTAAATGACTTAACATAACAACCTATATTATATACAAAGTGAACAATACTTTATAATAAAACTCACTAAAAAGCTTAATTGAAAAATTAATACACACAAACACACATGCAAATAATATATAAAACATACATAAACTCATGAAACACAAACAAACATGCAAACATAAGCATACTCCCCCACACTTAGAACCAACATTGTCCTCAATGTGAAGAAATAAAATGAAAAGAAAATGAAAAGAAAAAGATAAAACGAAGATAAGAAAAACTCCCCTGATCATCATGGTGTAGGTGGAGGAGAGGACACCACATATCCAGCTTGGGCAATAAAAGTATCAACCTTATGCTCTAGCCTGCGTTGATGTCTAGCCAAAGAAGATAGTTGATCTTGCATGGTGGACTGATTCTGCAAGATTTGTTCTAACATGGCTAGTATGTTATGGGAGGAAGACCCAACAGGAGGCACTGTAGCCATAGCAATAGGAACATCACTCATGCCATCATCACTAGCTTCCTGCTCCTCTTGCATGTCTTTATCCCTACTGCTCTCATCAGCATCCTCTTGCGGAGCAGAGGATCCTGGAAGATCCATCCAACAAGATCTTGCATGGTGCGAAATGGCTTGAAATGCATGATTAACAACCTCACCATGAACAAAAAGATGTTTAGTAAAATATACACAAGGAAAAACTCGAGTATAAGTACGAAGATCAATATCGAAATTCCTTGTAATAATAGATATAACATGCCCATATGTGAGAGGAGTATCATGACGACCAGCACATTGCAATAACTGATTAAAAACCCAATATGACCAACACACTTATTTCCCCTTATGCACACACCACATCAAAAACAACTCCTGAGAAGAGACTCGACTGAACTCAGATTTGTTGAAAACCAATGAAGCAAGAATTTTATGCAAAATCTAGTATTTCAAATCTTTGATAAACATGGATTTAGCCTCTCTAGACCTAAGTCAAACCAGTGAGAAAAGACCAAAATTCATTGTGACGAAAAGATTTAGGAGGATCACATAATCCAGATTGCTTAAAACCAAAAATTCTATGCATAATAAAATAAGTCAGCTTATAATCCTTTCCATCCAATCTAAAGTCCAAAAGCCTAGTGTTTTCCTCAGTAGCCTTTAAATTAGTATAAAACTCTAATACCAAATAAGGAAAATAATGTTCATGCATGTTCACAAATCTCAACAATCCACACTGTGATAGCATTTCATTAACAGAATCTAACATACCTACTTGCTCAAGAAGGGAAACAGGAAAGAACTTACATTATAGGATGGCTCTCTCCTTAAGAGCAAGATAATGGTTACCTTAATCCACAGAGGAATTGGGAAAGCTAGCACCAAACATTGCCGATAGATCACCTTATTCTTCCTCCTGTCGTGCTTGATTGACTTGTGAAGATGAGGGGTTTTTTGTTCTCACCATTGTGTTAAAGGAAAAAGTATAAAGGAACAGATATATAAAACTTAAAATGGAAGAGGAAGAAAAATGAAAGAGAAGAGAAAAGTAATGCGATAAAGGAAAGAATAAAAAGAAGAAGGAAAAGTCGAAACGTCAGTTGAAAAAAATGGTCCCGCCGTCTAGAAAAAATTAGGGCTTAGAAAAATACTCCTCATTTTATTTTCCCCTTTTTTGTTTTTTTTTTCTTTTTAATTTAAATTAGATTAAATTGAGACACCCACTAAACTGAGGAGAAAGAAAATTAATCAAATTGTAGAAACATAAAAAGAAAATAAAACAAATTAGAAAAAATTACGTATAGTGGATTCGACTCGGACAAGTTGCACGAATTGATTTATCCTGCAACATTCAAGCACGAGTCGTGAAGATCAGCACGACTCATGACGAAGTCCCATTCTGCACGATTTGTGAAGACCAATACGAGGCGGACGAAGTGCACTTACTCGTGAACATCAGCACTAGTCGCACCGGACTCGTGCAGCAATGCCTTCTGTCACGATCGCGATGCTTATCGCACTCACGACAGAATCATCATCTCATGCACAATTTTGCTCCTTGTCCTATTATTTTCTCCTATTTTCACAAAACACATAAAACAACACATAATTTTACTATTTTACCTATAGAACAAAAACAAACTGTGTTAGTAATATTAAAATCCAAAATATAAAAATTAATTAACAAATTAACATAAAATAACTTAAAACAACATAAACTGCATATAGAAAGAAAATCTAATTTAGCAACCAAAACGAGAGACTATAAAATACTATGATTTTACGTGCTTTCTTGGGTTATCTTCTGTATTTCTTGGAAGATACCCTATACTTCTCGATGGTAACAAAGTGGCAAGTTGTCCCAATTGAACCTCAAGATTGTGGATGGATAAAGCATGATTTTTGGTGATTTGGTCAACTTTTGCCTCAAGCCTCTTTTGGTTCTCATCTTGGGAGCTAATCTTAAAGTTGATATCCTCAATAAATTTATCAATTTTTACTTCTAAATTTCCAAACCTATCTTGTGGCTGGTGATATCCTCCTACTCCTTTATTTTGGTTATTGTTGCTATTTCCCCATGAAAAATTTGGATGGTTCTGCCAACCAGGATTATAGGTATTGGAATAAGGGTTACCACGTCCTTATCCTTGAATAAAATTTACTTGTTCCTCCTTACTAGCCATTCCCAAATTACAACCTTCACTAATATGACCTTCTTGACCACAAATATTGTATGCATTTTGTGAATTTCCTCCCATACCTAGGCTATTAACCTTATAAGTTAAAGCCTCAACTTGGGCTTGCAATGCTATTACAGAATCAATTGAATGTATACCCCTAGCATTAGAAGAATTTGATTCCCTTACTCTTTTGGTTGGCCACATGCAATTATTCATGGACATCTCTTCTAACAACTCAAACATGGCCTCCATTGTTTTCCTCATAAGGGAACCACTGGCTGCAGCATTTATCGTCCCTCTAGTGGTGGGATTCACTCCATTGTAAAATGTTTGCATTAGCAACTCCCTTGGAAGGTTGTGATGTGGACAACTTCTCTGCAATTCTTTAAACCTTTCTCAAGCTTCATACACAGATCCATTATCATGTTGAACAAAAGTAGTGATATCCTTAATAATTTTTGCAATTTTAGCTAGAGGAAAATATTTAGATAAAAATGCTTGAGCCAATTGGTCCCAAGTCGTAATAGATCCTCTAGTAAGTGAATTCAACCAAACCTTTGCCTTATCCTTCAAAGTAAAAGGAACAAGCCTAAGCTTAATTGCATCCATTGAAACTCTATTGATTTTAAAAGTATCACATATTTCTAAGAAATTTGCCAAATGAGCATTTGGATCCTCATTTGCCAAACCATAAAATTGAATACTATTTTGAATCATTTGTAAAAGAGATGGCTTAATTTCGAATTGATTAGCATTTACCGTTGGTCTTACCACCCGTTGTTGAGCCCCGCTCAATGCTGGCGTAGCAAAATCCATCAACCTTGGTGGATTTTCTTCTTCAGCCATGATTAGTCTCCTAGTTTTATTCTTCTTGTTGTTGGATTTACGGTTACTTGAAATAAATCTTTCTATTTCTGGATTCAATGGTTCAAGTTCTTCTTAAAAACTCCTTGTATTGGGCATATACTTGAACTATCCAATCCTGTAAAAATAAAACACAACAAACACGAAGCTAATTAAGTCTTGTAATACAAAATCATAAATCAAGATTCATAATGGCAATAAATTTAATCATAACATTTCCTAGCAACGGCGCTAAAAACTTGTTAGGCATATTTCTACACGCTAATTCAGTAAGTATACGGTGTACCGATTATAGTACAAAAGATGTCAATCCCACGAGGAATGTAGATTAACAGTACACACTATTACTACTTGATCTTAATCTTGTTTACAATGTTCACTAATTTGTAAGTTAACTATAACTACTCTTGTCATGCAACTTAATTAAACCTAGTTAATGATAATCAAAGAAGACAATATAGATAATGCAGAACTAATGATTATGAAACTTGATTCCATCATTTTAATACAAATGTAATCTCATAAGCAAGCCAAATTGGAATATTGTTCTAATCCACTCTCTCAACCATGAACTAGAATGCCCAAAATATACAATTGAAATGCTAATCCTTAACTCTCATTAATGAACTATTTAATTCCAATTACATATTTTAAGAATAATCACCAACCTATAGCAATTATCTCAATATACTGATCTCTCTAGTTATGTTTTAGTAATGAATTCCTATTTGATGTAAGTTAAAATGAACCTCTCAATTCTACCTTAACTTATAATGATCATGCAATGATACTAATAGAAAACTCTACATTCAAAAACTACTAACACAGATGGAAATAGAAGTAACATTAATATGATTCAAGTTTCATTAAATAACATTCATTTAATTACATAGAAGAAAGTAATAGATAAGAGTAAGTAGAAAGAAATCTCTCGACCCTTTTCCCAAACCCTTGCAAGAAATCTTCTTCTCCTTGGTCTTCTTATTCAAAACATAAAATCTAATTGAAAACTTTAACAACAAAACTTCTAAACTTTCAGAAAAATACTAAGTTACAATTTTCATCCCCTAATCATCTTAATCTCCTCCTTTAAAATTACAGTTGAATTACATATTTACAATGTTCTAAAGGTTGTGTCCCTTTCTTCAAAAGATTGCAAAGGTTAGTGGAAAAGTATGCCCCTTGAAGTGACTTTTTGAAAGTAACTGTCCAATGGATCTTTCTACCGCGCTCGCGATGCCTGTCACGCTCGCGATAGAATGTAGTTTCCCCTTGCTTGCTCTCCTCTTCTCTCTTGCTTTTCTTCTTGCTTCTTTCTGGCTTCGACCGAGTCGTGCACTAGTGTTCTTCTCTTTCTCTCTTCTTTTCTGGCTTCTCCAAGTGATGACCGACTCGTGAAGCTTTGTCCGTGTTGTGCTCTACTTGATTATCTGTCCGAATTGTTCTTTGCTTCACGACTCATGCTCTTCTTCTCTTTCTCACTCTGCTCTACTCCTGCACCTCTTTAAGAGTCGTGCATGTCTTCACGACTCGTGAACCTCTGTTTCATTCCTTCATGAGTCGTGCTCCTTTGCATGAGTCTAGCATCTCTTCTTCCTTGTTTTCACCCAAATCTCCTACAAAGCATATAAACACATAAACTAGACAAAAACCATTGAAAGATAAATATATTTACATACGTAACTTCCTAAACTTAGAGAAAACATGCACTAAATAATAGACCAATTAAGCAGCTATCAATTTCATCACACATGATCAATTATTGACAGAAAATTCAAAAAACACAAAACCATACTTAATCTCAAGATAGATCTTGTGAGCATCAAACTCCTGTTATCAATCAGCCCTCTCGGGTTTTCATGATTGAATATTTTCTCTCAGCCCTTAATTTTTGCCTAGAGTGCCTTTTTTCGGTTTTCACCCTGACAAGGCACCCAATTTTAGCAAGACCACCTTTTTTCGATTTTTGACCCGTAGGGCATTTATTCTCTTCTTTTGATTTTTGATCTTTAGCCATGGAACCTCTTTAATCTGTCGACGTTGACCGGCTCTTTGAATTTATTCCCATCGCTGTCTGTTAAAATTGCCGCTCCCTTTGATAACAACTTCTTTAGCACAAACGGACCTTCCCATGTTGGCCTAAATTTCCCCCGAATGTCTGGTACTCTTGGCCTCATCTGCTTGAAGACTAGGTCTCCTTCTTTTAGCGGGTGTTTTCTAACCTTCTTACCAAATGACCAGGCTAAGCTCTTTTGGTAGACCTGGTTGTGATAATAAGCTCGCAACCTACCATCATCCAGCAGGTTTAACTGCAGTAATCATTGTTGAGCCCATTCTGCTTCTGGAATTTCAGCTTCCATAACCACTCTTAGAGACTTGAGCTCAATTTCAACCGGCAGAACTGCCTCCATTCCATATACTAAAGAAAATGGCGTCGCGCTTATCGATGTTTTGATGGTAGTTCTGTAGCCCTACAGTGCAAAAGGCAACTTTTTCGCCCAGTTTTTGTAATTCTATACCATTTTGGCCAAGATTTTCTTGACATTCTTGTTAGCTACTTTAACCGCTCCATTAGCTTGAGGTCAATAAGGGGAGGACTTATGGTGCTATATCCTATACTTCTCCAGTACCTGTTTGGTTTCGGCTAAGAATTGTACCCTATTATCAGACACGATATAATGTGGGAGGCCATACCTACATACCAAACTCTGCTAAATAAATCTAGCCATTTCTCGGGCATCTACTCTCTTAAAAGATTCAACCTCAACCCATTTGGTAAAGTAATCGATGGCGACTATAATGAACCTGTGCCCATTAGAAGTGGTAGGGCGTATCTCCCCTATGATATCTATTCCCTAAGCTGTAAATCGCCAAGGCGAGGATAAATTATGTAATTTTGACACCGGCACATGCCTTGAATTTGCATACTATTGGCACAGCTGATATTATTTTACAAACTTTGAATAGTCTGTATCCATAGTGATCCAATAGTGGCTAATAATTTTCTTTGCTCAAAATAAGCCATTCACATGAGTTCTGCAAATACCGGCATGGACCTCTTCTATAGCCCTCTTAGCTTCTTTCTCTGCTATGCATCTTAACTGAATGCCATCTACTTGTCTCTTGTACAGTATACCATCAACACTAAAAAACTGATTGGACAATTTTTTGATCATTCTGCAATCTTTTTCAGAAGCATTTTCGGGAATGCCGACCTCTCTAGGTAATTCTAAACATCATAGTACCAAGGTTTTCCATCAGTTACTTCGACATCCATCACCTATTCATGTTCAAAGCAAGGACTTTGCGGACTTGAGATCAACACAGGCTTCATAACCATTCCTTTCGGATTATCCCACATGGACACCAGAGTTGTAAGGGCATCGGCCAACTGAATCTCATCTCTAAGGACATAATGGAAAGCGCAAGTTTTAAACTGGCTGCTTAACATGTCGAGGTGATTTACGTATGGTACTAAGCTTTCTTCTCTAATGGACCATTCTCCTCGAATCTGATGGATAACCAATGATGAATCCCCAAAAACTTCTATAAACTTTTCCCCCAGGGCTAAAAGAGCCTCCAAACAAAAAATGCATGCTTCGTATTCGGATTCATTGTTAGTAGCCTTATATCTTAGCTTCTCAGCCAGTGGTAACTTTTCACCATCTGGGGTTATCAGAATGATCCCAACGCCTGCTACCTTGTCATTAACTGCTCTGTCAAAATACATCTGCCATCCCTGAACTGCAATGGCCCTGACACCTTCGTCTGGGAAATTATACTCGACCTAGTCTCCTTCAATAGGATGATCAGTTAGGAATTCAGCTACAGCTCTCCCTTTAATGGTTTTCCTAGTGATTTATTCTATATCAAACTCTTGGAGCAATATTAACCACCTACCCATCTTTCCCAGCAAAGAAGGTGTGACGTGCACTGGACCAGCAAGGCCCTCTTTGAGTCTGCCTTTTGGGACTCGAGGGATTGGTTTGTCTCTTTTTGATCTTGGGCATCATGAGTCATCTTGGATGCCTCCTTTCCAATAGAACATTAGAAAGGATCATCTAGACTCACAACGCTTTTAGGCACCTTTGAGGTATTTTGGAGTCGCCACCCAATTTACGAGAAATTGCTAAAGGTTTCTAACCTCTATTGGTCTAAACCAGAGAAGGTGTTCGGAACTTCACTCTTATTAATGACTGAAGTTTATAAATGAGTTTTTAAGAAAGTAAAATTCTATCTCTCATCTCACGGATTGTGCAACAAATTTAAAGCGCATTCATTCATATAGGAAAGCAATAAATAAAGCAGTAAATAAATAAATTACAAAATCGAAATTGGGACAGAACAATCCCCAAAAATAAATAATAAATAAAAGGAAATGGGACAGAACAATCCCCCAAAATAAGAAAATATAAATAAACACATAAAAGAAATTAAAATGCAACATTCGTAAATCGGGTCATGAACTTTAGGAAAATTGGTTCCTTTTTATTTATTAGAAAAATTGAAGAACTATTTTTAGGATATTGATTGGAAAACATCGGGATGAGTGATCCCATTTTATGAAAACTAATTCTCCATTTTGAAGGTGAGGTTTTGTTGGTTAAAATAGGATATTGGTCGAATTTATTAGGAAAAGTCCCAAATTATTAATTATCTAAAAAACGTGATTTTCTGTAATATGGATAATAAAAAAAATACATTTTTACATACAACACATAAAAAATAATAATAAAAAAAATACAACAACTAAAATGCAAGCCCTCAATTTGAAAGTCTCTAATTCTCCGATCCTCCGACCTGAGCGCGAGTGTAACTCGCAAAGATAAACAATTTTGAGGCAGCAAAACAAAAGAAAATAAAATGTGAGTAAAATAAATTAAATGAATAATATATGAACCAATAGTTAAATGAAAATCAATAAATAAACTAACTAAATAAACCAATAAAAAATATTAAACCATGACAAAAAATATAACAATGGCATTAATAATTATTAAAAGTAAACAAATAAATTATAAATAAACAATTGACAATGCAATAAATATGATTTAATAATAATAATAATAATAAGAAAGATGACAACAATACTAAGAGATATATTAATAAAATAATAATAATAATAATAATAGTAATAATAATAATAATAATAATAATAACCCTTTAAACCTATTAGTATGAAATGCTAATAATAATTAGACTAGATAAATAATAATAGAAAAGTAAAAATAAAATGACAAATTAGAATAGGACAAAGTAACCATAAATAAAGAAAGCTAAAACTAATTAATTAGAGAGTAACGTGAAGAATAAAATGGCCAAACAGAATGAAAGTGAAAATGAATAAACTAGATCACATAAATGTCTTGGCTAAAAGACAAAAGATGGCCCAAAGCAAGGAAAATACAATGAAAAAGGAAAGAAATATAAAGATGGAAATGAGGAACAAACGTTCACGGCTCGTGCACAGCATTCACGGCTCGTGAATGAATTTCATGAGTCTTGCGGTCCGATCGGGAACAGGGGGAGATTTTGACACGTCTAATCGGGAACAGGGAAAAATGACAGCACAATTCGATCGGGGAGCATGAAATTCGATCGAAACACACGATTCAAGCAAAAATAAGAACAAAATCCGATCGGCAATCAAAAAACAGTCAAAATAAAATCACAACTCAAAAACCCAAGAAAACAGAGGTGAACAGAGAAAGTTCAACAGACCAATGAACACATATAAAACCATGCAATAAACATGCTAACATAATCATAATGACGATGTACATACAATGAACATATTAAATGAATCAAACAACAAATATATACAATATATACAAAGCACTAAATCTGCGGATGAAATCAAACGAGAAAAAGAAAGCAAAGAAAAAATAAGAGAAAGAAAGAAGAAGCAAAGATCCCAGTATTTACCCTCAAAATTTGACGTTCGATGTGCTAATGATGAAATGCTGGCTTCCTGGATTCAAGAACAAATTTTCAATGTTGTTTTTGGAAAATCAAAATCCTTCTTGCTCTCAAAACCTTCTCTCTCTTTTCTCTGCTCTCTATCTCTTTTTTCCTCCCTCCTTCTATTTTTTCCCGTTTTTCCCTTTTCAATCATTCCCCCCCAATTTCTTAGCTTTTTCCTTTTTATATCTCAGACATGCATTAGGTGATTTCTCATCCAATCCACCATCAACCCATGCCGTCAAACCAACTCCCCACGAAAAACGGGAGAAGGGACGTTGAGGGGAAGAGACAGGTGAGACTTTCATCTCACCTGTGAGATGGGCCTCACTAATGGGAGGCCTCATCTCACTTAGTGAGGCTGCCATCTCACTTAGTCAGATGCGCCTCACTACCTAAGCCCCCATGAAACGGCCCACCAAACCCCCCCCCCTTTTTTAATTAAAAACGAAAAACATATTTTTTGAGGAAACCATCACTTCCATCTAGCTCTTACCCATGAATAGGAATCATTTTCATAATAGGGTAACTTTGGTCTTGGCTGCCTCAGGACCCGGTGTCTACAGTTGCCCCCAATTTTGGGGAACGTAGCGCTTGGGTGCCTAGGTGAGCCAAAACTCAAAGAAAAGAGAAAAGACACGTACTTGAGGTAGTTGTCCTTCTCAAACCAGGTGATGCACCGAGTCTGTTACAGACTTACAAAATGCGAGGTTGCTCTTTCAAGCAGAGTTGTTGTTCTTCTGAACTGCTCTTTTGAGTGGGAGTTGTTCTTCTAAACTGCACCGAGCTGAGGCTTACAAAGTGCGGATTGCTCTTCTGAGCAGGGTGTTCTCTCTTGGATTGAAAGGATTTGGAAAAACTTAATGCTCTGAACAGATCGGGGATGTTTTAGAAGAAGGATTTAAGGGATAATGCTCCGAAGAGACTGAAAATACCTTGGAAAAGGACTTAAATATAACGCTCCGAAGAGACTTAGAATGCCTTTAAAGAAGGACTTAAAGATAATGCTCCGAAGAGACTGAGAATGCCTTTAAAGAAGGATTTAAAGATAATGCTCCGAAGAGACTGAGAATTCTTTTAAAGAAGAACTTAAAGATAACGCTCCGAAGAGACTGAAAATGCCTTTAAAGAACGACTTAAAGATAATGCTCCGAAGAGACTGAGAATGCCTTTAAAGAAGGACTTAAAGATTATGAAAACTTAGAAAGCTCGAAAGAGACTTGGAATGCCTTGAGAAAAGGACTTAAGAATGCCTTGGTAAAGGACTTAACAAGCTACCGCATGATTTCAACTTTCGCATGTTTCTTCTTGACTTCATTGTGCCGAAGCTATCGCTTGGTTTGGCTTTTTCCTGCAAAATCATTAGCACATAGGCATATACAAAAGATTGTGAGTGCATAATGTGCATGAAATGTATACATAAAGCTATATACACAAAACACAAACAAATGATTAATGTACAAAATTATGTGTACACAACTATACCCATGAAGGATTGAATGCACTGATATACTGGAGGATATGCAAAAGATCTATGCATGTCAGATGCATGTGTTATGAAAAAAATGGATAGACCACATCCTAGGTGGTTAAGAGATTTGTTGAGGGTACTGCTCGGCTGCTCATATTGTCTGATGCCCCCAAGGATATGGAAAAGCATCGTCTTGGCTTTAGGGGTTCTGACCCATAATTTTTCAATGAGAACTGACGCATGCACATCTTTGCCCCTGGGTCAATGAGCATTCTGTCCCCAAAACTTTAACTCGTGTCCTGCACCATACGCCTAAAGGAAAGTTATTTGAAGTAATGTCACCTTATCGTTTCAGGCTTCAAAAGTCATTATTTTAAAGGTAGTGCGTCCCTTGTGGATGTTCACACTAGCTTTTTTTAGAGGGAAATGCATCCTTTCGGATTTTCACATAACCCTGTGCCTTATTTTTTGCCTGGAATGGACCCAACCCAATCCAGTGGCTTTTATTCATCATTTTTTTTATGGGTAGAAGGAGGATTTATCACATGAAAAATTGTTATTACTGCCTTAAGACTTGCGCCAACATATGTCCTCATGCCTGCAACAGGTTTCTCTTAACCATTTAATTGCATGTTTATGCCTAGCTTGTGCATGTATTTCTATCTATACACACCATATAGCAATAAGAATGACCATGACTAGACATGTGATGCAAAAACACTAGTTTTATTCAATCTCAATGAGTAACACCTTAGGTGCATTTGACTCCTGTTGTCAATCAGCCCTCTCGGGTCTTCATGATTGAATATTATCTCTCAACTCTTATTTTTATTCTTTGAACACGGATTCTAGATGGAACATTGGGGATGAGATTTAACTTGAATGCAAAAATGCACTCGTGGCTTCTCGCTTGAAGCTCAAGAAACACCATATGCCTCTTCCTACGTACCAAACATTATTAGAAGGTCATCTCCACTAATTGGATAAGACCGAACCCAGAATCAAGAGGTCTTACTTTGGTTGCAACGTTAGGCTTAGGTAGATGGCTGTCAAAGAAGGATCAGGTCGTTAGAGAAAAATGGCCAGAATATTCATTCGACTGATGGGTGAACGGTTCTCAGCTCAGTTGCATATACAAAGGTATTCTTGAATTTGGGCTTGGTAACATTTTAGCTCATCAAGATCAGAATAACAATTAAAAAGATATTCGTCGAAACTCGTCAAGTGGTTACTATCTTGAGCTCTATTTCTTCTTCTTCTTTTTTCTTTGCTCTCTTTTCTTTTTCTTTTTTTCTTTTATTATTTTTTTACTTTTTTTTCTCATGAGCTCATGTCTTTACGCATGATTAAAACCCTCTTCCCGAAGTGTAAACTCATCCTTACCAGGGCAATTTTTGATAACCAAAAGAATTGTCAATGATGTACATCCGTTCTTACTAGAGCAGCCATTTTTCTAAGGGGAGGTAAAAATTATTTTAGGCGAAGGGTAGTTTCAACATGTGTAACAATAAAATTGGTACACATTTAGCATACCAGCATAAAGGCTCAACGGGCTAGCAAGCGATTGCAAAATAAGGGTAGGAAATAGACATTTAGAGAGTTATATAAAGAATGGTTGCCTAAATCATTTCCTAGGTTCCGTCTTATCTAGGGATTGCTTCGAGGGTAATTAGAAAGGTTCTAGTGCTCTTAGTGAGTTTTCATCTAATCCCCTAATTGCAACTAGTTTTTTTTTTCTTTTTTTTCAAATTTTATCTCACTTCAGGAGTCAAGTTGGATGCAACCAAAATTACTATTTATTGAAACTGAATGAAACAGTGTTTATTAAACCAATGCCTTAGTCACGATTATCACTTATGCTTGATGCAATAAGATATGACAATGCGTATACAAGAAAAGCCCATATTATTAAAACGAAAAAGAGAAACAAGTGCATAGTTCAGGAATACATTTTAGAAAAGGAAAGGCATTGTAACAACTTTAATGCTTTCTTCCATCCTCCAAGCTAGGTATCAACTCTTGTATGCGATCTCTTAAAGGACGGCAATAGTCTGTTCTATGCCCTGTGTACTGGTGATACGCACAATACCAGTCTGTTCTGTGTCTAGGTTGGCCTTGGTTTAGGGCAGGCCCAGCTGGCAAGGGTTGTAACTTCCCTTCCTTGATGAGACGAGTGAAGTGCCAAGATAATGGCTTACCCGAGATAATGAGGTGGCGCCGAGCCGTTCCCATGGTTGAGACTTCTGCTACCCCAGTATTGCCCTCATTACCACTGTTGTTTCCCTTGCTTTTGTTGGAGGCCATATTTGTAGATTTAGCTATTTTATCCAGTTGCTCGGCCTCAGCTTCGACGGCTATATCTTTTAGGGACTCCCAGTCTTTCAGCCCCTTCATCTTTAATTCATCATTCAAATATGGGCTAGCATTCTTGATAAATATCCTGGTCTAATCTAGAGTATCTGGCCTCTTCATCATTTCCATTACCCGGTTCCTCCATCGGGTTAGGTACTCATGGAATGACTCGCCTGGCTTTTGCTTTAGCAACTCCAGATCTTTTAGAGTGACCTCCATCCTTGTACTGCAGTCATACTACCGGAGGAACTCCTCCATTAGCAGATCCCAGTCTTCTTTTGTTCTCCGATCCAGTCCATGATACCAGTCCACCGCAGGGCCTGTCAGATTTAAACAGAAGTACTCTACCTTCTGCCCTTTTGTTAGCATAGTACCCTTCATTATCAAAGAGTATTGCTTGATGTGTGCAGTGGGGTCCGATGTGCCATCAAACTTCGGGACATCAGGCATCTTGAAATTTAGAGGGATTAGATCATCACCATCCAACTCCTGATCGTAAGGGTTCATTCCCCTTCCTATCGTCAACATCCTTGTCATAGCTTCAAACCTTTCCTCCATTTCTCTCCACATCGCATCCTCTAGCTGGGGCGACTTTCCCTTTACTATCGTCTGTTCCTCCTGCTCCTCCCATAAGTCAACCTCAGATTTAGGGCCTTCTCTATTCTCGGCAGGCGCTGGCAAATTGGCTCATCCATAGGTGGATCAACTGCTGCTGGGGGATCCTCTCTAGCAGCCCCTTGTTCATTTTGCCCCCCAGCTGGAGCAGCAGCCTGTTGCCTAGAAAGTGGGGCTAGGGTAGTGGCAAGGTTGCCCATTATTGCCATCATTCTGGCCTTAAACTCTTCCATTCTCTTTCCCACCTCCTCGGCTATCAGAGCCCGGGTTGTATCTACCTCTCTCGGTGAACTGGCCATTTCTGAAAATTTTTCTAAATGCCTATTAATTGCACTTGATTTTGATTTTGGTTGCTTAATCGAGACCCTCTGATAAGGTAGCCGTCAGAACCCCTAACTAACTAGAAAAGTGGTCTTTGATGGCTGAAAAAAATTAAAGAGTTAGAATGATGCATGAATGTCATGTAATGAATTATCGTGCTATGCAGATGATCCTCGATGAGTGAAAGATCAATATATTACAATGATATGATGTGATGCATGGAAGAAATTATACACAGGATGATATGTACATGTGAAAAATAATATACAGACAAAAGGATATGTACACAAAAAATGAAATGCATGTTTTGTTTTTATTCCTTTCTTTCTTTCTTTTTGTTTATTATTATTTTCATTAACATGCATGAATGACATGTAATGCACAAGCATGCTGTGTAGCATCCACAACCATATGCAAGCAAATAGATCATTCCGACCTTATTTCTCCCATACACGAGGTAGTGCGGTCTCTTTTCTAGGTGGCTTTTATCCAAGGGTTAACAAAGAACCCATTGGACATGCATAGTGCACAGTGAAAACTGGCAGCATAACATCTCTAGCCTAATGTACATTCGTATGAGTGTTTGGCCATTATGTATTTAAATATTTCAACTAAATTAAGATGGGCCCACCGGGGCATGAAAGCCTTTGATGAAGACCATTTAATTTAATTGATTTTGTTCAATATATGATAGCCCAAATATCAAGCACGATATTATGGTACATTTTACCTAAGGAGAGTATCTATTGCCGTTACATGTGCTTTGGTCAAAGGTGGTGTTACTTTAGGTCTACCCAGGCATGGTCCCTGCTAATGGGTCTAGCTCATCATGAGCATAGCGATCGATCGGGTCTCCATTTGATATACATTTGATGGTACGAGACTTGGGCTGGTGATTATCCCGAGCACTTTCCTACAATGAGTGAAAGTAGGGTCGTGTTTTAGGAACGCACCGGGGTAGATAGGGGACCAACTAACATAATTCTAAGGCTCTAATGTATGTAATGCAATTTCGATTAGAAATGGAATTTTTGATTTTTAATAACTCAATTATAATTTTAACTTAAGTCACTTTCGAAGCGAAGTTTCGATCATCTCCAGTGGAGTCGCCACTATGACGTGCGCTGGACCAGCAAGGCCCTCTTTGAGTTCGCCTTTTAGGACTCGATGGATTGGTTCGTGTCTTTTTGATCTTGGGCATCATGAGTCATCTTGGATACCTCCTTTCCAATAGAACATTGGAAAGTATCATCTAAACTCACATCGCCTTTAGGCACCTTTGAGATATTTTGGAGTCGCCACCCAATTTATGAGAAATTATGAAAGGTTTCTAACCTCTATTGTTCTAAACCAGAGAAGGTGTTCGGAACTTCACTCTTATTAATGACTTAAGTTTATAAATGAAGCGCATTCATTCACATAGGAAAGCGATAAATAAAGCAGTAAATAAATAAATTACAAAATAGAAATTGGGACAGAAAAATTCCCCAAAATAAATAATAAATAAAAGGAAATGGGACAGAACAATCCCCCAAAATAAGAAAATATAAATAAACACATAAAAGAAATTAAAATGCAACATACATAAATCGGGTCATGAATTTTAGGAACATTGGTTCCTTTTTATTTATTAGAAAAATTGGAGAACTATTTTGAGGATATTGATTGGAAAAAATTGGGATGAGTGATCCCATTTTATGAAAACGAATTCTCCATATTGAAGGTAAGGTTTTGTTGGTTAAAATAGGACATTGGTCCAATTTATTAGAAAAAGTCCCAAATTATTATTTATCTAAAAAACATGATTTTCTATAATACGGATAATAAAAAAAATACATTTTTACATACAACACATAAAAAATAATAATAAAAAAATACAACAATTAAAATGCAAACCCTCAATTTGAAAGTCTCTAATTCTCCAATCCTCTGACCCAAGCGCGAGCATAACTAGCAAAGATAAATAATTTTGAGACAGCAAAACAAAAGAAAATAAAATGTGAGTAAAATAAATTAAATGAATAATATATGAACCAATAATTAAATGAAAATCAATAAATAAACTAATTAAATAAGCTAATAAAAAATATTAAACCATGACAAAAAATATAACAATGGCATTAATAATTATTAAAAGTAAACAAATAAATTATAAATAAACAATTGACAATGCAATAAATATTATTTAATAATAATAATAATAATAATAATAATAATAATAAGAAAGATGACAACAATACTAAGATATATATTAATAAAATAATAATAATAATAATAACCCTTTAAACCTATTAGTATGAAATGCTAATAATAATTAGACTAGATAAATAATAATAGAAAAGTAAAAATAAAATGACAAATTAGAATAGGACAAAGTAACCATAAAGAAAGAAAGCTAAAATTAATTAATTAGAGAATAACATGAAGAATAAAATGGCCAAAAGGAATGAAAGTGAAAATGAATAAACTATGTCTTGGCTAAAAGACAAAAGATGGCCCAAAGCAAGGAAAATACAATGAAAAAAGAAAGAAATATAAAGATGGAAATGAGGAACAAACGTTCACGACTCGTGTGCACGAGTTGTGCACAGCATTCACGGCTTGTGAATGTGGTGCACGAGATGTGCAACACATTCACGATTCGTGAATGAATTTCAAGAGTCGTGCGGTCCGATCGGGAACAGGGGGAGATTTTAACAAGTCTGATCGGGAACAGGGGAAAATGACAACGCAATCTGATCGGGGAGCATGAAATCCAATTCGGAACACGCGATTCAAGCAAAAACAAGAACAAAATCCGATCGGCAATCAAAAATCAGCCAAAACAAAATCACAACTCAAAAACCCAGGAAAACGGACAGAGGAAGTTCAACAGACCAACGAACACATATAAAACCATGCAATAAACATGCTAACTTAATCATAAGGACGATGTACATGCAATGAACAGTTTAAATGAATCAAACAACAAATATATACAATATATACGAAGCACAAAATCTACTGATGAAATCAATGAGAAAAAGAAAGCAAAGAAAAAATAAGAAAAAGAAAGAAGAAGCAAAGATCCCAGTATTTACCCTCCGAATTTGACGTTCAATGTGCAAATAATGAAATGCTGGCTTCTTGGATTCATGAACAAATTTTCAACATTTTTTTGGAAAATCAAAATCCTTCTTGCTCTCAAAACCTTCCCTCTCTTTTCTCTGCTCTCTATCTCTTTTTTCCTCCCTCCTGTGTTTTTCCATTTTTCCTTTTTCAATCATTCCCCCCCAATTTGTTAGCTTTTTCCTTTTTATATCTCAGACATGCATAAGGTAATTTCTCACCCAATCCACCATCAGCCCTGTCACACCCCATAAGTGGCCTAATTGGATTTAGCAATTTTTAATTGGACAATTAAGGGCAATTTGGTATTTTATTTGAGGTAAGTGGATTTAATTGCTAGATGGGATTTAATTAGAGTGCAGATTTTATTTAGGGTGTAAAAAGAAATTGTAAAGGACCTATTAGTACATTTGGAGGATTATTTGGTAAAATGGGTTTAGTGGAATTGTGTAACTGTGCATGTGTGCCAGGTGGAGAGTGGGTGTGTGTACGTGGGTGAGGGAAAAGAGAGGTTTGAATTTCTTTGGTTCCTGGAAAACTAAACTCAGGAGGTTCTCTCTCTTTTGCTCTCTCTCACATTAGCCATCCCTTCCCTCTCCATTTGCTGTTCTTTTTCATTTGCATGTGTGTTCAGTCATTGTGGAACTAGGGTTTGAGATTGGAAAAGAAGTTACAGAAGGTAAGTGGTTATTGGTTTCGTGTGGTTCTTCTTCTCATTTGAGTTATTTAGAGATTCATTCTTGGGTTTTGATTGTGGTTTCATCTGTTTGCAAGCTTCTGTGGATAAAAGAAAAGAGAAGGGAAAAGATAAAGTGGTGGACTGAGAGTGCAGTGGACATTTTGGGACTTCATTCAGGTTTGGGAGTGTGTCTGCCTTTCTCGTTTTGGATCCTAGTTACTGTTCTAATGTGAATGTTAGTATGTGTATTTGTTTATCAAAATGCATGAGCAATAGATTTATAGGTAGGATTAGTAGTGTTAAGGTTCTGTTGCTTTACATGTTTAAATGGAAGTCCAGATACATGTATGTTTTAAAGGAAAGATTCTGGGTTTGTGACTCTCTGTTTAATTACTGTGATGTTATGACAATGTGAATAATGTGAGTGAAATTGCTGTAATTGTGCCCAAAAGACTTAAAGGTACGTGTTAGCATAATTTTTGCATGAAAAATGGATTTAGATAAATTGGGATTTGAATGTTGAGTTATACTCTGTTTTTCACGTTTTTCTGGTTTCTGTGTTTTTCTGGAAATTCTGAGAAGTTGGAAGAAGGAGAAGAAGCTGTGAGAGGAAGATCACGTGACGTGATGGGGCATCACGCCGTGACCTCCCTCCTTTGGGAAGTCAAGTGGCGTGATAAAGCATCACGCCGTGACCTGCCTCTCTTGGCGAAGTCGCGACGTGATGGAGCATCACGCCTCGCGACCTCGCCTGCCTCCCTGTGTGTCACGAGATCGTGACTTTTCTTCCTCTCCTCTCAGGCGTCACGAGACGTGACTGATGGTCACGCCGTGACTGCCTTGTTCTTCGGCATGGCACTTGCGAGAAACCAGCGTCACGAGACGTGACGAATGGTCACGGCGTGACCGGCCTCTACCTGCTGCCTTGTTTTCCAAAATTGAAGTTTTAACTTCTGTTTTTCAAGAATTTTTGCATTACATGACAAAGTTTGGATTTAAAATCTGAATTGTAATTAATAATTGTTTAATATTGAGTTGTATACCTTGTTAAATAATTAATGCACATAATTTATTAGTTTATACTTTATATGAACATAACTTGACTGGAATGAGAATTATTTGTACTTCTGCCTCCAATAATTGATATTGGATATAAATGAAGGTTTCTAATTTTGATTTAGACACATGTACACATGAAATATGTATTTGTATTTGGTGTATTTAATACTGATATTGGTGTTTGAACTGTTGAATTGAGTTTGAAGCCTGAATAGTCATAGTAGTGGATAAGTAAGCGCTTACTTAGGTCAGTGTGTGTGTGCAGCTGCTATATGATAAAACGTTATACTTGGGTCCGTTTGGATCCTTGTTTCGATCCTGTATGGGTCTATTTGGATTTAAATGCGAGACTTCGGTCTCTATATGAAAAATACATGTTTGAGACTCATGTCTCTATATGCTTGGGATACTGTGTTCTATCAGTATCCAATTGATCGCATCCACTTCTAGAAAGTATTTTAGACTAATCAGGCTATATGTTTAAATGTGTTGCACATGTCGAAATGCATTATTGACATGATTACATATATATGATGTATATGAATTCTTGCATAGCTTTATATGCACCTCGAATCGGTATACTTAGAATGATAAGAATTATAAATTGAATACTTGATTGCTTGTAATGTATATATATTTATGCATGCCAAGTAAGAAATTTAGAGACATGTTTACATGTGATTTGATGCCTTGCTTTTGAATCATTAGTTTATTATTGTATAAATATTGTATATGTATATGGTATGTCTGTTTTGTTTCTCCCCACTAAGCGTTATCGCTTAGCACGGGCTCTTTTCCCGTGCAGGTGGCGAGTTCGGTTCAGAGTCGGATATCTGCAGGTCGGCCACTAGGAGTCTTTTTGATTGAAGTTATTTGAAGTCTTCCGCTGTAAATTTTTGTATATGGCTTGTGTATAGCAACGTAAATCTTTTGTAAAGGAACAAATATTATTTTTGTATATGTATTTGCTTACGAGCCTCTTTTTGTAAAACGATATTGATATATGTTACATGTAAAAAGGATTTACCATTACATGATTAAAAGTTTCTTTATATCTCATTTGGTTTTTGTTATACATGTGTATGTGGATTCATTTATATGTGTTTGCCCGCGTGGCACTCTGGTATCCTTCCAACGGGGATGGCGGGGTGTTACAAGCCCATGCCTTCAAACCAATCCACCATCAGCCCATGTGTGACGCGCGTCGGAACCCAGCAAGGGCCCTCGCTTTGAATTCGCCTTTGGGATTCGAGGAATTGCTTTGCGTCTTTTGATCATGGGCGCCATGAGACATCATCGGTGTATTCCTCCCAATAGAACATTGGGGAGAACAACCTAGTCTAATGACACCTAAAGGCACCTTTGAGGCATTTGGAGTCGCCACCCAATTTGTAAGAAATTGGGAAAAAGTCTCTCACCTCTAACGGTCTAAACCAGAGATATGGTGTCCGGAGCTTCCCTCTTATTTATGCTTTAGTTAATTATAAATGGGTTTTTAACCTCTTAAAATTATATCCCTCATCTCACGCGATTGATGCATTTAAATTAAATAGCGCATTCCAAGCATACGAAATCGATAAAAGGAAAGCGATAAAGAAAGCGATAAATGAAAGCGATAAACAAGCAAGCACAACATTACAAGAGAAATAGGGGCGGAATACAACCCCAATAAAAGGAAATTAAAAATGTAAATGGGACGGAATACAATCCCCAAAAATAAATAAAGTTGCCCCAAAATTAATTACAAGGGCCCAAAAAGAAATGAACTTGAATTTAAAACACTCATACAAGATCAAAATAAAAAGACATACATAAATCGGGACATTATTTTAGGAACATTGGTTCCTTCGTGCGTTTAGGAACATCAGTTCCTTCGCGTTTATTTGAAGAGGGTTCGAAGAGTCGGTTTGGCTGTTTGATGAAAACGGGGATGAGTGATCCAATTTTGGAGAAAAATTGACTCTTCGTTTTAAGGGTGATATTTTTATTGTTGGGCTAAAATAAGGGACATTGGTCCCAATTTTGTTAGTAGAAGATTTCAATTTAATTGTATAAATATTTTTGTGACTTTTTATCGCACGCGTGCATGAATAAAATTTTTACAAACAAACACATAACACAACATAAAGAAAGAGTTGAGAAAGATCTCACCAAAATCGGTGGGACCCTTCACACGTCGCGACCCATCCGGGGAATCATGGGGATGCTCAAATAACCCGACTTGAGTTAAATCTCATACAAAAATGATATCAAAAATATTAGTAATGATCTTAAAAATTAAAAAAGTGAAAACGGGATAAACATTAGATAAGTCAAATTATAATGATGAGACAAACACGACGAAATTAATAATAACAATAAATATAACACGACAATATTAGTAATAAATAAATCAAATAATGATAATAACAATAACATTAATAAATAGTAATATAAAAACATAGAAAATGAATGAGAATGAAATATAATAATAATTATAATAACATAATATCAATAAATACAAAATGAATATATAATAATAATAATAATAATAATAATAATAATAATAATAATAATAATAATAATAATAATATAATAATAATTAATAATGATATAAATAATAAATAATATGAAAACAGAATAATCAATTGATAATAAACAACAACAATAATAATAATAATAATAATAATAATAATAATAATAATAACAGAAAAATAAATAATGAATAATAATAATAATTAGTAATAATAAAACAGAATATTAAATAATAATAATAATAATAATAATAATGGCAACAGAATGTTAATGGCCATCAACATAATAATAAATAATAATGGTAAGCGAACAAACATGAACAGTAGCAAGCATGAAATAAATGAGCATAAAATTATAGTTAGTAAATGATAATAATAATACGAATAACATGAAGAAGATGGCGTCAGCAAAACAATAAACCAAACCACATCAAATAGACTAAAAAGGTCACAAGGAAAATTAAGTGAAAAGTGTTAACAGGAGCCAAGCAAGGAGAGTATTAGACAAAGAGCATGATGTTAATGGCAGCAGAGGCAGAATATTCACGACGATAAATAATGTACAAAAAAAGAATGAAATTGGTCCAAGTGTTTACCCTCAGAGTTGTAGATTGAAGAGAAAGGATGTCAAGATCCGCTCCCCTTGTCGAATTTGTGGTGGTAATTATTTTAAAAAAGTAGAAATTGATTTTTTTTAACAAATTTAAGTCAAGAAAATATTTTTGATGGGAGTTTTGAGCAAAAGAAATTAATTTTTCAAGCTCAAAATCATCCAAAAATTAAATGTTCTTGAAGAAAAATAAAAAGAGAAAAAAAAGGAGAATTTTCGGTGACTTTTTGCTTGGCTTGGTTGAGAGATGATATTTTTTTTTCTTGAACCCAAAAATCCAGCCCCCAGAAAATGAACTCAGTTTTTCTTTTAATTTGCTGGGTTGTTCCAAAATAAAGAAAAAAACAATTTATTCTTTTAATATTTCTTCCCAAAAATTGCACAAAAAAGGAAAAAAATCACCAGTCAAAACGGACTGAAATGCAGAAAAACAGCGAAAATGGCGGGGCAAAGAGGTGGCCGCGTGGCGCAAGGGGTACCATGAGGGAAAGGGGGAAACAGCACGCGCGGTGGGCCGTTACCGCCCGTGTTGCCCTCGGGCGCGCGCGTTGCGCTGTCACCACGCGCATGCCCGCACCCAGCGTGATGGCCAAGTGGCCACCACGCGGCCACTTTGGCCAAAAACCAAAAGTGGCCGCGTGATGGCCATTTTGCCATCACGCGACCAACAATTGGTAAAGTGGCCACTTTACCACATTTTACATATATTTAAAATATATTTTTTTTTTTAGAAAAACCTTCTAAATTCTTTTCTTTTCCTTAAATTAATTAGACAATTTAATTCCTCTTTTCCAATTAAACCAATTAATTAGCTTAATTCAATTAAATTAAATAACTAATTTAATTTCCCTTTTCAATTAAATCAATTAATTAATTTAATTCAATTAAATTAAATAACTAATTTAATTTCCGCTTTTTTTAAAAGAAAACGAAAATAACACTTCCCAATAATATTATTTTTAGAATTAATTTAATAAAATTTTTTTATGATAATATATTTTATATATATTTATTTTTTTATTAAAAAAAATAACGAGGGTCTCGACAAGAGAAACATCATTTTTGATACCTCTGCCTATGAGCCGGTATCATTTTC
The DNA here is from genome assembly GCA_947683425.1 of Excoecaria cochinchinensis. Taxonomy (NCBI): domain Eukaryota; kingdom Viridiplantae; phylum Streptophyta; class Magnoliopsida; order Malpighiales; family Euphorbiaceae; genus Excoecaria; species Excoecaria cochinchinensis. The sequence continues at coordinate 24,674,027 of CANTUQ010000092.1, read as the reverse complement.
ATCAACGGGTAATTCTGATCTTAGACCACCTTGGGACCCGGTGTCTACAGTTGCCCCCAATTTTGGGGAATTTAGAACCTAGGTGCCTAAGTGAGCTAAAATTCAAAAAAGAAAGGAAAGAAGCACGTACCTGAGGTGGCTGTCTTCTCGGTCACGCTAATGAAGTCGTCTCCTTAGGTCGCCGTATAGACTGAGGAACGATTTTCATCCTTCTGGTGATGCGTCGAGTCTGCTTCGGAAAAAATGCGAGGGTTGCTCTCTTGAGCTGCATCGAGTCTGCTCCAGACTTACGAAGTGCGAGGTTGTGCGAGATTTGTCCCCTCAGAGAACTTGGGGAACTGGCCTCCTCAGAGGACTTCGAGCTTTTGCCTCCTCAGAGGACTTCGGGGTTTTGCCTCCTCAGAGGACTTTGAGATTTTGCCTCCTCAGAGAACTTTGAGCTTCTGCCTCCTTAGAGGACTTTGAGATTGTGCCTCCTCAGAGGACTTTGAGGTTTTGCCTCCTTAGAGGACTTTAGGATTTTGCCTCCTCAGAGGACTTTGAGATTCTGCCTCCTCAGAGGACTTTAAGATTCTGCCTCCTCAGAGGACTTCGAGATTTTGCCTCCTCAGAGGACTTTGAGATTTTGCCTCCTCAGAGGACTTTGAGATTGTGCCTCCTCAGAGCACTTTGAGGTTTTGCCTCCTCAGGGGACTTTAGGATTTTGCCTCCTCAGAGGACTTTGAGGTTCTGCCTCCTCAGAGGACTTTGAGATTTTGCCTCCTCAGAGGACTTTAGGATTTTGCCTCCTCAGAGGACTTTGAGGTTCTGCCTCCTCAGAGGACTTTGAGGTTTTGCCTTCTCAGAGGACTTTGATATTCTGCCTCCTTAGAGGACTTTGAGATTTTGATCTGTGCCGATGTCATCTTGACTTGTTTGGCCAGCAAGAGTGAGTGCTACTGCTGAGCTAAGATGGTCCTGGCCCCGCTTTCGTGCGTGCGGTCTTCACTTGGACTTTTTTCTGCAAAATTATGTGTGCAAGAATATATATAAGAGATTGTGCATGCATGTATAAGATGCCATATGTAGATATAAGATGTATGCAAAATGGGTATACCACATCCTGAGTGGTGAAGGGTCCGTTCAGGGTACGGCTTGGCATTATCTGATGCCCCTAAGGATCTAGAAAAGCATCTTCGCGGCTCAGGAATTCTGACCCATAACCCCCCCTCAAGGGGGACCATTAGGTGGGCATGTTTGCCCCCGAAGATTCTGACCCATGTCTTGTATTATACCATCTGCTCAAGAGGATGTCATCTGAAAAACCACGGCCTTATCGCTCCAGGCATTAGAAGTCATTGATTAAAGGTAGTGCGTCCCTCGTGGATTTTGACACTAGCTTTTCTTAGTGGGAAATGCGTCCTTGTCGGATTTTCACATAACCCTGTGCCTTATTTTTTTCCTGGAATGGACCCAACCCAATCAAGCGGCTTTTATTCATTTTATTTTTTTATAGGACAGACCGCCTGTTCCCAGGTTTTCACCCTGTCCTTTGGCCTAACTTTTGCTTAGAGCGCCAGTCACGGTTTTCATCTCTAACGGCCTTTTTTTTTAAGAGACGTTGGAGTTGTTGCGAAAGATCTTTCGGGTATGATTGACATTTGCTTATGCCTCAGATTATGGTTGTATGAACTTGGTTCTTTATCGGGGAGGTGCCGTAGGATTGGCTTTACAGTGGGTAGCAGGATGAGTTGACTGAAGTGTCTGAGTGGCGAGAGTGGCAGAGGATCGATAGTACCAATGTGCTGATTTTACGCTGGAACCAGAGAACTTTGAGTGTGCAAAATGAACTGTCCTGATCACAGACTACACCCTTGCTTCCATAAGTGCCTGTAAGAGGAGGGTACTTAGCCCTGCAGTAGATAATAGGACCCTTCGGCTTAGGCATCTGGTTGGTGAGAACAGGAGTAGAGTAGCCATTTGGATTTTACTTTTTATAAAAGAACTAGGAAATGATGAGTTGAACTGCTTTTGTTTTATGTATTTGCAAAAACTGTGTGCATTTCAACATGATTTCTCCATACATGATCACCATTTAACATGGATTCAGAATGCAAAATTACATCTAATCTCGGAGTGGATCTTGTAAGCATCAGACTCCTGTTTCCAATCAGCCCTCGCTGGTTTTCTTGATTGAATATTTTCTCTCTTTTTCTTTTTTTTTAGCCTCTGCCATGGACCCTCCTTCATTTCGTCGGCGTTGATTGAATTTGCTTCGCTTGCCGTCTGTCGGGATGTTGCTTCCTTGGATAACAACTTTTCAAGAACAAATGGGTCTTCATATGCTGGCTTGAATTTACCTCGTCCGTCTGGAGTACCTGGTCCTACTTGCCCGAAGACCCAATCTTATTCTTCCGGCAGACGCTTCCTGACTTTCTCCCCGAATGATCGGATAAGGTGTTTTCTGATAGATCCGATAGCAATAGCAATCTCGAAACTCCGCTTCCATGACTGCGCTTTAAGGATCTAACATGCTTCAATGGGCAGTAATGTTGTGTCCTCACATGTCCAGGCATAAAGCGCGACTCTTATAAAGGTTCTAATTGCAGACCCCAGAATGGGTTTACTCCATGACCTTCTTATGGATTAATCTTCAGGTCCTTTTAGTGGCAGGCGTGAGCAGTAACAACACAAGAATATCCCTCGCATTGCGCATCCTCTATATTGATGAGCTGATTGGGTGGCTTGTGGTTCAGTCTTTAGGTACTGTTTGGGCGGCTTGTGGTTCAATTTTTAGGTCCTTTTCAGTGGCTAAGAAGAATGATAAAAGGTAGATACGCGTAGATTAATGGGACTTGAGCAAAGCTTGTTCCCAAATAGCATTCCTTTGCCCCCTGATCAATTCTCTCTTTTCTCCTCTCTTCTTCTTCTTTTTTTTTTACAAGCCAAATTTTTTTTTAATTAATTTTTTTTAACCCAATTTTCTTTTAGCAAGCTTCATTCGAATCCTTAAGTCTACACATATGCGCACTTTTCTTTTTAACCATTGGGACCATCGTTGTTCAATCTAGTTGGGTGTTTGTGTTTCAGTAAGGATTTTGGTTCTGGTCCTACTTGCGGGTTCCCCTTTCAGCTTAAGTCTTCTGGGATATGTTGGCATAGCGTGCTTGGCGGCTTCATGATTACCTCCTGGCATGTCTTCATAGATCAAGGCAAAGACTCTCTCTTTTTTTTTATTCTCTCAAATTTTAATCTCTCTTCAAGAGTCATAACAGATGCTATCAAGATTTTCTTTAGGGTCCCCTAAAGTTTCGAGATTAAATGCAATGACATTGTTTGAATCATTATTAAATATGAATGTGTTATGATCATGCATAGTGAAATCATAAGAAAAGATCACAGGTAAGCAGAAACCATTCATTTCATTCCATAAAAACTAGGATTAAAAATGTCATTGTCAAATAGTTCAGAAATAAAAAGAGAACATGTAAATAGCCATTTCCTTTCTGCTCCCACCGACATAGACGCCGTGGCCAATGGTTCCTTATCTTCCTCGGGAATCATATTCTTTTCTTACTCAGGCTCTTAATTTATCTCATTCTTCCTCTTTTGCCCTTCTAGGTTGGAGATTTGTTTGGAATCGATCAAATCTTGGATGGCATGTCTTAAGGTCTTGCAATCGTCTGTGGTATGACCGGTGTGCTGATGGAAGGCACAGTACTGATCTACCTTGTGGTCGGACCGTCCCTGGCTTTTGGAGGGCTTAGCAGGTAGTGGCTATAATTTACCCTCCTTCATCAACCTCTTAAGAACCCAAGATAAGGATCTGCCAAAATTAGAAAAGTGCCTTTGATTCATGGCTGGCGCTTCCGTCATCTTAATATTCCTTTGTCCAACTGTCGAATTAAGTGGGCCTTTATCTCCGGCCTCAGAGGGGAATGGAGGCACTGCAGTCATCATTGTATGAGTCCTCCAGTCAGTGGTCGGCTTAAATCGGTTAGGAGCAATCGCCATAAGCTGGGCTTGAAAAATAAGCGCCATGGCGTCCATTCTCTCTTTAAATACGGAGAATAACTTCTTTTCAAGCTCTTTGAATCTCCCATCTATCTCTCGGGCAATTAGGGCTCAGGTCTCTTCACTCAATTGCAAAGAATCGGCCACTTTCAATGCTTGATTAGACCCTTCTCATTTTCCTTCCTCCTCTTCCTCCCCATTCTCGCTAGTGGACCAATAATCTATCACTGCTACGGAAGCCCCTCCTTCATCTACCACAAGGTGAGTAATGGCAATGTGTCTATTAACAAACAAGTCTTGTAGTACATACCATTCAGGCAAGCTTGAACTAATCATTGCATTATAGGCGGACTTCTTTTTACTTTCCCTCTTTTCAGGATCAGTGATCTGCCTGCTGTCGATCAAGTCCTGAATTTCATGCTTTAATCTTATGCATCGGTCCGTCATAAGGCCCGTATGTTGGTGAAAATCACAATACTCATCATCTTTATGACCCGGTTGTCCTTGGGTTTCGGCTGGCTTAGGTGGCAGGGGCTGCAGCTTTCCCTCATTTTCTAGTTTCTTTAACACCCAGGATAAAGGTCGACCCAAATTAGAGAAGTGCCTTTGGTTCACCCCTACAGTCCATACCTCAGTCGCCTTTTCAGTCTATCGCCACTACTGGAGCCTGCCCCCTTATTCACCCCCTGACTATTGTAGCCCTTCTTAACAAACCCTTCACCACTCGCCTCCTTGGCCATGCGTTCACCCTCTGCATCTATGGCGATGTCTTTTAAAGACTCCAAATCTTTTAACCCTTTCATCTTGAGCCCTTCTCTTAAGTATGGGCTTGCATTTCTAATGAACAGCCTGATCTGATCTGCCGTATCGGGATTCCTCTTCATCTCCATCACTCGATTCCTCCATCGAGTGAGATAGTCATGGAAGGACTCACTAGGCTTCTGGTATAATAGTTCAAGGTCTTTCAAGGTAACCTCCATCAGGGTACTACAGTCATATTGCTTAAGAAATTCTTCTGTCAGCAAATTCCAATCTTCTCTAGACCTTCTATCCAACCCGTGGTACCAATTAATCGTCAGCCCCATTAGACTGAGACAGAAATACTCCACCTTTTACTTTTTTGTCAGCCCTGTGCCTCTCATGATCAGGGCATATTGCTTAACGTGTGCAGAAGGGTCCGAAGTACCATCGAACTTTGGCAAATCCGGCATCTTGAACCTCTGGGGCAGTAACTCCTCTTCTTCCAGATCTATGTCTTTAGAGATGACCGCCTTACCAGCGAACCGTAAATGGGAGATAGCCTCAATCTTTTCCTCCATCTTCTTTACCACGTCATCCTCCACTTTGGGGACTCTTCCCCTCATAACTTGAGGAACTACCGGCTCATCCTCCTCCTCCTCTACGAAGTCATCTATCGGGCTTGAAACGTTCACCCTTCTCTGCTCGGCAAGTGCCTTTGCTCTAGCTCAATAATTGGCAGTTGCATAGTAGCGGCTGCTATACGAGCCTCCTCTATAATAGGTGGTTCACCTTGCTCCACGACAGGAGCCACAGATGGTGGTCCAGCACTTGGTGCCATCTGGGCGACGATGCTCCCCATCATAACTAACATCTTCCTCTCAAAATCCTCAAATCTTTTATCTAAATCTTGCGTTATCGAAGCACCCATTTCTTGCAGTAGATCTGCCATTACCGACCTTGAAATCTCTGCCAACTAATTCAAACCCTGCTTGCTCCTCAGGCGACTACAGGGACGCCGGAACCTCCAAGGCAAATGGTCTAAAGTGGCTGAAAAATTCAAGGGGTTAGGATGATACATGAATAACGTGCAATGCATAACCGTGCTATGTAGATAGTCCTCAATGAATGAAAGGTCAATAGATTACAATGATGCATGAAAGGAAAAAATTATACGTATGATGATATGCACATGTGAAAAATAATATGCAGACAAAAGGATACACACACACAAAAGATGAAATGCATATATATATATATATATATATATATATATATTGTTTATTTTTTTGACATGCATGAATGACAAGTGATGCATGAGCATGCTGTGCAGCATCTATAACCACATGCAAGCAGATAAATCCTCCCAACCTTATCACTCCCACACGCGAGGTTGTGCGGTCTCTTTCCTAGGTGGGCTTCATCCGAGGGTCAACGGGGAACCCGTCGGACATGTGTGGTGCAAGGTGAAAAATCGGCAGCATAACAGTCCTAATCTAACGCGCATTCGTATGGGTTTTGGCCATTGCATATTTTGGCAATTCAATCAAGTTAAGATGGGCTTACCGGGGCATGAAAGCTTTTGATAAAGGACCACTTAATTTGCTTGATTTTGCTTAATACGTGATAGCCCACATCACAAGCATCGTATTAAGGAGCATGCTACTTAGGGAAAGTTTCTATTTGTCATTACATGGGCTTTGGTCAAGGTGATGAAATTTTAGGGCTACCCAAGCATGGTCCCTGCCAACAGTCTAGCTCATCACGAGCGTAGCGACCGATCGGGTCTCCATTTAATATACCAAAAGGTACAAGGCTTGGGCTGGTGATTATCCTTGACACTTTCCCACAATGAGTGAAAGTAGGGTCGTGCTTCGGGAATGCACCGAGGTAAAGAGGGACCAACTATCGTAAGTCTAAGGCTCTAAGATGCAATGTAATTTTCAAAAAGAGATGGAATTTTAAGTTTTAAAGGCCCAATTATATCTTAACCAAAGCACTTTCGAAGGGAAGTCTCAAACACAAGTCCCCAGTGGAGTCACCACTGTGACGTGCGCCGGAACCCAGCAAGGGCCCTCACTTTGAATCCGCCTTTGGGATTCGAGGAATTGGTTTGCTCCTTTTGATCATGTGCGCCATGAGCCATCATCGGTGTATTCCTCCCAATAGAACATTAGGGAGAACAACCTAGTCTAATGACACCTAAAGGCACCTTTGAGGCATTTGGAGTCGCCACCCAATTTCCAAGAAATTGGGAAAAAGTCTCTCACCTCTAACGATCTAAACCAGAGATATGGTGTCCGGAACTTCCCTCTTATTTATGCTTTAGTTAATTATAAATGTGTTTTTAACCTCTTAAAATTATATCCCTCATCTCACGCGATTGATGCATTTAAATTAAATAGTGCATTCCAAGAATACGAAAGCGATAAATGAAAGCGATAAACACACAAGCACACAATTATAAGAGAAATAGGGGCGGAATACAACCCCAATAAAAGGAAATTAAAAATGTAAATGGGACGGAATACAATTCCCAAAAATAAATAAAGTTGCCCTAAAATTAATTACAAGGGCCCAAAAAGAAATGAACTTGAATTTAAAACACTCATACAAGATCAAAATAAAAAGACATACATAAATCGGGACATTGTTTTAGGAACATTAGTTCCTTTGTGCCTATTCGAATGTTTAGGAACATTGGTTCCTTCGCATTTATTTGAAGAGGGTTCGAAGAGTCGGTTTGGCTGTTTGATGAAAACGGGGATGAGTGATCCCATTTTGGAGAAAAATTGACTCTTCGTTTTAAGGGTGATATTTTTATTGTTGGGCTAAAATAAGGGACATTGGTCCCAATTTTGTTAGTAGAAGATTTCAATTTAATTGTATAAATATTTTTGTGACTTTTTATCGCACGCGTGCATGAATAAAATTTTTACAAATAAACACATAACACAACATAAAGAAAGAGTTGAGAAAGATCTCACCAAAACCGGTGTGACCTTTCACACGTCGCGACCCATCCGGGGAATCGTGGGGATGCTCAAATAACCCGACTCGAGTTAAATCTCATACAAAAATGATATCGAAAATATTAGTAATGATCTTAAAAATTAAAAAAGTGAAAACGGGATAAACATTAGATAAGTCAAATTATAATGATGAGACAAACACGACGAAATTAATAATAACAATAAATATAACACGACAATATTAGTAATAAATAAATCAAATAATGATAATAACAATAACATTAATAAATAGTAATATAAAAACATAGAAAATGAATAAGAATGAAATATAATCATAATTATAATAACATAATATCAATAAATACAAAATGAATATATAATAAGAATAATAATAATAATAATAATAATAATAATATAATAATTAATAATGATAATAAATAATAAATAATATGAAAACAGAATAATCAACTGATAATAAACAAATATAATAATAATAATAATAATAATAATAATAGTAATAATAATAACAGAAAAACAAATAATGAATAATAATAATAATTAGTAATAATAAAACAGAATATAAAATAATAATAATAATAATAATAATAATAATAATAATAATAATAATAATAATAATAATAATAATAATAATAATGGCAACAGAATGTTAATGGCCATCAACATAATAATAAATAATAATGGTAAGCGCACAAACATGAACAGCAGCAAGCATGAAATAAATGAGCATAAAATTATAGTTAGTAACATGATAATAATAATACTAATAACATGAAAAAGATGGCGTCAGCAAAACAATAAACCAAACCACATAAAATAGACTAAAAAGGTCACAAGGAAAATTAAGTGAAAAGTGTCAACAGGAGCCAAGCAAGGAGAGTATTAGACAAAGAGCATGATGTTAATGGCAGCAGAGGCAGAATATTCACGACGATAAATAATGTACAAAAAAAGAATGAAATTGGTCCAAGAGTTTACCCTTAGAGTTGTAGATTGAAGAGAAAGTATGTCTAGATCCGCTCCCCTTGTTGAATTTATGGTGGTAATTATTTTCAAAAAGCAGAAATTGATTTTTTTGAACAACTTTAAGCCAAGAAAATACTTTTGATGGGAGTTTTGAGCAAAAGAAATTAATTTTCCAAACTCAAAATCATCCAAAAATTAAATGTTCTTGAAGAAAAATAAAAAGAGAAAAAAAGGAGAATTTTCGGTGACTTTTTGCTTGGCTTGGTTGAGAGAAAATATTGTTTTTTCTTGAACCCAAAAATCCAGCCCCCTGAAAATGAAACTCAGTTTTTCTTTTAATTTGCTGGGTTGTTCCAAAATAAAGAAAAAAACAATTTATTCTTTTAATTTTTCTTCCCAAAAATTGCACAAAAAAGGAAAAAAATCAGCGATCAAAACGGACTGAAATGCAGAAAACAGCAAAAATGGCGGGCCAAAGAGGTGGCCACGTGGCGCAAGGGGTACCATGCAGGCAAGGGGGAAACAACGCGCACGGTGGGCCGTCACCACGCTTGCTGCGCGCGGAGACGCGCGCGTTGCGCTGTCACCGCGCGCATGCCCGCACCCAGCGTAATGGCCATTTTGCCATCACGCGACCAACAATTGGTAAAGTGGCCATCATGGCCACTTTACCACATTTTACATATATTTAAATTTTTTTTTCTTTTTTTAGAAAAACCTTCTAAATTCTTTTCTTTTCCTTAAATTAATTAAATAATTTAATTCCTCTTTTCCAATTAAACCAATTAATTAGCTTAATTCAATTAAATTAAATAACTAATTTAATTTCCCTTTTCAATTAAATCAATTAATTAATTTAATTCAATTAAATTAAATAACTAATTTAATTTCCCCTTTTTTTTAAAAGAAAACGAAAATAACACTTCCCAATAATATTATTTTTAGAATTAATTTAATAAAATTTTTTTATGATAATATATTTTATATATATTTATTTTTTTATTAAAAAAATAACGAGGGTCTCCACAAGAGAAATATCATTTTTTACACCTCTGCCTATAAGCCGGTATCATTTTCATCAACGGGTAATTCTGATCTTAGACCGCCTCGGGACCCGGTGTCTACACCATGCCTTCAAACCAACTCCCCACGAAAAACGGGAGAAGGCACATTGAGGGGAAGAGACGGGTGAGAATTTTACCTCACCTGTGAGATGGGCCACACTAACGTGATGAGATGGGCTTCACATTAGTGAGGCTGCCATCTCACTTTGTGAGATGGGTCTCACTACCGAGGCCCCCATGAAACGGCCCACCAAAACCCGTTTTTTCTTTTTAATTAACAAACGGAAAACATATTTTTCGAGGAAACCATCACTTCCATCTGGCTCTTGCCCGTGAATAGGCATCATTTTCATCATAGGGTAACTTCGGTCTAGGCTGCCTCAGGACCCGGTGTCTACAGAAGGTGCTTCCTGAAGATATCTCAGAGAATTCTGTTTAGCGACTGCTTGAATCCTGAATGAGTGAAAATAGTGTCTTAGCTTCTTTGAGGCCCAAATTATTGACAAACATATCTTCTCAACTTCAACATTCCCAGCCTCATAAGGGAGGAACTTCTTGCTGAGATAGCAGACTACATACTCTACCCCGAACTCATCTTCTTGAGCCATCATGGCACCTACTGAGTTGGTTTCTATCACTAAGTAGAGGATCAGTGGCTTGATCAGCAAAGGTGGCCTCAAGACTGGTAGATTTAAGAGATATTCCTTAATAGTGTCGAAAGCCTTCTGATAATCATCATTCCATTCAATAAGCTGGTCCTTTCTGAGAAGCTTGAACACTGGTTCACAAATCGAGGACAGTTTGGCTATGAACCGACTAATGTACTGAAGTTTTCCCAAGAAGCTTCTAACTTCTTTCTCCTTTTGGGGCATTGGCATTTCTCTAATTGCCTTGACCTTGTCATGATCTATTTCAATTGCCCTTTAACTTACTACATGGCCGAGCAATTTTCCAGAGGTGACTCCAAAAATACATTTTTTAGGGTTAAGGCGAAGGTTGTACTTATTAATTCTCTGAAAGAACTTTTCTAAAGCTTCAAAATGACCTTCCCTAGTAGCCGACTTAATCATCATATCATCTACATACACCTCCACTTCCTTGTGAATCAAGTCATCAAGAATCTTAGTGGCCATTCTCTGATAAGTCGCGCCTGCATTCTTCAATCCAAAAGGCATAACCCGATAAGCAAATGTCCCCCATTCAGTAATGAAGGCAATCTTAATTTGATCTACAATTCTGTTAAGGATCTGATTATATCTAGGATTACCATCTACAAAGCTGTACATCATGCAAGAAGCTGCGCTATCTATTAAAACATCAATATGAGGCAGAGGGAAATCATCCTTTGGACAAGCTTTGTTCAAATCCCGATAATCCACACATACACGAACTTTCCCCTCCTTTTTAGCTATAGGGACTACATTAGCTAGCCACATCGGGTATTGAACCTCTATTAGGAATTTAGCTATAATCTGCTTATGACCTTTCTCTTTTACCTTCTGTGTCCATTCTTGCCTGAGTCTTCTAAGTTTTTGCTTGACCGGTTTAAACTCTAGATAAGTTGGAATTGCATGTTCAACGATCAATCCCTGACATATCCTCATAGGTCCAGGCAAAGACTTTTTTATGTTTTTTTTAACATTCTCTCAAATTTTAATCTCTCTTCAGGAGTTATGTCAGACGCTATCAAGATTTGCTTTTGGTTTTCCAAAGTTTTGAGATTAAATAGAGTTGTATTAGTTGAATTAATGTCAAAAATGAATGCATTATATGTATGATCATGTGAAATGAAATCATCAGAAACATCGTACAAGTAAGCAAAATTGTTCATTTCATTAATAAAATTGGAATTGCACACATTGTTATCATTAAAGAGTTCTGGAACAAAAAGAACATCTAAATAACTACAGTCTTCTTTATCCGTTAATGTAGACGTTGAAGCTTATCGGTCACTGTGGTATTGACCTGGTGGTGGCTTCCTAACTACCTCTGGCAGAACTTCTGGATCTTGGATTTTTAGGTTCTGTATCGATGCTTCAACTCCTATTTTCCTGGTGGCAAGCAACTTGTCAGTATAAACCTCTTCCGGCTTCTTTTTGTCTTCGATGTTGCTCTGGGTCATAATCTCTTCATCCCAAAAATCTTTAACTGACTTAATGGTCCTATCGGTCCAATCAAACACATCATTAAAAACTTCGAAGCCTGGGATAATCTGATTATTAATAAAATGAGGTTTAGCCTCTCCACAATAAGCACAAAGAGGTGCTGCTGGTACAAAGCTTTTCAAAATATGAGGAATGTCTGCTAACTTCTCTTTTCCTTTACTGCGTACACCTTTATAGCCTAGTCCTCTTCAGTCCTTCTGACCCTTCGTTGTGATAGGTGACAGTAGCCCTTATGAATTCCTACCCAGACCAGCTCCTGGAAGAAAGTGCATTTACTTCATAATATTTACCACTTAGAAGCTACTCTCTGAACTTCCTTCTTCGTTGATTACTGACCCATGGAAACCACTGAACGGCTGTTTGGAGATTTCCAGTGCAGAAACTTGATTTTCCTTAGCAGCCCTAATAGTTACTACTTTCCCCTCATGCTGTATTTTAATCATCTAATGCAGGGTGGATAGCACTCCCCCTAACTTATAAAACCAAGGTCTTCCAAGTAAAGCTGAGAAATTTGCAGGGATCGATAAGACTACAAACTCCGCTTCTATTTTGATGGGCCCACTCTTGACTATTGCATTAAAAGTCCCCGAGGCTTGCCTTCGGGAGTTATCATAAGCTGTGATGGTTAGGTCAGAATCACTCAGCATGTTTTCATCCAAACCAAAAGCTGGAAGGGCAACCAAAGGGCATACATTTATAGAAGAGCCGTCATCAACCATCACGCAGGCAGTATGCTTGCCATTGATCTGTGCTTTGATGTATGATGGGCGATTGTGTTTGCGGCCTTCATGTGGTAAATGTGCATCAGAATAAACCAAATTTTCTCCCGAGCTCCCTTTAACTAGGTCCAGTAACTTAGATGGTGAGATAGTGGAGGCAACAGTGAACTCACATAAGGCTTCTACTAACTTCTGCCTATGTGATGGGAACTATCTCAACAAATCCCAAATGGATATCTGGGCTGTTATTTTCTTCAACTGTTTCAGTAACCCATCCTCATCAAGTTCTTTTCCTGCAAGCATAGGCGCTGGGTCTTGAGGCTTCTCTTGTAAGAGCCCAAAAATTACCCTAGTAGTATTAAGTATAATAGTGCATGATTAGTGTAACTGGAGGATTAAGATTAATTAAGTGAGATTAATTAACCTTAATCTTGAATTAGTGGAATCCATATGTCAACTTGAATTGAGTGGAATTCCATGGTCTTGCCAAGAGTTTGACACCTACCAACTAGCATGCATATATATGGTTGTGAAGAGAGAGTGAGTGGAGAAATCTGTCCTTTGTTTCCTTTGATCCAGCCCTTCTCTCCATTTTTGCTCTTTCTTTCCTTTTGTTCTTCATCTTTCCTCTTTGCTCCTTCATTTCTTCACTTGTTTATTAAGAATTGAGTTGTATTGTTTAGAAGGATCAAGTAGTATATTGTAAAGTTAAGATTGAGTAAAGTATTTCTTCTCCTTCTTCTTCATTCTGTTTAGATTCAAGATGTTAATTGTGCTTTGTATTGTGTATGTATATGTGATGGTAAGTTGAAGAAGCTAGTAGAAAATCTAAGGCGAATGAGAAGGCCAAGTGAGTAGTGAAGTAAATGAGAGCTTCAAGAGGTTTGGGATTGTATTTGAATTGATTCATGTTTTATGTGTTTTTGTAGTTGGCAGAAATTGTATATGTTTGTATGTGTTAATTAATATTTGATATATTTGAAATGTAAAATGGATGTTTGTTGAAGTGTTATTTGAATTTCCATGAGTATAGTATGTGATCAAGTATGAACCCTAGTTGTAGGGAAAACTCTTCTTAGCTTGCATTAGACCTCCGTGTGATGATTTGGTCATAAGTAGAGTTTGACAACTCCAAATAAAGTGATTTTTACTCCACTAGAACCCTGACTTCCATGTTCATAAAAGTCCTAGAAATGACCATGAATTAATTCTAGCTCTAGGACCCTTAAAAATTATAAAAATAAACGTGTCTCTACCTTGGCGGATTCATTGGAATAGCCTATATTGTTTAATTCATGTATGTTTATTTAGAGGTCTAATTAACCTGAAAATTATTCCATTTGAAACTTAACATCCTTGGTAATAATTATTAAGAAGGAAGTTATTCCTAAAACTATTGTTTAGATGTCGGTTTAAGCTGAACAAAAAAGAGTAGTGAAGCAATCCTGAGTTTTGCTTCTGTTTTGCTTAATTTTGGTATGTCACGGTGACAACCAATGCATTACCACCGTGACCAATGCCCAAAGAAGGAAAATTGCATATTTTTGGACCTTACAGTCACAACAAAGTCATTACCACTGCGACCCCTTCTGTTTTGACTATTTTATGTATTTTTCTTCCCGAATTGAACTCGTATTGCACCGAAACCTTTCGGAATCTATCCGATGCATGTTTAGGAGTATTAAAAGAGTATGAGAATAGCCATCACTGGGAAAATACACATGAATACTAAAGGAAAATTGTAATATATTAATAACGATAATCATGAGCTTTAATGTAATAAATCTATGAATCCATATATGTATATATGAAGAGGAAATAAGTAATGAATATGAATTTGTATGTAGAACTATATGCATGTGTTTATAGTCAGTACATGGATTCATTGAGTTGTATGAACAATGATGTAAGTACTTATATGATGAACTATATGTATGTGTATATAGTTATGTATAGCTAATATATGTATTTATTGAGTAGTATGAGCAATAGTATAACATGATAGTTGAAATGAAGTAATATATATGGATAAGTGTACAAAGTGTTTATTATAAGCCTGGGTTGTTCATAAAAGTGGATAGATAGGCATGCCTATAAAGGGTTAGATGATTTGCAGCTGCTAGAGTGGCACCGATGGGTGTCTAGATGTTTGGCACTAATGGGTGTCTATATGTTTGGCATCGACGAGTGTCTATATGTTTGGTACCGTTTGGTATCTAGATGATTTAAGACTCCAGTCTCCAGATGTTTGGTACTGCTTGACAGTATCTATATGTACCCGTATCCACTATCGTATCAAGTCAGTCTATTTGTTTTATATGTTTATATGTATATCGGAATTGTTATAATTTGTACATGATTATCATACCAGAGATACCGATATATGATTGTAAGAGTATATGAAAAGTTAAGATTTGTACATGAAAATGGTAGAGATGTACCCCTGTGGTTATATGCATATGAAAGTACTTGAGAAGTAGCGACTTGATGTTCATGTTGTGCTGCCTGTAACTATAGCTAGAGAATATGCACATGATATAGTTAATTTTATTAGATATGATATGAAAACTGCATGTTCATTTAGATATGTTGAGTAATGAATATTGTTATACGATTGGCATGCTAAATGTGTAATTGCACTATTGCTTGAGAGTACAAGTAAAGCTATTATTGTAAATGATCGTACAAGAGATGTGCTATGTGCTTATAAGTATATGTATGAACATGAGATGTATTGACATGCTAATATTGTATAAGTAAAGTTAGAAAGCATAGACATAAATAAAGTTACTAAATGTCAAAGGTAAATGTATAGCACTTGATGTAAATGTTTAACATACTATTATATCTTAAATGCATGTTCCTATTATTATACTTGGAATGAATATTGTTATATGATTAACATGTTAAATATGTATATGCCATATTGTTAATGCTTGTGACTTCGTAAGAAGTCTATTATTTGAGTTATCCCCACAAAGCGTTATCGCTTAGCATGGGTGTTTTCCCGTGTAGGTTTGCCGGTAGTAAGGAGTTGAGCATTTGCAGGTCAAGGCCACTAGGAGCAAGTTGAAGTCCTTTTTTGCATATTGTTTTGATATAGTATTTTGTATATGTCATGTAATTGTTTATTAAAGGAATACTCTTGTTATGTATAAGGACATTAATATTGATATACGTAAGTATAGTAAAGCATATGATAAGGTTATTTGTATATGCGTGTATAGTATCTTGTGTGTAGAGATAATATTCCGCTGTAAGTGTGATGTATGATTTATTATTATGCTTCTGCATGAGTGTATAGTATGTGTATGTTTGTGTGGCAACCCAATATCCTCCCAAGGGGTATTGGGGCGTTACAATTAAGTGGTATCAGAGCATAGGTTTAGGCGGTTCTAGACTATAGGAGTTATAGTGAATAGAATTGATATGAGTTTGTTTAGAGTGTGGCCTTAATGCAGATGTTGTTTTGAGTAATTATTATGTTTGATTGAATTAATGCTTTTGCATAATGTTTTGTTTGGTTAAAGTAATCGCATGTGTTAGAGATAATTTCGCGGACGAAATTCCTTAAGTGGGGAAGAGTTGTAATAGCCCAAAATTGACCCTAGTAGTATTGAGTGTAATAGTGCATGATTAGTGTAAGTGGAGGATTAAGATTCATTAAGTGAGATTAATTAACCTTAATCTTGAATTAGTGGAATCCATGTGTCAAGTTGAATTGAGTGGAATTCCATGTGTCTTGCCAAGAGATTGACATCTACCAACTAGCATGCATATATATGGTTGTGGAGAGAGAGTGAGTGGAGAAATCTGTCCTTTGTTTCCTTTGATCCAACCCTTCTCTCCATTTCTGCTCTTTCTTTCCTCTTTATTCCTTCATTTCTTCACTTGTTTATTAAGAATTGAGTTGCATGGTTTAGAAGGATCAAGTAGTATATTGTAAAGGTAAGATTGAGTCAAGTATTTCTTCTCCTTCTTCTTCATTCTATTTAGATTTTAGTTCAAGATGTTAATTGTGCTTTGTATTGTGTATGTATAGGTGATGGTCAGTTGGAGAAGCTAGTAGAAAAGTTAAGGGGAATGAGAAGGCCAAGTGAATAGTGAAGTGAAGGAGAGCTTCAAGAGGTTTAGGATTGTATTTGAATTGATGCATGTTTAATGTGTATTTGTAGTTGGGAGAAATTGTATGTGTTTGTGTGTGTTAATTGATATTTGATATATTAGAAATGTAAAATGGATGTTTGTTGAATTGTTATTTGAATTGCCATGAGTATAGTATATGATCAAGTATGAACCCTAGTTATAGAGAAAACTCTGCTCAGATTGTATCAGACCTCCGTGTGATGATTTGGTCATAAGTAGAGTTTTAGAACTCCCAATTAAGTGATTCTTGCTACATTATAACCCTGACTTTCATATGTATAAAAGTACCAGAAATGACCATGAATGAATTCTGGCTCTAGGACCCTTAAAAATTGTAAAAACAGACGTGTCTCTACCTTGGCTGGTTCATTGGAACAGCCTATATTGTTTAAGTCATATCTGTTGATTTAGAGGTCCAATTGACCTGAAACTTATTCTATTTAAAATGTAACATTCTTGGTAACAATTGTTAAGAAGGAAGTTTTGCCTAAAAATGTTTTTTAGATGTTGGTTTAGGCTGAACAAAAAAGAGTAGTGAAGCAGTCCTGAGTTTTGCTTTTGTTTTGCTTAATTTTGGTATGTCACGGTGACAACCAATTCATTGCCATCATGACCAATGCCCAGAGAAGGAATAATTGCATATTTTTGGACCTCACAGTCACAACAAAGTCATTGCCACTATGACCCCTTCTGTTTTGACTATTTTATGTGTTTTTCTTCCCGAATTGCACCCGTATTGCACCAAAACCTTCTGGGATATATCCGATGCATGTTTAGGAGTATTAAATGAGTATGAGAATAGCTATCACTTGGAAAATACACATGAATGCCAAATGGAGATAGTAATAAGTTAATAACGCTAATCATGAGCATTAATGTAATAAATCTATGAATCCATATGTGTATATATGAAGAGGAAATAAGTAATGACTATGAATTTGTATGTAGAACTATATGCATGTGTTTATAGTTAGTACACACATTCATTGAGTTGTATGAACAATGGTATAAGTACTTGTATGATGAACTATATGTATGTATATATAGTTATGTGTAGCTAATATATGTATTTATTGAGTAGTATGAGCAATAGTATAACATGATAGTTGAAATGAAGTAATATATATGGATAAGTGTACTAATTGTTTATTATAAGCCTGGATTGTTCATAAAAGTGGATAGATAGGCATGCCTATAAAGGGTTAGATGATTTGTAGCTGCTAGAGTGGCACTGACAAGTGTCTAGATGTTTGGCACTGACGGGTGTCTATATGTTTGGCATCGACGGGTGTCTATATGTTTGGTACCGTTTGGTATCTAGATGATTTGAGACTCCAGTCTCCAGATGTTTGGTACTGCTTGACAGTATCTATATGTACCCGTATCCACTATCGTATCAAGTCAGGCTATTTGTTTTACATGTTTATATGTATATCGAAATTGTTATAATATGTACATGACTATCGTACCAGAGATACCGATATATGATTGCAAGAGTATATGAAAAGTTAAGATTTGTACATGAAAATGCTAGAGATGTACCCTTGTGGTTATATGCATATAAAAGTACTTTAGAAGTAGCGACTTGATGTTCATGTTGTGCTGCCTGTAACTAAAGCTAGAGAATATGCACATGATATAGTGTATTTTATTAGATATGATATGAAAACTGCATGTTCATTTAGATATGTTGAGTAATGAATATTGTTATATGATTGGCATGCTAAATGTGTAATTGCACTATTGCTTAAGAGTACAAGTAAAGCTATTATTGTAAATGATCGTACAAGAGATGTGCTATGTGCTTATAAGTATATGTATGAACATGAGATGTATTGACATGCTAATAATGTATAAGTAAAGTTAGAAAGCATAGGCATAAATAAAGTTACTAAATGTATAGCACATGACGTAAATGTTTAACATGCTATTATATGTTAAATTCGTGTTTCTATTATTATACTTGGAATGAATATTGTTATATGATTAACATGTCAAATATGTATATGCCACATTGTTAATGCTTGTGACTTCGCAAGAAGTCTATTATTTGAGTTATCCCCACTAAGCGTTATCGCTTAGCACGGGTGTTTTGCCCTGTAGGTTTGCTGGTAGTAAGGAGTTGAGCATCTGCAGGTCAAGGCCACTAGGAGCAAGTTGAAGTCCTTTTCTGTTTATTGTTTTGATATAGTATTTTGTATAAGTCATGTAAATGTTTATTAATGGAATACTCTTGTTATGTATAAGGACATTAATATTGATATAAGTAAGTATAGTAAAGCATAAGATAAGTTTATTTGTATATGCATGTATAGTATCTTGTGTGTAGAGATAATATTCCGCTGCAAGTGTGATGTGTGATTTATTATTCTGCTTCTGCATGAGTGTATAGTATGTGTATGCTTGTGTAGCAACCCGATATCCTCCCAAGGGGTATTGGGGCATTACATCTCTACCTCTGAAACTACGCTGCCACTTCAGGTTATAGCCCCAACCTTTCTCTTTCCCTCATCCTCAGAATCCTAAGGATTTGCAAGTTCTTCATCTTTCTCAGAACCCTCATCTTCTTCTTCACTTTCACTGGTGGACCAACAATCTATTACTGCCATAGAAATCACTTCTTCATTCGTTTTACGAGTGAAGGCAACATACTTATTACCATATAAATCTTCCAATACATACCATTCGAATAAGCTAGACCCAATCAGGTACACCGGTGGAGGAACCGCATTGTTACCAGACTTCTTTTTCTTTTCCCTCTTTTCTAGATCCATGATCTGCTTATTGTCAATGAGATCCTAGATCTTATTCCTCAAGGTTCTATAAAAGTCAGTTAGATGCCCTGTGTGCTGATGATAAGCGCAATACTGATCCCCCCTGTATCCTGGTTGACCATGGTTTCTAGCTGGCCTCGGCTCTAAAGGTCTCAACTACCCTTCTTTCACCAACCTTTCCAAAACCCAAGTCAGAGGTCAACCCAAATTTGAATAATACCTTTGGCCTTGGTTGGATTTTGTGGCCGACACCTCAGCTGTCCTGCCACTCTTGTTATTGCTGCTACTTCCAATATCGGCAGACCTATTTCCCGATTGGTTACCAAAGTTTTTCCTATCAAAGCTATCCTGGCTTGCCTTCTTCACCAAATACTCACTCTCTGCTTCAATAGCTATATCCTTTAGAGACTCTTAATCTTTGAGCCCCTTTATCTTTAACCCCTCCTTGAGATACGAACTCGCATTTCAGATGAATAATCAAATCTGATCCGGAGTATTTGGCTTCTTCTTTATCTCTATTACCCGATTTCTAGATCGAGTAAGATACTCATGGAATGACTCATTAGGTATCTGCTAAAGTAGCTCTAACTCTTTCAAAGTAACCTCCATTCGGGTGCCACAATCATACTATTTAAGGAACTCTTCAGTCAACAAGTTCCAGTCCTCTCTTATTCTTCTATCCAGCCCGTGGTACCAGTCTACAACAAGCCCAATCAAGCTGAGGCAGAAATATTCCACCTTCTATCTCTTAGTAAGCATAGTCCCCTTCATCACAAGGGTGTACTGCTTGTGGGCAGATGGATCTAAGGTGCCATCAAACTTAGGCAGATCGGGCATCTTAAACCTTTGAGGAAGCATCTCCTTGTCATCCAGATCCCTATCCTCGGGGCTTATCCTCTTTCCTGCAGACAGTAGGCGGGCCATCGCCTCAACTTTCTCTTCTATCTTCTTTAAGGCAGCATCCTCTTTAGGAGGCTTGGTTCTCACTACACTAGGTTCCTCCTACTCATCCTCTACAAAATCCTCCTCAGGCCTATGTCCTCCGACCCTTCTAGGCTCAACATTTGCAAGATCTCTTGGATCAATAGCAGGAGGTGGTTCTACAACTGCTACCAGAGGTGCCTCTCTGATTGGAATCTGTTCGGTCTATCCTCCAGCAGAAGTGGCAGGTTGTTGGCCAGTTGGCGGTGCTAGAGGAGCAGTTAAGTTGCCTATCATTGCCATCATCCTATGTTAAAATTCCTCAAGTCTGCACTCCATTTCTTGGGCCCTTCGATCCATTTCTTTAGTGATAATAACCCGGGTGGCGACTATTCCTCTTGGTGAATTAGCCATTTCACTGTTTATAGAAAACTAAAAGGAGGTAGCATGACTTCTCTCGGAAGATAAGTCTGAATATTCTACCCTTTCTGGAAATTCGAAGAATGGGTTTCCCCTTATCAAACGGCCGTCAGGACCCCTACACCACTGATTCGTACCTATGATAGCTGAAAGACTCAAATTGTTAGGATGATGCGTGAATGACATTAACAATGCATGGCCGTGTTGATGTAGTATAGACAACTGCATACAAGCAGGTAGATCCTTCTAACCTTGTTACTCCAACACAGGAGGTCGTGCAGTCTTTTTCCTAGGTGGGCTTAACCCATGGATCAACGGGGAATCCAATGGGCGCGTATGGTGCATAGTGAGAAACCATCAGCATAACACTCTTAATTTAAAGCACATACATATGGTTTTGGCCATTATACATTTGGAATTTTCAAATAGATTAAAAATGGGCCCCATCGGGGCATGAGAGCCCTTGATGAGTGCCCAATTAATATGTTTGAATTTGTTCAATATACAAGGGCCCACGTAGTAAGCACATTGTTAAGGCACATATCATCTAATGGAAGTTTCTATTGCCATTACATGAGCTTTAGTTAGGGGTGGTGTTACTTTAGGTCTACCCAAGCATGGTCCCTGCCAATGGGTCAGGCTCATCGCGAGCATAACGATCGATTAGGTCTGCATTTGCTATACCCTCTATGGTACGAGACTTGGGCTGGTGATTATCCTGAACACTTTCCTACCATAAGTGAAAGTAGGATTGCATTTCAGGAATGCACGAGGGTAAAATAAGGGACCAACTAGCATAGTTCTAAGGCTCTAATGGATGTAATGCAATTTTTTTAAATAAAAATTGAATTTTTTATTCTTAAAAACTCAATTATAATTTTAACTTAAGTCACTTTCGAGGTAAAGTTTCGATCATCCCCAGCAGAGTCGCTACTGTGACGTACACGAGCCGGAGGGGCCCTATTTTCGGGCCCGGGATGGTTGGTGTCTTTTTGATATTGGGTAACATTAGATATTTTAGAATTCGTTACCCAATAAAACATTGGAAAGTTCATCTAATCCCACGAAATGTTTAGGTACCTTTTGAGGTATCTTGGTGTCGCCACCCAATTTACAAGAAATTGGGAAAGGTCATCTAACCTCGAGGGTCGTAAACCAGAGAAGGCGATCGGAACTTCACTCTTATTAATGCCTTAAGTTATGTTATAGATGAGTTTTTGAAAATTAAAATTCTCATCTCATGTGATCATGTAATAAATTTAAAGTGCATTTCAAGCATTTTGGAAAGTAGTAAAGAAAGTAATAAAGAAAGCGGTAAATAAATAATTTACAAGTGAAAAATGGGACAGAATAATCCCCCAAAATAAAGAAAGCATAAATAAATAAATAAATAAAACAAAATTGCCCCAAAATAGTTGTAAGGCTCTAATGGATGTAATGCAATTTTTTGAATAAAAATGGAATTTTTGATCCTTAAAAACTCAATTATAATTTTAACTTAAGTCACTTTCGAGATAAAGTTTCGATCATCCCCAGCGGAGTCGCTACTGTGACGCGCACAAGCCGGAGGGGCCCAGTTTTCGGGCCCGGGATGGTTGGTGTCTTTTTGATCTTGGGTAACATGAGATATTTTAGAATTCGTTACCCAATAAAACATTGAAAAGTTCATCTAATCCCACGAAACGTTTAGGTACCTTTTGAGGTATCTTGGTGTCGCCGCCCAATTTACAAGAAATTGGAAAAGGTCATCTAACCTTGAGGGTCGTAAACCAGAGAAGGCGTTCGAAACTTCACTTCTTATTAATGCCTTAAGTTAAGTTATAGATGATTTTTTGACAATTAAAATTCTCATCTCATGTGATCATGCAATAAATTTAAAGCGCATTTCAAGCATTTTGGAAAGTAGTAAAGAAAGTAATAAAGAAAGCGATAAATAAATAATTTACAAGTGAAAAATGGGACAGAACAATCCCCCAAAATAAAGAAAGCATAAATAAATAAATAAATAAAACAAAATTGCCCCAAAATTAATTACGAGGGCCCAAAATAAATAAATAGACAAAAAGGAATAAAATAAAATACATAATGCATACTACATAAATTGGGACATTTATCAAATTTTAGGAACATTGGTTCCTTTTTATTCAATTAAAAATTGGAGAATTATTTTGGGCATTTATGGAGAAAATCAGAATGAGTGATCCCATTTTATGAAAATTAATTCTCCTTTTGAAAAAGGTGACATTTTATTAGTTGAAACTAGGACATTGGTCCTATTTTATTAACAAAAGTTCCAATTTTATTATTGTAAAAAAACATGAATTTCTTTAGAATGAGAGCACTAAAAAAATATTTTTGTACAAAACATACAAAATAATAAGGCAAGGAAAATAAAGAAATTAAATGCAAACCAAACTTGAAGGCTCCTATTCCCTTGATTCTCCAGCTCACCAAGGAATATTACTCGAAGCAAAACAAACAAATTTGGTGGACAATAAAAAACAAGAATAAAAATAGAGTTAGCAAATTAAATCAAATGCATAACAAAATAATCAATCCAATGAAGCAAATAAAATAAATAATATGATAAAAATAAAGCAACTAAATGAATCAAATAAATAAATAATTCTAACTGGGAAAAATATTTATGATTGTTAGAAGAATAATATTTGACAAAAAATAAATAGACAAAAAGGAATAAAAAAATACATAATGCATACTACATAAATTGGGACATTTATTAAATTTTAGGAACATTGGTTCCTTTTCATTCAATTAAAAATTGGAGAATTATTTTAGGCATTTATGGAGAAAATCAGAATGAGTGATCCCATTTTATGAAAATTAATTCTCCTTTTGAAAAAGGTGACATTTTATTAGTTGAAACTAGGACATTGGTCCTATTTTATTAACAAAAGTTCCAATTTTATTATTGTAAAAAAACATGAATTTCTTTAGAATGAGAGCACTAAGAAAACATTTTTGTACAAAACATACAAAATAATAAAGCAAGGAAAATAAAGAAATTAAATGCAAACCAAACTTGAAGGCTCCTATTCCCTTGATTCTCCAGCTCACCAAGGAATATTACTCGAAGCGAAACAAACAAATTTGGTGGACAATAAAAAACAAGAATAAAAATAGAGTTAGCAAATTAAATCAAATGCATAACAAAATAATCAATCCAATGAAGCAAATAAAATAAATAATATGATAAAAATAAAGCAACTAAATGAATCAAATAAATAAATAATTCTAACTGAGAAAAATATTTATGATTGTTAGAAGAATAATATTTGACAAAAATAATGTAGAAAACTAATAAAATGGATTAATGAACAGAAAATAGAATCAAATGGACAACAAAATCATTATCTAATATTCTATAGATTTGAATTACGTTGCATGCATCATGTAAGCAAATTAACTAAATTAAACTAAGTTTAGTTTAATTACAAGAAACAACAACATGACATTCTAATTATAATTTACAATAATTTACAATTGGAAAAACAAATGAACGACGAAAATAAAGAAAAGAAAAAGGAATTGGCTTAAGTCCAGAAATTTACCCTCAGAGGTTGATGTTTGCAGCAAAAGAAGAACATAAGATTTCCTATGATTGCTTGAAAACAGAAGTTGAGAAAGCTTGGATCAAAGCTTTCTATCGCCAAAAAGTTTCTAGTTGAAAACTCTGATTTTTTGAAAAATAGATAATGGAAAATGAAACTTAAACCCAAAGAATTAGTTTCCTTTGTTTAAGACCAAATAGAATTAATTGAAGAAATTTTAGCTCTCAAAAATCCTCTTTTCATAATCTTTTTCTTTCGCTGTTGAAAAACGCTCTCACTTTAATGGTTATCATATTTTCTTTTTATACCATCCCTGGAAGAATTAGGTTTTTAAGAGTTTTAATCTTATTTAAACTCACTAATTATCTTTTAAAAATAAAATTTATTCTTTTGAAAATTGGAAAAGAAGGAATTTGAATTTAACTCCAACTCAAAACCAGAGAAAACCTCAAAAAAATGAAGTCCGAACGAGGAAGGAGATGTGAGGTACGGCCTCGCTCAGATGCGAGGTGCGGCCTCGAACAGAGGGGCCGCATCTCGTGTCCGAGGTGCCCCGTGCAGAGGGGCCGCATCTCGTGTGCGAGGTGCCCCGTGTAGAGGGGCCGCACCTCGTGTGCGAGGTGCCCCGTGTAGAGGGGCCGCACCTCGTGTGCGAGGTGCCCCGTGTAGAGGGGGCCGCACCTCATGTGCGAGGTGCCCCTTGTAGAGGGGGCCTCACCTCGCATGCACGAGGTTCGGCCTCGGGCAGAGGCCACGCCTCGCGAGCGAGGCATGAGGCGAGACCCTGCGCGTGGTGCCTCTTGTGCACGAGGCTGCCTCGCGCATGCAGCCCGCAGGCCCTGCACCTTGCTCACGCTGCCAGGAGGTGCCGTGCTGCGTAGGCCGTGCAACGGAAGGCCACTGAAAAACCTCCAAAAATCGAAATAAAAAATAATTTTTTATTTAAAAAGAAAGTTTCTATAAGAAAATCATCACTTCTAACTTTTTTGCCTAGGAGCAAGCATCATTTTCATCACTGGGCAACCTTGGTCTGGGCTGCCTCAAGACCCAGTGTCTACAGCGGGGAACAAAATACAATATATAATAACAATCAAAGTATACATATAAAGCATGTTATAAGCATATCAAGGTCATGGTAACCATCATGCTTCGTACTTAATCTATAGACATACATGTTAGATAATCACATTAGAATTCACATTGTCACATATTCTTTACATGCACATTGTATTCTTATCAATATGGGTACATTTTGGGTTGTTACATGGCAGCCTATTATACAATCATAATCCTTTAATATTTCCAACCATCTCCACTGTCTAAGGTTCAACTCTTTTTAAAGTGAGCAGATACTTCAAACTCTTATGATCGGTGAAGATCCTGCAAGTCTCACCATACAAGTAGTGTCGCCAAATCTTAAGAGCAAATACTTGTAATGGCCCAAATTATACCCTAGTAGCTAATTGGTTTAATTAAAATAATTGGGATGGGATTGCATTGAGTATATTAATTAAGGACTTAAGTGTAAGTTGATTGTGGACCTAATTGAACTAACAAAATAAGTTTAAGTGGCTAATTGGTAGATGTGCATGTTTAATGTTAAACAAGATTAATTAGTGGCTAATGGAGATTAACTAAATCAGATTTGATTAATTGGGTTTAGTGGGAATTAGAGTGGATTTTCGGGTGGCACTCATTGGTGCTGGCACCTCACCTATTTACATGCAATATATAGTGTTTGAGGAGAGAGAAAGGCAGACTTTGCATGTGGTTTTAGCTATTCTTCTTCTCCCTCCCTCCTAAGAATAATCTATAAATTTGCTTGTTTTGAGTCAAATAAAGTTGCATGAGTAAAGTAATTCTTAAGCAAGGTAAGTGATTAATTATAGTTCTTCATCTCCTACTCCTTCTTGTTCTGAATTTGTGATGGATTAAGGATTGATATGGTGTCCCAATTCTGGAAATTGGAATTGAATTATAGTTGAAGAAACAACGAAAAGCAAAGGGAAAGAGAAGGTGATGGACTAAGGAGCTTAGTGACTTTTAAAGGAGCACAGGAGAAGAGGTTTGGGAAAACACCTTTACTTGTGTGCTGTTATTGGCGTAGTATGACTTTGAATTGGGGAGCCTCAATCAACAAACTCTACAATTGCTCAAAACATAACTAACACTTGTCCGACCATTCAAATTTTACCCCTTTCCTCAGAGGTCTAGTCATCAGAGCAGCAATAACTGAAAACCCCTTAACAAACCGTCGGTAATACCTAGCCAAACCTAGAAAACTTCTCACCTCGGGCACATTTCTAGGCGCCTTCCAACTTACAATAGCCTCAATCTTCACTGGGCCAACACGGATTCCTTCTGCTGAAACAAAATGACCCAAGAATGGCACCTCCCTAAGCTAAAAATCACACTTGTTGAGTTTGGCAAACAGATGATGATCCCTCAGAACCTGAAGCACTATCCGAAGATGCTCTTCATGCTCACTCTCATTCTTCGAGTAAACTAGGATGTCATCGATAAATACCACAACAAATCGGTCAAGATATGGCCTGAACACTCGGTTTATCAAATCCATAAAAGCAGTTGGTGCATTGGTCAAACCAAACGGCATTATAAGAAACTTATATTGGCCATATCAAGTCCAAAATGCAGTCTTAACCATCTACATCCTTAACCCGAAGTTGATAATACCCTGAACGAAGATCAATCTTAGAAAAGATTCCCGCACCTCTATGCTGATCAAATAAGTCCTCAATCCTAGGCAACGGGTACTTATTCTTCACAGTAGACTTATTGATCTGACGGTAATCGATGCACATCCTTAACGTACCATCCTTCTTCTTCACAAACAAAACTGGAGCACTCCATGGAGATACGCTGAGTCTAATAAATCATTTATCCAATAGCCCTTGTAATTGAGTTTTAAGTTCTCTTAATTATACTGGAGCCATTCGATAAAGTGCTTTAGAAATAGGAGCAGTACTCGGCAATATCTCTATGGATAACTCCACTTCTCGCTCCGAAGGCAAACTAGGCAACTCACTAGGGAATACAACCTTAAACTTTCTAACCACTGGGATATCCTCAATATTAACTTGACTCCGCTTAGAATCCAATACCAAGGCTAAAAATGCCTCACAGCCCTTCCTCATAAATCGCCTAGCTTGCATGGCGGAAATAACATTTCCCATGGACCCTGAACCTAGACTTCTGAGCACAACTAAAGACTGATCCTTATCCCGAAGCACTACAGTCTTTCTATGACAATCTACTAAAACTCGATGCTTATACAGCCAATCCACACCCAAAATCAAGTCAAACTCCCGAAAAGGTAAATCTATCGAATCAGCTGAGAATTCTATTCCTTGAACCAACAAGGGACAATTTCTAAACACTCTACTCACATTGACACTATGCCCTAAAGGACTAGTCACACAAATCTCATAATCTAACTGATCAACTTCATGCAACTTATCATATAACTTATCAAACTATAGGTATGAGTGTGTGGAACCAGGGTCAATTAGAGCATACAATTCAGTGTCACAGAGTAGAAACTAACCTGCAATAACATCCAGTGCATCCTGCTCTTCCCGAGCTCTCACTGCATAGGCTCTAGCTGGAACTGTCTGAGGTCGGTCCACTAATTCCGATAGAACTCCTTCTCTAGGCTGATGACCTCAGCCTCTTCCTCGGCCTCTACCCCGACTAGCTTGAGTGGTATTAGATCCTGATCGGCTAGCCTCTTGCTGATCCCGGGTGTTCTCACTCAACTTGGGTGCTTTCACAACGGAAACATCCTCCAGTAAGCCACCGACACTCGCCTTTGTGGCGCTTACTGCAATGAGAACATTCTGACATAATCTCACCTCTACCACCTGAACCACCTCTACTGGTACCAGGTGTAAAAGAAGACCCTTGTCTTCTTCCTCTTGTAGTAGGACCGACGAAGGACTCATCCTCAGCACTTGCATGCAGTTTCCTTGATCTATTACCCGAGGATGAAACTCCACGAGGGTGATTCCTCCTCTGAGCTCTCTCCCTAAACCCCGACTCAGATTTCTCTGCCCGCAAGGTTGCTTGGAAAATCTGATAATAACTGATAGCAGGGGCACTCATCAAAGATATTAGAATAGCCCTTAAAGACTCATTCAACCCCGCCTCAAAGTGTTAACACTTGAAATCCTCTGTCAAAATACCCGAAGGAGCATATTTCCCAAGTCGATTAAATTCCTTCTCATACTCCGCAACCAACATTGCCCTCTGCTTAAGACTTAAGAACTGAGCCCACTTAGCCTCCTTATATGATTTGGTCACATACTTGTTAGTGAACTCCCTCTCAAAGAACTCCCATGTGACCGGGTCTGGCAACTGGGGATGCCTACGAACCAACTTCCACCAGTCGTAAGCCGAACCTTATAACAATGCCACTACACATTCAACTTGCCTCTCTAGACGACAATGAATCTCCTTAAGGACTCTCTCCACTTTCTCAATCCATTTTTCTACTAACTCAGACTCACCTAAGCTCGTCCCATAGAAATCTTCTGCCCCAGCCTTCCTCATGCTCTCTATCGGGGCTCTTGGAGCAGTAACCCTCTCTAAGACCCTTGCCATGTCTGGAGATATCTTCAGCATTGCCTCAAAAGGCATGGTTACGGCCTCAGGCTGCACCCTAGTTGGCTGAGCCGGACTAGACACAAACGGATCTTACTCTTGGGGATTAGCACTCTCAGGTGACCTTTCGAGTGACCCACGCGTAGACTCTATACTACAAAACATAAAGACATCCGCATTAAGCCAAAACAGTCCTGAACATATATCTACACTCTACAATCACCCAGAAATGCCTAAACCTAGGCTCTGATACCAAAAATTGTAACACCCCCTACCCGTACGTAGGAGAGATCATCCGCGAAGGGAGTGAGAACCCGTACAGACAAAGGTGTCACCAAACATGGCAAAATAATAAAAATATACAATATATATAGCTAACAGTGGAAATTACAACTTGAAACTTTAAAGAGTCATTCATTGATATCATAAAGGTTCATTACAAAATATTTCTGTACATAAGATGTCATTACAAAAATTCAAACTTCCATAATACATCTTGGAATGATTACAAAAGATAACTATACAAAAGAAAACTAAAAGATTACAAGAAGAGATATACAAAAATCCAGAAGATTACAAAAGGCCCCAAATAAAAAGCTAGTTCTAAAACTTCACTACTACTGTGTTGGCTTGGCTTGCGGCAACTCTCCCAAAAACTCCACATCTTTTGCACCTACACAGATGAAACACCCGTGCTAAGCGATAACGCTTAGTGGGGAAAAACACACAAAATATGAATGGCCATTCACAATGGTTGTTACAGTAAATCACATATGAGTTGCACATGCTTATAATTATATTCAACAGAATTCAAAGCTTTAATATCAAAAGTCATACTCATAAAACTCATAATCTAATTATATCACACCATAATCTCATAACCATATAGTACACAATAATTTGCCTGCAACTCACAATAGCGGATATCGAGTGAACACATTAGGGTACCCGTAGTTACAATCAAAAGCAACTTCTTTATTTTCTCATTCAAAGCATTTTCACATTGGGGGATCTTAAACAAGATCCATACACATTGAGGATCGAGAGGATCCAAATGGGAACCTGATCAGGGTCCGAAATACATTGAGGCTGCAGCTACAGAACTCTATTAAGCATGCCTAACTATCCACTAATTTGAGTCTTGCAGGCCATGCATCATTCATCAAATCATATCCATATTGTACATAAAATCATCCATGCGTAAGTTTAATAGCATCACAATTTCGAAAATTAAATATCAGAAGCATAAAAGAAAACTCATTTTAAAAATAGGAGGTGTCGCGCTCGCAACAGAGGCAAAGCTCACCTCGTGTCACACTAGAGACAGCCTTTGCGCCCGCGTGAGGACAGAAAAAGCAGCCCCTATCGCGCTTGAGACAGACAGCCAACAGAATTACTATTGCTCTCGCACGCATGCACGCGGTCGTGACAGCGAACTTCCCAACTGCTGCTCTGCAGCCAAGAGCTCTGTCGCGCTCGCGATATACGTTGCGCTCGTGACAGCGTGTTCGTACCACTACACTCGGCATATTGAAGCTCAGCAGCACGCAAGGGCTGGGATCACTGAGCTCTATTATGCTCACGACAAGCATAGCGCTCGCGACAGAGTCGCATTTTCTAGCTCTCACGCAAATCTGCAGAATTCAGCTTCACCAAAATTTTACCCAAACCTCAAATTGACCAAAAATTCAACACAACTTATATCAAGCTTTCAAATCACCTTAAACAACATAAAACCCATGTTTTCTACCAATTATCACAAATAAAACATACAATTAACCCAATCCAAATCCATGATTTAATAAACCAGAATTTTGCTCCAAAAACTCATTCAAATACATAATTTGGTTCAATAATTCACAACCAAGGCATCTCAACTCAAATCAATCAAAACCCATAAAATTTAGATAAACATAAACAACTTTAACCTCATAAATTTCTAGAAAAACAAATCAAAGACAAATAATCAAATTATGCACCAAAAATCATAAATTCCCAAACCTTAGTATCCTTTGCCCCAACTCAAAGGGCTTTACTCCCACTTGCTTTCTCTTTACCCTTAGGCTCTCTAAGAGGAATTTCTGAACAAAAACACCCAAAACATGCAAAACTCAAAACCCTAAACCCATGAACACACACTAGCAAAATCAAAGGGAAAAGGAAGAAGAAGAAGAAAACCAACTAAAACTTACCAATTAACCTTAGAATTGCTAAACTCCACCAACAATTACAGCCAAAAGAGTGCTGAGAATCAAGAAAGAAAGAAGAAGGAGAAGAAGAAGAAAAATAAGAAGAAGAAGAAAGGATGGAGTGAAGAAGAGGAGGAAGAGAATGGGAAAGCAAGGCAGCCAAAAGCTGCTCTCTCATTCTCTCTCCTAGGCTTATAAAGCCTCTCTCTTCATGCCATATGTCAAACAACTATTGGTGGACTTTATTTAATTCACACCCTACATCTTCCTCACTACACCTAATTAAAGCCCCACTAACTCAAAATATGCAACCACACCCTAACAAAACCCCAAAAACATGCAAATAACCAAAATTAAAATAACACATGCCAAAAATACACATACAAATTGGCTCAAAATACTTGGTGGGAGATGGGGTGTTACATGATAACTGTTATTATAGGCAAATTCCATAAGCAACACATATTTATCCCAAATGCCCGATAATTCCAATGCACAACCCCAAAGTATATCTTCTAGAACCTGATTAACCCATTCCGATTGCCCATCTGACTGAGGATAAAAAGCAATACTGAAGTTCAATCGAGTACCTAAAGCTGCTTGCAACTCTTTCCAAAATTTTGACATAAACCTCGAATCCCGATCAGACATAATCGATAACGGAATGCTATGCAATCTGACCACCTCATTCACATAAATATCTGCTAACTTATCCATAGAATAACATATCCTAACAGGCAGAAAAATGTGCTGACTTGGTGAGTCGATCAACTATAACCCAAACTGAATCGTGCTTTTTCTGAGTCAAAGGCAAACCCACTACAAAGTCCATGGTAATATCATCCCACTTCCACTGAGGGATGGGTAAAGGATTAAGCAGTCCCGAAGGACTTGATGCTCAGCCTTTACCTGCTGACAGGTCAAACACTTAGATACAAACTCAATAATGTCTCTCTTCATCCCTTGCCACCAACAGAATTACTTCAAATCTCGGTACATCTTCTCACTACCGGGATGCATGGTAAAAATCGTAGTGTGTGCCTCAATCAAAAGCTTCTTCTTTAACTCATCATCACTCGGCACACACAAACGATTTCTATATATAAGCACCCCATCCAATATTGAAAACTCAGATTGCTTACCATTCTGAACTTCTCTCAACACTTGCTGCAACTTCTGATCATCTTTCTGAGCATCCACTATCGACTGTCTCAAATGAGGTCTAACTTTTAACTGAGCAACCAAAGCTCCTTCTGAGTCAAACCTCTATCTACAATGCTGCAGTACTAAAGTCGACATCGATTTCCTACTCAAAGCATCAACAACAACATTCGCCTTACCCTGGTGGTATTCCAAAATACTATCATAGTCTTTAAATAGCTCCAACCAACGATGTTGCCTCAAATTCAACTCTTTCTGCGTGAGGAGATACTTTAAACTCTTATGGTCGGTGAAAATCCTACATGTCTCCCCATATAGATAATGCTGCCAGATCTTGAGAGCAAAGATCACAGCAGCCAACTCTAGGTCATGCATCGGATAATTCCTTTTATGAGGTTTCAACTGACGAGATGTATAAGCCACCACTTTCCCTTCTTGCATCAGGACACAGCCAAGTCCCACTCTTGAAGCATCGCTATACATCATATACTTTTTACTCAAAACGGGTTGAGTAAGTACAGGAGCCTCAATCAATAAACTTTTTAACTGCTCGAAACATGCCTGACACTTGTCGGACAATTCGAATTTCACCCCTTTTCGAAGAAGTCTTGTTATAGGCACTACAATAACTGAAAACCCCTTTACAAACTGTCTGTAATACCCAGCCAAAACCAGAAAACTTCTCACTTTTGGTACATTCCTAGGCACCTTCCAATTCACAATAGCCTCAATCTTCGCCAGATCAACTCGAATACCCTCAGCAGAAATAATATGGCCCAAGAAGGACACCTCCTTAAGCAAAAAGTCGCACTTGCTGAGCTTGGCAAACAAATGATGATCCCTTAGAACCTGAAACACTATCTGAAGATGCTCTTCATGCTCACTCTCATTCCTCAAATAAACCAGGATATCATCAATAAATACCACTAAAAATCAGTTGAGAAATGACCTAAACACTCTATTCATTAAAAGCCGCAAGTGCATTGGTCAATCCAAACGGCATCACAAGAAACTCATAGTGACCATATCGCGTCCGAAAAGCAGTCTTAATTACATCTGCATCCTTAACCCGAAGCTGATAATATCCAGACAGTAGATCAAACAAATCCTCAATCCTAGGCAATGGGTACTTATTCTTCACGGTGACCTTATTGATCTGTCAATAATCGATACACATCCTTAACGTCCCATCCTTTTTCTTCACAAATAGAACCGGAGCACCCCATGGAGATACGATGGGTCTGATAAAACCTCTATCTAATAGCTCCTGTAATTGAGTTTTAAGTTCCCTCAGTTCCACAGGAGCCATTCAATTAGGTGCCTTAGAAATAGGAGCAGTACCCGGCATAATCTCTATGGACAACTCCACTTCTCTCTCAGGAGGCAACCCAGGCAACCCACTAGGAAAAACATCTCCAAACTCTTTAACCACTGGAATGTCCTCAATATTAACTTGATTACACTTAGAATCCAATACCAAAGCCAAAAATGCCTCACAACCTTTCCTCATAAACCGCCTTGCTTGCATGGCTGAAATAACATTTCCCAAGGAACCAGAACCCAAACCTCTGACCACAACTAAAGATTGATCTCTATTCCGAAGCACTACGGTCTTTCTATGACAATCTACTACAGCTCAATGCTTGGATAACCAATCCATTCCTAAAATCAAATCAAACTCCCAAAAAGGCAAATCAATCAAATCTGCTGAAAATTCTATTTCTTGTACTAAAAGGGAGCAATTTCTAAACACTCTACTCACATTGACACTATACCCTAAAGGACTGGTCACATAAATCTCATAATCTAACTGATCGATCTCATGCAACTTTTC
Organism: Excoecaria cochinchinensis; assembly: GCA_947683425.1. Classification (NCBI taxonomy): domain Eukaryota; kingdom Viridiplantae; phylum Streptophyta; class Magnoliopsida; order Malpighiales; family Euphorbiaceae; genus Excoecaria; species Excoecaria cochinchinensis. Next base: position 24,639,755 of record CANTUQ010000092.1, on the reverse strand, counting down.
ATAAAACTTATTAGAACACAGGTATGAGTGTGTGGAACCAGGGTCTATTAGAGCATACAATTCAGTGTCACAGAGTAGAAACTTACCTGCAATCACATCAGGCGCATCCTGCTCTTTTCGAGTTCTTATAGCATAGGCCCCAGCTGGTGCCATCTGAGGACGGTCCACTGACTCCGATGGAGCTCCTTCTCTAGGCCATCCACCTCGACCTCTACCTCTGCCTCTACCCCTACTAGCTTGAGGGGCATTAGATCTCAATCGACTGGCCTCTTGCTGAACCCAGGTGTTCTCGCTCAACTTGGGACAATTTACCAAGAAATAATCCGTGCTTTCACAATGGAAACACCCTCCAATGAGCCAACGACACTCGCCCTTATGGCGCTTACTACGATGAGAACACTCAGGCACAACCTCACTTCTTCCACTAGCACCACCTCTACCTGCAACAGATACATTCGAAGATCCTTGTCTTTTACCCCTTGTATCCAGACTAGCAGATGACTCATCCTAAGGATTAATATGCAGGTTCCTCGATCTCTTACCCGAAGATTAACCTCCACGAGGGAGATTCCTTCTCTGAGCTCTATCCCTCAACACCGATTCGGATCTCTCAGCCCACAAAGCTGCTTGGACAATCTGATAATAACTAACAGCAGGGGGCACTCATCAAAGATATCAACATGGCCCTCAAAGACTCATTCAACCCCGCTTCAAAATGTTGACACCGAAAATCTTCTGCAAAAATACCCGGAGGAGCATACTTATCGAGCCGATTAAATTCCTTCTCGTACTCAGCTACCGAGATCCCTCTCTGCTTAAGACTTAGAAAATGAGCCCACTTAGCCTCCTTATAAGCCTTGGTCACATACTTATTAGTGAACTCTCTCTCAAAGAACTCCCATGTGATCGGGTCTGGCAACTGAGGATGCCTACGACCCAACTTCCACCAGTCGTACGTTGAACCTTAAAGCAACACTACCACACACTCCACTTGTTTATCCGAAGGGCAACGAATCTCTTCTAAAACTCTTTCCACTTTCTCAATCCATTTTTATGTTAAATCCAATTCATCCAAACTCGTCCCATAGAAATCTTTTGCCCCAGCCTTCCTCATACTCTCTATGGGCTCTCGGAGAAGTAACCCTCTCTAAGACCCGAGCCATGTCTTGGGATATCTTCAACATCGCCTCAAAAGGCATGGCTGCGGCCTCCAGTTGCACACTAGCCGGTTGAGCTGGACAGGACACCGATGGATCTTGCTCTTGGGGATTAACGCTTTCAGCTGACCCCTCGAGGGAGCCACGTGTAAACTCCATCTATTACAAACTGAATAGATAGCAATCCACAATCAAGGATAGATACAAAAATAAAAACAAATAACTAAATAAATAAATAAATAGCAATGGAAATTTAAAACATAAATCTCATAATTCTTTCATTGATAATAAAAGGGTTCACTACAAAAATATGCCAGTACAAAGATGTCTGTACAATAATTACAAGATCCCCAAAAATTACATAACTGAAAGATCACAAAAAGATATACAAAAACAAAAAAGCTATTCTTCCCAAATCTACACTCCTACTATGTTGGCCTGGCCTACAGAGACACTCCCAAAAACTCCACTACTTCCGCACCTGCATAAAAAACTTGACAAGGAGACACTCCCAAAAACTCCACTATATCCAGCCTCGTGCGCTGCAGAAAAAAATTATTTTATTTTTTATTTTCATTTTTATTTTTTTCCCAAAAAAATAAAAATAAAAAATAAAAATAAAAATAAAGATAAAAGTAGAAATAAAAATAAAAGTAAAAATAAAAATAAAAAATAAAAATAAATATTTTAAAAGCGTTTTAAGACAAACAAAAGAACTTGACAAGGAGACGATCAATCCCTATTTTCTTGCCTATGAATCCGTATTTATTTTCATCATTGGGTAATCCTGATCTTGGATTGCCTCGAGACCCGGTGTCTACAGTTGCCCCCAATTTTGGGTAAACTAGCACACAGGTGCCTAGATGAGCTAAAATTCAAAAAAGAGGAAAGAAGCATGTACCTGAGGCGGCGACCTTCCTATTGCTATGAGAAGAAAATTGTCTCTTTAAGTCAACATCTAGACTGTGGAGCGATCATCATCCTTTCGTGTTGTATGTTGTTGTGGTGGGTTTGACTAACGCCGATCTCATTGATGTGTTTCATTCTTATTGGCCTGATGCCCAATAGATGCCCCCTGAAGAGCTGATTGCTCCCTGCAGAACAGTGTTGTGATTGGTATCATGAATGTTATCCTTTTGGGTTGCATCGAGTCACTAATAAGACTACAAAGTGCGGTTATTTCATAATATAACTGAGCCGTTATCCCGACTATACAGTGATTGTTATCCTCTTGGATTTGCACCAAGTTACGATAAGACTATGAAGTGCAGCCATTCTAGAATTTCACTAAGCCGTTTAATAGACCACAAAGTGATGATGGTGTTCTCTTGAACTACATCGAGTCACTGGCAAGACTACGAAGTGTGGGTGGTGTTCTCTTAAACTGCATCGAGTCGCTGACAAGACTATGAAGTGCGGGTTGTGTTCTCTTGAACTGCACCGAGTCGTTGACAAGACTACAAAGTACGGGTGGTGTTCCCTTGAACTGCACCGAGTCGCTAACAATACTACAAAGTGTGGGGGGCTATCCTCAGATGGTGATGCACCGAGTCTACTCCAGACTTATAACAAGAAGGAAGTGCTCTCTTGAGTTGCACCGAGTCACTGACAAGACTACAAAGTGCGAGGGGGGGGGGGGGCATCCTTAAATGGTGATGCATCGAGTCTGCTCCAGACTTACAAAATGCAAGAAGTGCTCTCTTGAGCTGCACCGAGTCGCTGACAAGACTACAAAGTGCGGGGGCCATCCTCAGATGGTGATGCGTCGAGTCTGCTCTAGACTTACAAAATGCAGAAAGTGCTCTCTTGAGCTGCACCAAGTCGCTGACAAGACTACGAAGTGCAGGGGCCATCCTTAGATGGTGATGCACCAAGTCTGCTGTAGACTTACAAAACACATAAAGTGCTCTCTTGAGCTGTACTGAGTCACTGATAAGACTACAAAGTGCAGGGGCCATCCTCAGATGGCGATGCACCGAGTTTGCTCCAGACTTACAAAATGCAGGAAGTGCTCTCTTGAGCTGCACCGAGTCGCTGATGGGAGCCATCCTTAGATAATGATGCATTGAGTCTGCTCCAGACTTACAAAATGCAGGTAGTGCTCTCTTGAGCTATATCGAGACTACAAAGTGTGGGGGTTGTTCTGAGTTGATAAAGAGATGCCTCTTAAGAGGACTTTGGATGATTTGCCTCTTAATAGGACTTGAAAGTTTGCCTCTTCAGAGGACTTGGGAATTTACCTATTAAGAGGAATTGAAAGTTTGCCTTCTCAGAGGACTTTGGATGATTTGCCTCCTATGAAGACTTGGAATTTTGCCTCTTCAGAGGATGTAGGAATTTGCCTCTTTAGAAGACTTGAAAATTTGCCCCCTAAAAGGACTTGGGAATTTGCCTCCTAAGAGGACTTGGAAGTTTGCCTCTTAAGAGGACTTGGGAATTTGCCTCCTCAGAGGACTTGGGAATTTTCCTCCTCAGAGGACTTGAAAATTTGCCTCTCCAGAGGACTTGAAAATTTGCCTCTCCAGAGGACTTTGGATGATTTGCCTCCTAAGAGGACTTGGGAATTTGCCCCCTCAGAGGACTTGGGAATTTGCCTCTCCAGATGACTTTGGATGATTTGCCTCCTAAGAGGACTTGAAGATTTGCCTAATTTGCCTCCTAAGAGGACTTGGATGCTCATCGAGAGGCTGAAATGCTCACTGACTGAAAGGCTTTGATGCTTAATGACTGATTGCCCCCACCATGGTGTCCCAAAATAGCCCTATCTAGTACCTGTACATGGTCCCCAGTCGGAAGACCCGTAATCTGTGCAAAACTCCGGCAACCCATCGTATGCCTTATGTCTCGGACCCGAAATGATATAGCTTTAAGATCTGTATCTGATCTTGAAAACCCCCCATACTTAAGCATAGCCAAGAACTCTCTAATAACCTCTGGGTAGGTGAGAAAGGCTGGTGTAAGGAAATCCATCCAACCTATAGCTGTTAACAACATGTCGACCTCCTCCCACATGCCCATCTGCTCTAAGAATGTCTAAGACAAAAATTTGCTGGACAAGAACTGTGGGCGACATAATGCTTCAAACTTCTGTCTCTATTTAGCATTCATCCATGCTAGAGGTGGAGTATCTACTAGTTCTCTAAATGGAACGCATCATGGGGGTACCCTGAAAAAAGAAAAATTCAAACAATTATTTATTAATATACATTTTTTTCGCATTCTCCCTAAATGCTTGGGGGTGTTTTTTCGGATAAGCTTCACTGCCTAATATTTCCTATAGAGTTAAAATCAATATGCAGGGGTAAATTATGCGCGTGAATGTGCACATGCTTATGCAAAATGCGAGTGACGAATCCATCCGAGTGGCCCAGGCATCGAGGCATAATCTCATTCTCTAAGTTCTCAACTAGGATGATTCTTGGCCCGAATTCTCTCTGCGTGGACTCTACAACTGGCGACTGGCAACCCCTGACCACTCTCGGTGTCATTCGTCATTATTTTAAAGGTAGCGCACCCCTTGTGGATTTTCATGCTAGCTTTTCTTTATGGGAAATGCGTCCTTTCGGATTTTTACACAATCCCATGCCTTACTTTTGCCTGAGGAGATCCCAATTCAACTCAACGGCTTTTACCTTTTTTTTTCTCTTTTTTTTTTATTTTTTTTTATGTTCGATGTGGTTTCAAGAGAAGTGAAGCCTGTTATCAGAACCTCCCTTAAGGGTGATCAGAGCATGTTTGCTTAAATACCTTCCTACGAAAATGATTAGAGAATAGTCATTAGATAAATATTTCTTTTTAAAACAGAACAAAAAAATGATGAAAATGCAGACTTAATTCTTTTATTCATCGCAAATTTGTGTACACTTCTATAAGATTTCATCATACATGATTCCTCAATTGACAAGAACTTAAAAGCACAAGACTATACCTAATCTCGGAATAAATCTTGTAAGCATAAAACTCCCATTATCAATCGGCCCTCTCGGGTTTTCTCGATTGAACATTTTCTCTCAGCCCTTAATTTTTGCCTAGGGCGCCATTTGGTTTTCATCCTAGTAAGGCGCCCAATTTTAGCAAGGCCGCCTTTTTTCGGTTTTTGACCCGCGGGGCATTCATTCTCTTCTTTTGATTTTTGGTCTTTAGCCATGGAACCTTTTCAACCTGTCGAGATTGACCGATTCCTTGAATTCATTTCCGTCGCTGTCTGTCAAGACGGCTGCCCCCTTTGACATTAACTTCTTCAACATAAATGGACCCTCCCAGGTTGGTTTAAACTTTCCCCAGATGTCTGGCACTCCCGGCCTTATCATCTTAAAGACCAGATCCCCTTCTTTTAACGGGTGTTTTCGTACCTTCATGTCAAAAGACCGAGCTAGCCTTTTCTGATAGACCTAGTTGTGATAATAAGCTCGCAATCTATATTTATCCAATAGATTCAACTGCAGTAATCACTATTGTGCCCATTCTGACTCTGGGATCTCAGCTTCCATGGCTACCCTTAATGATCTTAGTTTGATTTCAACTGGCAAAATCGCTTCAATTCCATATACCAGAGAAAATGGTGTTGCTCCTATTGAGGTTCTGACGGTGGTTCTGTAACCCCAAAGTGCAAAGGATAGCTTTTTCGCCCAATCTTTATAGCTCTGTACCATCTTGGCCAGTATTCTTTTGACGTTCTTGTTAGCCGCCTCAACTGCCCCGTTAGCCTGAGGTCGGTAAGGAGAAGATTTGTGATGCTGGATCCCATATTTTTGAAGCACCTGTTTAGTTTTCGCCAAGAATTATACCCCATTATCAGACACAATGTGGTTCTGCTCGATGAACTTAGCCATGTCCCTAGCATAAATCTTCTTAAAAGATTCAGCTTCAACCCATTTAGTGAAGTAATCAATGGCGACTATTATGAACCTATGCCCATTGGAAGCTGTAGGATGTATCTCACCTATGATGTCTATTCCCTAAGCTGCGAATAGCCATGGAGACGTCAAGTTATGTAGCTCCGAAACCGGCACATGTCTCAAATTTGCGCATTGCTAACATAACTACCATTGCTTCACATACTTTGAACAATCTGTATCCATTGTGAGCCAATAGAATCCTTGGTGCATGATCGTCTTTGCTAAAGCTAAGCCATTTATGTGGGCCCTGCAGACTCCGACATGAACCTCTTCCATAACCTTTTCGGCCTCTTCCTCTGTCAAGCATCTCAGTTGGATACCATCTGCTTGCCTTTTATACAAAGTGTTGTCTACACTGATGAATTGAGTGGATAACTTCTAAATCATTCTTTGATCTTTCTTGGTGGCTTCTTCCCTTTCTAAATAATTCTAGATGTCATAGTACCAAGGGTTTCCATCGGGAACCTCAACGTCCATCACCTGGTTGGTTTCAAAATAAGGCTTTTTTGAACTAGAGATCAGAACTGGTCTCATAGCAACCTACCCCTATCAGATTATTCCACATGGTTACCAATATCGTGAGAGCATCAGCCAATTGATTCTCATCCCTAGGGATGAAGTGAAAAGTGCAAATCTCAAACTGACTACTTAACATTCTCAAGTATTTCACATAGGGCAACAACCTCTCTTCTTTAACTAACCACTCCCCTCTGATTTGATGGATTACTAACGATGAATCCAAAAATTTCTGCAGTCTTTGCCCCTAGAGCAAGCAGTGCTTCCTACCCAAAGATGCAAGCCTCATATTCAGCTTCGTTATTAGTAGCCTTGTACCTCAACTTTTTAGCTAATGGTAACTTCTCACCATCTGGGGTGGTAAGAATAATCCCTGCTCCTGCCCCTTTACCGTTACCTGCCCCGTCGAAGAACAATTGCCAACCTTGTACTACTATGGCCATAACATCTTCATCTGGGAAACAGTACTCAAATTGGTACCTCTCAGTAGGGTGATTGGCTAAGAACTCTGCCATAGCCCTTCCATTGATGGTTTTCTTAGTTATATGCTCGATATCCAACTCTTGCAACAGTAGCAACCATCTTCCCATCTTTCCTAGCAAAGAAAGTGCTTCTTGAAGGTATCTGAGCGGGTTAAGCTTGGCAACTGCCTGTATACTGAAGGAGTGAAAGTAGTGTCTCAACTTCTTAGATGCCCAGATTACTGCTAAACAAATCTTTTCTACTTCAACATATTTGGCTTCATATGGCAGGAATTTCTTACTAAGGTAATAAATAGCAAATTCTACTCCAAACTCATCCTCCTGAGCCATCATGGCACCCACTGAACTATCTTTTATTGCTAGATATAGGATTAGACATTTAGCAGGACACGGTGGCCTTAAGATCGGCGGATTTAGGAGATAATCCCTGATAGTATCAAAGCCCACTTGACAATCACTATTCCATACCACCAATTGATTCTTCATGAAAAGCTTGAAGATGGGTTCACATACCGAAGCTAGCTTGGTAATAAACCGGCTGATCTACTGAAGTTTTCCTAGAAACTTCTAACTTCCTTCTCTTTCTGAGGCACTGGCATCTCTCTAATTGCTCTGACCTTATTCGGATCCACGTCAATTCCTCTCTGACTTACCACATGGCCTAACAGCTTACCCAAGGTAACTCCGAAAATCCATTTCTTGGGATTGAGGCGCAGATTATACTTATTGATGCTTTGAAAGAACTTTTCCAAAGCCTCAAAATGACCTTCTCTGGTAGCTAACTTGATCATCATATCGTCTATATACACCTCCACCTCCTTATGGATTAAGTCATTAAGGACTCTGGTGGCCATCCTTTGATACGTTGCCCCCGTATTCTTCAACCTAAAAGGCATAACTCGATAGGCAAATGTGCCCCACTCAGTGATAAAAGCTATCTTAATTCGATCTACAATTTTGTTAAGGATTTGATTGTATCCTGCATACCCATCCACAAAGCTGTACATCGTGCAAGGAACCGCACTATCTACCAGTACATCAATATGAGGCAAGAGAAAATTATCCTTCGCGCAAGCTTTGTTCAGGTCTCGATAGTCTACACACACTCGAAATTTTTCTTCCTTTTTGGCCACAAGAACTACATTGGCCAAGGTCGGGTATTGAACCTCTATTAGAAACCTAGCCTCAATCTGCTTATGGATCTCTTCTTTCACCTTTCGCGCCCATTCTAGTCTAAGTTTTTTGAGCTTTTGCTTGATTGGTTTACACTATGGGTAAGTTGGAATGGTATGTTCAGCGAGTCTCAGTCAATTCCCAGCATGTCCTCATAGGTTCAGGCAAAGACCTTTTCGTATTTTTTCAAAATTCTCTCAAATTTTAACCTCTCCTCAGGAGTTATGTCTGATGCTATCAAAATTTCCTTTGGGTTCTCTAAAGTTTCGAGATTAAATGCAGTTGTACTAGTTGAGTTAATGTCAAAAATGAATGCATCATGTTTATGATCATGTGAAATGAAATCATCATAAACATCACACAAGTAAGCAAAGTTGTTCATCTCATTAATATAACTATAATCAACATTATCATTATTGAAAAGTTCTGGCATAAAAAGATTATCTAAATAACTAGTGTCTCCACTTTTTGCCGATGCTAATGTTGTCGCCGACTGTTAATTGGTTTCTCGGCCTTGTGGAGGCTTTTCAACTACCTCCGATGAAATCTTCAGGTCCTGAATCTTCAAATCTGGCCCGGTTATTTCAACCACCACCTTCTTTTTTCCCTTTAGCTTGGTGGCTAGCAGCTTATCAGTGATAATTTCCTCGGGTTCATCCTTGTTCCTAACACTGTATTGGGTAATGACCTCTTTATCCCAAAAGTCCCCCACAGATTTGATAACCCCAATATCCCAGTTGAAGATTTTGAGCCCTGGTATGATCTTTCCATCTACCCACTAAGGCTCTTCTTCTCCAGTGTAAGTACAAACTGAGGATGTGGAGTTTCTTATTGCCATGCTCACCTTTGTATCCCAATCCCTTCCGATCTTTCTAGCCTTTCATAGTGACAGCTGACTTTAGCCCTTACAAATTCTTGCCTAAACTAATCCCTAGGAAGAAGTGCATCTTCTTCATCATATTCACTACCTGAGGGCTATCAGCTGTGTCCCGATCCTCTCCAATAACAAATATATGAAAGCCACTGAATGGCTGGTTAGAGATCCCCAAGGCAGACACTTGGTTTTCTCTTGCAGCTTTAACAGTTACCATCTCCCCTTCGTGTGGTATTTTGATCATTTGGCGCAGGGTAGATGGCACTCCTCCAAACTTGTGGAACCACGGCCTCCCAAAAATAGCTGAAAAATTTGCTAGAATAGGCAAGACCACAAATTCTGCCTCCGTTTCAATAGGCCCAGTCTTGACTAAAGTTCTGAAAGTTCCCAATGCTTGTCTCCAATAGTTGTCATAGGCTATAATGGTCAAGTCAGATTTGCTTAGCATACTTTCATCTAGCCCAAAAGCATGAAGTGCAACTAGAGGGCAGACATTTATGGACGAGCCATCATCAACCATGACACAAGCTGTGTGCTTGTTATTAATCTGCACCTTGATATATAGTGGTCGATTGTGATTGTGGCCTTCCGATGGCAAGTAAGTATCAGAGTATACCAACCTTTCCCCTTATCCTCCTTTAACCATATCTAGCAACTCAGATGGAGAAATCATGATGTCCGTAGTAGATTCACACAAGGCCTCAACTGACTTCTGCCTTGGCGAAGGGGACTGTCTCAAAAGGTCCCAAATAGATATTTGAGCCATGGTCCTTTTTAACTGCTTCATTATGGAATCCTCCTCCGGCTCTTTTCCTGCAGGTGCTTGCACTGGGTCCTGTGACTTCTTGACTTCTGGGACTATTCTCCCACTTCTTGTAACCATCCTAACTTTCTTTCCCTCTTCATCTGAATCCCATGGAACCACAAAATTTCCACCTTTATCCTCTTCCTCATCTTCTTCTCCACTCTCATTAGTGGACCAACAATCTATCATCGCCACGGGAATCCCTTCCTTACTTACCTTAGGGCGAGTGATAGCAACATACTCATTACCATATAAATCTTGCAACACATACCACTCAAGTAGGCTCGATCCAATCATAAAGATAGGTGGCATCACAACATTGTAATTAGACTTCTTTTTGCTCTCCCTCTGTTTAGAGTCAGTGATCTGCTTACTATCGATCAAATCCTGAATTTGGTGCCTCAGTCTTACGCAGTGGTCTGTCAAATGCCCAGTGTGCTGGTGGAATTCATAATATTCATTGTCTCTATGCCCTGGCTGTCCTTGGGTTCTGGATGGCCTGGGTGGCAGGGGTTGTAGCTTCCCCTACTTTACCAGTCTCTTCAACACCCAAGACAAACGTCGACCCAAATTTGAGAAGTGCCTTTGATTCACTCCTGTTGCAGAAACCTCAACCGTCTTTACAATTCTGTTACCACTACTGGAGCTTGCTGACTTGTTTGCCCCCTGATTACTGTAGCTTTTCCTAATAAAAGCCTCACTACTTGCCTTCCTTGCTATTTACTCACTCTCTGCCTCTATGGTTATGTCCTTTAAAGACTCTCAATCTTTCAACCCTTTCATTTTCAATCCATCCCACAAGTATGGGTTGGCATTCCTGATGAACAACCAAATCTGATCAGGAGTATCTGGTTTGTGCTTCATCTCTATAACCTGATTCCTCCATTGAGTGAGATACTCGTGAAAAGACCTTTTAGACTCAGCTGCAGTAACTCTAGATCCATCAGTGTGATCTCCATCCTAGTACTGCAATCACACTGCCTTAGGAACTCTTCAATCAATAAGTCCTAATCTTCTTTGGACCTTCTTTCCAACCCGTGGTACCAGTCAATTATAGCCCCGGTAAGACTCAAATAGAAGTACTCAATTTTTTGCTTCCTATGTCATGGCCGGACTTGTACCCTAAAAGAATTAACTTGAATCGGCATGTGTGTGTGAATTGAATGTGAGGTTTGGACTAAATTGAAATAAAGGCAGGACTTGATTGAAAGTTGAGTGGATAGTTTAGTGGCTAATTGGTATATTTATGAGATTAAGTTAGGAATGGTTTAAGGGCTGATTAGGTCACTTAATGATGGTTTAATTAGGAATAAAATAATATAAGAATAAGTTGGTGGAGGCTGATTTTGTGAGTGGAATCCGTGTGGCTTCTTGAGAGTAAGCCACCTCCACTTGTGCATGCATAAGTCTCTTGAGGAGGGTAATGACCCATTTGTGAGGATTGAGTCATTTTATGTGTTTTCTACCTCCTCTTGTCGTGTGAGTAGTTCCTTTAGTCTCTAAATCAAATTGCATAATTGTTAAGAAGTTCAAGTTGTTAAGTTGCTTAAGAGTTAAGTTGTTGGATTTAAGAGGTAAGTGATTATGAATGCTTGTTCTCATCTTCTACTCTTCTTCTTGGTTTTGATTTTGTATTGGAATGAGAATTGATGGATTATGTTCAATTCTGGAATTGGACTGGTTTTGCTAGTTGAAGAAGTGAAGAAGGATAAAGGGAAAGCTATAATCAGAGAACCGAGCATTCGTTGAGATTAGGAGCTAAGGCGACAAGGTTTGGGAACAAACCCTAGTTGTATAGCTATGAAAATTATGTTGCTTGAATATGAATTTAGTATGAATCATGTGTATATGAGAAGTAATGGCCTTGAGCATGAAATTGTATGGCTAGGTTTAATGTTGGATGTGGAGATATGCTTTGAGAAAATGTTGTTTGAGAATATGTATGCTATGTGTATAATGAATATGATTATGATTTATGCTATGAGTGAATGCCAATATCAAGATGGAAATTGGTATGTGCCAATTGGGTATGTGCTTGATGAATTGGGTTAATTTGTTAAAAAGGAAAATGGGTTGGAAGTCCTTGAAAGGAAATGGGAATTGAATGGGGATTTGGAGAAATCTTGCATGGGTCACGGTGACAATCAAATTGATTGTGACCGTGAGGTATGCTGGAATTCTGTTTTGCCTAGCTGAATTGGGTATGTCACGGTGACAATCAAATTGATTGTGACCGTGAGGTATCCAAGGAAGCATTCTGCCCTGCAAAATATGATATGTCACGGTGACAATTAAATTGATTGTGACCGTGATATACCCTCAAGTAGCATTCTGTCGAGAATGGGGAACATGTCATGGTGGCAATCAAATTGATAGTGACTGTGACCTGTCCTCAATTTGCATTCTGTTTTGGACTTCAATATGTCACGATGACAATCAAATTGATTGTGACCGTGACCTACCCTATTTTGGCAATATAACCCTAATGTGTTTGGCCTTTCAAATGGCAAGGCTTTGAGCTGAAATGAAGGACATTATGAGTAAGTAATATGTGTATATTAGGTAATGTACAATTGCATACTACATGATGGTTTTTGAATGCAATCAAATATGTGATTATTAACTATGAAGAATGAGTTTGGAAACATATTGAGTATGCAAGTGAAATGTATAGCTATGTGCTAATACGAATGTGTAAAGTGAATGTGATGTTAGCTATCAACATATGTGATGTGAAAAGTGATCAATGTGAACTGAATAATATGTTTAACAACTTAAGCCTGCGAGTCAAGCAGTGGATAGTTAGGCATGCCTATAGGGTCAAGTGCTGCATCCCCATGCGTTTAATGTGTCTGATTCTATGGGAATCACAATGTGAATAATCCTTCCTGGATTTTACTAGAAGTGGATTGATGTTAAGTACCTGAGGGTACCAATGCGTAAATGTAATCTCGATGAGATTCTAGTACCTGAGTGGTACCAATGCGATACCCGTTATCCGCGTCTTTGGATTGCAGGCTAAACAACTAATTAAATAAGTGGAAATGAATGTGATACAATATAGTATGCGATGTGAATACATGAATATGTGAATGTTGCTTTATGATTGAATATAGTATTAAACCATGTTATGCATGAAATGGAATTTGATGAAGTGATTCTTAATTAAGCATGATTGTTAGCATGCAATGTGTGATAAATTACTTGTTATATATGTTCCCCACTAAGCGTTATCGCTTAGCACGGGTTTACTCTAATCCGTACAGGTACGGACAAGAGGTGATGGAAGGACGTACCCGCATATCAACGGTCAACAATAGGAAGTGGATAGTGTAGGTTTTAGGGTCTGTTACTTGGGAATTTTGTTTAAGCCTTTTTTATATCATTATGTGTATCAGATATGTAAAGGCATGTAATAATGAGATAACTAAGAATAGTAACGAAACAGATGTATAAGTATGTATGGTGTATGATCGTATGTGATGAAATATTTTTGTTTGGGTTTCCATAAGGTTATGCATGTGTTCTGTTGTGTGTGCGCAACCTTCTTTAACTAAGACTAGCTAAGCTAGTCCGACGTGGGAAAGGGCGTCACAAGTTGTGGTATCAGAGCTTTAGGTTTAGTCTTTTCTGGGAGATTGTTTAGCTAGATTGTGGTTAGTATTGTTGACCTAATGCGGACGTCCTTGTTTGATTTGTGTAGTCAGCAATGGATCCTGATCGCAATACTAGAGAAGAGATAGCTGAAAGTGTGAATTCTCGAGAAATAGAAGTAACGGAGTCTGGTCAGTCTCGGCCAGCTAGCCTTGGGAATGTTATTCCAGAGGGTCCTATGGAAACTCTAATGAAAATGTCGCTAGATATGGCAAGGGTTATGGAATGCATGACTGCACCACAAGCACCAGTGGAAACTCTGAGGAAACATGGGGCAGAAGAATTCCACGGTACCAGTATGGATGAGTCTGAAAAGGCAGAGTACTGGCTGGAAAAGGTACAGAGGATTTTGGGAGAGATCAAGTGTCCTTTGGGGCAGCAAGTGGAGTGTGTGGTGTCGCTGCTTCAGGGTGCAGCATACGACTGGTGGAAGCTAGTTCTGCAGAATCCGATACTTCCTGATCCTATTACTTGGGAGTTCTTTGAAAAGGAGTTCAGGAACAAGTTTGTGACGAAACCTCACAAAGAGGCCAACTGGAAGCAGTTCTTGAATTTAAGACAGAGAGCTATGACAGTAGCAGATTATGAGAAGGAATTCTGTCGTTTGAGCAAGTATGCGCCAAAAGGTGTTTTGACTGTAGAGTTTTGGTGTCAACAGTTTGAAGAAGGATTGAATAAGGAAATCAAGGCATTGTTGGTTTCATTGACTACTGAGCAGAATGTGAGTTATTACCGGATAGTTCAAGCGGCAATGAGAGCTGAGAGATCCTTGGGAGTTCAGTGAGATAGGTTACAGAGGAGAAATGCAAATAGAGGTGGTTCCCACGCGGGTAAAAGATCAAGAGATTCTCCTATGGCACCACCTGCAGAATCAGTATTCAGTTCTGCAGCGAGAGGTAAGAAGCGTGGAGCTCCTACAGCATCTAGTTCTGGGAGAGGAACATTTAGTAATAGAAGTGAGGTTCATGAGTGTCCTCACTGTGGTGAGAGGCATAGAGGAGAATGCTGGAGAGTGACGGGTGCTTGCTTCAGATGTGGAAGCACTGAGCATTTCCTTGCTAACTGTCCGAATGCTTATGAGACGACAGGAAATTAGCAAGAGCAAAGTAGGGGTGGTTCAAATTTGCCTTCTACTAATAGAGGAAGAGGAAGAGGACGTGGCAGAGGTAACCAGTCCAGAGGTGCAGCAGATTCTGAGATTGTGGATAGGCCTAATGCGGCGCCAGTGCGGGCTTATGCAATGAAGGCACGAGAGGATCAAGATGCGCCTGAGGTGATAGCAGGTACTTTTCTACTCTATGATGTGGAAATGTTTGCACTTATAGACCCCGATTCAATTCATTCTTATGTGTGTGCTAAAAAGTCATGTGAAAGGATGCCTAAAGCGGAATGTTTAAAATATGATATATGTGTATCTAGTCCTTTGGGAAATAGCGTGAATGTGAATAAGGTGTATAGAGATTGTGCACTAGAAGTTCAGGGTAGTGTGTTCCCATTGGATTTAATCAAGTTGCCTTTTGATGAATTTGATATAATACTGGGAATGGATTGGTTGACTAAGTACAATGCAGTGGCTAAGTGTAAAAGAAAGATTGTGATACTCAGTAATGGTAAGGATAATAAAGTGATTGTAAAGGGAGTCGGTGCGAATTCCCTTATGAATGTGGTTTCAGCAATGCAAGCGTATCGATGCATGAGGAAAGGGTGTGAAGCATACCTGGCTTTGGTGTTGGACAGCAAGAGGGAACATGTGAAAGTACAGGATATACCTGTGGTAAGAGAGTTCTCTGATGTGTTCCCAGAAGAATTAAGTGGTGTACCACCAGCAAGAGAAGTGGAATTGTCAATCGAGATTGTATCTGGATCAGCGCCAGTGTCTAAAGCGCCCTACAGGATGGCCCCGACCGAATTAAAGGAGTTAAAGTCACAATTGCAAGAATTACTAGATGGGGGGTTCATTAGACCTAGTGTGTCTCCTTAGGGAGCACCGGTCTTATTTGTAAAGAAGAAGGATGGTACCATGCGAATGTGTATTGATTATCGGCAGATAAACAAAGTGATAGTAAAGAACAGATGCCCTCTACCGCGAATTGAGGACTTGTTTGATCAGTTAAGAGGAGCAGGTGTGTTCTCAAAGATTGATTTCTGGGTACTATCAATTACAAGTAAAGAAAGAAGATATACCCAAAACTGCATTTAGAACCCAATATGGGCATTATGAGTTTTTGGTGATGCCTTTTAGGTTAACTAATGCGCCTGCTGCATTTATGGATTTGATGAATCGGGTGTTTAGACCGTATTTGGATCAATTTGTGGTAGTGTTTATAGATGATATTCTGGTTTATTCAAGGAATGAGACGGAGCATGAGCAGCATTTGAGAATTGTGCTTCAGACATTGCGGGAGCATCAGTTCTATGCTAAACTGAGTAAATGCGAGTTTTGGTTGCGAGAGCTATCTCTTCTGGGTCATGTGATATCTTCCGAAGGTATTAAGGTGGATCCGGCTAAAATAGAAGCGATTGTGAATTGGAAGCCACCTAAGAACGTGCTTGAGATTCATAGTTTCTTGGGGTTGGCTGGATACTATAGGAGGTTTGTGAAAGGGTTCTCGGTGTTAGCTTCTCCACTGACAAGGTTATTGCGAAAGGGAGTTAGGTATGAGTGGTCAGAAAAGTGTCAGCAGAGTTTTGACCAGTTAAAGAGGATGCTGGTTGAAGCACCGATTCTTATGCAGCCTATGACTGGTAAAGAGTATGTTCTGTACACCGATGTCTCATTAATAGGGGTGGGTTGTGTATTGATGCAAGATGGAAAGGTGGTAGCGTATGCATCAAGGCAATTGAAACCGCATGAGCAGAATTATCCAACTCATGACTTGGAATTGGCGGCAGTAGTATTCGCTTTAAAGATTTGGCGACATTACTTGTATGGTGAGAAGTGTAGAATTTACACCAATCACAAGAGTTTGAAATATCTGCTTACTCAGAAAGAATTGAATCTGAGACAGCGAAGATGGCTTGAGCTGTTTAAAGATTATGATTGTATTGTAGATTATCACCCAGGAAAAGCTAATGTAGTGGCGGATGCATTGAGCAGAAAATCTATTTCAGTATTATAGTTGAAGCAGATTAGATGGAGAATCTCTGTAGATGGAGCCTTGCTAGTACAGTTGAAAGCGAGACCGATCTTGAGAGATGAATTAATAGCTGTACAGAGGAATGATGCAAGGTTACAGCAGATTTTGCAGTCCGTCGGTACTGGTGACAAGACTGATTATTCAGTGAATGAGCATGGAGTGTTGTTACATAAGAACAGGATATGTGTGGCAGATCATAAAGAATTGAAGAAACGATTGATGTATGAAGCCCATAATACAGTTTTCACTATGCATCCAGGTGGAAACAAGATGTATCAGGATCTAAAATAGATGTATTGGTGGCCTGGTATGAATAAAGATATAGTGGAGTATGTGTCCAAGTGCTTGGTATGTCAACAAGTTAAGGCGGAACATCAAGTCCCACAAGGAATGTTGAATCCACTCCCTATTCCACAATGGAAATGGGATAACATCACAATGGATTTTGTTTCTGGATTGCCTCTGACCTTAAGACAGCAAGATGCAGTATGGGTTATTGTGGACAGGTTCTCAAAATCGGCTCATTTTATACCAGTTCGGATGAATTACTCTATGGAAAGGTTGGCAGAATTGTATGTGAGAGAGATTGTTCGGTTGCATGGAGTACCCTTATCTATTGTTTCTGATAGGGATCCCAGATTTACTTTTAAGTTTTGGAAGAGTCTGCAGGTTGCCTTAGGTACGAAATTGAACTTCAGTACTGCTTTCCATCCGCAAACTGATGGACAATCGGAAAGAATTATCCAGGTACTGGAAGATTTGATGCGAGCATGTGTATTGGATTTCTCTAAGAGTTGGGATAAGTATCTTCAACTTATGGAATTTGCTTATAACAACAATTATCAGACTAGTATTGGCATGGCACTGTATGAAGCTTTGTACGGAAGGAAATGTCGCACACTGATTTGCTGGATGGAATTGAATGAACACAGAGTCATTGGGCAAGATTTGGTTTGCGATACAGAAGAGAAAGCAAGGCTTATTCAGCAAAGGCTAAAGGCAGCTAGTGATAGACAGAAATCTTATGCAGATTTGAAGCGAAGGGATGTTGAATTTAAAGTGGGTGATAAAGTGTTTTTGAAAGTATCTCCTTGGAGGAAGGTACTGAGGTTTGGCAAGAAAGGTACACTGAGTCCAAGGTTTATTGGACCATATGAAGTCCTTGAAAGAGTGGGCTCTGTAGCATATCGATTGGCTTTGCCTCCGGCGTTAACTAAGCTTCATGATGTGTTTTATGTGTCCATGCTGAAAAGATACAGGTCAGATGAATCTCATGTGTTGCCTGTGCAAGAGGTGGAAGTTCAGCCAGACTTCACCTATGATGAGAAGCCAAAAGCAATACTAGCAAGGGAGGTGAGACAGCTTCGGAATAAGCAGATACCGCTTGTGAAAGTGCTCTGGCAGCATCATGGTGTTGAGGAAGCAACATGGGAGCCGGAAGCGGCTATGCGAGAACAACAACCGCGGTTGTTTATCACAGGTATGAATTTCGAGGACGAAATTCTTTAAGGAGGGGAGAGTTGTTATGGCAGGACTTGTACCCTAAAAGAATTAACTTGAATTGGCATGTGTGTCTAAATTGAATGTGAGGTTTGGACTAAATTGAAATGAAGGTAGGACTTGATTGAAAGTTGAGTGGATAGTTTAGTGGCTAATTGGTATATTTATGAGATTAAGTTAGGAATGGTTTAAGGGCTGATTAGGTCACTTAATGATGGTTTAATTAGGAATAAAATAATGTAAGAATTAGTTGATGGAGGCTGATTTTGTGAGTGGAATCCGTGTGGCTTCTTGAGAGTAAGCCACCTCCACTTTTGCATGCATAAGTCTCTTGAGGAGGGTAATGACCCATTTGTGAGGATTGAGTCATTTTCTGTGTTTTCTACCTCCTCTTGCCATGTGAGTAGTTCCTTTAGTCTCTAAATCAAATTGCATAATTGTTAAGAAGTTCAAGTTGTTAAGTTGCTCAAGAGTTAAGTTGTTGGATTTAAGAGGTAAGTGATTATGAATGCTTGTTCTCATCTTCTACTCTTCTTCTTGGTTTTGATTTGGTATTGGAATGAGAATTGATGGATTATGTTCAATTCTGGAATTGGACTGATTTTGCTAGTTGAAGAAGTGAAGAAGGATAAAGGGAAAGCTATAATCGGAGAACCGAGCGTTCGTCGAGATTAGGAGCTAAGGCGACAAGGTTTGGGAACAAACCCTAGTTGTATAGCTATGAAAATTGTGTTGCTTGAATATGAATTTGGTATGAATCATGTGTATATGAGAAGTAATGGCCTTGAGCATGAAATTGTATGGCTAGGTTTAATGTTGGATGTGGAGATATGCTTTGAGAAAATGTTGTTTGAGAATATGTATGCTATGTGTATAATGAATATGATTATGATTTATGCTATGAGTGAATGCCAATGTCAAGATGGAAATCAGATATGTGCCAATTGGGTATGTGCTTGATGAATTGGGTTAATTTGTTAAAAAGGAAAATGGGTTGGAAGCCCTTGAAAGGAAATGGGAATTGAATGGGGATTTGGAGAAATCTTGCATGGGTCACGATGAAAATCAAATTGATTGTGACCGTGAGGTATGTTGGAATTCTGTTCTGCCTAGCTAAATTGGGTATGTCACGGTGACAATCAAATTGATTGTGACCGTGAGGTATCCAAGGAAGCATTCTGCCCTGCAAAATATGATATGTCACGGTGACAATCAAATTGATTGTGACCGTGACATACCCTCAAGTAGCATTCTGCCAAGAATTGGGAACATGTCACGGTGGCAATCAAATTGATTGTGACCGTGACCTGTCCTCAATTTGCATTCTGTTTTGGACTTCAACATGTCACGGTGACAATCAAATTGATTGTGACCGTGACCTACCCTGTTTTGGCAATATAACCCTAATGTGTTTGGCCTTTCAAATGGCAAGGCTTTGAGCAGAAATGAAGGGCATTATGAGTAAGTAATATGTGTATATTAGGTAATGTATAATTGCATACTACATGATGGTTTTTGAATGCAATCAAATATGTGATTATTAACTATGAAGAATGAGTTTGGAAACATATTGAGTATGCAAGTGAAATGTATAGCTATGTGCTAATGCGAATGTGTAAAGTGAATGTGATGTTAGCTATCAACATATGTGATGTGAAAAGTGATCAATGTGAACTGAATAATATGTTTAACAACTTAAGCCTGCGAGTCAAGCAGTGGATAGTTAGGCATGCCTATAGGGTCAAGTGCTGCATCCCCATGCGTTTAATGTGTCTGATTCCATAGGAATCACAATGTGAATAATCCTTCCTGGATTTTACTAGAAGTGGATTGATGTTAAGTACCTGAGGGTACCAATGCGTAAATGTAATCTCGATGAGATTCTAGTACCTGAGTGGTACCAATGCGATACCCGTTATCCGCGTCTTTGGATTGCAGGCTAAACAACTAATTAAATAAGTGGAAATGCATGTGATACAATATAGTATGCGATGTGAATACATGAATATGTGAATGTTGCTTTATGATTGAATATAGTATTAAACCATGTTATGCATGAAATGGAATTTGATGAAGTGATTCTTAATTAAGCATGATTGTTAGCATGCAATGTGTGATAAATTACTTGTTATATGTGTTCCCCACTAAGCGTTATCGCTTAGCACGGGTTTACTCTAATTCGTACAGGTACGGACAAGAGGTGATGGAAGGACGTACCCGCATATCGACGGTCAACAATAGGAAGTGGATAGTGTAGGTTTTAGGGTCTGTTACTTGGGAATTTTGTTTAAGCCTTTTTTATATCATTATGTGTATCAGATATGTAAAGGCATGTAATAATGAGATAACTGAGAATAGTAACGAAATAGTTGTATAAGTATGTATGGTGTATGATCGTATGTGATGAAATCTTTTTGTTTGGGTTTCCATAAGGTTATGCATGTGTTTTGTTGTGTGTGCGCGACCTTCTTTAACTAAGACTAGCTAAGCTAGTCTGACGTGGGGAAAGGGCTTCACATCTTAGTTAAGGTTTTTCCCTTCATTACCAGTGAGTACTATTTGTTGTGAGCCGCAGGGTCAGAAGTGCCATCAAACTTAGGGATATTGCGCATCCTGAAGTTTTGGGGGATCAAATCGTCACTGTCCAACTCCCGATCCTCAGGGTTCATTCCCCTTCCCACAGTCAACATCCTCGTCATGGCCTCGAACTTTTCCTCCTTCTTTCTCCACATTCTTTCCTTAAATTTAGGCATCTTACCCTTTACTGAAATTGGGCCCTCTAGGTCCTCTTCAAAGGAATCACTGTTAAGATCTACTACCCTTTTAGGTTTAGGTGCACCACTAGGTTCAGCCACTAGTGGGCGTAAAATTACTGGAGGATCCTCTCTAACCTGATCTTGCCTCTCTTACCCTATTGCAAGAGCAATTGGTGGTTGCCCAGTAGGCTGTGTCATTGCGATAGTCAAATTCCCATCATGGTTATCATCTTATTTTCAAATTCCTCCAATCTCCTAAATACTTCCTCAGTAATCAATGCGTGGGTCGCATCAGACTCTCTAGAAGGATCAGCCATACTGGATTTTATTAAAAAGTCTAAAGATAAAGTCTCACTGCTCTCTGGATCTAAACCCCAAACTGATACCCTTCCTGATAACTTGGACATAGGATTCCTGTTCAGCCGTCTACTAGGATCCTTAGACCACCCGGATGAATCTATGATGGATGCATAACTCACTTTGTCAGAATGATGCAAGAATGACATATATGATGTATAATCGTGAGCTATGCAGCACGTCACAACCACATACAAGCAAGTAGATCGTTCCAACCTTTTAACTCCCGCACACGAGGCCAATTGGTCCCTTCCTAGGTGGGCTTAATCCATGGGTCAACAAGGGACTCGAGGAACACGTATAGTGCATGGCAGGAAATCGGCAGCACAAAGTCTCTCAGAATGCGCATACGTATGAGTTTTGGCCATTATGTATTTGGACATTTCAACCAAATTAAGGTGGGCCCACGAGGGCCTGAAAGTCTTTGACAGAAGACCACTTAATTTGTTTGATTTTGTTTAATACATGATGGCCTACATGACAAGCACTGTATTACGGTTCATTTCACCTAAGAGAAGTATCTATTGCCATTACATGAGCTTTGGTCAAGGTGATGTTACTTTAGGGCTACCCAAGCATGGTCCCTACCAACGAGTCTAGCTCATCACAAGCATAATGACCAATTGGGTCTCTATTTGATAAACCAAAAGGTATTAGGCTTGGGTTAGTGATTATCCTTAACACTTCCCCACATTGAGTGAACGTAGGGTCGTGCTTCCGGAACGCACCGGGGTAAAATAAGGGTCCAAACTAGCATAATTCTAAGGCTCTAGCATGATGCAATGCAATTTTACAAGAGAGATAGAATTTTAGTTTTAAAAAAATCAATTATACATTTTAACCAAGACACTTTTAGAGCAAAGTCACAAAGTCCACAGCGGAGTCGCCATTGTGACGCGTGCCAAACCGCAAAGGTCCCCGAATGGCAAGCTTTTAGGGCCCGAGGGATTGGTTCGCGTCTTTTGATTTTGGGTAACATAAAACATTTTGGAATCCCCATTCAATAGAACATTAGGAAAGTTCATCTAGCCTCATGAAACCTTTAGGCACCTTTGAGGTATCTTGGAGTCGCCACCCAATTTACGAGAAATTAGGAAAGATCTAACCTCTATGGTCTAAACCAGAGAGTAGTTCAAAACTCCACTCTTAATTATACATTGGTTAATTATAAATGAGTTTTTAGATTTAGAAAATTCCATCTTTCCTCTCACATGATTAATGCAATTTATTAAAGGCACACTTCAAGCATCGAGAAAGCGGTAAAAGAAAGCTGTAAATAAAGCGATAAATAAAGTAGTAAACACACAAACCCACGTCATTTACACAGGAGAAATTGGGACAAATAAAATCCCCCACATAAAAAGAAAAGCTAAACAAAATTAAAATGGAAATTGAGACAGAATACAATCCACAAATGAAAGAAAGCTAAATAAAATTGCCCCAAAAATAATTAATTACACGGGCCCGCGAGATATATAAATATAAATCTAAACAGCTAGAAAAAATCAATCAAAAGAGATAACATACAAAACTCGGGATATTTATTTATTTTAGGAATATTGGTTCCTTCATGCTCACTTAAAAAGGGATCGAAGAGTTGTTTTTTGTATTTGTCGAGGAAATCGGGATTAGTGATCTCATTTTTAACAAAATCAACTCTTCATTTTAGTCCACGATATTTTTGCATTCCTTGGCTAAAATCTAGGACATTGGTCCCAATTTATTACTAAAAATCCCAATTTAGTTTTAAAAATATTTTTGTGATTTTTTTTATTTGACATGCGTATAAAATAAAACTATTTTATTTACAAACAAACACAATCACGTAAATGGAGATAGGGAAGGTCTCACCCAAGTGATGTAAACTCCTACGCATCGCAACCCCTTCGTTTGGTCATGAAAAAATGCTCAAATAAATAAACAAGACATTTTTAGCCACAATAAAAAATATTAGTAATAATTATAAAATCAACTAAAATGAAAATAAGGGGAATCTGGAATAAAATTAATACACAAATAGAAAATAAAATAAGTTAAAATTAAACACATTAATTTAATATACGAACAGCACACATAAAAAGATAATTAAAAATCATGCAAACGTGTGGTAATAATAATAATAATAATAACTAAACCATAAAATAACACCATGCGAAATATAATGACAATAATGAAAATAATAATAACAACAACAGCAGCAGCAGCAACAACAACAACAACAACAACAACAACAATAATAATAATAACAACAACAACAACAACAACAATAACGATAATAATAAGAACAACAACAACGATAATAATAATAATAATAATAATAATAATAATAATAATAATAATAATAATAATAATAATAATAATAATAATAATAATAATAATAATAATAATAATAATAATAATAATAATAATAATAATAATAATAATAATGAACTAATCAAATTAAATAAATAAACAAGAGGAAGGCAAACAAACATGTAATAGAAAATAATAATATTTAAGCATACAAAAAAAAAATATACCATAAAAATCACACTAAAAGAGAAAATAAATAAATCTGATTTTTTGCATCCAAATAATATATATTTATCAATTTTCCAGAACTCCTTTTTTCAACCAACAAAATCCTCCATCATTTTTTTTCAAAGACAAATCCTCCCCTAATTTCAACCAAAAATACCGAATTTCAAAAATAATCCAAAAGTCAAATTTTTACAATTCATTTTTTTTTTTTGACTTTGGCACCCACAAAATTTAACTAAATTCTATGTGAAAATTCAACAAAATCTCAAAAAAATCCCATAAAAAATCATTTTTTACCCAAAAAATGCCAAAAATTAATTTTTGGCCGAAATTGGAAAGACTGGGCGAAAATGAGGTGCGATGGGTGGCCAACAGGGGCGCGCTATGCGCATACGAGGGAGCGGGTGGCTAGCCTCACGCGCTACCGAATTTTTTTTTCAAAAAAATGATAATAAAATATAAAAATAAAAATAAAGATAAAAGTAGAAATAAAAATGAAAATAAAAATAAAAAATAAAAAAAATAAAAAAATAAAAAATAAAAATAAACATTTTAACAGCGTTTTGAGACATACAAAATAACTTGACAAGGAGACGATCAATCCCTATTTTCTTGCCTATGAACTGGTATTTATTTTCATCATTGGGTAATCTTGATCTTTGACTGCCTCAAGACCCGGTGTCTATACTGAGGTTTTCACAGAACTAGCCAGAGTGATATGTGAGTTTCTGGGGTTCCTCAAGACCTGTGCTCAGCCTTTCCTGGATAGGTATGCCCGGATCCAGTTCTAGCACCCTCCACAAACCGAGCCGCCGGCCACACCACGATCTCCATCAGCAGTTGTCATTCCTCTGCAGCCAGCCGCCGGGGCTAGACCATCTGCATCAAGGGATCAGCCCTCCTCTTTTAGAGCTGGACCATCGGCATCTAGGGATCAGCCCTCCTCTTCCAGAGCCGGACCGTCGACTTCTAGGGCAGGGCCGTCTTCATCCAGTGCTTAGTCGATCCATCTATCAGACAGCTACTAGGATTTAAACCCCTTGAATTACTCTCCTCTTTATCACGTATTCAGGGAGATTTGTATATATATATATTGATGTACAAACTTTGCATTTTACTTAGTGATATTTGCATTTTGTTAAAATTTCATTTTGTTTAGTGATATTTACATTTTGTTAAAATTTTATTTTTGCTTCGAAAATACTTGACGTATCAAAATGATAAGATAAAAGAAAGTAAGGAAAAGAAAGAGTAAGAAAGATAAATGATAAATAATATTAATAGAAAATAAAAGACATAAAATTTACGCTTTAAAAGGATCCAGTTAATACAATAAATTAATAAAATTCTTTGAAATTATAGGAAACACATTCCAACGGTCTACATCATAACGCAAAAGTCGAATTCATCTTAGCTCAGTAGCATTAATGATAAGCTGTATCAGAGGAAAGTCTTCTACAAAATGGGTTGCGGTGACAATCATATGCCTGTAGCTCATTGGCGACAATCATATACCAGTGATCTCGTCGGCGACAATCATAGGCTGACACTTGGATGTAGACAATCATATGCCATACAGATCAACTGTAGTCCACAAAACGAGCGATGGCGACAATCATATGCCTATTGCTCGATGGCGACAATCATAAGCCGACATCTTGACGGCAACAATCATATGCCATACAAATCAACTATAGTCTGTAAAATGAGTAGTGGCGAGAATCATACGCCTACTGCTCAATGGCAATAATCATATACCGATGTCCCAAAGGCGACAATCATATGCCGGATGGATAAATTATTGTCTACAGTACGAGTTATAGCGACAATCATATGCCTACGACTCATCAGCTACAATCATAAGCCAATATTTTGATGGCGACAATCAAATGTCGGATAGATTATCAGTGATTCAACGGCGATAATCATATGCTGAACGAGTCAAAAATAGTGCTTTAAAAGACCCGATGGCGATAATCATATGCCGAAGTCCTGGAGGCGACAATCATATGCCTAGAAGGACTAACCGAAGTCTTCAGAATGGCTCAGTGGCGACAATCATAGGCCACAATCCATGATCTTCAAATAGCACAGTAAAAAGGTAAGGACGGCCTCAGGTATGTGCTTCTTCCCTTTTTCTTTGAATTTTGGCTCATCTAGACACTAGTGCACTAGTTTTTCCAAAATTGGAGGCAACTATAGACATCGGGTCTCGAGACAGTCCATATCAAAGTTACCTGATGAAGATACCGGTACCTGTTACATAGGTAAAGGAGTGAAGTTGTAGGCTTTCGCCCTTGAAATTCACAAATTTTAGGGATAAAAATGCAAAGAATTAAAAAAAAATTAGACGAATAAAATAGTAATTATACAAGAATTAGAATCAGAAGGGTAAATAAGAAGGAATGAGAAGATAATGATATCAGATATATGCTAAAGCCTTGTCACGTGTGTGTGTGTGTAGTGAAATAAATATGAAAATGCCAACTTGTGATTTATAGCTAAAAATTAAAGAGTTTGAAGTAGCATTATTTAAGTAATAACCAAAATAATAGAAAGAGTAAATAAGTAAAAATAGTAGTAAGAATAATAATAGGAATAGTATTATTAATGAAAATGATAAGAATAGTGTTAGTAATAATAGAAATAGTCGGAATAATAATGTTAAAAATAATAGTAATAATAATAGTGTTAATGTTAGTGTTAAAGTAAATATTAATGGTAATATTAATGTTAATGATAATGCTAGTATTAATAATAATAAATGAAAAATTAGTAATACTCGCTCCGTTCCTTTTTATCAGTCACTTTTGAGTAAAATTCAAATTTCATTTATCTATCACTTTTAGATTTTCAATGTAATTTAATTTCTTTTTTTCAATTTAATTTTATTTTTCAATGCTAGTTGAACAATTATATTTAAGCTTGTGCATTGAAACACTCAATTTTATCATAAATTTAAGCATAATTAATACTTCTTAATTCATGTAAAAATAGCAAAAGTGGCTATTATTTAGTAACGGAAGGAGTATTAGACATCTAATAAGTGACAGTGGAACTCAAAGGTTTTAGATTAAGACAACTTAAAAGTAATAAATAAAAGAATTGGTCTCTTCCATAGGAATGTAATATATGACATAATGATAAGTAAAATAAATTAGTAAATTAACTTATAGAATAATAATGTATTAGAAACTCTAATAATAATGTTAACAATGCTAATGAAAATAGCAGATATATAGAGATGGCAATATTATCAATAATAGTATGAATAAGCAAATGGAAAGATTGCATGAAAAAGGAAAAATAAAAAGAAAAAGAAATTGTAACAAAGGCATGCGAAGTGCATTAGGTTCACGTGTGAGTGTGGAGGTGAAGACAAAATCTATGACCTAAAACTTGAAATTAAAAGGCTTAAAGGATAAAAATAATAATAATTTAAACAACAACAACAACAATAATAATAATAATAATAATAATAATAATAATAATAATAATAATAATGAAAAGAAAATAATGAAAGAATTAGATGAATACTATTAGTGATAAGAATAGTTTAATTATTGGAAGTAATACTAATAATGTTATTAATCAAAGGAATAACAACTTAATAGCAATAGCATTAATAAATATAATAAGCATGTTAGTAAAAATAATCTCATAAATGGAAGATAATGGAATAAGTGTATACAAATATGTCCATATGTACAGAATGATAAAATGAGAAATTATAAGCGATGATAATGATAGTAAAAGAAGTGAAAATAGAAATAAGAATGAGCCTAAAGTACCTGTATTTATATTGTTAATGAATGAATATAAGACATGTCATAAGAATAAGTTACAAATGTACGGACATGAAAATAAAAGTACGTGATTATTAAGTAGTACAAAATAAATAGTAAATATTGAAAGAATTAAGTGTATAAGTGAATAAGTGAATAAATGCAAAGTGACATAAGTGAATATATATTGCTCTTAGTAGTCTAGTAGTCAAATCTAGCTCAAGATATAATTGGCTAGCCATAGGGACACCATACCGCGGTGCAAGTTATGGCGACTCACTTGAGTAGGCCAATGGTGGTCTACTAAAGTGCTAAAGTGATAAAATGATAAAGTGATTAAGTGTACAATGAAATGAAAGTGTATGGGTGGTCATTTGAGATCACTCTAAAGTGTAGTGGACCTATAGGGTCCACGCCCCGTGTATCCTATTCGAAAATTTCTAATGGATAATATTAGGGGTAAAATAGTGATATGAAATAATGATAATTATTTAAAATAAAATAAAATAATAAATTATGTATGTCAATAATAATGAGTTAGTGTATAATAAATACATGATTTAAGAAATCATGAGAGAGCTGTTAAAAGATAATAAAAGAGAAAAGACTAATTAATGATAGCAAAGAAAATGAATAAAGAAAATAAAAGTAATAGTCAGTGAATATGAAATCAATGTAGAATTTGAATTTAAATAGTGAATGAATGTAAAGAAAGTATCACAACATATGGTAAATAGACTAATGAAAGAAGAAGATTTCATTTAAGAGTGAAATAAGTAATATATAGGTAAGATGATGGTATAGAAAATACACTACAAGAAAATAACCATTTAGCGACGGTCAATAGCGATGGAAAATTAGCGACGGAATTTTGCAACGGAAACATTCCATCTCTATCCGCGTCGTTTCTAAATTTAGCAACGGAATTTTTCCGTCGCTAAATTTAGTGACGAAAAGTGGGCTTCCATCGCTAGTGATGGAATTTAGATTTTAGCGACGGAAAAATGTATTCCGTCGCTAATTTATAAAATTTTATTTTTTATTTATTTACTTTAATTTTTTTTATTTTTAAATGATAAAAATATAAATAATATAAAAATTATAATTGACAAAAATAATATAATTAAAAATGTATTCATTAAAATAAAAAAAGTAACAATAATTGAAAATATATTAATTAAAATATAAATACAAATAACAAATTTATATTCATAGAATATCCAAAATTTAATGTAAATATATAGATTAATAGAAAAGAAATAATATTTACAAATGTGTCTTTATTCTATGTCTAAAATAGTAGAGTGTATAGAATTAAACAATAATATACAAGTTGTCCTAAAATATACCAATAACTTTTTACAACTTCACAAGTGAAAAGCTTACCACCCCGTCTCTCTACTGAACCACCTTGAGCACCAAAGCCTTGGACATCAGAAAAAGTAACATCTCTGATACCAATCTTCAGCAAAGCCTTTATTTAAATGATAAAAATAAAATTAATTACTAATGTCATGCAACTGATCAGTTGTTCAATAACTATTTATATCGTTCAAAAATTTAAGAATTAGCAAGTGTTGTGCTTGTATGTGTAAGTGAAATGATGATGAAATCAAAAGCACCATTGACAGCCTGACAAAACAAAGAGAATTGAATTTGGAACTTGGTCAGGAAAAAAAAACATGCAGACATCCTCATATTTTAGGGGTGTTGAAACAACCAGTTTACATGACTATAATTATAAAGTGAGCTACTTATAAGAAAAGATAGCTCGGAATTGTATAAAGCATATGCCACTAATCACTAGACAAATAGTGGATCCGTGTGTGGGGATGGGCCAAAGGGAACAAAGCTAGAGGGGCAATGGTGGTTACAAGAGGGGTAACAGGTGCACATAGATTCCCAACCAAATCAAATTTATTCAATCTATCTGTATCTACTGTAAAAAATTAAACATGATACTAGTAAGAAATTACAACTCATAATCCAACTACTTCCAAATAAAATACACAATAAATATAGCACACAATTGAAAACAAATAAATGAAAAATAAAAATAAATAAAAAAATAAAAATCATGATTTACCTTTTGAAGGAAGACAGCAGCGAAGTCCACGGCGAGGGAGGAGCAGGACCGGCGAGGTTGGAGCGACGCGGCAGAGGCTAGAATAGATCTAGAGCACGAGGGAGGCAGAGCAGATCTGACGCGTGCAAGAGAGAGAGAGAGGGGGATGACCTGCAAAGGGCGAGCGGCGACAGCAGAGTCCGATGGAGCAGCGCGCAGGAGAGAGAGAGGGGCGGAGCAGGAGAGAAGGAGAGAGGGGACAGGCAAGCAAGGACATAGAGCAGAGGCTTGACCTGCGGGGCAGATCGGTGGGCTATGAGGGACGGCGGGGGCCAAGCGGGGGGAGCTGACGACTACGGGGGAGAGAGGGATGGTGCGAAGGCTAAGAGAGAGAAAGGGGGGGGAGGGAGGGAGAGAAAAAAAAGGCCATATATATATATGGGAGCATTAGCGATGGATATTCTTTTAGCGATGGAAAGCACATTCCGTCGCTATTTAACAACGAAATTTTATGTCTGTCGCTAATTAGCGACAGAGATCATATTCTGTCACTAAACATTAGCGACAAAAATAATATTTTTGTCTCTAAGATCCACATTTAGTGACGGGTTATATTTTCGTCGCTAAAAATTAGCGGATGAATTTTCCTCCTTTTTTAGCGACGGAATCTTAAATAGCGACGAAAAACAAACCGTTGCTATTTTCCCGTCGCTATTCTCGCAATTTCTTGTAGTGATAGAGTGATGACGGACTACCAAAGAAATTAAATAAAATGGGAAAAAAGTTATAGAATGACGCAAGTAAATAGTGATTGATAGAATATGGAACATAAATAACAAAACTATAAATTAGAATATTACTTAGCAAATATGTAAAGGATGATTATAAGTAAAATAAAGATTAAAGAAATGATATTAATTATAGTAGTGATAATATTGATGTAAAATATATGTGTATATATATATATATACACGCACCCGTTTGTGATAGAAAGAAAAATGTAAATAAAATAAGAAATAAACATTTAGTACTAAATGATTTAATGGAAATTATTAAGAGAATGAAACTGGAAGGAACAAATATAATAACACGAATAATAGTAACTGTAATTTATAAAGTGAAACGATATAACGAAAACTAGTAGTAATAATAATAAATAAAATGTTAATAGAAATATAAGCAGTGAGTTAACAAAATAATAATGAACATAGATTATTTACAAGTTTATATATATATATGAAGGATTAAATTAAAGGTTAATAATAGTGTTAAGGGTAAATAGAATGACAATAGTAATAATATAAAGAAAAATGAATATGAGAGTATATAAATTATGTACAAGACATAGACATAAGAAATAAGACAAGAACAAAATAATGAATTAAAAAGAATACTCAAATAAATTATAAGTCTATACGAATATATGTGGATTAGTATCATAACAAACTAAGATATAAAAGGGTTAAGAAAGAAAAAAAAAGACCAATACAGATAGGACTTAAGAATGATTGTGCATGAATGTGTGAATGCTTGTATGTGTGTAATCTGATGGAAAATAATAGATGTGTATTCACCACTAAGCATTATATGCTCAGCAAGTAGTGGTTTTACTGCGCACAGGTTATAGAAGGTTGTGAGACTTGAAGTGATCGAAGTTGTGCTGATAGTTGATAGAAGTGGAGTGAACCAAGCTTAAAGACTTAAATAGACATGGCATGTATACGAAACAAGTTATAGTTACATGTAGATATATGTATATGATTAAAGGAGTGAGTTCAGCATTTATGATTTATTATTATTGTTAGATTGTTCATGTATAAATGTTAGTGATTGTTGGAAAAAAAATAAAAAGAAAAAAAAATTACCCACTAAACTATCTAGTGCAGTATAACGTATAACAGTAGTAGCATTGTGACATCTAATATCCGCACCAATTACGGGTATAGGGTGTTACAATTTCCCATCAAAATTGCATGCCCTTATTAATTCTAAAGCTCTAATTTCATTTATAACAATCCCAAGAGCTCAATTGAAGTAAAGGAAGTGGAAGGAATTAAGGAAGAAAAAGTGGCATCAAAATTCAAGTAAAATTGGATTTATTTAATTGATTTATTTAGTTTTATGGGTAGATTTGATAGTGAATAATATTATTATGTATTTAAATTGAATTATGGAGGAAGAATTTAGAAGAATTTGGCCATGCTAGGGAATCAATGAGAGGAGGTGAAATTAAGGACTAAAGGAAGGGAAAAAAAATAATTAAGTGTGGAGAGCAAGGATTTAAGGTTAGTGGACACAACACCTTTTATTTTCCATTTATTTTATGTTAATGTGTATGTCTTTGTGTGTCTGGATGAGATATGCATGTATAATTTGAAATAGGCTTAAAAGTATGTTAATTGAGGTTGAAAATATTGGTTAATATGTAAAAAAAATTGGAAAGAATAATTTTGGAAGGAAAATTTTAGTTGTGGCCGAATACTTGATTAGGGGATAATAGGAATTATTTTGATAATTTAATGGATATAATGCATGAAAATGAATATAGAACTAAAATTAAGTCTATAATAATTTATTGAGGATTTTTTTTTATTTATTTGGATATATTTTAGTTTAAACAAGTATTATATTTAGAGTGAACAATAAGGAATATATTCATTTTAAGTGAAATAATAGTATAGTTAAATAAGAAAAAAATAATTAATAACATGAGATTAAAATTTAAAGAAAAGAAATAAATTGAGAATTAAGAAATTGATGGTGGCCGAATTGAAAAAGGAAGGTAAAATGAGCAATTGAAAGATATATGGTTATATGAATGTGAAAATATAATAGTATATAAAGTATACAAGTGTATAAAGTTATATTAATAAGTAGAGCACAAGAATATAATAAAATGTATTATGGAAGTTCATAAAAGAATATAAGTATGGTAAATAAGAAAATGAGCCTAAAATGAGAAAATAAGGTTAAATAGGAGAAAATGAAGTATAAGGGACAAAAATTGTAAAGATTCAAAAGATACAAGGGTAAAAGTGGTAATCATATAAGAATTATGGTAAAGAGAGTAAGTATGAAGAAATTGGAGAATTAAATGGTAAATTAAATTAAAATTGTAATTGAGCACAAAAGTAAAGTTTAGGGATTTGAAGGATATTTTATATGTAGATCTAATGAGATAAGAATGGAAAATAATTAAGTGATGGTAAAATGATAATTGTAAAAAAACATGAAGGGTAAAATCGTTAATTGATGGAATTCAAAGGATTAAATTGTAAATTGACCTTATTAGTGTTATAAGAAGGATTAGAAATGTAATTTGGATAATAACATGGTGAATAATTGAATTAAAAGTTTTAAATAAGTTTAATAAGTAATAAAGATAATGAAGATGAAATTAGTGTTCATAGTAACAAATGAAGTGTTAATATTAATCTTAACAATATAGAGAAAGAGGTCAATAAATTAATGAAAGTTTGCATGAGAAGATGACAACAGTGGCATGCAAGTGAAGGTATACGTGGGTAAGTGAATAGGCAAATTTCCATGTTCTATATTGGTAATTGTAGGAAAGAATTAGTTAAGTAAATGTATGCGCAGGGGTCGAAGGTGGTCATGTTTTGGGCCATAATAAAAATCATAACATCAATAATAATAATAATAATAATAATAGTACTAAATAAAAACTTTAGATATGTCATGCAACCAAAATGTAAGTATTTATATTAGGCAAAGGATATATGATGGAAAATAAATAAATAAAGGAAAACAACGTACTTGTTTGTAGCGCGGTAATCACGTTGCGGAAGCGGTACAAGGATCTTCCTTTATTGGTCACCGGTCTGGCTTTTACCCACTCGGGATAATAGCGGCTAGATCACAATCTAGAAGTCCCTGAAAGATTAACACAAAATAATCGTGAGTGGGAACAAGCAGCCTTGCGGCGTATAAGTTTTCTCGTTACCAAATTATC
Organism: Excoecaria cochinchinensis; assembly: GCA_947683425.1. Lineage (NCBI taxonomy): Eukaryota > Viridiplantae > Streptophyta > Magnoliopsida > Malpighiales > Euphorbiaceae > Excoecaria > Excoecaria cochinchinensis. The sequence continues at coordinate 24,606,103 of CANTUQ010000092.1, read as the reverse complement.
AGGACCTCACCTCTATTTATAGAGGTCCTAAAGGCTAGAGTCTTAACCCATGTCTAACTCAGAATCCTTTCTGAGATAGGATTTGGTAATTTAATTTAGATTAAATAACTCAATTTAATCTGGATAGGAACTCAATCCTATATAGAGTCATGGGCGTATCATAACTCTATCATCTACCACTCGCACATGACGGAACACATTCCATATATATAATCTTCAGTTATACAGACTAATAGATTGTGTGACCAGCATACCTCGAGAGCACATTTGCTATACACCTGTTAGGGATATATAGCTTCTCGAAAGGGCGATCCTTTTATTTCACGTATGCCTAACCCTAGACCACCTTCTCACAATCACCGTTTTAACTCATGATCTCATAAAACGTTATTCGTGTTCACTATTATGTTTCAACTCATAGAAACAATAATAGACATGTCGGTGAACCACGAATTCTTATGAATGTGATCAAAAGGTTATCTTCCCCTCTTACTATATGCCATCTGTTAGTGTAAGCCCTAGCCCCAATACATTGTAATAAAACACTTTAGTTAATAAATGAGGCATTTGTTTTACCAATTGTATTCCTGTGCATATCAATTGATAGAACTATCCAAGAATGTTGTTTCAGTTTAAGTTATCATGTGTGAGGCACATGGTTGTAAGACCTTGAAACAAATGAGACTTCATTCTAAATATCCCTAGTCAGTCATTGTTATGGGAATAACAAATGAATTAAGACTAGTATGCTCTCTCTGATTAGTTGAGTTATGTCTTACGGATCATAAGGACAAAAGTGTCAATCAGAGATCATAGATACATGTTTATAACATGGTATTTGGATACGATCCACACATGAGAACACTACATGGTACAAGTCATAAGTGTTCCTCATATGCAAGTTTTGTATCGGAGTTCTTAGACCTAAAATCTCTATGAAACTCTTTTTGAATTACTGTGTACTTTGACATACACCTAACGTGCTCGTAACTGAGTGACAAGTATGGGTATGCTTGGGTATGCATTGATTCATGTTAGAGAGCATGAGAGAAGTAAAGGGATTACCCCTCTCTATAAGAGAGAAAAATATCATCGGCCACTTGATCAGTGAACTGAGAAGTGTATGGCCATACCGAGATGTAATAATGTGCAATCATTATTTATCTGAGAGTTCAGTGTCACTGGAATATCAAGAAAGGAATTAACTTACATATAAGGATGACTAGTTCCATGCCTTATATTAATTCTGATATTTATGGGTAAGGGACTATACAAAATTGCATTAGGTCACCAAATGCCATTTGCATTTTCATTTAATTTGGAATGCTATAATATCTTTCTAGAGAATATATATAGCCTTTGAATTAATTCATTAATTCAATTGCCAATATTAAATGGACCTATAGGATCACACACAAAGCATTGGGCTTAAAATATTTAAATAAGGCATTGAGCATTAATTTGGACTTTTAATAAAAGTCAAGCTAATGTATGTAATGGGTATTAAATTGCTATTGGACCTTGGTCCATGAGAGAGAGAATATTCGGCCCACATAGGATTAATTTCAATTGATTAATTAAATCAATTAAGTTAATTGAGTATTAAATCCTAGTGGCATTTAAGTCAAATTAAATCACCTAATAAATACCATGTCCTAGCCGAAATTCCAAGTATGATATACAATGGAATTTCAGCACATGATTAAGTGATTGTATATTTGATTAAATATATGTTAAGGTAATATTTCAAATTAATTTGAATTTTGAATTCAAAAGTGAATTTGAAATAAATTGTGTTACTTATCTTTAGGAAGGATTTTGAGTTTGAATCAGATTATCTAAAAGTAATTGAAATTCAAATCAAATACTTGCCAAAAAGAAAATATACAAAAATATAGAAAAGATAAAAGAGAAAAAACCTAAAGATTGGAGGCTAGGTTTTTGCGTGAAACACATCTTTTTCTCTCTAAGTTTTCTCTTGGCCGAAATACTCAAGGAGAAGGACCTTCCTTGCTTGCTTGTGTTATTAGGCATTAAAAGCACCTAAAGAAAGTACAAGATAAAATCTTGTAGCTTTAATCATTGCCATTACACAATACCTAAAGTTGAGAGCTAGAAATCTCGGTTTTAAGCTTTGCTTGAAAGTGTGTGTGTGAACATAGAGAGGAGTGGCGTAAAGGCTGTTCCTTGGCTTTGGTGATCAAGATCTAAGGTGGATTATATCATCCTGGTTGCTGATCATTATTAAATCCAAGTCTTAAGAGCATCTAAAGTTGTAAGTTTTAAAACCCTAAAAGTGCATGTTTCGATTCTTGTTATGGAATTGTTTGATGTGTATGATCGTTTTTGATATTTTTCCGCTGCGTTATCTACATACACATACCATGACGTATTCCATCAGTGGTATCAGAGCCTAAACATGCTTATTTTAGTGCTTTAGATGCATGAAATAATTAATTAAAAATCGTTACTTTTAATACATGCAATGCTGAAATTTTCTGTTTTGAGTTTTTTGCATTGTTTTGGTGTAAAACGATTTTAATTGATTAGATAGGTATTATAATTAATATGACATGTTAATATACTGTCCTAAGATGTTCTAGGAGCTGTTATTAGTCAGATTTAATTGGTAATACCTGATGGTATATGTTAATATTAAAACTAGGTGCTTTTTGGCATGTTAATTGTTAATTAAACAACTAGTTTTGAATATTAAATGTAAAAACACATTTAGATCAGATTGGTACAATATATTAAATCATTTTTATGACCTTATTTGAATTATTAATTGACTCATAAAATTGATTTAAGGGTTTGTGCATTTTTGTGGCATCGCATAAGCATTAAACAACTAGTTTTGTTGTTTGTTTGTTTTTATATGTATGCCGTGTATCATATATATGTTCTTCATGTTTTTTTTTATTTTTTTAATTCATGTCGGTACATATTATATGTATTTTTAATGTTTATGGGCAGTATGACATAATATTAAAAAATGGCAAAATTGGAAATTATACTAGAGTTGATTTATAGCACAAATCTAACTAGTTTGTGTTTTGGGCTTTTAAGAGAACTTATTCAATAAGAGGATTTAGTCCATTGGGCCTCGGCCCAGGCCCATCATAGGGTCATCTCTTAAAGGTTCAAGTACACAATTTCCATTAATGGGCTTGGCTAATTTAATTAAAATTGGACTTTGTTTGATCCATGAATGTTATGTATATTAATTTGCTTGTTTGGTGTGATAAATGGATATGCATGGTGCATTCATGGGTCCTGGGTTTTTGTAATTAATTATGGCCTGCGAGCCATTATGTATTATTGTAAAAGTTTCATTTATTTCTTAGAATAGAATTTACTTGAAGACTTTGTAAATCAAGATGAAGCCCATCGGAGTGGTGAAGCCCAACTCGAAGATTCTTGTGTAATAGTATAGAATCTTAGTTGTAGGTTTTATGGGCCCATGTTTGTCACGCTTTACTTTATGCAATTATTTATATATGCATGCTATGAATGGATGACAAAGCGTATGCCATGTAAGCCGTAATAAAATGAATCCCTAAAATAGTAAGTCACAAAGTTGCCTTCCTAATTCGAAACATGTCAAGGCATCGATCATCGGTAACGTAGACTAGGAGTCCTAGATGCGCCCGATTATCTTTGTGAGGCATGAGTTGTGAATGTAGGTTGGACTTAACATGGAAAGGGATGCCCGGACCTAGGCAACTAATAAATGGGTTTGTGCTATAACATCTTAAGATGTTAGCCTATTTGATCCAAGAGTCATGTACGAGTCATGATTGGAGTTATCCTACCTAAGTAACTTAACTTGTTAGGTGTACAAGCTCAGCTTGACTAATAAGGTTGTTGTGAAAAGTGGATCTTGGCCCACATTAAATCACTAACGCGAATTATTTAAAGGGATATTAATTCGGTTTGTGGGATTATTAATAAGACCTCATTTAATCTTGCTAAATTTTATTGTAGATTGAAAAATGGCATCTTCAAACAACAATTTCTCATTGCGATCGGTCCTTGAAAAGGACAAATTGAATGGCACCAATTTCATAGACTGGTCTCGAAACTTAAGGATAGTTCTTAAGCAAGAGAAAAAGTCGTATGTTTTGGATGCACCCTTGCCTCAAGAACCTGGTAGGAACGCCTCTGCGGTTCAAAGGGAAACTTTTGAGACCAAGAAGAGCGACTCCAATGATGTGACCTGTTTGATGCTAGCCACTATGGTGCCTGACTTGCAAAAGCAATTTATGGACCAAGAGGCTTATGCGATCATGGTGCACTTAAAGGAGATGTTCCAAGAGCAAGCTCGTCACGAGAGGTTTGTGACAACTAAGGCCTTAATTTCCTGTAAGATGGCTGCAGGTACTCCTGTTAGTACGCATGTACTCAAGATGAAAGGGTATCTTGATACTCTTGAGAAGCTTGAGGTACAAGTACCAAAGGAATTGGCTACTGACTTGATTTTAGGATCATTGGCTGATGATTATGATCCATTTGTAATGAATTATAACATGCATGCGATGAACAAGTCAGTTACTGAGCTTCATGGGATGCTTAAGAATGCTGAAGAAAACATTCGAAAGACCAATCCCGTACTGATGGTTCAAGGGGGCATCAAAAAGGGACCCGCTAAGGGAAAGGGAAAGGGAAAGGCAAAACCCAAGAATGACCTGACTCGGCTCAAGTCAAATGGGAGTGCACCTCAGGCCCAATCCAAGCCCAAGGCACAAAAGCTTAAGGAGAGCGAGAGCACTTGTTTCCACTGCAACAAAATAGGGCATTGGAGGAAGAACTGTGCTCTCTTCAAGGAAGAACAAAAAAAGAATGGAGCCAAGGCGTCCAGTTCAGGTATTTTTGTTGTTGAAATTAACCTTTCTATTTCTAACACTTGGGTACTAGATACCGGTTGTGGTTCTCACATTTGTTCAAATGTGCAGGGGCTAAGAAATAGGAGGTTACTTGGGAAGAATGAAGTGGACCTCCGTGTGGGGAATGGAGCACGAGTTGCTGCCATGGAGATAGGCGACTATCAACTCATTTTACCTTCCGGACTTTGTTTAATTTTGAAAAATTGTTATTATGTGCCTGCTATGAGCAGAAACATTATTTCAGTTTCATTATTGGATTTGGATGAATTTGATTTTGTTATTAAAAATGGCAATGCTCATATTCGTCGCCAAGGCATTTCATATGGCAATGCCATGTTGCAAAATGGCCTTTATATCCTTGATCTATCAAACAAAGAGTCCATATACAACATTAATACAAAGAGGGTTAAATCAAATGAGTTAAACCCTACTTACTTCTGGCATTGTCGTTTAGGACATGCAAACGAAAAACGCATTTCAAGACTCCACAAAACTGGAGTGCTTGGGTCATTTGACTTAGAATCTTATGATACATGCGAGCAATGTTTGCATGGAAAAATGACAAAGAGTCCTTTTAACAAGAAAGGTGAGAGGACTAATGGCTTATTGGAGCTAATACATACCGATGTATGTGGACCATTAAGTACACAAGCCAGAGGTGGTTTTAGCTACTTCGTGACATTCACAGATGACTTCAGTAGATATGGCTATGTCTATCTAATGAAGCATAAATCTGAAACTTTTGAGAAATTCAAAGTGTTTAAAAACGAAGTAGAAAACCAACTTGGCAAAAGTATAAAAGCCATTTGGTCAGATCGAGGTGGCGAATATTTAAGCCAAGAGTTTGACTGTCATCTAAAGGAGTGTGGTATTATTTCACAGCTCACTCCTCCTGGAACACCACAATGGAATGGTGTGTCCGAAAGGAGAAATCGAACTCTATTGGACATGGTTCGATCTATGATGAGTCAAGCAAATCTTCCTGTCTCTTTTTGGGGCTATGCATTAGAAACTGTTGCGTTTCTACTAAACCGTATTCCAACTAAAGCAGTTGAAAAGACACCATACAAGGTATGGACTGGGAAAGAACCCAATATGTCATTTCTCAGGATTTGGGGCTGTGAAGCACATGTTAAGAAATTAACATCTGACAAACTAGAGTCCAAATCCACTGTCTGCTTATTTGTGGGTTATCCCAAAGAAACAAAGGGATACTACTTTTACTCACAAACCGAGAACAAAGTATTTGTTGCTCGCAAGGCTGTTTTCTTGGAAAAGGAGTTCCTTTTCAAGAAAGACAGTGGGAGTAAAGTAGAACTTGGAGAAATTCAAACACCACAAACTCCTATACAGGATGAGTTGGAAATGGGATCAAGTTCACAACCAATTGTGGAACAAGAACCCATTGCACAAGTACCTAGAAGGTCCGGTAGGGTACGTCAGGGGATTGAGAGATATGGTTTTCTAATCACCGATAGTGACACTATTGAGTTAGTAGATCGTGAGGATCCTACTACCTACCGAGAAGCTATTGAAAGCCCAGACTCGAAAAATTGGCTTGAAGCCATGAAATCCGAGATGCAATCAATGTACGATAACCAGGTTTGGACCTTGGTTGATCCACCAGAAGGTGCTAAAGTAATTGAATGCAAGTGGCTATTTAAACTCAAAGCTGATAAGACCTATAAAGGTAGACTAGTAGCGAAAGGTTTTCGACAAACACATGGTGTAGACTATGATGACACCTTTTCGCCTGTAGTCATGCTCAAATCCATTAGGATCTTGCTTGCCATAGCTGCATATCATGATTATGAGATATGGCAAATGGATGTCAAAACTGCTTTCCTTAATGGAAATTTACTTGAGGATGTGTATATGACACAACCTGAAGGTTTTGTCAATCCCAAGCATCCTAAGAAGGTTTGCAAGCTTCAGAAATCCATTTATGGATTAAAGCAAGCATCCCGAAGTTGGAATCTTCATTTTGATGAGGTAGTCAAAGAATTTGACTTCGTCAAGAACGAAGATGAGCCTTGTGTATACAAGAAGGTTAGTGGGAGCATAGTAGTATTTCTGGTCCTGTATGTGGACGACATCCTTCTCATTGGGAATGACATTCCAACATTGCAAAAGGTTAAGCAATGGTTGGGGAAATGTTTCTCAATGAAAGACTTAGGTGAAGCTGAGACAATACTTGGTATTCGGATCTACAGAGATAGATCGAATCGGCTATTGGGACTAAGTCAAGAAAAGTACATAGACAAGGTACTAAAGCGTTTTAGTATGGGAGACTCAAAGAAAGGGTATATACCTTTGGCTTTGGGAGTTCCTTTAACTAAAGAACAGTGCCCTAAAACCAAAGAGGAAAGGGACAACATGAGTAGAATCCCATATGCATCTGCTATTGGATCTATCATGTACGCTATGTTATGTACTAGGTTGGATGTTGCTCATGCACTGAGTATAACCAGTAGATTTCAGCAAGACCCTGGTGAAAAGCACTGGTCTGCTGTAAAAGGGATTCTAAAGTACCTACGAAGGACTAAGGATCACTTCTTGGTGTATGGTGGTCAGGAAGAGCTCGTCATACAAGGCTATGCCGATGCTGCTTTTCAAACCAGCACTCAGGACTCAAGATCGCAATCTGGATTCGTTTTTGTTTTAAACGGTGCTGCTGTCAGCTGGAGAAGCTCAAAGCAAGAGACCGTTGCCGACTCAACTACAGAATCTGAGTATATTGCAGCAAGTGAGGCTGCAAAAGAGGCTGTTTGGATTAGAAATTTCATTTCTGGATTAGGAGTGGTCCCAAGCATCCTAGATCCATTAGAAATTTTTTGTGACAACAACGGGGCCATTGCACAGGCCAAAGAGCCCCGGTCACACCAGAAATCCAAACACATACTCAGGAGGTACCACCTGATCAGAGAAATCATTGATCGTGGGGACGTCAAGGTCAGCAAGATAGCAAGTGAAGACAATGTAGCAGATCCTTTGACGAAACAGTTGCGTCCAAATCTGCACGAAGCTCATTTGAGAGCATTCGGTCTAAGGGCTATGCCCAATTGGGACTAGTGCTAGTGGGAGATTGTTAGTGTAAGCCCTAGCCCCAATACATTGTAATAAAACACTTTAGTTAATAAATGAGGCATTTGTTTTACCAATTGTATTCCTGTGCATATCAATTGATAGAACTATCCAAGAATGTTGTTTCAGTTTAAGTTATCATGTGTGAGGCACATGGTTGTAAGACCTTGAAACAAATGAGACTTCATTCTAAATATCCCTAGTCAGTCATTGTTATGGGAATAACAAATGAATTAAGACTAGTATGCTCTCTCTGATTAGTTGAGTTCTGTCTTACGGATCATAAGGACAAAAGTGTCAATCAGAGATCATAGATACATGTTTATAACATGGTATTTGGATACGATCCACACATGAGAACACTACATGGTACAAGTCATAAGTGTTCCTCATATGCAAGTTTTGTATCGGAGTTCTTAGACCTAAAATCTCTATGAAACTCTTTATGAATTACTGTGTACTTTGACATACACCTAACGTGCTCGTAACTGAGTGACAAGTATGGGTATGCTTGGGTATGCATTGATTCATGTTAGAGAGCATGAGAGAAGTAAAGGGATTACCCCTCTCTATAAGAGAGAAAAATATCATCGGCCACTTGATCAGTGAACTGAGAAGTGTATGGCCATACCGAGATGTAATAATGTGCAATCATTATTTATCTGAGAGTTCAGTGTCACTGGAATATCAAGAAAGGAATTAACTTACATATAAGGATGACTAGTTCCATGCCTTATATTAATTCTGATATTTATGGGTAAGGGACTATACAAAATTGCATTAGGTCACCAAATGCCATTTGCATTTTCATTTAATTTGGAATGCTATAATATCTTTCTAGAGAATATATATAGCCTTTGAATTAATTCATTAATTCAATTGCCAATATTAAATGGACCTATAGGATCACACACAAAGCATTGGGCTTAAAATATTTAAATAAGGCATTGAGCATTAATTTGGACTTTTAATAAAAGTCAAGCTAATGTATGTAATGGGTATTAAATTGCTATTGGACCTTGGTCCATGAGAGAGAGAATATTCGGCCCACATAGGATTAATTTCAATTGATTAATTAAATCAATTAAGTTAATTGAGTATTAAATCCTAGTGGCATTTAAGTCAAATTAAATCACCTAATAATTACCATGTCCTAGCCGAAATTCCAAGTATGATATACAATGGAATTTCAGCACATGATTAAGTGATTGTATATTTGATTAAATATATGTTAAGGTAATATTTCAAATTAATTTGAATTTTGAATTCAAAAGTGAATTTGAAATAAATTGTGTTACTTATCTTTAGGAAGGATTTTGAGTTTGAATCAGATTATCTAAAAGTAATTGAAATTCAAATCAAATACTTGCCAAAAAGAAAATATACAAAAATATAGAAAAGATAAAAGAGAAAAAACCTAAAGATTGGAGGCTAGGTTTTTGCGTGAAACACATCTTTTTCTCTCTAAGTTTTCTCTTGGCCGAAATACTCAAGGAGAAGGACCTTCCTTGCTTGCTTGTGTTATTAGGCATTAAAAGCACCTAAAGAAAGTATAAGATAAAATCTTGTAGCTTTAATCAATGCCATTACACAATACCTAAAGTTGAGAGCTAGAAATCTCGGTTTTAAGCTTTGCTTGAAAGTGTGTGTGTGAACATAGAGAGGAGTGGCGTAAAGGCTGTTCCTTGGCTTTGGTGATCAAGATCTAAGGTGGATTATATCATCCTGGTTGCTGATCATTATTAAATCCAAGTCTTAAGAGCATCTAAAGTTGTAAGTTTTAAAACCCTAAAAGTGCATGTTTCGATTCTTGTTATGGAATTGTTTGATGTGTATGATCGTTTTTGATATTTTTCCGCTGCGTTATCTACATACACATACCATGACGTATTCCATCACCATCCATCATGATTCAACTCGCTTTTCTAGTTAGATCCGCCAGGCCTAAATTTTTCCCAGACCTCTTGGAGACTAACCAAGCTAGCCACATCAAACCATACTTCAGGGATAAGTTAAGGGTTCTAAGGGTCGATATATTAACAGGGTCTCACAATAGGGAAAGTTGAAATCAATTGTATTAAATTCCCATCCCTTTGGTCACTTAAGCACACACGGTATAAAACATGTGTTATGGTGTTCTTTCCTTCCCTTAAAGGAGCGCATGTCTCACATTTTAAACAATGTGCATATAAAACACCATACAGAAGCGTAAGGTTGCGATGCACCATAGCACCCAACTTTAGTTCGCTTACTTAAGAACTACTTCTGGCTTTTAAGACAGAACATGGTAGTTACACATAACTAACCATCGGATCCCTTACAATCCTTATTTTGGATCTCAATCCAAAGCATACAACCTTATGTATGACTTTATCTTGCACCTTAACAAGACATATCTTGTAATTTCTGCAAGACGGCACTTTCATTTTGAACAGGCTCTCGAGCATACTCATTTGTTCAAAATTCGCCTCATCTTAGTCTTTGCCAACTCGTTGACAAAACCAAGGTAAACACCCTTGTGAGTGGGCTACTTCTCTGTCTGACACGCTCAAACTCAAACAATTAACAGTAAATGTTCACATGTTAAACATTCACACTCATGTATTGCCAACAATGAACTTTATTATTATTCATAAATAATAATGTTAAGGGATTACACAAATAAAGTCAGTACACATCAAATTCTACGCAAACCCTGAATTCTAATGTGTCTCTCAAACACATCTCTAGTTACAGGTTTAGTTAACGGATCTGCTATCATATCATGCGTAGATATGTACTGTAAGTTCACATCTCCCCGTGCAACTACATCTCTAATATAATGATACTTAATGTCGATATGCTTAGTCCTACTATGAAATTTCGGATCTTTTGTGTAAGCTATCGATGATTGACTGTCGCTAAAGACTGTCACTTGTCCCTCCGAGGTAGTTACTCTTAAATGGTCCATCAACCGTTTTAGCCAAACTGCCTCTTGTACCGCAGCTGCGGAAGCTACGAATTCATCTTCCATCGTTGATAAGGCTACACAGGTTTGTTTCTTGCTACTCCATGAGATGGCACCCTTGCCAAGCAAGAATATGAAACCTGAAATGGATTTCCTCTCGTCCACATCTCCAGCCCAATCAGCATCAGTGTATCCTCTCAATTGCAGATCCTTGCCTTCATAACAGAGAGAATAATCTGCTGTACATTTGAGGTATCTAAGTATCCTCTTTACTGCTTTCCAATGTGCTTCGCCTGGGTTAGATTGATATCTACTCGCCATGCCCACTGCATAGCAAATGTCCGGTCTCGTACACAACATAGCATACATGAGACTACCCACGGCACTGGCATAAGGAACATCTCTCATACGCTCCACTTCATCTGGCGTTTTAGGACACATCTCTTTGCTAAGAAACTGATTCTTGGCAATGGGGCAGGATATGGGTTTGCAGTTTTGCATATTGAATCGTTCAAGGACTTTGTTGATATATGTCTCTTGGGAAAGGGACAACAACCTTCTTGAAATCTTAACTCCAAGAATATAATCTGCATTACCCATATCCTTCATTTCAAAGTTGGACGATAACCAATCTTTGATTTGATTTACGTACGCTTTGTCATTTCCATCTATTAGTATGTCGTCTACATACAATGTCAAAATGACAAAGTTATTTTTAGAGCTTTTATTATACACGCAATGGTCTTCATCAATCATGTTGAACCCATTCGACATGATTGTATCATGAAATCTCAAATACCATTGTCGCGAAGACTGTTTCAGGCCATAGATTGATCTTTTCAATCAGCAAACCTTATGTTCGCTGCCTTTTTCGATGAAACCTACAGGTTGTTCCATGTAGATTTCTTCATTTAGTTCTCCATTGAGAAAAGCAGTCTTTACATCCATTTGATGTAGCTCAAGGTCTAAACTCGCCACTATGGCAAGAATTAACCTTATAGACGTAAATCTCACAACAGGGGAGAAAGTCTCCTCATAGTCAATCCCTTCCTGCTGTGTAAACCCCTTAGCAACTAGCCGAGCTTTGTATCTTTCGATACTTCCATCAGCTTTTCGCTTGACCTTGAGAATCCATTTGTTCCCAATCGGTTTGCGTCCTTCCGGTAGATCAACCAGTTCCCAAACATGGTTTGACCTCATCGATGCTATTTCTTCTTCCATTGCATTGATCCATTTTTCTTTAGCTGGGCATGAGAAGGCCTCTTTTATGTTTTTAGGCTCTTCATCATCTTGTGGGGTAATCAAAAGGGCTTCGTTCAAGCCTTCGATCTCAAATCGTCGGCGAGGAACACTTATCCTTTTAGATTTACGCAGTTCCGAATCTTGATAAACATGTCTCATATATTCATCGTAATTCGGAATACTCCCACTGGGACCATGTTCCATACTCCCACTGGAGTCAGGAATGCTCCCACTCAAATCAGGGTCTCGAACATCCGGATCATGTAGAGGAGGAAGATCTTGACCTTCTTCCTCTAATTCCCTCCCACTCGGATGGAGCGATCCTGATGGTTCATTTTCCTGAGTTTCATAGAAAGTGAAATCTTGATTCACTTCGCCCAACTTTGGAAACTCATTTTCCAAGAATATGACATCTCTTGATTCAAATCCAGTCACAGAACCATTCTCTTGCTCACCCATGAATACGTATCCTTTTGATACTTCAGAATATCTCACAAAGATACTCTTTTTACCTCTTGGTCCCAATTTACCAAATTTACTTGAGGTATCATGGACGTAAGCAGCACAACCCCAAGGTCATAGATGGCTTAGGTCAGGTTGTCGACCAGTCCACAACTCGTAAGGTGTGGATGCGACTGATTTTGAGGGCACTCGGTTTAGAACATATGTGGCAGTAAGTAAAGCATCTCCCCAATAGGAGATGGGCAAATTTGCTTCTGCCATCATAGATCTAACAATATCAAGGAGAGTCCTATTTCTCCTTTCCGCAACTCCGTTTTGTTGTGGAGTTCTGGGAATGGACAACTGATGTTCAATCCCTTTTTCATCACATAAAGCTTTAAATTCATCTGAAAGATATTCCCGACCTCGGTCAGTTCTTAAAGCTTTTATCTTTTTATCTAATTGATTCTCAACTAAGTTCATAAAAGTTTTGAAGCAACTCAATGCTTCTGACTTGTGAGAAATCAAATAGACATGACCATACCTTGTATAGTCATCTATAAATGTGATGAAGTAGTAGGCCCCATGCCTTGCCCTCACATTCATTGGACCACAAACGTCAGAATGAATTAATTGCAATGGAAAATCAGCTCTAGTTCCTTTTCCGAACGGTTTTCTCACTAGTTTCCCTTTTAGACAATGCTCACAAGTAGGTAATTCAACCTCATTCAAATCACCTAATAAACCAACTTTGGCTAACCGACTCATTCGATTTTGCCCAATATGGTTTAATCTAGCATGCCACAATTTCACATGATTCTCATTATTATGTGAAGTAGAAGAGATTAAAGAAAAACTATTATTATTCATAAAGTTAGGATCGATATCCAAAACAATGAAATTGTTCGAAATAAAACCAGAACCATAATAGACATCATTCAAACATAAGTTCACACTGTCATCTTTAAAGTGTAAATCAAAACCAAGTTTTAATAACACTAGAACAGAAACTAAATTCCTACGAATATCTGGAGCATAAAGTACATCATGTAGGAGTAAGGTTCGGCCTTTACGTAAGACTAATCTACACGCGCCAATCCCTCGAACCGGCACTCTTGCGTTGTTTCCCACATACACATATTTTGCTCCATATGGTATTCGTCGGAACTCTACAAAGGCATCTCGATCCTTTGCTACATGGTCCGTTGCTCCTGAATCAACCACCCACAAAGGATGAAATTCAGTTAGAAATACAGAACTAGATACACAAATTTCACTCACTCTTGAGTTAGAATAGTGTACCTGATTGGGCACAGTGCAGTCTCTTGCATAGTGTCCCTTCTGCTGGCATTTAAAACATTTCACTTTTGAAATGTTTATCTTTTTCTTGCCTTTGGACCTTTTAGAATTCTGCTCCTTTTTCTGCCTTTTGTTTCTCTTGGCAGGTTCCTTATCCCGACCCTTAAATCTCTTTCTTTTGTTCTGGTTGGAACTCATTCCACCAGAACGGGACTGTGCCACATGCACTTCAGCATTGACCTTAATCGATGCCAATCTGTCCTCTTCAAGCTCCAAGTGACGTGCGACATCCTCAAATGTCTTCACACTGTCCATATGAGTTAGTTGCATTTTCATATGCTCCCAACTCTTGGGTAAGGAACGGATGACAGCTTACACCTGCTGCTCGTCGGTCAACTTATGACCATATTCACTAAGCTCGCTCATCATATTTTCCATCTCCCTGAGATGTTTTCGCATTGTATGATCAGCTTTCTTCTGATAAGTATCAAACTTGATCGTCAAAGATCGGAGCTTAGTTAGAGTCACTCCTCAAAACTTCTCCCGCAAAGCGATCCACAGATCCATTGCGTTCTGATACTTGCAAAATTGCTTAGTTATATCATCCTCCATAGCACTCAGGAGAATGATACGAGCAGTGGAATTCTTTTTCTTCCATGCCAGATATACATCTCGGTCCCGCCTATGCTGGGCCGTGTTGCCATCCTCGGGTTCAGCCATAACCGAACTCAAGGTTTCAAGAGCCTCTTGCTCCTCTAGCACATACTGGATCTTCATGCTCCAGATTTCATAATTGTCGCCATTTAATTTCAAGTCTTTGTTTAATTCAGCGATAATAGATTTGGAAGCAGATGCCATTTGTATCCTCTAATTCAAATGGAACAAAGTTGCACGTTATTAGTGGGAGATTAGGCAATACATGAAATTTACTATACACCTGAAATAATAACCTAATAAAGTTTTCTATTAGACTTAAATTCGAAAAGTATACTTAGAGTACCAATTACCTTCTAAATTCTAATGTCCAACTTTATAGGTTAAGATTTCATGCATAGTAAATCAGAATTATTGGATTATTAAGTTCTTAAACTTATGAGGGATATCTTATTGGTTTTATTTTATTAAGTCTCTACTTAATAAACATGCAAACATTTTACTTATAAAATATTGCAGGGCAATTAACATTTTAAAATAAACATATTTATTAAAAAAAATTAAAAGCCATAAAGAATAAACTCATTCATTCAACCAATAAATAAATCCAATCATTCTCAAATAAGACACACATGTCAAAAAAAAAAAATAATAATAATAATAGGAAACATAAATCCTATAAAAACCAAACGCTAACTATAATTGACACTCATGTCAACTAATCTAGAAAACTAGATCTCCTCAAGACCTTTACTGACACTGGGACTGATTCTTTGACCAACTTCATCAATTCATAAGGGAACTCATAAGTTCGCTGATGAAGCCATGGACGATACACTTCACGTCCGCTTCTCAATTTCATCACAGATGGAATGTTGCTCCTCAACACTCCTCTTTTGGCAACTCTAGCCAAAAAATTGATGATAGATTTCTTATAAACTCTATCTCCTATGTACCAAGTAGTTTCCAAAAGCTCTCTTAGGACTGGATGATATGCAAAAGAATTAACTAACGCTTTGATTTTATCTCTGTCATCCCTTCCTAAGCTTAAGCCTCCAATCCAAATGCACTCCTGCATTTGATCAAGCATAGTCAATATATGACGCACTATAGCATCAATATCATCAGCTCGAATGTTCCTCCGCATTCTCATTTTGCTTAGTGAACGCACTCTTGCATTTCTTAAAGCAATCCCATGCAGGGTTTTAGGAATCATAGGTGTCCTTATCATCATTTCTGAAACACATTACAGAAATTTTAAATGGTTAATACACTCATGTATAAACTCATATGATTGAAACACATTCCAATCAACAAATAAGGACAAAAAATCATATAAAAAATTTTTTCAAAATATTTTAAAATAGAAAACTCATTTTCTATAATTATTTTATAATATTTATTTCAAAAAATAAACAAAAATATTTTATGGTCATCGAAAAATTTTTAAAAATAGACCAATAAATCAGAAATATTTTGAAAAATATTTTCGCAAAAAAATTGAGCTGATTTGGAGGCCGGAGAAGCTCCCACGCGCCGACGAGAGGGAGGGGGACGCGCTCACGTGCCCCCACACGCCACACGCGCGTCTTCAACTGGTCGGACACGTGTCAACACCACAGTGTGACACGTGTTCAACCATTACTGGTCCACGTGTTGCCCACGTGGCAACATGTGGACACATGGCATGACACGTGGCGGACTCTGATTTGTATACGTGGGTCCCCCTGACACGTCATCATGACATGTGGCAAGCCCCAGCTCTGCCACGTGTCGACCCCTTATTGGTCCACCTGGCGCCACGTGGCACCGGGTGGACACGTCGGAGCCACGTGGCAGGACCTCAGTCTGCCACGTGGCTCTAACCTATTGGGCCACGTGTCGATGACGCGCCACGTCATCGACACGTGTTTGCGTGCGTGTGGGCCACTGCCCACGCGCACGCGCCACCTTCCCGGCCTCTTTTGGACTCCGGATTTCGGCCGGCCTGGGGTTTTCGGGGTCTGTGAATACAGTGGAATGGTCAAAAATAAAAATCCCAATTTCTATACCAGTGTTTCGAATATTAAATTTTATCCCTCGGGTTTCGGTGTACACATACACGGAATTGAGCCAAAATATACACACATATATATTTTTCACACAAAAAACAAATTTTTGTTGCGTTTCATGCTTCCTAAATCTATAAATTTTACTCATAAAATTTTAGATTGATTTTAAAGCCACATGCCAGGATGCAATAAAACGATGGCTCTGATACCAATGATGGAAAATAAATAAATAAAGGAAAATAACGTACTTGTTTGTAGCGCGGTAATCACGTTGCGGAAGCGGTACAAGGATCTTCCTTTATTGGTCACCGGTCTGGCTTTTACCCACTCGGGATAATAGCGGCTAGATCACAATCTAGAAGTCCCTGAAAGATTAACACAAAATAATCGTGAGTGGGAACGAGCAGCCTTGCGGCGTATAAGTTTTCTCGTTACCAAATTATGAGGACCTCACCTCTATTTATAGAGGTCCTAAAGGCTAGAGTCTTAACCCCAGTCTAACTCAGAATCCTTTCTGAGATAGGATTTGGTAATTTAATTTAGATTAAATAACTCAATTTAATCTGGATAGGAACTCAATCCTATATAGAGTCATGGGCGTATCATAACTCTATCAATATAATTAAAGAATAATATAAGTTAATGTATTTATTAACTAAATGCTAATAAAATTTATGTATAGAATCAAAAAAAATAATAATAGAAATAATAAATATAAAAATAACGTGAGTGTTAGAATGTAAATTAAGTTAAAATGAAAATTAAATTAGGTGATTTACTGGAGTTAGTGTATGCATAATTTATTAATAACTACAATGATAACATTTGCAAATAAACTTGTTAAGTTAATAAATATGTACCCAGTGTTAGAACTTGGACATACATCTGGACCATGATAGAAATTAAAAGAATTAAAGGCATATATTAATGAAATGAAAATAATGATAAGGATGATATTAATTATAAAATTAAGAATAATAATTGATGATAGTTCAAAATTTTTGGGCTCACAATTAGGAGAGGTCACTTGAAAACACAGAACTCTGACGAATTTTCCGATAAAGAATACTCCAACGATCAAGTTAGGAAGATTGACGAAGGTAAGTGTATTGTAATTGGAAAAGAATTAAGAAAAAAAACATACCTGAATTCCTCCTTTTATAGAGTTAGGAATCAGTATTGGAATAGGAGTCCACTTCTGCGTAGAATAAGTACTCCCAATTGGACAGGACTTGGAAGTCCTAACTGGGATAGAACTCAAAGACCCTGATTAGATAAGGATATTTTCCGATCAAATAAGGTTGATTCCCGATTAGATAAGATTGAACACGAAAAACCCACATTGTAATGGAATGAAAGTTTTTTAAAGATTCTGACAATCCTGATAACCCACAGAGACAAGCTCTTTCTAAGCTATTAGGATAGATCGAACTGTTATTAAAAGCTTATTCAGATCAGCTCGGCCATCCGAACTCATGACTAAGGAGCAACCGAAATCATAGGAGAGGTGTTCGGTTATCATAAGTGCCCCCCTAAGTACATGACATTCATGTCATTTAGTAACCCAAAAATTTTAAAAAGTAACTACCAAGTGCGTGACGAGTTAAAAGAGGAGAGTACAATGCCTCGTTTCTCGTGAAGTGACGGCTAGGGCAGTTAATGCCATAATTGCAGTGTTTCAGTTTTTACGCTCCACTTAATGACCACTAACACCGCCACTCAACGCTCGCCACCTGTCCCACAATTACTAGTTCATTTCGTCTATATATTTCATTTCATTTTCAGAATTCTGCTTCGCTTTCACGCTTTTACTCCTTCACTTCACTGTTCATCTTCGCAGCCTTACCTTTCTCTGTTTTCTCATTCCAGATTTATACATCCCCAAATCTACTCCTCTTCTCGCAAGCTCTCATCCTTAAGTGTTCGTCGACTAGCTATTTTCATATTTACCTCAAAGCTTTTTCTGAAATTCTAGGTTTGCACTATTTCTTTCTTCTTTTTACTTTCATTATGAGTTCCTCTGAGAGTTTAGATGAAAGGATGAGGGTAAAGGAAGGGCTTGCTGCTAACAGTCCCCCTAAGTCCCCTGACACCAGTCAACCAAGGCAAAAGGGAAGAAAAGAACCAAGAAGACTTCCTAGGGTGGGGAGCATAAGTTCTATCTTTAAGGCTAGAGATATGAACGCGCTGAGAGAGAGCTTAGGTATACCCTATGCGTATATGATTCGTGCTGCTGGCGCTTCCTTGAGGGCCAATGCCAAATTTCAAGGGAAGAAGACAATAATCGTTTATGAGGAGGACTTTGAAGCCGGAGTAAGTCTTCCACTGATAGCCTTTGAGCTTGAGTTTCTGGATTTTTACAGCTTGACTATCGGACAGTTACATCCCAACACCTAGTAAACTCTCTCAACGCTATAAATCTGGGCAGCTGAACATGACATAGATCTCACCATCCGCACTTTTTAAGCTACACATGTGGTTGGACTCCGGGCTAATAGTAAGGACCATAACTATATTCAAGCCCAAGCTGGGTACAGAGTTTTTGCTGGGAATTTGTGTCCCTAAAGAACTGGAAGAATAGGTTCTTTATGATAGAAAGCGAGTCAGACTTTCCCTTCAAGACTCATTGCGATCAGTTCGTCAATCGAAACGACAACCCTTCATATCTCAGTGATGCCAAGAAAAATACACTAGCTCAGTGGAGGGAGCTGGCCTAAGAGAAAACTAACATAAATTCGCAGCTTCAATGCAGAATACCTCCACCACCACCAAAATCGAACTCCAAGAAAAAGAGTAAACCTCTTAGTTTTTGGTTCTTGCATTATAATTTGTTTCTTATTGTTTGCTTTGTTGCAGCTATAAAGAGGAGCTCTCGACCTAGCCTAGTTGAACTCATCAAGGCGAAGAGGCAAAAAGTTGGAGGAAGCCAGTCTGCCACTACAACAGACAAAACCAATCTAGCTCCTCCAAATTTGAGGTCGTCCATCATTTCCCCGGGCTCAAACGCTCCAGTTTAGAGCCCGATGTCAACCTCAGCGGCTCCCTCACTAGTGCCTATAGTGGTGCTTGACAGCTCTCCGCAATCGGCACATGCCCGAGCTACTACTTCTAAGCACCCCTTCTAGAACAGGGAACAAATGCATACTTCTGACCCAAGGTCATGGGAGGAGGAACTAAAGACTCTTGCCGAGGACATTTGTAAGTTCTATCAACGACAGAGGAAGTCCTGGTCAAAGGAGAACCTAGACTTCACCACCTTTATTCATCAAATCGCATGCGTTCCCTTGGAAGCCACATCTCTGCTCCAATTGAGTGCCAAGCAACTGAGCTATGCTATAAAGAAGCATGAAATGGAGGTAACTTCTATTAGCTCAGAACTTCTAATGTGTTCGGTAAAGTTGACATGTACAAGACATAACGATAACTTTTTATTTTCAGGGGTGCATGCTGGGAGAAGCTACTATCGGCAAGATGAATAAACTTATCCTCGCCTGGAAAAGGGAGGAAAAAGAGGCAACCCGGCTTTGACACCAACTTGGTGAAGCTAGGTCAAAAGTAGAGGCAGCGGAGAAGCGAGCTTTGGAGACTAAAAAGAAAATGCTAGCCTTGAAAGAAGATGTAGCCTAGGCTAGGGAAAGAGATGCTACAGCCGAAGCCAGTCTAAACCAAGAGAGGGAGAAGAGTCGGGCTACTGAATCCAGCTTGGAGCAAGCGCTACGTGGGCATAAAGCAGCAAATAAAGAAAAAGCCGAGCTGGAACAAAGGTGTTTCGAGCATGAGGACTAGGTGGCAGGCCTAGCAGCTAACAAATGTGTTGCATTCGGCGCTAAACTCATCCAAGCAGTAAAGGACCGACATCCGA
Organism: Excoecaria cochinchinensis; assembly: GCA_947683425.1. Taxonomy (NCBI): domain Eukaryota; kingdom Viridiplantae; phylum Streptophyta; class Magnoliopsida; order Malpighiales; family Euphorbiaceae; genus Excoecaria; species Excoecaria cochinchinensis. The sequence goes on along the minus strand of CANTUQ010000092.1, from coordinate 24,585,637 downwards.
ACACGGACTGGTCCTAGTTGGATGAAGTTTATCTGGACGAATAAATACCACTAAGACTTGCTGTAAACACCGGGTCCCGAGGCGGTCCAAGATCAGGATTACCCGATGATGAAAATAATACTTGCCACAAGTAAAGGTGTCAAAAATGATGTCATCCTTGTCGAAAATCTCCTTTGTTCCTCTAAAAAAAATATTTTTTTATCTCTTTTCACTCTTTATTTTTTATTTTATTTTATTTTATTTTTATTTTTTATTATTTTTCTTTTTTATTTTTTCTTTTTTTCGCGAGCCGCGCTCGCTTGAGGGCGGCGTGCACGTGCCTGCATGAGGCGCGTCTTGCCTGCGCGAGGCGCGCGCAGTGCGACACGCTCCCTCTTGGGGCGCACCTCGCCTGCCTCCACACACGGCCATTTTTGGCCGCGATCATTTTCTTCTCTGCGTTTTCTGATTTTTTTTCAGTCTGATTTTTTTCCGTTTCTTTCACATTTTTGTGCAATTTTGATAAACTAAAAATAAAAGCACCTTTTGTCCATTCCCATTTTTGGGTAAGACAGAAAATTGAAATGGGGGCTTGGTCTTTATTTTCAAGGAGAGCTGCAATTTTCTCACAAAGCAAAAACAGAGAGTTTTCTCTCAAGAACAAGAGCAGCCATAGTTTTTCCGAAAAAAAAATCTTAAAAATTCAAGGTTTTCAAATCCTTTCTTCTTTTTTCTTCAAAAACACATTTCATTCTCGGATTGATTTTGAGCAAGGAAAATTAATCTCCTTTGTTCAATCATGCTCCAAAAATATTTTCTCAAGTTATTTTTTGTTTTCATCACCACAAATTTCGACAAGGAGGACGGAATAAAACACCATTTTTTCGATTCATAAATTCTGAGGGTAAACCATTTTGGACCCGTTTATTTCTCGTAATATCATTCACTGTTGTTAATATCATTATTTTCTGTTATTGTTGTCATATTCATGATTTATTTCCAGCATTTTTAATATTTTGATACTGTTTGGCATCTTTAGTTTAGGTTTTTTGGTTTAATCTCTTTGTGGGTGTTTTATTTGACTTTTGTAGCATTATTTTCATCTATTGTTGCCGTAGCCTCCATCTTTCTTTTCATCCTTATTATTATTATTATTATTATTATTATTATTATTATTATTATTATTATTATTACTATCATCACATTATCTATTTATCATTACCTCATGTTTATTTGCCTTATTTTTATTTTTATTATTATTATTATTATTATTATTATTATTATTATTATTATTATTATTATTATTATTATTATTATTATGCTACTGTTCATGTTGACATCATGATCATCATCATCATCATCATCATCATCATCATTATTATTATTATTATTATTATTATTATTATTATTATTATTATTATTATTATTATTACGTTGCAATATTGTTATTAACATTATTATTAGTATCATTATTTTTGTTATGACATGGTTACTGTTACTGTTACTATTATTCTCATTATTATTGTATTTATTATTATTATCGTTATTGTTACTATCATATTTATTACTATTATCATTTTGTTGTGTTGCGTTATTATTGTTGTTATTATCATTATTTATTATTATTGTGCCCAACATTTATTTCGTCTTTATTTGATTAATCTTTAGAACTATCACTAATATTTTTTATGTTATTTTTCTGTCTGATATTTACTTTGAGTTGCATTATGTGGGCATTCCTGTGACCTCCCGGATGGGTCACCACGCGTAGGAGACCGCGTCGTTTGGTGAGACCTTTCCTATTCTTTCTCTTTGTGTTGTGTTTACTTATACAATAAATATTTTATTTATGCACGTGTGAGATAAAAAGTCATGAAAATATTTCTGTAATTAAATTGGAACTTTCACTAATAAAATTGGGACCAATGTCTCGCGTTTTAGCCAAAGAATGTAAAATGACACAATAAAACGAAGAGTTAAATTTTCTCCAAAAATGGGATCAGTCATCCCGATTTTTCAAACTAGCAATCAATTAACTTTTCGATCCCTCTTCAAAATAAGAGCGTAGGAACCAATGTTCCTAAACCAAACGAATGTCTCGATTTGTGTATGTCTTTTTACGTTTGGTTTTGTTTGCTTGTTTTAAATTTATGTTCATATATTTTTGGGCCCTTGTAAATTAATTTTGGGACAACATTATTTAATTTCTATTTGAGATTGTGTTCCGTCCCAATTTATATTTTTAATTTTCTTTGAGTTGGGGTTGTATTCCGCCCCAATTTCTCTTGTAATTGTGTGCTTGGTATGTTTACTGCTTTCCTTTATTGCTTTATTTATCGCTTTTTTATTGCTTTCTTTTATAGCTTTTGGGTGCTTGCAATGCACCTTTAATTAAATGCATAAATCGTGTGAGAGAAGAGATAGAATTTTAGGAAGTTAAAAACTCATTTATAATTAACCAAAGCATAAATAAGAGTGAAGTTTCGAACACCAATCTCTGGTTTAGACCGTAGAGGTTAAATGTCCTTTCCCAATTTCTCGTAAATTGGGTGGCGACTCCAAAATACCTCAAAGGTATCTAAAGGTACCATGAGGCTAGATGATCCTTTCCAATGTTCTATTGGGAAGGAGGCATCCAAGATGTCTTATTGTAGACACCGGGTCCCGAACCCCGGCATAAAATGAAAATGGTGATTTTTGATCTTTGATTATTCCCTCAGAAAAAATAAAAAATATATATAAATAAAAAATATAAAAAATAAAAAATAAAAAAAATATATATATATATAAATATGTGTGTGTGTGAAATTAGGTAATTAATTAGTTGATGTTGTCAGTTAATTAAGTGGTTAATATTATTGTGTTAATTAAAATGCATGTAAAATTAAAGTGTAATGTTTAATTAATTAGATAAATTATATATATAATATATATATAGATTAATTGTATTAAGATGTGATTAATTAATGTAATGTTTAATTATATTATGTAATTGTTTAATTAACATGTATATAGGTGTGTTAATTTAATTAAATTGTGTGTGTATTAATTAAAGGAAAAGGAGGGAAATAATTGAGTGAGGAAATGACCATTGTACCCTTAACCCTAATTTGAGGGTGTATAAAAAGAAAAGAATGAGCAAAGAATAAGGGGGGGCTCTCGGCTGGACAAGAAAATTAAAAGAAAAAATAAAGAAAGAGAGAGCAGGGGGTCGGCTGGAACAAGGAAATGAAGAATACACAAATGAAACCAAAGAAAAAAAAGAAAGAAAAGAGAGGAGAGCACAGATCAAAGGCCAAAGAAAATAATTCAATAAGAGAAGGGACAGTGAACAAATAAAAAATGAGAGAGAGAAGGTAGAAAAGATAAAGAGAGACACAAACTGATCAAACCAAAAGAAGGAAAAAGGACCAAAGAAATCAAGGAGAGGAGCAGCAGACCAGGCCAACGGAGACCAACGGCGCCGGACCAGGGAGAAAGAAAGAAAAAGAAGAAAAAAAGAGGGGAGAGAGGCGGAGGCTCCGCCGCCCAACCGAGGTCACCGGCGACGACACGCACCCGACCGCCGGCATCAGCACCCCCAGACGCTTCCGAAGGCACCGGCCGATCCTCCAACAGACCCCGGTAGGCGGCGCGTGTAGGCGATCTCCGGCGAGGCATCATTCACGGTTTTTGGCGATTTCAGGCTCCGGCAAACCCCCTTCCGGCGCGTGGACCAGTCCGCCGTCTTCCCCGGGCGACGATCCATCAGACGGCGTTGGTGTTGTCGACCACCCCCCCTCCGACGGCAGCTCCGGCGAGGTAAGTCCCTATTATTATTATTATTATTATTATTATTATTATTATTATATATTTAATTAATTTTTGTTATTATTATTATTATTATCATTATTATTTGTTATTATTATATATTTATGCATTTTATGTATATTATTATTAATATTATTATACTTATTTATTATTAATTATTATTCTGTGTTCATCTTATTACTATTATTTTATTATTATTATTATTATTATTATTATTATTATTATTACTTATTCATTATTATTAATATTCCGTTATTATTATTATTATTATTATTATTATTATTATTATTATTTGTAATTATTTAACATTCTGTTTATTTTTATTATTTTTATTATTATTATTATTATTATATGTTTATTATTATTATTATTATTCTGTTTTTACCATTATTAGTATTATATGTTTATTTTATGTTTGTTGATGTCATATTGTTGTTATTATTGTTATTATTATTATTATTATTATTATTATTATTGTGGTTAGTTATTATTATTTTAATGTCATTATTATTATTATTAGGATTGTGTTAATATTATTACTATGTTTATTATTGTTGATGTTATTATTTTATTGCTTTAATTAATATTGTCATGGTCATTATTATTATTATTATTTTACCTATCTATTATTGTCATTTTATGTTTATTTATTATTTATTATTATCATTATTATCATTTTATGGTATTATTATTAGCATCATCATTTTTATTGCATTTGATCATTATAATTGCCATTGTGTTTTACATTGATTAATCCTCTCAATTTGTTTGATTCAATTAATTATTTATTTGTTTATTTATTTGTTCAATTATTTATTCATTATTAACCAATATTGTTTTCTGTCTTTACCGCGATGCGAGTGGCATGTGACTCGCTCACGGAGTTAGGCGGAGCACGGTCGAGGTGAGTAGATTAGGATTTATTTATCATTATGAAATATGTAATTATTATTTTGTTTTATTTTATTCGCTTGTGGTCTGTAATAACAAATGATTTTTCGACCGCATTAAAAAGAATCACCACACAAATGTTTTCTACAAAATGAAATTTGTCAATAAAACTGGACCAATGTCCACGTTTTCATTCCAAAACCAAAAGATTTAAATTGATTCAAGAATTTTATACTTTTCATAAAAAGTAATTGGGAACCAACGTTCCCGCCTAAAAGGATAGTCCGATTTATGTATGTATTCTTATTATTATATCCTCCTTTTATGATTTCATACTTATTTTTGGATAACTGTAAATATATTTTATTTATCGCTTTATTTGTTATTTTATTATTTTTTACTTGTTTGAATGCGCTTTAATTTATGGCATAACTCGTGTGAGAAGAGAGATAAAATAATTGATCCCAAAAACCCTTTTACATAATATTAACCAAAGGTATGAATAAGAGTGAGGTCCCGAACTCTCTCTGGTTTTGGCCTCATAAGGTTAGATTTATTTCCCGATGTTCTATCGGGTGGCGACTCCGTGATCCTGCCTTATGATAACCCAATAGACGCTCTCGTAAGTTGATTGCCAACAATGGGTTTGGATATATTTTTGTCCATTGCGAAGCGATCAGCTTTCACGAGTTTTAATGAACCTCCATCCGGTCTCGGGTCCTAAAAGCGGATTTCCGAGGGCCATCCGGATCGCGAGCGGGGTTCGGGCGCGTCACAGTGGCGACTCCGCTGGGGATATCATGAGATTTTGCTCCGAAAGTACCTTTGGTTAATATATGTAAATGGATGTAGGATCAAGAAATTTTATCCCTTTTCGAAAAATTGCATTGCATCATGCTAGAGCCTTAGAATTATGTTAGTTTGGTCCCTCTATCAGCCCCGGTGCGTTCCTGAAGCACGACCTCATTTTCACTCAATTTGGGGAAGTGTTAAGGATAATCACCAGCCCAAGCCTCGTACCTCAATGGTATATCAAATGGTGATCCGATCGGTCGTTATGCTCGTGATGAGATAGACCCGTCGTGCAGGGATCATGCTTGGGTAGCCTTAAAGCAACGCCACCTTGACCAAAGCTCATATAATGGCAATAGATACTTCCCCTAGGTGGTATGTACCTTAATACAGTGCTTGCTACGTGGGTCATCGTGTATTAAACAACATCAAACAAATTAAGTGGTCTTCTATGAAGAGCTTTAAAGCTTTGATAACCTCACCTTAGTTTGGTTGAAGTGTCCAAATATACAATGGCCGAAAATCATACGTGTGCGCATCTTGAGAGACGTCATGCTCTAACACGCTCCTTGGGTCTCTCGTTGACCCACGGATTAAGCCCACCTAGGAAGAAACCAATTGACCTCGTGTGTGGGGGCAATAAGGTTGGAAGGATTTACTGCTTGCATGTGGTTATTATTGATGTATTGTATATTCATGTCATTCATACACATAACTTTCTTATCATTTCCCATATATATACATCTTTTCCTGTGCATAAAATTATTACATGTACATATAATCGTGTGCATAGTTTTTCACGAATTTCAATGTATCATTCATACACAAATAAATTTTTTGTATCTCCTCCTTATGTATACATCATTTTCTGTGCATAAAATCATTACATGTACCTATTACTCTGTGTATAGTTTCTTCACATGTCTCATGTATAATAGTTCTTTCCATACAATAATAGAACATGTGCACTCTGTATATAAAATTGCTTGTATCATGATTTGTGAATATGAATATAACATGTATTTATCTTGCATATACATACATAGCAGTGCCTGTCACAACTCACACCAACATCCATCATGCACCATAGCCAGTACATACGGCATACGTCCCCGAATGTACGTATTGACATGCATCATAACACGTACGGGCGTAGTATCCCCGTGACATGCATAAAAAAAAATAAAATCAAAAAAAAAAATGCATTCACCATGTGTCATAGCATGTACATATCCATATGCTCACATTACACATGTACATTAACATTGTGCCCTAGAACATACATATACTGCTGCATGTCATAGTGTGCACACATTAGCATACTTCATTAGAGTAGACATCAAACACAGAAAATACCTTACATTCTTCACATTGTACACCATATCATGAACATGTACTATCATACATGAATTATGCCATGTACATGTAATTTCTTCATCATGCATTTTAGTCATTGTATATACCAATGCATGTCTTGAATGCTCATACCATGTAAATACGCATACCTTGTGAATACTATTTGTTTCGTGCAGACACTTTCATTGCATACCTCGTATTGCACGCATACTCCGCTCACTGTACACAATCATTCTTAAGCTGTGTCCCATCTCATGTGTATTATCTGTATATGTTTTGCACTTCTATATATGTGAGTTTTGCCACTCCTTGCAACTCATTGGCGCACATTTTCGTGCCAGATCATCTTCATCCTACATCACATCTTCATCTTACATACATATCTCTATCATGTATAAATCACACCATATGCACATACACCCTGTATTATGAACATTCATTCTCATATTGTGTCATGTCTTGCACCTTTACCTTCATTGTATACTGCTTACATGTACACTGCAAACTTATGCATGCACGTTATTTATTATGCAGTATTTACACACTCATGTTTTTTTTTGTAGGTGTTTTACACGCACACACCTTTGCACATATCTTATGTACGCATTTTTATACAAATGTTTTTACACATGTTTTGCACATACCGTTCCTTGCATGCATTGCTAATATACATGATGCTATTGCATATGCCATTCCATATACATGATTCTTAACGCATAGTTTGTGCATATTTTTAAAAAAAAAAGAAAGAAAAATTCTCTATTTGCTTAAACGATTTTTGTGCATTTACATTTTTGATAGAATAAAAATATTTTGGTGTTAAGCTGTATCCTAAAACGCTGACATGTTTGCACCTCATTAAGGTACCTCTGAATTCAAGGTTTGACTCTGCCTAAGTAGTTCTCAATTATGAATGGATTTGATCTTAACTCTAGAAATCCGAGTTTCATTCCACTTTGAATTAAGTAAGGAGTACATATGTTTGGTCTTTAAGAGCTAGATCACATGAAAATATTTGACTATATCGCGTAATGTCTAAATTTCGAGCACTTTTGGCCCGTTTTGAAAATAAACTGAAAAAAAAAAACTAGTTGCAATTAGGGGATTGGATGAAAACTCACTAAGAGCACTAGAACCTTTCCGATTACCCGTCAAAGTGACTCCTGGATAAGGCTGAATCTAGAAAATGATTTAGGCACCATTTCTTTGTATAGTTCTTTAAATGACCATTTCCTACCCTTATTTTACAATCGCTTGATAGCCCCTTGAGCCTTTATTTTGGTATGCTAAATGCGTGCCAGTTTTGTTGTTACACACATTAAAACTACCTTTCGCCTAAAATGATTTTGGCTTCCCCTTAGAAGAATGGCCGCTCTAGTAAAGATGGATGCACATTACGATATTCTCTTGAGCTATCAAAAATTGTCCCGGCGAAGGTGGGTTTACACTTCTGAAAGAGATCTTTAATTATTGATGATCTTTGAGGCTTGACCATTGGCAATCTCTTAGACCATCAAAAATTTGCCCCGATGAAAATGGGTCTACATTTCGAGAAGAGAATCTCAATCATCAATAATTTTGTGGGTTGAAATCACCCGAATAAGAATGGGTCTGCACTTCTAAGAGAAAATCTCGACCATTGATAATTTTTGGGTCACCAGAAATCACCCTGATAAGGATGGGTCTACCCCTTGGGAAATGAATTTTCAATAATCGATAATTTTTGGGGCTACACTTTGGGAAAGGAGTCTAAATCATCGATAAACTTTTTGTGTAGTTAGAGACATGAGCTTGCAAAATCGAAAAAAAAAACAAAGAAAAGAAAAAGGCAAAAAAAAAAAAAAAGGAAAATAATAGGGCCCAAGATAATACCCCTTGATGAGTTCAGTAGCTACCTGTCTTAGCTTAATTGTTATGTTGAGCTTGATAATTCAGAGCATTATCGAATCCAAATTCAAGAGTATCTGGACAGTATACAATTTATCCGAAAATGATTCCATCATCCAAATGAACGTTGCGGCCGTTTTTCTCTAGCGACCTGATTCTCCTTTGATAGCCAATTACCTAAGCCTAACGTTACAACCAAAGTAAGACCTATTGATTCTTGGTTTGGCCTTATCTAACTAGCGGAGATGACCTTCTAGTAAGGTTTGGTACGTAGGAAGAGGCGTATGGTGTCTCTTGAGCTTCAAGCGGGAAGCCACGAGTGCATTTGCATTCGAGTTGAGTCTTGTCCTCGATATTGCATCTAGAATTTGCTTTTAAGAAAAAATGAAAAATTTTGTTTTGGCCTTTGCACATACACACAGAGATCGCATGGTATGTCTCGTATTTACATGCTGATTTAGTAAACATCGATACTTACGTGTTTACTTTCTTACACTTCATTGGGAATGACTCCCGAATTCTTTTGCTAAGATTGAATCAGTTGAGAATGTGGTTCATTCAGTATGCTCAAAGGCAGTTAGAAACTTGAGTTTGAGGTACCTGATAGGTTGCACTCATTTTACAATCTTGGGGTATTTCTTATCACTACCCATGAAAATGATACTTTGCGTACACTCTCAGCCATATTCTTTGTACATATGCTTTCTGCAAATGTTTTTACACATAATTGTAGCAAATATTCTCAATAAATAGTTTTACATGTACAATTCTTGGTGCATGTCTTTTGGCATAAGAGCTTTAGCGAATACATTTCATAAGTGCTTTTGACGCATGTGGTTCTTTATGGGCATATCCTTTGCCAGCATCTCGCATCCACATTTTTCGCATGCAGTACATACATGTATATAATTTTTTCTACACGTGTTTCATATACATAGTCGTAAGTGCACACATCGCACACACCCAATTCCCTACATAGCTTTCATGTATATAACATATCCCACCTATCTTTGCATATGATTCTTTTCATCTATGCCTATGAGCGACTCTTTATCCTTGTCACATGCATGAACATTTGCATATATGTTGCATACATAATCCCTTTGTATATATTTCTCATGTTGAACCTTTGCATGTTTTTCCCTTTTATGATCATCTGAAAACATGTTAGAATGACGATTCCATGATCTTCCACATGAATGCAAGCCATCGACATATATGTATTTCAGGATCATAGTCCTTTGCATATCATTTCATAAATGCATATCCTTTCACATATTCCATGCATACATGGTGCTTGACGCTCATTAGATAGTGTACATCAGTCGCACGTCAACAAGCTGACGTTTCTTAAGCCCCCCGGGGGCAAATTAATTACCTTTCAAAGTCCTTGAGAAGGCAAAATCTAAGTCATCTGAGTAGCAGAATCCTTAAGTCCTCTGAAAAGGCATTTTCAAGTACTCTGAGGAGGCAAATCGGCAAATCTCGAAGCCCTCTCAAGAGGCCGATTACCCAAGCTCCCTAGGGAGACGAGTCCCATACAACATCATGCATACAATTTCTTGTGTATATTTTGTGCATTTGGTTTTGCAGAAAATATCTGAATGACCGTTCAGAAGGGCAGTCCAGGAGGACACCCGGTCCGGAAGGACATCCATTTCAGAAGAACAACATCAGCGCTTTGTAAGTCTGGAGCAGACTCGGTGCAGCTCAAGAGAGCAACCCTCGCACTTTGAATCTTGGTAGCGATTCAGTGCAAACACTTCGAATCTTGGTAGCGATTCAGTGTAGTTCGCGCTTTGTAAGTCTGGAGCAGACTCGGTGCAGCTCAAGAGAGCAACCCTCGTACTTTGAATCTTGGTAGCGATTCAGTGCAAACACTTCGAATCTTGGTAGCGATTCAGTGTAGTTCGCGCTTTGTAAGTCTGGAGCAGACTCGGTGCAGCTCAAGAGAGCAACCCTCGCACTTTGAATCTTGGTAGCGATTCAGTGCAAACACTTCGAATCTTGGTAGCGATTCAGTGTAGTTCGCGCTTTGTAAGTCTGGAGCAGACTCGGTGCAGCTCAAGAGAGCAACCCTCGCACTTTGAATCTTGGTAGCGATTCAGTGCAAACACTTCGAATCTTGGTAGCGATTTAGTGTAGTTCGCGCTTTGTAAGTCTGGAGCAGACTCGGTGCAGCTCAAGAGAGCAACCCTCGCACTTTGAATCTTGGTAGCGATTCAGTGCAAACACTTCGAATCTTGGTAGCGATTCAGTGTAGTTCGCGCTTTGTAAGTCTGGAGCAGACTCGGTGCAGCTCAAGAGAGCAACCCTCGCACTTTGAATCTTGGTAGCGATTCAGTGCAAACACTTCGAATCTTGGTAGCGATTCAGTGTAGTTCGCGCTTTGTAAGTCTGGAGCAGACTCGGTGCAGCTCAAGAGAGCAACCCTCGCACTTTGAATCTTGGTAGCGATTCAGTGCAAACACTTCGAATCTTGGTAGCGATTCAGTGTAGTTCGCGCTTTGTAAGTCTGGAGCAGACTCGGTGCAGCTCAAGAGAGCAACCCTCGCACTTTGAATCTTGGTAGCGATTCAGTGCAAACACTTCGAATCTTGGTAGCGATTCAGTGTAGTTCGCGCTTTGTAAGTCTGGAGCAGACTCGGTGCAGCTCAAGAGAGCAACCCTCGCACTTTGAATCTTGGTAGCGATTCAGTGCAAACACTTCGAATCTTGGTAGCGATTCAGTGTAGTTCGCGCTTTGTAAGTCTGGAGCAGACTCGGTGCAGCTCAAGAGAGCAACCCTCGCACTTTGAATCTTGGTAGCGATTCAGTGCAAACACTTCGAATCTTGGTAGCGATTCAGTGTAGTTCGCGCTTTGTAAGTCTGGAGCAGACTCGGTGCAGCTCAAGAGAGCAACCCTCGCACTTTGAATCTTGGTAGCGATTCAGTGCAAACACTTCGAATCTTGGTAGCGATTCAGTGTAGTTCGCGCTTTGTAAGTCTGGAGCAGACTCGGTGCAGCTCAAGAGAGCAACCCTCGCACTTTGAATCTTGGTAGCGATTCAGTGCAAACACTTCGAATCTTGGTAGCGATTCAGTGTAGTTCGCGCTTTGTAAGTCTGGAGCAGACTCGGTGCAGCTCAAGAGAGCAACCCTCGCACTTTGAATCTTGGTAGCGATTCAGTGCAAACACTTCGAATCTTGGTAGCGATTCAGTGTAGTTCGCGTTTTGTAAGTCTGGAGCAGACTCGGCGCATTCACCACATTATCAAAGCCCTCTGAGGAGGCAAATTCTCCAAATTTTCAAAGTCCTCTGAGGAGGCAAAATCTTGAAGTCCTCTGAGGAGGCAAAATTCTCAAAATCCTCTGAGGAGGCAAAATCTCCAAGTCCTCTGAGGAGGCAAAATCTCTAAATCCTTTGAGAAGGCAAATCTCGAAGCCCTCTGAGGAGTCCCGGCAAGAAGGTAGGGTCTCCGCCACAGGTATGTAATCCCTTCTCTCTTCCTCCTTGAATTTTGGCTCACCTAGGTGTCTATGCACTAGCTTCTCCAAAATTGGGGGCAACTGTAGACACCGGGTCCCGAACCCCGGCATAAAATGAAAATGGTGATTTTTGATCTTTGATTATTCCCTCAGAAAAAATAAAAAATATATATAAATAAAAAATATAAAAAATAAAAAATAAAAAAAATATATATATATATAAATATGTGTGTGTGTGAAATTAGGTAATTAATTAGTTGATGTTGTCAGTTAATTAAGTGGTTAATATTATTGTGTTAATTAAAATGCATGTAAAATTAAAGTGTAATGTTTAATTAATTAGATAAATTATATATATAATATATATATAGATTAATTGTATTAAGATGTGATTAATTAATGTAATGTTTAATTATATTATGTAATTGTTTAATTAACATGTATATAGGTGTGTTAATTTAATTAAATTGTGTGTGTATTAATTAAAGGAAAAGGAGGGAAATAATTGAGTGAGGAAATGACCATTGTACCCTTAACCCTAATTTGAGGGTGTATAAAAAGAAAAGAATGAGCAAAGAATAAGGGGGGGCTCTCGGCTGGACAAGAAAATTAAAAGAAAAAATAAAGAAAGAGAGAGCAGGGGGTCGGCTGGAACAAGGAAATGAAGAATACACAAATGAAACCAAAGAAAAAAAAGAAAGAAAAGAGAGGAGAGCACAGATCAAAGGCCAAAGAAAATAATTCAATAAGAGAAGGGACAGTGAACAAATAAAAAATGAGAGAGAGAAGGTAGAAAAGATAAAGAGAGACACAAACTGATCAAACCAAAAGAAGGAAAAAGGACCAAAGAAATCAAGGAGAGGAGCAGCAGACCAGGCCAACGGAGACCAACGGCGCCGGACCAGGGAGAAAGAAAGAAAAAGAAGAAAAAAAGAGGGGAGAGAGGCGGAGGCTCCGCCGCCCAACCGAGGTCACCGGCGACGACACGCACCCGACCGCCGGCATCAGCACCCCCAGACGCTTCCGAAGGCACCGTATCGCCGAGGCATCATTCACGGTTTTTGGCGATTTCAGGCTCCGGCAAACCCCCTTCCGGCGCGTGGACCAGTCCGCCGTCTTCCCCGGGCGACGATCCATCAGACGGCGTTGGTGTTGTCGACCACCCCCCCTCCGACGGCAGCTCCGGCGAGGTAAGTCCCTATTATTATTATTATTATTATTATTATATATTTAATTAATTTTTGTTATTATTATTATTATTATCATTATTATTTGTTATTATTATATATTTATGCATTTTATGTATATTATTATTAATATTATTATACTTATTTATTATTAATTATTATTCTGTGTTCATCTTATTACTATTATTTTATTATTATTATTATTATTATTATTATTATTATTATTATTACTTATTCATTATTATTAATATTCCGTTATTATTATTATTATTATTATTATTATTATTATTATTTGTAATTATTTAACATTCTGTTTATTTTTATTATTTTTATTATTATTATTATTATTATATGTTTATTATTATTATTATTATTCTGTTTTTACCATTATTAGTATTATATGTTTATTTTATGTTTGTTGATGTCATATTGTTGTTATTATTGTTATTATTATTATTATTATTATTATTATTATTGTGGTTAGTTATTATTATTTTAATGTCATTATTATTATTATTAGGATTGTGTTAATATTATTACTATGTTTATTATTGTTGATGTTATTATTTTATTGCTTTAATTAATATTGTCATGGTCATTATTATTATTATTATTTTACCTATCTATTATTGTCATTTTATGTTTATTTATTATTTATTATTATCATTATTATCATTTTATGGTATTATTATTAGCATCATCATTTTTATTGCATTTGATCATTATAATTGCCATTGTGTTTTACATTGATTAATCCTCTCAATTTGTTTGATTCAATTAATTATTTATTTGTTTATTTATTTGTTCAATTATTTATTCATTATTAACCAATATTGTTTTCTGTCTTTACCGCGATGCGAGTGGCATGTGACTCGCTCACGGAGTTAGGCGGAGCACGGTCGAGGTGAGTAGATTAGGATTTATTTATCATTATGAAATATGTAATTATTATTTTGTTTTATTTTATTCGCTTGTGGTCTGTAATAACAAATGATTTTTCGACCGCATTAAAAAGAATCACCACACAAATGTTTTCTACAAAATGAAATTTGTCAATAAAACTGGACCAATGTCCACGTTTTCATTCCAAAACCAAAAGATTTAAATTGATTCAAGAATTTTATACTTTTCATAAAAAGTAATTGGGAACCAACGTTCCCGCCTAAAAGGATAGTCCGATTTATGTATGTATTCTTATTATTATATCCTCCTTTTATGATTTCATACTTATTTTTGGATAACTGTAAATATATTTTATTTATCGCTTTATTTGTTATTTTATTATTTTTTACTTGTTTGAATGCGCTTTAATTTATGGCATAACTCGTGTGAGAAGAGAGATAAAATAATTGATCCCAAAAACCCTTTTACATAATATTAACCAAAGGTATGAATAAGAGTGAGGTCCCGAACTCTCTCTGGTTTTGGCCTCATAAGGTTAGATTTATTTCCCGATGTTCTATCGGGTGGCGACTCCGTGATCCTGCCTTATGATAACCCAATAGACGCTCTCGTAAGTTGATTGCCAACAATGGGTTTGGATATATTTTTGTCCATTGCGAAGCGATCAGCTTTCACGAGTTTTAATGAACCTCCATCCGGTCTCGGGTCCTAAAAGCGGATTTCCGAGGGCCATCCGGATCGCGAGCGGGGTTCGGGCGCGTCACACTTATGGCACCCAAAATCAAAAAGACGCGAACCAATCCCTCGAATCCTAAAAGTGGGTTCAATGAGAGGGCCTTTGCTAGGTCCGGCACGCGTTACAGTGGCGACTCCACTGGGGACTGTTTGTAACTTTGCTCTGAAAGTGTTTTGGTTAATAAATGTATAATTGAATTTTTAAAACTTAAAATTCTATTTCCTTTCAAAAATTTGCATTGCATTTTAGAGCTTAGTTGGTCCCCTATCTTACCCCGGTGCATTCCTGAGGAACGACCCTACTTTCACTCATTGCAGGAAAGTATTAAGAATAATTGTAACAACCCAAATAGGGCTTAGTCGGAATTCGCGAACTTAGTCAAAAAATTAAGGGTATTTCGGTAATTAGTGCATGTAAAATTGGATTTATTGAGGACTTAATTGAAGAAATTAAATTAATAAGATGTTAAGTGAGGAATTATCTAGTGGAACGTGTGTATTGTACCAAGGATTATATGTTTATTATGGAAGTTATCTAGTGTGTGTGGGGTATATGGTGCTTAGGAAGTGAAGGGACAAGATTGTGGCACTTGGTTTCGCAGGATGGTGACAAGTGGCTTGTTAAATGGTGACAATTAATGAAAAAGGAAGAGAGAGGGAAGGGAGGTAAGAAATTGGGGAAGCTTCCCGTGGAAGCTGTTCTTCCCCTCCTTCTTCACTCTTTCCCGTTCTCTCTTCTCTCCTGTGACGCGCACCGGAATCCCTCGGCCGCCCCTCTGATCGCCTGCTTGAGGGCGATCGGGCATTTGTGGGTCCGTTGGCAGCTTGCAATAAGTCGCAAGTGCATCTATGTTGGGCAACAAGGAGGTTTCATGGAGTCGCCACCCAATAGAACATTGGGAAAGTTTCTCTCGCCTCGGAGAGCCTAACACTGCGCTTAGTATCCATTTTGGGCCAACCGAAGGGGTCTTGGAGGGTGAACCTCTCTCCCTAAGGAGCCTAGGATTAACACCAAAGTCTCGTGACACAAGAGGTGTCTTGGAGGGTAAATCTCTCGCCTCTTTGAGCCCAAAGACCAGAGCTGGGTTCGGGACTTCTCATCTATTTCTACCTCGATTATTTTATGATGAAATTTTAATTATCATTAATTCGCTCTCTCTCCACACGATGCAATTGATTAAAAGGCGCATTTATTCAAATTTGGAAAGCCGTAAATGAGCAAGTGAATAATAAAAGCAATAAATTACAATAACACAAGGAGCGGAATACAGCTCCCTTTTATAAATGTGCGATACATACACAAATCGGGGCATTGCTTATTTTGAGGACTTTGGTCCTCCCATGCATCATTATCAAAATGGATATTTTTATTGTGAGGATTTTTATTGGATAAAAAATAGGACATTGGGTCCTTATGTTTATGAAAACCTCTCTTTATTAAATATAAAACATTAATCAATTTTTATATTTAGCGGGATGCAAAAAGGGTATACTCATGTGCATAAAATAATTAATGAATAAGCAAATAAAGGAAATAACCAAGAAGGTTAGAAAACTAAACCGGACGGAATCCTCCGAGCATGGTAGATCGCCCCTCGAGCTCAGGATAGTCCAAGAAAATCAATATAAGCTCACAAAAGGTTAATGGGTGTTAATATACAAAAGCTCAATATAAATAAAGTTCTAAGACTTGAGAGAGATAGAAAAGTTTTGGAAACATGGAGACAGGACCCAGCGACGGCCTCTGTCAAGTGACCGACGGGCGTCAGTCAAAGTGACCAACATGTCCCGTTGCTCACCCAAGAGAGAGGGCGTCTGTGAGTGAGGTGACCGACGGGCGTCGGTGAAATAGATGACCCCGTCGGTCATCACTGTCTTCGAAAATAAACAGTAAAATCTCTCTTTTTCAGATCAAAAATGGGTTTTTATCACAAAATGAGATGAAGAGAATCAAAATAAAGAAAAGTGAAAGCAAAAAAGCCAAAAGAATAGCAAAAATAAAGAATAAAGATGAAATAATACGGGAAATAAGTCCGGAATATTTACCCTCAGATAATATTTTAGTGAGATTCTTGGTGTCGATTAGAGTCCCGCACGTTCCACGAGAAACGAAATAAAGGTCAGGAAAGAGGAAAATAGATTGTTTCCTTCTTAACCCTTCAAAAAGATTGACTTTGGAATCAAAAACTCAAAGAAAACTAATTAGTTTTAGTTCCTTTTTAATGGTTTGATCCTCGAATTAAAAGAAATTTCTTGATGTGTGTCTTTGCTGGAAGAGAGAGAAAATGCGCTTGAATTTTGGCAGAGTTTCCCCTTTTTAAAATTTTTGGAACCCTTTTTAGGAGGAAATTCAAAGCTTTTATAGGCCAGGCACGACCGACAGGCGTCGGATGTGGAGACGGGCATCGGAAGAATCCTTCTGAGACAAGGATTCATCCGACGGCCCTGCCATTTCCACCGACGGGCGTCAGAGAGGTTGCGTGCTCCGGGAAATCAGGTGGCGTGCTCCGGAAGAGGCGGAGCCATCTGACGGGCGTCGGAAAAAACCATAGGCTGTCTGTGAGCCTAAGCAACGGGCTGGCCTCCCACAGACGGGCTGGCCGTCTGTCGAGGAAAACATACTTTTTGACTCAAAAATTCCCGTTTTTCCCCCTCTGCCTACAAAAGATGAAAAGACTCATTTCTCATGGAGCATGGGACTAAAACCTCCGAATCCAAACCATTTGTACAGGCTCGGATACTGATTTCATCATAAGGTAATCTCTGATCCGGACCGCTTCAGGACACGGTGCCTACAGTTGCCCCCAGTTTTGGGGAAACTAGTGCACAAGCGCCTAAACGAGCCAAAACTCAAAGAAAGGAAGAAAGCGTACCTGTGGCGGTTCTCACCTTCCGTGCCTTTTGCTGAGTAGACCTCATCTCAGTCTGTTCAGCGTGTGAAGATATCCCTATCGGTCTCATTTCGACCTGTAGGTGTTGGTGAGATGTAGCATTCTCTAGCCACAACCTCGATATGAAGAGCAGTGTTTCTCTAACCGCAACTTCTGCTTCTGCTGGCCTTATCTCGGCTTGCGCAGGGTTGAGGAGATGTAGCACTCTCTGACTACAAATCCGCTGTGAAGAGCAGTGTTTCTCTAACCGCTGCTTCTGCTTCTGCTGGCCTCGTCTCGGCTCACGCAGGGTTGAGGAGATGTAGCACTCTCTGACTACAAATCCGCTGTGAAGAGCAGTGTTTCTCTAACCGCTGCTTCTACTTCTGCTGGCCTCGTCTCGGCTCGGGCAGGGTTGAGGAGATGTAGCACTCTCTGACTACAAATCTGCTGTGAAGAGCAGTGTTTCTCTAACCGCTGCTTCTGCTTCTGCTGGCCTCGTCTCGGCTCGGGCAGGGTTGAGGAGATGTAGCACTCTTGACTACAAATCCGTTGTGAAGAGCAGTGTTTCTCTAACCACTGCTTCTGCTTCTGCTGGCCTCGTCTCGGCTCGCGCAGGGTTGAGGAGGTGTAGCACTCTCTGACTATAAATCCGCTGTGAAGAGCAGTATTTCTCTAACCGCTGCTTCTGCTTCTGCTGGCCTCGTCTCGGCTCGCGCAGGGTTGAGGAGATGTAGCACTCTCTAACTACAAATCCGCTATAAAGAGCAGTGTTTCTCTAACCGCAGCTTCTTTCGGTGAGAAGCGGTACTCTTTGACCACAGTCTCGAGGTGAAGAGCAGTGTTCTCTAACTACAACTCCGATCATGAAGTTCCCCTGCTAACCCCCATCCGATCTGCAAGGTGCGTAGCACTCTCTGACTACTGCGTGAACTGTGAGATGAGGTACTCTCTGACCGTAATCTCGATTTTGTAGAGGAGGAGACCTTGCTGGGTTCCTCGTTCCAAGAAGACATGAATCTTAAGCGCCCTTGTTCAGAATTTTAATCGATGCTTGTGTTCTGATCGATGTTTCTCTGTACCTGTGTGATAGAAGGTTTTGTTAATTCTTGTTTGAGTTGTTATCTTTTAACATGTTTATGAATGGTGTGGTTTCGCTTTATCTACCATGTCATGTTTCATTTCAGATTCCTTTTTCTTTCGCTTTGTTAAGTTGTCATTTTCCAAGTCTGGGTTATCTTTTGTTATTATTTTCCTTCATGTTGTTATTTTGACACGTGAGAAAATGTGAAAACATACACTTATCTGTGATGTGAATGTATCGTAAATGAATGAATGTACAAAGCTGAAAACAAAAAGTTTTTCACTAGAAATATCCTCTTTTGTACAATGTATATACAAAGTAGAAATACAAAAATGACTCCCTGAATATCAGAGGGGAGGGTAGTCGGAGGGCTCCTCATCAGGATCCTCGTCATCTGATATGTACACTGTCCCTGGCGGAGGTGGAGGTGGAGCTGGCCGTGCTGGAGGTGGAGGTGGAGCTGGCCGTGCTGGAGGTGGAGGCTGAGCCGTGGAGGGTCCTACCTCAGCATCATAGGTTCGTCTGAACCTGATCTGAGTGTAGCCATCCAAGAAGGGCTGGGTGCAAGTCCTCATGAACTCTAAAGTCTCTAAGACCGTGCCTCTTAGCTTCTTGAATGCCTGGCTCATCTGAATGGTCTGCTCGCTGGCAGCCCTCCTCATCTGCTCTAGGCGCTGCTCTATCTGCTCTCTGAACTCCCTCATCATCTGGGACAAGGGAGGAAGGATCCCCTCTATCGCCTGGACCCGGGATCTCAGGGAGTTGAGTGACTCATCGATCATCTGTAGAGTCATATCCACTCTCTGAGACGCCTGATCCTGGGACGTCCTCAAATCATGAGCGGGCTGCCCGTCTATCGTTCCCCATTCCCCAATTAATGGGAAATTAATGCACGTGATGAATGCTATGCTGACGTATGCATCTGCCAGGTGGATCTTTACCGATGGGCATGCCATCTCTTCGAAGAGACGGGTAGGCCGTCGGTGACGTCTTTTTATAAATTCTTCCAAAAGTTTTGCTCCTTTTGTGTCTCTTCACTTTCCCAACACCTTGAGCCCTTTATTCTTCTCAGGATGTCTTCCCCACTTCTCCAATTAATGCACCGTATCTTAGATGACAAGCACACTTGGGAAAAAGGCGCCCTTTCTTCTCTGTCTGGGATAAAATACCTGTGTCGGGTTAAAGTTGATCAGAACCTTCTTCTGGCGGCGACCTACTTCTGGAACCCCCGGTTTCACGTCTTCCGATTCACTTACCAGGAGTTGTGCCCCTGCCTGAGGAGTTAGCTGCCATTCTTGGAGCCTGGTTCCCTCTTAACGCTCTACCCTGCGTCCCTCATTGCGGCCTACTCCAGACTCGAAACGTAGCTATGGCTCTCGGCATACCTTCTTTTGAGGCCGTCCGGCTGATTTCTCCGGGCTCTTTCCTTGCCCTGGGGCCACTGATTGAGGCTCTAGATCAGTTCACTGACATCCCCACTTACCGGGTAAGCATCATATTTCTGTTTTGCATGATGAACTTTCTCATTGTTGTTCCAGGGGGTTTGACAGGTGATCCTCGCCTGTTCGGAGTTCTGAGCAACTTTCATCAGGGATCATCACCCTTCCCACTTATTCTGGCTGAGACCATTCTGGGCTTAGACGCTGTGAGCTCTGGATCCACTACTACCTTTACCAGCAGCCCCTTATTGCTCCAGGTATGTCATTATTTTAAAGGTAGTGCGTCCCTTATGGATTTTCACACTAGCTTTTCTTAGCGGGAGGTGCATCCTTTCGGAGTTTCACACAACCCTGTGCCTTATTTTTGCCTGAAGTAAACCCTACTTACTCCAGCGGCTTTTTTTTTCTTTTTCGTCTTTTTTTTTTCCTTTTTTTTTTCAGATCTGGCTGCAAGAGAAACTGAGGATGCTGTCTGAGCCATTCCACAGTATTCGCCGAGCCATTTCCTTTCGCGTCGATGACTGTGTGAATGTGCCACTGTTGGTGAAGGCATTACCAGATTTGGCGAGCTGTCAGATGACGACATCAGTTTTATGTCTGCCTGGCTCCCACTATCTCATGTGGTCATTGATGGGCTATCGGGGTGTGTTCCCCTCTGTGGGCTCCGTCAAGCCACCTTCTGTATCACTTCTCGATGTACGCATCAGCTCGGGATGACCCAGGATGTGGTGAGAGTTCCCTTATCTTTCCGAGGAGGAGCTCTTTCGGCTGCCTTCGTCTCAAGGTATCATGAGCTGTGGAGTAAACTACCAGTGAAGACTGTTATTCTGAGGTTCGGCGATCATTTTGTGGCTTCAACTAGCGAATACAAGAAGTGGATCCTTAGTCCAGTATCTGATAATAGGACATGAGGGCTCAAGCATCTGGTTGGCGAGAGCAGCAGCAGGACTTAGCTTAGCTTACATATGTATTTCTTTTGGTGTTACATTTCTTTTTAATGTAGAACTAGAAAATGACGAAAATGAAAAGAATAATATTCATTTTATTTCACGAAATTGTGTACCTTTCCATGTAATTTCAGCATACATGATCAGTTTTGACATTTACTCAACCGCGTACGCCCTATTAATACATGAAACCAAATTTTAACAGCATCAACTCCTGTTACCAATCGGCCCTCTCGCGTTTTCACGATTGGACATATTCTCTCGTGCCTCTAATTTTTGCACAGGATGCCTTTTTTCGGTTTTCACCCTGTCGAGGCGCCCAATTTTAGCACGGCCGCCTTTTTTTGATTTTTGACCTGCAGGGCATTTTATTCTCTTCTTTTTATTTTGGTCTTTAGCCATGGAACCTCTTGAGCCTGTCGACATTAATCGGTTCTTTGAATTCATTTCCATCGCTATCCGACAAGATTGCAGCTCCCTTGGACAACAGCCTTTTAAGGATATACGGCCCCTCCCAGGTTGGTCTGAATTTTCCTCTGATATCTGGTATACCTGGTCTCATCTGCTTGAACACTAAGTCCCCTTCTTTCAGCGGATGCTTTCTCACCTTCTTTTTGAATGTCCTGGCCAACCTCTTCTGGTAGATCTGATTGTGATAATAAGCCTTCAGCCTACTCTCATCCAGTAAGTTTAAGTGCTGTAGCCTCTGTCGTGCCCATTCGGCCTCCGGGATTTGGGCTTCCATGACTACTCTCAGTCATCGAAGCTCTATCTCAACTGGCAATACTGCTTCCATCCCGTATACTAGGGAAAATGGCGTAGCGCCCGTAGATGTCCTTACCATTGTCCTGTATCCCCCAGTGCAAAGGGTAGCTTCTCTGCCCAGTCTTTGTAAGTTTGGACCATCTTGGATAGGATCTTCTTCATATTTTTATTAGCGGCCTCTACTGCCCCATTAGCTTGTGGTCGGTAGGGAGAGGATCTAGGGTGCTTAATACCATACTTCTCAAGGAGCTTCCTGGTTTCCCCCATGAACTGCACCCCGTTGTCAGACACTATGTGGTGAGGGAGGCCATATCTGCAGATCAGATTTCTCTCTATGAACTTGGCCATATCCCTTGCGTCAATCTTTTTGAAGGATTCTACCTCTACCCATTTAGTAAAATAGTCAATTGAGACTATGATGTATCTGTGCCCATTAGATGCCGTCGGGCGAATCTCTCCAATGATATCTATTCCCCAAGCAGCGAAAGGCCAAGGTGATGTCAGGTTGTGTAGCTCTGATACTGGTAGATGTCTCAAGTCTGCGTATTGTTGGCACAACTGGCATTACTTGACATATTTCGAGTAGTCATTGTCCATCGTAAGCCAATAGAAGCCTTATCTCATGATCTTCTTAGCCAGAGTTAAGCCGTTCATGTGAGCCCCACAGACGCCTGCATGGGTCTCCTCCATCACCTTGCGGGCTTCTTTTTCATTTAAGCACCTGAGCTGAATCCCGTCTGCCTGTCTCTTATACAACACTCCTTCCAAGGATATGAACTGAGCAGATAGTTTCCGGATTATCCTCTAGTCTTTCTCGGTAGCTTCCTCTGGAAACCTATTGTTTTCCAAATAATTCATAATGTCAGAGTACCATGGTTTCCCATCCGCCACTTCTACTTCCATTACAGGCTTGATCTCAAAGCTGGGCTTCTCAGAACTCGAAAACAACACTGGTTTCATAGCTACCCCTTCAGGATTATCCCATATCGACACTAGGGTTGCCAATGCATCAGCTAGATGATTCTCATCTCTTGGCACGAAGTGGAAAGATCAGGTTTCAAACTGCCCACATACATCTTTCAAATATTCAATGTAGGGTACCAGCCGCTCTTCCTTTACAGCCCACTCTCCTCGGATCTGGTTAATCACCAAGGATGAGTCACCAAAGCCTTCTACATTCTTTGCCCCCAACGCAGCTAAAGCTTCCAACCCGAAAGTGCATGCTTCATATTTGGCTTCATTGTTGGTTGCTTTGTACCTCAGTTTCTTGGCTAGAGGGAGTTTCTCATTATCTGGGGTTGTCAAAATAATTCCAACTTCGGCCCCCTTGTTATTCACTGCCCCGTCGAAGTGTAACTGCCATCCTTGGACAGAAATCACGACTATGCTCTCATCCGGAAAGGTGAACTCGGGAGTGTCTCCTTGAATAGGATGCTCAGCAAGAAATTTGGCTACGGCTCGCCCCTTAATAGTTTTGAGAGTGATGTATTCAACATCAAACTCATGTAATAAAAGCAGCCACCTCCCCATCTTTCCAAGCAAAGATGGCGCTTCTTGCAAATATCTCAAAGGATTCTGCTTGGCCACTACCTGAACTTTGTATGAGTGGAAGTAATGTCTCAGTTTCTTTGATGCCCAAATCACTGCGAGACAGATTTTCTCTACTTCAGCATATTTTATCTCATAAGCCAGGAACTTCTTGCTGAGGTAATAAAATGCGAATTCCACTCCAAATTCATCCTCCTGAGCCATTATGGCGCCCACAAAAATGCCTTCCACTGCCAGATACAGGATAAGCGGTTTGACTGGTTGCGGCAGCCTTAACACTAGCGAATTCAACAGATATTCCCTGATACTGTCAAAGGCTTTCTGGCAGTCTTCGTTCCAGACCACAGGTTGATTCTTTCTAAGCAGTTTAAAAATAGGCTCGCATATTGAAGTGAGCTTGGCAATGAATCGGCTGACGTACTGCAGCTTGCCCAGGAAGCTCCTTGCATCCTTTTCCTTTTGCGGCACGGGCATCTCTCTGATGGCTTTCACCTTGTCTGGGTCAATTTCTATTCCCCTCTGGCTGACGACATGTCCCAACAGCCTTCCTGAGGTTACTCCAAAGATGCACTTCTTGGGGTTAAGTCGCAGATTGTACTTATCGATCCTGGTGAAGAACTTCTCCAGGGCTTCAAAGTGGCCCTCTCGGGTGGCTGACTTGACCATCATGTCATCGACATACACCTCTACCTCCTTGTGGATCAGGTCGCTTAGAATCTTGGTTGCCATCCTCTGATATGTGGCCCCTGCATTTTTCAGGCCAAAAGGCATGACTCGGTAGGCATAGGTCCCCCACTCTGTGATGAAAGCAGTCTTAATCCGGTCAGCTATCTTGTTTAGGATTTGGTTGTAGCCCACATAACCATCCCCAAAGCTGTACATCGCGCAGTTGGCAGCACTATCTATCAACACATCAATGTGGGGTAGTGGAAAATTATCTTTAGGGCAAGCCTTGTTCAGATCTCGATAATCCACACATACCCTGACCTTCCCATTTTTCTTTGCTACAAGGACTACATTGGCCAACCATGTAGGATATTGCACTTCAACAAGGAACTTGGCCTCGATCTATTGCCGAATCTCCTCCTTGACCTTGTCTGCCCATTCTGGCCTGAGCCTTCTCAGCTTTTGTTTTACGGGCTTATAATCTGGATAAGTCGGGATGGCATGTTCTGCTACGTCTCGGTCGATCCCTGGCATGTCCTCATAGGTCCAGGTAAAGACTTTTTCATGTTTTCTTATTATTCTCTCAAATTTTTCTCTCTCATCATGAGTTATATTTAATGCTATTAGAATTTCCTTCGGATTTTCCGAGGTTCCAAGATTTAAAGGCGTTGTATCAGTGGAATCAATATCAAAAATTGATGGAATATGATCATGTTCATGCATGTTGAAATCATTAGAAACATCGCACAAGTAAGAGAAATCATTTGCCTTATTAATAATATTATAATTTTCATTTACATCATAAAAAAGTTATGGAATGAAAAGACAATCTAAGCTAGAGTCTTCTTCTACCTCCCTAGAGGTTGATGCTATTGCAGCTTGCTCATTGGCTACTTGGTTCAGCAGAGGCCCTTCAGGTACGCCTGAGGAAATCTTTAAATCCCCCATCTTTAGTTCTGTTTCTGTAATCTTCTCTTTCCCTTTCAGCTTGGCAAGCAATGATATGAGCTTAATTAGCTCATAATTTAGGCTATATTTTGTGGTTATAAGTAATGTTTTGAGTGTTTTTATTTGTAGGAATTAGGTATGTTTTATGTGTTTTGTTAAGTTTTGTGTGTAGGAGACAAATGGAGAAAGTATGGAGTTAATGGAGAAAATATGGAGCGAAATGGAGAGAAGAAGAAGAATTGAGTCAAGTTAGAAGAGTCTCTGTCGCGATCGCGATGGGTGGCGCGAGGTCGCGACAGAGCGCGCTAAGAAGAAGAGAGGAAGAAGAGAAAAGAGAAGAGAAGAGGAGCTGTCGCGACCAAGGGAAGACGTCGCGAGGTCGCGACAGGGCGCGGAGAAGGCACACGCGAGGAAAGGCGAGCGAAAGAGAAGGCGTGCTCTGTCGCGAGCGCGACAGGCGTCGCGATCGCGACAGAGAGATCCGTTAGACACTAAAGTTAAAATTTGAACTTGAAAAGTTGTATCTTTCCTCCAACAATTACAACCTTTGTAGAAGGGCATCTGAAGGGGCATGGGCTGATATTATAAATACTGATTTTAACTGTAATTTAAGGATGTTAGACTTAGAATTGAACATTTTGAATATTTTTCTGCAAGTTAGAATAATTTTCTTTAGTTTTTCTTAAGTTGAGTTTATGTGTTGAAGAGAAGGTATTATACAAGGAAGAAGACTACAATTGGTGACTTGAAAAGGGTTGAGAAATCTCCTTCTTCAATTCTTATCTTTTAATTCTTCTTTGTAATTTTTATGATGTAAATTCTGAACTTGAATGTTTATATTAAATATTTTATTGTTCATATTAATTCAAGTTTTCTTAATTGTAGAATTTCTCATTAATACATTATTTATGATCATTATAAGTTTGAGTTTAATTGAGAAATAAATTTATTCTTACAACTAATTGGAAATTCATCATTAAGATATTGTTTGAGAAATCATAATATTGAAATGGTTGCTATAGGTTGTTTTTTATTCCTAAGCTTTACATGTATAATCATCTAGTTCTTAAATGAAAGTTTGGAATTAGACTTGTATGTGTATGTTTTGGGCAGTCTTACTTATATTGAGAAAGTAAGTAGGAAATTTATTCAACTTGGCTTACAAGAAAAGAATACTAAAATCATTAAGAAAAATTAATTCAAGTTCCATCTTTATATCTAGCATCATTAATCTTTTCTATCTTCTTGAATTCACACAAACTAGGTTTAATTAGTTTACATGTTAGATTAGATTAAAACCAATTCTACCATTAATTTATCATTGTAAACAAGATTAAAATCAATTAGTAATAGTGTGTAAGACGTTCCCTGTGGGATCGATATCTAAAGTACTATTGCGGTACACCGTATACTTGCGGTATGTTGCATCATTAGAAAAATGCACAACAAGCAACATCTTCTCGGTGACAACCTCTTCGGGCTCGCATCTGTCCCAAGCAATGCACTGAGTCATGACCTCTTCATCCCAGAAGTTCTCTGTGGACTTGATAACTCCGACATCCCAGTCAAATACATCGTTGAAGATCTCAAATTCCGGGACAATTCTCCCATTCGCCCACTGTGGCTCATCTTCACTTGTATAAGCGCATATGGAGGATGCTGGTACAAAGCTTTCTGAGATATGAGGGATCTTATCTGCCGTCTTTTTCTCTGTCCTCCCGAAGCTACTGACCTCAGCTCTATTAGCGGCGGCCGAACAGGCTCTTCTTGCCTCTCAGCTCTTTCCTCTTCTCGCTCATTCTGTCTCATGGGAGGACGAGGTGGTGGATTCTGCAAAGCATTCTGTTGTGCCAAAGCAGTTAGCATGTTCATCATTCTGCCCTCAAATTCCTCAAACCGTCGGCCCACTTCTTCTGCAATCATAGCCCTGGTGGCATCATTTCCCCTAGGTGAGTTTGCCATCTCAGATACGGTACAGCTGACTTCTGGTAAGATCTCTGAAAGGCCCTCTCTACCTGGCAATTCAGATGCAGGAACTCGGATCAATCGTCCGGTAGGCGATCTAGTCCACCTGGGCAGATCTATGATGGCTGCAGGGACAAGTCGTTAGATATGATGCATGGAATGCAGATGCAATGCGTGGTCGTGATATGCAACACCCACAAAACACAAGCAAGCAAGTAGGTCCTTCCAACCTTATTTCTCCCACACACGTGGTCGCGCGGTCTCTTTCCTAGGCGGGATTAGCCCAAGGGTCAGCAGGGGACCCAGTGGACACGCATGTTGTACGGCGAAAAAACCGGCAGCATGACACTCCTATGCTAATGTACAAGCGAATGGATAATGATCATCATGTATTTGGGCATTCCAAAAATTTTGACATGGCCCTGCCGGGGCATGAAAGCCTTGGGCTAGGTTGCCAACCAAGACATCTGGACTCACCCAATACATAAGGATCCATACAGCAAGCATGGAATTACGGTTCATATCACCTATGGAAAGTAGCTACGGCCATTACATGAGCTTTGGACAAGGGAGATGTTATTTTAGGGCTACCCAAGCATGATCCCTGCCAACAGGTCTAGCTCATCATGAGCATAACGACCGATCGGATCATCATTTTGATATACTATTGAGGTACGAGGCTTGGGCTGGTGATTATCCTTAACACTTCCCTAAATTGAGTAAAAATAGGGTCGTGCTTCAGGAACGCACCGGGGCTAATAGAGGGACCAAACTAGCATATTCTAAAGCTCTAATGGGATGCAAATGCAAATGAGAGAAAGCGAATTTATGAATTAAACTTTAATCATAAATGTTAAACGAGGTATTTTCAAATTGAAGTCTCAAACCATATGTCCCCAGTGGAGTCGCCACTGTGACGCACGCCGGAATCCCTCGGCCGCCCCTCTGACCACCCGCTTGAGGGCGATCGCGCATTTGTGGGTCCGTTGGCAGCTTACAATAAGTCGCAAGTGCGTCTATGTTGGACAACAAGGAGGTTTCATGGAGTCGCCACCCAATAGAACATTGGGAAAGTTTCTCTCGCCTCGGATAGCCTAAGACTGCACTTAGTATCCATTTTGGGCCAACCGAAGGGGTCTTGGAGGGTGAACCTCTCTCCCTAAGGAGCCTAGGATTAATGCCAAAGTCTCGTGACACAAGAGGTGTCTTGGAGGGTAAACCTCTCGCCTCTTTGAGCCCAAAGACCAGAGCTGGGTTCGGGACTTCTCATCTATTTCTACCTCGATTATTTTATGATGAAATTTTAATTATCATTAATTCGCTCTCTCTCCACACGATGCAATTGATTAAAAGGCGCATTTATTCAAATTTGGAAAGCCGTAAATGAGCAAGGGAATAATAAAAGCAATAAATTACAATAACACAAGGAGCGTAATACAACTCCCTTTTATAAATGTGCGATACATACACAAATCAGGGCATTGCTTATTTTGACGACTTTGGTCCTCCCATGCATCATTATCAAAATGGATATTTTTATTGGATAAAAAATAGGACATTGGGTCCTTATGTTTATGAAAACCTCTCTTTATTAAATATAAAACATTAATCAATTTTTATATTTAGCGGGATGCAAAAAGGGTCCATACTCATGTGCATAAAATAATTAATGAATAAGCAAATAAAGGAAATAACCAAGAAGGTTAGAAAACTAAACCGGACGGAATCCTCCGAGCATGGTAGATCGCCCCTCGAGCTCAGGATAGTCCAAGAAAATCAATATATGCTCACAAAAGGTTAATGGGTGTTAATATACAAAAGCTCAATATAAATAAAGTTCTAAGACTTGAGAGAGATAAAAAAGTTTTGGAAACATGGAGACAGGACCAGCGACGGCCTCTGTCGAGTGACCGACGGGCGTCAGTCAAAGTGACCAATATGTCCCGTCGCTCACCCAAGAGAGAGCGGGTCTCTGAGTGAGGTGACCGACGGGCGTCGGTGAAATAGATGACCCGTCGGTCACCACTGTCTCTGAAAATAAACAGTAAAATCTCTCTTTTTCAGATCAAAAATGGGTTTTTATCACAAAATGAGATGAAGAGAATCAAAATAAAGAAAAGTGAAAGCAAAAAAGCCAAAAGAACAACAAAAATAAAGAATAAAGATGAAATAATACGGAGAATAAGTCCGGAATATTTACCCTCAGATAATATTTTAGTGAGATTCTTGGTGTCGATTAGAGTCCCGCACGTTCCACGAGAAACGAAATGAAAGGTCAGGAAAGAGGAAAATAGATTGTTTCCTTCTTAACCCTTCAAAAAGATTGACTTTGGAATCAAAAACTCAAAGAAAACTAATTAGTTTTAGTTCCTTTTTAATGGTTTGATCCTCGAATTAAAAGCAATTTCTTGATGTGTGTGTTTGCTGGAAGATAGAGAAAATGCGCTTCAATTTTGGCAGAGTTTCCCCTTTTTAAAATTTTTTTAACCCTTTTTAGGAGGAAATTCAAAGCTTTTATAGGCCAGGCACGACCAACGGGCGTCGGATGTGGAGATGGGCGTCGGAAGAATCCTTCTGACACAAGGATTCATCCGACGACCCTGCCATTTCCACCGACGGGCGTCGGAGAGGTTGCGTGCTCTGGGAAATCAGGTGGCGTGCTCCGGAAGAGGCTGATCCGTCCGACGGGCATCAGAAAAAACTAGAGGCCGTCTGTGACCCTAAGCGACGGGCTGGCCTCCCACAGACAGGCTGGCCGTCTGTCTAGGAAAACATACTTTTTGACTCAAAAATTCCCGTTTTTCCCCCTCTACCTACAAAAGATGAAAAGACTCATTTCTCGTGGAGCATGGGACTAAAACCTCCGAATCCAAACCGTTTGTACAGGCTCAGATACTGATTTCATCACAAGGTAATCTCTGATCCGGACCGCTTCGGGACACGGTGCCTACATCTCCCTTTCTTCATTTTCTGCTCTCCATTCTTCCCTTGTGTGATTTCTTCAAGGTTTGAGTGGGTTTTAGAGATCTAGAGCTGAGATTGAAGAGGTAAGTGTTTGATTTTAGTTATTTTGAAGTTGATCTTCTTTTCCTTCTTGTTTTACTCTTGATTTGAGTAAGTTAGGGTTTTGGTTTAGTGATTCTTGGGTTTATTTATGCGAAATTTGGATGATTTGAAGATGAGCTAAGGCTAGAAAGAGTGGGTTCTTGAAGATTGAGGTTTTGAGCAGCAAGTTTCCAGGTTTGAGAGTTGATTTTATCCCTCTGTTAGTTGGATGATTTTGCCCTAGTTCTTATGTGGATTGAATGTGTATTTGTGTCCTGTAATTCTTGATATCTTGAGTGTTTTGTTTGGGTAAATGCATGTATTGATCATGTAGTGAATATGAGTTAAATGTTAGTGATATAGTGAGGATTATATGTGTTTTTAAAGAACATGAACATGATATGTGAATGAAATTCTGGATTTGGTTTTGATGGCATTCATGTTGAATTAATGTTTGATTATTATGTAAAATGTGTTTATGTGGCTTTGGGAATGTTCTGGAGGTGTAATAGAGACATGAGGTAAGATTTATGCATGTTTGATTGGAGTGTGTGTGAGTGGTTTTGAAAACAAAGAGTTACAGTGCCTCTTTGGGTTGGAAAAATCGTCTCTGTCATGAGCGCAACTTTGTCTCAATCGCGACAGAAACGATTTTCCCTGCCATCGTGTTTTTCTGCGTTTTAGAGAGAGGGCATCCGAGTCGTGCTCCAGAGCACTAGTCGTGCTCCAGAGCACTAGTCGTGCTCATAGAACACTAGTAGTGCTCCAGAGCACTAGTCGTGCTCACTAGCACGAGTCGTGCTCCAGAGCACGAGTCATGCTTTAAGAGCACTAGTAGTGCTCACTAGTACTAGTCGTGCTTATGGAGCACTAGTCGTTTTCCTCGCCTGTTCTCCGCAGTGCCTCTCGCCTCTGTCACGACCGCGACAGTAGGTCCTCTCCTTTGCCCTGTTTTGCTCCTGAAAATGATTTCTTCTTGTCCCATCTTGCTTGTTTTCATTATAATACATGATGTATGCTTGTTTATTCTACGGTTACTATATGATTAGAGTTTTGAATTGGTAATTTATGGCATGTTAGTGTTTTGTTTTGTTTACCCGATAATGTTAAATGTTATGAGCTGAGTGAGTGAGTTTAGCTTGAAGTGTCAAGGTAGTGGATAGATAAGCATGCTTATAAATGGATAGTGAGTGCAGCTGCCTATATTTACTTTCAGAGTGGCAATGACCCCGCTTATAGGGTTTAGTGATACCGTTGAGGCCTAGCCTCCGGTTTTGAGTGATGACCCCGCGTATAGGGTTTAGTGATGCTGTTGAGGCCTAGCCTCCAGTTTTAGTGTAGTGTTCCCGTATCCACCATAAGTGAAGTTCAGGCTATTTTGTAGTGTTTTGATTTATCTTAATGAAGTATAGTGTTATGTTTATTATTTGAGATAATTGTATTGTCTTAGTGAATCGGTTTTCGGTTAGTGCATTTATACCATGTATGCTAGTTGAATGGATGTAGTGAATATATATATATATATATATATATATATATATATATATAATGTATTTCTAATTTCCTGCTTTTATAGTGAACTCGGTAAGTGTATGCTTTCTTCATTTATGCATGTTATTACTTGTACTTGTTTAGTGTTCTTTTGTTGTCTGTTTCCTCCCCACTAAGCGTTATCACTTAGCACGGGTTCTTTTCCCGTGTAGGTGGTAGGTTCAGTTCTGGTTCATGTCGTGCATCTGCAGGGTTGGCCACTTAGGAGTTAAAGTTTTATTTTGTTTTCAGCTTCTGAAATTCCGTGTATATAAGTTATGTATATTGTTCTATAATTTGATATTATTATTGTAAATGATATGAGGGATCCTTATGTAATTTTGTAAATAATGTATATTTTATTGTGTTATCATTTGCTTCCGCTGAGATGTACGCATGTGTGTGTCTGTGTTGTCGGGTAGCGCTCCGGTATCCTTCCAACGGTGGTATCAGGGTGTTATAATAATCACCAGCCCAAGTCTCGTACTATTAAATGTATATCAAATGGAGACCCGATAGGTCGCTATGCTCGTGATGAGCTAGACCCATTGGCAGGGACCATGCTTGGGTAGACCTAAAAAATCACCATCGACCAAAGCCCATGTAATTACAAATAGAAACTTTCACTAGGTGGTATGCTCCTTAATACGATAATTGTGATGTGGGCCGTCACGTATTAAACAAAATCAAGCAAATTAAGTGGTCCTTTATCAAAGGCTTTCATGCCCCGGTAAGCCCACCTTAACTTGATTGAATTGCCTAAATACGTAATGGCCAAAACCCATACGAATGCGCATTACATTAAGACTGTTATGCTGCCGTTTTCCACCATGCACCATACGTGTCCGATGGGTTCCCTGTTAACCCTCGGATGAAGCCCACCTAGGAAAGAGACCGCACGACCTCATATGTCGGAGTGATAAGGTTGGAAGGATCTATCTGCTTACATGTGGTTGTGGATACTGCACAGCACACTCGCACATCACATGTCATTCATGCATGTCAATAAAATAAATACATGTATATATAAATAATAATATATCTTATCTCATGTTGTGTGTGTATATATCTTTTCGTCTGCATATTATTTTTTTTCACGTGTACATATCATCCTGCGTGTAATTTCTTCCATGCATCCCATCGTATTGTTGTAACCTATTGATCTCGCACTCATCAAAGAACATTTGTATGGCATGATCATGCATTGTACGTGTCATCCATGCATCATTCTAACAATCTTGATCTTTCAGCCACCATAGATTCATCTAAGTGGACTAGAGGTTCTGACGGTCGGCTAGTGAGGATAGACTCGCCCTTTGGATTGCTGAAACTAGTGCCTGTTTGGAATTCTGAGTCACTCTTTATAGCTAGTGAATCATCTTCCATGGCAGAAGAAACTGGAGCTTTAACTACTCAAGACCTTGCTAGGAGACTGGAGGACTTTGAAAGGCAGATGTTGGACATGATGGGCGCCATAGCTGAAAGGATTGCTCACCCCCCTGCTCCATAAGCACCTGTCGCTCCACAACCACCGGCAGCCCCTCCTCGGGGGCAAGCCGAATCGCCTGCTTGTGGGGAGGCTCCCCTCACTGGAGTCACTGCCCATCAACTTGTAAATGAGCCTAAAGCTGCTGCTGTGCCAGTTGAGCCAAGAAGAGCAAGGATCCCAAACCTTGATGAGGATTTCATAATGGAATAGGAGGTTGAGGAGATAGCAGCCCATCGAGCCATGAGGGGTAGAGCACCCAGGGTAGAAGATGAGGCCATGAGGGGAATGAGGCAATAGATTGAGGCTATCACCCGTAGAGGACAGAGATTTGGGGGATGAGGAGCTGCTACCCCAAAGGTTTAGGATGCTTGAGCTGCCGAAGTTTGACGGAACGTCAGACCCGTCTGCACACATCAAGCAATACACCCTGGTGATCAAGGGCACCGGGCTGACTGAGAGGAAAAAAGTGGATTATTTTTGTCTCGGTCTAGTGGGTCCGGCAGTAGACTGGTATCATGGGTTGGATAGGAGATCCAAAGAGGATTGGAACCTCCTGACTGATGAATTCAAGAGGCAGTATGACTGCAGCACTAGATGGAGGTCACCCTAAAGGACCTCGAGCTTCTACAGCAGAAGAATGATGAGTCATTTCACGAATACCTCACTAGGTGGAGAAATAGGGTCATAGAGATGAAGCGAAAACCCGACACTGCTGATCAAATTAGATTATTCATCAGGAACTCCTGCCCTTACTTGAGGGACTTGCTTAGCTTCAAGGGGCTCAGAGATTGGGAGTCGCTCAAAGACATTGCTGTAGAGGCTGAGGCGGCTCACCTAGTGAGGAAAGCCAGCCAAAATAACTTTGCTAGGAGGAACTTTGGAAACCAGTCAGGGTACAAGTCAGGCGGGGCTGGGGGCAGTAATGGTAGAAATGGTAACACGGCTGAGGTTTCAGCCACCGGAGCATAATAGGGCCAGCGGTACTTTTCCAATTTGGGTTGACCTCTATCCTGGGTGTTAGAGAGATTAATGAAAGAGGGCAAGCTGCAACCATTGCCGCCCAGACCAGCCTTAAGTCAAGGACAGCCGGGACATAAAAGTGATCAATACTGCGCCTACTATCAACACACTGGGCATCTAACAGACCATTGCCGAATTTTGAGCGGTAAGATCCAGGATATCATTGACTCTAAATAGATCACGGATCCTGAGAAGAGAGAGAAGAAGAAGAAGGCAAGCTATAATGCAGTCCCTCCACCAGATATGTGATCGAGTCTGGTCCACCTGAGTGGTATATCTCGCAAGAGCTACATGAAGACTATGGTTTTTAGACGCTTTATTTCTTTTTTAATTCAAGAACTCCTTATGACAGTTTAGTTATTTTAATATGATGGACAATTTTTGCTTATTTGCATGGTGTTTCTAATGATTTCATTCCCTATGATCACGATGCACTCATTCATTTTTGATATTAACTCAATTAATACAGGTCCATCTAATCTCGGAACTTTGGGGAATCTAAATAAAATCTTGATAGCATCTGATATAACTCTTGAAGAGAGGATAATTTTGAGAGACGGTAAAAAAAAGAGCCTTTGCCTGGACCTGGGATGACGTGCTGAAAATTGACAAGGACATTCTCGAGACCATGCTACTTCCACGTGCCAACATGATGACGAACTGAATTTTGAAAGCCATTCCTTTGCATCCATAACATCTGGGATGCATATGGTGCTGCCAAATAAAATCAAACTTCAAGAGCTACATCAAGAGTTAGACAAATAAAACTCAACACCTTCATGAGGAAAATATAATTCATCAGAACCGAATAGTGTGAACCCTTTCCTCCCAACCATTTGAAATGTGTACCCCAAAACCAATTAAGATTGACCTTTAACCATCCGGAACCCTTACAGCTTTTTACCTTTTAGCAAAACAAAAAAAAAAGAGAAGAAAAAGAGGAAAAAAAAGAAAAGAAGAGAGAAAAACATACGCGCAAAAAAAAAAAAAAAACCACTACTTTGCCCT
This sequence comes from Excoecaria cochinchinensis, assembly GCA_947683425.1. Lineage (NCBI taxonomy): Eukaryota > Viridiplantae > Streptophyta > Magnoliopsida > Malpighiales > Euphorbiaceae > Excoecaria > Excoecaria cochinchinensis. Next base: position 24,550,304 of record CANTUQ010000092.1, on the reverse strand, counting down.
GAACCACCTGAGCCTAACATGTAATCCAATCCCAACCACTAAGGCCTAACTTGTGACCTTAGCCAATCCCAACCATTGAAAGCCACTTCAAAAACTGCACCACCGAAGTCGACAAAAGTCAAGTATGAGATTTCACATCCAAGCCCCAAAAAAGAAACCCATCACCTCAACCAGTCTGCACAAAGGACAAGAACAGGACTTTAATACAAAAAAGAATCACTCTTCGAAGGAGCAGCTTTCCCGGCTAACGAAGATGGAAGCAAATTCAATCAACATTGACGAACTGAAGGAGGGTCCATGGCAGAGGCTAAATAAAGAATAAAAATAAAAAAGAGAGAAAATATTCAATCAAGAAAACTCGTGAGGGCTGATTGATAACAGGAGTTTGATGCTCTCAAGATCTATCCTGAGATTAGATGAGGTCTCATATTTTTCGAGTTAATGCCAAATAATGATCATGTGTTATGAAATCAAATTGAAATATATGCATTTTATGCAATGATATATTGATGTAACCAGAGCAGTTCATCTTACATACTCAAAGTTATCTGGTACCAGCATAAAATCAGCACATTGGTACTATCGATCATCTGCTACTCTCGCCACTCGAGTGCTTCAGTCAACTCATCCTGCTATCAACTGTAAGGCCAACTCTACAGCATCTTCATAAAAGGAACCAAGCTCAAGCAATCATAATCTGAGACATAAGCACATGCCGTAAGAGATGAAAGCCATGACTGGCGCTCTAAGCAAAAGTTAGGCCAAAGGGCAGGGTGAAAACCTGGGAACATGTAGTCTGTCCTACAAAAAAATAAAGTGAATAAAAGCCGCTGGATTGGGTTGGATCCATTCCAGGCAAAAAATAAGGCACAAGGTTATGTGAAAATCCGAAAAGGATGCATTTCCCGCTAAGAAAAGCTAGTGTGAAAATCCACAAGGGACGCACTACCTTCAAAAAATGACTACAGGTATCGAAGGAGAACCTCATAATCCCCCAAAGGCATAAAATTCAAAAGTAATTCCAGAGGGCATCGATCCTACAGCAAATTGCAATCAAACCGGCTATCGTCTCTAAATCCACACAGATGAATTCTTGTCCTGCATTCCTGCATACATATGCATATCACGTGCAAGCTCACTATTTTTCCTTCATGTTGGCTTTCTTAGTCTTGCAAAAAGCGAGAATCAATGCAAACACCGACAAAAGGCGAGTGACGACATCAGTCAAAATACCAAACAAAGCAACGAACCGAAGACCTCTCAGGGGGCGATCAACCAAAGACCTCTCAGGGGGCAGCCAACCACCAGAAGACATCTCAGGGGGCGGCGAACTGTAGACCTCTCAGGGGGTGATTAACCGAAGACTTATAGGGAGCGGCCAACTAACCGAAGACCTCTCAGGAGGCGATCAACTGAAGACTTCTCAGGGGGCAGCCAACCATCAGAAGACCTCTCAGGGGGCAGCGAACCGAAGACCTCTTAGGGGGCGATCAACTGAAGACTTCTCAGGGAGCAACCAACTAACATAAGACCTCTCAGGGGGCGATCAACTGAAGACTTCTCAGGGAGCAGCCAACTAACTGAAGACCTCTCAGGGGGCGATTAACCGAAGACCTCTTAGGGGGCAATTAATCAAAGACCTCTCAAGGGGCGATCAACCGAAGACCTTTTAGGGGGCAGTCAACCGAAGACCTCTCAAGGGGCAGCCAACCATCAAAAGACCTCTCAGGGGGCAGCGAACTGAAGACCTCTCAAGGGGCGATCAACCGAAGAATTCTCAGGGGGCAACCAACCGAAGACCTCTCAGGGGGAGATCAACCAAAGACCTCTCAGGGGGCAGCCAACCACCAGAAGACCTCTCAGGGGGCAGCTAGCCAAAAACCTCTTAGGGGTCGATCAATCGAAGACCTCTCAGGGGGCAACCAACCATCCGAAGACCTCTCAGGGGCAGCTATCCGAAGACCTCTCAGGGGGCAGCTATCCGAAGACCTCTCAGGGGGCACAGCTAATCGAAGACCTCTCAGGGGGCAGCTATCCAAAGACCTCTCAGGGGGCAGCTATCCAAAGACCTCTCAGGGGGCGATCAACTGAAGACCTCTCAGGGGGCACCAGCTAGTCAATGACCCCTTAGGGGGCACCAGCCAACCGAAGACCTCTTAGGGGGCACCGATCAGCCAAAGACCTCCCAGGGGGCACCACCTCAGAAAGGATAACACTCCAACAATACCATCTAGCCTGGGAAAGCGACTGCCTTAGGTACGTGTCCCTTCCCCTCTTTTCTGAAATTTGGCTCACCCAGAGACCATTCTAGGTTTCCCAAAATTGGAGGCAACTATCGACATCGGATCCTGAGGTGGTCCAAGATCAGGATTACCCGATGATGAAAATAATACTTGCCACAAGTAAAGGTGTCGAAAATGATGTCATCCTTGTCGAAAATCTCCTTTGTTCCTCTACAAAAAAATTTTTTTGTATCTCTTTTCACTCATTATATTTTATTTTCTTTTATTTTTATTTTTTATTTTTCTTTTCTCCGCAAGCCGCTTGCGGGCCACGCCCGCGTGAGGGAAGCGGGCGCGCCGCGAGGGCTGTGCTTGCGGCCCACTGGGCACGCGCGCGTCTCGCCTGCGCAAGGCCCGCGCCCTGGGGGCACGTCTCGCCTGCCGCGAGACGCGCGCCTCGCCTGCCTCCACACTCGGCCATTTTTTGCCGCGATCGTTTTCTTCTCTATGTTTTCTGATTTTTTTTCAGTCTGATTTTTTCCCATTTCTTTCACATTTTTGTGCAATTTTGATAAACTAAAAATAAAAGCACCTTTTGTCCATTCCCATTTTTGGGTAAGACAGAAAATTAAAATAGGGCTTGGTCTTCTTTTTCAAGGAGAGCTACAATTTTTTCATGAAGCAAAACGAAAGAGTTTTCTCTCAAGAACAAAAGCAACCATAGTTTTTCCGAAAAAAAAAATCTTAAAAATTCAAGGTTTTCAAATCCTTTCTTCTTTTTTCTTCAAAAACACATTTCATTCTCGGATTGATTTTGAGCAAGGAAAATTAATTTCCTTTGTTCAATCATTCTCCAAAAATATTTTCTCAAGTTTTTTTTTGTGTTCATCACCACAAATTTTGACAAGGAGGATGGAATAAAATACCATTTTTCTGACTCATAAATTCTGAGGGTAAACACTTTGGACCCATTTATTTCTCGTAATATCATCCATTGTTGTTAATATCATTATTTTCTGTTATTGTTGTCATATTCATGATTCATTTCCAGCATTTTTAATATTTTGATACTGTTTGGCATCTTAAGTTTAGTTTTTTTGGTTTAATCTCTTTGTGGGTGTTTTATTTGACTTTTGTAGCATTATTTCCATCTATTGTTGCTGTAGCCTCCACCTTTCTTTTCATTATTATTATTATTATTATTATTATTATTATTATTATTATTATTATTATTATTATTATTATTATCATCATTATTAGTATCATCACATTATCTATTTATCATTACCTCATGTTTATTTGCCTTATTATTAGTATTATTATTATTATTAGTATTAGTATTATTATGTTACTGTTCCTATTGACATCATCATCATCATCATCATCATTATTATTATTATTATTATTATTATTATTATTATTATTATTATTATTATTATTATTATTATTATTATTATTTTTGTTATGACATGATTACTATTACTATTATTCTCATTATTATTGTATTTATTATTATTATCGTTATTGTTACTATCATATTTATCACTATTATCATTTTGTTGTGTTGCATTATTATTATTGTTATTATCATTATTTATTATTAGTGTGCCCAACATTTCTTTCATCTTTATTTGATTAATCTTTAGAACTGCTAATATTTTTGATGTTATTTTTCTGTCTGAAATTTACTTTGAGTTGCATTATGTGGGCATTCTTGTGACCTCCCGGATGGGTCACCACGCATAGGAGACCGCATCGTTTGGTGAAACCTTTCCTATTCCTTCTTTTTGTGTTGTGTTTACTTGTACAATAAATATTTTATTTATGCACGCATGAGATAAAAAGTCACGAAAATATTTCTGTAATTAAATTGGAACTTTCACTAATAAAATTGGGACGAATGTCTCGCGTTTTAGCCAAAGAATGTAAAATGATACAATAAAACGAAGAGTTAAATTTTCTCCAAAAATGGGATCACTCATACCGATTTTTCAAACTAGCAATCAATTAACTTTTCGATCCCTCTTCAAAATAAACGCGTAGGAAACAATGTTCCTAAACCAAACGAATGTCCCGATTTTTGTATGTCTTTTTACGTTTGGTTTTGCTTGCTTGTTTTAAATTTATGTCCATATATTTTTGGGCCCTTGTAAATTAATTTTGGGGCAACATTATTTAATTTCTATTTGGGATTGTATTCCGTCCCAATTTACATTTTTAATTTTCTTTGAGTTGGGGTTGTATTCCGCCCCAATTTCTCTTGTAATTGTGTGCTTGGCGTGTTTACTGCTTTCCTTTATCGCTTTATTTATCGCTTTCTTTATTACTTTCCTTTATAGCTTTTGAGTGCTTGCAATGCGCCTTTGATTAAATGCATAAATCGTGTGAGAGGAGAGATAGAATTTTAGGAAGTTAAAAACTCATTTATAATTAACCAAAGCATAAATAAGAGTGAAGTTCTGAACACCAATCTCTGGTTTAGGCCGTAGAGGTTAGATGACCTTTCCCAATTTCTTGTAAATTGGGTGGCGACTCCAAAATACCTCGAAGGTGCTAAAGGCACCATGAGGCTAGATGATCCTTTCCAATGTTCTATTGGGAAGGAGGCATCCAAAATGTCTCATGGGCACCCAAGATCAAAAAGACACGAACAAATCCCTCGAATCCTAAAAGCGGGTTTAACGAGAGCGCCTTTGCTAGGTCGGCGCGTCACACTGCCAATTTTTGAATTGTAACTTTTTCAATTAATAAAATGAGCATTCTTCCGAAGTGAATAATAACCTTGATGATTTGCCAAGTTCATTATAATTATCGCATAAGCCTAGATAAATAATATTGTGTGCTCGAACAGCGATATAGCCGTTATGAATGAAGAGTTTGAAAATTTAATAATTCAAGTTTATCCGAAAAAGATGTAAATTGATACTTGAACTAGCAAAGCCAGCAATTTGAAAGAATGCTCGTGGCAATACTGCCGAACTGAGCTTTTTATTGATAATAAAACATGCTCAAATAGCAATATAGCTAGACTAAGCTTACAATGAAAAAAAGAAGAGCTCGTGGCGAACCTGCCAAACTGAGCTTAATACAAAATAAAAGCGCACATGGAGATCCTGCTGAACTGTGCTTAACATGAATAAGAGCTCACATGGAGAACCTGCCGAACTGAGCTTACTATTGATAATACAACTTCAAGTTAGAAATATTCCAAGAGTGAAGGAGTAGCTTTCCCTTGAGATCCTTTAACCTATAAGCTCCCCCATTGACTTCATGTACCATATCAATTCTCCACTGAGCAAACGGCCAAGGGTTATGAATGGGCACTTGAGGGGTGAAATTTTGATGCAGTATGTTGCCGAATCGTTGGCATTTGTCACACTTCTGAATGAGCTCTTTAGCATCTTTCTCCATCCTAGGCCAATACCCCTGTAACAAGGCTTTCCGAACTATTGCTTATGCGCCCGTATGCATGCCACAAAAGCCTTCATAAATTTCTCTTAGTATATAATCATGCTCTTCGGTGTTCAGATAGAGCATCCAGGGATGTGAGAATGATCGCCTGTATAACTTATCATCCAAGATGGCATACCGGCTGGACTGCCGAACAATCCTCCGAGCTTCAACCAGATCATTAATAAGATACTGATATATAGGCAGACACCAACCATCCATCGGGTCTTACATTTAAACCCTATTTATTTCATAATTTGGTGTCGCTATAACGGACCACACTATATCTACCGTGGATATTTTGTACTGACTAGAAGCCTATTTGGCCAGAGCATCTGCTCCCTGATTTTCTGTATAAGTTATTTGCTCAATCGACCATGCACACTCTATTTTCTCTAATTGAAATAGTAAAATAGCAATGAGCTCTTTGTACCGAACCATTGTGTTCTTCTTTACTTCAAATTTACCAAGCAATTGGCTTATAACCAACTGTGAATTAGAAAAGATAGCCAATGAATTAGGCTTTACATCAATGGCAAGCTGCAGTCTAAAATAAAAAGCCTCATATTCTGCCACATTGTTAAAGGTTGGGAATACTATGTGAAACACTCCTTTAAATGTTATCCTCCTTAGTCCAATAAGGACTATTTCGATGCTGGCCCCTTCAGATGAGCATGCTCCATCTATAAATAATTTCCAAGAGTGGGTGTCCGGCTCAGGAGGTGGAGCATGCAACTCGGCCACAAAGTCAGCCAGAACTTGAGCTTTCATTGAAGGTGGGGCTTCATACCGAACATCAAATTCACCGAGATGAGCTGCCCATTCTGTGAGCCTTTCGAATGCTTCTGGCCTCTTGAGGACTTTTCTAAGATTGAAATTTGTCCAGACTACCACAGTATGTTCTTGAAAATAAGGCCGGAGCTTAATGGATAATGTGACCAGTGCCAAGGCTAACTGCTCCAGAATGTGATACTTTAGTTCGGCACCTGTCAACACCTTGCTGGTATAATAAATTGGGAACTGTTGGCTGGATTCCTCTCTAATCAAAATCGAACTGATGGCTTCAGATGAAACTGTAAGGCACATATACAAAATTTCGCCCAATTGAGGCCTGCTCAGCAATGGCAGTGTACTGAGAAATTGCTTTAGCTCATTGAAACCTTGTTGATAGTTTGGGGTCCATTCGAACTTCTTTACACTTTTGAGTGCCCTATAAAATGGAAGACAAGATTTAGCTGAACAAGAGATAAAATTGCCCAAGGCTGTTACCTTTCCATTAAGCTTTTGCACTTCTCTAATGGACTTTGGCGGTTCCATCTCTAAGATGGCTTGAATCTTTGCCGGATTGGCCTATATTCTCCTCTTCAAAATCATGAATACCAAGAATTTCCCGGACTATACCCCAAAAGCATACTTTTCTAGGTTGAGCTTCAAACCAAACTTTCTAAGAGTTGAGAAAGTCTCTATGAGCTCGATGGGAAAATCACTGGATGCCTTACTTTTCACTATCACATCATCTACATACACCTCCATATTCCTCTCAAGCTGAGGTGCAAACAACATGTTCATCATCTTCTGATATATAGCCCCTGCATTTTTTTAGCCCAAAAGGCATAACCTTATAGCAGTAAGTAGCTTGATAGGTAATGAATGTCATCTTCTCTTCATCCGCTGGGTTCATTAGAATCTGGTAGTAACCAACCGAGGCATCTAGAAAGGCATATTCTTCGAACCCAGCTGTTGAATCAACTAAAAGGTTGATGTTAAGTAGTGGGTAGCTGTCTTTGGGGCAAGCCTTATTTTAGTCTATGAAGTCGACACACATTCTCTACTTTCCATTAGCATTTTTTACCAAAACCACATTGGACAACCAGTCCGGATATAGAACTTCACGTATGAATCCATTTTTTAGCAGAGTATATATTTCCTCCGTCATTGCTATCTACCGTTCTAGAGCATGATTCCTTTTTTCTGTTTGACGGGCTTATAGTCCGGTGTGATATTGAGTGAATGGTATATTAATCCAGGAGATATTCTTTTAATATCCAAAGGCTGTCAGGCAAACACATCCACAAACTCTGCCAATACCATAATGAGTGCTACCTTTTCTTCCCCATTCTTGCCCGCCCCAACTTTAACTGTCTTGCCTAGTGCAAGCTTAACTTCCTTCAACGAGTCTAATGGCTCAGCTTTCCAAGCATCGTTGGTAGAAACATCCAAGGCATCCAATGGAAGTGCTTAGTTTGCTTCTTTCAACATTGTAACGTATGTTTTTCGAGCTACTTTTTTATTTCCTCGAAGTACCATAATACCTCTTGAGGCGGGAACTTTTAACAATATCTTCGCATAGAAATGTATGCATCCACCCCGATTAGTAATGGCCTTCCAAACATGACATTGTAAGCCAAAGGAATATCCACTACCATAAAGCAACTGGTACAAGTACGAACTACCTCATCATCCCCAAGCTGTAAAGATAATTTCACATATCCTTCTACCTTGATTGGTTGAGCAGATATCCCAATGAGTGGGGCAGACACTAGTTCCAAGACGGTCGACATTTTTAATGCCTTATATGCATGCATAGTGATAAGGTTGATCGCACTACCCGTGTCTACCAAAATTCGCTGGACTAAATAGTCCTGAATTAGGGCCTCCACCACTAAAGAGTCCGTGTGCGATTGTCTAACATGATCGCCATCCACATCCGAGAACCTTACTTCATAACTCATTATTGGAGAACTGGAGTCTAAGGAGAACACCTCTTTTGCTTTTCTTTTTCTCGAATCATCAAAAATGTCATAATGTTCGCCACTCGCAATAACATGAATAATTCCTGCTGGAGCCTTCTCGCTTGTGCTGGCCCTATTATCCTATCTCTAAGGTGAATGAGATCAGTTTTTTCCCTTATCACCCGTCTTTACAAACTGGGAAAGCTTGCAATTCCAAACTAGGAATTCGATCTCACTTTTGAGCTAATTACAATCATTCGTCTAGTGACCTTTATCCCTGTGAAAAGTGTAATAGAGGCTCTAATCTCTATTAGAGCTTTCCATCATAGGTCTAGGCCAATTCACCCTATCGTTCTCCTTCATCCACTTCAAAATTTAAGACCTTGTGGCATTTAAGGGTGTCCACCTATCATCATTTTGATCTCCAAACCACTCTAAAACTATAAAAGCTCGGTTTGAGCCACCTGACCACTAATTCCTTGAATCATTTCTCCCATTGCTTCTCTCATGGCCCGTTTTATATGAGTCTCTACTTGTATTTTCGTATTAAGAGCTATTGCGGAGGCAACGTGGCTTATCCATCTTGATGTACTTATGAGTTCGGGACATAAGCTCATTAAAATCACTAGGTGGCTTTTTTACTCAGTGAGTCACTGAAGTCCTAGCACTATGTGTTACGTATGAGGACATTGTTGGCTACTTCCAAGTTCAAATTCTGAATATCCATTGTTACAGTATTGAACCTTTCCACATAGGCTCGTAATGGCTCACCCTTATCTTGGCGAACTATATTGAGGTCAACTGAGACTTTTGTGGGTCGAATAGCTGCCACAAACTTTGCAATGAACGTATCACTTAACTTTTGAAGCTTGTAATAGAGTGCTCGGGCAAATTTTGAAACTAAATCTGGGTAGACTCCATAAGTGTTTGGGGAAAGATCTTACATAAAATAGCATAGTGTGATGAAATTATTCAGGTGAGCTCGAGAATCAGTACTGCCATTATACTTAGGCAGATTTGGTAACCTAATCTTTGGGAATGTAGTAGCCAAAATCTCCCTGGCTATTGGCAATCTGAAATTGCTTTGATACTGTAGTGTGTTTTGGTTCTGATACTTCTGCATCCGTCCCTCAAAAAGCCTTTCAAACTAATCCGAGGTGAGGGTTATAGTGGAACTGGGAGCTAATGGTAGGATAAGCTAGTGGGACAGGTGTGAAGACCAGTGGAGCTAGAGGAAGACGTGCTTGAGGGGCAAGTGCTTGTGCTGCCACAGCAGCTAAAGTGGCTAATAAGGCTTAGGCTGTTTCTGGGGTAATGCTGGGGATGGCTGGGATGGGAATAGGTTAAGGAGGAGCTGGATTTTATAATTAATAGAAATATTATTGAGCTGGTAATAACGGAACTGGCTCATACTATCCGGTGAGGGTTGTATTGTTTCTCCAAATAGTTAAACTGGAGGTGGTTAAATTAATGGAGGTTGGTTCGCCGGAGGGGTAGCAGTAGAGGTTAAGTCGGGGAAGAGATTCATTGCTGAGAGAATCTAAAAGATTTCCATGCCTATCGCACCAAAATGATAACAGTCCAAAATTTTCGGGCTAGCGACTAGGAGAGCTCACCTGAAAACATAGAAATCCAACAGGTTTTTCGATAAAGGATACTCTGACGGTCAAGTCAGAAAGATTAACGAAAGTAAGTGTGTTGTAATTGGAAATAATCAAGAAGAAAAACATACCTGGATTCCTCGTTAGGAATCAGTGTTGGAGTAGGAGTCCACTTCTGCGTAGAATAAGTACTCCCAATTAGACAGGACTTGGAAGTCATAAGTGGGATTGAACTCAACGACCCTCATTAGATAAGGATATTTCCTGATCAGATGAGCTTAATTCCTGATTAGATAAAGTTGATTCCTGATTAGATAAGGTTGAACACGAAGAACACGCATTGTAATGGAATGAAAGTCTTTAAAGGATTCTGACAATCCTGATAACCCACAGAAATAAGCTCTTTCTGAGCTATTAGGATAGACCGAGCTACTATTGAGAGCTTATTTAGATCAGCTCAGCTATCCAAACTCAGAAGTAAAGCGCAACCAAACTCATAAGAGAGGTATCCGGTTATCATACGCTCATAGCAGAGGTGTCCGGTTATCAATAATAAAAGTTAAATGTTAGTGTTAAAGCTAATAACGAGAGTGATCATAATGCTAATAGCTGAGACAAGGGTACTAAAAGATAGTCAAGATATAGTAATGGTTATAGATTGAGAATATATATATATATATATATATATATATATATATATATATATATATATATGTCACACCCCAACCTATACCATGGATACTTCTACTCGTGATTAGAGCTAAAAGTACCCCGATAGGGAGGAGTGTCACATCCCACTAGTACAAACATACAAACATCACATACAGAATAAATATCCAGTGTAAATAAAAACTTTAAAAGAACGAAGAGGGAAACAGAACAATAGGAACACTCTTATTAATACACAGAAATAGTTCTTTACATATTACATCAGATTACAAAAAGAAACAATTTACAAAAGCCCAACATACGAAGTTCAAAAGGGCTAATAAAACATTATACTATTACAAAAGAAGGAAAGCCTAACTATAACACTTCTGAACTCTAGCCGCGTTGGCCTTCCCGATGCGACACACCCCGAACACGCGTACCAAAACCTTCCGCACCTGCACGGATAAACACCCGTGCTAAGCGAAAACGCTTAGTGGGGAAACACATAATGCATGACCGCCACTCACAGTGACGGTAACAGAAAACACATGAAAACAGTACAATTATATATACATAGATATATCATCATACATATTCAATTCATTTAATTGCATTCTCATTCAGAATTCTTGCACAGAGGCACTCAATAACACCTGCTTAATCATAATGAGTGGATAACGAGTACACATAGATACTTGAGAGTATCGGTTCTATATGATAAACACATAGACACCCAAAGGTATCAAATATTCTTTTTATTTTATTCCAAGTGGTCACACATAGAATCTTAAGAAAGATTCAACAGAAGGATCGCGAGGATCCAATCGGGGGACCTGATCAGGGTCCAAATCGTACACATAGCTGCAGCAGCACATAACTCTATTAGGCATGCCTAACTATCCACTTATCCGACATTAGCAGGTTATGCGGAATATTATCACATTTGCATACATATAATTCATGTAAATAGATAGTCAAAGCTTTAATGAAAACTGCATGTAAAAGAAAGTAAGTCATTAAGCAAAAAGGAAAAGAAATCTCATTTGGAAACTGCGTCTGTCGCGCTCGCGACGATTGTCGCGATCGCGACAGAGACCAAACACATCGACCCGCCAAGTCTCGCGGTCGCGAGAAGAGTCTCGCGCTCGCGAGGAGACAAAGGCATCACCCTCTGTCGCGCTCACGACGGACGTCGCGCTCGCGACAGAAGACAATCCTGCAATCACTCGGAGGTTGAGCGCTCTGTCGCGGTCGCGACATATGTCGCGGTCGCGACAGAGAGTTCCCTATCGAGCTCTTGGCGCGACACTTCTCGCGCCGGCGCGAGGGTTGAAAGCTCCGCGCTCTGTCGCGCTCGCGACAATGTCGCGATCGCGACAGACACGGGATTTCCAGCTCTTACGCCTAAATTCTGCAGAATTCTTACCAAATTCACATCCAACTTCCAAATTTGATTCCAAATCTCAAAATTCAGCAATATACTCATCCACAACTCATAATATGACTAAAAACCCAGCTTTACCATAATTTATCTCAATTAAATCAAATCAAATACATGCCAAATTCCAAGGAATCTCAAAACAGCAAATTCTACAACACTAACAACCACTCACATGATCTCTCACAAATCATTCAACAATATTCATTCCTTTACATCACATATCACTTTAATTTCAATTTAAGTTATAACCACTCAACTCATAATCCTAATCAAAGCATAAACACATTTATCAAACTCAAATCACAAAATACACAAAATATGAAAAATTCCCAAACCTTCTCTCCTTAGCTCCTAATCGCGAGCTCCGCTTCCGCTTGCGATCCCTTTTCCTTTATCGGGTCTAGGAGCCTCCTCTGAACCATAAACCCATAACAATCAAAATCAAATCTAAACAACCCATAAATAAATACATACAAATCCAAACCTAGAGAAGAGGAAGAGAAGAAATCTAAACCCCAACTCACCTTAAAGCTTCCAAAATCCACAAATTAATCAACTATAATTACTTAATTAAAGGAAGTGGGAGCAAGATTGTGCAAGGAAAAGGAAGAAGAAAGGAAGAAGAAGAAGGAAACGAAGAAGAGGGCGTGAGGAAGGAAGAAGAACGGGAAAAACAAGGGAAATGGCTGATTTCTCTCTCCTCACCTAACCCATAAATGCTCACTTATCCTCCTAGCCACTTGTCAATTTCCCAATAAGCCACATGCTTCAAAATACACCCTACTCCCAAACTCTAATATACACTCTAGAATATCTCTCACTTATACCTCTATTTCTATACACACCCATATATTCTAGTTTAATTCCCTCTTCTCACTAATACACACACATATACAATAGTTAAATAAATTAAATAATCCAATTTAACACATACATAAAATACACACACCAGACACGGACAGGCTCAAACTACTGGGGTGGTTTTGGGGTGTTACAATACTCCCCCACTTAACAGAATTTCGTCCTCGAAATTCATACCTGTTCCGAATAACTGAGGGTATTGTAACCTCATAGCTTCCTCTGGTTCCCATGTAGCTTCTTCAATACCGTGATGCTGCCACAAAACTTTGACTAACGGTATCTGTTTATTCCGAAGCTGTCTGATTTCTCTATCCAAAATCCTCTTCGGTTCTTCATCAAAAGAAAAGTCTGACTGAATCCGGACATCTTGCACTGGTAGCACGTGCGAAGGATCTGACCGATATCTCCGAAGCATAGACACATGGAAAACGTCATGTAGCCTAGCTAACTCCAAAGGCAAAGCTAACTGATACGCTACTGGACCCACTTTTCTCAGAATCTCGTAAGGCCCAATAAAACGTGGACTTAGCTTGCCTTTCTTACCAAAACGGAGAACCTTACGCCATGGTGACACTTTCAGGAAAACTTTATCTCCTACTTCATACTGAATATCTCTACGCTTCAAATTTGCATAAGAACGCTGTCGATCCTTAACTGCTTTCAAATTCTGTTGCACCACTCTCACCTTCTCCTCGGTATCCCGCACTATATCCGGACCTATCATAGCCTTTTCTGACAGTTCAGTCCAACACACTGGTGTTCTGCATTTCCGTCCATACAGTGCTTCATAAGGGGCCATACCAATACTCACCTGATAGCTGTTATTATACGCGAATTCCATCAAAGACACATACTGATCCCAGCTTCCTGAAAATTCCAAGGCACAACCCCGGAGCATATCTTCTAGAATCTGAATAACCCTTTCTGATTGCCCATCAGTCTGCGGATGGAAAGCAGTACTGAAATTCAACCGTGTTCCCAAAGCTGCCTGAAGTTCTTTCCAAAACTTAGATGTAAAACGGGGATCTCGATCTGATACAATGGATGACGGAATTCCATGCAGTCGAACAATCTCATCCACATAGAGTTTTGCCAACTTGTGCATCGAGTAATCTACTCGCACTGGTAGAAAATGTGCAGACTTTGTCAATCTGTCTACAATAACCCATACAGAATCACACTTATGCTGAGTCATAGGAAGACCAGACACAAAATCCATCGTGATGTCATCCCACTTCCATTGAGGAATGGGCAAGGGATGAAGCAACCCCGATGGCACTTGATGCTCGGTTTTCACTTGCTGACAAGTAAGACACCTAGAAACAAATTCTGTTATTTCTCTTTTCATTCCTGGCCACCAATAGTATTGCTTCAGATCTTGATACATCTTATCCCCACCAGGATGCATAGTGAAGACTGAGGAGTGAGCTTCTTGTAACAACTTCTTCCTTAATTCACTCACATTAGGTACACATAACCGATTACCGTGCCTCAACACTCCTTCACTGTCTAACAAGTACTCGGACCGCTCACCCTCTTTCACTGCTCGACAAACACGCTGAAGCACATGATCCTCTAACTGAGCCTTTGCAATTTCTGATTTCAAACTCGGCTTAACCTTAAGTTGAGCAATTAGAGCACCTTCAGAATCAAATCTCCATCTACCACGGCTAGCAATTAACGCAGACATAGATTTCCTACTGAGAGCATCTGCTACCACGTTAGCTTTACCCGGATGATAATCAATGATACAATCATAATCCTTGAAGAGTTCTAACCATCTCCGCTGTCTCAAATTCAATTCCTTCTGAGTTAACAAATACTTGAGACTCTTGTGATCCGTGAAAATTCTGCACGTCTCTCCATACAAGTAGTGTCGCCAAACCTTAAGCGCAAACACTACTGCTGCCAACTCCAGATCATGGGTCGGGTAATTCCGCTCATGAGGCTTCAACTGTCTCGATGCATAAGCTATAACCTTATTCCCTTGCATCAGAACACAACCTAACCCAATGCTCGAAGCATCACTATACATAGTATATTCTTTACCCGAAACTGGCTGTGTGAGCACAGGAGCTTTAACCAACAATTCCTTTAAACGATCAAAACTGGCTTGACACCTTTCAGTCCAAACAAACTTGACATCCTTCCGCAGAAGCTTGGTCAAAGAAGATGCTATCACTGAAAACCCCTGAACAAACCGTCGGTAATACCCTGCTAATCCCAGAAAACTCCTCACTTCTGGCACATTCTTCGGAGGCATCCAATTAACAATCACTTCAATTTTGCTAGGATCAACCCGTACACCTTCAGCTGACACCACATGTCCAAGAAAGGCTACTTCTTTCAACCAAAACTCACACTTACTAAGCTTCGCATACAGCTGATGATCTCTTAACATTTGCAACACCAGCCTCAGATGTTCCTTATGTTCTTGTCGATTTCTGGAATACACCAAAATGTCGTCAATGAATACCACCACAAACTTATCTAGATACGGTCGGAAAACTCGGTTCATCAGATCCATAAAGGCTGCAGGCGCGTTGGTCAAACCAAAAGGCATCACTAGAAATTCATAATGACCATAACGCGTCCGGAAAGCCGTCTTCGCTACATCTGTTTCCTTAACCCCTAACTGGTAATAGCCTGACCTCAAATCTATCTTAGAAAATACCCCAGCTCCTCTCAACTGATCAAAAAGATCTTCAATTCTCGGCAATGGATACTTATTCTTGATAGTCACTTTATTGAGCTGTCGGTAGTCAATGCACATTCGAAGGGTTCCGTCCTTTTTCTTGACAAACAATACTGGAGCACCCCACGGTGACACACTAGGCCGGATAAATCCTTTATCCAACAACTCTTGCAACTGACTTTTCAGTTCCTTCAATTCCACTGGGGCCATTCTGTAAGGAGCCTTAGAAATCGGAGCAGTACCTGGAACAATCTCTACTGACAATTCAACTTCTCTCTCGGGAGGTAACCCCGGTAACTCCTCCGGAAAAACATCTACAAAATCTCTTACAACTGGGATATCGCGAATCTTAACTTGACTTCTCCGAGAGTCTAAAACCACTGCCAAAAATGCTTCACATCCTTTTTTGATAAACCTTCTGGCTTGCATAGATGATACCACGTTATGCAAAGAACTACTTCCAATTCCTTTCACAATAACTGGCAAATGATCTTTATCTCTCAAAACCATTACTTTCCTATGACAATCTACCACTGCACGATGCTTTTCTAACCAATCCATTCCCAGAATGATATCAAACTCATGGAATGGCAAACAAATCAAATCTACTACAAACTCTATATTCTGAATCTTTAAAGGACACTTCCGACACACCCGATTAACCATAATACTCTGACCCAACGGACTGGATACACAAATCTCATACTCCATCTTCTCCTCACTACCCAAACTATCCCACAACTTACCAGAACACACATAAGAATGGGTAGACCCCGGGTCAATCAAAACATAAACTTCAGTATCAAGCAAAGAGAACTTACCGGCAATCACTTCAGGAGCATTTTGTTCCTCTCGGGCTTTCATAGCATAAGCTCTACCAGATGATGGCACAGGGCGATCCACTGTTTCCGAGGCTTCTCTATCTCGAGGCCGTCCACCTCGACCCCTTCCCCTACCTCTATCACGACTTCCTTGGGGTACATTAGATCCAGCTCGACTCCCTTCTTGTTGTCCCGAAGGATTTCCAAATCGGTTCGGACAATTTGCAAGTAAATGGTCCATAGAGCAACATCTAAAACAGCCTCCTGTTAACCACTGACACTCACCCCAATGTTGTTTATTACAATGAGAACATCGGGGAGGGCCATCTCCTCTACCTGAGCCCGCTCCCCTGGAAGAACCCTGTCTTCTTCCTCTAGGAGCCGGACTAGCTACTGACTCATCAGCAAAGTTTCCCTGTGATTCTCTTGGCCTCTTGCCTGAAGAAGAGCCACCTCTTGCAGACTTTCTTCTTTGAGCCTTTTCTCTCAATATATTCTCAGAACGTTCCGCTCTCAAAGCTGCTTGCACTAACTGATAATACCTCACATTTGGGGCCGACATCAATGATATTAACATCACCTTCAACGACTCATTCAAGCCTGCTTCAAAATGCTGACATCTGAATTCTTCTGTGAGAACCCTTGGAGGCGCATACTTACTAAGCTTATTGAACTCGTCCTCATACTCGGCCACAGACATTGTTCTTTGCTTAAGAGTGAGAAACTGAGCCCACTTAGCATCCTTATAAGCTTTGGTCACATACCGATTCTGGAACTCATCCTCAAAGAACTCCCATGTTATTGGTTCAGGAACTTGCAGTTGACTAGCCACCAGCTTCCACCAATCATAGGCTGAACCTTGTAACAAAGACAAGGCACACTCCACTGCCTGCTCCGGTGGACATTTAATCTCCTTAAGTACTCTGGCTGTCTTTTCTAACCACATCTCTGCCTTGCTAGATTCATCTATACCAGTACCAAAGAAATCCTCAGCACCATGCTTTCTTAGCCTTTCAATAGGTGCACTAGGCGCTGTTACCCTTTCAAGTACTCTTGTCATGCTCTGAAGCATCGCTTCCATTGGTCCCAAAGGCACCTCAGGATAACCCCTAGGAGGTTGAGCCGGACCAGAAACTGAGGGATCCTGCTCTTGGGGATTTGCACTTTCTGCTGACCCCTCGAGTGATCCACGAGCGGACTCCATAACTACAAAACATAAACGCAGTGCGCATCAGGCCAACACAACCCCAACAGACAGACTAACACACTGAAACCCAGTAACACCTAGAACCAATTGCTCTGATACCACCTAATGTCACACCCCAACCTATACCATGGATACTTCTACTCGTGATTAGAGCTAAAAGTACCCCGATAGGGAGGAGTGTCACATCCCACTAGTACAAACATACAAACATCACATACAGAATAAATATCCAGTGTAAATAAAAACTTTAAAAGAATGAAGAGGGAAACAGAACAATAGGAACACTCTTATTAATACACAGAAATAGTTCTTTACATATTACATCAGATTACAAAAAGAAACAATTTACAAAAGCCCAACATACGAAGTTCAAAAGGGCTAATAAAACATTATACTATTACAAAAGAAGGAAAGCCTAACTATAACACTTCTGAACTCTAGCCGCGTTGGCCTTCCCGATGCGACACACCCCGAACACGCGTACCAAAACCTTCCGCACCTGCACGGATAAACACCCGTGCTAAGCGAAAACGCTTAGTGGGGAAACACATAATGCATGACCGCCACTCACAGTGACGGTAACAGAAAACACATGAAAACAGTACAATTATATATACATAGATATATCATCATACATATTCAATTCATTTAATTGCATTCTCATTCAGAATTCTTGCACAGAGGCACTCAATAACACCTGCTTAATCATAATGAGTGGATAACGAGTACACATAGATACTTGAGAGTATCGGTTCTATATGATAAACACATAGACACCCAAAGGTATCAAATATTCTTTTTATTTTATTCCAAGTGGTCACACATAGAATCTTAAGAAAGATTCAACAGAAGGATCGCGAGGATCCAATCGGGGGACCTGATCAGGGTCCAAATCGTACACATAGCTGCAGCAGCACATAACTCTATTAGGCATGCCTAACTATCCACTTATCCGACATTAGCAGGTTATGCGGAATATTATCACATTTCCATACATATAATTCATGTAAATAGATAGTCAAAGCTTTAATGAAAACTGCATGTAAAAGAAAGTAAGTCATTAAGCAAAAAGGAAAAGAAATCTCATTTGGAAACTGCGTCTGTCGCGCTCGCGACAGAGACCAAACACATCGACCCGCCAAGTCTCGCGGTCGCGAGAAGAGTCTCGCGCTCGCGAGGAGACAAAGGCATCACCCTCTGTCGCGCTCACGACGGACGTCGCGCTCGCGACAGAAGACAATCCTGCAATCACTCGGAGGTTGAGCGCTCTGTCGCGGTCGCGACATATGTCGCGGTCGCGACAGAGAGTTCCCTATCGAGCTCTTGGCGCGACACTTCTCGCGCCGGCGCGAGGGTTGAAAGCTCCGCGCTCTGTCGCGCTCGCGACAATATCGCGATCGCGACAGACACGGGATTTCCAGCTCTTACGCCTAAATTCTGCAGAATTCTTACCAAATTCACATCCAACTTCCAAATTTGATTCCAAATCTCAAAATTCAGCAATATACTCATCCACAACTCATAATATGACTAAAAACCCAGCTTTACCATAATTTATCTCAATTAAATCAAATCAAATACATGCCAAATTCCAAGGAATCTCAAAACAGCAAATTCTACAACACTAACAACCACTCACATGATCTCTCACAAATCATTCAATAATATTCATTCCTTTACATCACATATCACTTTAATTTCAATTTAAGTTATAACCACTCAACTCATAATCCTAATCAAAGCATAAACACATTTATCAAACTCAAATCACAAAATACACAAAATATGAAAAATTCCCAAACCTTCTCTCCTTAGCTCCTAATCGCGAGCTCCGCTTCCGCTTGCGATCCCTTTTCCTTTATCGGGTCTAGGAGCCTCCTCTGAACCATAAACCCATAACAATCAAAATCAAATCTAAACAACCCATAAATAAATACATACAAATCCAAACCTAGAGAAGAGGAAGAGAAGAAATCTAAACCCCAACTCACCTTAAAGCTTCCAAAATCCACAAATTAATCAACTATAATTACTTAATTAAAGGAAGTGGGAGCAAGATTGTGCAAGGAAAAGGAAGAAGAAAGGAAGAAGAAGAAGGAAACGAAGAAGAGGGCGTGAGGAAGGAAGAAGAACGGGAAAAACAAGGGAAATGGCTGATTTCTCTCTCCTCACCTAACCCATAAATGCTCACTTATCCTCCTAGCCACTTGTCAATTTCCCAATAAGCCACATGCTTCAAAATACACCCTACTCCCAAACTCTAATATACACTCTAGAATATCTCTCACTTATACCTCTATTTCTATACACACCCATATATTCTAGTTTAATTCCCTCTTCTCACTAATACACACACATATACAATAGTTAAATAAATTAAATAATCCAATTTAACACATACATAAAATACACACACCAGACACGGACAGGCTCAAACTACTGGGGTGGTTTTGGGGTGTTACAATATATATATATATATATATATATATATAGTTAAACGAATGAAAATAAAATAAAGGAAATAATTATAAGACTATAAGCAAAATGCAAGTTAAATATATGTTTTGGTGGAAGTAATTATAAATAACGCATGAATATATTGTGCATTGTATGTATATATACGGAATTTTAAATCGAAAGAATGTAAATAACGATAATGACAGTAATAAAAATAATAATAAGAAGAAGAAGTTTAAAAGCAAGTATGTGTATATTTGGGAATTTACATTGATATAATATGGTATGAGTATTTATTTGTAAATCAAGCAATGAACAAAGTACATGTATGTATATTGTCAATGAGTGAAATAAGACATGTTATAGGAATATGTTGCAAATATAAAAATATGGAAATAAAAGTATATAATTATATATAGTGTAAATTGAATAGTAAATATCAAAAGAATTAAGTGTATAAGTGAATAAGTGAATAAGTGCAAAGTAACATAAGTGAAACGTGTATATTGCCCTTAGTAGTCCGGTAGTTAAATCTAGTTCAGGATATAGTTGGCTAGTCATAGGGACACCTATACCATGATAGCGAGTTATGGTGACTCACATTCGGTAGGCTAATGATGGCCTACCATAGTGATACAATGATTACAGTGCTCCGTGATTACAGTGCTCCAGTGATAGTAATAGTGAACAATGATAGCGATACGAGTGGTCCTTTAGGGTCATTCCTCAGTGTTCTGTCCCACGTATCCTGTTCAGAGATTTCTACTGGATATTACTAGAGGCAAAAATGATAATATGAATGAATGTGTAAACTAAGAATTAATCGGGTAAATAATTAAAAAAATAAATAAATATATAATGAATGTACGAATTAGGAAGTCATGTGACGATGTTATAAGATAATGAGAGAGAAAGGATTAAATGGCAAGCATAATAATAATAGTGATCAGAAAGTGAAATAATGAAGTGGAATAAGAAAATAATAATAACAGCTAGCGAATATTAAATCAATGTAGGATTTTAAAGGATTAAGTAATATATATATATATATATATATATATATATATATATATATATATATATATATATATATATATATATTATAAGTTTAAGTTTATATAGTGAATAAATGTAAAGAAAATATCAAAACATATGATAAATAAACAAGTGAAAGGAGGTTAAAAATACAATTAAGAGTGAAATAAGTGATAACAAGTAAGGAAATGAGATAAAATGAGGAATAAGTAATGGAATGATGAAAGTAAATAGTGTTTGATAGTATATGAAACAAAAGTATAATAAAAGCATTAAATAAAATGTTACATAACAAATATGTAAAAGATGATTGTAAGTAAAATAAGAAATGAATGTTTACTTACTAAATGATTTAATAGAAATTATTAGCGAATGAAACTAGAAGGCAACAAAAATAATAACAAGAATAATAATAGCAGTGATTATAAAATGAAACAATATAATGAAAACTAGTGGAAATAATAATAATGATAATGTTAATGAAAACAAAAGCAATATATGGAATTTAAAATAAATCATAAGTATAATTATTAAGGGCTAAGATAAAAAATAGTTAAGAAAGCTAAAGAAAACCAGTACAAATAAGACTTAAGTGTGATTGTGTGTGAATGCATGAATGTATGTATGTGTGTACCTTAATGGAAAATATTATATGTGTATCCACCACTGAGCATTTCATGCTCAGCACTTAGTGTTTACTACACACAGGTTATAGAAAACTACAAAGGATTTGAAGTGATCAAGATTGTGCTAGTAGTATGTAAAGAGCGGATTGAAGCAAGTTTAATGGCATAAACGGACATGGCATGTATATGTTCGAGTTAGAGAGACAAGTTATAGTTACATGTTAGTCAGATTTATGTATATGAGTAAACAACTAAGTATAGTATATACAAGTTATTGTTATTGTTACATTCTTCATGTTTAGAGATGATTGACTTGCGGTGTTGTGGAAAAAAAATTTACCCATTGAACTATCAAGTGCATTGTAACGTATGACATTAGTAGTGATGTGACATTCGATATTCGTACTAATTATGGGTATAGGGTGTTACAGTTTTATTCATGGGACTTTAACTGCATTGAAGCATAAGCTATTACTTTCCCATCTTGGATTAGAACATAACCCAAACCAACTCTAAAAGCATCATTGTACATTGCATACTCTTTGCCTGAAGTAGGTTCGTTTAACACTGGTGCTTCAATGAGCATCTTCTTTAAATGGTAAAAGCTAGCTTAGCATCGATCAGTCAACTCAAACTTAACACTTTTACGAAGTAACTTAATGAGTGAAGAAGCTATCACAGACTTTAACAAATTGCCAGTAATAACCAGCTAAGCCCAGAAAACTTCTCGCTTTAGTCACATTTCAGGGCGATTTCCAATTCATAGTTGCTTCTATTTTTGCAGGATATACCCAAATACATTCTGAAGAAACAACATGTCCGAAGAAAGACACTTCTAAAAGCCATAAATCACATTTACTTAACTTAGCATATAAATTGACTTAGCATAAAATTATTTTTCTCTTAGAATCTGTAATACAATTCTCAGGTGCTATGCATGGTCCTACTCATTCTTAGAATAAACCAGAATATCATCAATAAACACAACAACAAACTGATCCAGGGAGGGGTGAAACACTCTATTCTTCAAGTTTATGAATGTAGCTGGTGCATTAGTTAACCCAAACGGCATGACCAGGAATTCATAATATCCATATCTATTCCTGAACATGGTCTTTGGAAGATCCTCATTCTTAACTCGAAGCTGGTAATAACTCGATCTCAAATCAATCTTGGAAAATACTCCAACGCCCTTTAATTGATCAAAAAGATCCTCAATTCTAGGTAGAGGATATTTATTCTTCATGGTCACTTTGTTAATTTATCGATAGTCTATACACATTTGCAAGGTACCATCATTTTTCTTAATAAATAGGACTGGTGCTCCCCACGGAGAAACACTAGGCCTGATAAAACCCTTATCCAGAAGCTCTCGTAATTAAGTCTTCAGTTCTTTCAACTCTGTCGGAGCCAATCTGTATGAAGCTTTTGAGATGGGAGCTGTCCCATGTAGTATTTCAATAGACAACTCTACTTCCCTTTCAGGTGGTAAACCTGAAAATTCCTTAGAAAACACATCAGGAAATTCATTGACTATAGGAATATCTTGCAGATTTACATGTTATCGCTTAGAATCAAGCACCAAAGCTAAGAAAGCTCCGCATCCTTTCCTAAGAAGGCGCTTGCCTTACATAGCTGAAATTATATTAGCTAGAGAATCGAATCGTATACCATGTATCACTGTCTCAAACTGATCAGGACTTCTAAGCACCACCGTTTTCAACCACAATCAATTATGACTTGGTGTTTGGACAACCAATCCATACCCAAATTCATAGAAAGGCAACTCAATCAAATCAACAACAAATTCCTTCCCATGTATCACAATTGGACAATCTCTATTCACACGATTCACATAAACATTATGCCCTAAAGGACTAATCACATGTATATCATATGATAATTGATCTACAGATAACATCATATCAAATAAACCCCTAGTGCATACATACGAGTGAGTGGAACTTGGGTCAATCAGAGTGTGCATATCAAAATTAAATAAAGAGAAAATACCTGTAAACACCGAGTCTCGAAACAGCTCAGATCAGGGTTACCCAATGATTAAATTAAGGGCCTGTTCACAAGCAAAAAGGTCAGAAGTGATGGTTTCCTTGTAAAAATTACTTTTTAAAAAAAATAAATAAATATTAAAAAATAAAAATAAAAATAGAAGGTTGGAAGTGATAGTGTTCTTGTCAAAATTGTTTCTAAAAAAATTGGAGATTTGCAGCCACCAGCACACGAGGGCAGGCGCCCCTCGTGCGCTGGCACTGGGATGAGCGCCAACAGCGCTGCGCACAGGGTGCGGCGCGCGTGAGCGCCTAGCACCTCGCCCGCCTAGTCCGCGCCTCGCCCGCTTAGGCTGCCCCTCGCTGATTTTGGCCTCCAGATGCGTTTTTGGCGTGTTTTTTGGCCTCAAATTGATTTTTTTATCCTTTTTTCGGGATTTTAAGGTTTTTTCCATATTTTAAAATTAAATAAGGAATATTTTGATTTAATTAAAGATTCTTTTCCTAAATTAGCTAGGTTTTCCTTTTTTAATTATATAAATAGGAAAACTTAAGAGAAAAATGGAGACTTTTTTTTGGTGGAAAATTTTCATTTCTTCTTCAAAGGAATATTTTTCTACATTTTCTTTTAGTTTTCTTCTTCTTCAAAGAGATTTTTTTAAGGTGTCAAAAAATTAAATTTTAATATAAAATCATTCTTAAGAAAAAAAATAATTTTTTATTCTTAAGATCTATAATTTTTCTTTGAACAATTATTTTTACAATTTTCTTTCTAAAGAAAAAATTTGGATTTTTATTTTTCAAATTCTATTTTCGCGAATTTAGACAAGAAAATCAACTATTTTTCTTCCTTTATCAAATTTAATTCTGAGGGTAAATATTCTGCACTCGATTTTTATTTTATATTTTATTTATTACTTTTTTATTATTTTATTTATTTATAATCTATTAATCACCATGTAAATTTTTGGATTCATTGGTTATTTATTTGTTTTATATGATTTTAGTCATAGATTTAACATTATGTAGCATTCTTTTTACTTTATTTTTTTATTCTATTTATTTACTTGATTGTTATTATTATTATTATTATTATTATTATTATTATTATTATTATTATTATTATTATTATTATTATTATTATTATTATTATTATTATTATTATTATTATTATGTGTGTGTGTTAATTTATTAATCTAGTAATTTATTTGTTTCATTATGTTATTTAATTTATTTGTCATTCATAATGCACTTTATTTCATTTTTATTATTTTATGTGTTTAATTAATTTTTTTATTCGATTACTAACATTAATTTTATTTTTATTTCTTTTTAGTTTCAATACTTGTTTTTTTACTTGTTTGAGCACTCTTGCACGCAAAGGAGGAGATCCAGGAGATTTATTTCAGTTGAGTTTGTATTTTTATCATTTTTTATTTATTTTGTCATGTAATTTGTAGTAAAATTATTTATTTTATGCACGTTAAAAAGAAAATCGCAAAAATATTTTTATCAATAAATTGGATTTTTCTAATAAAATAGAACCAATATCCTAATTTTTAACTAATAAAAATTCACTTTAAAAGAAGAGTTAATTTTTTAAAATCGGATCATTAATCTCAGTTTTCTCAATAATATAAAAAATAACTATTCGATTTTTCTAAGTGTGCATAAAGGAACTAATGTTCCTATTTCAAATAAATGTCCTGATTTATGTATGTTATTTAGTTAATTGATTTTGTTTATTTAATTTTCTATTTTGGGGAATTGTATTTTTGTCCCAATTTTCATCTTGTAATTTATTTTTATTTTGTTTATTTATTATTTTTACCGCTTTCCTACATTACTTAATGTGCGCTTTAAATTTTTATGCATAACCGTGTGAGATGAGAGATGAAAAATTAATTGTTAAAAACTCATTTATAATTAACCAAGACATTAATAAGAGTGAAGTTTCGAACTAGTCTCTGGTTTAGACCCCCGAAATAAGATGAACTTTCCCAATTTTTTGTAAATTGGGTGGCGACTCTAAAATATCTCAAAGGTGCCTAAAGGTTTCATGGGATTAGATGAACTTTTCTAATGTTCGATTGGGTAGAAATTCCATAATATCTCATGTTGCCCAAAGTCTTGACGCGAACCCTTTCGGACCTTAAAAATGGGCCTTTCGGGAAATGTAGCGTGTTCGGTGTGCATCATAGTGGCAACTCCATTGGAGACTTTGAGACTTTTCTTTGAAAGTGTCTTGGTTAATAAATATACTTGAGCTTTTAAAATTAAAAATCTATCTCTTTTCAAAAATTACATTGCATCCATGCTAGAGACTTAGAACTAAGCTAGATGGTCCCTTATTTGCCCCGGTACATTCTCGATGCATGACCCTACGTTCACTCAATGTAGGAATGTATTAAGGATAATCACCAGTCCAAACCTCGTATCATCATGGTATATTAAATGGGGACCAAATTGGTCATTATGCTCGTGATGATCTATACCCGTTGGCAGGGACCATACTTGGGTAGACCTAAAATATCATCACCCTTAACTAAAGCTCATGTAATGGCAATAGATACTTCCCTAGGTGATATGCTCCTTAATACAATACTTGCCATATGAGCCGTCATATATTGAACAAAATCAAATAAATTAGATGGTTTTTTCATCAAAGGCTTTCATACTCTGATGGGCCCATCCTAATTTAATTAAAGCGTTTAAATACATAATGGCCAAGATACATACATATGCGCATTAGATAAGAGGTGTTATGCTGCCGATTTTTTGCCATGCACCATACGTGTCCAATGGGTTCCCCGTAAAGCCCACCTAGGAAAGAGACCGCACTACCTCGCATGTGGGAGAGACAAGGTTGGAAGGATCTATTTGCTTGCATGTATTTATCTATACTGCATCAGCACGACCATGCATTGCATCACACTCATGCATCGCATCACACTCATGCATCATCCTAACTTCTTATATTTTACAGCCATCATAGTTTCATCCAAGTGGTCTAGGGGTCCCGAAGCTCGGCTAAGAAGGAATCCATTTTTTGAACTACCGAAATTAATATCAGACTGGGGTTTAGATTCACTTTCAGACAGTAGTGAAACATAGTCTTTAGAATTCTCAGCAGAAATAAGTATGGCCAATTTACCAAGAGAAGCTAACACGACCCATGCAATGAATACTGAGGAAGTGGGTAGAAGGATAGAAGAGTTTGAGGCCCGAATAGTAGCGATAATGGGAAACCTTACTGCTACTCTATCATCGCTTGCTGGGCAACAATCTGCTGCTTCTATTACGGGGCAAGGTGAACAAGAGCCAATTAGAGAAGGTCCCCCGGCAGCAGTAGACCCACCAATAACAGAGCCTAAGGGTGCATAACTTGTCAAGTAGAAGAGGGTTCATCATCACCCTAACCAGGATTTCCTTGAAGAAGAGCAAGACGAGCCTATGGTAATAAGGGGAAAGATGCCCAAGCTAGAGGAGATGATGTGGAGAAAAATGGAGGAAAAATTTGAGGCAATGACCCACTTGCTAGCAATGGGAAGAGGGATAAGTCCTGAGGACAAAGAGCTAGAAGGCGAAGATTTAGTTCCCCAGAATTTTAAGATGCACGACAGGCCAAAATTTGATGTCACCTCAAACCCGACAACACATGTAAAATAGTACTTGTTAGTGATAAAGGGTACGACTCTGACCAGAAAGTAGAAGATAGAATATTTCTACTTGAGCTTAATAGGGCCTCGATTGGTACCATGGACAGGATAGGACGTCCAAAGAGGATTGGGACCTACTGACAGAGGAATTCCTTAAGCAATATGATTGCAGTATAAGGATGGAGGTCACCTTGAAAGACCTAGAGCTGCTTCAACAAAAGTTGGGAGAATTATTCCATGAGTACCTTACCAGATGGAGCAATCGGGTCATGGAAATGAACTTAAAACCTGATACCCTAGATCAGATAAGACTATTTATCAGGAATGCTAGCCCATACTTAAGAGAGACACTAAGGATGAAGGGGCTAAATGACTGAGAATCCCTGAAAGACATAGCCATAAAAGTTGAAGGAGAATACATGGCAAAGAAAGCCAGGAATGATAGTTACACTCGGAGAAATTATGATAATCAGGGGGCAGGAAAATCAGCAGGGCCCGATAATGGAAATCGAACTAGAAACATGGTGGATGTAGCAGTTACCGAAACAAACCAAAGGCATTATTCTAACCTAGGCAAATCATTATCTTGGGTACTTAAAAGGTTGATGAAAGAAGGTAAGCTACAGCCAATGCCTGTTAAGCCCACTAGAAGTCAGGGACATCCTAATTATCGAGCGGATCAGTACTATGCCTACCATCAGCATACAGGGCATGACACTGATGAATGTCAAACTCTAAGGAACCAAATTCAAAACCTCATTAATAGCAAACAAATTGTTGATCTAGAGAATTGAATGAAGAAAGCGTGAGCTATAAGGGGAATTCGAGATACTAATAAAGAGTCCCAGAAGGTGGCTACAACAATAAGAAGTAGGAGAGAAGACTTTCCAGTAGATGTGTTGTTTTTATATTTGAACTTTTCAATATTGATGTATGTAGTACTATTTATGTTAATTATATTGATGACTTTTTATTTATGTCTCTCATGATTTCATTATGCATGATCATAACCACAAATCATTTACATTTGATATTAACTTAATGAACACTACCTCATTTAATCTCAAGATCCTGTTGGCATCTGATGTTACTCCTGAAGAGAGATAAATCTGAGAAATCAAAAAAAGAAAAAAAAAGAAAAAAGAAAAAAAAAAGAAAAAGAAAAGAAGCCTTAGCTTAGATCGGAATGATATCTTGGGAATCGATGAAAGCATTGCTTAGACACATTGCTCCAACCTACTGAAACAATAAGTTGGTCAAATCAAAATTTGAAAGATATGAATAGACTAGAATGAAGGTAAAGCGAACATCCCAAGTAATGAACATTGAGGAAGCTAACAGGAAACTAATAGCTTTATAATTACTTGGAAAGGCCTGAAGATGCCACAAGGAAAGACTCTAAGATGAGCCACGAGATGAGCATCCGAGGTAGCAAAAAAAATATAACAAATATACAGCCCATTAGAACCACGTCTCAGAATTCCTTTTAACCATTTAAGATGGTCGCCACAAAATTAGTAAAAAAAATTGGCCTTTAACCGTCTAGAACTAAAAGGAGCAAGGCATGAACTCTTCTAATTAAACTTAAGAAAAGAGTTCGTCACTATTTTTAAAAAAAAAGTTTTGTCTCAATCTTTTAGAAGTGGGTCAAGAGCCGTTAATGAAAGGAAGGTAACTTAGCATACAAATAACTTAGATCAAATGCTCTAGGTTACAGAAGCTAAAGTCAAAAAAGCTACTAACATAAATAGTAGACATCCTCGCTAGCAATGATGGGAGAAGATTCAGAGCGATGCTAACAAAGTGAAGAAGGTTCCAAAAAAAACAATCAGAGGCTAGCTTGTAACCTATTCTCAACCATTAAGGACTACTTCATAAATAGAGCCACCAAAATTGACAAAAAAAAGGTACGGGCTTTTACAGTCAAGGTCTAAACGGGGGGTTCACTATCTCTGCCAGTTTGCACAAGAGTTAAGCTAAAGCCTTATCAGAAAGAACAACTGTCTCGGTTAATAATGATGAAAGTAAGTTCAAAGGAACCAATAGGTGCTGACGAATTTAAGGAGGTCCCATGGCAAAGGCTGAAAAAAAAAGAAAGAGAATAAATGCCCCGCTGGTCGAAAACCAAAAAAAGGCGAATTCGCTAAAATTGGGCATCCTGTCAAGGTGAAAACCAAAAAAGGGCATCTTGGGCAAAAATTAGGGGCAAAGAGAAAATGTTCAATCATGAAAATCCGAGATGGCTGATTGATAATAGGAGTTTGATGCTTTCAGGATCCATCTCAAAATTAGATATTGTATTTTTGAAATTAATGCCAAATGATGATCATGTGTGATGAAATTAGACTAGAACATAAGCATTTACGCAAAATATATTAATATAAGCAGAGCACTTTATCTCGAATACTCAAAATTGTTTAAGTTCCAGCATAAGAAGTAGTGCATTATTTCTTCTTCACATATGCGCAATTTACTATTTATGGCCTCCACTGTTAACATCATCCTAACGTTTCAGCTGACTCATCCCGTTATCGGCTTCAAGCTAGTCATACAACACCTTCATGAGGAAAATCAAAATCCATATAGCCACTGTTCAGAAAGCGAAACAATTTTAGCTTCTCCAGCCATAAAGAGAAAGAGGCCGTTAGAGATAAAAACCGTAACTGGCTCTCTAAGCAAAAGTTAGGCCAAAGGACATGGTGAAAATCTGAAAACATGAAGTCTACCCTACAAAAAAATAAAATGAATAAAAGCCACTGGAGTGGGTTAGGTCCATTCCAGACAAAAATTAGGCACAGGATTATGTGAAAATCCCCAAAGGGACGCATGTCCTGCAAAGAAAAGCTAGTGTGAAAATCAACAAGGGACGCACTACCTTTAATAAATGACCACCAGTACATAGACTGATAAGGTGGTCCGAATAGTCTCCCTTCAAGCAGATAATGCATAATTCAAGACACGAGTTAAAGTCTTGGGGGCAAAACGTTGTACAGCTTTTAGCAAAATACTCGTTCACCGGGGGGCAAAGATGCACACTGGTCAGTTCTCTTTGGAAATATTATGGGTCAAAGTTCCTAAGCTAAGATGACACTCTTCTAGATCCTTGGGGGCATCAAACAATGTGAGCAGCCAAGCCATACTCTCAATGGATCCTTAATCACCCAAGATATGGTCTATCCATTTTTGCATACATTTCATGTCATACAATTCTTTTGCAAACATCTGCATATAACTTTTCACACATACACACATAATCTCTTGTATATATTCCCGTGCACACAACTTTGCAGGAAAAGTCCAAATAGAGACCACACGCACGAAAGCGGGTCAAGGACAACTTCAACTCAACATTAGCACTACCGTGCTGATCCCAAGTCCTCTGACGAGGCAAATCCTTCAAGTCCTCTGAAGAGGCAAATCTTTAAGTTCTCTAAAGAGGCAAATCTCCCAAGTCCTCTTAAGAGGCAAATCTCCAAAGTCCTCTGAAGAGGTAAATCTCCAAAGCCCTCAGAAGAGGCAAATCTCTAAGCCCTCTGAAGAGGCAAATCTCCAAAGTCCTCCCAAGAGGTAAATCCCCAAGTCCTCTTAAGAGGCAAATCTCTAAAGTCCTCTGAAGAGGCAAATCTCCAAAGTCCTCTTACGAGGCAAATCCCCAAGTCCTCTTAAGAGGCAAATCTCTAAAGTCCTCTAAAGAGGCAAATCTCCAAAGTCTTCTTACGAGGCAAATCCCCAAGTCCTCTTAAGATGCAAATCTCCAAGTCCTCTGAAAAAACAAATCTCCAAAGTCCTCTAAAGAGGCAAATCTCCAAGTCCTCTTAAGAAGCAAATCTCCAAAGTCCTCTTAAGAGGCAAATCTCCAGGACTTCTTAAAAGGAAAAACATCCAAAGACCTCTTAAGATGGAAAACATCCAAAGAACTCTTAGGGGCACTAATCTAAAAATTAGCAAAAGTCCTTCAGGAAATAACCAACCATCCTTTAGGGGGCATCCATTCAACATCAGCTCAATGGGAATTTAACACACCAACAAGGCGATGTCAATTAGCCACAAAGAGCATAACTTAACACATCAACAAGTTGGCATTAATCAAACCTGCCATAACTCTGTTAGTGGTTATGCCCTAGGCCAAATATTTGGACCTTGATGTAATCAATACATTTTCATTTATATAATGGTTTTCTTCACATTGATATTATTGGCATGTTACATTATTGTAATGTTTATGAATAACAATGTTATTCATGTTGTCCCTAGTCATTTATCAATAAAGGGCATAAAGATAAATTAAGACTAGTATAAATTAGCATTGATAATCATGGGATGATTATATATGTTGATATAAATCAAATCTATAGGTACTTGCTAGAGAACAAAGTATTGGATAGACCCACTATAAGATCAATTCATGGGATAGTGTCATAA
Organism: Excoecaria cochinchinensis; assembly: GCA_947683425.1. NCBI lineage: Eukaryota > Viridiplantae > Streptophyta > Magnoliopsida > Malpighiales > Euphorbiaceae > Excoecaria > Excoecaria cochinchinensis. The sequence goes on along the minus strand of CANTUQ010000092.1, from coordinate 24,518,415 downwards.
GTGATCTTATAATAGATATGTTATTGAATCCTTTGACCTGAGGTTATCATAGTTTCCTACATAAGGATCATTATGTTTTGACATAATCAAACGTTATCTTTAATCGGATAATTATAAAGTTTATGATCGAACATAATGAGAATTATGCGGACGAAAGTGAATAATCAAGATGGAATTTATCCCTCTCTAATGAGAGAGATATCTATTGGGCCCCTCGATAAGTAGGACTGTAAAATGCATGGCCGTGCTCGAATGAATTGATAGTGTCATCAATATCATTTGAATTTATCAGTCTACTTAGTGATCGGGAAATTAAATGTTTGAACAATATAAGTTTGACATGTACCATTACTTATGTTCAAATAAGGTATCGTGTGATAAAAGGATAATAACATGTTCTATTGACAGGTTAAAATCGGACTAACGATATTTATATTATTTGGGTAGTCATAATGTCTTGCTAGAGACCAATTATGACTTGTGGGCTTATTATGGGATAAGATCCACTGCCAACATAATATAAACCTATTGGGTCACACACCAAGACCAAAATGAACAATATGGATTTTATTGGGCTATTGGGCTATTATCTCTTGTTATTAACTCTTATCAAAACTCAATTTCCGTTTTTCAAAAGGAATGAGAGTTTTAAAGTGGTTAAAAACATTGGATACCAACATTGGATACCAACATAGGATACCAACATTGGATACCCTAGCTAGCTTAACTTCTTATTGAGAAGAAAAAAAAAAACACTAGCTAATTTTTCTAATAAAAAGAAAAACACAGCCACCATTGTTCTTCCTTGAGAAGGAAAGAAAATCGTAAAATCCATTCGCATCTAAAGGGAACTAGCAACCCTGCGACTTCGGTTCATTTTGTTCATGCGTGTGGATACCAGTAGAGGACGTTCGTGTTAAAGGCAGCGTCTTCAGTTCGATTTAAAGGTGTTTAATTCGAATTCCCACACTGAAAAGGTTAGTAAATCTTATCACTTCCATTTGAATCAATCGAAATACATGGATCCTGTTTTTCGGGTTTTATTTTTTTCGCTGCGTTTAATTTGTATTATTCTGCTTAAAACCCAACAGTGGTATCAGAGCCCCTTGTATATTCGATTGATTCAAATATTTTATATATGTATGTGATATATATATTATTCTGTTGATCGATTTGTATGTTGATACTTGGAGATTGATTTCGATTTTAACTGTTAAAAACGAATGAATTTATGTGATAAAACGAGATTAACTTGGTAATATTAATTTGGTATTTTAAGGGCTACGAAATTACATTATGTTAATATGATTAACGAACTCAATTAAGTGTTAATGTGATTAACTAAAGGTATTAATATGTTTAATACGAAATTATTTATGATGGTATTCTGTGTTTACTAAATTGTTTAATGTGATTAAACGACGGCTGATATGATTAGCAAAATCGTTTTTTCATACATACAGAATAGAGTATATTAAACGACGGCTGATATGATTAGCAAACGACGGCTGATATGATTAGCGGGGCAGCCGTGCTACCTCTTCGTACCCCTTATATGTCATTAATAATTATCACTCGGTAATTTTAATATATCATTTTATGAAATAAGGTATATTATGCATGATATGAATAATATATGATTTATTATGTTTATGTATGATGTCTTTGCATGGTGCATAGCATGGCCAATTGAACCTTTTTTATGGATGAATTTTATTTTATCTATTTAAGGGTTTGTAATTTTAAATACGACCTGCGTGTCGTTTATTCAGTTGTAATCTTTATTTTATTCAATAGTTGTAGTAGAATATCTTTGTATTTATTATTGTAATGAAGACAAAGAGCAACAATGGAGATCAATCCAAGTCCATGGCGATGGAGGTGCAAGATGGAAGATTTTGATCAAGTCCATTCTCACACCTAGGATTGACCTTTGATCTTCATATTGGCTTATGGGGATCAATGTAGATTTGGCCATGCTATGACACGGTTTTATATATATTATGCATATATTCTTAGTATGTGATGCGATGAATGTTTATATATGTGTATGAGATGGCATGTATGAATTGATGCATGATGTATATAAATAATTAGACATCATAAGTTAAAATTAAATCCCTCACCATAATTTTAAGTCATATGCCACCCATTATTAAAACACTTGTCAAGACTAAGATCACCAAAATGTGGGTTCTGCCAAAGCGAAGTACATTAGGTTATCCTAGTAAGGCAAGATGAGTAATGGTGCTACTCATATATTTAAAATGGTTAGACTTACTTAGGCTACCAAAACGGTTTTGGGCCTAAGGGTATAAGATGGGATTATAACATGCCGGGACATATGATGTCAAAATCCCATAAATGATCTAAGAGTTATATAAGATATAATTGGTAAACGAGCTACCTACCTAAATAACTTAACGATAAGCGTCATGCCAAAGCTGACTTAGAGTTAAGTGAAATATGGATCTTAGCCCACTAAAATTATTATAATTATTGTAATTATTATTGAGGGTTATTATTTTAGTGGGAGTTTATAAGAAAACCTAAAATGAAATTGGTACTAATATAATTTATCTTGCATGTTTGTAGATTAATGGCATCAAATAACACTTCTGCTATGTCACTGCGATCGGTCCTTGAGAAGGACAAACTTAAAGAAACTGGCACAAACTTCCTTGACTGGTTCAGAAACTTGAGGATTGTCCTTAAGCAAGAAAGGAAATTGTATGTGCTGGATGAGCCTATTCCCAATGAGCCACCTGCTGATGCCACAAGGGCAGTCAAAGAGAAATTCAAGAAACATGTTGATGATTCTGTGGATGTTGGCTGTCTAATGTTAGCTACCATGGCTCCAGAGCTTCAGAAGCATCTGGAAAACATGGAAGCTTATGAGTTGAGTACTCATCTGAAGCAAACATTTCAACAGCAGGCTAGGCAAGAAAGGTATGAGACTACCAAAGCTTTGCATTCTTGCAAAATGGCTGAAGGTGCTTCAGTTAGCTCTCATGTTTTGAAAATGAAGGGCTACATTGATCACCTTGAGAGGCTTGGATTTCCTCTCAGTTTGGAACTGGCAACGGATTTGATCCTTAATTCTTTACCTGATAGTTATGACCATTTTGTCATGAACTACAACATGAATAATATGGAGAAATCAATAGCTGAGCTGCATGCCATGCTCAAAACAGCTGAGCAAAGCATAAGCAAAAAGCCTGGCCATGTTCTGATGGTCAACAAAGGGAAAGGCATGAAAGTCAAGGGTAAGGCTAAGGCTAAGGCAAAAGTTGGTGGTAAGCCTAAGCCCAAACCCAAGCCCAAGGCTAAACCTCCAAAGGAAGGAGTTTGCTTCCACTGCAATGAACCTGGTCATTGGAAGAGGAACTGCAAGCTTTACCTGGAAGAATTGAAGAAGAAGAAGAGTGGTGAGACTACTCCTTCAGGTATTTATGTTATAGAGATTAACTTATCTACTTCTAATTCCTGGGTATTAGATACTGGATGCGGATCTCACATTTGTACTAATGTGCAGGGACTCAAAAGGAGTAGGCAGCTGAAAAGGGGTGAAGTGGACCTACGAGTTGGTAATGGAGCAAAAGTTGCTGCTCTAGCTGTAGGATCTTATGAGTTGACTTTGCCCAATGGGATTTTGTTAGTTTTGAACAATTGCTATTATGTTCCTAGTTTGAATAGGAATATTATTTCAGTTTCAAGTTTGGATGATGAAGGTTTTTCTTTTCTTATTAAGAATAAGAAATGTTCTATTTATTATGATGATTTGCTTTATGGTATTGCTGATTCATATTGTGGGCTTTATGTCCTAAACCTAGAAACATCCAATAATCATGATATTTATAACATAACTACAAAGAAATCCAAACCAAATGATTTAAATTCAACATATTTATGGCATTGTCGCCTTGGTCATATAAATGAGAAACGCATAGCTAAACTCCATTCAGATGGACTTTTGCAATCATTTGATTTTGAATCATTTGAAAATTGTGAATCTTGTTTATTGGGCAAGATGACAAAGGATCCTTTTACTGGACATAGTGAAAGGGCCACTGACTTATTAGGCCTTGTACATTCTGATATATGTGGCCCATTAAGCATAAATGCCAGAGGAGGATTTCATTACTTCATTACATTCACAGATGATTTCAGTAGATATGGCTATGTCTATCTAATGAAACATAAACATGAATCATTTGAAATGTTTAGAACCTTTCAAAATGAAGTACAAAATCAACTTGGTAAAACTATTAAAGCACTTCGATCTGATCGAGGTGGTGAATATTTGAGCCAAGAGTTTGATGATCATCTAAGAGATTGTGGAATTGTCTCACAATTAACTCCACCAGGAACACCACAATGGAATGGTGTATCTGAAAGGAGGAATCGAACTTTATTAGATATGGTTTGATCTATGATGAGTCAAATAGATCTTCCATCATCCTTTTGGGGTTATGCATTAGAAACAGCCGCATTCACTTTGAATCGAGTTCCATCTAAAGCGATTGAAAAGACACCATATGAGATATGGACTGGGAAAATTCCTAATTTGTCTTTTCTAAAGATTTGGGGCTGTGAGGCTTACGTCAAACGACAAGTCTCAGATAAATTAGCACCAAAATCTGATAAATGTCTTTTTGTGGGATATCCTAAGGAAACTAAAGGATATTACTTTTATAATCCTTCTGAGAACAAAGTGTTTGTTGCTCGAAATGGTGTCTTTCTAGAAAAAGAATTCATTTCTAAAAGAACCAGTGGGAGTAAAGTACAACTTGAAGAAATTCAAGAACCACAAGAAAAAATTGAACCATTGGTGGAAACTCAACAAGTTTCACAACCTGTTGTGGAACCTGTACCTGTTACACAAGTACCACGTAGATCTGATAGGATACGACTTCAACCCGAGAGATATGGATTTCTCGTGACAGATAGTCATGAAGTGATGCTCATGGATTAAGATGAGCCTACTACCTATCAAGATGCCGTGTCAGGTCCGGAATCTCAGAAATGGCTAGAAGCCATGAAGTCTGAGATGCAATCCATGTATGATAATCAAGTTTGGAACTTAATTGATCCACCTGAAGGAATTAAAACCATTGGGTGCAAATGGGTTTTCAAAAAGAAAACTGACATGGATGGCAAAGTAAATACCTTTAAAGCAAGACTTGTTGCAAAAGGATTCAAACAAACTCATCGTATTGACTATGATGAAACCTTTTCACCAGTCGCAATGCTTAAGTCTATAAGAATTCTTATTGCCATTGCTGCATATTATAACTATGAGATATGGCAAATGGATGTCAAAACAGCGTTTCTGTAACACCCCCATCGCCGTCCCCGTTGGAAGGACACCGACGGACGCGCTACACGACGCTCACATATACAGATATACACATGCACAATGCGGAAGCATACATTCATACATAACATACATACGAAAATACGGTTTAATTAAAAACTTACCTTGACTTACCTTGCGGTACAGACTGAACATGCAATAACTCATGCACACGCAGGCACTAAGCAAAAGCATACACAAAGGCATACATATGACCCTTCAACGGAAGCATAATCGAAATAATAAAACAAAGGAATAACTAAACATAAGGACATACTAACTATTACATTCCCAAAAGAAAACTCAAGAACGAAACATAATAATTACATATACAATACTACAGAATTACAAAAGCTGAAATACAGAAGCTGAACAAAATACAGAACTTCTAACTCCTACGTGGCCGACCTTGCAGAAGCGCGACTCGAACAGAATCAAACTTGCCACCTGCACGGAAAGGAAATCCGTGCTAAGCGATAAACTCTTAGTGGGGAGAACACACAAGAAAATGGACGGCCATTCACAATGGTCGCCAAAGCATAACACATTCAAATGGCAAATGCGGATATTCATAGCATATCCATAATCAGGCTGCACAATAAAGGCATTCAATCGATAACTCATAAACATACCATAAACTCATGTCCAGGATATACCAAAACAGACATAATACAATATACGATACAAATATCATCATGCCGAACTACATACTATAACTCATGCATAAACCTCCACAGGTAGCAATTATCAACATCATACCGTGCGAAATCACATGAGCTTACACAAGCAAAATGACATAACTAAGTACCTGTGCAGGAACTGACAACCCAATTATCATGTTGAGAGTGCTAGCTATTGAACATACTTAGACATGCCAAACACATTCACTAATCAAATATCCAAAGGATAACATTTAGAGCATCACCATACCGCTGCACAACTCTAATATATTAAGCATCATGCGAAACACTCTGATGGCGGAGACTGAAGCATAACCACATAGCATTACCTTCATATCATCATCATGCAGAAAGTACAGTTAATCATTACATACTTACCATCACAATTGCTTCAGTTCCCAAGCTAATGTATAACAAAACGTGTTTAAGTCACATACATAAATTCTCTAGTCGCATCATAATCAAAGCATTCAGAAACTTATAACAGATCACATGACGAGTACGGATAATCATGTTAGATATAAAGTCATGCTTATTTAAAACAGACATACATTCTGAAGCCCATAATCACATTCATATACACATAAACTGATTCCTGAGATCTTTATCATAATCAAACGGATATCACATTCATATAGCTATTTCAAAGTAATACAAACCAGTAAAGCACCTGCTGACTCACAATAGTGGATAACGAGTGTACTGAACTGATTAGTACCTTACGGGTACAAATCGAAAACCACTTTATTTTGTCACAAAAGCATTTTACTGATGGGGGATCTTAACCCGATCCAAATACATTAAAAAGGATCACGAGGATCCGTACTGAGGGGGGGTTCGCGAGGAACCATACGGGGGACCTGATCAGGGTCCAAACGTTCAAAGGGCGCTGCAGCTACTGAAAGACTCTATTAGGCATGCCTAACTATCCACTAGACTGACTCTCGCAGGTCATGCATAAAACAATTCGCGTTTCGAATCGCATAATGCATAGATATGTAAATATCATGCATAAACCGGAGTACAATAGACATATAAATATACTCATAAAGTTGATCCTATCTCATACAATTCCGCATTGCAAAACATATTACAGTCCAAACACTTTAACATTAAACAATATTCTAAAGCATGCCAAGAATCAGGTATAAAAGCTTTAACATGCCAAACATTGTCAATACAAAACCTAATCATGCATCAGGCGACGATTACTAAATATAAATTGTGCACAGTTCAAATTACATTTAACCTATCACATTGAATTCAAAGGTTAAAGCATAACAATGTATTCAGGCATCATCCATATTATTCGAATAAGTTTAGCATAGCATAACATCAATCATACCTTATACAAATCATATTCTGAAGCATGCAATAATCCAATCAATAACATTCTATCACTACTCAATATATTGAAGTATGACAGGAACACATTGGGAAATCATACTATGCCAATGATTAAAAACACATTATCTAAACCATGAAAATAATACAATATACCTTTAAGCCTGGCGTGATATTTTTGGAGAAGAAACAGACTAGAGATATGGTAACATAATTTACATTAAGCTAGAACATGTTTGAGACTAACAATCAGAAAGTTAGCCTTCACAAATCCTTTGCATTCGAAATAAGACATGTAATAAAAATCACAATAATAAGCATATCTCACTCCAAACCATACAGTTGAGATCTCACAGTCATTAACAGGGTCATAATAATCCAAAACTTATTTCAAAATACCAGAGTAACTTATCATAGATAACATGTTATTAATACCAACTAAATTGGAATAATCAGTCATATCAGCAAGATAACATAGCACACAGTAAGGAAAAATACCATAAAAAGCGTTTGGAAATCATTTTATAAAAACTGGACACTTGGGAAGGAAAAACAGAAGCAAAACAGAAGATCTGGGAGACCTCACGTCACGTGAGGGTTGCTCACGTCGCGTGAGCAATCTGCTCACGTCGTGAGCATTGCTCACGTAACGTGAGCAATCTGCTCACGTAACGTGAGCCTAGCTCACGTCACGTGAGCTACTTCTCTTGCCCTCTTCTTCTTCCCCGAAATCGCAAATCTGCACATTCTCCATCGTTTTCCAGAAATTCATTCTAAAAGAAAACCCTCAGAATTCATCCAATCATGCAAAAACTCTTACCTTGTCACTCAAAAGCATATCACAACTCACTCAAGATCAAACTAAACTAAACATTCCAGAAATTAATCAAAACAATCGAAATCAAGTTCCTCAAACACATGAACCCTAAAAATACAGTAAGTTCAAAACCTAAACCCAGTAACTTTAATTCAATTCACATCATGCATTCCTAACACATATATTCACATAATCATGCATATACACATGCCAAATATACCAAATTCTAGAAATGCAAACACATATACATCCTAAGTGAGAATTAGGACAGAAACACTAAGAACTTCAAATGCAGTAAACAGAGCTCCCAAACCTCAAAATGACGATCCAAAATCAGGCTTCCAGCTTCAATCCTCAATCCTTCCCTTGCCTTTACTTTGCTTCTTCATGCAATCCAAAGCTTGCACAACCAAACCCACAATTACTCTTCAAAACCCTAACTGAAAATAAAACCAGTAGATGAAGAAGAAGAAGAAACACAACACGTAGAACACCTTAAACCAACTTACCTCTTCAAACAGCCTCACTTCAAGCCAAACACAACTCCAGCCAAATGAGAAAGAAAAGAAAAGCAGAGAAGGGAGAAGAGAAGAAGAAGGGAGGCGTGAGATGAGGGAGACGGAAAAGCCAAACCAAAATCTGTGTTTTTCCCTCTCTCTCTTCCTCTTACTTCTTTCTTCTTTTTCTTCTTTCAATGCCCACCTAACAGTCCACTTGGCAACATCCTATTGGACCCCAAACTCCACTTAAACTCTTCCAAGTCCAATAATGGTCTTAAGTCCTTAAACAAAATACAATTCACTCACTTACACAATTCTTTCTTTACCAACTTAATTATCTTATCAATTAGGTCCTTAACACTCCAAATTCTCAAACACAATTTACTGAAATACCCTTCCGATCCCGACTTAGCATGCATAATCCGACCAGGGCCATTTTGGGGTGTGACAACTCTTCCCTCCTTAAAGAATTTCGTCCTCGAAATTCACAGCGAAACACTTACATCCGAATAACCCAAGCAAACAAAACTTACTTAAACAAAAGCTTGCAATATAACTTACCAGAAGAACCTGCGGTCTCCTTCGAATCCTTGCTAGATGCTACTAACTCTGTGGACGCTTGAGAAGATCTGAGCAAATCCTCCACATCCTTTCTAGCTTGCCCAGCTAGACTCTCACTCATCTTCTTAGGACAATCGGCAATCCGGTGTTCCATACTGCCACACCTGAAACAAGCACCTGAAAGCTTCCGGCATGGGCCCCGATGTCGCTTCTGACAGTGCTGACATACTGACGGTCCCCACTTCTTACACTTATTCCAATGTTGCCTCTGAAATTGTTGACACATCGAAGGTTCTCGAACCCTTTTTCCTGCTGGCACTTCACTAACCGATCCTTTTCTCTTCTGAGGAACATGCCGCACAACTTCTTGAGAGGCACGAGGAGCAGTCAATCTATCCAAAATCCGAATCAACCCTTGCACTAAAGCCCTATCATCAGAAACACGACCAGAATCTTCCACTGGAGAACGCTCGGAAACATTATGATCAGCACTAACTCGATTCACACTTTCTGTTGTCTCGCCCACATTCTCACTAGGATCAGACTCCATCTAGACATGACACAAAACAAGACGCATCTGCATTAGGCCACGACACAAAACCGACTCTCATGCAAAGACTCAACACAAAACAAATAACATACCCAGAACCATCAAACCTGGGCTCTGATACCACTAACTGTAACACCCCCATCGCCGTCCCCGTTGGAAGGACACCGACGGACGCGCTACACGACGCTCACATATACAGATATACACATGCACAATGCGGAAGCATACATTCATACATAACATACATACGAAAATACGGTTTAATTAAAAACTTACCTTGACTTACCTTGCGGTACAGACTGAACATGCAATAACTCATGCACACGCAGGCACTAAGGAAAAGCATACACAAAGGCATACATATGACCCTTCAACGGAAGCATAATCGAAATAATAAAACAAAGGAATAACTAAACATAAGGACATACTAACTATTACATTCCCAAAAGAAAACTCAAGAACGAAACATAATAATTACATATACAATACTACAGAATTACAAAAGCTGAAATACAGAAGCTGAACAAAATACAGAACTTCTAACTTCTACGTGGCCGACCTTGCAGAAGCGCGACTCGAACTGTCACACCCCAACCTATACCAAGGAGACTTCCTTACAGATTGGAGGGAGAAGGCTCCCTGGATAGATAGGAGTGTCACACCCCACTGGTACAAACATGCAAACATTACATAAATAGAGCGACATGTTAGAGATAATTAAAATCTTTAATACAGAGAAGGATGATACTGAACAAAATGTATACTTTATTAATATACCAAAAGAAGGTCTTTACATATTACATCAGATTACAAAAAGAACCAATTTACAAAAGCCCAAGATACATGGTTCCAAAGGTCTATCAAGATAATACATCTATTACAATGAGAAAGGAAAGCCTATACTATAAAACACCCCATCTCTAGTTGCGTTGGCCTTCCCGATGCGACGCGCCCAGAACACACGTACCAAAACCTTCCACACCTGCACGGATAAACACCCGTGCTAAGCAAAATCGCTTAGTGGGGAAAACACAAAATGCATAACTGCCACTCACAGTGACGATGACAGAAAGCATATGATAACAATACAATTATGGGCATGTAATCATACATAGTTAATTCAGATATTGGCATTCACATTCAAGAATTCTTATACAAAACACAATGACACCTGCTTGATCCCAATGAGTGGATAACGAGTACATATAGATACTTGAGAGTATCGATAACATCATATTGACAAATAGATACCCGAAGGTATCGAACCATTCTTTTTACTTTATTTTCAAATTGTTTATACGTGGAATCTTAAGAAAGATTCAGACAGAGGGATCGCGAGGATCCAATCGTGGGACCTGATCAGGGTCCAAAGTCGTACATATAGCTGCAGCGGCACAAAACTCTATTAGGCATGCCTAACTATCCACTTATCCGACATTAGCAGGTTATGCAAAATCTTATCACATTTACATATATATTATTCGTGCAAAAAGAAAATCAAAGCTTCATGAAAACTGCATGCAAAAGAAATTAAGTCATTAAGCAAAAAGGAAAAGAAATGAAGTTTGGAAGTCGCGCCTGTCGCGCTTGCGACAACTGTCGCGCTCGCGACAGAGACCAAAACACAACTACCCGCCGAGTCTCGCAGTCGCGAGAGAATCTCACGCTCGCGAGAGGGCGAAGGTGCCACTCTCTGTCGCGCTCGCGACAGAAGGTAACTGTCCAAGTCCATCGCGCTCGCGACCACCGCGCGCTCGCGACAGAAGAGAGTCCTGCAACCACTCGGAGATTGAGCGCTCTGTCGCGCTCGCGACGTATGTCGCGCTCGCGACGTATGTCGCGCTCGTGACAGAGAGTTCTCTCGAGCTCTCGGCGCGAGGGCCGAACCCTCCACACTCTGTCGCGCTCGCGACAGACACGGGTTTTTCAGCTCTTACGCCCAAATTCTGTAGAAAACTTACACAAATCACATTCAAACTTCCAAAATTGATTCCAAACCTCAAAATTAAGCAACGCAAGCATTCACAACTCATAACATAAATAAAAACCCAGCTTTAACACCATTTATCTCAATTAAATCAAGTCAATTACATGTCCAATTCTAAGAAATTCCAAAACAGCAATTATAACACCAATTACAGATATTCATATAGTTTCTCACAATTCCTTCAACAATATTCATTCTTTTACATCACATATCACACTAATTTCCATTCAAGCTATAATAACACCACTCATAAACCCAATCAAAGCAAGACCACAATTATCAAACTCAAATTATAAATACACCATAAAGATGAACATTCCCAAACCTTCTCTCCTTAGCTCCTATTCGCGAGCTCCGCTCCCGCTAGCAATTCCTTTCCCTTTATCAGGTCTAGGAGTCTCCTCTGAACCACAAACCCATAATAATCAAGATCAATTTTACAACTACCCAAACATACATATATAATTATAAAACCTAGAGAAGAGGAAGAAGAAGAATCTAAAACACCCATAACCCCAACTCACCTTTAAGCTTCCAAAATCCACAAGCTAATAAACTCTAATTACTCAACTAAGGAAGTGGGAGCAAGATTATGTAAAGAAAAGGAAGAACAAAGGAGAAGGAAGAAGAAGAAGAAGGAAATGGCGTGAAAAGGAGGAGGGGAACGGGAAATCAAGGGAAAGGCTGCCCTTTTCTCTCTCTTCACCAACCCAATAAATGCCCACTTATCCCCTTTGCCACTTGTCAATCTCTCCTTAAGACACTTGCCCCCACATCACACCCTACTCACATACTTTACTATACACATTAACTTATCCTTTGCTCATATCCTAATCCCATACACTAATATGTACACTAAGCTTTCTCTTACTCACACTTAATTTTCATACACTCACTTATACCCTACACTAGCCTATCTCCTCTTCTCAACTCAAACTAATACACTTAAATTAAATAAATAAACCAATTAAACACCTACATGTAACACATAAAAATACACACATACAGACACGGACAGGCTCAAACTACTGGGGTGGTTTTGGGGTGTTACAATACTCCCCCACTTAACAGAATTTCGTCCTCGAAATTCTTACCTCCTTCAAACAACTGAGGGTATTGCAATCTCATAGCTTCTTCTGGTTCCCATGTAGCTTCTTCAATACCGTGATGCTGCCATAAAACTTTGACTAACGGTATCTGCTTATTCCGAAGCTGTCTGATTTCCTTATCCAAAATCCTCTTCGGTTCTTCATTAAAAGAAAAGTCTGACTGAATCCGAATATCTTGCACTGGTAGCACATGCGAAGGATCTGACCGATATTTCCGAAGCATAGACACATGAAAAACATCATGTAGTCTAGCTAACTCCATAGGCAAAGCTAACTGATATGCTACTGGACCTACTTTCCTTAGAATCTCATATGGCCCAATAAAACGTGGACTTAGTTTGCCTTTCTTTCCAAAACGGAGAACCTTACGCCATGGTGACACTTTCAAGAAAACTTTATCACCCACTTCATACTGAATATCTCTGCGCTTCAGATTAGCATAAGAACGCTGTTGGTCCTTAGCTGCCTTCAAGTTCTGTTGCACAACCCTTACCTTCTCTTCGGTATCCCGCACTATATCCGGACCTATCATAGCTTTTTCTGACAGTTCAGTCCAACACATTGGTGTTCTGCATTTCCGTCCATACAGTGCTTCATAAGGAGCCATACCAATACTTACCTGGTAACTATTATTATAAGCGAATTCCATTAAAGACACATACCGATCCCAACTTCCTGAAAATTCTAAGGCACAACCCCGAAGCATATCTTCTAGAACCTGAATAACCCTCTCTGACTGACCATCTGACTGCGGATGGAAAGCAGTACTGAAATTTAACCGTGTTCCCAAAGCTGCCTGAAGTTCTTTCCAAAACTTGGATGTAAAACGAGGATCTCGGTCTGATACAATGGATAACGGAATCCCATGCAATCGAACTATCTCATCCACATAAAGTTCTGCCAACTTGTCCATCGAGTAATCCACTCGCACCGGTAGAAAATGTGCAGACTTTGATAATCGATCTACTATGACCCATACAGAATCATGCTTACGCTGAGTCATAGGAAGACCAGATACAAAATCCATTGTGATGTCATCCCACTTCCATTGAGGAATGGGTAAGGGATGAAGCAATCCCGATGGCACTTGATGCTCGGTTTTCACTTGCTGACAAGTAAGACACCTTGAAACAAATTCTGTTATCTCTCTTTTCATTCCCGGCCACCAATAAAATTGCTTCAGATCTTGATACATCTTATCCCCACTAGGATGCATAGTGAAGACTGATGAATGAGCTTCCTGCAACAGTTTCTTTCTTAACTCCCCCACATTAGGTACACATAATCAATTACCATGTCTCAACACTCCTTCACTGTCTAATAAGTATTCAGTGCGCATGCCCTCTTTCACTGCTTGACAAACACGCTGAAGCACATGATCATCTAATTGAGCCTTTGCAATTTCTGATCTTAAACTTGGTTTAACTTTAAGTTGAGCAATCAGAGCACCTTCAGAATCAAATCTCCATCTGCCTCGACTAGCCAGTAATGCAGACAAAGACTTCCTACTAAGAGCATCTGCCACCACATTAGCTTTACCCGGATGATAGTCAATAATACAATCATAATCCTTGAATAGCTCTAACCATCTCCGCTGCCTCAAATTTAACTCCTTCTGAGTTAACAAGTACTTAAGACTCTTATGATCGGTAAAAATTCTGCACGTCTCCCCATACAAGTAGTGTCGCCAAACCTTAAGCGCAAACACTACCGCTGCTAACTCCAGATCGTGAGTCGGATAATTCCGTTCATGAGGCTTCAACTGTCTTGATGCATAAGCTACCACTTTATTTCCTTGCATCAGAACACAACCTAACCCAATGCCCGAAGCATCACTGTACATAGTGTATTCCTTACCCGAAACCGGTTGTGTGAGCACAGGAGCTTTAACCAATAACTCTTTCAACCGATCAAAACTGGCTTGACACTTTTCAGACCATACAAACTTGACATCCTTCCGAAATAGCTGGGTTAAAGGAGATGCTAACACTGAGAACCCCTGAACAAACCGTCGGTAATACCCTGCTAATCCCAGAAAACTTCTCACTTCTGGCACATTCTTCGGAGGCATCCAATTAACAATTGCTTCAATCTTACTTGGATCAACACGTACACCTTCTGCTGATACCACATGTCCAAGGAAAGCTACTTCTTTCAACCAAAACTCACACTTACTGAGTTTCGCATACAGCTGATGATCTCTTAACATTTGCAATACTAATCTAAGATGTTCCTCATGTTCTTTTCGATTTCTAGAGTACACCAAAATGTCATCAATAAATACCACAACAAACTTATCCAGATACGGTCGAAAAACCCGGTTCATCAGATCCATAAAGGCTGCAGGCGCGTTAGTCAAACCAAAGGGCATCACTAGAAATTCGTAATGACCATAACGCGTCCGAAAAGCCGTCTTCGCCACATCTGCTTCTTTCACCCCTAACTGGTAATAGCCTGACCTTAAATCTATCTTAGAAAATACCCCAGCTCCTCTCAACTGATCAAAAAGATCCTCAATCCTCGGCAGTGGATACTTATTCTTGATAGTCACTTTGTTAAGCTGTCGATAATCAATGCACATCCGAAGGGTTCCATCTTTCTTCTTAACAAACAGCACTGGAGCACCCCACGGCGACACACTAGGCCGAATGAATCCTTTATCCAACAACAGGCATTTGATCTTTATCCCTCAAAACCATTACTTTCCTATGACAATCCACTACCGCGCGATGCTTATCCAACCAATCCATTCCCAAAATAATATCAAACTCATGGAATGGCAAACAAATTAAATCCACTGCAAACTCTGTACCTTGAATCTTTAAAGGACACTTCCGACATACATGATTAACCATAACACTATGACCCAACGGACTGGATACACAAATCTCATATTCCATCTTCTCCTCACTACCCAAACTATCCCACAACTTACCAGAACACACATAAGAATGGGTAGAGCCCGGGTCAATCAAAACATAAACTTCAGAATCAAGCAAAGAGAACTTACCGGCAATCACTTCAGGAGCATTCTGTTCCTCTCGGGCCTTCATAGCATAAGCCCTACCAGATGATGGCACAGGGCGATCTACTGATTCTGAGGCTTCTCTATCTCGAGGCCGTCCACCACGACCCCTTCCTCTACCCCTATTACGACTTCCTTGGGGTACATTAGATCCAGCTCGGCTCCCTTCTTGATGTCCCGAAAGATCTCCAAGTCGGTTCGGACAATTTGCAAGTAAATGGTCCGTAGAACCACATTTAAAACAGCCTCCCGTTAACCACCGACATTCACCCCAATGTTGTCTATTACAATGAGAACATCGGGGAGGGCCATCTCCTCTACCTGAGCCTGATCCCCTGGAAGAACCCTGTCTCCTCCCTCTAGGGGCCGGACTAGCTGTAGACTCATCCGCAAAATTTCCTTGTGACTCCCTCGGCCTCTTGCCTGAAGAAGAGCCACCTCTTGCAGACTTTCTTCTTTGAGCCTTTTCTCTCAATATATTCTCATAACGCTCCGCCCTCAAGGCTGCTTGAACCAGCTGGTAATACTTCACATTCGGAGCCGACATCAATGAAATTAACATTACCTTTAAAGACTCATTCAAACCTGATTCAAAATGCTGACATCGAAACTCTTCCGTGAGAACTCTTGACGGCGCATACTTACTGAGCTTATTGAACTCGTCCTCATACTCAGCCACAGACATCATTCTTTGCTTAAGAGTGAGAAACTGTGCCCACTTGGCATCCTTATAAGCTTTGGTCACATACCAATTCTGAAACTCACCCTCGAAGAACTCCCATGTAATCGGTGCAGGAACTTGCGGTTGACTAACTACCAACCTCCACCAATCATAGGCAGAACCTTGTAACAAAGACAAGGCACACTCCACTTCTTGCTCCGGTGGGCATCTAATCTCCCTAAGTACTCTGGATGTCTTTTCTAACCACATCTCTGCTTTATAAGATTCATCTATACTAGTACCAAAGAAATTCTCTGCACCATGTTTTCTTAACCTTTCAATTGGGGCACTAGGCGCTGTTACCCTTTCAAGTACCCTTGTCATACTCTGAAGCATCGCTTCCATTGGTCCCAAAGGCACCTCAGGATACCCCCTAGGAGGTTGAGCCGGACCAGAAACTGAGGGATCCTGCTCTTGGGGATTCGCACTTTCCGCTGACCCCTCAAGCGATCCACGGGCAGACTCCATAACTACAAAACATAAACGCAGTGCGCATCAGGCCAACACAACTCTAACAACTAGTTAACACACTGAAACCCAGTAACATCTAAACCTGGGGCTCTGATACCACCTAATGTCTCACCCCAACCTATACCAAGGAGACTTCCTTACAGATTGGAGGGAGAAGGCTCCCTGGATAGATAGGAGTGTCACACCCCACTGGTACAAACATGCAAACATTACATAAATAGAGCGACATGTTAGAGATAATTAAAATCTTTAATACAGAGAAGGATGATACTGAACAAAATGTATACTTTATTAATATACCAAAAGAAGGTCTTTACATATTACATCAGATTACAAAAAGAACCAATTTACAAAAGCCCAAGATACATGGTTCCAAAGGTCTATCAAGATAATACATCTATTACAATGAGAAAGGAAAGCCTATACTATAAAACACCCCATCTCTAGTTGCGTTGGCCTTCCCGATGCGACGCGCCAAGAACACGCGTACCAAAACCTTCCACACCTGCACGGATAAACACCCGTGCTAAGCGAAATTGCTTAGTGGGGAAAACACAAAATGCATAACCGCCACTCACAGTGACGATGACAGAAAGCATATGATAACAATACAATTATGGGCATGTAATCATACATAGTTAATTCAGATATTGGCATTCACATTCAAGAATTCTTATACAAAACACAATGACACCTGCTTGATCCCAATGAGTGGATAACGAGTACATATAGATACTTGAGAATATCGATATCATCATATAGACAAATAGATACCCGAAGGTATCGAACCATTCTTTTTACTTTATTTTCAAATTGTTTATACGTGGAATCTTAAGAAAGATTCAGACAGAGGGATCGCGAGGATCCAATCGTGGGACCTGATCAGGGTCCAAAGTCGTACATATGGCTACAGCGGCACAAAACTCTATTAGGCATGCCTAACTATCCACTTATCCGACATTAGCAGGTTATGCAAAATCTTATCACATTTACATATATATTATTCGTGCAAAAAGAAAATCAAAGCTTCATGAAAACTGCATGCAAAAGAAATTAAGTCATTAAGCAAAAAGGAAAAGAAATCAAGTTTGGAAGTCGCGCCTGTCGCGCTCGCGACAACTGTCGCGCTCGCGACAGAGACCAAAACACAACTACCCGCCGAGTCTCGCGGTCGCGAGAGAATCTCACGCTCGCGAGAGGGCGAAGGCGCCACTCTCTGTCGCGCTCGCGACGCTTGTCGCGCTCGCGATAGAAGGTAACTGTCCAAGTCCATCGCGCTCGCGACCACCGCGCGCTCGCGACAGAAGAGAGTCCTGCAACCACTCGGAGATTGAGCGCTCTGTCGCGCTCGCGACGTATGTCGCGCTCGCGACAGAGAGTTCTCTCGAGCTCTCGGCGCGACACTTCTCGCGCCGGCAGGAGGGCCGAACCCTCCGCACTCTGTCGCGCTCGCGACAGTGTCGCGATCGCGACAGACACGGGTTTTTCAGCTCTTACGCCCAAATTCTGCAGAAAACTTTCACAAATCACATTCAAACTTCCAAAATTGATTCCAAACCTCAAAATTAAGCAACGCAAGCATTCACAACTCATAACATAAATAAAAACCCAGCTTTAACACCATTTATCTCAATTAAATCAAGTCAATTACATGTCCAATTCTAAGAAATTCCAAAACAGCAATTATAACACCAATTACAGATACTCATATAGTTTCTCACAATTCCTTCAACAATATTCATTCTTTTACATCACATATCACACTAATTTCCATTCAAGCTATAATAACACCACTCATAAACCCAATCAAAGCAAGACCACAATTATCAAACTCAAATCATAAATACACCATAAAGATGAACATTCCCAAACCTTCTCTCCTTAGCTCCTATTCGCGAGCTCCGCTCCCGCTAGCAATTCCTTTCCCTTTATCAGGTCTAGGAGTCTCCTCTGAACCACAAATCCATAATAATCAAGATCAATTTTACAACTACCCAAACATACATATATAATTATAAAACCTAGAGAAGAGGAAGAAGAAGAATCTAAAACACCCATAACCCCAACTCACCTTTAAGCTTCCAAAATCCACAAGCTAATAAACTCTAATTACTCAACTAAGGAAGTGGGAGCAAGATTATGTAAAGAAAAGGAAGAACAAAGGAGAAGGAAGAAGAAGAAGAAGGAAATGGCGTGAAAAGGAGGAGGGGAACGGGAAATCAAGGGAAAGGCTGCCCTTTTCTCTCTCTTCACCAACCCAATAAATGCCCACTTATCCCCTTTGCCACTTGTCAATCTCTCCTTAAGACACTTGCCCCCACATCACACCCTACTCCCATACTTTACTATACACATTAACTTATCCTTTGCTCATATCCTAATCCCATACACTAATATGTACACTAAGCTTTCTCTTACTCACACTTAATTTTCATACACTCACTTATACCCTACACTAGCCTATCTCCTCTTCTCAACTCAAACTAATACACTTAAATTAAATAAATAAACCAATTAAACACCTACATGTAACACATAAAAATACACACATACAGACACGGACAGGCTCAAACTACTGGGGTGGTTTTGGGGTGTTACACGAACAGAATCAAACCTGCCACCTGGACGGAAAGGAAATCCGTGCTAAGCGATAAACGCTTAGTGGGGAGAACACACAAGAATATGGACGGCCATTCACAATGGTCGCCAAAGCATAACACATTCAAATGGCAAATGCGGATATTCATAGCATATCCATAATCAGGCTGCACAATAAAGGCATTCAATCGATAACTCATAAACAGACCATAAACTCATGTCCAGGATATACCAAAACAGACATAATACAATATACGATACAAATATCATCATGCCGAACTACATACTATAACTCATGCATAAACCTCCACAGGTAGCAATTATCAACATCATACCGTGCGGAATCACATGAGCTTACACAAGCAAAATGACATAACTAAGTACCTGTGCAGGAACTGACAACCCAATTATCATGTTGAGAGTGCTAGCTATTGAACATACTTAGACATGCCAAACACATTCACTAATCAAATATCCAAAGGATAACATTTAGAGCATCACCATACCGCTGCACAACTCTAATATATTAAGCATCATGCGAAACACTCTGATGGCGGAGACTGAAGCATAACCACATAGCATTACCTTCATATCATCATCATGCAGAAAGTACAGTTAATCATTACATACTTACCATCACAATTGCTTCAGTTCCCAAGCTAATGTATAACAAAACGTGTTTAAGTCACATACATAAATTCTCTAGTCGCATCATAATCAAAGCATTCAGAAACTTATAACAGATCACATGACGAGTACGAATAATCATGTTAGATATAAAGTCATGCTTATTTAAAACAGACATACATTCTGAAGCCCATAATCACATTCATATACACATAAACTGATTCCTGAGATCTTTATCATAATCAAACGGATATCACATTCATATAGCTATTTCAAAGTAATACAAACCAGTAAAGCACCTGCTGACTCACAATAGTGGATAACGAGTGTATTGAACTAATTAGTACCTTACGGGTATAAATTGAAAACCACTTTATTTTATCACAAAAGCATTTTACTGATGGGGGATCTTAACCCGATCCAAATATATTAAAAAGGATCACGAGGATCCGTACTGAGGGGGGGTTCGCGAGGAACCATACGGGGGACCTGATCAGGGTCCAAACGTTCAAAGGGCGCTGCAGCTACTGAAAGACTCTATTAGGCATGCCTAACTATCCACTGGACTGACTCTCGCAGGTCATGCATAAAACAATTCACGTTTCGAATCGCATAATGCATAGATATGTAAATATCATGCATAAACTGGAGTACAATAGACATATAAATATGCTCATAAAGTTGATCCTATCTCATACAATTCCGCATTGCAAAACATATTACAGTCCAAACACTTTAACATTAAACAATATTCTAAAGCATGCCAAGAATCAGGTATAAAAGCTTTAACATGCCAAACATTGTCAATACAAAACCTAATCATGCATCAGGCGACGATTACTAAATATAAATTGTGCACAGTTCAAATTACATTTAACCTATCACATTGAATTCAAAGGTTAAAGCATAACAATGTATTCAGGCATCATCCATATTATTCGAATAAGTTTAGCATAGCATAACATCAATCATACCTTATACAAATCATATTCTGAAGCATGCAATAATCCAATCAATAACATTCTATCACTACTCAATATATTGAAGTATGACAGGAACACATGGGGAAATCATACTATGCCAATGATTAAAAACACATTATCTAAACCATGAAAATAATACAATATACCTTTAAGCCTGGCGTGATATTTTTGGAGAAGAAACAGACTAGAGATATGGTAACATAATTTACATTAAGCTAGAACATGTTTGAGACTAACAATCAGAAAGTTAGCCTTCACAAATCCTTTGCATTCGAAATAAGACATGTAATAAAAATCACAATAATAAGCATATCTCACTCCAAACCATACAGTTGAGATCTCACAGTCATTAACAGGGTCATAATAATCCAAAACTTATTTCAAAATACCAGAGTAACTTATCATAGATAACATGTTATTAATACCAACTAAATTGGAATAATCAGTCATATCAGCAAGATAACATAGCACGAAGTAAGGAAAAATACCATAAAAAGCGTTTGGAAATCATTTTATAAAAACTGGACACTTGGGAAGGAAAAACAGAAGCAAAACAGAAGATCTGGGAGACCTCACGTCACGTGAGGGTTGCTCACGTCGCGTGAGCATAGCTCACGCCTCGTGAGCAATCTGCTCACGTCGTGAGCATTGCTCACGAAACGTGAGCATTGCTCACGTAACGTGAGCAATCTGCTCACGTCACGTGAGCCTAGCTCACGTCACGTGAGCTACTTCTCTTGCCCTCTTCTTCTTCCCCGAAATCGCAAATCTGCACATTCTCCATCGTTTTCCAGAAATTCATTCTAAAAGAAAACCCTCAGAATTCATCCAATCATGCAAAAACTCTTACCTTGTCACTCAAAAGCATATCACAACTCACTCAAGATCAAACTAAACTAAACATTCCAGAAATTAATCAAAACAATCGAAATCAAGTTCCTCAAACACATGAACCCTAAAAATACAGTAAGTTCAAAACCTAAACCCAGTAACTTTAATTCAATTCACATCATGCTTTCCTAACACATATATTCACATAATCATGCATATACACATGCCAAATATACCAAATTCTAGAAATGCAAACACATATACATCCTAAGTGAGAATTAGGATAGAAACACTAAGAACTTCAAATGCAGTAAACAGAGCTCCCAAACCTCAAAATGACGATCCAAAATCAGGCTTCCAGCTTCAATCCTCAATCCTTCCCTTGCCTTTACTTTGCTTCTTCATGCAATCCAAAGCTTGCACAACAAAACCCACAATTACTCTTCAAAACCCTAACTGAAAATAAAACCAGTAGATGAAGAAGAAGAAGAAACACAACACGTAGAACACCTTAAACCAACTTACCTCTTCAAACAGCCTCACTTCAAGCCAAACACAACTCCAGCCAAATGAGAAAGAAAGGAAAAGCAGAGAAGGGAGAAGATAAGAAGAAGGGAGGCGTGAGATGAGGGAGACGGAAAAGCCAAACCAAAATCTGTGTTTTTCCCTCTCTCTCTTCCTCTTACTTCTTTCTTCTTTTTCTTCTTTCAATGCCCACCTAACAGTCCACTTGGCAACATCCTATTGGACCCCAAACTCCACTTAAACTCTTCCAAGTCCAATAATGCTCTTAAGTCCTTAAACAAAATACAATTCACTCACTTACACAATTCTTTCTTTACCAACTTAATTATCTTATCATTTAGGTCCTTAACACTCCAAATTCTCAAACACAATTTACTGAAATACCCTTCCGATCCCGACTTAGCATGCATAATCCGACCAGGGCCATTTTGGGGTGTGACAGTTTCTTAATGGAAACTTATTTGAGGATGTGTACATGACACAACTTGATGGTTTTGTCCAACCTAAGAATTCTAAGAAGGTATGTAAGCTGCAAAGATCCATTTATGGATTGAAGCAAGCTTCTCGGAGCTGGAATCTTCGTTTTGATGAAACAGTCAAAGAGTTTGGGTTTATCAAAAATGAGGATGAACCTTGTGTATACAAGAAGGTTAGTGGGAGCGTTGTGATGTTTCTTGTGTTATATGTCGATGACATATTACTCATTGGAAATGACATCCCTATCATGCAAAAGACAAAAGAATGGTTAGGAAAATCTTTTTCAATGAAAGATTTGGGCGAAGCTGCTTATATCCTTGGGATTAAGATCTATAGGGATAGATCTAAAAGGATAATTGGTCTGAGTCAAAGCACTTATATAGATAAGGTGCTAAATAGATTCAGTATGCAAAATTCCAAGAGAGGATTTTTGCCAATGTCTCATGGCATTACTCTTAGCAAGACTCAATGTCCAATGAAATCTGATGAGCGAGATCGCATGAGTATGATTCCTTATGCTTCGGCTATAGGATCAATCATGTATGCCATGTTATGCACTCGACCAGACATTTCATATGCTTTGAGCATGACGAGCAGATACCAGTCAGATCCCGGTGAAAGTCACTGGACAGCTGTTAAGAATATTCTTAAGTACTTAAGAAGAACTAAGGATGCATTCTTAATATATGGAGGATTGGAAGATGAGCTAGTAATAAATGGTTATACAGATGCAAGCTTCCAATCTGACAAAGATGACTTTAGATCGCAGTCAGGATATGTGTTTGTGTTAAATGGAGGTGCTGTAAGCTGGAAAAGTTCTAAACAAAGCACTGTCGCTGATTCTACAACAGAAGCTGAGTATATAGCAGCATCAGATGCAGCTAAAGAAGCAGTATGGATCAAGAAATTCATTGCTGAATTGGGAGTAGTACCTAGTATCAGCAACCCAGTGGATCTTTATTGTGACAATAATGGTGCTATTGCACAGGCTAAGGAGCCTAGATCTCACCAGAGATCAAAACATATACTCAGGCGTTTTCATCTCATTCGAGAAATAATTGAGAGAGGAGACGTCAAGATATGCAGAGTACCTACTAATGATAACATCGCTGATCCACTTACCAAAGCTCTCCCACAAGCCAAACATGATGGACATACTAGGTCAATGGGTATTAGATATATGTATGATTGAGCCTAGTGCAAGTGGGAGATTGTTAGTGGTTATGCCCTAGGCCAAATATTTGGACCTTGATGTAATCAATACATTTTCATTTATATAATGGTTTTCTTTACATTGATATTATTGGCATGTTACATTATTGTAATGTTTATGAATAACAATGTTATTCATGTTGTCCCTAGTCATTTATCAATAAAGGGCATAAAGATAAATTAAGACTAGTATAGATTTGCATTGATAATCATGGGATGATTATATATGTTGATATAAATCAAATCTATAGGTACTTGCTAGAGAACAAAGTATTGGATAGACCCACTATAAGATCAATTCATGGGATAGTGTCATAAGTGATCTTATAATAGATATGTTATTGAATCCTTTGACCTGAGGTTATCATAGTTTCCTACATAAGGATCATTATGTTTTGACATAATCAAACGTTATCTTTAATCGGATAATTATAAAGTTTATGATCGGACATAATGAGAATTATGCGGAGGAAAGTGAATAATCAAGATGGAATTTATCCCTCTCTAATGAGAGAGATATCTATTGGGCCCCTCGATAAGTAGGACTGTAAAATGCATGGCCGTGCTCGAATGAATTGATAGTGTCATCAATATCATTTGAATTTATCAGTCTACTTAGTGATCGGGAAATTAAATGTTTGAACAATATAAGTTTGACATGTACCATGACTTATGTTCAAATAAGGTATCGTGTGATAAAAGGATAATAACATGTTCTATTGACAGGTTAAAATCGGACTAACGATATTTATATTATTTGGGTAGTCATAATGTCTTGCTAGAGACCAATTATGACTTGTGGGCTTATTATGGGATAAGATCCACTGCCAACATAATATAAACCTATTGGGTCACACACCAAGACCAAAATGAACAATATGGATTTTATTGGGCTATTGGGCTATTATCTCTTGTTATTAACTATTATCAAAACTCAATTTCCGTTTTTCAAAAGGAATGAGAGTTTTAAAGTGGTTAAAAACATTGGATACCAACATTGGATACCAACATAGGATACCAACATTGGATACCCTAGCTAGCTTAACTTCTTATTGAGAAGAAAAAAAAAATGCTAGCTAATTTTTCTAATAAAAAGAAAAACA
The DNA here is from genome assembly GCA_947683425.1 of Excoecaria cochinchinensis. Classification (NCBI taxonomy): domain Eukaryota; kingdom Viridiplantae; phylum Streptophyta; class Magnoliopsida; order Malpighiales; family Euphorbiaceae; genus Excoecaria; species Excoecaria cochinchinensis. The sequence continues at coordinate 24,492,938 of CANTUQ010000092.1, read as the reverse complement.
CAGCCACCATTGTTCTTCCTTGAGAAGGAAAGAAAATCGTAAAATCCATTCGCATCTAAAGGGAACTAGCAACCCTGCGACTTCGGTTCATTTTGTTCGTGCGTGTGGATACCAGTAGAGGACGTTCGTGTTAAAGGCAGCGTCTTCAGTTCGATTTAAAGGTGTTTAATTCGAATTCCCACACTGAAAATGTTAGTAAATCTTATCACTTCCATTTGAATCAATCGAAATACATGGATCCTGTTTTTCGGGTTTTATTTTTTTCGCTGCGTTTAATTTGTATTATTCTGCTTAAAACCCAACAAACTCCATCAGCACAGTAGAAAGGTGACAGCCTTAGGTACGCGATCCTTTCCTTTTCTCTGAATTTTGGCTCACCTAGGCACCCATGCACTAGTTTCCCCAAAATTGGGGGCAACTGTAGATATCGAGTCTCGAGATAGCCCAAATCAAGATTACCCAATGATAAAATTAAGCGCCTGTTCATAGGCAAAAAGGTTGAAAGTGATGGTTTTCTTGTCAATTTTTATTTAAAAAAAATATTAAAAAATAAAAAAAAAGGTTGAAAATGATAGTGTTCTTGTCTAAATTATTTTAAAAAAAAAATTCAGAGGCTTGCGGCCGCCAGCACTCTAGGGTAGGTCCCCTCGCGCGCCAAACAAATGCTGGTGTTGGGGCAAGCGCCCCGCCCCTTGCCAAGGGCGGGCGAGCCTTGCATGCCCGCTTGGCCTGGCCGTCCCGCGCCCAATTACATGCGGCCAAGCCTCCCCTCGCCCGCTTAGGCCGCCTCTCGCTGATTTTGGCCCCCTAAACGCGTTTTTAGCGTGCTTTTTGGCCCAAAAATTATATTTTTATCCCTTTTTTCGGGATTTTAAGATTTTTTTTTCCATATTTTAAACTTAAATAAGGAATATTTTAATATAATTAAGGATTCTTTCCCTAAATTAGTTAGATTTTCCTTTTTTAATATATAAATAGGAAAACTTAAGAGAAAAATGGAGAGATTTTTTTTTTTTAGAAAAATTCTATTTTTCTTCAATGGAATATTTTTCAAAATTTTATTTTAGTTTTCTTCTTTCTAAAAAAGATTTTTTTAAGATGTCAAAAAATTTATTCTTAATAAAAAAAAATCATTCTTAAGACAAAAAAAATAATTTTTTGTTCATGAGATCCATAATTTTTCTTTGAACAATCTTTTTTACAATTTTCTTTTTAAAGAAAAAGTTTAGATTTTTATTTTTTTAATTCTATTTTCGTGAATCTAGACAAGAAAATTAACTATTTTCTTTCGTTCATCAAATCCAATTCTGAGCGTAAATATTCTGGCCTCAATTTTTATTTTATTATTTTTTTATTTATAGTCAATTAATCACCATATAGATCTTTGGATTCATTGGTTATTTATTTGTTTTATGTGATTTTAGTCATAAATTTAACATTATGTAGCATTTTTTTTACTTTTTTTTATTCTATTTATTTACTTGATTGTTCATCCTTTATTTTTGTTATTTATTATTATTATTATTATTATTATTATTTATTTATTTATTTCATTATGTCATTTAATTTATTTGTCATTCATAATGCACTTTATTTCATTTTTATTATTTTATGTATTTAATTGATTTTTTTATTAATTACTAACATTAATTTTATTTTTGTTTGTTTTTTATTTTAATACTTGTTTTTTTTCTTATTTGAGCACTCTTGTATGCGAATGAGGAGATCTATTTTGGTTGAGTTTGTATTTTTATCAATTTTTATTTATTTTGTCATGTAATTCATAATAAAATTATTTATTTTATGCACGTTAAAAAGAAAATCGCAAAAATATTTTTATTAATAAATTGAATTTTTCTAATAAAATAGGACCAATGTCCTAATTTTTAACGAATAAAATTTTACTTTAAAAGAAGAGTTAATTTTCTTAAAATTGGATCACTCATTCCAGTTTTCTCAATAATATCAAAAATAACTATTCGATTTTTCTAAGTGTGCATAAAAGAACCAATGTTCATATTCCAAATAAATGTTCCGATTTATGTATGTTATTTAGTTAATTGATTTTGTTAATTTAATTTTCTATTTTGGGGGATTATATTTTTATCCCAATTTTTATCTTGTAATTTATTTTTATTTTGTTTATTTATTATTTTTACCGCTTTCCTACGATACTTGATGTGTGCTTTAAATTTTAATGCATTACCATGTGAGATGAGAGATGAAAAATTAATTGTTAAAAACTCATTTATAATTAACCAAAATATTAATAAGAGTGAAGTTTCAAACTACTCTTTTGTTTAGACCCCCGAGATTAGATGAACTTTTTCAATTTCTTGTAAATTGGGTGGCGACTCCAAAATACCTCAAAGGTGCCTAAAGGTTTCATGGGATTGGATGAACTTCCCCAATGTTCTATTAGGTAGGGATTTTATAATATCTCATGTTGCCCAAAATCTAGAAGCGAACCCTCTCAGATCCTTAAAGTAGGCCCTCCGAGAAATATAGCTGGTCCGGCGCGTGTCACAATACCCATTATAACTTTGGAGGCATCTTGTTCCTCATGAGCCTTCATGGCATAAGCTCGGGCTGGAGTTGTAGGTCTTTTCACAGTCTCAAAAATTGCATTCTGGTTAACCCTAGACTAACCCAAACCACCTCAACCTTTGCCTCTACGTCTTGGTGCTGGAGGTGCATTTGCTGCTCCTCTACTACTTTGAGTAATTCTAGTCTGTCTTGGTTCATGTGGACAATTGGCAAGAAAGTGATCAGTGCTCCCACATCGGAAACCAGCCCTAGATAATCACTTGTATGTACCCCCGTAAAGTCTGTGGCATTGCGAGCACTCTGGTATATCAATATTCTATCTCACTGAAGCACCCCTTCTGGTATTAGATGCTGCTGACTGATCCTGTCGCCTACCCCTGGTAGCAGGACTTCTTACAGACTCTGCTGGATGTGCACCTTGTGATTCTTGAGTTTTTTACCTGAGGATGAACCACCTTTGTAGGAGCCTCTTTTCTAAACTTTTTCCCTCATGGCTAATTCAGATTTCTCCACTTGAATAACAGTTTGCACCAACTGATAATAGCTTACTTGCTGCAAAGAAGTAATAGCTACCAAATAATCTATGATAGAATCATTAAGTCCATCTTCAAATTGTCATGTTTTGAATGTTAGAGCTAGCTCAGGTGCATACTTGCTGAGCTGACTAAATTCTTTCTCATACTCAGCTAAAGTTAAATTCCTTTGTCTTGGGTTCAGAAATTGCTTCCACTTTGCCTCTTTTTAAGCATCTGTGATATACTTCTTCCGAATCTCTTAACAGAAAAATTCCCAAGTCACCGAATCAAGATACTGTGGATACCTCATCACTAGCCTCCACCAGTCATAGGCTGCTCCTTGCAACAAAGAAATGGCATACAAAGCCCTTTATTTAGGAGGGCATCTTACCTCATCAAGAACTCTCTCGGTCCTTTCCAGCAATACTCAACTTTATCTGATTCATGAAGAGTTGTTCCCAAAAACTCTTCTGCACCGTGCTTTCTTATAGGATCAATTAGAGCTCTTGGTGCAGTCAGGGTCAAGAACTCATGCCATATCATGTGACATCTTGAGTAAAGTCTCTACTGGTACAGACAGTACAAGCATTTCATCCCTTATGGATACATAAGGACCCTCAACAGACTGACCTTATTCCATCAAATTCACACTTTTCCTGTATCCTATATAGCTTCACGGGAATCATCCATCTCTATTAGCTATAAGAAAACCAAAAACATCCGTATTAGGCCAACACAAGAACTATACAACCACTTATGTAATACTCCTATTGTCTAGAATCAATTAAACCTAGGCTATGATACCACCAAATGTAACACACCCTACAGGTAGTCTGCAAACCTAACATATAACATATGGTTACCTATGGTAGGGTGTCACACAACAGAGTTCAGAAAACAAATAATAAATTTATCATGCTAATTCTAATTCATAAATATACTCCATGCCATAATATACAATTCAATAAAAACTTTTTTCCTTGAGTGTTCGCATATTACGTATTCATGAATTCATAGCTTAATATATATAGTTTATGTTCTCTTACTGTTCATATACAAAATGATTACATTTATAGGTTTGTCAACTTGCTTTATTTACATATTACATTAACAAATACATATTTGAAACATGTAAATTACATATATACAAGCCTTAAGAAGAAAAGAAACCTACAAAAAGACTTTCTTCCTATAATTGTGTTAGCCTCAAACTTGCGGACCGTCCTTACTAGCAGAACTGACACTGGTATCTATACGGATTAAAAACTTGTGCTAAGCATAAAGTTTAGTGGGAAATACATATAAATAAAGGTGACTTGCAGTAGTCGCTAAAATAAGCATGCAGTTCACAATATTTATTAAGACGTACGTAGTATATTTTAAAGCGATGAAAGTATAATAGTATAAAATGACTTACATAGCATGCTTATACATTTTATTAATAACAAATCTAGCATTAGGATTTAAAATCCATAATATCGCTTATTACATTTAGATCACATCATAAAATTAACCATTGCCTGCTTTTTTATGGGTGTGGATAAGTGGGAGAACTATCTAGCACACCGAAGGTGCAAATTTACTAATACCCAAAGGCATACAGATTTGGTGCATCCGTAGGTGAGGTTTACATGAATATCATGCACTAGCATACCAGAAGGTAAGAATAAAGCGACATATAGTCTCAAAGTAAGACACAATAAGTGTCATTCAAATTTGCAGCTGCTTGAGAACCCTATAGGCATGCCTATTTATCTACATCCTAGACTGGCTAAGCAAGCCCTACTATCAATTCATAATTATTTATAATAGTGTAGACACCGGGTCCTGAGTAAGCCTAGATCGAAGTTACCCAATGATGATAATTGCCTTCACAGGCTTAAAAGGTTAAAAGTGATGGTTTTCTCGTCAAATTTGCATTTTAGAGTGAAAAATTAAAAAATAATAAAAAATATTTAAAAAATTAATTTTGAAAAATGGGGGCTTAAAATTATAGTGTTTTTAGTCAATTTAAAATTTAAAAATAAAAAAAAAATAAAAAAAAAAATAAAAAAAAAATTTCGGACCGCGAGTGTCGGGCGCGGCAGCGCGCTGGCGCCCAGCGCGCAGGCGCCCATCGCGCAGCGAGCGCAAAAGGCGACGCTCAGCGTCGCCGATGCTGCGCGTCGCTAAAGGCGCGAGCAGCATCGCGCACGCTGAGCGCCGCACGGAGCACTCGTGCGCGAGCGCCAGCGCGCGAGGATCGCCTGGCTGCCGCTCCGACGCCCGCCCCCCTATAGCGATGGGCATACCGGCCATCGCTACAGGGTCTGATACCCAAAAATCCCTCTTTTCAGCCTTTTTTCCGATTTTTTCACCCAAAAATCCATTTTTTATCCCATTTTTTTGGGGTTTTTGACTTCAAATTAAATTATAAAATATTTTTTTTAGGTAATTAAATAATAAAACTTGATTTTATCATTAAAAATAAAATAATTTTGGGTTAAAATAGGTTTTTTCCTTAATTAAATTAGGGCAACCTATCTTATCCTATAAATATTTTATGATGAAATCAAGGGAGCCTCTCTCCACATTTTTTAGACCTAAAAATTCCAGATTTCTTCTTCTTCTTCCACCAAAATTCCAGATTTATTCCCCAGTGGAGTCGCCACTGTGATGCGCGCCGGATCCCCGCGGCCGCCCGTTCGACCGCCCGCACGTGGGCGATCGGGACAATTGTGGGTCCGTCAACAGCTTGCGATAAATCGCAAGTGCGTCTATGTTGGGCAACAAAGAGGTTTCATGGAGTCGCCACCCAATATAACATTGGGAAAGTTTCTCTCGCCTCGGAGAGCCTAAGACTTGCGCATTTTATCCATATTGGGCCATGAGGTCTAGGATTAACGTCTAAGTCTCGTGACACAAGAGGTGTCTTGGAGGATAACCTCTAGCCTCTTGAGCCCAAAGACCAGAGCAGAGTTCGGGACTTCTCATTTATTTATACCTTGATTAATATCATAATTAAGTTTTGAATTCATTGTTTCATCAACTTTTCACACAATGCAATTTTAATTTAAAGGCGCAATCATTCATATCAAAAGCGGTAAATGTAAGCAAAATCCAAAATAAAGCATTCAAAATAAATTACAATAACACTAGGAGCGGAATACAACTCCCATTTATAAAAATGAAATACATGCATAAAACGGGTTATTCATTAATAGTGAGAACATTGGTCCTCGCATGCATATTTATTATGAAAAATTTTTGATGTGATGATTTATTTGAGTATGAAAAACTAGGACATTGGTCCCCTTTTATTTAGAAAAAAAAAATGTCAAGTTAATTAATAGAAACGTTTTTGTGATTTTCTTTCTAGCGTGCCTAAATAAATAATTTTACAAGAAAATTGTATGGCAAAATTAAATAAAATATTACAAATAAAGAAAATAAATATATGAACCAAACGAGCCTTTTTGGACCTCCCGATGTGCTCGCAAAAACGCCCAAGCAAAAAATGAGTTTAGACATAAAAAAACAAAATACAAATAAATTAATGTTAGAGATTAAATCAATTAAACCAATTAAACATACAAAATAATGAGTAACAAATTAAAATAAAATAAGATGGTATGAAAAGAATGATAATGGAATCAAAATGTTAACAAACCAAAATAAATGAGAAACATGCATTATGTATGACAAATAATTAAATGATGTGATGAAAATAAAATATGTTAATTAATTAATACATGTAAAAATATGAACATGATAACAATGATGATGAAGATAAACGAATCAAAGAATATATAAAATAATAAAGAAAAGAATAATAAATGAAAACAATTAAAGAATGATGAAAACAATTAAATGAACAATATGATTAATTAAATATGTTCACAACTGATATAAACCATTTACATGGCAAAAAGATTAATTTAAAATGAATTTATTAATTACATGTTAGGAATTAAAAGAAAACAATATTCACATGAATAAAAATAAACAATTAAATGGAAAAATATAAAATGAATACAACAAATGAATAGATGAAAACAATAAACAAATCAATAAAAATAATATACATGAATAAATTAAATATAAATAAAAGAAAAGAAAATAGAAATGGAGCCAAGAATATTTACCCTCAGAATATTGGATTTGATGAAGGTAAAAGATGATCGATTTCTTTGTTTGATGATCCACAATATTAGAGTGAAATATGATGAAAATGTTGGAACTTTATTCCAAGAAACATGAAAAAAAATGATCAAAAATTCTTTAAGAACAAAGAATTGATACCTTTGCCTAAAGAAATGATTTTGATCAAAAAAAAGCTTTTATGAAGGCTGTGGAAGATAACTCAGTGGGTGCTATGATGTCTCAAGAGGACGATTTTGGTGTGGAGTTTGCAGTTTATTATCTTAGCAAGAAATTCCTGCCGTACGAAGCCAAATATGTAGAGGTAGAAAAGATTTGTTTAGCAGTTATCTGGGCTTCTAAGAAGTTGCGGCACTACTTTCATTCCTTCAAGGTACAAACGGTTGCCAAACATAATCCGCTCAGATACCTCCAAGAAGCACCCTCTCTACTAGGGAAGATGGGAAGATGGTTACTCCTGTTGCAGGAATTTGATATTGAGTACATAACCAAGAAAACCATTAAGGGAAGAGCGGTAGCAGAATTCTTAGCCGAGCATCCTATTGAGGGAGATCAGTTTGAATACAACTTCCCAGATGAAGATGTCACGGCCATAGCAGTGCAAGGGTGGCAATTATTCTTTGATGGAGCAGTCAATAATAAGGGAGCAGGCGTAGGAGTTATTCTTATGACCCCAGATGGTGAAAGACTACCATTGGCTAAGAAGCTGAGGTATAAGGCTACCAATAATGAAGCAGAATATGAAGCTTGCATCTTTGGATTGGAAGCATTACTCGCTCTGGGGGCAGAGACTGCAGAAGTATTTGGAGATTCTTCCTTGGTAATTCATCAGATCAGAAGGGAGTGGTCAGTCAAGGAAGAAAGGTTGTTGCCTTATGTAAAGCACTTGAGAACGTTGAGCAGCCAGTTCGAGATTTGCACTTTCCACTTCATCCCCAGAGACGAAAATCAGTTAGCTGATGCTCTAGCAACATTAGTGTCTATGTGGGATAACCCAACAGGAGTTGCGATGAAACCCGTGCTGGTTTATAGTTCGGAAAGACCTTGCTTTGAAGCTGAACAGGTGATGGACATTGAGGCCATTGATGGAAATCCATGGTATTTTGACATTCAGAATTATTTAGAGAGATCAGTCTTTCCAGAGGAAGCCACTGAGAAGGACCAAAGAATGATCAGGAAGTTATCCACTCAATTCATCAGTGTTAATGGCACTTTGTATAAAAGGCAAGCTGATGGTATCCAGTTAAGATGTCTGGCAGAGAAAGAAGCTAAAAGACTTATGGAAGAGGTTCACGCCGGGGTTTGTGGAGCTCACATGAATGGCTTAGCCTTAGCAAAGAAGATCATACGCCAAGGGTTTTATTGGCTCACAATGGATACAGATTGTTCAAAATTTGTGAAGCAATGCCAGTTATGCCAATAGTACGCGAATTTGAGGCATGTGCCAGTTTCAGAGTTACATAACTTAACATCTCCATGGCCATTTGCAGCATGGGGAATAGACATCATAGGCGAAATCCATCCCACGGCGTCCAATGGGCACAGATACATCATAGTCGCAATCGACTATTTTACCAAATGGGTCGAGGCAGAATCCTTCAAGAAGATTGACGCAAGGGACATGGCCAAGTTCATAGAGAGGAATTTGATCTGCAGGTATGGCCTCCCTCATCACATAGTGTCCGACAATGGGGTGCAGTTCATGGGAGAAACCAGAAAACTTCTCGAGACATATGGTGTGGCGACTCCATGAAACCTCTTTGTTGCCCAACATAGACGCACTTGCGATTTATCGCAAACTGTGACGCGCGCCGGATCCCCGCGGCCGCCCGTTCGACCGCCCGCACGTGGGCGATCGGGGCAATTGTGGGTCCGTCAACAGCTTGCGATAAATCGCAAGTGCGTCTATGTTGGGCAACAAAGAGGTTTCATGGAGTCGCCACCCAATATAACATTGGAAAAGTTTCTCTCGCCTCGGAGAGCCTAAGACTTGCGCATTTTATCCATATTGGGCCATGAGGCCTAGGATTAACGTCTAAGTCTCGTGACACAAGAGGTGTCTTGGAGGATAACCTCTAGCCTCTTGAGCCCAAAGACCAGAGCAGAGTCCGGGACTTCTCATTTATTTATACCTTGATTAATATCATAATTAAGTTTTGAATTCATTGTTTCATCAACTTTCCACACAATGCAATTTTAATTTAAAGGCGCAATCATTCATATCAAAAGCGGTAAATGTAAGCAAAATCCAAAATAAAGCATTCAAAATAAATTACAATAACACTAGGAGCGGAATACAACTCCCATTTATAAAAATGAAATACATGCATAAAACGGGTTATTCATTAATAGTGAGAACATTGGTCCTCGCATGCATATTTATTATGAAAAAGTTTTGATGTGATGATTTATTTGAGTATGAAAAACTAGGACATTGGTCCCCTTTTATTTAGAAAAAAAATGTCAAGTTAATTAATAGAAACGTTTTTGTGATTTTCTTTCTAGCGTGCCTAAATAAATAATTTTACAAGAAAATTGTATGGCAAAATTAAATAAAATATTATAAATAAAGAAAATAAATATATGAACCAAACGAGCCTTTTTGGACCTCCCGATGTGCTCGCAAAAACGCCCAAGCAAAAAATGAGTTTAGACATAAAAAAACAAAATACAAATAAATTAATGTTAGAGATTAAATCAATTAAACCAATTAAACATACAAAATAATGAGTAACAAATTAAAATAAAATAAGATGGTATGAAAAGAATGATAATGGAATCAAAATGTTAACAAACCAAAATAAATGAGAAACATGCATTATGTATGACAAATAATTAAATGATGTGATGAAAATAAAATATGTTAATTAATTAATACATGTAAAAATATGAACATGATAACAATGATGATGAAGATAAACGAATCAAAGAATATATAAAATAATAAAGAAAAGAATAATAAATGAAAACAATTAAAGAATGATGAAAACAATTAAATGAACAATATGATTAATTAAATATGTTCACAACTGATATAAACCATTTACATGGCAAAAAGATTAATTTAAAATGAATTTATTAATTACATGTTAGGAATTAAAAGAAAACAATATTCACATGAATAAAAATAAACAATTAAATGGAAAAATATAAAATGAATACAACAAATGAATAGATGAAAACAATAAACAAATCAATAAAAATAATATACATGAATAAATTAAATATAAATAAAAGAAAAGAAAATAGAAATGGAGCTAAGAATATTTACCCTCAGAATATTGAATTTGATGAAGGTAAAAGATGATCGATTTCTTTGTTTGATGATCCACAATATTAGAGTGAAATATGATGAAAATGTTGGAATTTTATTCCAAGAAACATAAAAAAAATGATCAAAAATTCTTTAAGAACAAAGAATTGATACCTTTGCCTAAAGAAATGATTTTGATCAAAAAAAAGTTTTTATTGATTAAAATAAAGAAAAATGATTTCAAGAACAATCAATCACTTTGTTCATAAAAAATTGATTGAAGTTTTATTTTAGAAAATCAAATAAAAACTAGATTTTGATGACAAATAATTATTTTATTTGTCTCAAAATCAATTTTTTATCAAAAAGAGATTCAAAACAAAATCAATGAAAAAGTTTGATTGAACATAAAATAAAAGGTTAAAAACAATTTTGAGACAAATAGAATAATTATTTGTTCTCAAAATTGTTTTTAACCTTTTATTTTATGTTCAATCAAACTTTTTCATTTATTTTGTTTTGAATCTCTTTTTGATAAAAAAATTGATTTTGAGACAAATAAAATAATTGTTTGTCATCAAAATCTAATTTTTATTTGATTTTCTAAAATAAAACTTCAATCAATTTTTTATGAATAAAGTGATTGATTGTTCTTGAAATCATTTTTCATTATTTTAATCAATAAAAGCTTTTTTTTGATCAAAATCATTTCTTTAGGCAAAGGTATCAATTCTTTGTTCTTAAAGAATTTTTGATCATTTTTTTTCATGTTTCTCGGAATAAAATTCCAACATTTTCATCATATTTCACTCTAATATTGTGGATCATCAAAAAAAGAAATCGATCATCTTTTACCTTCATCAAATCCAATATTCTGAGGGTAAATATTCTTGGCTCCATTTCTATTTTCTTTTCTTTTATTTATATTTAATTTATTCATGTATATTATTTTTATTGATTTGTTTATTGTTTTCATCTATTCATTTGTTGTATTCATTTTATATTTTTCCATTTAATTGTTTATTTTTATTCATGTGAATATTGTTTTCTTTTAATTCCTAACATGTAATTAATAAATTCATTTTAAATTAATCTTTTTGCCATGTAAATGGTTTATATCAGTTGTGAACATATTTAATTAATCATATTGTTCATTTAATTGTTTTCATCATTCTTTAATTGTTTTCATTTATTATTCTTTTCTTTATTATTTTATATATTCTTTGATTCGTTTATCTTCATCATCATTGTTATCATGTTCATATTTTTACATGTATTAATTAATTAACATATTTTATTTTCATCACATCATTTAATTATTTGTCATACATAATGCATGTTTCTCATTTATTTTGGTTTGTTAACATTTTGATTCCATTATCATTCTTTTCATACCATCTTATTTTATTTTAATTTGTTACTCATTATTTTGTATGTTTAATTGGTTTAATTGATTTAATCTCTAACATTAATTTATTTGTATTTTGTTTTTTTATGTCTAAACTCATTTTTTGCTTGGACATTTTTGCGAGCACATCGGGAGGTCCAAAAAGGCTCGTTTGGTTCATATATTTATTTTCTTTATTTGTAATATTTTATTTAATTTTGCCATACAATTTTCTTGTAAAATTATTTATTTAGGCACGCTAGAAAGAAAATCACAAAAACGTTTCTATTAATTAACTTGACATTTTTTTTCTAAATAAAAGGGGACCAATGTCCTAGTTTTTCATACTCAAATAAATCATCACATCAAAACTTTTTCATAATAAATATGCATGCGAGGACCAATGTTCTCACTATTAATGAATAACCCGTTTTTGGCATGTATTTCATTTTTATAAATGGGAGTTGTATTCCGCTCCTAGTGTTATTGTAATTTATTTTGAATGCTTTATTTTGGATTTTGCTTACATTTACCGCTTTTGATATGAATGATTGCGCCTTTAAATTAAAATTGCATTGTGTGGAAAGTTGATGAAACAATGAATTCAAAACTTAATTATGATATTAATCAAGGTATAAATAAATGAGAAGTCCCGAACTCTGCTCTGGTCTTTGGGCTCAAGAGGCTAGAGGTTATCCTCCAAGACACCTCTTGTGTCACGAGACTTAGACGTTAATCCTAGGCCTCATGGCCCAATATGGATAAAATGCGCAAGTCTTAGGCTCTCCGAGGCGAGAGAAACTTTCCCAATGTTATATTGGGTGGCGACTCCATGAAACCTCTTTGTTGCCCAACATAGATGCACTTGCGATTTATCGCAAGCTGTTGACGGACCCACAATTGCCCCGATCGCGGTCGAACGGGCGGCCGCGGGGATCCGGCGCGCGTCACAAATAGTATTGCAATCACATGTGTACATTCATAAGTACATAATTGCATTTATACTTTAAAAATGGATAAATCGGGTAATTAACAATCATAATCCCAATAATTATTATTCACAGGCATAATGCTTCACCTAGCAATACATTTATAATATCACTAGAAAACGTTCAAGAAAAGTTTTCACTTTTAGTGAACAGAAGTGATCCTAGAAGTGGTTCCAAAAGTGATTCCAAAAGTGCTAGTTCTGGTTTTGCTAAACTTATTCTTGATTTAAAAGAAATCATTTCAAAACTAATTTTGTTTATTCAACATATATTTTCTGCAAGATTAAATTTGTTTTGAATAATTTTTATTTCAAATATTTTGTCTATTATCACACTTCACATTTATACACTACCTATAATTTTATTCTACCTAACCAGAAACACATCTGGAACACTTCACTTATGTTCAACTAGAATTTAAGCAAAAATTTTAAAACACCCAATTCACCTCGTTTTTATGTGTCACCGGGACTAACGTACACATACATATGTATATATGTGTGTATGTGTGTCACACCCCGTTCTCCCCAGAGTAGTTTGAACCATGATTGCCATGTGTATGTGTGCATGTGTGAGTGTTTTGGCATGTGTTAAGGGTATTTTGGGTAATATGCATATTTTGTGGGCTTTATTAGAGTGTAGATTCATATATGATACTAGGATGTGTGTGTATGGGTTTTGGTAATGTGTGCATGCTCATAAGGGAGTAGTGTGTGCATTAGTGTGGGTTGGCCTTGTGTGTGGGTCTTGCATGAGTTTAGGGTGTGAGTGGTCAAGATCCACCAATCCTAGGGTGATATGTGGCTAGGGTTTTAGGGAGTAGGTATAAATAGAAGAGAGAGAAAATGGGAAAGCCATTTGCTGCCTCTTTCCCCGTTTTCTTCCTTCTCTTTATGTCTTCTTCCTCTTTTCTCTTCATATGTGTGCCCTAGCTTGGATCCAAGTGTTTTGTGGTGGAAATTGATCATTCCCTAAGCTTTGATTGGTAAGTTGTTAGTTGGGTTTATCTTCTTCTTCATCTCTTTCTTTTGATTTGATTGCATGTGTTCTTAACTTAGATTTTTGTGTGTTATTTGGTTATTAGGTTTTTCGGGAATAGAAGCGCCTCCTCGAGATCCCAAGGGAAAAGAGAAGGCGAGTGGGAGTGGAGCTTGCCATTAGGAGCATAAGAATTTCAAGTTTGGGAATTTACTTGAGTTTGTGCATTTTTGTGATTTTGGTATATTGAACGAAATTCTAGAAATTTGAGGTGTGATGAGGCTTATTATAGTACTAATATTATGGGTATTGATTTGATTTAAGTTGCTGATAGCTTCAATTTAGTATTTAGTTTTGTTAGTATCTTCGTTTGATTTTTGGGTTTTTAGTTATGTTTATTGTAATGTTATGATTACTTTTGGTTAATTTTATCAATTGTAGTTAAATTAGTTTTTTATGCATTTTTGGGGGCATTTTAATAAAGTCTGACTTGTGATTGCAGGTTTCTTCAGGTACCTCACGGTCCAAACGAAATGGTTGTGACCATGACATATGATTGGAGCAATGGCAGAACTCTGGTCATACCTACCTCACGATCATAACCAAATGGTTATGACTGTGACATATGAATTTATCTGGCAGATTGCATTGAGGTGGTACCTCACAGTGGCAACACTTCTGGTTGTCACCGTGACATGAAATCTTGCAAAACAGAATCAAAGGCTGAGGTACGTCACAGTGGCAACAAAAGTCATTGCCACCGTGACATAAAGATTTTCCAGACAGTAGCTGAAGTTGAGCATCTCACAGTGGCAACAAAGTTGGTTGCCACCGTGACCCCCTCATGTGCATCCAGCAGATCTGTTCCTTCGATAACCTCACAGTGACAACCATTTGGTTGCCACCGTGACCCATGATACCTCACGGTGGCAAGCACTTCATTGCCACCATGACCCTCGAGATCTATAAATTGAAAATTTGTTTTTTGGCTGCGGGGAGTGAGTTTTTAGGCAGTCTTTAAAATAGGGTTTTGAGATCTGGAATTTTTTTAAGCTTTTCTATTGTTCTTAATTAGGATTTCAATATTTTTTCTTTATAATTAAATTACAAGCGGAGAGAATTACATTAAAACGCATAAATCAATTTCAATACACAACAATTTTATTCGGATTTCCATAGTCTTGAGTTATTTTCCATCAAAGATTCAAAGAAGAAGATCCGAGAACGTGGGATTCAATCGGGATTTCTTCCTCAATGAATTTTTGGGTTTATTCTTTCCTTTTTCCTCTTAATTTTGTAATGAATTGTGAGTAGTCTCATAGTTGTTTGGGGGATCTTTGAATCCCCTACCCATGATGTGAATTCTGAACATCTTTTAGATTTATTTATATGAATGAAAGGTTTATCTCAGTGTTGCTTATTGATTAATTTATGGTGTTTATTTTCTCAAGTTATTTTCCAGCTTTGATATATGGTTTTATCATGTATCTTTATTGGATGTTTAGCTTGTATGGATTGAAGGCTTTGAATGTTTTTACTCAATTTTTATATTATGAATGTTGTATCTTGTGGATGACTCCGGATAGGGAATCTAGATGTGCAAGATTTTATGATTTAAAATTAGAGGAGGGAGTGAGATAATTGAGTTTTGGGTTGTTTGGCTCTGGAATGGGAAAGCAAACTGAACTTAGGATTTTAGACCCGTGCTTAGGCTAATTATATGGCTTGCTCCGGATTGGGATGCCGTGCAATTAGAGTAGCTTTCTCCAGATTGGGATGCTTGGGTTAGGAGGGTTATCCCAAATTCATTCGTATATGGTTCTTAGATTAAATTAGTTCACATTTGGGAACGGGGTGGATAAGTGAACCTGAGCAACATTTCTTTTATATCAATTTCTCTTACTTGTTAATTCCTTTGCTATTATTTCATTTTTGCCAAAAAGTACTGTCAGTTTCATTTATTAAATTCTATTTGTTTGTTTGGATATTTAATTCCATTATTTTTAATTAATAGATAACTCATTCAAATCAATCAATTGGGAATTATTTAGCATACACTTGATTTTCATAACTTGCACACACAATCCCTTGGGTACGATAACTCGGGGTTCTAATTATACCCCACTTTATTACTTGCCAATTCAGTACACTTACTGAGATCGCGTCAAGTTTTTGGCACCGTTGCCGGGGATTGGCGTTGTTTGTGAGTTTTGATTGTTATTCGTATGTGTTTTCTTTTTCTTATTTTATTTTTGCATATTCTTTTCAGGTAATCGTGGTACATGAACAGATTGAGATAAGGGCAAATTGTACCCTACGATCCTGAAATCGAGAGGGCTTTACATCAACGTAGGAGAGATAATAGAGAGAATAATATGGAAGATCCTCCTATTGATGAACTTCCTCCCGAGAATGAACAAGTGTCGAGGGCACAAGAAGAAATACAGGGTAGGTATAGAGAAGAGGTGCCTAGGCAGACGACAATCAGGGATTATGCGGTACCAAGATGGAATGAAGGTCATAGGATGATTGTGTTGCCTAGGGGAGTATAATTTGAGCTTAAACCAGCAACCATCACCATGGTACAGAGAAATCAGTTTTCAGGTTCAGAGTTGAAAGATCTTGCACAGCATCTTGATATATTTTTGGAGGTTAGCGATACGGTTCAGATTTTGGGAGTAACTTCTGATGCAGTAAGACTGAAATTATTTCCTTTCACATTGATTGGAAAAGTGAGGGAATGGCTTCAGATGTTACCAAGTCAATCAATTAGGTCATGGGACCAGTTGCAAGAGAAGTTTCTAATGAGATTTTTCCCTCCTACCAAGACTGCAAAGATTCGTAACAGTATTATGGGTTTTAACCAAATGATTGAGGAGCCATTTCATGAGGCTTGGGAGAGGTTTAGGAGGTTATTGAGAAGCTATCCACAACATGAGATAGTTGTTTATCATCTGATGATAATCTTCTATTCTGCTGTTACACCTCAAACAAGGTCACTTTTGGATGCATTATCGGGAGGTTCTTTCCTGTATAGGCTGCCGAACAAAGCTTTCCATTTGCTGGATGAGATGGCAGTAAATGATTCACAATGGGCTACTGTGACGCACGCCGAACCCCGTGGCTTCCCGAAAGCCCGCTTTAGGGCTATCAGGAGAGGTTCATTAGAACTTGTAAGGTATTTACAAGTGCGTCTATTTTGGGCAACAAGGAGATTTCATGGAGTCGCCACCCAATAAAACATTGGGAAAGTTCATCTCGCCTCAGTGAGCCTAAGATGGCACTACTATGTCCATTTTGGGCAAGCCAGAGGGGTCTTGGAGGTCCCATCCTAATAGAACATTAGGAGGGCCCTCTCGCCTCGTGGAGCCTAGGACTATGCAAGTTAAAACCTTTTTACGGGACACAAGAGGTGTCTTGGAGATCCCATCGAAATGGGTCTCTCGCCTCGTTGAGCCCAAAGACCAGCGTGAGTTCGGGACTTCCCATTTATTCATACCTTGATTAAGTATATAATTGAATTTTGAATTTAGCATTTCATCCATTTTCTCATTCAATTTTAATGCAATTTAATTAAGCGTGCATGTCAAACACATAATAAAAGCGATAAATAAAATAAATGAAAGCAAAATAAATTACAACAAAACTAGGGGCGGAATACAACCCTCATTTGTAAATAAAATACAATTCATACATAAATCGGGCTATTTATTAAAATGAGGACATTGGTCCTCTCATGCATAATTAAAGAAAATAATTTTAAAGTGATAATTTATTTTAGATGAAAAATCTAAGACATTGGTCCCATTTTTATTAAATAAAACCCAATTTAGTTTAATAGAAATATTTTTGTGATTTTTTTAATTAATGTGCATAAAAATAATTTATTACAAATTACATATTAAAAAAAATAAAATAATGAAAGCAAAATAATGAAAATAATAAAAATTAACAAATCAACTCCCAAATGGATCTTCAAATCTTCATGGGCTCCCACTTGGCAAAAACTCACACATAAAAAATGAGTATTGAAAATAAAAACAAATGAAAATGAATTTAGTAATAAAAAATGAATTAAAAATATAACATGAAAATAATTAAATTAATGCAAACAAAATTGCATCATGTATGACAAGCTAAATAAAATGACATAATAAAAATATGCAATTTAACAAATTAATAAAATCAACATGCTAAAAAAACATAAAATAGTGTTAATAAAATTTAACATGCATAAAAAGCATAAAATAATGATGATAGAATTTAACATGCATAAAAACACAAAATAACATCAATAACATCCAATCATGCATAAAAAGCAAAAGAAATAATAAAAATCAGCATGCATAAAACATATTAATAATATTGATAAAAGCCAACATGCATAAGCAAACATAAAATAATAATTATAAAACTCAACATGCAAAAAACATGAATAGAAAATACAAACATAAAATTCAGCATGTGTAAAAGCATAAAATAATAACAACAATATCCAACATGTATAAAAAGCAAAGGTAATAATAAAAATCAGCATGCATAAGAAATAAATAATAATAGTAATAATAAAATTAAACAAGAATAAGGATAATAATAATAATACTAATGATGGTAATAACTACAATAATAATAATACAATAATAACAAAGAATATGAACAATCAAATAATAATAATAATAATAATAATAATAATAAAGAGGATGAACAATCATATAAACATACAAGAACAATAAGAAATAAAATCAACATGGCATGTTTACCAATAATAATATGGACAATCACATAAGCACATGGTAATAATAATAAAAAATAAAATAAGTCAATTATGTTAAAACATGTTAAATGATAATACTAATAATATATATGAACAAGAATGATGACAATGATATGAACATGAACAATTAAATAAGAAATAAGAATAAGAAATAATAATATGAACAATTAAATAATAGATCTAAAAGAATTTACATGATAATTAGTTAAACAAAATCAAAGAATAAGAAAATAAGAAGAAAATGATTGAACTAAAAGAATTTACATGTTAATTAATTAATTGGAAACAAAAAAATGAAATTAAAATTAAATTAAGAAATTAAGCCAAGAATAATTACCCTCAAATTTATCTTGAAGAAATGAAGGTAGATGATCCAATTCCTTGTCTTGATTAATTTATCTTGAAGAAATGAAAGTAGATGATCCAATTCATTGTCTTGATTTGAAGAATATGATTAGAAAAATAAAATATTGAAAGATTAATTTTACTCAAGAACAAACAATTAATTTATTTGTCTTAAAGTAAAAATTATCAATTGAAAATAAGAAAATTCTCAAGAACAAAAATTGTTATTTTTTGTCTTAAGAATTGCTGGAAATTCCTTTAGAAATTGAGAGAATTTGTTCTTGAAAGAAAAAAGAAAAAGAAAAATATTTTCTAAAGAAAATTCCCCCTCAATTCTCACTAAAAAAACCCTTTTTATTCCCCTCAAAATTCAGATTTTTTAATTGAGAAATTAAATTAAATTAATTCCCATAACTACAAAAAAAGAATTGAATTTATTGGGTTGGAAGATAAAAGGCTTTTTGAATTGAATAGTGCAAAAAAAATGAGTTAAAAAGCATTTAAAATGAAGAAGTTATGGCCAAAAATGCCAAAACGGGCGCACAGGGGCGAGGGGCGCCACGTCGACGCGCCCGACGGGCTTCCCATCAGCGCGCTCCCGCTGCGCGCGTGGCGAGCGCTGAGGCGCGCGCCCAGCGCTGCCGCAACCCGACACTCGCGCAAAATTTTTAATTTTTTTTTTTAAATTCTATAAAAACACAATAATTAAAAACTAACTTTTTATCCCAAAATAATTTTTAAAATACATTTTTCTTCATTCCTAACAAATCAAAACAACAAGGAAATTATCACTTCCAACTTTCATTCTTTTTGCCTATAAAGCGGCACACTTAATTTCATCATTAGGTAATCCTGATCAAGGCTACTCGGGATCCGGTGTCTACAGTTGCCCCCAATTTTGGGGAGGCTAGTGTGTGGGTGCCTAGGTGAGCCAAAATTCAGGAAAAGGAAAGAAGCGCGTACCTAAGGCTGCCTCCTTCCAATTGCTTCCTCAGGAACAGTGCTGTGATTCATCCTCTTGAGTTGCACTGAGTCGCTGACAAGACTACAAAGTGCCAGCGAACCATCCTAAGACGGTGATGCGCCGGGTCTGCTACAGACTTACAAAACGCGGGAAAGGCCCTCCTTAGAGGACTGCACCAAGTCTGTTACAAACTACAAAAAGTGCAGGAACCATCCAAAAATGGCGATGTGTCGAGCCTGCTACAGGCTAAAAAAAAACGCAAAAGGAGGATTGCACCGAGTCTGCTACAGACTACCAAAAGTGCAAAAAGAGGACTGCACTGAGTCTGCTACAGACTACTAAAAGTGCAGCTGCCATCCGTAGATGATGATGCGTCGAGTCGCTGACAAGACTACAAAACGCAGGAGATACCCTCCTCAGAGGATTGCACCGAGTCTGCTACAGACTACTAAAATTGCAAGAAGAGGGCTGCACCGAGTCTGCTAGAGACTACTAAAAGTGCAGAGGTGTTATCCTCAGATGACGATGCACCGAGCCTACTACAGGCTACAAAAAATGCAAAAGGAGGATTGCACCGAGTCTGCTACAGACTACTAAAAGTGCAGGAGATCCCTCTTAGAGGACTGCACCGAGTCTGCTACAGACTACCAAAAATGCAAGAGATGCCCTCTTAGAGGACTGCACCGAGTCTGCTACAGACTACCAAAAATGCAAGAGATGCCCTCTTAGAGGACTGCATCGAGCCTGCTACAGACTACCAAATATGCAAGAGATGCCCTCTTAGAGGACTGCACCGAATCTGCTACAGACTACCAAAAATGCAAGAGATGCCCTCTTAGAGGACTGCACCGAATCTGCTACAGACTACCAAAAATGCAAGAGATGCCCTCTTAGAGGACTGCACCAAGTCTGCTACAGACTACCAAAAGTGCAAGAGATTCCCTCTTAGAGGACTGCACTGAGTCTGCTACAGACTACCAAAAGTGCAAGAGATGCTCTCTTAGAGGACTGCACCGAGTCTGCTACAGACTACCAAAAATGCAATAGAAAGAGATTTGTCTCTTAAGAGACCCTGGAGAATTGCCTCCTAAGAGGTCACCGAGAACTGCCTCATAAGAGGTCTTGGAGATTTATCGTCGTAGATTCTATCTTGACCTGATTGTCCCGCAAGGGTGAGTGCTAACGTTGCTATCCTTGACCAGCTTTTAGGTGTGTGGCCTTCATTTGGACTTTCCTGCAAAGTTGTGTGCACAAGAATATATGCAAGAGAATGTGCATGCAAGTGTAAATGGCCATATGCAGATATTTGCTAAAGAATGGTATGAAATGCATGCAAAAATGAATAGACCATGTCCTGAGTGGTTAAGGGTCCGTTGAGGATATGGCTTGGCCTCTCCACCATGTTGGGTGGTTAAAGGTCCGTTGAGGATATGGCTTGGCCGCTCCACCATGCCCCCTGAGGAACTAGAAATGGCATCTTTGCTTAGGGACCCTGACCCGTAAACTCTTTAAAGAGAACCGTCAGGTGTGCATCTTTGCCCCCTGGTCAATGAGCAAATGCCCGGGATTCTGACTCATGTCCTGAATCACGCCTTATCTGGCTGAATGATGATCATCTGAAGTATGCTGCCTTATTGCTCCAAGCATCGGAAGTCATTATTTTAAAGGTAGTGCGTCCCTTGTGGATTTTCACACTACCTTTTTTTTATGGGTAATGCTTCCCTTGGGGGATTTTCACATAACCCTATGCCTTATTTTTGCCTGGAATGGACCCAACCCAATCCAGTGGCTTTTATTTTATTATTTTTTTTGTAGGGCAGATTGCCTATCTCCGGGTTTTCACCCTGCCCTTTGGCCTAACTTTTTCTTAGAGAGCCGGTTACGGTTTTCATCTCTAACGGCCTCTTTTTTTTTATTTATTTTGTCCAAAATTCTTTTGGCTTTTTGAATAATGGTCGTATGGATTTTGGCTGACGAATAGCTCAAAGCCGATGTCGAGGCAAGTCTGCTGAAGGATCAAGATGAAAACGGCAATTAGGACCACTTATAGTAAATTGCACATATGCGAAGAAAAACAATGCACTGCTTTTCATGCTGGAACTTAAACCATTTTGAGTATGCAAGATAAAGTGCTTTGCTTACAGTAAAATATTATTGTATAAATGCATATGTTCCAATCTGATTTTATTATACATGATCATCATTTGGCATTAATCTCAAAAATACATGACCTTATCTAATCTCGAAATGGATCTTGAAATCATCAAACTCCTGTTATCAACCAGCTCTCTCGGATTTTCATGGTTGAAAATTTTCTCTCTGCTCTTAATTTTTGCTCGAATACTCTTTTCTTTTTTCTTTCTCTAAGCACGTTGGGGACGAGACTCAACTCAAATGCATAAATGCATTCATGGCTCCCCGCTTGAAGCTCAAGAAACACCATATGCCTCTTCCTACGTACCAAACCTTATTAAAAGGTCATCTCCGCTAATTGGATAAGACTGAACTAAGAATCAAAAGGTCTTACTTTGGTTGTAACGTTAGGCTTAGGCAGATGGCTATCAAAGGAGAATCAGGTTTCTAGAGAAAAATGGCCGCAACGTTCATTTGGATGATGGAATCATTTTCAAACTAATTTCATGCTGTCCAAAAATTCTCGAATTTGGACTCGGTAATACTCTAACTTATCAAACTCAACATAACAACTAAACTAAGAAAGATAGCTACTGAACTCATCAAGGGGTATTATCTTGGGCCCTACTATTTTCCTTCTTTTTTTTCTTCTTTCTTTTTTTCTTCCTTTTTTTTCTTCCTTTTTTTTCTTCTTTTTTTTTGCCTTCTCTTTTTTCTTCACAAATTTATGTCTCTAATTACCCAAAAGATTTATTGGTGATTTAAAACCCCTTTCCTGAAGTGTAGCCCAAAAATTATCAATGATCGCAAATTCGTTTTCCAAAGGGTAGACCCATCCTTATCAGGGTGATTTGTGGTAACACAAAATTATCAATGGTTGAAATTCCCTTCTCGAAATGTAGACCCATTTTCATAGGGGCAAATTTTGATGGCCCAAAGGATTGCCAATAGTCAAGCCTAAAAGATCACCAATGATTAAAAATCTCTTTCAAAAGTGTAAACCCACTTTCCTAGGGCAATTTTTGGATAGCTCAAGCGGATATCGTAATGTACATTCATCCTTACTAGAGCGGCCATTCTTCTAAGGGGAAGCCAAAATTATTTTAGGCGAAAGGTAGTTTTAATGTGTGTAACAATAAAATCGGTACGCATTTAGCATATCAAAATAAAGGCTCAACGGGCTAGCAAGCGATTTTGAAATGAGGGTAGGAAATGGTCATTTAGAGAGCTATACAAAGAAATAGTGCCTAAATCATTTTTTAGATTCAGCCTTGTCCAGGAGTCACTTTGACGGGTAATCAGAAAGGTTCTAGTGCTCTTAGTGAGTTTTTATCCAATCCCCTAATTGCATCTAGTTTTTCCTTTCCACTATTTTCTATTTTTATTTTTAGCTCTTAGGATTTTTCTCTTTTCAGGAGTTATATCAGATGCTACAAGATCTCGAGATTACATGAAGGAGTATTCATTAAGTTAATATCAAATGTAAATGACTTGTGATTGTGATCATGCATAATGAAATCATGAGAACATAAACAAAAAGCCATTAATATAGGTAATGTAAACAGTACCGCATACATCGAAACTGAAAAAAAAAATCAAATATGAAAAGCATATCTACTAGAAGGTTTCCTCCCCTATTTCTTGCGGCGCTCTGGATCAGTAATCTATTTATTATCGATCATATCTTGAATCTCATGCCTTAGCCTCACACAATTGTCCATCACATGCCCAGTGTACTAGTGAAAGGCACAATACTGATCGTCCTTGTGATTGGGTTGTCCCTGGTTTCTAGCAGTCTTTAAAGGTAGTGGTTGTAGCTTACCTTCCTTCATCAATCTGTTGAGTACCCAAGACAAGGATCTACCCAAATTAGAGTAGTGCCTCTGATCCGCTTTAATTGCTGATACTTTTCTTGCCCTTTGGGTATCACTGCTATTATCATAGTAACCAACTCCTGGACTTGCGGGGCCAGCAATAGTCTTATTGAGAGGTGCCCGGGTAGTTGCAAGCTTGGACTTCACAATCTCTTCTTCAAGATCAGTTAGCTTCCTTTCCGTGTTCGAGGGACTGAAGAGGCCCATTGATTGTAAAGGCTCTAGTCCCTTTGCTCTTCCCAGTAGCTTGATTAGTGAGTCGAATGGGGCCTTGTGCCTAGGCTCAAGAGTAGATGGGAACATTACGGCCGTCGTTGCATGAGCCTTCTGAGTCGGGGTCGAGTTAACCTGGCTAATAGAAGTCATCATGAATTGGGCTTGAAGAACAAGTGCCATAGCATCTATTCTCTCCTTAATCACAGCCAACAACTTTTTTTCTAGCTCTTCAAATCTCTCATCTATCTCTTGGGCCATTAGGGTACGAACCTCTTCAATTTGTTGTGATGGATCAGCCATTTCTAATGCCTGTGTATATTCTGATAAAGATACTAGATCTCTGCCAACCAATTTGAACTTTATTTGCCCCTCGAGCAACTGCGGGAACCCCAAAACCTCCCAGGTAAATGGTCTATAGTGGCTGAAAAAACCAAGGGATTAGAATGATGCATGAATGGCATGGAATGTATGATCGTGCTGGTGCAGATGGTCCTCGACGAGTGAAAGATCAATAGTTTACAATAATATAATGCAATGCATGAAAAAATGTGAAGGATAATATGTAGACAAAAGGATATACACACACCAAAATGAAATGCATATATTTTTTATTTTTTATTAACACGCATGAATGACATGCGATACATGAGCATGTTGTGCAGCATCCATAACCACATGCAAACAGATAGATCTCTACAACCTTATCACTCCCGTACACGAGGTCATAGTCTCTTTCCTAGGTGGGATTGGCCCATGGCTCAACAGGGGACCCAATGGACGCGTATGGTGCACGGTGGAAAACCGGCAGCATAACATCTCTTATTTAATGTACATACGTATGAGTGTTTGGCCATTATATATTTAAACACCTCAATTAAATTAAGATGGGCCCACCGGGGCATGAAAGTCTTTGATGAAAGACCATTTAATTTAACTAATTTTATTCAATATATGATGGCCCAAATAGCAAGCATGGTATTATGGTACATTTCACCTAGTGGAAGTATCTATTGCCAATACATGAGCTTCGGTCAAAAGGTAGTGATACTTTAGGGCTACCTAAGCATGGTCCCTGCCAATGGTCTAGCTCATCACGAGCATAACGACCGATTGGGTCACCATTTGATATACCATAAGGTACGAGGCTTGGGCTAGTGATTATCCTTAACACTTTCCCACATTGAGTGAACGTAGGGTCATGCTTCAAGAATGCACCGGGGCTAGAAAAGGGACCAAACTAGCATAATCTAAGGCTCTAATGATATACTATGCAAATTTCGAAAAGGGATGAAATTTCTAAATTAAAACTCAATTTGTAAATTTTAACCAAGGTACTTTCGAAGAGAAGTCTCTTATTCTCCCCAGTGGAGTCGCCACTATGACGCGCGTCGAACCCCATGGCTTCCCGAAGCCCGCTTTAGGGCTATCAGGAGAGGTTCATTGGAACTTGTAAGGTATTTACAAGTGCGTCTATTTTGGGCAACAAGGAGATTTCATTGAGTTGCCACCCAATAAAACATTGGGAAAGTTCATCTCGCCTCAGTGAGCCTAAGACGGCGCTACTATGTCCATTTTGGGCAAGCCAGAGGGGTCTTGGAGGTCCCATCCTAATAGAACATTAGGAGGGCCCTCTCGCCTCGTGGAGCCTAGGACTATGCAAGTTAAAACCTTTTTACGGGACACAAGAGGTGTCTTGGAGATCCCATCGAAATGGGTCTCTCGCCTCGTTGAGCCCAAAGACCAGAGTGAGTTTGGGACTTCCCATTTATTCATACCTTGATGAAGTTTATAATTGAATTTTGAATTTAGCGTTTCATCCATTTTCTCATTCAATTTTAATGCAATTTAATTAAGCGCGCATGTCAAACACATAATAAAAGCGATAAATAAAACAAATGAAAGCAAAATAAATTACAACAAAACTAGGGGCGGAATACAACCCCCATTTGTAAATAAAATACAATTCATACATAAATCGGGCTATTTATTAAAATGAGGACATTAGTCCTCTCATGCATAATTAAAGAAAATAATTTTAAAGTGATAATTTATTTTGGATGAAAAATCTAAGACATTGGTCCCATTTTTATTAAATAAAACCCAATTTAGTTTAATAGAAATATTTTTGTGATTTTTTTAATTAACGTGCATAAAAATAATTTATTACAAATTACATATTAAAAAAATAAAATAATGAAAGCAAAATAATGAAAATAATAAAAATTAACAAATCAACTCCCAAATGGATCTTCAAATCTTCATGGGCTCCCACTTGGCAAAAACTCACACATAAAAAATGAGTATTGAAAATAAAAACAAATGAAAATGAAGTTAGTAATAAAAAATGAATTAAAAATATAACATGAAAATAATTAAATTAATGCAAACAAAATTGCATCATGTATGACAAGCCAATTAAAATGACATAATAAAAATATGCAATTTAACAAATTAATAAAATCAACATGCTAAAAAAACATAAAATAGTGTTAATAAAATTCAACATGCATAAAAAGCATAAAATAATGATGATAGAATTTAACATGCATAAAAACACAAAATAACATCAATAACATCCAATCATGCATAAAAAGCAAAAGAAATAATAAAAATCAGCATGCATAAAACATATTAATAATATTGATAAAAGCCAACATGCATAAGCAAACATAAAATAATAATTATAAAACTCAACATGCAAAAAACATGAATAGAAAATACAAACATAAAATTCAGCATGTGTAAAAGCATAAAATAATAACAACAATATCCAACATGTATAAAAAGCAAAGGTAATAATAAAAATCAGCATGCATAAGAAATAAATAATAATAGTAATAATAAAATTAAACAAGAATAAAGATAATAATAATAATACTAATGATGGTAATAACTACAATAATAATAATACAATAATAACAAAGAATATGAACAATCAAATATAACAACAACAACAACAACAACAACAACAACAACAACAACAACAACAATAATAATAATAATAATAATAATAATAATAATAATAATAAAGAGGATGAACAATCATATAAACATACATGAACAATAAGAAATAAAATCAACATGGCATGTTTACCAATAATAATATGGACAATCACATAAGCACATAGTAATAATAATAAAAAAATAAAATAAGTCAATTATATTAAAACATGTTAAATGATAATACTAATAATATATATGAACAAGAATGATGACAATGATATGAACATGAACAATTAAATAAGAAATAAGAATAAGAAATAATAATATGAACAATTAAATAATAGATCTAAAAGAATTTACATGATAATTAGTTAAACAAAATCAAAGAATAATAAAATAAGAAGAAAATGATTGAACTAAAAGAATTTACATGTTAATTAATTAATTGGAAACAAAAAAATGAAATTAAAATTAAATTAAGAAATTGAGTCAAGAATAATTACCCTCAAATTTATCTTGAATAAATGAAGGTAGATGATCCAATTCCTTATCTTGATTTGAAGAATATGATTAGAACAATAAAATATTGAAAGATTAATTTTACTCAAGAACAAACAATTAATTTATTTGTCTTAAAGTAAAAATTGTCAATTGAAAATAAGAAAATTCTCAAGAACAAAAATTGTTATTTTTTGTCTCAAGAACTGCTGGAAATTCCTTTAGAAATTGAGAGAATTTGTTCTTGAAAGAAAAAAGAAGAAGAAAAATATTTTCTAAAGAAAATCCCCCCTCAATTCTCACTAAAAAACCCTTTTTATTCCCCTCAAAATTCAAATTTTTTAATTGAGAAATTAAATTAAATTAATTCCCATAACTAAAAAAAAAAAAAAAAACTGAATTTATTAGGTTGGAAGATAAAATGATTTTTGAATTGAATTATGCAAAAAAAATGAGTTAAAAAGCATTTAAAATGAAGAAGTTATGGCCAAAAAGGCCAAAACGGGCACACAGGGGCGAGGGGCGCCACATCGGCGTGCCCGACGGGCTTCCCGTGCGCAGGCGTGCGAGATGGGCTTCCCGTCCGCGCGCGGCATTGCGCGTCGCCCAGTGCTGCCGCAGCCCGACACTCGCGCGAATTTTTTTTTTTTTTTTTAAATTCTATAAAAACACAATAATTAAAAATTAACTTTTTATCCCAAAATAATTTTTAAAATATTTTTAAAATACGTTTTTCTTCATTCCTAACAAATCAAAACAACAAGGAAATTATCACTTCCTACTTTCATTCTTTTTACCTATAAAGCGGCACACTTAATTTCATCATTGGGTAATCCTGATCAAGGTTACTCGGGACCCGGTGTCTACAGCTACCCCTAGATCAGTTCCAAAAAGGCAAGGAATACATAATGTGGATGAAGTGTCAATGCTGAAGGCACAGATAGAGTCGATGCAGAAAGAGATGAATGGGTTAAAGGTATGGAATATAGCCTTTATTTCTCAAGAGAGTGCTTTGTATGAAGGCGGGCAGTATATTCAAGAGGGTAAAGCAATGGGAGATGTGAATGCTGTAGGAGATTATCGAAGAAATGACCCCTATAGTAATACATATAATCCGAGTTGGAGGAGTCACCCGAACTTCTCTTGGAAGGATGGAAATCAGAATGCTTCATCTTCCCAAACACAAGTAAGAGCTCCCTTCAACCAAAACATTCATTATAACCACAGCCATTCATACCAACCTTAAGCATCCACTAATTTTCAGACCCCATATCAACCACACCACCACCTAGGCCAAGGTTCAAACCATGCCCAATCTCAAGCTTATCACCCACCTGGATATCAACCGAGATCACCAGTGCAAGAAAAGAAACCTAACCTTGAAGACATGCTGGCTAGCTTCATGAACAGCCAACAACAATTTGTAAATAGTCAGCAATAATTCATGGCTAATCAAGAAGCGAGGTGAAAGTCTCAAGAACAGTGGAACCGGAATCAAGACACTTCCATGAGGAACTTGGAAACGCAATTAGTCCAACTTGCAACTTCTATGTCTCATAGACAGCTATGAACTTTTCCTTCGAATGTGGACCAGAATCCCAAGGAAGAGGCAAAAGCTATCACATTGAGGAGTGGCAAGGAGGTGGCACAAAGAGAAGAGAAAGATGAAATATCTTCACCACCTCCAAGTAAGGAGGAGCCAACACGGAAGGTAAGTGACTCTAACCCTAGGGTAGTGGTAACTGAGAACACTCCTATAATTGATAAGGGTAAGAGCCTAGTGAGCCCAAAAGTAAAGGATCTTGATATTAATAGGTTGCCATTTCCTGCTGTAATTAGGAAAGAAAAGAAAAATGAACAGTTAGTTAGGTTTCTAGAGATATTTAAGAAACTGCACATTAATTTACCATTTGCTGAAACCTTAGCTCACATGCCTAACTATGCAAAATTCATGAAAGAATTATGTTCAAATAAAAAGAAATTAGAAGGGCATGGAACTGTTCAGCTCACAGAATATTGCAGTGCTATAATTATGAAAAAGATTCCTGAAAAATTTGAGGATCCAGGTGTGACGCGCACCAAACCCCGGGTAGCCCCGAACGCCCCGCCTTTAGGGCGATCGAGAGAGGTTCATAAAACTTGTAAGAAATTGTAAGGGCGTCTATTTTGGGCAACAAGGAGGTTTCTTGGATTCGCCACCCAATAGAACATTGGGAAAGGTCGTCTAGCCTCAGTGAGCCTAAAACAGCACTGTTATGTCCATTTTGGGCAAGCCAGAGGGGTCTTGGAGGCCCTATCCTAATAGAACATTAGGATGGCCCTCTAACCTCGCGGAGCCTAGGACTATGCAAGTTAAAGCCTTTTTAAGGGACACAAGAGGTGTCTTGGAAGTCACCACCCAATAGAACATTGAAATGGTCCTCTTGTCTTGTTGAGCCCAAAGACCAGAGATGGTTCGGGACTACTCATTTATTCATACATTGATTAAGTTAAAATTGAGTTTCGAATTTAAGTTTTCATCCCTTTTCTCAAACGTTTTGATGCAATAATTAGAGCGCAAGTTGGTCATCCAAGTAAAGCGGTAAATGAAAGCATAAATAAAATAAATTGCATAAAAATAAATTACAACAAAACTAGGGACGGAATATAACCCCTATTCTAAAATAAATGTAAATCATGTATAAAACGGGGTATTTATTAAGAATGAGGACATTCGTCCTCACATGTATAGTTGAAGAAAATAATTTTAAAGTGATAATTTATGTGGATGAAAAAAGTTAGGACATTGGTCCCATTTTGTTAGAAAAACCCAATTTATTAATACATAACTTTATGTGACTTTTTAATTAACGTGCATGAAAATAAATAAACTTATTACAAATTACATATTAAATAATAAAAGCAAATAAAATTAAAATTAAAATAATACTAAAAATGCTAAAAATATAAACTCCACCAAAATGGTGTCTCCAAACTGCCATGGGCTCCCACTTGGCATTGGAAAACTCACACATGAAAAATAAGTACTGAAATAAAAACACAAATAAAGATGATGTTAGTAATAAAAAATGGATCTAAACACATAACATGTAAAAAAATGAATTAAAATAAATAAAATAACATGCATAATGTATGACAAATCAATTAAATGGCATGATAAAAATAAACAATTTAACATATTAACAATTTAACATGAATAAATAAAAACAATAAAATTTAACATGCATGAAAACATAAATAATAATGATGATGATAATAATAATAATAATAAATTATAATATTAAACAAAACTAATAATAATAATAATAATAATAATAATAATAATAACACTAATCACAATAATAATAATAATAATAGTAATAATGACAAATAATATCAAAGAATATGAACAATCCAATTAAATATTTAAGAATAAAATAATCCAATCATGCTAACACATATTAAATGATAATACTAACAATAATAATAATATATGAACAAAAATAATGACAAGAATAATAACATGAACAATTAAATAAAAAATAAGAAATAAGAAATAATAATATGAACAATTAAATAAAAGAAAAAGAAAAAGAAATAATAATATGAACAATTAAATAAACATGCAAGAAATAAAAAGTAAAATAAATAATAGATTTAAAAGAATTTGCAGATAGCTAACTAATTGTAAACAAAAATAAATTGAAAATTAAATTAAAAGTTGAGCTAATAATGTTTACCCTCAAATTTGATGTAATGAATGAAGTTGGATGAGAAATTCCTTGCTTTGATTTGATAAAAATATATAATATATAATGAAATTTCATTCCAAGAACAAATAATTGATTTATTTGTCTTAAGGAAAAAATTATAACAAAGAAATAAGAAAATTCACAAGAACAAATAATTTATTTATTTGTCTCAAGAATTAAGTTAAAAAAAATCAAATTAGAACACTTGGAGAATTTTTCTTGAAGAAGAAAAAAAATAAGAAGAAGAAGAAGAAGAGAGAAAACAATATTTTTCTTAAGAAAAATCCCCCCTCAAAATTCTCTCTAAATATGATTTTACAATCCCCAAAACATTTAGATTTTTAATAAAGAAATTAAAATAATTTAATTTCCATAACAACAAAAAAATGATGAATTTGAAGAGATGGAAAATAAAAGGTTTTTAGAATTAAATTATGCAAAAAAAATGAAGAAAAAAGTATTAAAAATGAAGAAAAATGGGCCAAAATGGCCAAAAAGGGCTGTCGGGGCAAAATCGGGCGCATAGGGGCGAGCGACGCCCGTCGGCGCAAGCGATGCGTAGGCCGTCGCCCGAGCGCGTCGCTCGCGCACAGCGCGCATGCTGGGAGCTGCGCGTTGCCCAACGCGCTGCTGCAACCCGACGTTCACAAAATTTTTTTTTTAAAAAAGTTTTGCTAAAACGCAACTAATTTCAAAACATACCATTTTTGTCTCAAAATAATATTTTTAAAACATTTAAAATATTTTTTTAAAATACATTTTTATTTATTTCTAATAAATCAATTTGACAAGAAAATCATCACTTCCAACTTTCATTTTTGCCTATAAATCGGCACACTTAATTTCATCATTGGGCAATCCTGATCTAGGCTACCTCGGGACCCAGTGTCTACAGTTGTCCCCAGTTTTGAGGAAACTAGTGCACTAGTATTTAGGTGAGCCTGAACTCATAAAAGGGAAAGAAACGCATACCTGAGGCGGCCGTCTTTCCGGACTGGACGATGTCGTTATGATGGTTGTCACCAGCTTGTCGGCGTGCTGTCTATTATTAAAGCGGTAGTGCCATGATCGTGCTAACCCTCTGTGGAGTGGTAGTGCCATCATCGTGCTAACCCTTCTGAAGTGGTAGTGCCGTGGTCGTGCTAACTTTCCGTAGAATGGTAGTGCCGCCATCGTGCTAACCCTTCTGATTTGGTGAAGTGGTAGTGCCGTGATCGTGCTAACCCTCCGTGGAGTGGTAGTGCCGCCATCATGCTAACCCTTCTGAAGTGGTAGTGCCGTGGTCGTGCTAACCTTTCGTAAAATGGTAGTGCCGCAATCGTGCTAACCCTTCTGAGATGGTGAAGCGGTAGTGCCGTGATCGTGCTAACCCTCCGGGGAGTGGTAGTGCCGTCATCGTGCTAACCCTTCTAAAGTGGTAGTGTCGTGGTTGTGCTAACCTTCCGTAGAATGGTAGTGCCGCCATCGTGCTAACCCTCCTGATTTGGTGAAGTGGTAGTGCCGTGATCGTGCTAACCCTCCGTGGAGTGGTAGTGCCGCCATCGTGCTAACCCTTCTGAAGTGGTAGTGCCGTGGTCGTGCTAACCTTCGGTAGAATGGTAGTGCCGCCATCGTGCTAACCCTTCTGATTTGGTGAAGTGGTAGTACTGCGATCGTGCTAACCCTCTGTGGAATGGTAGTGCCGCCATCGTGCTAACCCTTCTGAAGTGGTAGTGCCGTGGTCGTGCTAACCTTCCGTAGAATGGTAGTGCAGCCATAGTGCTAACCCTTCTGATTTGGTAAAGTGGTGCTGTCTGTGAGCCCTTTGGTTGATTGTTGGATTGATGTTTGAACTGATGTTTGGATTGATGTCGTTTTGGTTAGTTGCCCCCTGAGAGGTCTTTGGTTGATTGTTGGATTGATGCTTGAATTGATGTTCGGATTGATACTTGGATTGATGTTTTGATTGATGTTTGGATTGATATCGTCACTCGGCTTTTGTCGGTGTCTGCATCTAATCTCTCTTTCTGCAAAATTAGAAAACCAAATATGCAGGAAAAATAGTGAGCATGCACGTGAAATGTATGAGTTATGCAGAAATGCAGGATAAGAATTCAACTTAATGGACTTGGAGATAACAGCCGGGCTAGCCGCCGCAACTTGCGATAGGATCAATGCCTTTTGAAGCTGCTTTTGAATTTCATGCCTTTGGGATTGCAAGGTTCTCATCTGATACCTGCAGTCATTTTTTGAAGGTAGTGTGTCCCTTGTGGATTTTCACACTAGCTTCTCTTAGCAGGAAATACGTCTTTTGCGGATTTTCACATGACCATGTGCCTTATTTTTGCCTGGAATTGACCCAACCCAATCCAGTGGCTTTTTTTTTTTGAAAGACATACTGCCTGTTTCCAGGTTTTCACCCTATCCTTTTGCCTACCTTTTGCTTAGAGCGCCAATTATGGTTTTCATCTCTAACGGCCTTTTTTTTTTTTTTGCAGATTGCTGAAGCTGTTGCCAAAAATCTTTCAGGCGTGATCGGCATGTGCTTACACCCATGTCAAAGCTGTATGAGCTTGATTCTTATCATGAAGGTGCTGTAGAATTGACTTCACAGATGATAGCAGGATGAGTCAGCTGAAGCGCTTGAGTGGTGAGAGTAACGGAGGGTAGACAGTAGATGACCTTGATCATACAAAGTGAACTGCTATGATCACATCAATATACCATTGCATAAATGCATGTGTTTCAATTTGATTTCATTAAACATGATCATTGTTTGGCATTAATCTCAAAAAAAATACAGGACCTCATCTAATCTCGGGATAGATCTTGAAATCATGAAACTCCTGTTATCTACTCTCCCTCTCGAGTTTTCACGATTGAAAATTTTCTCTCTGCCCTTAATTTTATTTTTTTCTGAAGCAAATTCTAGATGCAACGTTGGGGACGAGCTCAACTCAAATGCATAAATGCACTTGTGGCTCCCTGCTTGAAGCTCAAGAAATACCATATGCCTCTTGCTACGTACGGAACCTTATTAGAAGGTCATCTCCGCTAATTGGATAAGACTAAACCAAGAATCAAAAGGTCTTACTTTGGTTATAGCGTTAGGCTTAGGTAGATGGCTATCAACTCAATGGCATACTATAAAGGTATTCTTGAATTTGGATTTGAAATTTTTTTTTTTTTAGCTCCTCAAGCTCAGAATAACAATTAAGTTAAAGTGATAGCTACAGAAACTCATCAAGAGGTTACTATCTTGAGCTCTACCTCTTCTTTTTTTTTCCTTTTTTTTTCATTTCTTTTTCTTCGATCTTTTTTTTTCTCTTTTCTTTTGCTTTCTTTTTTTTTGCGAGCTCATGTCTTTCGTGCATGACTAAACCCTCTTCTCAAAGTGTAAACTCATCCTTACCAGGGCAATTTTTGATAACCCAAAAAATTATCAATGATGTAGAATTGTTAATGATGTACATCCATCCTTACTAGAACGGCCATTCTTCTAAGGGGAGGCAAAAATTATTTTAGGCGAAGGGGTAGTTTTAACATGTGTAACAACAAAATTGGCACGCATTTAGCATACCTCCATAAAGGCTCAACGGGCTAGCAAGCAATTGAGAATTAAAGGTAGAAAAAAGTCATTTAGAGAGCTATAGAAAGAAAGGCTGCCTAAATCATTTTCTAGGTTCAGTCTTATCCAGGGATCGCTTTGACGGGTAATCAGAAAGGTTCTAGTGCTCTTAGTGAGTTTTCATCCAATCCCCTAATTGCATCTAGTTTTTTCTTTCACTATTTTCTATTTTTATTTTCAGCTCTCAGTCTCTCTTCGGGAGTTATATCAGATGCTATCAAGATTTTCCTTTGAATTTTCCAAAGTTTCGAGATTAAATGTAATCGTATTAATTGAATTAATATCAAAAAATGAATGCTTCGTGATCATGAGAAATGAAATCATAGAGACACTATACAAATACGCAAGATTGTTCATCTTATTGAAAATATAAATATTGCAAATATTGTCATAAAAAGTGTTCTTGGAATAAAAAAGCAACTAAAAACATCATCTTCTCCTCCTATCACATTCATGGTGGGGGAACTACATTATAGCCTGCCCTCTTCTTCTTGTCTATTTTCTCAGGGTCGGTGATCTCCTTGGAATCAATAAGATCCTGAATTTTATTCCTCAGAGACCGACAATAATATGTTAGATGCCCTGTGTGCTGATGGTAAGCGTGGTATTGATCCTCTTTATGTCCCGGTTTCCTTGGTTCATGGCTGGCCTGGGTGGCAATGGCCTCAACTTGCCTTCTTTTGTCAATTTCTCCAATACCCAAGACAGAGAGCGACCCAAATTGGAGTAATACCTCTGAACCTGTTGTGACGCGCGCCGAACCCCGTAGGACACCCCGAAGGCCCGCTTTTGGGGCTTTCGAGAGAGGTTCATGAAAACTTGTAAGGTATTTACAAGTGCGTCTATTTTGGGCAACAATGAGGTTTCTTGGAGTCGCCGCCCAATAGAACATTGGGACAGGTCTTCTAGCCCCGGTGAGCCTAAAACAGTACATAATACCCATTTTGGGCAAGCCAAAGGGATCTTGGAGATATCATCCCAATAGAACACTGGAATGATCCTCTAACCCCGTGGAGCCTAGGATTATAAATTTAAGTCTTTTGGTGGGACACAAGAGGTGTCTTAGAGATCCCATCCCAATGAAACATCGGACCAGAGATGGTTTGGGACTTCTCATTTATTCATACCTTGGTTATTTTATAATTAAGTTTTGAATTTACGTTTTCATCCCTTTTCTCATACATCTCGATGCAATAATTAGAGCGCAAGTTTGATCATTCAAGGAAAGCGATAAATAAAAGGGTAAATAAAATAAAGTACATGAAAATAAAATACAACAAAACTAGGGGCAGAATACAACACCCATTGCAAATAAAATACAAAATCATGCATAAAACGGGGTATTTATTGAGAATGAGAACATTGGTCCTCTCATGCATAATTAAATAAAATAATTTTAATGGTGACAATGTATTTGGATGAAAAACTAGGACGTTGGTCCCATTTTATTAGGAAAAACCAATTTATTTTATAGAAATACTTTTGTGTGATTTTTTTTTAATTAAGCGTGCATAAAAACTATTTCATTTAACAATTATATAACAAATAAATCAAAAATAAACAAAGGAAAATTAACATGTACAATAAAATGATCAAACCCTAAATCTCCTCTTTCGCTTGCATGGATGCTCAAACAAGAAAAGTACGGATTTGAAACCAAAAAAAACAAAGACAAATAAAATTTAAGTTAGTGATTAGACCAAAGAAATTAATTAAACGCATAAAACAATAAATCATAGATTAGAATAAATAAAACATGCATTATATACGACAAGTCAATTAAATAACATATTAAAATAAATTGATTAACATATTAAATAAAATAAATAATAATAATAATAATAACAATAATAATAATAATAATAAAATGAGATAACACAAAAATAATATTTAGAAATATTAGATCTATGTACAAAAACACATGAAATAAATAAAAACAAAATAAATGTAAAGATCTACATGGTTAACAATTAAATATAAGTAAAATAAATAAAAGAAAAATAAAAAGTTAAGGGATCAAGTCTAGAATATTTACCCTCAGATTTGGATTCCTTTGATGATGAAAATGATTGATTTTCCTTGTTGCAATTCACAAAATAGAGATAAAAATGAAAATAATAAAAAATTAGAAATTTATTCCAAGAGAAAATTGATAAAAAAAAATTGGAAGGAAAGAAATTAATTCTTGAAGACAAAGAATTGATTTCTTTGTTTCAAGAACAATTATTTTTGATAAAAAAAGATGAAAAAGATGAAAACAAAATTAATCTTCAAGAACAAAAAATTATTTTCAAAAATACTTTTGATAAAAAGATCCAAGATTCAAGAACAAAATAAAGATTTTTCTTGTCTCAATAAAAAATTCTAGATCAAAAATTGAATTTTTTAATCTTAGAATTTTATTTGGAGAAAAGAAGTGTTAAAAAAATGGAGATAATTCTTTTTTGTTAGAAGAAAAGAAGAAAAAAAATGAAAAATCCCCTCATAAAATCCCCCAATTTTCCCACTTAAAATGAGAAAAAAGGAAAAAAAATGATTTATGGAAGAAAAATCAGATTTTTAATTAATTCTCTTGATTTTGGGTGTAAAAATGGAAGAAAATATTCAAAATCCCGAAATTTGGGTGAAAAAAGGTCAAAAATAGGAGAAAAAATAAATCTGGGCGAAAAAGAGGCAATTTCGGCGGATCTGGGCTCGGATGGGCGACCGACGCCCGTCGGCAGCGTGCAAATCGTACGCGACAGGCGCGAGCGACGCATAAAGCATCGCTCGCGCACGCGAGCGATGCCCTGTGCATCGCCCGCGCCCGACACTTGCCGAATTTTTTTTTTTAAATATGACTAAAAAAAACACTAAAATTTTCAAATATCATTTTTTTAAAACTACCCTTTCAAATATTTTTAATATTTTTCTGTTTTTCACTCTAAATTGCAAATTTTACAAGGAAACCATCAATTTCAACGTTTTTTGCTTGTGAAGGCAATTATCATCACTGGGTAACTTCAATCTAGGCTGACTCAGGACCTAGTGTCTACACCTGTCCAACCTCAATGGCTGAAACCTCGGCCGTTTTACCACTTCTATTACTGCTGCTTCCTGCACCACCTGATTTGTACCCTGACTGGTTGCCGTAACCTTTCCCAGCAAAGTTGTTTTAGCTTGCTTTCTTCGCCAGGTAAGCACCCTCAGCTTCTACAGCAATGTCCTTAAGGGACTCCCAGTCTCTGAGCCCCTTAAAGTTGAGAAGGTACCTCAAGTAAGGGCAAGATTTCCTAATAAACATCCTGATTTGGTAAGCAGTGTCAGGCTTTCTCTTCATCTCTATGACCCTATTTCTCCATCTTGTAAGGTACTCATGGAATGACTCATCATTCTTCTGTTGTAAAAGCTTGAGGTCCTTTAAGGTGACCTCCATTCTGGAGTTGCAGTCGTACTGCTTCATGAACTCCTCAGTCAAAAGGTCCTAATCTTTCTTGGACCTCCTGTCCAACCCGTGGTACCAGTCCACAGTCGGACCCACCAGACTAAGGCAAAAATATTCCACCTTCTATTTTTTGGTCAACCCTGTGCTTTTCATCACCAGGGTATACTGCTTAATGTGTGCAGATGGGTCCGAAGTACCATTAAACTTCGGCAGCTCTGGCATTTTGAACCTTTGGGGCAATAGCTATTCATCCCCTAAATCTCTGTCTTCAGGGTTGATCCCCTTTTCGGCTGATAGCATGCGGGTGATTGCTTCAATCTGTTGCTTTAACCCTCTCATCGCCTCATCTTCTGCCCTGGGTGCTCTAGCCCCCACAAATTGAGGTGCTACTGCCTCTTCATCTTCCTCCTCCATCACAAAGTCATCATTGGGATTGGGGATTATTGCCCTTCTTTGTTCAATAGGCACAGTAGCCATATGTTCATTAACAGGTTGGCGAGCAGCATTAACTACAACAGGGGCTTCTCTGCCAGCAGGCAGTTCAACTTGCCCCCCAGCATAAACCATTTGGGGTTGTGGAGCAATGGGTTGATGTGGAGCAGCTGGTGGTTGTGGAGTAGGAGGATGAGCAATCCTATCAGCCATAGCTCCCATCATTTCTAATATTCTCCACTCAAAATCCTCTAGCCTCCTAACAAGGTCTTGAGTTGTTAAGGCTCCTGTCTCTTCTGCCATCTATGATTCTGTGGATGATTCTCTGGGCGTTAAGGATGGCTCAGAATTCCAGTCAGACATTAATTCTATCAATCCAAGAGGCAGATCTATCCTCACCAGCCGACCGTCAGAACCCCTAGTCCACTTCGGTGAATCAATGATGGCTGAAAGATTGAACTGTTAGGATGATGCATGAATGATACATACAATGCATGATCGTGTTGATGCAGCATGGACAATCACATTCAAGTAAGTATATCCTTCCAACCTTATCACTCCCACACATGAGGTAGTGTAGTCTCTTCCCTAGGTAGGCTTGGTCTATGGGTCAACAGGGAACCCATTGGACGCGTATGGTGCACGGTGAAAAGCCGGTAGTATAACATCTCTTGTCTATTGTACATACGTATGGGTTTTGGCCTTTATATATTCAAATAATTCAACTAAATTAAGATAGGCCCACCGGAGCATGGAAGCCTTTGATAAAAGACCATTTAATTTGGTTGATTTTGTTCAATATATAATGGCCTACATAGCAAGCATTGTATTAAGGAGCATATCACCTAGGGGAAGTATCTACTGTCATTACATGAGTTTTGGTCAAGGGTGACGATACTTTAGGGCTACCCAAGCATGGTCCCTGCCAATAGGTCTAGCTCATCACGAGCATAATGATCGATTGGGTCTCCATTTGATATACCACAAGGTACGAGGCTTGGGCTGGTGATTATCCCTAACACTTCCCCACATTGAGTGAACATAAGGTCGTGCTTTGGGAACGCACCGGGGTTAAAAAATAGGGACCAAACTAGCATAGTTCTAAGACTCTAATGAAATGATATGCAATTTTTGAAAAGGGATAAATTTTTTTAAATTAAAACTCAATTATAAATTTTAACAAGGTACTTTCGAATCGAAGTCTCTTAGTTTCCCCAGCGGAGTCGCCACTGTGACGCGCGCCAAACCCCTAGTCGCCCCGAACACCCCGCCTTTAGGGCTATCAAGAGAGGTTCATAAAACTTGTAAGAAATTGCAAGGGCGTCTATTTTGGGCAACAAGGAGATTTCTTGGAGTCGCCACCCAATAGAACATTGGAAAATATCGTCTAGCCTCAGTGAGCCTAAAACAGCGCTGCTATGTCCATTTTGGGCAAGACAGAGGGGTCTTGGAGGCCCCATCCTAATAGAACATTAGGATGGCCCTCTCGCCTCGTGGAGCCTAGGACTATGTAAGTTAAAGCCTTTTTACGGGATACAAGAGGTGTCTTGGAAGTCGCCACCTAATAGAACATTAAAATGGTCCTCTCGCCTCGTTGAGCCCAAAGACCAGAGATGGTTCGGGACTTCTCATATATTCATACCTTGATTAAGTTAAAATTGAGTTTTGAATTTAAGTTTTCATCCCTTTTCTCAAACGTTTTGATGCAATAATTAGAGCGCAAGTTGGTCATCCAAGGAAAGCGGTAAATGAAAGCATAAATAAAATAAAGTGCATAAAAATAAATTACAACAAAAATAGGGGCGGAATACAACCCCCATTGTAAAATAAATGTAAAACATGCATAAAACGGGGTATTTATTAAGGATGAGGACATTAGTCCTCGCATGCATAGTTGAAGAAAATAATTTTAAAGTGATAATTTATGTGAATGAAAAAAGCTAGGATATTGGTCCCATTTTGTTAGAAAAATCCAATTTATTAACACAAAACTTTATGCGACTTTTTAATTAACGTACATGAAAATAAACAAACTTATTACAAATTACATATTAAATAATAAAAGAAAATAAAATTAAAATTAAAATAATAATAATAATAAAAATGCTAAAAATATAAACTCCACCAAAATGGTGTCTCCAAACTTCCATGGGTTCCCACTTGGCATTGAAAAACTCACACATGAAAAATAAGTATTGAAATAAAAACACAAATAAAGATGATGTTAGTAATAAAAAATGGATCTAAATGCATAACATGTAAAAAAAATGAATTAAAATAAATAAAACAACATGCATAATGTATGACAAATCAATTAAATGGCATGATAAAAATAAACAATTTAACAATAAAATTTAACATGCATAAATAAAAACAATAAAATTTAAGATGCATGAAAACATAAATAATAATGATGATGACAACAATAATAAATTATAATAATAAACAAAACTAATAAAAATAATAATAATAATAATAATAATAATAATAACAAATAATAATAATGATAGTAATAATGACAAATAATATCAATAATAAACAAAACTAATAATAATAATAATAATAATAATAATAATAATAATAATAATAATAATAATAATAATAATAATAATAATAATAATAATAATAATGATGATGATGATGATGATAAATAATAATAATAATAATAACACCAATCACAATAATAATAACAAATAATAATAATGATAGTAATAATGACAAATAATATCAAAGAATATGAACAATCCAATTGAATATGGAAGAATAAAAGAATCCAATCATGCTAACACATATTAAATGATAACACTAACAATAATAATAATATATAAAAAAAATAATGACAAGAATAATAACATGAACAATTAAATAAAAAATAAGAAATAAGAAATAATAATATGAACAATTAAATAAAAAAAGAATAAAAAATAATAATATGAACAATTAAATAAACATGGAAGAAATAAAAAGTAAAATAAATAATAGATCTAAAAGAATTTACATGATAGCTAACTAATTGTAAACAAAAATAAATTGAAAATTAAATTAAAAGTTGAGCTAAGAATGTTTACCCTCAAATTTAATGTGATGAATGAAGTTGGATAACAAATTCCTTGCTTTGATTTAATAAAAATATATAATATATAATGAAATTTTATCCCAAGAACAAATAATTGATTTATTTGTCTTGAGGAAAAAAATATAACAAATAAATAAGAAAATTCACAAAAACAAATAATTTAGTTATTTGTCTCAAGAATTAAATTAAAAAAAATCAAATTAAAACACTTGGAGAATTTTTCTTGAAGAAGAAAAAAAATAAGAAGAAGAAGAAGAAGAAGAAGAAGAGAGAAAACAATATTTTTCTTAAGAAAGACCCCCCCTCAAAATTCTCTCTAAAAATGATTTTATAATCCCCAAAAAATTTAGATTTTTAATAAAAAAATTATAATGATTTAATTTCCATAACAACAAAAAACTAATGAATTTGAAGAGATGGAAAATAAAAGGTTTTTAGAATTAAATTATGCAAAAAAAAATGAAGAAAAAAGCATTAAAAATGAAGAAAAATGGGCCAAAATGGCCAAAAAGGGCTGTCGGGCCGAAATCGGGCGCACAGGGGCGAGCGACGCCCGACGGGCGTCGCTCGCGCGCCCTGCGCGCTGGGGCTCTGCCGCAGCCCGATGTTCGCAAAAAAATTTTTTTTAATTTTTTGCTAAAACACAACTAATTTCAAAACATACCATTTTTGTCTCAAAAT
This sequence comes from Excoecaria cochinchinensis, assembly GCA_947683425.1. NCBI lineage: Eukaryota > Viridiplantae > Streptophyta > Magnoliopsida > Malpighiales > Euphorbiaceae > Excoecaria > Excoecaria cochinchinensis. Next base: position 24,450,431 of record CANTUQ010000092.1, on the reverse strand, counting down.
ATTTTTTTAAAACATATTTTTATTTATTTCTAATAAATCAATTTGACAAGGAAATCATCACTCTCAACTTTTATTTTTGCCTATAAATCGGCACACTTAATTTCATCATTGGGTAATCCTGATCTAGGCTGCCTCGGGACCCGGTGTCTACACCAGGTAGTTTCACATTACCCTATGAAAATGGTGAAAATTTTTATGGAAATGTTTTGTGTGACCTAGGTGCTAGCATTAATTTGATGCCGTATTCTATTTGCAGTAAACTTAATCTCAGAGAGCTCAAGGAGACGGGAATAAGACTCCAACTTACAGATAGATCGGTAAGGAGACCCAAAGGGGTAATTGAGGACTTGTTAGTGAAGGTGGGAAAATTCATTTTTCCAGTGGATTTTGTGGTAATGGAGATGGAAGAAGATCGTAAGGTACCACTTATTGTGGGGAGGCCGTTTTTGAATACAACGAAGGCTTTGATCAATGTGCATGGTCAAACGGTCACCCTAAGGTTCAACAATGAGGAGTTAGTTGTAGATATGAATAAGGCTCAGAAATATCCGTTAAGTGATTTGGAGGAGTCAGCCTATTTTGTAGATACAATAGACGAATGTGTAGAGGAAGCTCAAGAGAATGGGCTGCTAGAGTATTCATCGAATGTGAGTTTAGTACATTCTATGGAGGATGAAGAGATAGATGAGAGAGGAGAAGTAATAGCATCTGTGGAGAAAGAAAGTGGAGAAGAGGAACCACAGCAAGAAGAGCTTAATCTGAAAAAGGGGGATTCAAATTCTGAACTTAAACCCCTTCCTTCTCATTTAAAATATGTGTTCTTAGAAAATGAAACAAAATCGGTAATTATTTCTTCTTTGTTGACAGGTCTTGAGGAGAAGATGCTGCTTGAGGTGCTGAAAAAGAACAAGGAAGCTATTGGATGGGAGATGTCGAACTTAAAAGGGGTAGACCCAAGCTACTGCATTCACCGGATCCTGATGGAGGAAGAATGCAAGCCAGTAGCTCAGCCTCAAAGGAGACTCAACCCGGCGATGCAAGAAGTGGTGAAAAAGGAGGTAATCAAACTCCTTGATTCAGGTACTATCTATCTAATCTCTGATAGTAGATGGGTTAGCCCGGTACAATGTGTTCCTAAGAAGGGGGGATGACAGTGGTAAGGAATGAGTTAGATGAGCTTATATCAACTCGTACAGTTATGGGTTGGAGAGTTTGTATTGATTATAGAAGACTGAATAATGCCACTAAGAAAGATCATTTCCCATTGCCATTTATTGATCAAATGCTGGAGAGGCTAGCAGGGAATAGGTTTTATTGCTTTTTAAATGGGTATTCGGGATATTTACAAATCCCGATAGCCCCTGAAGATCAGGAGAAAATAACATTTACCTGCCCTTATGGCACATTTACCTATAGGAGAATGACATTTGGATTGTGTAATGCACCGACTACGTTTCAGTAGTGTATCATGGCAATATTTCATGACTTCATAAAAAAATTTATGGAGGTGTTTATGGATGATTTCACCATTTATGGGGAAGATTTTGAGAGCTATTTAGAGCATCTTGATTTGGTGCTAGGGAGATGTGAAAAGACCAACTTAGTATTGAATTGGGAGAAATGTCATTTTATGGTGAGGGAAGGCATTGTGCTTGGGCACAAAATTTCAGAGAAAGGGATAGAGGTTGATAAGGCCAAAGTGGAAGTAATAGAAAAATTACCGCCCCCAACGAGTGTTAAAGGCATTAGGAGTTTTTTAAGGCATGCAGGGTTTTACCGCCGGTTCATAAAAGATTTTTCTAAAATTGCAAAACTTTTGTCTAATTTGCTGATGAAAGATGCCCCTTTAGATTTTAATAATAATTTCATACTGGCATTTGAAACAGAGGCTTATTTCAGCCCCGGTGATCATATCTTCGGATTGGAATTTGCCTTTTGAATTAATGTGTGATGCTAGTGATTTTGCAGTAGGGGCAGTGCTTGGGCAAAGACGTGTAACACCCCTTACCCGTACTCAGGCGATCCCATCCGATAAGGAGTGAGATGTCATATGAGTAGAGGTGCCACCACACAGATACAGAATATACATACATTCATACATAAACATACATACCGAAATACAGGGTAATTTAAAACTTTACAAAACCATCCATAAAATAGGCTGATCATGCATTAATATAATGGAAATCATTACATTACTGTTCTGATCAACAAAGAGATACCACAAATAATTACAAATCCTGAAATTACATAAACAAAAGCGGAAGCTAATACAAAACCAATATAAGAGAGTTCTATACAAAAAGAATCTCAAAATACATAAATTAGGCCCTATACTAAAGACCCAGCTATGTTGGCTTCGTTGGCTGCGACTCTCCTAAAGCAACTCCTTCCGCACCTGCACGGGTAAACACACTGTGCTAAGCGATAAACGCTTTGTGGGGAAACACACATATATAATAAGACAACTATTCACAACGGTCGTCAAGGCAAAACACAAGCGTTCATCATAATATATCATACCCATAGCATATCAATTGCATAAGCATGCACATATACTAAAGCCATACATTCAGAAGCTCATAACAATATTCATATACCCATAACAAATTATACTTTTCATTTATGAGTTCACACATGTATCACATACATTTCCTCATAACACAATTCATACGAGGCACCTGCTGACTCGAGGGAGTGGATAACGAGTACACGGACAGTACTTTACGGGTACGAGCCGATACGGACAGTACTTTACGGGTAGGAGCCGATAAATCAAGATACTTTTACTTTCACTTAACATTTTCAAAAGGGATCTTAAACAAGATCCGAACACATAGGGGTTCACGAGGAACCATACGGGGACCTGATCGGGGTCCAAACTTATCAAAGGGCTGCAGCTATAAGACTCTATTAGGCATGCCTAACTATCCACTTTCTAGACTCTAGCAGGTCATGTATAAACCATTCAATCCATTTCATAACATTCCAAAATCATCATCATATATGTACATAGTTATATCATGGATCCACATTCATAAAAATCATAAGACATCAAGCATAAATCTCATAGACATTAAAGGAAACTGGAGTTCAAAACCGCACACAACAAAAGAAAGCTCATTCAGCATGCAGGGATCTGTCGCGCTCGAGATAGAGACCGAAGTCTTTTCGCTGCACATACAGGACGGATTTCGCGACCGCGAGGAGGAAGGAAGGGGCCAGGCTCTGTCGCACTCGCGACGGGTGTCGCAATCGCGACAGAGAACAAATATTACTGTCGCGGGCTCGCGACAAATCGTGTGCTCGTGATAGCACTTGACCAGCATCATGCTCTGTCGCGATCGCGATAGATGTCGCGCTCGCGACAGAGGGTGCTCAACACTTCGGCTGTCGCGGGCTCGCGACAGCGAAGCTCCAAAATGCCGATCTCTGTCGCGCTCGTGACATCGTCGCGATCGCGACAACATCGGGTTTTGCAAAATCTGCATAATTCTGCAGATTTTCTTCCTCCCTCACTCAACCACAAACACACAAAACTCATCCAAAAACCTCTTACCTCAAACCCAACCATCCATTAGCATCAATAACCATAATATAACATTAATCAACAAGAAATTTCACACAATTCATTAATTTAAACCTCCAATTCCAAGAATCATCCAAAACCCCAATTTATGCACAAAACCACATCAACTCCAACATTATCACAATTAACTCATACTCTTGCAAGATCCACATTCCAAAATAAAAACCCATAACATATACATCAAAATAAAGAACATATAACAACCTAAATCTAAGAATCCATCCAATCTCATACATAAACATATATATACATGAAAACCAAGAAATTCCCAAACCTTAAAATCCTTAGCTCCTATTGCTTGGATCCACTAGTTCCAGCCTTCTCTTTGCCCTTTGGCTCACGAGGAGGCTCAACTAAGAACAAACAAGCACCCAAACACCAAAAACACAAACCCTAACTTAGATCCAACTCAAGAAGAAGAAAAATGCATGAATAACACAAGGAAAAAGCAAGAACTTACCAAGACTGATGTAAGGGAGTAATTAATTCCACCACTTGAGCTTGAATCTAAGTAAAACACTTAGGAGAGTGCAAAGGAGGAAGAAGAAAAAGAAGAAGAAGGGAAAACGGGAAAATGGGTTTCAAAATCTGATTTTTCCCTTTTTCATTTTCTCTTTCCCCTCTTTCTTTCCCCTTTACACATGTCAATCTTCTAGTGAAGGAGATTACTTACTCACACCCTAACTAAGTGTATCACATGCACACAATGAAACACCCTAATAATGCACCCTACAAATGTATGAATGCATACACACTACAATAACCCACTAGTGCATATCCTACTATGGTGCACTCAACCACACATAATGCAACTCCCATGCACACACACTACAATGGTGCACTCATGCACACACAAACCTGTCCCAACTAATACGCACCATAGTGCTACACATGCACACACGCACCAGAAAAACCCCAACTCACACAATATTACCAAAATGCCCTTATGATCAAGCCAAAACACATACAAATACATACACACACATGGCTCATTCTACTAGGGGGCAAACGGGGTGTGACAAGACGGGAGAAGGTATTTCATGCAGTTTATTATGTGAGTCATACCCTGACAAGAGCCCAGGTCAATTACACCACAACTGAGAAAGAGCTTCTTGCAATCGTTTATGCTTTCGAGAAGTTCAGGCCATATTTACTGGGTGTAAAAATTATGGTGTGGTCCGACCATGCAGCCTTGAGGCATCTGTTTGCTAAGAAGGAGTCGAAACCAAGACTGATTAGATGGGTGCTCCTCTTGCAAGAGTTTGATTTGGAAATTAAAGATAAGAAGAGGGCGAAAAAATTTGTGGCGGACCATTTGTCGAGATTGGAGAATGATCACATCGAGAAAGGGGAAATTTTAGATTTATTTCCTGATGAGCGTATTTGTGCTTTATTTATGTGTGAAATTTTTGTACCTTGGTTTGCTAATATAGCCAATTTTCTTGCAGGAGGATATATGCCAAAGGACTTCACATGGCAGCAGAGAAAGAAGCTGAAGGCTGATGCAAAGCATTACATCTGGGATGATCCTTATTTATTTCGTGCAGATCAAGTGCTAAGAAGGTGCATACCAGATGAAGAGAAAAGAGAGATCATCAAGGCTTGTCACAGCGGGGAAGCTGATGGACATCACGGGCCGAATCGAACGGTATCAAAAATTCTTTCTTCTGGTTTTTATTGGCCTACTATGTTTAAAGATGTTCAGTTTTTTGTGCAAACCTGTGATAGATGCCAAACGGTAGGCAATATCTCTAGGAGGGATGAAATGCCCTTAACCAATATGCTTGAGGTAGAGCTGTTCGATGTGTGGGGGATTGACTTTATGGGACCTTTCCCGATTTCCTATGGGTTTGAGTATATTTTAGTGGCAGTCGACTATGTGAGCAAATGGGTAGAAGCTGTAGCCACTAGGACTAGTGATGCCAAAGTTGTGTTAGAATTCTTGAGAAAGAATATATTCACCCGATATGGAGCCCCTAGAGCCATTATTAGCGATGGTGGTAAACACTTTGTTAACCACCAATTTAAAGTTTTATTGAAAAAATTTGGAGTTAGGCATAAGGTTACTACCCCTTATCATGCCCAAGCTAATGGACAAGTTAAAGTGTCAAACCGGGAATTAAAAGCCATTTTAGAGAAGACAGTCAATGCATCTAGGAAAGACTGGTACCTTAAGCTAGATGAAACTTTGTGGGCTTATAGGATAGCATTTAAGACACCGATAGGGATGTCTCCCTTTAGGTTTGTTTATGGGAAGTCCTGTCACCTTCCGGTGGAATTAGAGCATAAGGCTTATTGGGCCACAAAATTTTTAAATTTTGACCTTGAAAGTGTAGGAAAGTGCAGGTCCTTGCAGCTGAATGAGCTAGAAGAGCTCCGATATTTGGGCATACAATCATGCCACGAAATACAAGGACAATACCAAGAAGTGGCATGATCAAAATTTGATGAGGAAGGAATTTGTGCCTGGAATGAAAGTGCTTCTCTATGATAGCAGGCTGCGGTTATTTCTTGGAAAGCTAAAATCGCAGTGGAAGGGACCCTTTGAAGTTGTGGGAGCTGACAAATTTGGAGTAGTGACATTGAGGCACCCGAGGGGTGAGAATGAGTTCAAGGTGAACGGACATAATGTGAAGCCCTATTTCGAAGCGACATTTGATAGTGCTTTAGCGATTGTCACCCTCGCGGACCCTTTACGGTATTTGAAAGTCTAGCTGCGGACTTGTTAAATGCAAAACTATTTCTCAAACTTTGTTATTTTCTGTTTATTGAATCTTTTTAGGTTGTTCGTCATGCTTGTTTTTGTCAAATTTTGTGCTTTGTGGTCATAGTGTAGCTATATTTTTATTGGATATTTTTTCGAGTTTTTGTAGCTTGAAGTTTGGTGAGACTTGTGAAAATTTTTTTGCAAATTTGCAGTAGGTCACGGTAGCAACAGATCTGGTTGTCACCGTGACCAAAGAAAATTGCATTCTGGATTGTGGTCTAGGACATGTCACGGTGACAATGGATTTTGTTGTCACCGTGACCAAATAGCAATTTACATTCTATTTTGAAATGTTAGTATGTCACGGTGACAATGGATTTGGTTGTCACCGTGACCAAATGACAAGATGCATTCTGTTCTGGCGTGTGTACATGTCACGGTGACAATCAATTTAGTTATCACCATGACCAATTGTTGAGTTACGTTCCGTTTTGAAGTGGGAGCATGTCACGGTGGCAATGAAATTCATTGTGACCGTGACATGTCGAAGGAAGCATTCTGTTTTGAAATCATGGTATGTCACGGTGGCAACCAATTTAGTTGCCACCGTGACCCTATGGCGGTTCAAATCTGTATTGAAAATTTTTGGTAGGTCACGGTGGCAACCGTTTGGTTGTGACAGTGACCCCCGTGATACCAATTTTAAAAACTTAGTCTTCCGTGTTTTATTTCTCACTCTTATACCTCACACTCTCAAAGTTTGCACTATTCGCTATAATCTGCTATTTTTGTGCTTCGATTCTCCCTTTTAGGCTACAATTTCAGCAAATCTTCATCAAGTAAGTAATTTTTCTCTTTCTTTTTCTTCAATTTTTATTTGTTTTCCCCCTGCATTTTTCTCTGTTCCTATTCTTCTCCATTAATATGCTTTTGGAGGCTTGAATTTTAAGACCATTTAGTTTTGTCTTCTCATATTGCTCTTAATCCATGTTGTGAATACTATCAATTCTTACTCCCTTCTCAATTTGCAACTTTGTCATTGAACCCATGAACGTATGTGGAGTAGGAAATTAGGGCATGTTTTATGCATGAATGTGGTTGTTGATTTTACTCAAATCCTTGGCTGAAATTGGGAATTATTAGGTTTTAACTACTTTTTTCTACATTTTATTGCTTTCAATTTCAAATTTGAGTTGTTGTAGTGCCTTTGGTTTCCACTTACAGTGAGTTAATTTGCTATATACTAAGTGTTTGTTAAAATATTACAATGACTCTTTTTCCAGAATTATGTATCTCTTGATAAGGTGGAATGTAGAGTTCACTTTGCCCTTATGTTGAATTGTGTTTATTGCTGTCATTGAACTTTCTTGACTGCTTTGTGAATTGATGAATCTCTTATAAAATCAAATGGGTATGTGAAGAGTGTTTTTGCTTGGTTAGAATTAGTTTGATCACTGATGCTAGATATTTAGAGCCATTGCTATTTGATGCACTTAGAATGCCATTGAATTTGGTCACTTATTTTCATACAGTGGCTCCTAAGAGAAAGAGTTCAGCTATTGCCTCTAGTTCCTCCAACCAACCAGCCAGCCAGGATTCTGTCAATATTTTCAAAGTACCAAGTTGGGTACCAAGCAGCAAGAAGGCGGCATATGCATTGTTCTCCAAATGCTTATATATTCCGACCACTTATTTGGATTTTGATTTGCTTGGGAAACTGGGAATAAGGACTGAAATCCAATGACTTATTGCAAATATTGGCTACGAGAGGTTGTTTACATATAATAAGAAGGTTTATCCTAACTTAACTAGAGATTTTGTGGCAACTGTGACTTGTCGGATCAGCCGAGACCCATCTAGAGATCCTGGAATGGTTTTATTCTTTCTGGAGGGCACAGAGTATGAGATTTCTTTTGTGAGATTCTCAGAGTTGTTAGGCTTCCCTTCCCTTGCACTAGATTGTTTCATGGATTATGATAAAGATAGTGCTTGGGCAACCATCAAAGATAAGGTGACAACCACAATGTATGTGTCGGGAAAGACAAAGGCGCACCATCTCAACAGTCATGCCCTACGCATTATACATCATTATTTTTCACTATCTTTTTTGAGTCATGTGGACTCAGCGGGGCAGGTAAACCTACTTGAAGCACTGTTTTTAGCATGCATGGTAAGGGGAGAGCGGATTAATCGTGCTCCGCATTTATGGTATAAACTGGAGGAAATGCAATGGAACCTAGAAGAAGGTTAAAAAGATTGCACTGGGTGGGTTGGTGGCTGTAATTGCTAAGGTTGTACATCACCCATTAAGGAAACCCAAACCACTATCTTCCATTGCAGCTATCGACAAGAAGATGTTGAAGAATATGAAGGTCATAGCGAATGATGAGACAGCTGTAAATGGGTATCAACTGACTACTCGAAAGGAGTATCTGTAGCGGGTGGAGCATGGCTTGGGAGGCTTATCGCGTGAGCAAGAGGAAGATCCTGAAGCACCAGCCCCTCCAGCACCAGAGCTTGAACATTTCTCCTCTCAGCAGTACGCCGCATTGATAGAGCGCATGGAGTCCATCTCCGCAACGCTGCAATCCCAAATGGATCAAGTGTTGCTGGGACTTACTTCATTGACTGTGCACTTTGATGCACAATTTCCTCCACCGCCACCACCAGATACCTGAGCAGGGAGACCTCCTATCCTATATTTTGATTTTCTTTTTGATTTGTAACTATTTGACTTGCTGGGAACAGCAAGATTTTTAGCGTGGGGTAGGGGAACTAATTCTAACATCGCAATTTGTATCTAACAATTTAATATGTTTTATTTATTTTTATTCGCATGTTTTAGTTTGTTTAAGTTATTTGTGTACTTAATTGTTGTTATCTGAATTTTCCTATCTTAGCTTAGTTTGCCTCTAGATATTTCTGTTGTGAATGGTTTGAACTTTAAGTTGTGAATGGATTATCTTAAGAACTGATTTTAGCAAGAGAGTAGTTGTATGTTTTAGCGGCAATATAATGTCAATTAGTCATATATCTTGTGAATTCCTATTTTTGTGCACTATAGGCTTGTTTGAGAAAAACTTGAAAAAAAAAATCAGTGTGTGAAAGTTTTTGAGTGAAGGAATTTAAGGATAGTTAGAACCTTACTCATCACCCTTTGAAACGATATAACAACTTAAGCAAGTTTAGGACATGACCTAGGCAAATTTTTTCTTTGGTAACCACTTTAAATGACTTTTGACCTACCTATATGCGTAATTTTCCATTGCTAGCCCAGTTGAGCCGATTTGGTATGCTAAAAGCGTACTATGCAATTTTTATTGTTACACTCATATTTCATCATTTAACCTAAATGCTTTTGCCTATCCTTTCTAAGAATTGGCCACTCTAGAATTGGGTTGGGGTAGCATTGAAAGTTGAATAAGGGTATTCTCTGTTAAAATAGTATGGGTGTGATAAAAAAGTTGTGAAACTTTGGGGTGTTGTCTAGAATATTGTTAATCTTTCCTTTATGAAGTTCAATTTGTTAGAAAATGAGAATTGGGGGTATTTCACCTTATTCGTCTGAGAAACAATTTAGGTTAGCTCGATTATCTCAATGATTAAATAAATAAATAAAATAAAAATTTAATGAGAATATTGATCGTTGATTTTGAGTTAGTCATTTGTAGAAACATTTAAGTGTGGGGTACTGTAAGCACTGTGTCCCGGAGCGGTCCGGATCAGGGGTTACCCTATGATGAAATCAATGTCCGAGCCTGTATGAGGGGCTGGATTTGGAGGTTTTAGTCCCGCGTTCCATGAGAAGTGAGGCTTTTTACAATTCCCGGGCAGAGGGGGAGAAAACAGAGGTTTTTTTCGAGTCAAAGGGCTTTTTGTCCTCCACAGACGGCCAGCCCGTCTGTCGAGTCGGCCTGTCGCTCCGAGTCACCGACAGCTCTAGGTATTTTCCGACGCCCGTCGAAAAATCACCGCCCCTGTCAGAATGCCGCCTGGTTTCCCGGAGCACGCAACCCTTCCGACGCCCGTCGGTGGATGTGGCAGGGCCGTCGGACGAATCCTTGTGTCAGAAGGATTCTTCCGACGCCCGCCCCCATACACCGATGCCCGTCGGTCGTGTCTGGCTATAAAAGCTCCGAATTTTCATTTGAAAAGGGTTGGAAAAATTTTCAGAAGAGGAAACTCTGCCCAATTTCAAGCACATTTTCTCTCTCTTCCAAAAACACTTTTTCTAAAGAAATCTATTGAATCAAGGATCAAATCAATCAAAGGGAACTAAAAGCTAATTAATTTTCTTTAGATTTTGACTCCAAAATCGATTTTCTGAGGGATTGAAGGTGAAATATCTCATTTTCTCTCTTTAATCTTTCATCTTTGCTTCTCGTGGAACGCGCGGGGCTCTAACCGACATAAGAATCTCACCTGAAGTGATTATCTGAGGGTAAATATTTCGGGTTATTTCTCCATATTTATTTCTCATTTTGTGGAATTTTTGAATATCTATCATTATTTTCTTTTATCTTGACTCTCTCATCTCTTTTGGGATAAAATTCTTTTTTGACTTTGAAAAGGTTTTTTTTCTCTCCCTCTCCATTCTATTTTTTTCGGAGACAGAGGTGACCGATGGGTCATCTTTATCACCGATGCCTATCGGTCACCCACCTACAGACGCCCCTCCTTGAGTGACAAACGGGCATATCGGATACCAAAACCGACGCCCGTCGGTCAAACAAGGAAGGCCGTCGGTGGGTTCTGTCTCCCTCCTTTTAAACTTCTTTTTATCTCTTCCAAGTCTCCTTGACTCCTTATGTGTTAATTTTATGTATATTAACCTCTCTTAACTTTCTGTGAGTGTATGTCGGTCCTCCTGGATTATCCCAAGCTTGAGCGGCTATCTACCATGTTTGGAGGATCTCGTCCGGTTTAGTTTCCTAATCCTCTTGTTTCATTTCTTTTATTGATTATCTTATGTATATGGATGTACTCCTTTCATATCCTGTTGATGTATAAAAATGACTCAATGGTTTTATATTTAATAAAATGAGATTTACACAAAACAAGGGTCCAATGCCCTATTTCCATCCAAAAAAGATCATCATAAATAAAAATCCCCAATTTTAATAACGATGCATGTGAGGACCAAAGTCCTCAAAATAAGAAATATCCCGATTTATGCATGCTTCGCACATTTATAAAAGGGAGATGTATACCGCTCCTTCTATTTATTGTAATCTATTGCTTTCATTATTTACTCGATCATTTACGGCTTTCCGAATGTGAATAAATGCGCCTTTTAATCAACTGCATAGTGTGGAGAGAGAGCGAATTAATGACATTAAAATTTGATCATAAACTAATTGAGGTAGAAATAGATGAGAAATCCCGGACCCAGCTCTGGTCTTTGGGCTCAAGAGGTTAGAGGTCATCCTTCAAGATACTTCTTGAGTCACGAGGCTTTAGCGCTAATCCTAGGCTCCTTAGGGTGAGGAGTTCACCTTCCATGATCCCTCTGGCTGGCCCAAAATGGATACCAAGCGCAGTCTTAGGCTCTCCAAGGCGAGAGAAACTTTCCCAATGTTCTATTGGGTGGCGACTCCATGATACCTCCTTGTTGCCCAACATAGACGCACTTGCGATTCATCGCGAGATGCCAACGGACCCGCAAATGCCCCGGTCGCCCACGTGCGGGCGGTCCGAAAGGGCGGCGCTCGGGATCCGGCGCTCGTCACAAGTACCCTAACAGAGAGGAAGATGTTTTCAGACTCAATGATCATCAGGTTTGAGAAAAAAATTTCATTAGGGACTTTTGTCTCATCTCTTTCTTGTGGTTTAGTGTTTTTCATCTTGGGAAGTTTAGACGAGTTTTGGCAGCTGTGAGTAAATTGAAAGTAGGTCATAGAAAAATTGTGCTCAGATTGGGTAGTAGTATATATAGGTAGAGTGGCTGAATCTTTGTTGAATTCCTTAACTATTCTTGTTAGCCAATTCCATAACCTAGCATTTCAACCTTGGAATAAGTCCTAGTGATCCTGTTCTTAACTTGAGTTGTCTAGTGGAGATGACCCTTGTGGTTCCGGTGCTAAAGGAGAGGCTTATGTTTATCTTGAGTTTCAAGTGCGAAACCAATACGCAAATTATTTGTTAATTCATTTTCTTTGCTAAATTGCTGGAATGTGCTGGTTGTTTTGTTTTTGAAAAATGGAAAATTGTTTATAGCCTAGCACACACACATGGAATTACTTGATATAAATTGATTTGAGGAATTGTGGTTAAGACTCTTCTGCTAAGTGCTATAATTATTGTTTAAGTTTTCTTATTCCGAGTTAGAGTTTGAAATTTCAGGAATGTGGATTATTCATTTACTCGAGGGCGAGCAAAGTCTAAGTGTGGGGTATTTTGATAGCTTCAATTTAGTATTTAGTTTTGTTAGTATCTTCGTTTGATTTTTGGGTTTTTAGTTGTGTTTATTATAATGTTATGATTACTTTTGGTTAATTTTGTCAATTGTAGTTAAATTAGTTTTTTATGCATTTTGGGGGGCATTTTAATAGAGTTTGAATTGTGATTGTAGGTTTCTTCAGGTACCTCACGGTCACAACCAAATGGTTGTGACCGTGACATATGATTGGAGCAATGGCAGAACTCTGGTCATACCTACCTCACGGTCACAACCAAATGATTGTGATCGTGACATATGAATTTATCCAGCAGATTACATTGAGGTGGTACCTCATGGTGGCAACACTTCTGGTTGTCACCGTGACATGAAATCTTGCAAAACAGAATCAAAGGCTGAGGTACCTCACGGTGGCAACAAAAGTCATTACCACCGTGACATAAAGATTTTCTAGACAGTAGCTGAAGTTGAGCATCTCACGATGGCAACAAAGTTGGTTGCCACCGTGACCCCCTCATGTGCATCCAGCAGATCTGTTCCTTCGACAACCTCACGGTGACAACCATTTGGTTGCCACCGTGACCCATGATACCTCACGGTGGTAAACACTTCATTGCCACCGTGACCCTCGAGATCTATAAATTGAAAATTTGTTTTTTGGCTGCGGGGAGTGAGTTTTTAGGCAGTCTTTAAAATAGGGTTTTGAGATCTGGAATTTTTCTAAGCTTTTCTATTGTTCTTAATTAGGATTTCAATATTTTTTCTTTTTAATTAAATTACAAGTGGAGAGAATTACATTAAAATGCATAGATTAATATCAATACACAGCAATTTTATTCGGATTTCCATAGTCTTGAGTTATTTTCCATCGAAGATTCGAAGAAGAAGATCCGAGAACGTGGGATTCAATCGGGATTTCTTCCTCAATGAATTTCTAGGTTTATTCTTTCTTTTTTCCTCTTAATTTTGTAATGGATTGTGAGTAGTCTCATAGTTGTTTGGGGAATTTTTGAATCCCCTACCTATGATGTGAATTCTGAACATCTTTTGGATTTATTTATATGAATGAAAGGTTTATCTCACTGTTGTTTATTGGTTAATTTATGGTGTTTATTTTCTCAAGTTATTTTCCAGTTTTGATGTACGGTTTTTTATCATGTATCTTTATTGAATGTTTAGCTTGTATGGATTGAAGGCTTTGAGTGTTTTTACTCAATTTTTATATTATGAATGCTGTATCTTGTGGATGACTCCGGATAGGGAATCTAGATGTGCAGGATTTTATGATTTAAAATTAAAGGAGGGAGTGAGATAATTGAGTTTTGGGTTGTTTGGCTCCGGAATGGGAAAGCAAATCGAACTTAGGATTTTAGACCCGTGCTTAGGCTAATTGTATGGCTTGCTCCGAATTGGGATGCTTGGGTTAAGAAGGTTATCCCGAATTCATTCGTATATGGTTCTTAGATTAAATTAATTCACATTTGGGTAAGGGTGGATAAGTGAACCCGAGCAACATTTCTTTTATATCGATTTCTCTTACTTGTTAATTCGTTTGCTATTATTTCATTTTTTCCAAAAATTACTGTCAGTTTCATTTATTAAATTCTATTTGTATGTTTGGATATTTAATTTCGTTATTTTTAATTAATAGATAACTCATTCAAATCAATCAATTGGGAATTCTTTAGCATACACTTGATTTTCATAACTTACACACACAATCCCTTGGGTATGATAACTCGGGATCCTAATTATACCCCACTTTATTACTTGTCGATTCAGTATACTTGCTGAGATCGCGTCAGTTGCTAAGTGTGAATGTTAAATTGTTGGGTAAATTTCTAAGTTTGATGAACTTTGAGAAAAATTTTTGGGTTTGTTGTTCTTGAGAGTTTGTGTGACGCGCGCCGAACCTCGATGCCTCCCGGAAGCCCGCCTTAGGGCGATCGGGAGAGGTTCATAAAAACTTGTAAGGTATTTACAAGCTGCGTCTTAATTTTCACTCAATTTGGGGAAGTGTTAAGGATAATCACCAGCCCAAGCCACGTACCTTAATGGTATATCAAAATGGTGACCCGATCGGTCGTTACGCTTGTGATGAGCTAGACCCGTCGGCAGGGATCATGCTTGGGTAGCCTCAAAGAAACATCTCCCTTGTCCAAAGCTCATATAATGGCTGTAGTTACTTTCCACAGGTGAAATGAACCTTAATCTCATGCTTGCTGTATGGATCCTCGTGTATTGGATGAGTCCAAATGTCTCGCTTGGTAACCTAGCCAAAGGCTATCATGCCCCGGTAGGGCCATGTCGAAATTTATGGAGCGTCCGAATACGTGACGATCATTGTCCATCCGCTTGTACATTAGCATAGGAGTGTTATGTTGCCGGTTTTTCGCCGCGCACCATACGCGTCCATCGGGTCCCTCGTTGACCCTTGGGCTAATCCCACCTAGGAAAGAGACTGCACGACCACGTGTGTGGGAGAAATAAGGGTGGAAGGACCTACTTTCTTGCTTGTGCTCTGTAAGTGTTGCATATCACGATCATGCATTATACCTACATTTCATGCATCATTCTAACTTTTGTCCCTGCAGCCATCATAGATCTGCCCAAGTGGACTAGATCACCAACCGGGCGACTGATCCGAGTTCTTACTCCTGAGCTGTCAGATAGAGAGGGCCTACCGGAGATCTTATCAGAAATCAGTGGTACAGTATCTCAGATGGCAAACTCGCCTAGGGGGGAAGACACCCCCAGGGCCATGATTGCGGAAGAAGTGGGCCGCCGTTTTGAGGAATTTGAGGGCAGGATGATGAATATGTTGACCGCCTTGGCACAGTAGAACGCTCCACAGAATCCTCCTCCTCCTCCAGTGAGACAGAATGAGCCTAAAGAAGCAAGGGTTGAAAGGCGAGAAGAGCCCGTTAGGCCACCGCCGATAGAGTTAAGATCAGTGGCCTCGGGAGAGTTGAGAAGAAGGCCAGTGTTGAGAATTGATGACGATAGAGATATCGAGGATGATAGGTTGAGCATGGCATCTGAGAAGGGGAAGGCACCTCAAGCTGATGACTTTATTCTAAAGAAGATGGAAGAGAGGTTCGAGGCTATGGCTCGTATGATAGGCAGAACCCATGGGATGAATCTGGAGGATAGGGAGTTGGACGGAGAGGACCCGATCCCTTATAACTTCAAAATGCCGGATGTGCCGAAGTTTGATGGTACTTCTGACCCCACCGCACATGTGAAGCAATATTATCTGGTCATGAAGGGGACCACATTGTCCAAGAAGCAGAAAGTGGAATACTTTTATCTGAGTCTGACCTCTCATGCTGTAGACTGGTATCATGGCCTTGACCGTCGCACTAAAGAAGATTGGGACCTGCTCACTGAGGAGTTTCTGAAGCAGTATGACTGTAATACCAGAATGGAGGTGACTCTGAAAGATCTTGAGCTACTTCAGCAGAAGACCGGGGAATCTTTCCATGAGTATCTTACCCGATGGCGGAACCGAGTAATGGAGATGCACCGGAAGCCTGACACCCAGGACCAGATTCGTCTATTCATTAAGAACGCAAGCCCGTACTTAAAAGAGGGATTGAGAATGAAGGGGTTGAAGGACTGGGAGTCTCTCAAAGATATAGCCATCGAAGCAGAGGGAGAGTTCTTAATCCGGAAAGCTAACAATGATAATTTCGCCAAAAGGGCTAACCCCGGTCAAGGAACCAGTAGGCCGGCGGGTCCCAGTAATAGCACTAGAAGAATGGGTGAAGTGTCTGCTACTGAGGTAACCACCCAGAGGAAGTTTTCGAACTTGGGGAGACCATTATCCTGGGTCCTGAGGAGGTTGATGAAGGAGGGAAAATTGCACCCTCTGGCTCCTAGGCCAGCTGCGACACAAGGGAGACCAGGACATAAGGATAACGAATTCTGTGCATTCCACCAGCACTCAGGCCATATCACTGATAAATGCAAGGCGCTCCGGCACTCTATCCAAGACTTGATTGATAGCAAGCAGATCTCTGACCCTGAGAAGAGAGAAACTGAGAAGAAGCCCGGTTACAATGCCGTACCACCGCCCGTGTTTATGATCCAATCAAACCTGCCAGAGTGGTACGTGCTACAAGATCTGTATGGGAGTGAGAAGTTCACTGCTAGTGATTCCGAGGATAGAAAGGAGAAAGTAGTTGTGGCGACCCTTGATTGCTGGTCTAGCAGTGAAAGCGGTGGAGAAGCCGAGGATGAAGAAGGGTTGAACCTTGATTTGTGGGGCTCCGATGGAGACGAAGGAGAGATAAGCGCTGTGACGAGGAGTGGAAGGGTGATCCCCGAGATTACGAAGCTACCTGAGCCGGTACAGCCATCAGCAGAGAAAGAGCCAGAGGAGGGGCAGATTGTTAGGCAGTTGAAGAAAACCGCGGCTCAGATATCCATTTGGGATCTGTTGAGGCAATCCCCCTCTCATAGGCAGAAGGTAGTAGAAGCCTTGGTTGAGGCCACAGTCGCCACCACTATTTCCCCGTCAGAACTTTTGGGTTTAATTAAGGGAGGATCTGAGGAGAGATTGGTCTTTTCTGATGCCGACCTACCTGTTGAAGGACGCAACCACAACCGACCCTTGTACATTAAAGCGCAGATTAACGATAAGCACACTGCTTGCATTATGGTGGACGACGGGTCTTCTATCAATGTGTGCCCTTTGATAGCTTTGCAAGCTTTTGGTTTAAACGAGGGTATGCTCAGCGGATCAGATCTGACTATCACAGCCTACGATAACTCGAGGAGGCAAGCCTCAGGAACCTTCAAGACTTTGGTCAAGACAGGACCTATCGAAGTGGAGGTTGAATTTGTAGTTCTGCCCATCCCTGCTAACTTCTCAGCTTTGCTTGGGAGACCCTGGTTTCATAAATAGGGGGAGTGCCATCCACACTGCATCAGATGATAAAATTCCCACACGAAGGGGAGGTGGTGACTATCAAAGCGGCCAGGGAAAACCAGGTCTCAGCACTGGAAATTGCCAATCAGCCATTCAGCGGCTTTCACGTGTCTATGATAAGGGAAGAGTGCGGATCAGTGGATAGCCCGGCTGTGGTTAATATGATGAAGAAGATGCATTATCTTCCTGGGGCTGGATTGGGCAGAAACTCCCAAGGATTGCAGACCGCAATCACCACTCGAGGGCAGAAGAACCGGAGAGGCCTGGGGTATAGAGGTGGTTTCGGCAAGAAGAGGGTGGCAGACAAGATCCCCCACATTTCAGAGAGCTTTGTGCCAGCATCCTCAGTTTGTGCGTATACTGGTGAAGATGAGCCGCAATGGGTAGAGGGGAAGATTGTCCCTGGTTTCGAGATTTTTAATGATGTGTATGACTGGCATGTCGGGTTCGTCAAGACTGCTGAAGACTTCTGGGATGAGGAAGTCATGACTCAGGGTATCACTTGGGACAAGTGTGAGCTTGAGGAGGTTGTTACTGAAAAGATGGTAACTGCCAGGCTGAAAGGGAAGGAGAAGATAGCAGAGTTAGGGCTGAAAGTTGAAGATTTGAGGATTTCCCCCGACGTGCCTGAAGGGCCTTTGCTAAATCAGAAAGTTAGTGAACAAGCTGCAACAGCATCAACTTCGGGAGCGGCAGAAGAAGACTCTAGCCTAGATTGTCTTTTTATTCCAGAACTCTTTTATGATGTAAATGATAACTATAATATTATTCATAAGATAAACAATTTCACTTATTTGTGCGATGTTTCTAATGATTTCCACATGCATGAACATGATCATATTCCATCAATTTTTGACATTGACTCCACTGGCACAACGCCTTTTAATCTTGGAACCTCGGAAAATCCGAGAGAAATTCTAATAGCATCAAACATAACTCCTGAGGAGAGAAAACATTTTGAGAGAATAATAAGAAAACATGAAAAAGTCTTTACCTGGACCTACGAGGACATGCCGGGGATTGACCGAGACGTAGCGGAGCATGCCATCCCGACTTACCCAGATTGCAAGCCTGTGAAGCAGAAGTTGAGAAGGCTAAGACCAGAATGGGCTGACAAGGTTAAGGAGGAAATTCGACAGCAGATTGAAGCCAAGTTCCTCGTGGAAGTCCAGTATCCTACATGGCTGGCAAATATGGTCCCTGTAGCAAAGAAGAACGGAAAGGTCAGGGTGTGTGTGGATTATCGAGATCTTAACAAAGCTTGCCCTAAAGATGATTTTCCACTACCCCATATTGATGTATTGATAGACAGTGCCGCCAATTGCGCGATGTACAGCTTTGGGGACGGTTATGTGGGCTACAACCAGATCCTGAACAAGATAGCTGACCGGGTTAAAACTGCTTTTATCACAGAGTGGGGCACCTATGCCTATCGGGTCATGCCTTTCGGCCTGAAGAATGCAGGGGCCACATACCAGAGGATGGCGACCAAGATCTTAGGCGACCTGATCCATAAAGAAGTGGAGGTGTATGTCGATGACATGATGGTCAAATCAGCCACCCGAGAGGGACACTTTGAAGCTCTAGAGAAGTTCTTCATCAGGATCGATAAGTATAATCTGCGACTTAACCCCAAGAAGTGCATTTTCGGAGTGACTTCAGGAAAGCTGTTGGGACATGTTGTCAGCCAGAGGGGGATAGAAATTGACCCAGACAAGGTGAAAGCTATCAGAGAGATGCCTGTGCCACAAAAAGAGAAGGATGTAAGGAGTTTCCTGGGCAAGCTGTAGTATGTTAGCCGGTTTATTGCCAAGCTCACTTCGATATGCGAACCTGTTTTCAAGCTGCTTAGAAAGAATCAGCCCTTAGTCTGGAACGAAGACTGCCAAAGAGCCTTTGATAATATTAGGGAATATCTGTTAAATCCGCCAGTGCTAAGGCCTCCGCAACCTGTCAAACCGCTTATTCTGTACCTGGCAGTAGAAGACGGTTCAGTGGGCGCCATGATGGCTCAAGAGGATGAATTTGGGGTGGAGTTCGCAATTTATTACCTCAGCAAGAAGTTCCTGGCTTATGAAATAAAATATGCTGAAGTAGAGAAGATCTGCCTCGCAGTGATTTGGGCATTAAAGAAGCTGAGGCATTACTTCCACTCATACAAAGTTCAGCAGTAGCCAAGCAAAATCCGTTAAGATATTTGTAGGAGGCACCGTCTTTGCTTGGAAAGATGGGGAGGTGGTTGCTCTTGCTACAAGAGTTTGATGTGCAATACATCACCCGCAAGACTATTAAGGGGCGAGCTGTAGCCGAATTTCTTGCTGAACATCCTATCCAAGGGGACACCCCCGAGTTTACCTTTCCTGACGAGAGCATAGGCACGATTTCTATTCAGGGATGGCAGTTGCACTTTGATGGGGCAGTGAATAACAAAGGAGCCGGAGTCGGGATCATTTTGACAACCCCAGATAATGAAAAACTTCCTCTTGCTAAGAAGCTGAGATACAAAGCAACCGACAATGAAGCTGAATACGAAGCGTGCACCTTCGGGTTAGAAGCTCTAGCTGTGTTGGGGGCAAGGAACGTAGAGGTATTTGGTGACTCGTCCTTGGTAATAAACCAGATCCGAGTTGAGTGGGCTGTAAAAGAAGAACGACTGGTCCCCTATGTTCAATATCTGAAAGGGATGTGTGGGCAGTTTGAGACTTGCACTTTCCACTTTGTGCCCAGAGATGAGAACCGTCTGGCTGATGCGTTGGCAACCTTAGTGTCAATGTGGGATAACCCTGAAGGAGTGGCTATGAAGCCGGTGCTAATTTCGAGCTCTGATAAGCCTAGTTTTGAAACCGAGCCTGTAATGGAAGTAGAGGCGTCAGATAGGGAGCCATGGTACTTTGATATCATGAATTACTTGGAAAACAATAAATTTCCAGAGGAAGCCATTGAAAAAGACCAGAGGATGATACGTAAGTTATCTACTCAGTTCATATCCTTAGAAGGAGTGTTGTACAAAAGACGGTCAGATGGGATCCAGCTCAGGTGCTTGAATGAAAGAGAAGCACGCAAGATAATGGAAGAAACCCATGCAGGGGTCTGTGGGGCCCACATGAATGGTTTAACCTTGGCCAAGATCATGAGACAAGGCTTTTATTGGCTTACGATAGACACTGATTGCTCGAAGTATGTCAAACAATGTCAGTTGTGCCAACAGTACGCAGACCTGAGACACCTGCCGGTATCAGAACTACATAACCTGACATCACCTTGGCCGTTTGCTGCTTGGGGGATAGATATCATTGGAGAGATTCGCCCTACGGCGTCCAATGGGCACAGATACATCATAGTCGCGATCGACTATTTCACCAAATGGGTCGAGGCAGAATCCTTCAAGAAAATTGACGCAAGGGACATGGCCAAGTTCATAGAGAGGAATTTGATCTGCAGATATGGCCTCCCTCATCACATAGTGTCTGATAATGGGGTGCAGTTCATGGGAGAAACTAGAAAACTTCTCGAAAAATATGGTGTTGAGCATCATAAATCCTCTCCCTACCAACCGCAAGTGAATGGAGCAGTAGAGGCCGCCAATAAGAATGTGAAGAAGATCTTGTCCAAGATGGTCCAAACCTACAAGTACTGGGCTGAAAAGTTACCCTTTGCCCTGTGGGGATACAGAACGACGGTAAGATCATCTACAGGTGCTACACCATTTTCACTGGTATACGGAACAGAAGCAGTATTGCCAGTAGAGATAGAACTTAAATCACTAAGGGTGGTCATGGAGGCCCAAATCCCGGAAGCCGAATGGGTGCAGCAGAGGTTGCAGCACTTGAACTTACTGGATGAGAGTAGGCTGAAAGCCTATTATCATAATCAGGTTTACCAGAAGAGATTGGCGAGAACTTTCAGAAAGAAAGTGAGGAAGCATCCGCTGAAAGAAGGGGACTTGGTGTTCAAACAGATGAGGCCAGGGATATCAGACATCAGGGGGAAATTCAGACCTACCTGGGAAGGGCCTTATATCCTTAAGAAGCTGCTGTCCAAAGGAGCTGCAATCTTGTCAGATAGCGATGGGAACGAATTCAAAGAACCGATCAATGTCGACAGACTCAAAAGGTTCCACGGCTAAAGACCAAAATAAAAAGAAGAGAATAAAATGCCCCGCAAGTCGAAAACCGAAAAAAGGCGGCTATGCTAAAATTGGGCGCCTCGACAGGGTGAAAACCGAAAAAAGGCATCCTGTGCAAAAATTAGAGGCGTGAGAGAAAATGTCCGATCGTGAAAACCCGAGAGGGCCGATTGGTAACAGGAGTTGATGCTGTTAAAATTTGGTTTCATGTATTGACAGCGCGTAAGCAGCTGAGTAAATGCCAAAACTGATCATGTATGCTGAAATTATATGGAAATATACACAAAAACTCGTGAAATAAGATGAATATTATTCTTTTCACTTTCGTCATTCTCTAGTTCTGCATTAAAAAGAAATGTAGCACCAAAAGAAATACACATATAGGCTAAGCTAAGTCCTGCTGTTGCTCTCGCCGATCAGATGCTTGAGCCCTCGGGTCCTGTTATCAGAGGCTGGACTAAGGATCCACTTCTTGTACTCGCTAGTCGAGGATGCAGAATGATTGCCAAACCTCGGGATAACGGTCTTCATGGGTAGTCTACCCCACAGCTCATGATACCGAGAAGCAAACGCGGCCGAGAGATCTCCTCCTCGGAAGGACAGGGGAATCCTCACTATATCCTGGGTCATCCCGAGCTGTCGTGTACATCGAGAGGTGATGCAGAAGGTGGCCTGACGGAGGCCGCAGAGGGGAACACAACCCGATGGCCCGTCAATGACCGCATGAGACAGTGGGAGCCAGGCGGAAGTGAAGCTGATATCGTCGTCCGACAGCTCGCCAAATCTGGTAATGCCTTCACCAGCAGTGACACACCCATGCAGTCGTCGACGAGGTAAGAAATGGCTCGGCGAGTACTGGTGAGTAACGCGAGGGGGTGGTTCAGACAGCATCTTCAGTTTTTCCTGTAGCCAAATCTGAAAAAAAAAAAAAAAAAAACCGCTGGGGTAAGTAGGGTTTACTTCAGGCAAAAAATAAGGCACAGGGTTGTGTGAAAATCCGAAAGGACGCACCTCCCGCTAAGAAAAGCTAGTGTGAAAATCCATGAGAGACGCACTACCTTTAAAATAATGACGTACCTGGAGTAATAAGGGGCTGCCGGCAAAGGTTGTGGTGGACCCAGAGCTCACAGCGTCCAAGCCCAGGATAGTTTCAGCCAGGACAAGTGGTAGGGGTGACAGTCCCAGATGAAAGTCGCTCAGGACTCCGAACAGACGAGAGTCACCTGTCAAACCTCCTGGAACAACGGTAAGGAAGTTCACTATGCAGAATAAGAATGTGATGCTTACCCGGTATGTGGGGATGTCAGTGAACCGATCCAGAGCCTCGATCAGTGGCTCCAAAGAAAAGGAAGAGCCCAGAGGAATCAGCCGGTTGGCCTCCGAGGAAGATATGCCCAGGGCCAGGGCTGCATCCCGGGTCTGGAATAGGCCACAGCGGGGGACGCAAGGCAGAGCGCTAGGAGGGAACCGTGCTCCCAGAATGGAAGCTAGCTCTTCAGGCAAAGGGCACAGTTCCTGATAGGTGAATTGGAAAACATGGAACCGGGGGTTCCAGAAGTGGGTCGCCGCCAGGAGGAGGTTCTGGTCGATTTTCACCCGGCACAGATATTTCAGCCCAGACAAAGAGGAAAGGGCGCCTTCTCCCCAAGTGTGTTTGTCATCTAAAATACGGTGCATCCTTTGGGCAAGAGGAGAGGACATTTTGAGAAAGATGAAGGACTCAAGATGTGGGAAAATGAAGAGACAAAAATTTTGCAAGATTTTATAGGCAAGCGTCACCGACGGCCTGCCCGTCTCTTCACAGGGACGGCCTAACCGCCTTTACACAGGGACGGCCTGCCCGCCTCCCCACAGAGACGGCCTGACCGTCGGTATAGATCCACCTAGCAGATGCATACGTCAGCATTGCATTCATCACGCGCATTAACTAGCATTTATTGCATGACAGACGGCCAGCCCGTCGGTCGCTTGTACAGACGCCCTGCCCGTTGGTCAGAAATTTCTATATAAGGGCGAGTGACAGACGGTTTAAACGTTGTTGTCCCTTTCTTCTTCCTCTCTCAAACGGTTTCTTAGCGTTTTTTAGCGGTTTTTAAAGCTTTTCTTCTTATTTTTTCGCGATTTCTTCATATTTTTGCATTCTATACTCACCGGGTGCACGGATATTTATATTTTTTCAGTTTCTACACTCCTCGGGATTCCAAGTAAGTAAATAACTACTTTTTTTGAATTTTATTCAATTTATTTTTACATCTCTTCTTCTTTTAACTTTAAAAATGATTAAGAAGTTTTAGATGCTGTAGGAATTTAGGGGGAATGCTGCCCATTTTTCTATATCATTTTAGTGCAATTAAATTTGAACTTTTGCATGATCACATAGAAATAGAATTTTTCTATAACTTTGGTGCTTTAGAAGTAGACAATCTGTAGTGCACTATTCTGTATATACTGCTTTTGTGGCCTGAGGCCATTATTTTGTGTTATTGGGGGCACACTCTTGCCGGGGTGCGCCCCATTTACATGTGTGTGTTATTCTTGAGGCCTGAGGCCTGTGTTTTTGCCTTTTTGTGCAGGAGGTTGGGCATATCCCTGCCGGGGTGCTGCCCAAATTTTTATTATTTATTCTAGAATTGAATATTTTTCATGTATAATGCATGCCTCGGGACCTAGAAGGCCCATTTCCTTTACTCGTTTCAAATTATTTGTATGCTAATTGCATATTGTTTTTGCCTTGATATGTGCAAAGCATGTGGGCAATCTTTGCCCTTTTCATTTATTATCTTTTTTCTATCTTATTTTTGGGTCGCCGTTACCCCTGTGAGGCCTAAATCGGCTTTCACCTTGAAAATAAATTTAAGAAAATTTGTTTTGCGATTTTCGATATTTAACCTATTCCTTTTGCAGGATGCCTCCTAGACGTAGAGCACCATAGGCCCAGCCTGAGCTTGTGGCTCCAGATTGGATGGATGATGAATCAGCTCAGAGGTATAGGGCGCTGGCTCAGGTAGAGTTTCGGGCCAGCCGTTTTGTATCTCGCCCATTACTAGAGGCCCTAGGATTGGCCCCAGAGTTCGATCTACTTGCCGAGGGTGCTGGGTGGACGGAGTTTCTTGAGCCCTCCTTCCAGACATTCCCAGAGGCTACCCGCCAGGTCTTAGCCACTCTCCGCTATGCTGGCTTTCAGAGTGCAGATACCGACCCGGGGGTGATCCAGTTTTGGTTTGACGGCGACCATTTTAGTATCACCAGGCAGAGGTTTGCTCAGGCCATGGGGCTCCCTAGAGAGGAGGGGGTCGAGATCCCGCGGCGAGCGGTGAGACGTGCCCATTGGGCGGCCATTGCCATACCAGGAGTGCTGTACGATCACGATACAGCGAAGAGCACCGTACTGGTGTCTCAGGCACTCCGGTATTTGCACAGAGTGCTTTCCAGTTCGTACCTCGGTCGAGCTGGTAATCCAGGGTCGCTTAACGCGGCCGAGATCTGGAGCCTCTGGGCTATGGTGGTAGGCCAGCGTCTCAACATTAGCCACGAGATCTTGGCCAACTTTATCAGAGTCAGCAGAGGGATGACGCCGGTGGTGATGGTAGGAGGAGTCATCACCCGTTTGCTTTTGAGACTGGGGGTTAACCCTGAGAGGTTGAGAGGACCCTTGCCGGAGGGGATCCATGTAGATGCCACGGCGGCAGTGCAGATGGGGATGATTGCCCCGATATCTGGCCAGGCAGAGGCCTACAGGGTATTGACCATCCATGAGACCCGGCAGATGTTCAACCTTCCACCCTTGGGGGCAGATCCTGATCAGCCGGAGCATCAGCCTCCTCAGCCTCCACAGCCCGAGCCTCAGCCAGAGCCTTAGCCACAGCCCCAGCCTCAGCCGGAGCATCAGCCTCCTCAGCCGCAGACGGTGCCTCCGCCACAGCAGCAGGAGCCACCTAGGACCCCCTCGGACTTCGACTTTGAGATCACGATGGACGACCTCTTTGCTGCTTCACCGGCATCCAGAGCGCCAAATCCAGTCCCATCACCGAGCGCCAGGGTACAGAGGTCTATCCACGGGCCCTCCGAGAGATACCATCCGTACTCTCGAGGTGACCCAGGGGCATCCACCTTCTCGGTACCACCACCAGAGCCAGCACCGCAGCAGCCTGTGCAGCCAGACTTCTCTCAGCTCCTCACCTCCATGTTTACAGCCTTAGAGCGGCGGCAGGACGAGAGGGACAGGGCTATCCACGAGAGATTGGATCGCCAGCAGGCTGCCATTCAGGAGCAGTCCCAGTCGGTGGAGCGTTTGGCTCGGGAGCAGGCGGGCTACATTGAGCATACGACGCGGGAGCAGGCTCGAGCCTAGGATATTTTCAGGGATGAGCAGGCTCGGACCTTAGGGGCCTTCAAAGGGGAGCAGTTGAGGCTGATTGAGCAGATTGCTCAGGGGCAGAGGGAGTTGAGGCAGCAGCTCGCTCATGATCTGGGGACGTCACAGGACCAGGCGTCTCAGAGGGTCGATATGACCCTACAGATGATTGATGAGTCACTTGACTCTCTGAGATCCCGCGTCCAGGCGATGGAGGGGATACTCCCCCCTCTTTCTCAGACCATGAGGGAGTTTAGGGAGCAGACGGAGCAGAGCTTGGAGCAGAGGAGAAAGGCCGCCAGCGAGCAGACCATTCAGTTGAGACAAGCCTTCAAGAAGTTGGGAGATAAGGTTTCTGAGACCTTAGGGTTTATGAGTACCTGCACCCAGCCCTTTTTGGATGGCTACGCTCAGATCCGTTTCAGGCGGGCCCATGATCATGAGGCAGGATCCTCCACAGCTCCGCCACCACCTCCGACACGTCCACCTCCTCCAGGGACCGTGCATATATCGGATGACGAGGATCCCGATGAGCCCTCAGACTACACACCTCTCTGATCTTCAGGGAGTTATTTTTGTATCTTTTGTATATTTATATTTTGTATATGCACTGTACAAAAATGACATTTCTAGTGAAAACTTTTGCTTCATTATTGCATGATCATTCGATTATTAATTGTTTAGTCACATCACAGAAGGTGTGTGTCCTCATATTTATTTATGTGTCGATAAAAATGACAATATAACAAAATAAGACAAAACAAAATGAAATGATGAATGATGATAATCAATAACATCTCAATAAAAAAAATGAAAAATGATGAATAAAAGATGAAACATGGCATAGCAAATAAGGCAAAATCGCGCCATCAATAAACAGGATGAAAGATGACCACTCAAGCACGAGCTAACAAAATCTTTTATCACACAGGTACAGAGACAGATCGAAGCTGTGGTTAGAAAAACACCGCTCTTCACATCGGGATTGTAGCCAGAGAGTGCTGCATCTCACAGTTCGCGCGGCAGCCAGAGAGTGCTACGCACCTTGCAGATCGGATGGGGGTTAGCAAGGGAACTTCAGATCGAAGCTGTGGTTAGAAAAACACCGCTCTTCACATCGGGATTGTAGCCAGAGAGTGCTGCATCTCACAGTTCGCGCGGCAGCCAGAGAGTGCTACGCACCTTGCAGATCGGATGGGGGTTAGCAAGGGAACTTCAGATCGAAGTTGTGGTTAGAAAAACACCGCTCTTCACATCGGGATTGTAGCCAGAGAGTGATGCATCTCACAGTTCACGCGGCAGCCAGAGAGTGCTACGCACCTTGCAGATCGGATGGGGGTTAGCAAGGGAACTTCAGATCGAAGCTGTGGTTAGAAAAACACCGCTCTTCACATCGGGATTGTAGCCAGAGAGTGCTGCAACTCACAGTTCGCGCGGTAGCCAGGGAGTGCTACGCACCTTGCAGATCGAGAGGGGGTTAGCAAGGGAACTTCAGATCGAAGTTGCAGTTAGAGAAACACTGCTCTTCGCTTCGAGTTCGTGGCTGGAGAATGCTACGTCTCACCAACACCTACAAGTCGGGACAAGGTCGGTAGGGGTATCTTCGCATCGCCGAACAGACCGAGACAAGGTCTTCCCGGCAAAAGGCGTGGAAGGTAAGAACCGTCACAGGTAGGCCTTCTTTCTTTCTGTCCTTTCTCTGAGTTTTGGCTTATCTAGGCGCTTGTGCACTAGTTTCCCCAAAATTGGGGGCAACTGTAAGCACTGTGTCCCGGATCAGGGGTTACCCTATGATGAAATCAATGTCCGAGCCTGTATGAGGGGCTGGATTTGGAGGTTTTAGTCCCGCGTTCCATGAGAAGTGAGGCTTTTTACAATTCCCGGGCAGAGGGGGAGAAAACAGAGGTTTTTTTCGAGTCAAAGGGCTTTTTGTCCTCCACAGACGACCAGCCCGTCTGTCGAGTCGGCCCGTCGCTCCGAGTCACCGACGGCTCTAGGTATTTTCCGACGCCCGTCGAAAAATCACCGCCCCTGTCAGAATGCCGCCTGGTTTCCCGGAGCACGCAACCCTTCCGACGCCCGTCGGTGGATGTGGTAGGGCCGTCAGACGAATCCTTGTGTCAGAAGGATTATTCTGACGCCCGCCCCCATACACCGACGCCCGTCGGTCGTGTCTGGCTATAAAAGCTCCGGATTTTCATTTGAAAAGGGTTGGAAAAATTTTCAGAAGAGGAAACTCTGCCCAATTTCAAGCACATTTTCTCTCTCTTCCAAAAACACTTTTTCTAAAGAAATCTATTGAATCAAGGATCAAATCAATCAAAGGAAACTAAAAGCTAATTAGTTTTCTTTAGATTTTGACTCCAAAATCGATTTTCTGAGGGATTGAAGGTGAAATATCTCATTTTCTCTCTTTAATCTTTCATCTTTGCTTCTCGTGGAACGCGCGGGGCTCTAACCGACATAAGAATCTCACCTGAAGCGATTATCTGAGGGTAAATATTCCGGGTTATTTCTCCATATTTATTTCTCATTTTGTGGAATTTTTGAATATCTATCATTATTTTCTTTTATCTTGACTCTCTCATCTCTTTTCGGATAAAATTCTTTTTTGACTTTGAAAAGGTTTTTTTTCTCTCCCTCTCCATTCTGTTTTTTTCGGAGACAGAGGTGACCGACGGGTCATCTTTATCACCGACGCCCGTCGGTCACCCACCTACAGACACCCCTCCTTGAGTGACAAACGGGCATATCGGATACCCGAACCGACGCCCGTCGGTCAAACAAGGAAGGCCGTCGGTGGGTTCTGTCTCCCTCCTTTTAAACTTATTTTTATCTCTTCCAAGTCTCCTTGACTCCTTATGTGTTAATTTTATGTATATTAACCTCTCTTAACTTTCTGTGAGTGTATGTCGGTCCTCCTGGATTATCCCGAGCTTGAGCGGCTATCTACCATGTTTGGAGGATCTCGTCCGGTTTAGTTTCCTAATCCTCTTGTTTCATTTCTTTTATTGATTATCTTATGTATATGGATGTACTCCTTTCATATCCCATTGATGTATAAAAATGACTCAATGGTTTTATATTTAATAAAATGAGATTTACACAAAACAAGGGTCCAATGCCCTATTTCCATCCAAAAAAGATCATCATAAATAAAAATCCCCAATTTTAATAACGATGCATGTGAGGACCAAAGTCCTCAAAATAAGAAATATCCCGATTTATGCATGCTTCGCACATTTATAAAAGGGAGTTGTATACCGCTCCTTGTATTTATTGTAATCTATTGCTTTCATTATTTACTCGATCATTTATGGCTTTCCGAATGTGAATAAATGCGCCTTTTAATCAACTGCATAGTGTGGAGAGAGAGCGAATTAATGACATTAAAATTTGATCATAAACTAATTGAGGTAGAAATAGATGAGAAATCCCGGACCCAGCTCTGGTCTTTGGGCTCAAGAGGTTAGAGGTCATCCTTCAAGATACTTCTTGAGTCACGAGGCTTTAGCGCTAATCCTAGGCTCCTTAGGGTGAGGAGTTCACCTTCCATGATCCCTCTGGCTGGCCCAAAATGGATACCAAGCGCAGTCTTAGGCTCTCCGAGGCGAGAGAAACTTTCCCAATGTTCTATTGGGTGGCAACTCCATGATACCTCCTTGTTGCCCAACATAGACGCACTTGCGATTCATCGCAAGATGCCAACGGACCCGCAAATGCCCCGGTCGCCCACGTGCGGGCGGTCCGAAAGGGTGGCGCTCGGGATCCGGCGCGCGTCACAGTTACCCTAATAGAGAGGAAGATGTTTTCAGACTCAATGATCATCAGGTTTGAGAAAAAAATTTCATTAGGGACTTTTGTCTCATCTCTTTCTTGTGGTTTAGTGTTTTTCATCTTGGGAAGTCTAGACGAGTTTTGGCAGCTGTGAGTAAATTGAAAGTAGGTCATAGAAAAATTGTGCTCAGATTGGGTAGTAGTATATATAGGTAGAGTGGCTGAATCTTTGTTGAATTCCTTAACTATTCTTGTTAGCCAATTCCATAACCTAGCATTTCAACCTTGGAATAAGTCCTAGTGATCCTGTTCTTAACTTGAGTTGTCTAGTGGAGATGACCCTTGTGGTTCCGGTGCTAAAGGAGAGGCTTATGTTTATCTTGAGTTTCAAGTGCGAAACCAATACGCAAATTATTTGTTAATTCATTTTCTTTGCTAAATTGCTGGAATGTGCTGGTTGTTTTGTTTTTGAAAAATGGAAAATTGTTTTTAGCCTAGCACACACACATGGAATTACTTGATATAAATTGATTTGAGGAATTGTGGTTAAGACTCTTCTGCTAAGTGCTATGATTATTGTTTAAGTTTTCTTATTCCGAGTTAGAGTTTGAAATTTCAGGAATGTGGATTATTCATTTACTCGAGGGCGAGCAAAGTCTAAGTGTGGGGTATTTTGATAGCTTAAATTTAGTATTTAGTTTTGTTAGTATCTTCGTTTGATTTTTGGGTTTTTAGTTGTGTTTATTATAATGTTATGATTACTTTTGGTTAATTTTGTCAATTGTAGTTAAATTAGTTTTTTATGCATTTTGGGTGGCATTTTAATAGAGTTTGAATTGTGATTGCAGGTTTCTTCAGGTACCTCACGGTCACAACCAAATGGTTGTGACCGTGACATATGATTGGAGCAATGGCAGAACTCTGGTCATACCTACCTCACGGTCACAACCAAATGATTGTGATCGTGACATATGAATTTATCCAGCAGATTACATTGAGGTGGTACCTCATGGTGGCAACACTTCTGGTTGTCACCGTGACATGAAATCTTGCAAAACAGAATCAAAGGCTGAGGTACCTCACGGTGGCAACAAAAGTCATTACCACCGTGACATAAAGATTTTCTAGACAGTAGCTGAAGTTGAGCATCTCACGATGGCAACAAAGTTGGTTGCCACCGTGACCCCCTCATGTGCATCCAGCAGATCTGTTCCTTCGACAACCTCACGGTGACAACCATTTGGTTGCCACCGTGACCCATGATACCTCACGGTGGCAAACACTTCATTGCCACCGTGACCCTCGAGATCTATAAATTGAAAATTTGTTTTTTGGCTGCGGGGAGTGAGTTTTTAGGCAGTCTTTAAAATAGGGTTTTGAGATCTGGAATTTTTCTAAGCTTTTCTATTGTTCTTAATTAGGATTTCAATATTTTTTCTTTTTAATTAAATTACAAGTGGAGAGAATTACATTAAAATGCATAGATTAATATCAATACACAGCAATTTTATTCGGATTTCCATAGTCTTAAGTTATTTTCCATCGAAGATTCGAAGAAGAAGATCTGAGAACGTGGGATTCAATCGGGATTTCTTCCTCAATGAATTTCTAGGTTTATTCTTTCTTTTTTCCTCTTAATTTTGTAATGGATTGTGAGTAGTCTCATAGTTGTTTGGGGAATTTTTGAATCCCCTACCTATGATGTAAATTCTGAACATCTTTTGGATTTATTTATATGAATGAAAGGTTTATCTCACTGTTGTTTATTGGTTAATTTATGGTGTTTATTTTCTCAAGTTATTTTCCAGTTTTGATGTACTGTTTTTTATCATGTATCTTTATTGAATGTTTAGCTTGTATGGATTGAAGGCTTTGAGTGTTTTTACTCAATTTTTATATTATGAATGCTGTATCTTGTGGATGACTCCGGATAGGGAATCTAGATGTGCAGGATTTTATGATTTAAAATTAAAGGAGGGAGTGAGATAATTGAGTTTTGGGTTGTTTGGCTCCGGAATGGGAAAGCAAATCGAACTTAGGATTTTAGACCCGTGCTTAGGCTAATTGTATGGCTTGCTCCGGATTGGGATGCTTGGGTTAAGAAGGTTATCCCGAATTCATTCGTATATGGTTCTTAGATTAAATTAATTCACATTTGGGTAAGGGTGGATAAGTGAACCCGAGCAACATTTCTTTTATATCGATTTCTCTTACTTGTTAATTCGTTTGCTATTATTTCATTTTTTCCAAAAATTACTGTCAGTTTCATTTATTAAATTCTATTTGTACGTTTGGATATTTAACAATTTAACAATTTAACATGCATAAAAAACAACATAATAATAATAAAATTCAACATGCATAAAAAAAACATAAAATAATAATTATAAGATTTAACATGCATAAAAAAACATAAAATAATGATAATAGAATTTGACATGCATAAAACATATTAATAATAGCAACATGTATGAAAAGCAAAAGGTAATAACAAAATCAACATGCATAAGAAATAAATAATAATAGTAATAATAAAATTAAACAAGAATAAGGATAATAATAATACTACTAATGATGGTAATAACTACAATAATAATAACACAATAATAACAAATAATATGAACAATCAAACATAATAACAACAATAATAACAAAGAATATGAACAATCAAACATAATAATAATAATAATAATAATAATAATAATAATAATAATAATAATAATAATAATAATAATAATAAAAATAAAAATAAAAGAAGATAAACAATATGAACAACATGAAGAACATGAACAATATGAACAATTAAACAATTGAAATAATATGAACAAAAAAAAAATAATAGTATGAACAATTAAATAAAAAATAAGAAATATGAACAATTAAATAATAGATCTAAAAGAATTTACATGATGATTAATTAAATAAAATTAAAAGAATAAGAAAAAAGAAGAAAATAATAAGACTAAAAGAATTTACATGTTAACTAGTTAAATAAAAACAAAAGAATGAAATTAAAATTAATTTAAGAAATTGAGCCAAGAATAATTACCCTCAAATTTATCTTGAAGAGATGAAGGTAGATGATCCAATTCCTTGTTTTGATTTGAAAAATATGATTAGAAAAATAAAAATATTGAAAGATGAATTTTACTCAAGAACAAACAATTGATTTGTTTGTCTCAAAGTAAAAAGCTGTCAATTGAAAATAAGAAAAATTCTCAAGAATAAAAATTGTTATTTTTTTGTCTCAAGAATTGCTAGAAATTCCTTTAGAAATTGAGAGAGTTTGGTTGAGAGAAGAGAGAAGAAGAAAAAAAAATGTTTTCTAAAGAAACTCCCCCCTAATTCTCTCTCCAAAATCCTTTTTATTTCCCCCAAAATTCAGATTTTTTAATTAAAGAAATTAAATTAATTTAATTCCCATAACTCAAAAAACAACTAAATTTGAAGAGTTGGAATATAGAAGGATTTTAGAATTGAATTTTTCAAAAAAAATGAGTTAAAAAGCATTTAAAATCAAGAATTTATGGCCAAAAAGGCCACAAAATAGGCAAAACGGACGAACAGGGGCGCGGAGGGGCGCGCGGCGACCGACGGCCTACCCGTGCGTAGGCGCGACCGACGGCCTTCTCGTGCGTAGGTGAGCGACGGGAAGCCCGTCCCTCGCGCGGAAATTTTTTTTTTTTTTCTAAATTCCTATAAAATATAATAATTTAAAAACTCACTTTTTTCCTGACAAAATAAATTTTAAAATACTTTAAAAATATTTTTGAAATACATGTTTATTTAATTTTAAAACAAAAAATCGACAAGGAAATCGTCACTTCCAACTTCATTCTTTTTGCCTATAGATCGGCACACTTAATTTCATCATTGGGTAATCCTGATCTTGGCTACTCGGGACCTGGTGTCTACAGTTTGATTATGTTAATCCATGATTTTGATTGTGTTAATTGTTAATTTAAGTTGTGTTTTATGTTATTTGTGATGATGGGAAGGTTGATTTGAGGTAAGATGATGTTTGGGTTGAATTGTGTTTGAGATTGGAGGTTTGGGTGTTTTGGAAGTGACAAATTCTGCAGAAAATCGCGTAAGAGCTGGAAATCACGACTCTATCGCGAGCGTGACACTGTCGCGAGGTCACAATAGAGCTCGATGAATTCAGCCCTTGCGCGTGGCCGAGCGGGCTTCGGCTGCCGAGTGGAATTGGGCTACCGAGCGGCCGCAGCGAGAGCTCTCTGTCGCGAGCACGACTTTTGTCGCGAGCGCGACAGAGCGCTCGACTGCCAAGCGGATTGGGCAATCCCCTGTCACGAGCGCGCACTTGGGCGTGAGCACTATAGCCTTTGTAGGCCACTCACTGTCGCAAGTGCGACAGTGAGGTGAGCTTCTATCTCCCTGCAAGCGCGAAGATTGCCGCGATCGCGACCTGGGGCAAGTGTGGCCTCTGTTACGAGCGCGAAAGACGTCGCGAGCGCGACACCCCTGGCTTCCAAATTGAGTTTTCTTTTGTGATTCCAATGTTTGATTTTCGATCTTGTGATGCTTTTAGAATTATGCTTGGACTATTTTATGAAGTATATGAATATAATTGGATGTATTATGCATGGACAATATTATGAATTATATGAATGTGATATGTTGGATTATACATGACCTGCTAGAGTCAATTAAGTGGATAGTTAGGCATGCCTAATAGAATTCAGTAGCTGCAGCCGTCAGTTCTGTTCTGGACCCTGATCAGGTCCCTGATTAGTTCCTCGCGAACTTCAATGTGTTTGGATCTTGTTTAAGATCCCCTCCGTAAAATGTTTTGAAATGAGAAAAATGTGATATTGCTTTTCAATTCGTACCCGTAAGGTACCGCCATGCGTTCACTCGTTATCCACTACTGTGAGTCAATAGGTGTTATTGTGTTGTGATTTGTTCTGTTATGCTTATGAGAATGTGAATCTAAATGATTATGAGTACAAGTATGTGAATCTGAATGACTCTATTTTCGAGCATATGAATCAGTTAGCATATGAATTTGATTATGAGCCTTTGAATGCTTAGAAATGTGATTCGATTATGATTATCTTATATGATATTCAGCTTATGCTATTACGTATGTGTTTTGCCTCGACGACCATTGTGAATGGCCGTCCATATTATTGTTGTTTATTTTCCCACTAAGCGTTATCGCTTAGCACGAGTGTTTCATCCGTGAAGGTGCAGAAGGTGTATAGCTTTTGGGAGAGTCGCTGTAAGTCAAGCCAACACAGTGGGATTATTGATAGGACTTAGCTTCTTTTTGTATTATGATTCTTTTTGTAATAGTAAACTCTCATTCTATTTAGTCTTTTGTTCAGCTTCTGCTTTGTAACTCTGAAAGATGTATTATTTTTGTAATATCAGAACAGTTGTAATGAATATTATTATTCTATCTATGAGTATATAATCAGTTTGGTTTTAAAGTTTTAAATTTCGTTGTATATGTGTATGTTGTTATTATGTGAATGAATGTTATTATACCATTTTGCATGGTGACACCCCTGCTCATATGGGTTCTCACTCCATTGCGGATGGGTTCTCCTACATATGGGAAGGAGGTGTTACAGTTTTTGGTATCAGAGTACTAGTTTAGGCATTTTTTCGGTGTTATTATGCATAGATATATGTCTAGGACAGTGTTGGCTGATGCAGTTGCCTTTGTGTTTGTTTTAGATGGATTCTTATTCTGTGCGAGGGTCACTTAAGGGGTCCGTTAAGAGTGTGAATCCTCAAGCAGTAGATCCTTCAGTGTCTATTTCGGCTCAAACACCTAGGGTTCAACCTGAGGCTGCAGCCATGCCCTTTGAGGCAATATTAAAGGTTTCTTAGGATATGGCTCGTGTCTTAGAGAGAGTGACATCTGCGATAGCCCCTTTAGAGGGCATGAGGAAAGCTGGTGTAGAGGACTTTTATAGGACCAGTTTGGATGACTCAGAGTATGCTGAGAAGTGGATCGAGAAAGTGGAGCGTGTTCTGGATGAGATTCGGTGCCCTCCGGATAGGCAAATGGAATGTGTGGTGGCTTTGTTGCAGGGATATGCCTACGATTTATGGAAGTTAGTCCGTAGGCATCCCCAGTTGCCTGACCCAGTCAATTGGGAGTTTTTCGAGCAAGAGTTTACAAATAAGTATGTGACTAGGGAGTATAAGGATGCTAAGTGGGCACAGTTCTTGAGTTTGAAGTAGAGGGCTATGACTGTTTCATAGTTTGAGAAAGAGTTCAACCGTCTTTCTAAGTATGCTCCAGAAGGTGTTCTGACAGAGGAGTTCAGATGTAGGCATTTTGAGGCTTGTTTGAATGAGTCATTGGGGGCTATGATTTTTTCTTTGATGAGTACTCTGGGTATTGGGTACTACCAGATAGTGCAAGCAGCTGTGTGGGCCGAGAGATCTGAATCTGTCTTAAGAGAGAGAGCTCAGAGAAGGAATCCCCCTCGTGGAGGATCATCATCATCCTCGGGTAAGAGGTCTAGGAACCCGCATGATGAGTCTTCTTCAGGTCCTACTTTGAGAGGTAAGAGGTAAGGTCCTGTCATGGGTTTTGGTTTTGGTAGAGGTGGTTCTGGTAATAGGGCTGAGGCGTTACCCGAGTATTCTCACTGCAGCAGGCACCATCGGGGTGAGTGTAGGTGGCTCACGGGTGGTTGTTTCGGATTTGGGAGCACTAATCACTATTTGGTTAATTATCCAAAGTTGAGTGAGGCTTTTGGTGATCAGCGTGAGGCTAGCAGAGTTGGATCTAATGCTCCGCAAGCCAGTCGTGGTAGAGGTCGAGGTGGTCAGCCTAGAGAGGGAGCTCCATCAGAGTCTGTTGATCGTCCCTTGACGGTTCCTGCTAGAGCTTATGCTATGAGAGCTCGGGATGAGCAGGATGCCCCAGATGTGATTGCTGGTAAGTTCCTACTCTTTGACACTAAGTTGTATGCTCTAATTGACCCTGGGTCCACACACTCATATTTGTGCACGAGTAAGTTATTTGATAAGTTGCATGATATTGATCAGTTAGATTATGAGGTTTGTATGACTAGTCATTTAGGGCATAGTGTCAATGTGAGTAGAGTGTATACGAATTATCCTCTTCTGGTTCAAGGTATTGAGTTTTCTGCGGATTTGATTGAGTTGTCGTTTCGGGAGTTTGATCTGATCTTGGGTATGGATTGGATTAGTAAGCATCGAACGGTGGTTGATTGTCATAGGAAAGTGGTTGTGTTGCGTAGTAGAGATCGGTCTTCTATTGTGGTTAAAGGTTTGGGCTCGAGTTCCTTGAGTAATGTAATTTCTGCTATGCAAGCTAAGAGGTTTATGAGGAAGGGTTGTGAGGCATTTTTAGCAGTGGTATTCTAAGCATAATCAGGTTGAAATTGAGGATATTCCAGTTGTTAGGGAGTTTAGAGATGTGTTTCTAAGTGAGTTGCCTGGGTTGCCTCCCGAGAGAGAAGTGGAGTTGTCCATAGAGATAATGCCGGGTACTTCGCCTATTTTGAAAGCACCTTATCGGATGGTTCCTGTAGAGTTGAGGGAACTCAAGACTCAGCTACAAGAGTTATTGGCTAAGGAGTTTATTAGACCAAGCATATCTCCATGGGGAGCTCCGGTGTTGTTTGTTAAGAAAAAGGATGGCATTTTGAGGATGTGCATCGACTATAAGCAAATTAATACGGTCACAGTGAAGAACAAGTATCCTTTGCCTAGAATCGAGGATTTGTTTGATCAGCTTAGAGGTGTGGGTGTCTTCTCCAAGATTGATCTTCGGTCGGGTTATTATCAGCTTCTAGTTCAGGATGCGAATGTGGTTAAGACTGCATTTCGGATATGATATGGCCATTATGAGTTCCTTGTGATGCCGTTTGGTTTGACCAATGCACCTGCGGCTTTTATGGATTTGATGAACCGAGTGTTTAGGCCATATCTCGACTGGTTTGTAGTAGTGTTTATAGATGATATTTTGGTCTACTCGAAGGATGAGAGTGAGCATGAGGAGCATATTTGGTTAGTGCTGCAAGTTTTGAGGGAGCACTGGTTGTTTGCGAAGCTTAGTAAGTGTGACTTTTGGCTTTGAGAGGTGTCTTTTTTGGGTCACATTGTGTCAGCTAAGGGTATTCAAGTGGATCCAGCTAAGATTGAGGCGATTGTGGATTGGAACGCGCCTAGGAATGTTCCGGAAGTTAGAAGTTTCCCTGGTTTAGATGGGTACTACCATCGATTTATGAAGGGTTTTTCGGTCATTGCTACTCCTATGACCAGATTGTTGAGGAAAGGAGTCGGATTTGAATGGTCGGATAAGTGCCAAGCGTGCTTTAAGAAGTTGAAGAGTTTGTTAGTTGAAGCTCCTGTACTGACATCTCGGGTAAAGAGTTTGTAATGTACAGTGAGGCTTCAGGTGTCGGGCTCAGATGTGTGTTGATGCAAGAGGGTAAAGTTGTGGCTTATGCATCTCGTCAGTTGAAGCCTCATGAGAAGAACTATCCGACGCATGATTTGGAATTGGCGGCTGTGATATTTGCTTTGAAGATTTGGCGGCATTATTTGTATGGGGAGAAGTGTAAGATTTTCACGGATCACAAGAGTTTGAAGTATCTCCTCACCCAGAAGGAGTTGAACATGAGACAGCGCCGATGGTTAGAGTTGTTCAAGGATTATGACTGCATTGTGGATTATCATCCGGGTAAAGCCAATGTTATTGCCGATGCTTTGAGTAGGAAGTCAGTTTCGGCTTTGTTCTTGAGGCGGTTCAAGTGGAGATTTGATTCAGATGGGGCTTTGGTTGCCCAATTAAGAGTGAAGCCGACCTTGAGACAGTCGATTATGGACGCTCAGAAGGATGATGTCAGATTGCAGCGGGTTTTGCAAGAGGTTCAGCAGGGTAAACAATCTAAGTTTTCTATTTTGGATGGGGTGTTTATGTATAGGGATCGTTTGTGTGTGCTCGAGAGTGATGAGTTAAGGAAAAAACTTTTGAGTGAGGCACACACTACGGTCTTTACTATATATCCTGATGGTGAGAAGATATATCGGGATATGAAGCAGTTTTACTGGTGGTCTGGGATGAAGAAAGACATTATGGAATTTGTGGCGAAGTGTCTGACTTGTCAGCAGGTAAAGGCTGAGCATCAAGTCCCTTCGGGATTGCTCACTCCTTTATCCATTCCTATGTGGAAATGGGATGACACTGTCGCGAGCGCGACAGATACCGGTGATCTGGGGCTATGCTGTCGCGAGCTCGCGATAGCGAAAGCTATTGTGTGCTCTCTGTTGCGATCGCGACAGAGCGCAATGCTGGCCTGTGCTATCGCGAGCTAGCGATAGCGGTGTGTAGGCTCTCTGTCGCGAGCGCGACAGAGCCAGGCTTTTCCCTCCTCCTCGCGATCGTGAAGTCTGTCGTGCGCGCGCAGCGAAGAGACTATGGTCTCTGTCGCGAGCGCGATAGACGTCGCGAGCGCGACAACCCTGTTATGCTGAATGAGTTTTTCCCTGGGTGTGTGTGTGTGGTTTTGAACTCCATTTTCTTTTGGCGACTATAAGTCTTATATCTGTTAACTTATGAATTATTCGAATGCAAATACATGATATGAATATGCCTATATGTATGTATATATATATATGATTTTGGGATATTATGGAATGAATTGAATGGATTATGCATAACCTGCTAGAGTCAGTTTAGTGGATAGTTAGGCATGCCTAATAGAGTCTTATAGTTGCAGCCTCAATTCAGTTTGGACCCCGATCAGGTCCCCGCTTGGTTCCTCATGAACCCTTTAATATGTTTGGATCTTGTTTAAGGTCCCTTAATAAAATGTTTTGTAAATGACAGAGTAAAATGGTTTGCGATTCGTACCCGTAAGGTACTGTCAGTAATCAGTTCGTACCCGTAAAGTACTGTCCGTTCACTCGTTATCCACTACCTCGAGTCAGCAGGTGATTAATTGCTTTGAACTGTTTCGATAATTATCCGAATGTGTACCATGATGAGTTAATGTGAATGCAATTATGTATTATCAAATGTATGACGATTTGTGTTCGCATCTTCATATTTATATCTAATATGTATTTATGATTATGCCATTTGTATGAGTTATGCTTGACGACCATTGTGAATGGCTGTCCTTTTTCATGTGTGTTTCCCCACTAAGCGTTTATCGCTTAGCACGGTGTGTTTACCCGTGCAGGTGCGGAAGGAGTTTTGCCTTGGGAGAGTCGTCGCAGCCAAGCCAGCACAGCAGAGTTTAGTGTAGGACTTGATCTTTTGTAGTCTTAGATGATTCTTTTTGTACGGAACTCTCTCGTATCAGTTTTGTAATAACTTCCGCTTCTGTATATGTATTTTTGGATATGTAATTATCTTTGTACCTTTGGGTTGACCAAACAGTAATGTACTGTTTTCCGTTATATTAATGCATGATCAGCTTCTTTCATGAATGGTTTTGTAAAATTTTAATTACCCTGTATTTCGATATGTATGATCATGTATGAATGTATGTTTATCCTGTATTTGTGTGGTGACACCTTTACCCATACGACATCTCACTCCTTATCAGATGGGATTGCCTATGTATAGGTAGGGGGTGTTATAAACAGCTTTCAGTCGAGCATTGGAATGTCACCGTTTGAGGCTTTGTATGGTCGACCGTATAGGACTCCGATTTGTTTGACAGAGTTAACCGAGCGATCTTTTATTGGGCCAGAGATGATTAGAGATACAGAGGAGAAGATCAGAGTTGTGTAGCGAAATCTGAAAGTGGCTAAGGATAGCAGAGATCCTATGCCAATTTGAAGAGAAAGGATGTTCGGTTTGAGGTGGGGGATAAAGTTTTCCTTAAGGTTTCACATTGGAGAAAAGTACTGCGATTTGGCAAGAAAGGTAAACTTAGTCCTCGGTTCATTGGGCCTTTTGAGATTTTGGAGAAAGTTGGTCCGGTAGCCTATAGGTTGGCTTTACCGATGGAGTTGTCTAAGATGCATGATGTTTTCCATGTCTCCATGCTTCGTCGGTATAGATCGGATCCGTCGCATGTGTTGTCAGTTCAGGACGTTCGGATTCAGCCGGATTACTCCTATGATGAAGAGCCAAAGGCTATTATAGCTCGAGAAGTGAGACAGTTAAGGAGCAAGCAAGTTCCTCTGGTCAAGGTCCTTTGGCAACATCACGGAGTTGAAGAAGCAACTTGGGAACCAGAGGCGACGATGAGGATTCAGTATCCATAGTTGTTCAATTCAGTGAGAATTTTGAGGACAAAATTCTTGTTAGTAGGGGAGAGTTGTCACGCCCCGTTCTCCTCCTAGTAGTTTGAGCCATGATTGCCATGTGTATGTGTGCATGTGTGAGTGTTTTGGCATGTGTTAAGGGTATTTTGGGTAATATGCATGTTTTGTGGGCTTTATTAGAGTGTGGATGCATATATGAAACTAGGATGTGTGTGTATGGGTTTTGGTAGTGTGTGCATGCTCATAGGGGAGTAGTGTGTGCATTAGTGTGGGTTGGCCTTGTGTGTGATGTCTTGCATGAGTGTAGGGTGTGAGTGGTCAAGATCTACCAATCCTAGGGTGACATGTGGCTAGGGTTTTAGGGAGTAGGTATAAATAGAAGAGAGAGAAAATGGGACAGCCATTTGCTGCCTCTTTCCCCGTTTTCTTCCTTCTCTTTATCTCTTCTTCCTCTTTTCTCTTCATATGTGTGCCCTAGCTTGGATCCAAGTGTTTTGTGGTGGAAATTGATCATTCCCTAAGCTTTGATTGGTAAGTTGTTAGTTGTTTATCTTCTTCTTCATCTCGTTCTTTTGATTTGATTGCATGTGTTCTTAACTTAAATTTTTGTGTGTTGTTTCGTTCTTGGGTTTTCCGGGTTTAGAAGCGCCTACTCGAGATCCCAAGGGGAAAGAGAAGGCGAGTGGGAGCGGAGCTTGCCATTAGGAGCATAGGAATTTCAGGTTTGAGAATTTACTTGAGTTTGTGCATTTTTATGATTTTGGTATGTTGAATGAAATTCTGGAAATTTGAGGTTTGATGAGGCTTATTATAGTACTAATGTTATGGGTATTAATTTGATTTAAGTTGCTAAGTATGAATGTTGAATTGTTGGGTAAATTTCTAAGTTTGATGAACTTTGCTGAAATTTTCTGGGTTTGTTATTCTTGTGAGTTTGATTATGTTAATCCATGATTTTGATTGTGTTAATTGTTGATTTAAGTTGTGTTTTATGTTATTTGTGATGATGGGAAGGTTGATTTGAGGTAAGATGATGTTTGTGTTGAATTGTGTTTGAGATTGGAGGTTTGGGTGTTTTAGAAGTGAGAAATTCTGCAAAAAATCGCGTAAGAGCTGGAAATCATGACTCTATCGTGAGCGTGACACTGTCGCAAGGTCGCAATAGAGCTCGGTGAATTCAGCCCTTGCGCGTGGCCGATCACGCTTCGGCTGTCGGGCGAAATTGGGCTGCCGAGCAGCCACAGTGAGAGCTCTCTGTCGCGAGCGCGACAGAGCGCTCGGCTGCAAAGCGAATTGGGCAGTCCCTTGTCGCAAGCGCAACAGCCTTTGTAGGCTGCTCACTGTCGTGAGCGCGACAGTGAGGTGAGCCTCTATCTCTACACGAGCACGAAGACTGCCGCGATCGCAACCTAGGGCTAGTGTGGCCTCTATCGC
This sequence comes from Excoecaria cochinchinensis, assembly GCA_947683425.1. Classification (NCBI taxonomy): domain Eukaryota; kingdom Viridiplantae; phylum Streptophyta; class Magnoliopsida; order Malpighiales; family Euphorbiaceae; genus Excoecaria; species Excoecaria cochinchinensis. The sequence goes on along the minus strand of CANTUQ010000092.1, from coordinate 24,407,876 downwards.
GAGCGCGACACCCCTGGCTTCCAAATTGAGTTTTCTTTTGTGATTCCAATGTTTGATTTCCGATCTTGCGATGCTTTTAGAATTATGCTTGGACTATTTTATGAAGTATATGAATATAATTGGATGTATTATGCATGGACAATATTATGAATTATATGAATGTGATATGTTGGATTATGCATGACCTGCTAGAGTCAATTAAGTGGATAGTTAGGCATGTCTAATAGAGTTTAGTAGTTGCAGCCCTCAGTTCTGTTCTGGACCCTAATCAGGTCCCTGATTAGTTCCTCGCAAACTTCAATATGTTTGGATCTTGTTTAAGATCCCCTCTGTAAAATGTTTTGAAATGAGAAAAATGTGATATTGCTTTTCGATTCATACCCGTAAGGTACCGCCATGTGTTCACTCGTTATCCACTACTATGAGTTAGCAGGTGTTATTGTGTTGTGATTTGTTCTGTTATGCTTATGAGAATGTGAATCTGAATGATTATGAGTACAAGTATGTGAATCTGTATGACTCTATTTTTGAGCATATGAATCAGTTAGCATATGAATTTGATTATGAGCCTTTGAATGCTTAGAAATGTGATTCGATTATGATTATATTATATGATATTCAGCTTATGCCATTATGTATGTGTTTTGCCTCGACGACCATTATGAATGGTTGTCCATATTATTGTTGTTTGTTTCCCCACTAAGCGTTATCGCTTAGCATGGGTGTTTCATCCGTGCAGGTGCGGAAGGTGTATATCTTTTGGGAGAGTCGCTGTAAGTTAAGCCAACACAGTGGGATTGTTGATAGGACTTAGCTTCTTTTTGTATTATGATTCTTTTTGTAATAGTAAACTCTCATTGTATTTAGTCTTTTGTTCAGCTTCCGCTTTGTAACTCTGAAAGATGTAATTATTTTGGTAATATCAGAACAGTTGTAATGAATATTATTATTCTATCTGTGAGTATATGATCAGTTTGGTTTTAAAGTTTTAATTTACGTTGTATATGTGTATGTTGTTATTATGTGAATGAATGTTATTGTACCATTTTGCATGGTGACACCCCTGCTCATATGGGTTCTCACTCCAATGCAGATGGGTTCTCCTACATATGGGAAGGGGGTGTTACATTGTGTGTGTTTGTGCACGCGCGCACACACATACACACACACACACACACATATATATATACATGTATACATACATATATGTATGTACATACATACGTAAGCACTTTCGGATAAATTCATGATTGATAAAGTAAGAAAAAAACTAATGATTTATATTGTTAAAACATTGGCAGAATTTTGAGTCTACTGTGTTTAAGGAAGTCAACCTAGCAAACGGAATTTTTAGGCAAATGTGTCTTCTAGACAATTGTTACACTATATCTTAAGTTTATTTTTACTCTAAAATCATCCAATTTAGACATCAAACCTAGGATTTATGCCCTTTGGAACATCAACTGGTACCAATGCACAGACAATAACATACTTGCATTTTCAATCAAATATTTGAAGGTCTTATAGGCAGAACTGGGTTTTGGCATCTGCATAACATTTAAAGCTCTATCGCTTAACTTTATCATGACATAAAAATCATAACAAGTGGACCTATAACCTAAGAGTTGTGCTCATTAGAATACAAACTGCTCTAATGGTGGAGACAAAATCCAGTTCAAACATTCAACTGCATTTTCACTCATCTTAGGGACAAAATTTGATTTCTATTTCTTCTTGACATTTATAGATCTATGTCTTATGGTTCTATTTCATTTGAAATCATTCCATTTAGAGGTCTACAATTCCAATTATGTTCATAATTCCAGAATTGGTTCAAGTGAACCAAAAATAGAATTCCATTAAAATCATTTCCAAGCTATATATATCTATTTCAACATCAAACCAATTATCTCCCATCAAGTTCATACCCATTACATGATATAATTCAATTCCAATCAATCAAATATATTCAAAATTCACATGAGAAAATTTCCAAACCTGAAAATGAACCAAAATCCTTCAAAACTTTCTTCAAGTTGCCTTCTCCTTTCCCTTCCTTTTCTTGATGATTTCTTCAACTAATTCACAATCAATCTCATATTAACAATCATTCCTAACTCATTTCTACATAATTTCAAACCATCAAAAGAAGAAGAGAGGAAAAAGAATAGAAGACTAACTTACTGATTAAACTTGAATTACATAACCCAATTTAACATGCCTAATTTTCCTAGAATTCCTTAGCCTATTATTTATGTGTGAATAGAAAGAAAAGATGCAGAATTATGGTTGAGTTCCTTCACTCATTTCAGCCGAGAATGGCCATTTATATGGCTTCCCAAATTTTGCCTTTTAATAAGCTAAGTGTCACTTTATTAGCAAGCCACATTTTAAGTATTAAGGGATAATTTCCCTTTAGTCCCTTAACTACTATTTGATCATTTAAACATGCAATTAAATTCCATTACACCTATTGACCCATAATATAATTTCATTTAAACATATGTAACATAATTTAGCATTTTACGAATTTACAGCGTCTTTTAAATTAATGACAATTATGCCCTTTTCGACACGTCAAATATGCAAACATGCCTTTTGATTACCATTTCACCCTAAACATGAATTAATAGTACTAGGGTTTATTTTGAGGCCTTACACGAACATTGGTTCAAGTATCGGTATGCTACTTTTATTGGTATTCTTAGTTGTGTTCTCATTCATTTCCCTTATGAAATTATTCTACATTTCCTTTCATTTTTATTTTTTTCTTATTAAAGCATTTATACCATTTGACACTCACGATGGCATTTAATAGTAAGTCATGATTTTACTATTCATTTCGTAAACAAAATTTCGGCAGCATAATGGTTATCATATGTCCTAACCCTCCTGCAAATTTTCAAATTTACACTCTCAATATATATAATCATCTTCACAACTACCAACAATACAACTCCTACAACCACATTGACACAATCTCATCTATTCACAATGCACATTCATTCATGCATAACAACTCTCATTACATTCTCATTATACACATGCAGGTACTAAATAAAAAAAGTTTCAATATTTTACAACTCAACTTATAATGTTCATAATTCTTCATATATTTACATTGCCAAATACAATTTCTTCTACAAATTATATTTCTAAGTATCAAGCTCAGTGCGAATCTGCCCCTTGCTCGCTTGTGTTACAGTCCACAGTACCTATGCGCAGTAAACACTACGTGTTAAGCTCATAGCTTAGTGGTAGATACCCAACTTAAATATTTGAATTCACACACACATATACATTTAATATTTATTATTTTCTTAATTTCTTCTCTTTATTACCTTATTACCATATTTTTCTTACTTTTCTACTTTAATTTACCAATTTTATATTTATGTCTCTAAAATTATGATTTTACCCTTATATTTTTATTTTACTACAAAATTATCATTTTGCCATTTTCTTATCTCAATTTTCTTTATATTTACATTTTTACCACAAAAGTTCCATATTTTACCAAATTTACCATTTTACTCTTATAATGCCATCTTGTTATCAAAATTACCTTTTTACCCCTATAATTCCATCTTTTTATCAAAATTACCATTTTGTCTTTAAAATTCCAACTTCCTAACAAAATTACCATTTTATCCCTAAAATTTAACCTTTTGTTCAAAATTACTCTTTTACCCCTGAAGTTCCATATTATGCTTATTTTTATAGTTTTGCTCCAAACTTTACATTTTATTTCCATTTACTCCCTGAAACTCAAATTTATACAAAAAAAAAAACCGTTTTACCCTTATGAACCAATTTTATTCATATTTCACAATTTAATACTTAAAGCCTAAATTTTATTTTTTGACCTTATAACACCAAATTATAATTTTACCCTTTTTATGTTCAATATTCTCTCATTTTCATATTCTGCCCCTAGTAGTTCCAGAGGAAGCTACACAAACGAATAGGATGTGCGGGACTAGGACCCCAAAGATCCAGCCTATGAAATCTCTTTCTCATCTATACATCATTAACTTTATGTATCAGTGTGGAACTGCCTTTGGTTCACTTATGCGAGGTGCCAGGACTCGCTATTTTGGTGTCCCTATGGCTAGCCAATTATATCATGTACTCCCGGTTTCTCTACGAGTTACTAAAGGTAAAATATTTACTATTTCATTTCCTTATTTTATGTCATAATTTCCATATTTTCTCATTATACTACATTACGTAATGGTACCTAATCCAAGTACCATACATCACATTTATCAAATATCATAATTTCTTTATATCTCATCATATCCTATCACAATTCATCACATTTCATCAAATTACATTCATATTTCTTCATGTGTACAATTCGACCAACATATCATAACATCATTCTATTTCTCTCTCTCTTTTTTTCACTACAATTTGTTCCATTCATGTTTCTAAGGTATCTAAAGTTTATTTCTAATATTTATTCATCATAATTCCACATGTATACAAAATTTTCTACACTTACATAATAGGTTCCAATTGGGATTTTTCATACTACTTTCATTTTCATGCATTTAGCCTTACAATTCTACTTAATTAACATCTAATTTCACTTATTTACCATTAATTTCAATTTAACACATCTATTATGAAAATTCATATACATACATAATCACGCGCAAATTGAAATACTCAATTTTAGGTATCTACATACCTCAATCTCTTTTGCTCCTATTTTTTTTTCTTCTCTTTTTTTTTCTCCTTTCTTTTTCACCAACTTCTTCACCTAGGCCGAATTGATGGAGAAGAAATTCATTGAGTTTTCACATAATTTTAGCATAATTCAAAGTAATTCTACCTAATTCATCATTTCCTACCAAAAACTAGCAAAATTCTACAATTTTACTTGGCACAATTTTTCTTTTCCAATTTCTCCAAGTTTTCCTTTACTTTTCTTCACTATATGGTTGTCTAAGGCTAGGAGGATGACTATTCTTTAATTTAGGTGGAAAATCTTGGTGGAAATCTTTAGTTTTAGGGAGGAGAGAGAATGCATAAATGGAGGGTTAACATGGAGAAGAATTTAGTTCTATGGAGGGGAGGAAGAAGAGGATGTTGGCTTCTCTAGAAAAATTTAATTTTTCATCCTTTTTATACTTCCAAATGAAAGGCCACTTGTTATCCTCCTACTGGTTCATACTTTTTTCTGTGTATTTTTTTATGAAAATATATCTAACAATACTAAAAAATATGTCTCAGGATGCACAAAAATTTTCAGATCAAAATGATATCATTTCGGTAATTTTTTCCAGTTCGGTAATTTATTTTTATTTCAACTAAAAATTAATTTTTCACCTTCAAAAATTCTATCATAATATTTACAAATGGGTATATGAAGTTAGAAAAATTTGCTAAGATCTCTAACATTTTTTTTGGTTTGGTCCAAATTCGGTTAACATTATTACTATTCCTACCGAGCTATAACTTATTTTTATTTCTGACTTTTAAGGCCCTAATTAAACTTGAATTCACCTCAAATTACATCATTGGACTCCCCATGAATTTTACTTTTCGATAGTCGAAAAAAGTGAATTTCAACCACAGATTTACCTCGGGTGGCACTATTTACAACCTAGAAAATACTATCCACATATTCAGGACTTTTAGGGCATTACATGATCACCCCTAGATATCAATATATGCCTTTTTTAATACACAATTTTTTATTCTTGTAGAGTTTTTTTTTTAGTTACATTTTAATAGTTAATGATAAAATTTTAAATTTTAATGTATAGGAACATCAATTATAAAATTACATTTAATCATTTATATTTAAAATCCACTTCATGTAACAAAGAGTGCAAAAGCTAAAAATAAATATAATAAATGGACATTAATTAATCGTAATTTTAAGTTAAAAAAAACCACATATATCCTTTTCACATTTTTAACAAAAGTCTTATTAACATTAAATTTTAATTTAAATAAACCAACTTTCTTTTATATAAGAAAAAATAATATTTAGTTCAAATGATATATTAACTGATAAAATTTAGAGTCCTAGTATATCCTTTATAAACAAAATTAATATAATAATAAAAAAGATACTAAAAACATATTTTTTATATATAATTATTTATAAATGTATATAAATTGTGTGTTGCCTGTGACTAGAAAATGAAAAAAATAAAAAAAATAAGTGAGACAATAAAAAAAATTATAAATAAAAGTAAAATGATGTATAATGTGCCACTACAAGAAAATTATCAAATAACAACGAAAATTAGCAACCGAATTTGTTGAATTTCCGTTGCTAATCAAAATTAGCAACGGAAAATTCAGTTGCAATTTTGACGGTTGGTACTTTTTAGCAACCGAATACGTTTTCCGTTGCTAAAAATAGCAACGGAATTTCTCTTTCCGTTGCTATTCATAGCAAGCGATTTCATTTTCTGTTGGAAAATTTTAGCAACCAAATAAAAATTTCATTGCTAAAGATAGCAACGGAATTTCTGTTCCGTTGCTAAAAATAGCAACAGAATTTCTGTTCCGTTGCTATTTTTAACAACGAAAATTGCAAAATTATACTAGCTTGGCATAATGTTTTAGTTTCAATCAAATTTTTTATTTATAAATAAATATAATCCAAATTCATAATGAAATTTAAGAAAATATTCAATTAATATAAAATCCAAAAATTTGAAAATTTAAAATCCGGTTATATGATTGGCATCCAGCTTTTTCCATCTCCTGATATGGCAGATCATTTTTTTCTTCTATTAGTCAAGCTTTACAATGGAATACAAGAAGGATAGATTAGCAAATAATAAGACATAGGGACAAATACAATGACATAAATCACAATGGATATTGGACAAAAAATGGTAATTATCTTTCAAATGAACCTAGTATACATGACCAGCAACAAATCTAAATTACATTTAAAGCATCATGAAATAAATTCATTGCTTTATCCACTTCAATAGTATCATCTTTTCCATTGGGCGTAGCCTTAAAAAAGTGAATTTTCTCAAGGGCAGCAAAGAATTGCCTAAAGAGTTCATCTTTAGATAGCCTTGCAAATAATATTGAAAATTAGTTAGTCTTGTGTAGACTAAGACTTGCAACAAGAGCAAAAAGTTAAAACTACTCCAACATGAGTACAAAACTCCTACTATGAAGAGAATTACAAACAAGGGAACTCTAATTTTTCCTCTATCTCTGTAAGTTAGTTGTATCCTCCAAAATCTCATCTTGAGGATACTTTTGACAAGCCCCTAAAAATCATCAATCAAATAAAATTGTTATAAGTTTAATTTAAAAATAAATAAATCAATAAATTGGCACATATATGTCACTAGAATTCTCATTGCTACATCCATCTCACGCTCAAGTGCGAAAAAAAAAAGTAAAATTCCTCTTTAAAAATACAAAATTCTCATAACCCAGCAGAAATTAAGCTAGTTTAAGCCATTAGAAGTAATACCCACATAAAAACCACACTTTGCAAGCATTTAATCATAGAGCTCATGAACAACTTAAGTATGCAACCAAAAACTCATAAAATTATTTTCAGAATAAGAAAAACAGAACTTGGAAAAACCCACAAAAGAAACGGACCCCCCCCCCCCCCCCCCCCCCGCCCCGAAAAAAAAAAAGTCGTTTCCCTCTGGTGAAAAATGCGAGAAAAACAATAGAAGAAAAATAGTAGACTTACAAAAGGTCATAACTTTGAAGGCAAATTGACATGTTAGAATTAAAGTTAATGCTGAGGGCAATAACTTAGAAATGATAGTTAACTATCAGAATTATCAGGAATAACAATTAGAATATATATGCATATATAGAGCGAAAGACATTGAGGGGAATGATAAAAACCAGAATCCATAAAATCGAGGAAGGCGCAAACGATGCGACAAAAGAGGGAAGAATCGGTTTTCAAGTTAGCCATGGTTAGAGAAAAAGAAAGATCGGTTTCTTCTAGTAGAGAGTGAAGAAGGAAGATGAAGGTAGGGCTAGTGGGGTGATTTCCCCTGGTGGGTAGCAGCGAGTGAGAGGATGGGCAAGCATTTGACAGAATTTATAGGTAGGGCAAATTGAAAAATACCAACCGAATCCTTATTCGGTTGCTAAATTACTTAGCAATGGATAGCAACGGAAAATATTTTTCGTTGCTATTTTTCACTCCAAAATTTTTAGAATAGCAACCGAATAATTTTTCCGTTACTATTTTAGAACCCAATATATTGAGCCTGATTACTTAGCAATGGATAGCAACGAAAATTATATTTTTTTTGCTAAAAATAGAAACGGAATTCCTCTTCTGTTGCTAAAATAGCAACGAAATTGTATTCCGTTGCTAAAAGCAATGGAAAATAATTTCTATTGCTATTTTTCACTCCAAAATTTTTAGAATAGCAACCGAATAATTTTTCTGTTGTTATTTTAGAATCCAATATATTGAGCCTGATTACTTAGCAATGGATAGCAACGGAAATTATATTCTGTTGCTAAAAATACCAACGGAATTTCTCTTCTGTTGCTAAAATAGCAACGTAAATGATATTCCATTGCTATTTTAGCAACGAAAAATAATTTCCGTTGCTATTTTTCACTCCAAAATTTTTAGAATAACAACCGAATAATTTTTCCATTGTTATTTTAGAATCCAATATTTTGAGCCTGATTACTTAGCAATGGATAGCAACGGAATTTCTCTTCCATTGTTAAATTACTAACGAAAATAAAATTTCGTTGCTAAAAATTATTTTCCGTTGCTATTTTTCACTCCAAAATTTTTTCCCCCTCTATTGGCGCATTATTTAGCAACTGTATAGTAATTCCGTTGCTAAATTTTGGCGCTAAAAATTCTCTCCACTTTTAGCGACGTAATATTACCAAATACTAAATCTGCAAAGTTTAACCAAATTTAGCAATGGAATCTCATTTCCGTTGCTATTTAGCAACGAAAATGAGTTTCCGTTGCTAATTATATTCCGTTGCTATTTTTCCGTTGCTATTTTCATATTTTCTTGTAGTGTACTGACGCTAAAGTTTGAATATGCAAAATTTAGAATAAACAAAAATACATTTACCCGTAGTGAACTATACCTTGTGATGTTTTAATACACAAAAAAAAATGAATTGATTTTGAATAGGGAATGAGGTAATAAAAAAATTATAAATGAAAAAAATGATGTATAATGTGCAGACGTTAAAGTTTGAATATGCAAAATTTAGGATAAAAAAAAATACATTTACCACTAGCGAAGTATACCTTGTCATGTTTTATTACACAAAAAAATGAGTCGGTTTTGAATAGTGAATGAGATAATAAAAAAAAAGATTGCAAGTGAAAATAAATGAAAAAAAGAAAGAAATTGTGAGGAAAAATAAAAAAAACCAACGCTAAAATTTGAATATACAAAATTTAGGATAAACAAAAATACATTTACCACTAGCGAAGTATAACTTATGATGTTTTATTATGCAAAACAAAGAGTAGGTTTTGAATAGAGAATAAGATTATAAAAGGAAATTTTAAGTGAAAATAAATGAAAAAAAAAGGAATGAGGTAATAAAAGGAAATTGTAAGTGAAAATAAATGAAAAAAAAATAGGGAATGAGATAATAAAAAAAATTGTAAGTGAAAATAAATGAAAAAAGAAAGAAATTGTGAGGGAAAATAAAAAAGCCGATGCTAAAGTTTGAATACGTAAAATTTTGGATAAACAAAAATATAATTACCACTAGCAAAAAAGTATATCTAGTGATGTTTTATTACACAAAAAAAAATGAATCCGTTTTGAATAGAAAATGAGAAAATAAAAATGATATTGTAAGTGAAAATAAATGAAAAAAAAAATTGTAAATGAAATAAAAAACCAATGCAGCTGCTAAAAGGATTTAAATTCGGATAAGTGAGGATAAATAAAATTTGCCTAAGCACTAAGCCAAAGATATATTGTGATATTTTGGCACATATATTTTATAACGTTAAAATATATCACATTTGTTGTGGTTTTATAGGCACTAAAACTGTAATATGCTGTTGTGGTTTCAGTATAAAAATTTTTAGTTGTATATAGGGCTGAGCAACGATCGGTTCGCTTTAATAACCGAAAACCGAAATATTAATATTTGAACCGAACTAAAGTTATATGATAACCGAACTCAAACCGAACTGAAATTTTCGATCGGTTCGGTTAACCATATAACCGAAATTTTAAATTTATAATTAAAAAAATTGTATTTAAAAATTATACAAAATTATAAATCATAAAACTAAAATAAAAAACATTCAAATTGAAAAATGCATATATATAATTTGAGTTCAAATCCCTTAAACTGGATCAAGAAATACAAAAATAAAGTTTATTTATGTAAAAATTGAAAAAAATAACATATATTAATAATTATTCGGTCGGTTCGATTTTTTCCTTTCAAAACAAAACCGAAATAACCGAATTTGGTGGAATTTTGAAACCGAAATCGAAAAATCGAATCAAATTAAAAAAATCGATCGCTTTGATTCGATTTTCAGTTTGAACTAAACTTTGCTCACCTAGTCTTGTAGTTTATGCTCTTTAAAACTGCAATAAAGTATTATGCCCAATTTTCCAAATAATTTTCAAAACACCCAATTTTTTAAATTATTAAAAAAAAAAATTATTCTACAAAAAACAATTGTCCCAAGGCATACGTATATGCAAATCCGTAAATACCCTTTTCCAATTCCCTTATAATGAATTTTACATTAACACAGAACGAGAAGTGCTGAACAAGCAACCTTCAAATTCAAAAAAAGAAAAGAAAGTCCTTCATTTCTTCTCTCTGCCTCAGATACCATTCTTCGCTTGATCACGGCCCTAAGTGGTACGTATCGTTCCCTTGTTGAGCTCAATTAGTAATAGCAATCTTTCTTTTGCTTATCATTTTTACCTTAGAATCGGAATCAATCATTATGATGATTGTTAAGTTAGGATTAGGGTTGGGGTTTGTAGTTTTGGTATCGGTTGTTGAGGGATTAATGTTTTCTGATGCTATTTTCTTTGTGTTGGTTCCCATTGTATTGATTTCTATTTCTGGTTTGTTCAGCAGTTTACTGCACTTTATGCTTCCAAGAAAGCGACCTGTTGAAGGCGTGCTTGTAGAACAACAACAAAAAGAAGACAGCGAAATCAATAAATCTGCTTCTTCCTCTATCAATAAGCATAGAATCTGCAGCTTTGTAGAATCAACAGCTAATCCCAGCACCACAAACGGTAACAGTAGCACCGTCAGCAACAACAACGCTAACAACAACACTAGCCTTGGTAGTGGAAATACGGCACTTGGTGACGTGAATTCAACTGATATTGATGAGGATCTGCACAGCAGGCAGCTCGCCGTGTATGGCCGCGAGACTATGCGCAAGCTTTTTGCCTCCGATGTCCTTGTCTCGGGCGTGCAGGGTCTTGGAGCTGAGATTGGTATGAATATTCGAAACCCAACTTCTTTCTTATCATATTATATTTTTTTCACTATTTTCTGTAATGAATGCCAAATTTTTGTGCTGATAGTGAACATTTTGGGATTTAAGTGTTAACGGATTTGGTATATCCTAAAATAAATCATCAGTTACTTTGATTTTATTTGTGTATTCCGTCAGATTCCCCTTGTTCTTGAATATTTTGGGATTTTAAGTGTTAACGGATTTCGAATTTCGTAAAACTTGCAAGCAAATCTATTAGTTACTTTGACTTTATTTGTGTATTCTGTCAGTTTCCGTTTGTTCTTGAATTGCTGCTTGTGGTTTTTCACTTGTCATCGCTGTAATTTATTTAAAGGGAATTTGTGAAGCAATGTGGCGTTAAAATTTCAAACTTTTTGATATGGCGTCAAAGTGTTATTCTGTCAAAAATTTATTTCTGAGATTTTGATGATTCTTTCAGATTTTTATTCTTCTCATTCCTATTCATCATTTTTATTTCTGTTCTTTTCCAGCTCCTGTTTTAACATGCTTGTATTTATGTGCATTTTTTATAAAAATAAAATGGAAGGAATGTTATCTTTATTCAACTCTGTCGAAGGAGAAGGATTCAACAACTGGTATCTTGCATTTGATTTGACATCAATACTATGACCCTCTTTTTAATGATGTTTGCCATTGGTGCAGCTAAAAATCTTATTCTTGCTGGGGTCAAGTCTATAACATTACATGATGAAGGGGACGTGGAGCTTTGGGATTTATCTAGCCATTTCATTTTTTCGGAGAATGATGTCGGGAAAAACAGGGCATTAGCTTCTCTTCAGAAGTTGCAAGAACTCAATAATGCAGTGGTGGTGTCTACCTTGACTACAGAATTGACTAAAGAAAAACTTTCGGATTTCCAGGTGCTTCATTTTTTCTTTTTCTTTTTGTACTTCTCTATGGGGATGTTCTGTCAGTGGTTATGTTTTGATTAATGAATTGCGGCACATGGGTTATAAAGTATTGACAACCTCTTGATTAATTCTATCACTTGCTTACACTTTGTGTTTGGGAGAAAACCCAAGGAGGAAAGTAGGAACGAACACCTATGCCTGTAATGAAAGTAGGCTGTTTTGACCCTGTGATCTATCTTAATCCCTGATAAGTTCTTTGCTTGAAAATAGCTAGATAATTTATAGCACTATTGAAATAATGAAATATAGGTTATTTCATTGCTCTTGGTTAAGCAATAATATATAATGCTTCTGCATATTTGTGTTTGTCATTTTGGAGAGGAGAAAATTGTTGCATGCTGTTTTCAACTATTGAAATAATGAAATATAGGGTATTTCATTGCTCTTGGTTAAGCAATAATATAATGCTTCTGATATTTGTGTTTGTGTCATTTTGGAGAGGAGAAAATTGTTGCATGCGGTTTTCAAATATTAGCTTTTTAATATATTTTTTTTTGGAAGTGTTTCTCATCGATATTATTTCTTTTTCATTAGTGGATGGTACACACACGGCATATGTGGTTTTCAATTCATACATGCTTTCTGGTTGTTCAGGCTGTTGTCTTTACTGATGTTAACCTTGAGAAAGCAATTGAGTTTGATGACTACTGCCATAGTCACAAGCCTCCTATCTCTTTCATTAAGGCTGAAGTTAGGGGACTCTTTGGTTCCGTGTTTTGTGATTTTGGACCTGAATTCACAGTTTTTGATGTGGATGGGGAGGAACCACACACAGGTATAATTGCATCCATCAGCAATGACAACCCTGCACTAGTATCGTGTGTGGACGATGAGAGACTTGAGTTTAAGGATGGGGATCTGGTTGTGTTTTCTGAAGTTCATGGAATGACAGAACTAAATGATGGAAAACCAAGGAAAATAAAAAATGCTAGGCCATATTCATTTGTTCTTGAAGAGGACACCTCAAACTTTGGTACTTATGAGAGGGGTGGTATTGTCACACAAGTCAAGCAACCCAAGGTGTTGAACTTCAAGCCATTGCGGGAGGCACTTAAAAATCCTGGTGACTTTCTTTTGACCGATTTTTCCAAGTTTGATCTGCCACCTCTCTTGCACTTAGCATTTCAAGCACTGGATAAGTTTTTGTCTGATTTGGGTCGCTTCCCTGTTGCTGGGTCAGAAGAGGATGCTCAGAAGCTTATATATTTGGCCACTAGCTTAAATGAAAGCTTAGGAGATGGAAGAGTGGAAGACATTAACTCGAAACTCTTACGGCACTTTGCCTTTGGCGCTAGGGCTGTACTTAATCCAATGGCTGCTATGTTTGGCGGTATTGTCGGACAAGAGGTTGTCAAAGCATGCTCTGGAAAGTTTCATCCTCTCTTTCAGGTGGGTGTCTTCCACCACCTTCCTCATCCCATCCATTCACGAGTTTTATTTACTTTTCTTTTTGAATTCCTTTCACAAAATGCTGTTGGAAGAGGATAATGGCCATTTAAGTTCCCCACCCACCAAACACCCCCCCCCCCCCCCCCCCTCTCATTTTTCCCTGTTCCTGAAGTTGAAGTGCATATTTTGCCAATTCACTTTGAACTTTCACTAACCTTTCATTTTCTGCTGTCACAGTTTCTCTATTTTGACTCTGTGGAGTCACTCCCTACTGAAAACTTGGAAGCTAATGATTTTCAGCCATTAAATAGCCGTTATGATGCACAAATTTCAGTTTTTGGATCCAAGTTCCAGAAGAAACTAGAGGATGCCAAAGTGTTTATAGTAGGAGCTGGTGCACTGGGTTGTGAGTTCCTGAAGAATGTAGCATTGATGGGCGTTGCATGTGGCAAAGAGGGGAAGCTGACAGTCACAGATGATGATGTAATAGAGAAGAGTAACCTAAGTAGGCAATTTCTCTTTCGTAATTGGAATATTGGGCAGGCCAAATCTGCTGTTGCTGCTTCTGCTGCTTCATCAATAAATCCTTCTATCAAAGTTGAAGCATTGCAAAATCGGGTGGGGCCTGAAACTGAGAATGTCTTTGATGATGCATTCTGGGAGAATTTAATAGTTGTTATAAATGCTTTAGACAATGTCAATGCAAGATTATATGTTGATCAGAGGTGCTTGTACTTCCAGAAGCCGCTTCTCGAGTCTGGGACGCTGGGTGCCAAATGTAACACCCAGATGGTCATTCCTCACTTGACTGAGAATTATGGTGCTTCTAGAGATCCACCTGAGAAGCAAGCACCTATGTGCACTGTCCATTCATTCCCACATAATATTGACCACTGCTTAACCTGGGCTCGGTCTGAGTTTGAGGGTTTGTTTGAGAAAATTCCGGCAGAGGTGAATGCCTATCTATCCAACCCAGTTGAATATACTGCTGGCATGGTCAATGCTGGTGATGCTCAGGCAAGGGATACCTTGGAACGTGTCTTAGGGTGTCTTGACAAGGAAAAATGTGAAACATTCCAGGATTGCATTACATGGGCTCGTTTGAGGTATACCCTTTGTTCTGTCTCCTTTGTCCTATTGATGATTGAACATGTTCTTTCTGTTATTGTTTCTGACTTTATGCTGCTTCTGCAAACAGGTTTGAAGATTATTTTGTTAATCGCATGAAGCAATTAATTTTTACATTTCCTGAAGATGCTGCGACTAGTACTGGGGCTCCGTTCTGGTCAGCACCAAAGCGGTTTCCTCATCCACTTGAGTTCTCAGCTTCTGATCCCAGTCACCTCCATTTCATCACAGCAGCATCTATATTACAAGCAGATACCTTTGGCATACCTATACCTGACTGGGCCAAGAACCTGAAGATGATGGCTGAGGCTGTTGAGAAGGTGGTGGTGCCAGAATTTGAGCCAAAGAAAGATGCGAAGATTGTGACTGATGAGAAGGCTACCAGTCTTTCATCTTCATCTGCAGATGATGCAGTGATAATTAATGAACTAATTAGGAAATTAGAGCAATGCAGGAAGAATCTGCCACCAGGGTATAGGATGAAGCCACTTCAATTTGAGAAGGTTCCCTCTTGTCTGCTTCCTTTTAAGATATCTACAGTGCATTTATTTTATGACAAAGTGTTTATTGTTCTATATATGGCTCATATTGTTGTAGCAAATGGTCAGATTTGTCTTTGCACTTTTTTTACTTATATTGGTTGTAGTGCCTATAAAAATACTTCATTGAGCGACAATATAAGATACATTAATGCTGTTATGTTCTTAATAATCTTTAAGTAGATGTCAGTTTAATATTGTACATTGTATGTTATGTGTTCTGAATAATCTGTAAGTAGATGTCAGTTTAATGTTGTATGTTGTATGTTATGTCGACTCACTTTTGTTAATTTACAGGATGATGATACAAATTTCCACATAGATATGATAGCTGGGCTTGCCAACATGAGAGCAAAAAACTACAGCATTCCTGAGGTTGACAAGTTAAAGGCCAAGTTTATTGCAGGAAGGATCATCCCTGCTATTGCAACTTCCACAGCTATGGCAACCGGTCTTGTATGCTTGGAGCTATACAAAGTTCTAGATGGGGGCCATAAAGTAGAAGACTACAGGAATACATTTGCCAATCTTGCTCTACCTTTGTTTTCTATGGCGGAGCCTCTTCCACCCAAGGTCATCAAGCATCGGGATATGAGCTGGACGGTTTGGGACAGGTGGATCCTAAAAGACAATTTTACTTTGAGAGAACTCCTTGAATGGCTAGAGGATAAGGGGTTGCATGCCTATAGCATTTCATGTGGTAGTTGCTTGCTATATAATAGTATGTTCCCCAAGCATAAAGAAAGAATGGACAGGAAGCTGGTGGATCTAGTCAGGGAAGTGGCAAAATTAGAATTGCCTCCATATCGTCGGCATTTTGATGTTCTTGTGGCATGTGAGGATGATGACAATGATATCGATATTCCTCCCATATCCATTTACTTCCAGTAAAATTTGTATCTTGTTTGCGGTCCTATGATGATGATAACTCTTTTGATAGGGAAGGTGATGTGCCTATGAGCACAAAAAAAGGTGAATATTTTGATTGAAAGTAGGCCTCTTGCACATACAGGGTAATTTGATTTGTTTTAATGCGATTGTCATGGTGTTTCTTGAATGCCTTCGGATTCGTAATTTATTCTTGTTAGACCATACATTGGGATTTAGTTCGATCTATAGAATATTTTTATCAGAACTCAATACTAAATCCTAAGGGTATTCAAAAATGGTATAACCTATCTTAACCGTTTAATCCAATCTGTCTAATTTATTTTTTTTTATAATTTTAATGAATTATTATAATCTATATAATTCATTTTAAAATTTTAAAAATATTTATATTAATTATGGGTTATTATATAATTCAGCCAACTAACTTATCTAATTATTATATTAATTTCAATTATTATTTATATCAAAATATAATACAAATTTATATTAAATTATTTAACATATTTAAACTCGTATACTTATCATGTAATGTCTCAAAATTCAAGTTTTCGTAAATAGTATTTTTCAAGCCATAAATAGTGATACCGGGGCGAATGATACCACTTGGAATCGAAAAATATTTTGTTCGACCATTGGAAAGTATAATTCATAATAAATTCAAGGGTATAATTTGAGGTGAAATTAAATTTAAATAGATTTTCAAAAATATAAATAAGACGTGGTTTGATTTAAATAAAAACGACAGTTGACTAAATTTTAATTGGACTTGAAAAAAATGCTGAATACCTCCAAAAAAATAACCTAATATATGAGCTCACTCCAAATAATTTAAGGAAATTTTTGGATGATAAAAAAAAAATTATCGGACCGATAAAAAGTTTTTGGGTCGGAAAATAATATCATTTTGATCCGAAATTTTTTGTGCACACTAAGAAATATTTTTCGATATTTAAGGATATATTTTTATTAAAACAACACAATAAAAATAAGAAAAAAATTTTTGGGCCTGATAAATATTAAGTATAAAGCCTATCGATATACCTAACTAATATTGATATACCTAAATATTTGACAAAGTTTTCACTGATAATAATCCTGGCATGGCAGTTCATTATCAGTTCTCCTTCCAAGTATACCATGCTATTTTTCGGAATTATTTTTTTTATTTTTTTATTATTGTAAAAAAATGAAATATGCATGTGTTATTTAAAAGAATATTTACAATAATGAAATTAATATTTTATACTTAAAAAATATAAATATAAATAATATAAAATTTATACTTAGAAAATTAATATAATCCATGTAATCCAATTATAAACCAATCAATGCAATATAAAAAATTTAAATTATAATCCGACCGTATTTAATTGAATTTAACCTATTTAAAATTTTAAATTTTAAATTTTAGATGAGTGGATGGAAAACTGATATTATCTCACTCAACTTTGAACACCCGAATTAAGTCCACTTTCCCATTAGCTCGGGTTGGCAACCATCATCGCTCTTTTCATGTCTGCAGTCCGCATTTTTCTTTCGCATCTAATTTAAAATGTTAAGGCTGTAATCGGTGGAGACAAATAGTTTACCAATCTTCGTGATTTGTAATGATTATAGAAGAAGAACTGAAGGCATGTTCTGTTGTCAGTGATGGTGGATTGATTAGCGTGGGTGATGGTGGGTTTCGTCTAATTGTAGTCGGAATTGGGCTTGATAGAAGTTGAACGACAATTTAAGGAATTAGCAGTAGGGCATGGTTGATGGAAGAAAATCAATTTGATTTGTGTTACAGTAAGCCAAAATTTGAGCTTGACTTTTGCAGTTTTAACTGATATTCAAAGCTAGCATTTCCTGCCAAAAGAAAAATAGGGTAAAAAGGAAGCTATAAAACAGATTTTTAAGTAAATTTACTGTAAATTAGGATGAATAATGAATATAAGGAGATGAAGAGATATATTTCAATGTTCTTAAATAGTAACCCAATTCATCAAGCCTAAACTTCAAGTAAAAAGCATTTCCTTCTCATTAAGAAATATTGAATTGTTCACGCTAATTGAAAATAGTCACCGCAAAAAGTTAGTCACGAATGGAGACACTTGTGATGATGACTTCAAAGATGAAAGTTTAAAAGAGAATAAAATATAATTATGCCCTCTTGGTTGCATTTTTGTTTTTTTCTTAGTGATCCCTTTTCTATATTTTGTCATATTCGTGTCTAAATTGACAGCTCAAATATTTGTGTTTGTATGAATTTTTACGGAGTATGAAAATAGTTTTCCATATACAAATAACAAAAAATGAAATTGAATTTTAAGTTTTATAAAACTAAAAGCTAAAAAAACATAAAGGCATACCAAACAAACTATTAACTTTTCATAAAATCAGAGTTATGAAAATACAAGGTTTCCAAATATTAGGTTATTTGGGAACATATAAATATTAAAGGAGTATTTTTCGATACGTCGGTACATTTGGTGTATTACTGCACGCACTGTTGGATTTTCTTTGATCTCAATATTCACCATCTAATAAAATAATAATGTTTATCGGTTAACTATCCTCACCCCACTTGCACTTTGACATTGAGAACCAGGAAACAAACAAAAATTCACATTTAAGTGTTCATTTTTCCTGTTTAGCAACTGAAGCTGGCCCATGAGCAAATTTCAATGGCAATTCAAAGCCACCATCTCCACCATTGCATTTGCAGTTGTTGGCCAGATGATGAGGACATGATACTCCACTCTCTGGAGCATTTTGGACAACTATGTGAAAATGTAAGGGCTTCGAACAAATTTTGTGCTTTCAATTTCTAGACGGACAAACATTTCATGTTGTATTCATTTTATTTTGATCGAATACTTCACACCTAACTCTTTGTTAGTGTCATTATTTTCGTTGTATTCCTCACAATTCTTGTATTCTTCCTTCAAGCTCCCGCATTCATATACACCTCGAAAATCTTGGCCGATGAATGGTGCCATAGGTGCTAGTAGAAGAACCTCTACCTCAGATTAAGGTTCTGGACCCGAGGGCAATTTGAAATTATCCTGTAAATCTAGTGTTGATTTAAAAGGAAGAAATCAATTTAAGTAGAAGTTACAGTTTGATGAAAACAATGCTCATATCTCGTGGTTGATTCTCGATGGAACTCATTTTTGATATCATATTTGCTTCAAAGATTAGTGGTATTTTTTTTTTATTATATATTTACTCAACAGCTACTATTTCATACTTGCGGCTTTATCTGTCTTCGGAAGTGGGAAAAAAGATAGGGTTTTGGCAAAAAATTATATAGTTTCAATGATTTCGGGGCTGATTTGATCGTTAATAAGACTGCTTTCAACAATTTGCTTCAAAGATGTCTGAAAAACTGCCTAGTGTTTATTTTGGGGTTTTTTTTTTTTTTTTTGGTTAGGGGTGAACAAACTTTGGTTAAAATCGAAAAATCAAATCAAACCGACAGATTTTTTTAATTTGGTTTAGTATTGGTTTCAAAATTCCAGTATGTTCAGTTAATTCGGTTTGGTTTGGTTTTGAAAAACAAAAACTGAGAAAAAATCGAACCGACCGATTTAGTGTATAATGATTAGTTAAAGCTATAATTATTAGTTCATTTATTTTATATTTAAAAATTGAAATGGTATTTTTATTTTTATGAGCTTTGAAATTTGAATGGCTAACTAATTTATTTTCAATTTGGATGTTTTAATTTTAGTTTTATGATTTGTAATTTTGTATAATTTTTAAACACAATTTTTTTAAATATAATTTTGAAATTTTGGTTATATAGTTAACCGAACCGAACCAACTGAAAATTTCGGTTTGGTTTGAGTTTGGTTATCATATAACTTTGGCTCCGTTCGGTTTGCTCAAATCATAAAATTTCGGTATTCAGTTTTATCAGTTCGGTTCGATTATTGAACCGAATCGACCGTTTTCACCCCTGGGAGGGTCTTCTAATTTCTTTTGGAATTATTTATTCAGTTTTAGTTTTGATTTTGGCTCAATTAATAGTATGGAATGAGTATTGTAACATCCCATAAATTATAGGTATTGAAAAGAGTACAAGAGGACAGTTTCGAACATGAGAATTAAAGTATTGATTTGTAGAAAAAGGACTAAATTGAAGAAATTAAAAGTTATGCAAGGACCTAATTGAATAAAAACAAACATTTAGGGATCAAATTGAAATTTGTTGCAAATGTGTAAATAGGCGAGATTAGAGGTGTGAACGGTCGGTTCGGTTCAATAACCGAACCGAACTAACCGAAAACCGAAATTGCTTGATTTTACGAAATCGAATCGAACAGAACCGAACCGAAGTTTGTGTGGTAACCGGACTCAAACTGAATCGAATTTGTCGGTCGGTTTGGTTCGGTTATATGGTTAACCGAAATTTCAGATTTTTAAATTAAAATAATATAACTAAAAATCATACAAAATTACAAATTATAAATCTAAAATCAAACATACAAATTGAAAAAAAATACAAGTTCAATTGTCCAAATTAAAAGATACAATTCAAAATACATTGAAATAAACTTCATTTCCATTCAAGATCATCTCATCAACCTTCAATCCAATCGTCAAAATCCCGAATAATCACAAACCATCACCTAAAAATAACATATATTAATGATTAATAAATTATTAAAATTGTTAAAGTACACCAATCACATTCACTACAATAATGAGTATATATATATATATATATATATATATATATATATATATTAGCTAATAATAATAATCATCATAATAACAACAACTTGAACAGATAAATCAAATATGTGAATCTTGAACATATTGAACATAAACTTATTAATTTGATTCAAATTAATAATATGCAAACCAAATAATATACTCGTTATTAATAAAATTAATAATATGCAAACCAAACAATTTGGAACTTGAACAGAGACTTCAGTTATATATCACAAGAGGCTAAGAAATCTGAGATTGAAGCAGTAAAATTTCTTAGATATCTTCAAAAATTGGACGACAAGAGAAAATGCAATTGAAGTAGAAGAAAATATGAAAATCTTGAAACAAACTGAAACAAAAAGGAGAACAACATAGCATCAGAAATGATATAGAGTATAAAATTGAAAACCAGACAAGAATAAACAAAAGGCAAAAGAAAATCAAAATACCATATTCAATTTTAATAACCAAAAACGAAAAGCAGTCAGCTGGTAGTTGCTCTTGTAAATAAAATCCGTATCAAATTCATATTCCAAATCAACTAAAGCACCAATTTATGGCAAAGCGGAGCCCGATTTAGCCTCTCAATCATACCTCGTAACTAATTTTTAAATGTTGCGTTTGTTTTAGTACAAATTCAAACCAATTGCCAATGCAGCAGCACAATCAAACACAGATCTAGCTTACTGAAACAAAATAAAATTGGGAACTAAAACACAGATTTAGCATCGAAACAACATGAGGTTGAGATCAAAGCAGCATAAGAAAAATTACCATTCTTGAGTTTGAGATTAAAATCCATACCTGGAAATTTGAAGAGTACTGCAATTCTAAGCGGCTGCTATGGGACCTGAGGGGCTGCTAGGCGTGGAGGAAGAGTGGAGGGAGGCGAAGACTGAGTGAGAAACAGAGGAGTGGAGGGAGGCGACGATGGGGGTGAGGAAGATTAGTGGACCTGGTGGCTGGTGGAAGGCGAGGGCGGCGATGGGATTTAGGTATACACAACAGGGGCAGACGCTGAGTTAAAGAGGGAAGTGAGGGAAATTTAGGGCAGAAATTGAGGAATGAAGTGATAAAAACGGTGTGTTTTAATCCAATATGCAAAACGACGTCGTTTTGCATTTACTTCGGTCGGTTCGGTTATTGCACGGTTTCTGCCTTCCAAAACTGAATCGAACCGATATAACCGAAAATAGTATAAATTAGAAACCGAAATCGAAACCGAACCGAAAAACCAAACCAAAAAAATCGGTCGGTTTGGTTCGGTTTTTCGGTTAAACCCATAGTTTGCTCACCCCTAGGCAGGATTCTATTTACTTAAGCTAGAATAAGTTGAAATAATAGTGATCGTGGAGTGTAAAAGAAGGCATAGGTGGCATCACGTAAACTAGCCACCTGACTTCTTAGGTTGCAAGTTAATACAAGGGACTAAATAAGATATTTGTGCCAATTAACACAAGATTATGGAATAAGCCATAAAGGAGGGACAAATTTTTAGGAGGAAAGTTCTTTCATGTTCTAAAGTAGTCCAAATCGAGAGGAGAGAAAAGAAAAGAAAGATAAAAGAGAGGAAAAGTAAGGGAAATTGGGAATTCAATGGCAAAAGACTATAGAAGTGAAGCTAGGGACTAAAGGATAAAGACTCGTCGATGGTGTTGAGAGCTTTATATAGTGCCATAGAAGAGCTTGCAAAGTTAAAGATTTAAAGTTGAGTTTATTAATTCAATTCTTATTTAAGTTTTGATTAGGGTTAGAAAGGAACTATTGACTAATTGATGAATTTATTGACTTGTACTAGGAGAGTGAAGCTCGAGTTAGAATGAGAAAAGAGATAGATTCTTAACTCCATAAGGAGGTGAAAGAAAGAAAGGCAAAGCATAAATAATTGGGAATTGAAGAAGTTGTTTCCACAAGAGTTTACTATACTTCTTAATTTAAATGAAATGTCTATATTAAATTTACAAGTAAATACATATTGTGTGAGTAGGTGATTGGGTTGAATACTTGTTCTAGATGAGGGAATTTTTTTTTTTCCTTTTTGTTGTGAGTAATTAAAGTATAGTGCTAAGGTAGTGATATATTGAGCATGTTTAATAAGGGTATATGAATTTCTACTTCTTGTTATATTGGCTAATATGTGCATATGTGAAAATTGTATGTTTGCTTGTAAGAACTTATTAGCTTGTATATATCAGTATGTATTTCTTATGTAGATTTGTAGCAGTATACTTACAGTGTTTTACTTCCATTCAAACTCTGGTGTACATGTAAATATAAATATGGCTTTGCCACAATAATATAATACGGAAAAACCACTTTCCTCACATGGTATCAGAGCCAAACAATCCTAAATACACTGAAAAACATATCATGGCCACTGCTGCAAACTCTTCTTCAGCCCCCATCACCACGAACCATCATTCTTTTTCCATCAAACTCACTAGCAAAAATTATCTTGCTTGGAAAACTCAGTTCCTTCCTTTACTAAACTACCAAAACTTGACCGGGTATGTTGATGGCTCTCTTCCTTGTCCACCCCTTACCATCAAAAACCCTGACAAACCTGATGAAATGATCCCCAATCCAGCCTATCTGGCATGGTTTCAGAAGGATCAGATGCTACTTTGTTGGCTTCTTTCTTCTCTTTCCGAGGAAGTTTTTCCCTATATCACTGGCCTCCAATCTTCTGCTGCAGTTTGGAGTGCCCTTGCTAATACTTTTGGAGCTATCTCTCACAATAGACAACTGCAATTAAACATTGAATTGCAGGAATTGAAGAAGGGCGACCTCTCTGTCTCTGCCTACCTTCAACGCGCCAAGTCTCTTGTTGATGAGCTGGCATCTGCTGGTCGTATCATGACCGCTGCTGAATTTAATGCCATTGTCTACCGCAACATTGGCAGTGAATATCACCCTATAATTACTGCCTTAAATCTCAGACCTGAACCCGTTAATTTTAATGAGCTACATAGCCATCTTCTTGCTCATGAGATTCTCCTTAAAATCCAACAAGAACCACCTCTAGCTAACTTTGCTCACCGCCCCACTCATACTGCCCATCAGTCTCACTCAAATGGCAATTCCCAAAACCGTAATCCAAAGAGAAATCGTGGACCCTGTCAGATTTGCAACCTCCGCAACCACACGGCTGATAAGTGTCGGCGCCGGTTTGATGTTAATTTCTCTACTTCCAGGAGTGCCACCCCCTCCCAACAGCCTCTTCAGGCCAGCTTTGCACAGCACCCAGCTTCCCTTCCTCAATTGCAGAGTGATTTGATGCATCCATGGGTGGTTGATTCAGGTGCTAATTATCACATGACTCCGGATTTACAAGCACTACAATTTCCTCATTCCTATCCTGGTGCTGACCAAATTCGCATTGGTAATGGACAAGGTTTGCATATCTCTCACATTGGTAAAAGTGTGTTATCTTATCCTTCACGTTCTCTTCATTTAAGAGATCTTTATTGTGTTCCTTCTCTCACCAAAAACTTGCTTTCTGTTTCTAAACTTACACATGATAACAATTGCTACATTGAATTTTGGCCCACTTTCTTTCTTGTAAAGGATCAGGTGACACACAAAATCCTCCTTCGGGGTCGGAGTGAAGCTGGCCTGTATATTCTTCCACCAACTGACGGCAAAGAGGCTCAAGTGGCAGCCAAATTTTCCTTTGAAGACTGGCATAGGAAGCTGGGACATCCTCATTCCAAAATAGTGTCACAAGTCATTCAACAAAATAAATTGGATTCTTCTTCTTTTTCTTTATCAAGTGTCTGTTCTGCGTGTTGTATGGGCAAACTGTTAAGGAAGTCAGTCCCTTCAGTTGCTCATACCTCAAAGTCCCCTTTGGAACTTATTTACTCTGATGTCTGGGGTCCATCACCCACATTATCTAATCTTGGTTTCCGTTATTTTCTTGTGATAGTTGATGATTTTCCTCGTTTTAGTTGGATTTTCTTTCTCAAAAATAAATCTGATGTTTATCAATGTTTTATTAATTTTAAGACTTTAGTTGAAAAGCAATTTAGCTTGCCCATTAAAGCTCTCCAAACCGATTGGGGAGGAGAGTTTCGAGCACTACATTCATTTCTTAAAAATCATGGTATTTTACACCGCTTAGCTTGCCCTCATACTCACGAACAGAACGGTATTGCTAAACGAAAAATACGACATATTGTCGACACTGGATTAACTATTCTTGCTCAAGCACAGTTGCCATTAAAATTCTAGACTTATGCCTTTCAACACTCTGTTTACACTATTAATTCCTTACCCACTCCAATTTTACACAACCACTCTCCCTTTTTTAAATTATTTGGCAAATCATTTGATTATACTTCACTTCATCCGTTTGGATGCACTGTGTATCCTCTTCTTCGTCCGTATAATTCTCATAAATTTGCCTTTAGAAGTCATCCTTGTGTTCACCTTGGTTTCTCACCTCATCACTCTGGTTACTTGTGTCTCAACAAAGACACAGAGCGAATTTATATTGCAAAACACCTGGTCTTTGATGACACCCAATTTCCCTATGCAAAGGAACATATGGCTGCTGCCTCTCCTGCCTCTTTGCCGCCCTCTTCCCCATGGTTGGATATCTGGCAGAGTTCTACTCTCTCTCCATCAGGTATAGTCTCTGATCCTAATCTAACTTTCTCTACCTTATCTTTATCTCCCTCCTCCCATACTCCTCCAAATCTAGATAGTAGTAGTCGCTCCTCCTCTAAAACTTCTCATCCTCATCCTAATTTGGATTATAGAAGCCCCACCAGTCCATCTCTATCCCCTCCTTCTAACCCGCCACACACTCCTCCTTCCACTACGCCTCCTGCTTCCTCATCCTCTTCCCCACCACTAATTTCACCCTTATCCACATCAGCTCCTAGTATCCAGTTGGAAGTTGACCTTACAAAATTCCCTCAACCACCTGCTGTTCCCCAACGCACTCACCCCATGTCCCTCCGGCCCAAGCCCAAACCCAAACCCAAAAGCCTCTTCCTTGCCAATCAGCCCAGCACCTCTACCCCTTCCTTGCCCGATCCCTCTTTCACCCAAATTGAACCCACCACTTTTACCCAAGCCAAGGCCCATTCCCAATGGAGAGATGCCATGAAGGATGAGTTTAATGCCCTTTTATCCACTAACACCTGGACCCTTGTGCCTTGTCCACCTGATACTAATGTGGTTGGCAACAAATGGGTTTTTCGGATCAAGCGAAAACCTGATGGAACAGTTGAGCGGTTCAAAGCACGATTGGTTGCCAAGGGTTTCCATCAACAAGCTGACATTGATTACAAAGACACCTTCAGTCCGGTTGTTAAAGCAACTACCATCCGGACTGTTTTAGCTTATGCCACCATGCAAAGTTGGCCTATTAAGCAGCTTGATGTTTCCAATGCATTTCTCTATGGCTTCCTTGATGTGCCTATCTATATGGACCAGCCGCGTGGCTTTGAGGATCCCTCCCATCCTGACTTTGTCTGCAAATTAAACAGGTCTCTCTATGGGCTCAAACAAGCTCCTAGAGCTTGGTTTGATCGTCTCAAGCAATTTCTTTTGAAGCTTGGCTTCACCTCTTTAAAGTCTGATCACTCTTTGTTTGTTTGTCACTCTCATGGTGCATCTATATTCATACTTGTATATGTCGATGACATCTTGATTACTGGTAGCTCACTTACTGCTGTCTCTAGTGTTATTACTCAATTGCAGGCTGAGTTTCCGGTTAAAGATCTTGGCTCTCTGTCATATTTCTTAGGCATTGAAGCTATTCAGACCAAGGAGGGTTTGTTTCTCTCACAGCAAAAATACTTAAGTGATCTCCTTGACACTTATGGGTTCGACAATGTTAAAGGTTGTGTCACTCCGCTTGCTACTTCTCCTTCTCTGCACAAATCTGACAGTCCCCTTCTTCCTGATGGAAAGCGCTTTCGCCAAATTCTAGGTGCTCTCAAATATGCCACTACAACCCGCCCTGATCTTTGCTTTACTGTCAACAAACTATGCCAGTTCATGCACTCTCCCACGGAATTTCATTGGCGGGCACTGAAGCGTCTCTTGCGTTACATTGCGCACACTGTCCAGCTGGGCATTCTATTTCGGCCTACCACTTCTCTCACCTTACAGTGCTTTTCGAATAGTGATTGGGGTGGGGACCAAGATGATAGGAGGTCCACAAATGGGTATGCTATGTATCTTGGCCAGAATATCATTTCTTGGGTTGCAAAGAAGCAACCCACTGTTGCTCGCTCCTCTACAGAGAGTGAGTACAAATCTATGGCTAATGCTACTGCTGAACTCTTGTGGATCCGCTCTCTGCTTACTGAAATTAGTGTGTCTGTGCCTTCTCCGATCCTTTGGTGTGACAATATTGGAGCAATCTACCTGTCTAAGAATCCGGTTTTTCATGCTAGAACCAAACATATAGAGCTTGATTTTCATTTTGTCCGTGAGCAAGTATCTATTGGTCAGTTACAGATTCAATTTCTTACTACTGCTGACCAGATTGGTGACATCTTCACCAAACCACTGCCTTCTCCTCGTTTTCTCTTCTTGCGGGATAAACTCTGCCTACTGCCTCGGACAGCATTGGTTTGAGGGGGGGTATTAGCTTGTATATATCAGTATGTATTTCTTATGTAGATTTGTAGCAGTATACTTACAGTGTTTTACTTCCATTCAAACTCTGGTGTACATGTAAATATAAATATGGCTTTGCCACAATAATATAATACGGAAAAACCACTTTCCTCACAGAACTTATCTTGATAAATTTGGTTGGTACTTAATATGAATTACAAGGTTATAGTAATGCGTGTGGTTAAGGCGTACTGGAGGTACCTATTAAGGGAAGCAAGGTAGGAAGGATTAGGAGCAAGATAATTGAAGATAAGCATGCAGGGATAATGTCACAGCCATGGATATCAAAGTCACTCCCATTGAAAATCAGCCTTACATTCTATATCTCCTAGACATGATTGTTTCCATGAGTGTGAACATATAGCCACGAACGCGGAGAATTATACCTGCATTCTGTTTCTAAAAGATTCTTTGGTTCCACACGAGTTGATACTCGTATCCATGCCCATTAAGAAAACAAGTAATGTTCCATATTTATGCATTTCTTTAGTCCCACGACCATGGACATTAAGGTCACGACTATGGACTCCTTGAATCCTCCCAAAACTTGCTAACTTGACCCTATTAATGAGAATTTCCGATAGCTTATTAAGTGTATGATATTGAATAGGGAAAATATATATCTTAAAGTACTGATGGTTCACACATAAGTTATACATATTCGAGTGAACCTAGGTATGGGATTAACTTTTGATACAAGTTTTGAATTTTGTTGGTCAAGTACTTGTACATGATCGGTGTGTATATATATATATATATATATATATATATATATATATATATATATAGCTTTGCTTTGGCCTAGGTTCGAACTGTACATTTAGGATAAATTGGCATGCCAATAAGGGCTTCGGATTAGCAGTATTGCCATTGTAAATTTCTGTGGTACCATATATGGTACTTTCGAATATGTTCCGTACACTTGGTACCAACCCATGGTACTTTCAAATAAGTTTTGTAATCTTGGTGCCATTTAACTGTAGTTTTGGATTTGGTATTAGGAATGAAATCCTTCAAACTGCCCGTTATTCGATTGGTATGGTTTATATTTATGGCTAAGCTTGGGCATTAACAATCTGATTTGATTTGACTGAGTTGGTATTATTTGTCCAACTTATTCTATTATAGTCGTATTGCTCTGTGCAAGTTTGGTGTTTAAGTGCGTGATGCTAGTGATAAGCTTTGAAAGGGTTTGTGGTAAGTTAGTATACTTGCATCCTAAAAATAAAGAATCCAAGTTATGCTATTACATTCTGATATGAAAGCATGAAATGCTTATGTGTAGGGAAATGATAAAGTATGGGTTTTGAACCGTTGAATCATTGCTTGAAGTATACATTGCATAGATTTAAGGACTTCAAAGAAATTTAAAAGTATTTAGGAATCTTGTGAGTCTAATTATGCATTGGTGTGTGCAAATATGTCCTTGGTTTGTGTAAGTCTTGCATGGTTAATGAAGAGTAATTGCTTGTAGCCTTGTAATGGTATATCTTCATATTGACTTATAAGGAATATGTATATATAGATATGTGTTCAATGTGAATAACAAGTATAAAATGTTGGTCACATTAAGAAGTACACAACTAAATAATCATGCTTAGTGTGTGGTTGTTTGTTTGCCACATGTAGCTTTTGGACTTGAAGAATAGAGCCGGACATTGGAAAGCAAGGAGTCGATAATTGAGATTTAGGTTGAGCTTTGGTAATTGCAAATAGACACTTGAAGACTTTAGCATATAATTTGAAATTTTGCATATAATATTTTGTATGTGATAATTGTGAACATATTATGAAAAGGAATTGCTACTTGAAAGGTAGATATACTCTTGATACGTGAGTTTGTTTGGAGTTTGAGGTTGACATTCCCTGCCTTCTAGGCCATAAGGGGGAGTCAGAAGTATTTTTTTTTTTAATTTTTTTTTTGTGGTTTTGATGGGGTTCTTTGCTGGGCGTACATGCCCATATGGAAAAAATTCTTCAGCATTTTGGCTCGGGATCGATTAATTTAGGTCCAATTTGGGCATATGTTGTTGATGTTTTGGTAGAAAAATGATACCATATGCCAAGTACTTACTAGTCTTTTCCATAACTTTGCTTTAGTTTAATGAGTTTGCTGATATTGTTATGAATAAGAGTGCTTATTAGAATAAAGGAACTAATTCTAAGTTTAGCAATATTAAAAAAGATGCTAAAAAGTTGGCCAGTAATATGGGTTTCTCATGATAAGAAATTTGAAAATATATAGGTTTTAGTGGTTGTTGCTCTAGGAAATTGTCAAAATTTTGGCTTTACAACCAACCTTGCAAATGCATTTGAAAGAAGTATTATTGGGCACGGTACAAGAGATTGCATGGAAGCAAGGCTCCTGACTTGTATTTTAGTCGAGCAATTGTTTTCCTGCACATTCGTTTTGCATGTCTTGTAGTACTAATATTTTTTGCGCCACCTATCTTGGTACCGCCCTTTGTTGGTTTATTTTCATATTCATGATAAATCATTCAATAAGTTTTGTATCTTATGCAATTTAATTTGTCAAAGTACTTTTATGAAAGAAAAATCTATGTTCCTAGCTTGGTGGGTTGATTTTCTATCATCATTTTCACTTCAGCAAACCTATTTTGATACCGCTGTGGCATTTTATATATTTCTTGGTTGTTTTGTAACACTCCAAATTTCGATTCATAGCTTTCAGACTGAAAATATTGTTTTTCAAGAAAACTTTTGATGATCAAAAGTTATATGAAATGAGTTCATTACGAAGATTGTAAAATTGGAAATAAAGTCAAGACAACAAATTTAAGCTAAATGATAATTAAGTTGGCTACAAGTCAGTTGATCAGGCCAATCAACAGAAATTTTGACTAAATAATTGATATGTATATGAAATTAACAGAAGAGACTAAGTGGGATTTATATTCTATGGTTATTAATTATGAGAAATGACACAAATTAAACAAAAAAAAAAAATTAAAGTACGAAAATTTTATTTAGCGATTTGGTTAACTTATTTTTGGATGGATTCCTATTCAATTTTTCGGTTAACCAATTTGAATCCGTTTTTTTTCACACCCCACGTGTAAGGATAATTGGAAGCTTTTAGATTTTTCTTTAGTTAAGTGAATCTTAGCCACAAAAATAAGTAAATAATAAATAAAAAAAGAAAAGAAAAGAAGAAAAGAAGAGAAAAACAGAAAGAGGGAAAAAGAACGCAGGTGTGCATCTTGCCTCTACCATGAGAGCAGAAATCGACCATCAAAGCCGGCCAACCTCTGCCATTGTTGATGCATTCTTTGTCCTCCATTAGCAATCAAGCAACAGTTTTCTTATCCTTTTCTTTCCTCCGTCACTCTTATCTCGTAATTTCTCTCTCTTAAAATCTGAAAGTTCTTTCAACTTCCCTACCAGCTCTAGCGTTGGATGGTGACACGAACACCACTGGTAGGCTCCCGACGACCATACTATCCTCCCCATATCCTCCATTTCTCCTCACTCCCTGCAGATAAGGAGATTAGAGTTGACAGTGCCAAATCATTTTAGGCTAGATTTCGGTAAAACCAAGCTGCTATGAGGCACGTTACCGATTCTAGAGAGATCTTGATTGCTCGAGCTTCATCTAGGCAGTAAAAGGTACTTTTTCAGCAAAGCTCTGGTCACCGCTAATTGGCAAACCAGGTTTGAATTCGATGAGATCAAGTTGAAATTGTAGAATTTCGACTCTAAATTTGTAAATGCAATACCAAAATTGCCTTTTCCTCAATTTGGATGATTATCTCTACTGTGTATATGCTTGTGATTTTTGATTTTAGATAGGAGGTGGTGAAATCAATGAATGACTATCGAAATAAGATGAAAATTAAATGCTAGCTAAACTTTTAATTTGGTTAGTTAGCCTTGAATTGATGTTTTTATTCAAATTAGTGGGATATATGAATTTTGATTAGGTTAGGGTTTTCTAATGCTAGGGCATATGATTTAATTAGTTTAGGGGTTCTGTTATTGATATAATTGTGATGCTTTTGAACTAATTATGTGACGATAATGTTAAGAGTGGGTGACCTACATGATGGATTGAAATAGATGTTAGGAAAGGAAGTGTTTTTGAATTGCTACTTTAAGTTTGCAAGCAGCTTTTGTATTATAATTTGGTATGAAATGTATTTGTTTGGATTAATGCTAGGTTATGCTTGATTTAGGATAGTATAAGTTTAATGAAATTTTTCTTATATATGCAATGTAAATTGAAGATGTATGTAAATTCATGATTAGAATATGTAATCTTGATAAATATTATTATGTTTAATGAAAAAGATGGCTTTTAAAGATTTTGTAAAGTTATGCATGCATAGGAAGCAGGTTATGTACATTATTGGAAAAGAGGAAAATGATGCAATAATAATGGAGAGAATTCTAATCGAAAGAATGCTAATTTGCTCTTGGTTAGGTTGAATTGCTTGTTCATGGTTAACAAGGGTTGTGTCCACTATAAATTCTATTTTACTTTGATTTTGCTTAACTCGGTGATGAGCAACTGTGATTGTGATTATTTATTGAGTAGACTAGGAGGAAGCCAGCTTTACTGGTCTAAGATGAGTGGCATGTTAGTAGAAATTTAGGGAATTTTTGTGTGCTTATTAAGTGACTACATGTGATGTCCAATATCGTGTTCTACCATCTGTGCTGTGCATAATAGCACTTGATTATATAAATGGTACAAAGTGAACTTGAGTATGAATATTGTTTAACAATCATTATTTTATATATATATATACATAATTTGAATTGCAATTAAGCTTGGGTGGCATATTCTCAAGCTTAAACCTCAAATCCCACTAACTTGTTGAGATTTAAAGTTAACATCATCTCATAAAGGCGAAAATTTAAAATTTAAAATCCATCAATCTATGATCTTGCCATGAAATATACATATCCTGTAACATCCTTTAACTTTCTATACTATACAACTTTCTATACTATACGTACGACGATTCGATATTTCACGAGTTAACGGTCAGTAGCCAGATCAGTAAATTTTTTTTCCAACATACAAGTCATTCGCACATATAAAAATAATGCAGTTTATATATATATATATATATATATATATGTTGAATAATCACACTTACACATATACATAATTATAAGTCCGTACATTTAAATCTCTAACTTGGTCCAACTCGATCTTAAATTCCAATATGTGTCGTCCATTGCGATCATATACATGTCATGTCCATATCCCTAGACTCGCTTTCCATCACTTCTTCGCATTCGACAATAACACATCGGCCACTTTAATTTTCCTACCTTGTATAACCTACTCGCAATAAAAATTTTATGCACTGAGTATTAAAATACCTAGTGGTGGATACATATTTAAAATTTTTCATCTATAAATATACACGCATACATGCAAGCATACTCGTTTATTACTGTGTAAATGCTAATTCTTTTATTATAGTTATTAATAATTCAGTTTAGTACCTATAAGTATTTTGTGCCATTCTCTTCATTATTTTCATTTCTTTTATGTTTACCTTAATTAACTCAATTTTTGATATTGCTAATGTTCCATTATTTTCTTTTTGTTTCCTTGTCATCTTGTTTAAACTATTTTCATTTTAATGGTGGATTATAAATTTGATTTATCAAAAGTCACTTATTTACATCCCTATACGGCTATACTTGCCTATCATTAAGTTTATACTTCTAGTACATAAATTTCCTTTAATTACTAAATTACTTTATAATTCATTATTTACTGTTCATTATGGTATTTTCATTGGAGGCTACTTATCTTTTACTTACAAGTATCTTATTATCATTCATTTTATTTCCTTTATCATACTTTTACTAAATAATTACACAAACTTTTATTTTATATTATGATATTTTACTTTATTTATTTAAAATCAGCACTTTATTTAACCGTAATAATACTAGCACTATCATTATCTATCATTATTATTATTATTATTAACTCATTTTATTCTTATTAACTTAATTATATATGCATAACCCTATTTGCACATTTTTCCTATGCATTATCAATAATTCCTTGACATTAAAATAGTATTTCTTATTAAAATTACACTTCCATTATTTATTTCTTTTATATTCAATATTATTATTATTATTATTATCCCCATCTCCATTAAATACCATACGTATATTACAAATTTCTTTAGTCCTTCATTTGATAGTAACGTGGTCAATTTAAAATCTAGTCTTTACATTTTCATTTTCATTTTTTTCTATACGCCATTACACTTTAAACGCTTATTTATTATTTTTCTATACTTCACTACATAATTATCAATTTTCCTTAACAATTACACTTAGGGGTGAGAAAAAAAATCGGTTGATGCGGTTAACCGGTTCGAAACCAAACCGATGGACTGGTTAACCGATTGTAATGGACTGTTTAATGGTTAATGTTTTGAAAAAATAAATATTAATGGACTAGTTAATGATTTTAGCTCATATAACCAATTAATCGAATCGATAATCGAATTTTTAGTTAATTTATTAATTATTCAATATATTCATATTTAGTATTTATTATTGTTTTTTGATTTATCAATTTTTTAATAATAAAAATTATAATATATTTAAAAAGTTATATAATATTAATATATTAACGAAAAATTACATCTGTGATTGATTAGTTAAAAATTCCATTATTACTTAATTACACTGTTAATTCTTATATTATCATTCAATTACATTTTAATAATTTAATTAACACTATTATATTATCATAAATTTATATTTTGATCCCTAACTTTCATTAAATTACAATGCTGCCCCAATTTCATTTATTTACAATAGTGCCACTAATAATTTTTATTTTCACATTAATTTCATTATTTTGACATACAAATTACCATTTAGTCCTTTGAATACTTATATGCCACTAATTAGTCATTTTTACGTCCGTTTCATTATTTTACATGTAGAGTTGTTTTATCTCTAAATCTCACTCTTACACCAATTTACTTTATTACCCTTCTTTTTTCACTTATTCACAATCATGCCATTAAATATCTTTATTTCCATAATTAATTTATTATTAAATTTACAAATTACTATTTAGCCCTTAAATTATTATTTTCATGTCAAATTGCATTTAATATTTATATAATAATCAATTTACCTATTTAACCAATTTATTCATATTTTCTCTTATTTAACTCTATTAATTATTTAATTTACATTTTTGCCATTTAGTCCCTAAATCCTTTTTAAATTTTTACAGTTAAGTCTTTTTCCCTCCATTTCTTATATTTACTCCAATTTATTCAATTTTAATCCACTTTTACTATTTTGCCCCTAGTATCAATTCAGTAGAAATTTCTGAATCGGATACACGGGACGTAAACCCCAAATATCCATAATATTTTAGAGTGATATCGAAAGACCACTCAAACTTTTACATTTTATTTCATTTTATTTACATTTTGATATTTCAACATTCATTCATTTAGTAAATTGTCTCACACCGTAGTATAGGTATCCCTATGGCTAGCCAACTATATCTTGAGCTAGATTTGACCATCAGACTACTACTAAGGGCAATAAAATTATCCACTTCATTAAATCATCATGAAATATTTAATTTACATTTAATTCACATTATTAATTCTTTAAAACACTATTCAGCAAATAAAATATTTTCATTCGAATTCATTCTTTTTCTACCAAAATATCTTCATTCCACTAATTAATTAATTCTAACATCATACATGTCATAATTTCATTAAAATACCACATATCTCATAATTTTCAATACAAATATATTACATTATTATACTCCAAAATATTTAACTATATTCTTGTAATTCCAAATAAATTCCTATACACTCAATTTCTATTATATATTCATTTTAAGTCATTATACTTAATGAATAATCAAAATATACATTATTCTCCCCATACTTACCATTCGGCCCAACCTATATATTTACCCATAAATTTTTATTTCACTCATTTATAATCATTTAAGTTAAATTACACCTTAATTTATATGTATATGTCATTATTTTGCATTAAAACATAAAGTATACCCTAGTATAGTCTTGTTTTCCATTCGGCTACCATTATGTCCATACTATAAATTTTATTTCTTCTTGATTTAACCATTCAAATCATCATTTTTAACCTCCCTAAACATGATTATCAAGTTTATTTCAATTAAACATACATAAGTAACATACATACAATATGAACATAATCTAAAACTATACAAAATAAATGGAAAGTATGTGATGTTGTATCCACTAACCTCATTTTCTTATTCTAAACCTCTTAAACATCTTTTCCTTACCTCTGCTCTTTAAAACACCATCACCTCCTTATTGTTCGTTAAGTGGCCGAATATACACATCAAAGAAACCATAATCAATTTGCTTCCTTTGTTCAATCCAACAACATAAATACACTCTACACATCCTAAAATACCTATTTGAACCCTTAAACCAAATTAAAAACCACAATTTCACTTACCTCAAATTTGGGACATAACATTTTTCACATGCTTTTTTTTCACTTTTTTCACTTCAAATTAACTTTAGAAACCATTATCATTGAAAGAGAGGACGGAAATTACTTGGGAAGGTTGAATTTAGTGGAAATCATGGAAGAGAATTGAAGAAAACTATGGAAAAATGCAGAGAACTCCATTTGGCCAAGGAGAGGGGGAAGAAGGCTAAAGAGAATTATGGAGTTTGGCCGATTTTTCAGCCTTATATAGGGGTCTTAAGTGGGCTTGGTTTAACCAATTGGGCCAACCCAAAAGCACATTATGCAATCTAAAACTATTTATTTCACTTTCCAAGTTCCATTCCTCCCAAAATCAATTCCATAATTCATAAAATATATTTATTAGGCTCGAAACAAATTTTTGGGTCAATCGGAGATCGTTTTTCGGTCCGGCAATTTCTTACCAGTCCGAGAATCCAATTTTTCGTCTTACCTTAAAATTTATTTTTCATTACCATATGATTTTCCATATTATTTAAACAAAATTCATATTTTTACATTATTTTTTTGAGCTTCGTAGGACCATTTAGAGCCCGATCAACTCTTGGTCAAACTGCAGGGGGCCTCGCACTGCGTGCAGGCACCGCGCCTCGCGCGCAGGTGCCGCGGCTAGAGCGTAGCGCCCACTGGCGCGTGCTGCCAGCAAGAGCCGCCTCATGTGCCACGCAGATTGCGCGGCGACAGGTCACCGAAAACCCGAAAAAAACCCAAAAAATAATAATATTTTTTTAAAAAAAAAAGGTTTCGACAAGGAAATCAACACTTTTAACCAATTTACTCGTGAACAAGTATAATTTTCATCACTGGATAACCTTGGTCTTGGCTGCCTCAGGACCCGATGTCTACAGTTGCTCCCAATTTTGGGGAACGTAGTGCCTGGGTGCCTAGGTGAGCCAAAACTCAAAGAAAGAAAGAAGAGACGCGTACCTGAGATAGTTGTCTTTCCGACCTGAAAGAAGTTACTGGGTTGTTTACCGTCTTTTTGTCGACGTGTTAACCCTTATTGCTGCGGCGCCTAACCTGTGCGGTGTCTAGCCTCTGTCGTTATGGTATTTAACCTTCATCGTTGGGGCATCTAACCTGTGCGGTGTATAGCCCCAGCCATTGTGGTCTGTAACCAACTTTGATGCAGTGTCTAACCTCCCTAGTTATGGCATCTAACCTGTGCGGTGTCTAGCTTTAGCCGGGTTGGTCTATAACCGACTTTGATGTGGCATTTTAACCTTCCTCGTTGCGGCATCTAACCTGTGTGGTGTCTAGCCTTAGCTGGGTTGGTCTGTAACCAATTTTGATGCGGTGTTTAACCTTCCTCGTTGTGGCATCTATAGCCTTAGCTGGGTTGGTATTTAACTTGTTAGTGTGGTGTCTAACCTTCCTCGTTGCAGCGTCTAACCTGTGCGGTGTCTAGCTCCACCCGGGTTGGTATCTAACCTGTTGATGCAGTGTCTAACCTTCCTCGTTGTAGCGTCTAACCTGTACGGTGTCTAGCTCTAGTCGGGTTGGTATTTAACTTGTTGATGCGGTGTCTAACCTTCCTCGCTGCAGCGTTTAACTTGTGCGGTGTCTAGCTCTAGCCGAGTTGGTATTTAACCTGTTAATGCGGTGTAATGGTAATCTTCATTTCCTTTGTTGGCGAGTTGACCATTTATCCAAATGGCAGTTAGACGTTATTGTCGTGTGCCTGAAAGTTGAAAGAAAATGGTTTACTTGAGCGTATTAACCCGTTCCAGTGTTATATGAATCAATTTGTTTTCGTTATTTTAATATTTCTTTATTTTCATTTTGTCATTATTATTATTATTATTTATTTATTTATTTTTATTTTTTTTGTGATATGTTCGTTATGTTTAATACCAAACCTGTAACAAACATAAATATAAAGTTATACTATAAGTGAATTTTTGTACATCATACAAAAATAATATCCAATATCTCCCTAAAATACACTCTACAAAGGAGGATAATCTGTGGGCATGGCTAGATCGTTAGGCTGAGCTGGATGAGGTGCCGGCTAATGTGTGACATCCTTAGGCGGTGGCCTCGATGATGATGGATGGGATACCCAGAATCTAACCTTTGCCTTTCTATCGAGGAATGGGCTAGCCATGCTCGCAACAGTGTGAGACAGCTCCTGAAAACTGGAGGCTAGGCTAGATACAGCAGAAACGTATCCATCAATGTGAAACCCCAAATCCTCTCAGATGACGGGCAAGTTTCTCCCTAAATCCTCACGCAGATCCCTCACACCCTGGGATATCCCTGCAGAAGTGTGCTCCAAGACATCCATCTGGTGTCGGGTGGTGGCCAGCGAATCATCCATCCTCTGGAAGGGCTCATCAATCCTCTATGCTGTCGCAGCCAGCGAGATAGTTATAGATCCCTCTATCCTGTCTAAATGCATACCGATCTCTCCAAACCCCTCTGCCATCTGCTGGCCAAATAGGATGAGCCTCTCGTCTTGGCGTTGCTCTAGAGTGGCAAATGCAGACATCATATCCTGGTACATGGACTAGAATGACATTTTTGGAGCAGGCTGACTCTGCTCCGCCCTTTACTCAGGTGGCGGTGAGGCTGCATAGGAGGATGCCCCCGGATGGCCTGGATGACTGTAATGAATCTATAGTGGAGGAGTGGTACGGGCTTCGCTCTCATGCAGAATTCGCTGTGAAGGGGGAGTACCGATAAGATGTGTGATGTCCAAATCATATGCACCCTCCTCATTCTGTGGCGTACATGGCTCCTCCTCATCTGGCTGTAGGTAATCACCTCCTGAAGTACCAGCTACATCTGGAGTGGAGACAACTTGTAGAGAAGCTTGGCCTTTACCATACTAAGTAGCCTGTACTCATTTGATTCCTCCGATACCGGCTCTACCATACCCATAGAACCAGCGACAGCAAGATCAATAGATATATGTCCCTCTAAATGTGGCCCAAATGTGCTGGGATCATGTCTCAAATGAAGGAGTAACTTAGTCACCACTCCTCCGACGTATATATACCCAGTGGTCCCCCGCCCAGCTCTGACTAAGGCGGATAAAATCTCATGGGCAATGTTCAAATGTCTACCAGTCATCATGGCCTACAGACTCCAAATCTCGGTGGTATTTATGGAACCTTGACTCCTAGTTCGGCCAAGGTAACTGCTAGCCAATACTTTCTGAATGTACCTCAGGGCCTGTGAACGCAACATAATGCTCTTCGCTTGATTAGAGTAGTAAAGGACACCTGATGCAGCGATCTACTCCCAGCAATGTGTGGGGACAGTCCTATCGGGTACCATGACCTGTTCCCCTGTCAAGAGATCCATCGCCCGAGAGAAATCTAAGCGGCTCATCTCGTGATAATGGCCTCTAGCCTAGAATGATATAGTCCCCGGCTCCATATCTGGTCTCTGATACCCCTTCTACTGTAATGTGGCCAACACCTCTCTAGTGATCTCTGGATACGTCTGGTAAGCCAATCTCAAGAACTCGGTCCAGCCAGCTGATGCTATCAGGGTGCTTACCTCGTCCCACATGCCTATCTGTTATAGGAATGGTCTAGACACAAATCTACTAGGTGCAAGCCCTATCTGCCATAAGGTCTCAAAACGCTATCTCTGCACGTCTGTCATCTCCTCTGGAGGCGGAGGTACATCACATCTCTGGCGTACTCTACGCTGTCGAGGCATCTTGAAAATAAATTGATAGTTAGTTTATGCGAGATAAATTAATCAATATTATTTTATCGACTAATTTGCTATATTAAACTACCTTTTCATGCTGCAAATTTAAGCATTTTAATTAAATTCGGGCAGCATTTTGACTAAATTAGAATAGCATTTTGACTAAGTTTGGGTGACATTTTAACTAAAATGCACAAAATCTGTATACACACAAAATATTCCAACAAGGTTCGAGTCCTACTCAACCAATTTCAATGTCCAAATTATGCACATTTTTTTCTGTTACAAGCAAAT
This sequence comes from Excoecaria cochinchinensis, assembly GCA_947683425.1. NCBI lineage: Eukaryota > Viridiplantae > Streptophyta > Magnoliopsida > Malpighiales > Euphorbiaceae > Excoecaria > Excoecaria cochinchinensis. Next base: position 24,367,680 of record CANTUQ010000092.1, on the reverse strand, counting down.
AACTCAAAATAGCAATTATTATTTTCTACCCGTTTGCATTTGTAGCTGGCATTATCTTTACTAATTTACACTTTAACATGTTATTTAAATAAGCAATAAAAATAAACATAACAGCAGAATCTAATTTCATGCTGAAAAATTTCATATAAATATCTAGTCTCTACACATACCACATTTACACATTATTTCTACTTCGTTTTTCACTTTTCCTCCCACTGGTTCGCGCAAGGAACAAGGTAAGCATTTCCCATTCGTTTTTTATTTATTTATTTTTTACAAAGAAAATAAATGGAAAACATGTCAAGTAGAATAAATAAAAAAAATGAAAAAAAAGCAAACAAAAACTAACCTGCTGGTGAAATACCCACTAAAAAAAGGTAAAGAAACTCTAAAAAAATTATATCACCTTGAAGACGGTTGAAATAGGATTGCTTTGGTGTGAGAAACACACAAAATGGATCACAAATGGGCAAGATATGAGCAAAAAAGCAAGAGAAAACGGATGAAAAAACAAAGAAAAGTAAGAAAAAATTGAATGAGGAGAGAGGAGCCCATATACGGGCAAAAGGGGGTTTAAATACCCCCTGACATGCAGCCTCAAGGTGAGACCGCATGTCAAGGCCACGAGATGCGACCTTGTGGCCGCACCTCGGCCACACAATTTTTTATTTATTTTATTCTTTTTTTTAATTTAAATATTTTATTTTTTATTTTTTTATTATTATTTTTTTTCTTTTTCTTTTTTTTTTGCTTGCTTACTCCTTAAATATTTTTCTTAGGCTCCATTCTTGTGGTTGACACCGTTTATTGAGCATTTTCCTACAAGTAAATTATATATGCAGAAAAAAACAACAAGAAAAAAGTAAACTATGCTTGTGGAAATGCATGAGTCTGAAAATACACGAAAAAGTGGTCTAATTTTTTAAGGCAGGCCAGACTTGTTCCTCTTTTTTTTTTTTCTTTTTCATGTCACTTCCCTTTTTTCCTTTTTACTAATCAAACTTGTTTACTTTTTGTACAGCTATTTGAAAATGTCAACGCACGTCTTCGATAAACTGCGCCGGCTACTGGATGATCCCATGACTTGGGAAACTGGCACTTTAGCTCCCTATTCAAGTCTGAGGCTTTTGAGAAGGATCAAGTACGACCGGGATCTTTTACTGGCTGCCGTCCGCTATTGGGATCTTCAGTTTCATGTTTTCCAGTTTACTCATCAAGAACTATGTCCTCTGGCCGAAGAGTTTGCCGTAATTACTGATGTGAGGTTTTCCCCTGGTATCCTTCCTTGAATCCCAAGTTATGGGCCATTTAGCTTAGGGATGTGGCCTTCGCCTTATGCATATCACTCTCCGAGGCCTCTCGACTAGTTCCTAGAGGGGATTTCTTTTCTCTGGAGCCTCTACTCGATTGACTTGGTGGCTTTCCTAATGTGCCTACTTATTGAGCTAGCGTAGTTCTATTGGTCTGCTTATCCAGATATCTGCTAGTGATCTTAGATGAGACAATTGGCGACTATCGACTATTCAGCATCGTAGATGGCATTCACTGCAGGCTGACCCCTTTTCCAGTCATTCTAGCTGAGATAATCATTGGCTTGGATGCCCTTCGCACTGACCCTGTTGCTTTTATAACCGGGAGTCCCCTATTACTCCAGGTAATCTATGTCATTATTTTTAAAGGTAGTGCGCCCCTTGTGGATTTTCACACTAACTTTTTTTATTTAGAAAATGCTTTCCATTAGAGATTTTCACATAACCCTGTGCCTTATTTTTGCTTAAAATGGATCCAACTCATTCCAGCGGCTTTTTTTTTCAGGTGTGGCTGCAGGAGAAGTTAAGGTTATTGACAGAACCTCCTCCTAGGGTGATTAGTGCATACTCGCTGGTGTACCTTTTCCATAGACAGAGGACATATCAGTTCGACTCTCCTTATGAAGGCTTTGCATGGATAGCCACCTTGGCGGACGGAGATATCATCTTTATGAGTCCTTGAATACGTCTTGACTATGTGACTCAGGACGGGCCTTCGGGATGTGTCCCATTATGCGGGCTTCACATAGCCTCCTTTTGCATCACATCCCGCAGCGTTCGTCAGTTTGGGGGGTGTCAGACTATTGTAACTCTGCCGCTAGCTTTTCATGGTTGGCTCCTGTCTTTGGCATTTATTACTGGTTACTGCAGACTTTAGGCGCAGCTACCCTTGAGTACCACTATTTCGAGGCCTGAAGATTCCAATTTTACCAGCTCGTTCGAGTACAAACAATGGGTGACTAGCCCCGCTGTTGACAACAGGATCAATTGGCTTAAACATCTGACCGAATGAATGCAATAAACAATAGCTTTTAGATTGCAAATGACAGTTTATTTTTGTTTTTTGTAAAAGAACTAAACAATCATGAAAAGTGCAAATTGAGTCCTTCATTGCAAATTTATGAACATTTTTATATGATTTCATCACACATGATCGTTTATTGACGAAAAATTCAAAAACACAAGACTACACTTATCTCAGGACGGGTCTTGCGAGCATCAAACTCCTATTATCAATCAGCCCTCTCGGGTTTTCATGATTGAATATTTTCTCTCAGCCCTTAATTTTTGCCAAGAGTGCCTTTTTTCGGTTTTCACCCTGACAAGGCACCCAATTTTAGCAAGGCAGCCTTTTTTCAGTTTTCGACCCGTAGGGCATTTATTCCCTTCTTTTGATTTTAGTTTTTAGCCATGGAATCTATTTAATCTATCAACATTGATTGGCTCCTTGAACTCGTTCCCATCGCTGTCTGTTAAAATTGCCGCCTCCTTTAACAACAGCTTCTTTAGCACAAACGGACCTTCCCACGTTGGCCTAAATTTTCCCCGAATGTCTAGTACTCCTGGCCTCATCTGTTTGAAGACCAGGTCTCCTTATTTCAGCGGATTCTTTCTAACCTTCTTACCGAATGACCGGGCTAACCTCTTTTGGTAGACCTGGTTGTGATAATAAGCTCGCAACCTACTCTCATCAAGCACGTTCAACTGCAGTAATCTCTGTTGGGCCCATTTTGTTTCTAGAATTTTGGCTTCTATAACCACCCTCAGAAACCTGATCTCAACTATTTCATTAACCCATCTTCCTCGAGCTCCTTTCCTGCAAGTATAGGCGCTGGATCTTGAGGCCTCTCTACTTCTGGAACTACCCTGCCACTTCGAGTCACAGCACCAACCTTTTTCTTTTCCTCATTCTTTGAATCCCAAGGATTTGCCAGTTCTTCACAATCTTCACTTTCATCTCCACTCTCACTAGTGGACCAATAGTTTATTGCTGCCACGGGAATCCCTTCTTCACGCGTTTTAAGGGTGATAGCGACATACTCATTACCGTTTAGATCTTGCAACACATACCATTCGGGCAAGTTAGGCCCTATCATGTACACTGGTGGGGGGGGGGGGGGGGCGACCGCATGGTTACCAAGCTTCTTTTTCTTCTCCCTTTTCTCTGGATCCGTGATTTGCTTATTGTCAATGAGATCCTAGATTTTATTTCTCAAAGTTCTACAGAAGTCGGTTAGATGCCTTGTGTGTTGATGATAAGCACAAAACTGATCACTCTTGTGTCCTGGCTGACCCTGGTTTGTAGCTGGCCTTGGCTCTAAAGGTCTTAGCTGCCCTTCTTTCGTTAACCTCTCTAAAACCCAAGATAAGGGTCGGCCCAAATTCGAGTAATACCTTTGGCCCTGGTTAGATTCTGTGGCCGAGACCTTAGCTGTTCTGCCACTACCACTCTTATTATTACTATTACTTCCAGCGCTAGCTGATCTATTCCTTGATTGATTCCCAAAATTTTTCCTAACAAAGCTATCTTGGCTTGCCTCCTTCGCTAAATACTCCCCTTCTGCTTCGATAGCTATATCCTTTAAAGATTCCAAATCTCAGAGCCCCTTCATCTTTAACCCCTCTTTTAGGTATGGACTCGCATTTCGAATGAATAATCGAATCTGATCTGGGGTATCCGGCTTCCTCCTCATCTCCATCACCTAGTTTCTCCATCGAGTAAGATACTCATGGAAAGACTCACTAGGCCTCTGTTGAAGTAGCTCCAAATCTTTCAAGGTAACCTCCATCCGGGTGCTACAGTCATGTTATTTAAGGAACTCTTCAGTTAACAAGTCCCAATCTTCTCTTGCTCTCCTATCTAAACCGTGGTACCAATTTACAGTAGGCCCAGTCAAGCTAAGGTAGAAATATTCCACCTTCTGCCTTTTGGTAAGCATAGTCCCTTTCATCACAAGCGTATACTGCTTGATATGAGTAGATGGATCTGAGGTGCCATCAAACTTTGGCAGGTCGGGCATTTTAAACCTCTGAAGAAGCATCTCATCATCATCCAAATCCCTATCTTTGGGGCTTATCCCCTTTCTGGCAGACAATAAATGGGCCATCGCCTCGACTCTTTCTTCTATCATTTTCAGGGCAGCGTCCTCTTTAGGAGGTCTAGCTCTTACTGACATGGATTCCTCATGCTCATCCTCTACAAAATCCTCTTCAGGCCTATGCTCCCCAATTCTTCTAGGCTCAATATTTGCAAGAGGTCTATGCTCAACAGCAGGAGGTGGCTCTATAACTGCTGCGGGGGGTGCCTCCCTGATCGAAATTTGCTCAGCCTGTCCTCCAGCAGGGGTGGCAAGTTGCTGGCCCGCTGGCGGTACTAGAGCAGCAGTTAAGTTGCCCATCATTGCCATCATTCTACGTTCAAACTCCTCAAATCTGTGCTCCATTTCTTGGTCCCTTTGGTCTATCTCTTCGGTGACCGTAGCCCTAGTGGCATTCAACTTTGGGTTGGCCATATCCAGTGATGATTCTGAAGGCAAGGATTCGGTGCTTTCTAAAAGTGACTCTGAACCCCAATACGTGACTCGCTCTACTGACTCAAAGAACGGGTTTCTCCTTACCAGTCGGCCGTCTGGACCCCTAGACCACTGATTCATACCTTTGATGGCTGAAAGGTTCAGATTGTTAGCATGATGCATGAATGACATTAAAAATGCATGGTCGTGTTGATCCAGCATAGACAACAACATGCAAGCAAATAGATCCCTCCAACCTTGTTCCTCCCACACACGAGGTAGTGCGGTCTTTTTCCTAGGCGGGCTTGTGGGTTAGCGGGGAACCCAATGGGCGCGTTTGGTGCATGGCGAGAAACCAGCAGCATAACACTCTTAATTTAAAAGCACATGCGTATGGGTTTTGGCCATTATATATTTGGACCCTTCAAATAGACTAAAAATGGGCCCACCGGGGCATGAGAGCCTTTGAAGAGTGTCCAATTAATATGTTTGAATTGGCTCGATATATAAGGGCCCACGTAACAAGCATCATATTAAGGAGCATATTACCTAGTGGAAGTTTCTATTGCCATTACATGAGCTTTAGTTGAGGGTGCTGTTACTTTAGGTCTACCCAAGCATGGTCCCTGCCAATGGGTCTAGCTCATCACGAGCATAGCGACCAATCGGATCTCCATTTGATATACCATTTGATGGTACAAAGCTTGGGCTGGTGATTATCCCTAGCACTTCCTTATAATAAGTGAAAGTAGGGTCGTATTTTAGGAATGCACCGGGGTAAAATAAGAGACCAACTAGCATAGTTCTAAGGCTCTAATGGATGCAATGCAAATTTCGAATAGAAATGGAATTTTCGATTATTAACCTCACTTATACTTTTAACTTAATTCACTTTCGAAGCAAAGTTTCGATCATCCCTAGTAGAGTCACCACTGTGACGCGCGCGGCCTGCTTCCCCAGCCCCCTTTGAGGGTCCCTGGAAGGGTTAGCATCTAGATTTTGGGTAACACGAGACATTTTGGAATCCCCTAGCCAATAGAACATTGGGAGGTTCATCTAATCCAATGAAACATTTAGGCACTTTTGAGGTATTTTGGAGTTGCTACCCAATTTAAAAAAAATTGGGAAATGTCATCTAACCTCGAGGGTCTTAAACCAGAGAAGGTGTTCAGAAGTTCACTCTTATTAATGCCTTAAGTTAAGTTTATAAATGATTTTTTTAAGAAATTAAAATTCCATCATCTCATGCGATCATGCAATGAATTTAAAGCTCATTTCAATCATATTGGAAAGCAATAAATAAAGTAATAAAGAAAACAATAAATTACAAACGTAAAATATGGGACAGAATAATCACCCAAAATAAAAAGGCATAAATAAATAAATGAAATAAAACTTGCCCCAAAATTAATTACAAGGGCCCAACATGAGTAAACAAATAAATACACAAAGAGAATGAAAATACATCATAAATAAATCGGGGCATTTATTAGAGTTTAGGAACATTGTTTCCTTTTATTAACTTAAAAATTGGAGAATTATTTTTGGGCATTGATTGAGAAAACCGGGATGAGTGATATTTTATGAAAATTAATTCTCCTTTTGAAAATGAGATTTTATTGGTTAATATAGGACATTGGTCCATTTTATTAGAAAAAAATCCAATTTATTAATAAAAATATTTTGAGTGATTTTTATTAAACATGCATAAAAATAAATAATTTTACATAAAATACACAAATGCGACAAATAAATCAAAATAAAGGAAAGTGCGGAATTTAAATATGCAAACTAAAGTTCTGAAGGTCTTTAGTTCCTTGATCCTCCAATTCACGCGGGAGATATTACTCAAAGTGAAAATAAATAAATTTTGTAGGCAATAAAAAACAAAGAAGAATGTTAGCAAATTAAATCAAAATGAATAAAATATAAACCAACAATTAAATAAAAGCAAGTATACAGAATATATCATAATAAGCCATTTAATAAAGAGATCCAATACAACAAGAAAATAAATTGTATAAGAAATCGAAAATTAAAGAGATTAATTAGCACTAGAGTAAAATCCAATAAAAACAAAATCAATGTTAAATCTACATAATTTTATTCATCATACCAATATATTAATTAGATTAAACTAAACTAAGGTTAATTACATCGGACAAGGAACATACCAATTGATAATAAATAATAACGAATATGTATTAATAACAACACACAAAAAACAAGTAAAAAATGAATCAATATTAAGTAAATAATAAACAGTGGCAACATACATGTTAATTACAATGAACAAATGGCTTAGTGATTACACAACAAATATATTAGTAATATACAATAGTGACACCCAGATTAATTGTAACAAACAAATAATAAATAACTTAATAATATACAAAAGGAACAAAATAAAATCAAGTGGAAGATAAAATCATTACTGAATATTTTATAGATCTAAATTAGGTTGCATGCATCATGTAAATAAATTAGTTAAATTAAACCAAATTCAGTTTGATTATAACAAATAATAACACATAACTTAATAGTAAATTTACAGTATGTACAATGACAAGGTTCATGATAAACAACAATAAATAAATAATAAAATGTAAACAGATTAAAAACAAATATTAATAATAAACAACAAGTAACTAAATTGATCAGGAACCATGACTATCAAATTAACAGTAGATGACAACAAATAAATTAACAAATAAACAACAACTAACAGAGTAATAATTAACAGATTAATAAAAATCAACAATGGAGAAGACACAGTTGGACGACAATGAATGGATAAAAAGAGAGAACTGATTTAGCCCATGTATTTACCCTCAGATGCATGACTTTTGATTGCATAATGAAAAAAAGCTGATTTCCCGTAGATTGCTTGAAAGAAAATTGAAATCAGGATGAGAAAAGCTTCAGAACCAAGTTTCCTCACTAAAATTAAAGTTCAAAAATCTTTACTGTTGAAGAAAATCCAATGAAAACAATGAAGTCTTAAGCGCAAGAAATTAATTTCCTTGGCTCAGAAAACTTTACTGCTCTCCAACTCTTTCTCTTTCTCCTAATTCCCTTTTTTGCCGTTCCAAAAAATCGGGTCCCGAGTAGCCTTGATCAGGATTACCCAATAATGAAATTAAATGTGCCGATTTATAGGCAAAAAGAATGAAAGTCGGAAGTGATAATTTCCTTGTCGTTTGATTTGTTAGGAATAAATAAAAATGTATTTTAAAAAAATTTTTAAAAATTATTTTGGGGTAAAAAAAGTGAGTTTTTAATTTTTTGTATTTTATAGAAAATTTGCAAAAAAAAAAAAAACTTTTCAGCGCTAATGTCGGGCTGCGGTAGCGCTGGGTGACGCGCAGCACCTAGCGCGCTGGCCGTCGCCTGCGCGCGAGGGAGATAGCCTGCCCGCCGCGTGCAGCTGGGCATGCGCCCCGCGCGCTGGAGACGCCCGTCGGGCGTCTCTCGCCCCTGTACGCCCGTTTTCACCCCAATGGCCTTTTTGGCCATATTTTCTTTATTTTTAATGCTTTTTAACTCATTTTTTTTGCATAATTTAATTTTAAAAGCTTTTTATCTTCCAACCCATCAAATTCAGTGATTTTTTGTAGTTATTGGAATTAAATCAATTTAATTTTTTAATTAAAAAATTCTGAATTTTGGGGTTATAAAAAAGAATTTTTAAAAGAATTTTGTGGGGGATTTTCTTTAGAAAATTATTTTTCTTCTTCTTTCTTCTCTCAAACAAATTCTCTCAATTTCTAAAGAATTTTTCCAAGTTAATTCTTGAGAAAAAAAAATAACAATTTTTGTTCTTGGAAATTTTTCTTCTTCTCATCAAACAATTTTTATTTTGAGACAAATAAATCAATTATTTGTTCTTGAGTAAAAATCCATTTTCAATATATTATTTTCCTTGCTTTATTCTTACAATCAAGACAAGGAATTGGATCTTACCTTCATTTCATCAAGATAAATTTTGAGGGTAAACATTTTTGGCTCAATTTCTTAATTTAATTTTTAATTTCATTTTTTTTGTTTCCAATTAATTAGTTAACATGTAAATTCTTTTAGTTCTATCATTTTCTTCTTATTTTCTTATTCTTTTGATTTTATTTAATTAATTATCATGTAAATTCTTTTAGATCTATTATTTAATTGTTCATATTTCTTATTTTTTTTATTTAATTGTTCATATTATTATTTCTTATTCTTATTTCTCATTTAATTGTTCATATTCATATTATTGTCATCATTTTTTGTTCATATATATTATTAGTATTATCATTTAACATGTTTTAGCATAATTGGCTTATCTTATTTTCATTTTATTCCTTCATATTCAATTGGATTGTTCATCTTCTTTGATGTTATTATTATTATTATTATTATTATTATTGATTGTTCATATTCTTGTCATTATTTTTGTTCATATATTATTATTATCATTAGTATTATTATTATTATTATTATCATTAGTATAATAATCATTATTATTATAATTTACTATTATTATTACCATCATTATTTTTATTATTATTATTATTATTATTATTATTATTATTATTATTATTATTATTATTATTATTATTATTATTATTATTATTATTATTATTACTTGCACATTTAATTGGATTGTTCATATTTTTTGATATTATTATTATCATCATCATTATTATTTGTTATTATTATTGTGATTAGTGTTATCATTATTATTATTATTTGTCATTACTATCATCATTATTATTTTTATTAGTTTTGTTTATTTTTATAATTTATTATTGTTGTCATCATCATTATTATTTTCATGTTTTCATACATGTTGAATTTTATTATCATTATTATTTTCATGTTTGATGCATGCTAAATTTTATTGTTTTTATTTATGCAAGTTAAATTGTTAAAGTGTTAAGTTTTTTTTATTATGTCATGCATGAAATATCTTATTTTAATTAATTTTTTACATGTTACTTGTTTAATTCATTTTTTTATTACTAACATCACTTTCATTTGTGCTTTTATTTCAGTACTTATCTTTATGTGTGAGACTTTTCAATGCCAAGTGGGAGCCCGTGGAGGTTTGAAGACACCATTTTGGTAGAGTTTATACTTTTAGCATTTTTAACATTATTAGTATTATTTTCTTTACTTTCCTTTTTTTTTTTTATCATGTAATTTGTAATAAATTATTTTTTTATGCACGTTAATTAAAAACCACAAAAATATTTCTACTTAATTAATTTTTTTTTTCTAAATAAAATGGGACCAATGTCCTAACTTTTTTCATCCAAAATAAGTGTCACTTTCAAATTGTTTTCTTTAATTATGCATGAGAGGACCAACGTTGTAACATCCCAAAATTACCCTAGTAGTATTGATTGTGATTAGTGTAATTAAGTGAGTGTAAAATTAGGATTTATAGATTTATATACCTAATTGAACATGAGAAATTAGGGACTTAATTGAATAAAAAATTAAAGTAGAGTAGTGACTAAATTGAAACATTACATGATTAAGGTTAGTGGAGGATTATATTAACATGATGGGATTAATTAATCCTAACCAAGGAATAAAATAGTGGAATTCCATGTGGCATAGAGGTGGGATTAGTGGCTTGTCCTGGAAATGCCACCTAGAAAATGAAGAGTTTGTATTGTGACACCTCCTCCTTGCATGCACATTAGAGAGTATGTGGGAAATTCTGTCAATTGGTTTTCCCTTTCATTGCATAATTCTTTTTCTGTGCTTCAAACTCCTCATCTGTCCCTCTCTCTTGCTCTTCAATCTGCAATGAATTCTTAAGGTTTAAGTATAGTTAAGAAGATTAAGTGTTCAGCCTTAAAGGTATGTGTTGGTATAGAATTGTATTCTTCTTCATCTCTTTCTTTGAATTTCAGTTCTTGACTTGAGTTGCTTTGAATATGTGTATGTGGATGGAGCTAGGGATCTAAGTAGACCAGCCAAGGGTAAAGAAAAGGTTGTAATAGAAGAGAAAGGAAGAAGTACTCCAAGAGGTTTGGGATATATATGTGTGTTATGTGTTAATTTTGGCTCAAGTGTATGTGATGGCTGTTTAGCTTAAATGTGTTATTGATATTGAATATGTGATTTCTGGAATTGAGCATGATTATGAACTTTGATGGAAGTGTATTTGAATGTGTATTGATATGAGATGAGTAATGATCCATGGAATTAGCACAATATGTGAATCAGCTCTAACTATTGATTGTGTTAATCTGTCTTTGAAGCCTATATTGACCCCCGTGACTTGTTTATTGTGTAAGTTGAGTTTTACAACTCCAAAATGGGTGAGACCAATTGGATTAGAACCATAAGAGCCGTGGCTTTAAATTTCCTGAATATCTCTGTTGATTTGAGGACTCTAAGGTCTTCAAAATTGACCATAACCGTAAATGAAATTAGTTAGAAGGGCTTCTGGAACCAGTTGTGTTCCTTTCGTATAACTCCTTTATTGTAAATCCAATTGACCTGAAAATTGTCCCATTTGAAAGATAAGACATAGATGAAAAAATGTTAAGAAGAGACCTTTGCCTAAAATTGAGTGTAAGACATCCGTTTGGGCTGTACAAAATTGTGGTGTGAATCAGTGTTGAAAGTTAGCTTCTGTTTTGCTTAATTTAGTATGTCACGGTCACAACCAATTCATTGCCACCGTGACCCCTCCCTGTTATGTCTATTTAGGGTGTTTTTCTTTTCGAAATGCACCCGAACTTCACTACGAGTTCCCATAGCTTGTCCAATCCATGTTTATCTATAAAATGAGTATCTTAAGCATGATGATCTATGCATGCTAATGTATATAAATATGTATGAGCTTTAAGTGTTCTAAGGGTGATGAATTAAGTATGTGAATGGGTATAAATAAGGATGATAAACCATGAATGCGAACAGTCTTGAATGTGAATGTGTACTTAGTGCAATCCTATCTGTGATTGAGAACCTTATTGTATGGGCATTATATCAATGATAAATGAAGTTTATAAGCATATAATTGAGATGACTATGCGAATATGTTACCATGTGGTTCGGAGATGCATGATAGCCTAACTAAGCTTGATTGCATCATTATGCGAGTTTATCAAAATGTGAATTAGAAATGCATGATAGCCTAACTAAGCTTGATTGCATTATCATGCGAATTATGAACATGTGAGGAGAATCAAATCATGCGAATGAATTTTAATATGCGATTGGATTATATGCGAATAAATAATGTCATGAGAATGAATTCGTAGTGAATGAACAAACTAATAAGCCTGTAGTCGAGTCATGAATAAATAAGCATGCGTATGAAGGGCTAGTGATTTGCGGCTGCTAGTGTGACACCGACGGGTGTCTAGTGATTGATACCGACGGGTATCCAGTGATATAGTGTTTGAGACTTTTGTCTCTAGTGATATAATGTTCGAGACCTCGGTCTCTAGTGTTATTGATTAGTGTACCCGTATCCATCTCTAAGACTATACAGGCTGTTAACGAATGATAAAGATATTGAATGTGTTTGTGATAAATATGTATTGGTATTATTGTTCTTAACGATAGTGTGATATTTATGCCGTGCTATTAAATTAGTGTTAGTGCAGTGAGCCTACAATTGGCTTAGCGTAGTGACTAATGAGCAGTGTGCATGATTATTGCTTGATAGTGACTTATTGTTCTTCATTGACATAGTGAAGTGAATATTGATCTTGATAAGTGAATAGTGAATTAAAGCATGTAATGGACGCATTTAAATGATTGATATTATTAATATGTTGACTATGATTGTGTTATATATATAGTACTGATAGTGTGTACAATGATAGTGTAATGTTCATACCATGCTAGTGAAATTAGTGTATAGATATTGATGCTTTTATCAGCCTAGTGAAGTGATTATTGAGCATGACATTGAATAATGATTCAGAGTGTGTTAAAGGTACCATAAAAGTTATTTTATATTGGCATACTAATGTAATATTGATATAGTTATTATAAATGAGTTGCCTTGAGTGCTATGCACGCTTTTATTTGTAGTGCCTTGTGAATAGTGTAACGAATATTGTATGATGTTATATTTAACATGAGCTACGGTATATTGGCATGCTAGTGTAACATTGATCTAGGGGGGGTGTACATGATATGCCATATGTGTTAAGCATGCTCTCTATTGTGTAGTGCTTTGTGATTATTGTGTTAGTGCTCATTTGCATATCCCCACTAAGCGTTATCGCTTAGCACGGGTGCTTGTCTCCCGTGTAGGTTGTGGATTGGAGCCGAGTTTTTGAAGGAGTTCTGCAGGCCACCATAGGAGCAGGAAGTGTCCGATTAGTGTAATGTTCTGTAAAGTTTTGTACAATAGAGCTCCATTTTTGTAATAGCTATTCTTTTGTATATGTGTATAGTGTTATAAGTAACTTATTGTAGTGAAGCATGTAACTTATAATAGTGAATAGCGTATATCTAGTGATAGTGTGTATGCATAGAGGAACATGTAAAGTAAGACTGTATTTTGTAATATGGAAGCCAAAGTGAACTAGTGGAATATGTAGTGTAGTGAAATAGTGTTAGTGTTAAAGGGTAATGTTTAATGAAAGTACGGTTAATAAGGTAATTGCATGCTTAGTGTTGTGTAGCGTCCACTTATCCTTCTAAGGGACATTTGGGCATTACAAGTTGTGGTATCAGAGCATAGGTTTAGGCGTTTCTGGACTATATGATTTATGATAGATAGAGTTGTCATGAGTCTATTTAGAGTGTGGCCCTAATGCAGATGGTTTTTAGAGTGGCTGTTATATTTGATTGAATTAATGTTTTTGCATAATGTATTGTATGGTTAAAGATGTTGCATATGTGGAATAGAATTTCGCGAATGAAATTCTTTAAGTGGGGGAGAGTTGTAACATCCCAAAATTACCCTAATAGTATTGAGTGTGATTAGTGTAATTAAGTGAGTGTAAAATTAGGATTTATAGATTTATATACCTAATTGAACATGAGAAATTAGGGACTTAATTGAATAAAAAATTAAAGTAGCGTAGTGACTAAATTGAAACATTGCATGATTAAGGTTAGTGGAGGATTATATTAACATGATGGGATTAATTAATCCTAACCAAGGAATAAAATAGTGGAATTCCATGTGGCATAGAGGTGGGATTAGTGGCTTGTGCTTGAAATGCCACCTAGCAAATGAAGAGTTTGTATTGTGACACCTCCTCCTTGCATGCACATAAGAGAGTACGTGGAAAATTCTGTCAATTGGTTTTCCCTTTCATTGCATAATTCTTTTTCTGTGCTTCAAACTCCTCATCCGTCCCTCTCTCTTGCTCTTCAATCTGCAATGAATTCTTAAGGTTTAAGTATAGTTAAGAAGATTAAGTGTTCAGCCTTAAAGGTATGTGTTGGTATAGAATTGTATTCTTCTTCATCTCTTTCTTTGAATTTCAGTTCTTGACTTGAGTTTCTTTGAATATGTGTATGTGGATGGAGCTGGGGATCTAAGTAGACCAGCCAAGGGTAAAGAAAAGGTTGTAATAGAAGAGAAAGGAAGAAGTGCTCCAAGAGGTTTGGGATATATATGTGTGTTATGTGTTAGTTTTGGCTCAAGTGTATGTGATGGCTGTTTAGCTTAAATGTGTTATTGATATTGAATATGTGATTTCTGGAATTGAGCATGATTATGAACTTTGATGGAAGTGTATTTGAATGTGTATTGATATGAGATGAGTAATGATCCATGGAATTAGCACAATATGTGAATCAGCTCTAACTATTGATTGTGTTAATCTGTCTTTGAAGCCTATATTGACCCCCGTGACTTGTTTATTGTGTAAGTTGAGTTTTACAACTCCAAAATGGGTGAGACTAATTGGATTAGAACCATAAGAGCCGTGGCTTTAAATGTCCTAGAAATATCTCTGTTGATTTGAGGACTCTAAGGTCTTCAAAATTGACCATAACCGTAAATGAAATTATGTAGGAGGGCTTCTGGAACCAGTTGTGTTCCTTTCGCCATAACTCCTTTATTGTAAATCCAATTGACCTGAAAATTGTCCCATTTGAAAGATAAGACATATATGAAGAAATGTTAAGAAGAGACCTTTGCATAAAATTTAGAGTAAGACATCCGTTTGGGCTGTACAAAATTGTGGTGTGAACCAGTGTCGAAAGTTAGCTTCTGTTTTGCTTAATTTATATGTCACGGTCACAACCAATTCATTGCCACCATGACCCCTCCCTGTTATATCTATTTAGGGTGTTTTTCTTCACGAAATGCACCTGAACTTCGCTATGAGTTCCCATAGCTTGTCCAAACCATGTTTATCATTATAAAATGAGTATCTTAAGCATGATGATCTATGCATGCTAATGTATATAAATATGTATGAGCTTTAAGTGTTCTAAGGGTGATGAATTAAGTATGTGAATGGGTATAAATAAGGATGATAAACCATGAATGCGAATATGATAAATCATGAATGCAAACAGTCTTGAATGTGAATGTGTACTTAGTGCAATCCTATCTATGATTGAGAATCTTATTGTACGGGCATTATATCAATGATAAATGAAGTTTATAAGCATATAATTGAGATGACTATTCGAATATGTTACCATGTGGTTCGGAGATGCATGATAGCCTAACTAAGCTTGATTGCATCATTATGCGAGTTTATCAAAATGTGAATTAGAAATGCATGATAGCCTAACTAAGCTTGATTGCATTATCATGCGAATTATGAATATGTGAGGAGAATCAAATCATGCGAATGAATTTTAATATGCGATTGGATTATATGCGAATAAATAATGCCATGAGAATGAATTTGTAGTGAATGAATAAACTAATAAGCCTGTAGTCGAGTCGTGAATAAATAAGCATGCTTATGAAGGGCTAGTGATTTGCGGCTGCTAGTGTGACACCGACGAGTGTCTAGTGATTGATACCGACGGGTATCCAGTGATATAGTGTTTGAGACTTATGTCTCTAGTGATATAATGTTCGAGACCTCGGTCTCTAGTGTTATTGATTAGTGTACCCGTATCCATCTCTAAGACTATACAGGCTGTTAACGAATGATAAAGATATTGAATGTGTTTGTGATAAATATGTATTGGTATTATTGTTCTTAACGATAGTGTGATATTTATGCCGTGCTATTGAATTAGTGTTAGTGCAGTGAGCCTACAATTGGCTTAGCGTAGTGACTAATGAGCAGTGTACATGATTATTGCTTGATAGTGACTTATTGTTCTTCATTTACATAGTGAAGTGAATATTGATCTTGATAAGTGAATAGTGAATTAAAGCATGTAATGGACGCATTTAAATGATTGATATTATTAATATGTTGACTATGATTGTGTTATATATATAGTACTGATAGTGTGTACAAGGATAGTGTAATGTTCATACCATGCTAGTGAAATTAGTGTATAGATATTGAAGCTTTTATCAGCCTCGTGAAGTGATTATTGAGCATGACATTGAATAATGATTCAGAGTGTGTTAAAGGTACCATAAAAGTTATTGTATATTGGCATACTAATGTAATATTGATATAGTGATTATAAATGAGTTGCCTTGAGTGCTATGCACGCTCTTATTTGTAGTGCCTTGCGAATAGTGTAACGAATATTGTATGATGTTATATTTAACATGAGCTATGGTATATTGGCATGCTAGTGTAATATTGATCTAGGGGAGGGGGGGGGTGTACATGATATGCCATAAGTGTTAAGCATGCTCTCTATTGTGTAGTGCTTTGTGATTATTGTGTTAGTGCTCGTTTGCATATCCCCACTAAGCGTTATCGCTTAGCACGGGTGCTTGTCTCCCGTGTAGGTTGTGGATTGGAGCCGAGTTTTTGAAGGAGTTATGTAGGCCACCATAGGAGCAGGAAGTGTCCTATTAGTGTAACGTTCTGTAAAGTTTTGTACAGTAGAGCTCCATTTTTGTAATAGCTATTCTTTTGTATATGTGTATAGTGTTATATGTAACTTATTATAGTGAAGCATGTAACTTGTAATAGTGAATAGCGTATATCTAGTTATAGTGTGTATGCATAGAGGAACATGTAAAGTAAGACTGTATTTTGTAATATGGAAGCTAAAGTGAACTAGTGGAATATGTAGTGTAGTGAAATAGTGTTAGTGTTAAAGGGTAATGTTTAATGAAAGTACGGTTAATAAGGTAATTGCATGCTTAGTGTTGTGTAGCGTCCACTTATCCTTCTAAGGGACATTTGGGCGTTACAAACGTCCTCATTTTAATAAATAGCCCGATTTATGTATGAATTGTATTTTATTTACAAATGGGGGTTGTATTCCGCCCCTAGTTTTGTTGTAATTTATTTTGCTTTCATTTACTTTATTTATCGCTTTTATTATATGATTGATATGCGTTTAATTAAATTGCATTAAAATTGAATGAGAAATGGGATGAAACGCTAAATTCAAAACTTGATTATAAACTTAGCCAAGGTATGAATAAATGGGAAGTCTCGAACCTGTCTCTGGTCTTTGGGCTCAACGAGGCGAGAGACCCATTTCGATGGGATCTCCAAGACACCTCTTGTGTCCCGTAAAAAGGGTTTAACTTGCATAGTCCTAGGCTCCACGAGGCGAGAGGGCCCTCCTAATGTTCTATTAGGATGGGACCTCCAAGACCCCTCTGGCTTACCCAAAATGGACATAGCAGCGCCGTCTTAGGCTCACTGAGGGGAGACGAACTTTCCTAATGTTTTATTGGGTGGCTACTCCATGAAATCTCCTTGTTGCCCAAAATATACACACTTGTAAATACCTTACAAGTTTTCAAGAACCTCTCTCGATCGCCCTAAAGGCGGGCTTTCGGGGGCCACGGGGTTCGGCGCGCGTCACAGTGGCTACTCCACTGGGGACTTTCAGAGACTTCTCTTCGAAAGTACCTTGGCTAAAATTTACAATTGAGTTTTAATTTAGAAATTTCATCCCTTTTCGAAATTGCATAGCATATCACTAGAGCCTTAGATTATGCTAGTTTGGTCCCTTTTTTAACCCCGGTCCGTTCCCGAAGCACGACCCTACATTCACTCAATGTGGGGAAGTGTTAAGGATAATCACCAGCCCAAGCCTCGTACCTTATGGTACATCAAATGGTGACCCAATCGGCCGTTATGCTCTTGATGAGTTAGACCCGTTGGCAGGGACCATACTTGGGTAGCCCTAAAGTATCACTACCTTTTGACCAAAGCTCATGTATTGGCAATAGATACTTCCACTAGGTGAAATGTACCATAATACTTGTGGGCCGTTACATATTGAACAAGATCAGTTAAATTAAATGGTCTTTTATTAAGGGCTTTCATGCCCCGGTGGGCTCATCTTGATTTAATTGAGGTGTTTAAATACATAATGGCCAAACACCCATACGTATGTACATTAAATAAGAGATGTTATGCTGCCGATTTCCCACCGTGCACCATACTCGCCCATTGGGTCCCTTGTTGAGCCATGGGCCAATCCCACCCAGGAAAGAGACTAAGACCTCGTGTGCGGGAGTGATAAGATTGTAGGGATCTATCTGCTTGCATGTGGTTGTGGATGCTGCACAGCATGCTCATGCATCGCATGTCATTCATGCGTGTTAATAAAAATAAAAAAAAATAGTATATGCATTTCATTTTTGTGTGTGTATATCCTTTTGTCTGCATATTATCCTTCACATCTTTCCATGCATCGCATCGTATTATTGTAAACTATTGATCTTTCACTAATCGAGGACCATCTGCACCAGCACGATCATACATTACATGCCATTCATGCATCATTCTAACCTCTTGGTTTTTTTCAGCCATTATAGACTATTTACCTGGGAGGTTTTGGGGTCCCCGTAGTTGCTCGAGGGGCAAATAAAGTTCAAATTGGCTGGCAGAGATCTAGTATCTTTATCAGAATATACACAGGCATTAGAAATGGCTGATCCATCACAACAAATTGAAGAGGTCCGTGCCCTAATGGCCCAAGAGATAGATGAGAGATTTGAAGAGCTAGAAAAAAAGTTGTTGGCCGTGATTAAGGAGAGGATGGATGCCATGGCACTTGTTCTTCAAGCCCAATTCATGATGACTTCTATTAGCCAGGTTAACTCGACCCCGACTCAGAAGGCTCATGCAATGACAGCTGTAATGTTCCCGTCCACTCCCGAGCCTAGGCATAAGGCCCCATTCGACTCACCAATCAAGCTACTGGGAAGAGCAAAGGGACTAGAGCCTTTACAGTCAATGGGCCTCCTCAGTCCCTCGAACACAGAAAGGAAGCTAACTGACCTTGAAGAAGAGATTGTGAAGTCCAAGCTTGCAACTACTCGGGCACCTCTCAATAAGACTATTGCGGGCCCCGCAAGTCTAGGAGTTGGTTACTATGATAATAGCAGTGATACCAAAAGGGCACGAAAAGTGTCAGCAAGTAAAGCGGATCAGAGGCACTACTCTAATTTGGGTAGATCCTTGTCTTGGGTACTTAATAGATTGATGAAGGAAGGTAAGCTACAGCCACTACCTTCTAAGCCCGCCAGAAACCAGGGATAACCCAATCACAAGGCCGATCAGTATTGTGCCTTCCACCAGCACACTGGGCATATGACGGACAATTGTGTGAGGCTAAGGCATGAGATTCAAGATCTGATCGATAATAAATAGATTACTGATCTAGAGCACCGCAAGAAATAGGGGAGGAAACCTTCTAGTAGATATGCTTTTCATATTTGAACTTTTTTCAGTCTTGATGTATGCAATACTGTTTACATTAACTATATTAATGGCTTTTTGTTTATGTTCTCATGATTTCATTATGCATGATCACAATCACAAGTCATTTACATTTGATATTAACTTAATGAATACTCCTTCATGTAATCTCGAGATCTTGTAGCATCTGATATAACTCCTGAAGAGAGGAAAATCTTGAGAGCTGAAAATAAAAATAGAAAGTAGTGGAAAGGAAAAACTAGATGCAATTAGGGGATTGGATGAAAACTCACTAAGAGCACTAGAACCTTTCTGATTACCCGTCAAAGCGACTCCTGGATAAGGCTGGATCTAGAAAATGATTTAGGCACTATTTCTTTGTATAGCTCTCTAAATGACCATTTCCTACCCTCATTTCAAAATCGCTTGCTAGCCCGTTGAGCCTTTATTTTGGTATGCTAAATGCGTACCGATTTTATTGTTACACACATTAAAACTACCTTTCGCCTAAAATAATTTTGGCTTCCCCTTAGAAGAATGGCCGCTCTAGTAAGGATGGATGTACATTATGATATCCGCTTGAGCTATCCAAAAATTGCCCTAGTGAAAGTGGGTTTACACTTCTGAAAGAGATTTTTAATCATTGATGATCTTTGAGGCTTGACCATTAGCAATCCTTTGGGCCATCAAAAATTTGCCCCGATTAAAATGGATCTACAGTTCGAGAAGGGAATTTCAACCATTGATAATTTTTAGGTTACCAAAAATCACCCTGATAAGGATGGGTCTACCCTTTGGAAAACGAATTTGCGATCATCGATAATTTTTGGGCTACACTTCAGGAAAGGGGTTTTAAATCACTAATAAATCTTTTGGGTAATTAGAGACATAAATTTGTGAAGAAAAAAAGAGAAGAAGAAAAAAGGAAGAAAAAAAGAGGAAGAAAAAAAAGAAAGAAGAAAAAAGAAGGAAAATAGTAGGGCCCAAGATAATATCCCTTGATGAGTTTAGTAGCTATATTTCTTAGCTTAATTGTTACGTTGAGCTTGATAAGTCAGAGTATTACCGAGTCCAAATTCGAGAATTTCTGGACAGCATGAAATTAGTTTGAAAATGATTCCATCATCCAAATGAACGTTGCGGCCATTTTTTTCTATAAACCTGATCCTCCTTTGATAGCCATCTACCTAAGCCTAATGTTACAACCAAAGTAAGACCTTTTGTTTCTTAGTTTCAGTCTTATCCAATTAGCGGAGATGACCTTTTAATAAGGTTTGGTACGTAGGAAGAGGCATATAGTGTTTCTTGAGCTTCAAGCGGGGAGCCACGAATGCATTTATGCATTTGAGTTGAGTCTCGTCCCCAACGTGCTTAGAGAAAGAAAAAAGAAAAAGAGTATTCGAGCAAAAATTAAGAGCAGGGAGAAAATTTTCAACCATGAAAATCCGAGAGAGCTGGTTGATAACAGGAGTTTGATGATTTCAAGATCCATCTCGAGATTAGATAAGGTCATGTATTTTTGAGATTAATGCCAAATGATGATCATGCGTGATGAAATCAGACTGGAACATATGCATATATATAATAATATTTTAATGTAAGCAAAGCACTTTATCTTGCATACTCAAAATGGTTTAAGTTCCAGTATAAAAAGTAGCGCATTGTTTTTTCTTCGCATATGTGCAATTTACTATAAGTGGTACTCATTTCCATTTTCATCTTGATCCTTCAGCAGACTTGCCCCGACATCGGCTTCGAGGTATTCGTCAGCCAAAATCCATACGACCATTATTCAAAATGCTAAAAGAATTTTGGACACAAAAACAAATCTTGAAAAAAAAAAGGCCGTTAGAGATGAAAACCATAATTAGCGCTCTAAGCAAAAGTAAGGCAAAAGGATAGGGTGAAAACCTGGAAACAGGCAGTCTGTCCTTCAAAAAAAAAAAGCCTTTGGATTGGGTTGGGTCCATTCCAGGCAAAAATTAGGCATACGGTTATGTGAAAATCCCTAAAGGGACGCATTTCCCATGAAGAAAAGCTAGTGTGAAAATCCACAAGGGACGCACTACCTTTAAAACAATGACTTCCGATGCCTGGAGCAATAAGGCAGCATACTTCGGATGATCTTCCTTTCAGCCAGATAAGACATAATTCAGGACATGAGTCAGAATCCCGGGCATTTGCTCATTGACCGGGGGGCAAAGATGCACACCTGACGGTTCTCTTTGAAGAGTTTACGGGTCAGGGTCCCTAAGCAAAGATGCCATTTCTAGTTCCTCAGGGGGCATGGTGGAGCGGCCAAGCCATATCCTCAACGGATCCTTAACCACTTAGCATGGTGGAGCGGCCAAGCCATATCCTCAACGGATCCTTAACCACTCAGGACATGGTCTATCCATTTTTGCATGCATTTCATACCATTCTTTAGCAAATATCTGCATATGGCCATTTACACTTGCATGCACAATCTCTTGCATATATTCCTGTGCACACAACTTTGCAGGAAAGTCCAAATGAAGGCCACACACATAAAAGCTAGTCAAGGACGGCAACATTAGCACTCACCCTTGCTGGACAATCAGGTCAAGATAGAATCTACGACGGCAAATCTCCAAGACCTCTTAAGAGGCAATTTTCTGAGGTCTCTTAAGAGACAAATCTCTTTTCCTCTTGCACTTTTGGTAGTCTGTAGCAGACTCGGTGCAGTCCTCTAAGAGGGCATCTCTTGCACTTTTAGTAGTCTGTAGCAGACTCGGTGCAGTCCTCTAAGAGGGCATCTCTTGCACTTTTAGTAGTCCGTAGCAGACTCGGTCCAGTCCTCTAAGAGGGCGTCTCTTGTGCTTTTGGTAGTCCTTAGTAGACTCGGTGCAGTCCTCTAAGAGGGCATCTCTTGCGCTTTTAGTAGTCTGTAGCAGACTTGGTGCAGTACTTCTTTTGCGTTTTTTGTAGCTTGTAGCAGGCTCGATGCATGGTCATCGGCGGATGGCAGCTGCACTTTTAGTAGTCTTGTCAGTGACTCGGTGCAGTTTTCCTCATTTGCACTTTTAGTAGTCTATAGCAGACTCGGTGCAATCTTCCTTTTGCGTTTTTTGTAGCTTGTAGCAGGCTTGGCGCATCGTCATCTACGGATGGCAACTGCACTTTTAGCAGTCTGTAGCAGACTCGGTGCAGTCCTCTTTTTGCATTTTTTGTAGTCTGTAGTAGACTCGGTGCAATCCTTCTTTTGCGTTTTTTGTAGCCTGTAGCAGGCTCGGCGCATCGTCATCTACGGATGACATTTGCACTTTTAGTAGTCTGTAACAGACTCGGTGCAATCCTCTTCTTGCATTTTTTTTGTAGTTTGTAGCAGACCTGGCGCATCACCGTCTTAGGATGGTTCCCTGGTATTTTGTAGTCTTGTCAGCGACTCAGTGTAATGCAAGAGGATGAATCACAGCACTGTTCCCGAGGGAGCAGCTGGAAGGAGGCAGCCTCAGGTACGCGCTTCTTTCTCTTTCCTGAATTTTGGCTCACCTAGGCACCCACACACTAGCCTCACCAAAATTGGGGGCAACTGTAGACATCGGGTCCCGAGTAGCCTTGATCAGGGTTACCCAATAATGAAATTAGGTGTGCCGATTTATAGGCAAAAAGAATGAAAGTCGGAAGTAATAATTTCCTTGTCGTTTGATTTGTTAGGAATAAATAAAAATGTATTTTAAAAATATTTTTAAAAAATGTTTTAAAAATTATTTTGGGGTAAAAAAAATGAGTTTTTAATTTTTTGTGTTTTATAGAAAATTTGAAAAAAAAAAAAAAACTTTTCAGCGCTAATGTCGGGCTGCGGCAGCGCTTGGCGCGTGCTCAGCGACGCGCAGCGCCCAGCGCGCTGGCCGTCGCTTGCGCGCGCCGGCGACGGCTTGCCCGCCGAGCGCAGCTGGGCGTGCGCCCCGCTCGCTGGAGACGCCCGTCGGGCGCTACGACGGGCGTCTCCCGCCCCTGTGCGCCCGTTTTCGCCCCAATGGCCTTTTTGGCCATATTTTCTTCATTTTTAATGCTTTTTAACTCATTTTTTTTCATAATTTAATTCTAAAAGCTTTTTATCTTCCAACCATCAAATTCAGTGGGTTTTTGTAGTTATTGAAATTAAATCAATTTAATTTCTTAATTAAAAAATTCTGAATTTTGGAGTTATAAAAAAGAATTTTTAAAAGAATTTTGTGGGGGATTTTCTTTAGAAAATTATTTTTCTTCATCTTTCTTCTCTCAAACAAATTCTCTCAATTTCTAAAGAATTTTTCCAAGTGAATTCTTGAGAAAAAAAAAATAACAATTTTTGTTCTTGGAAATTTTTCTTCTTCTCATCAAACAATTTTTATTTTGAGACAAATAAATCAATTATTTGTTCTTGAGTAAAAATCCATTTTCAATATATTATTTTCCTAGCTTTATTCTTACAATGAAGACAAGGAATTGGATCCTACCTTCATTTCATCAAGATAAATTTTGAGAGTAAACATTCTTTGCTCAATTTCTTAATTTAATTTTTAATTTCATTTTTTTTGTTTCCAATTAATTAGTTAACATGTAAATTCTTTTAGTCCTATCATTTTCTTCTTATTTTCTTATTCTTTTGATTTTATTTAATTACTTATCATGTAAATTCTTTTAGATCTATTATTTAATTGTTCATATTATTATTTCTTATTCTTATTTCTCATTTAATTGTTCATGTTCATATTATTGTCATCATTTTTTGTTCATATATATTATTAGTATTATCATTTAACATGTTTTAGCATAATTGGCTTATCTTATTTTCATTTTATTCCTTCATATTCAATTGGATTGTTCATTTTCTTTGATGTTAATATTATTTTTATTATTGTTATTATTATTATTATTATTATTATTATTATTATTATTATTATTATTATTATTATTATTATATTTGATTGTTCATATTCTTGTCATTATTTTTGTTCATATATTATTAGTATCATTAGTATTATTATTATTATCATTAGTATTATTATTATCATCATTATTATTATAATTTACTATTATTATTATTATTATTATTATTATTATTATTATTATTATTATTATTATTATTATTATTATTATTATTACTTGCACATTTAATTGGATTGTTCATATTCTTTGATATTATTATCATCATTATTATTATTTGTTATTATTATTATGATTAATGTTATCATTATTATTATTATTATTTGTCATTACTATCATCATTATTATTTTTATTAGTTTTGTTTATTTTTATAATTTATTATTGTTGTCATCATCATTATTATTTTCATGTTTTCATACATGTTGAATTTTATTATCATTATTATTTTCATGTTTGATGCATGTTAAATTTTATTATTTTTATTAATGCATGTTAAATTGTTAAAGTATTAAGTTTTTTTTTTATTATGATATCTAATTAATTTGTCATGCATGAAATATCTTATTTTAATTAATTTTTTACATGTTACATGTTTAATTCATTTTTGATTACTAATATCACTTTCATTTGTGCTTTTATTTCAATACTTATCTTTATGTGTGAGCCTTTTGAATACCAAGTGGGAGCCCATGGAGGTTTGAAGACACCATTTTGGTGGAGTTTATACTTTTAGCATTTTTAGCATTATTAGTATTATTTTCTTTACTTTGCTTTTTTTTTATTTTATCATGTAATTTGTAATAAATTAATTTTTTATGCACATTAATTAAAAACCACAAAAATATTTCTACTTAATTAATTTGTTTTTTTTTCTAAATAAAATGGGACCAATGTCCTAACTTTTTTCATCCAAAATAAGTGTCACTTTAAAATTGTTTTCTTTAATTCTGCATGAGAGGACCAACGTCCTCATTTTAATAAATAGCCCGATTTATGTATGAATTGTATTTTATTTACAAATGGGGGTTGTATTCCGCCCCTAGTTTTGTTGTAATTTATTTTGCTTTCATTTACTTTATTTATAGCTTTTATTATATGATTGATATGCATTTAATTAAATTGCATTAAAATTGAATGAGAAATGGGATGAAACACTAAATTCAAAACTTGATTATAAACTTAGCCAAGGTATTAATAAATGGGAAGTCCCGAACCTGTCTCTGGTCTTTGGGCTCAACGAGGCGAGAGACCCATTTTGATGGGATCTCCAAGACACCTCTTGTGCCCCGTAAAAAGGCTTTAACTTGCATAGTCCTAGGCTCCACGAGGCGAGAGGGCCCTCCTAATGTTCTATTAGGATGGGACCTCCAAGATCCCTCTGGCTTGCCCAAAATAGACATAGCAGCGCCGTCTTAGGCTAACTGAGGCGAGATGAACTTTTTCAATGTTTTATTGGGTGGCGACTCCATGAAATCTCCTTGTTGCCCAAAATAGACGCACTTGTAAATACCTTACAAGTTTTCAAGAACCTCTCTCGATCAACCTAAAGGTGGGCTTTCGGGGGCCACAGGGTTCGGCGCGCATCACACCCCCCTTTTATCTCCTCTAACTTTTCTTTTTATATCCTCTTGAGAAATTAGGTTTCTCAAAAGACTTTTCCGGTTAAAAACTCTTAATTACCCTTTAAAATCAGATTTTATCCCCTTAAAAATCGGAAAGGGAGTCTGAATTTCAAACCAAAAAACCCGAGAAAATCGAAAAAATGGCGTGTTGGCGAAGATGGCGACGTGCGACATGCGCCTCTGTGCAAAAGGCCGCATGTCGCGCCCTGTGTGGGAGGTCGACATGCGCCCCGTGTGCGGGAGGCCGCATGTCGGCTACACGATATGTGCCCCCTGTGCGCGGCCTTGCGCAGGGGGCCGCATGCCACGTGCGTGGTATGAGCTTTCGCGCAGTGGCCGCATGCCGCCTGCACGACTTGTGCCTCTGCGCAGGGGGCTGCGCGCAGGCATCGTGCCTCGTGCGTAGGTGCCATGGCTAGCGGGTACCGCTCACTGGAGCGTGCTGCCAGTAGGAGCCGCCTCACGCGCCGCGTAGATCGCGCAGCGACAAGTCACCAAAAACCTAAAAAATAATAATATTTTTTAAAAAAAAAGGTTTCGATAAGGAAATCAACACTTTTAACCAATTTACTCGTGAACAAGCATCTTTTTCATCACTGGGTAACCTTGGTCTGGGCTACCTCAGGACCCGGTGTCTACAATGATTCCAGACACGATAGATCATTTGATATTGCAAGGCAGCTACATTAGTTATTTGGACATGGTCTGCTCTTGTAATCTGGATTTGAACATTCAGATTGTCAAGGATGTGAAAATCCTGTAACCTCATATTGAAGTTAGGATAGAAGGTGAACTTGACCGTTCCAGCATTTAGAGAAGTCCTAATTGTACCAATAACAGCTTGAGAGTAATTCAAGTATCTAGTATCAAGAAGAGCAATTTGAGCAAAGACAGGAAGACCTTTGCATCCATGATAAGTGACAACAATCTGAATAGGTCCAAAGTGAATATGAGTTAGACCTTGATGAATCCAATCAGAGGTAGATTCAGAAGGTACTTCAAGAGATACAAATTATTCTTTTCCTATAGCTTTGATCGAGTGTTGAGTAAAGGAAGAGGATTGAACATACTCTTTGACTTGAGATCTGGGTTATCGAGCAAGGGTTTTAATACTAGAAAAAAACATTGGTTCTTGATTTTGCGAAGGCATCATAAGGGTTAAGGAAAGGAAGATGAGAATCTTGGATTTTTTATGAATCATCCAAGAAGTTTAATTCATAAAGGTAATTGAGTTTTCGAACGGTTTCAGGTTTAAGTGACAACGAAGATTGGGAAGAAGATGAAGTTCTAGGTGAAGACATATCAAACATGGTTATGGGAGTTTCTCTTTCATTACAATAACTTAAACATCAATTCTTAAGGCTTTGATACCAAATACCCGAGGCATGAAACAAACCAGTTGAATAAGTCACTTATGACTATCCAAACTAAACGGCTCTTCTGGTATGATGAAAAGTTCCAGATGGACTCTAAATGATATTGAGGAATTTTTGGTAGTAAAAAGGGAATTTTTAGAGAACACTGAAAATTTGTTGATTGGACAGGTTTGATTGAACTGGATCGAAAACGGACTCTGATTGAGTTAAAATTTTGTTTACAGCCTAGTTTTCACATAATATGAATTATGGAATCAAATTTGGAATGAATTGGAGTTGGGAAGAGAGAAAACAATAGAAAATTGCATAATAGGCTTAATATGGCAAATTAGGCTTTATATGTTGGACTATTGGTTGGACCAAGATTGAACCAATTTTGGCCCATTATAAAAGCACTTAAATGGAAGATGAGTGGGTGAGTAGTGCTTATCTGCTCTAGCCTTCTTCTTCCCTTAGTTGGCCGAATTCCCTCTCTTCCTCCTCTCTCTCAATTTCTTCAATCCTTGCTTGATGTTTCCCTAAATTCAAGCATTCTAAATGTAATTCAGCCCCTCTATGAGTTTATAGCAGCCTCTAGTATCCAATTGATGGATTTAAAATAAGGAAAAATAAGGATCTAAGGTTATGTCTTCAAAGAGAAATAAGTTAGTTTAATTTGATTTCTTGGTTTTAGATAATAGATTAAGGTGTATTAAGAGTGTTTATGAAATTATATTGCATAAAAGGAAGAAATTGATTAGTGTTTTGTCGTCTTGTGTATTCGGCCATGGATGAGGAAATGAAGGGGAAAAGCTATTTCAAAGGTCAAGGACAAGAATTGTGGAGGTTATGATGGCTAAAGCATGGATATGAGATTTGTGATTACCTAATCTAATTATTTTCAAGTGAAAATTAGGCTTTTGTATTATGGTTAAATAGTGATTGTGTGACAAATGTATGGGTAATTGAAATTAAAGTGATAAGTGAGTTTAAGGAAGTTAATTAGGCTAATTGGAATGATTAATTTGAAAGAAAACCAAGTGTAAGGCTTGATCATAGTGAAACATAATGGTATCCATAGGTATATATTTAGTATACCTTGTGATTTAAAGTGATAAAAAGGTATATACATGGGAATTGAGACTAAATTTAGTGAAATAAGTGATGAGTGAATGAAAAGTAAAATGTTAGGGTAAAACATTAGTGATGGCCGAATGGATTAGTAAGGAAAGTATGATAAATTGTATGGTATCTATGATACGTGAGTGATAAGTTAGACAAATGAATGAATTAGAAGTGAAAAAGAAAATTTGATGAAAAGGATTGCATAAGAATCGAATAATTGATTTAATGAACCAAAGACAAATATTTAGGCCATTTAATGATATTAAGTTATAAAATGATCTCATATGAAATTTTGAAAGTATAGGAATGTAATTGAAATTATAAGAATTTAATAGAGTATGTTTGAGAATATTTTCCTATTATGTCCATGGTGGGAAATATTGACAAATATTGAAATGAATGAAATTATATGTATATTGATGATATTTTTGATTAAAGCATAAATGATAAGAAAAGAATGAGCGCAGGTTCGAAATAATTTCATAGCCATTTAAATGATTAAGCATACTTATAATGTAAAATAAGTATATAATATGAAATGTACAACATTGATGAAAATGTTGTGTAATTAGTGAAGTGAAATGGAAGTGAACTGTAATTGTAAATGAAAGTGATAAAACATGAAAAGTGGATTTGAAAGTCTGTTGAAAAGTATTGCACTTAGTAGTGTCTAGCGGTCTAATCTAGTTCAGGATATGTGTGGCTAGCCATAGGGATACCTATATGGCGATGCAAGTCATGACGACTTACTTTACTATGGCAGATTCACGATGGTCTCCAATAGTGCATAGATTCTTTCTATGTTCAGTGTATTGTTTTATAATATTGTTAGAATGGTCCTTCGGGGTCATTCCCTACTGTACTGTAGTGGGCTTTTGGGTCCATGTCCCGTATATCTAGTCTGCAAATTTTTTGCCAGGATTGTACTAGGGGCATATCTGTAAAAGTGGTATGAAATTGTAAAAAGTAATAATGGAAATGAGTGTTTAAATAAAAAAGAACTTAATTGAAAGAAATAAAAAGTTTGGGGTGAAAAAGGAAATTTACCCAAAGGATAAGTTAAATAGATAATAATAGTCAAATGACATGAAATTGTAAAAAGTGAAATGAAAATGATAATTTGAGTAAGAAATAAAAGTTCAAGGACCAAAATGTAATTTAACATAAAAATAATTAGTTGAAAGAGTAATTGGTAAATTATAAGATAAGAAGTGAATAAAAGTGGAAAGATGGCTAAAATATGACAAAATTGTAATTAATCGCTAAAAGAAGGGTAATAATAAGAGTTTCGGGCCAAAACTATAGTAATGTGTGAAAGTAAGTTAATAAGTGATATATAAAAGAAAAGTGAAACTAAATGACAAGTATGCAAAGAACGCAAAGTCCAAGGACTAAAATGTAATTTGACATGAAATTTAAGATGAAAAGAGAAATAAGCTAGTGACAAAATTGTAATTATGAAGTAATAGTGGCAAATTTGTAATTTATGAAAAGATTAGGGACCAAAGTGAACTTTTACCATAGTAATGGTACCCAATAGAATAAAATGAAAAGTGAAGTAAAAATAGTGTTTAATTAAGTGAACAAATGAATTAGTGCCACAATAGTAATTAAATGACTAGGAAAAGGGCAAAATCATAATAAGATGCAAAAAGGAGTAATTAAGTTAAATAATAGGATTAATGAATGTAAATAATTAAATGCATGGTTAATTGATCTAATTGCCAAGAAATGAGTTAATACGGACTGACAAGTAAAATGTACAAGAGTGTAAGAATGTGAGGGTTAAACTGTAATTTGCCTATTAAATAAGTATATCAGTGTAAAATGGCACTGATTAAGGTCTAGTGAGTGATTTAAATGAAATTGAGGAATTGGTTAAAGTAAAATGCGTTACAAAAATATACAGAGTGAAATGAAGTAAAATGAAGTGAATGAAGTGAACACATTAAAGTAAATGTATTATAGAAGTAAAATGTATAAATGCAAAGATTTAAAGGTTAGAGGAGTAGAATGATTTGTTATAAGAAATGAAGTTAAAGGTAAATGGAAAGCAAGGATGTTAGAATGAGGATTAGAAGAGTAATAAGTCAACGAATAGGTAAAGGGCCAAAGTGAATAGTTTACAAGTAAGATATTAAGTTAAGAGTGTAAGGTAGAAAAAAAAAATAGTGTAGAATCGTAATTTAAGTAAAACGCAAAGTGTACATAGGAATCTAAGAAATATGAAGGAATAGATAGAAATATGACATTGTTTGGTCTAAAGTAAGGACTAAAGTGACATGCATGTATGTATGTGCTTAAGTTAGAATTGAAAGTTTTTAGATTCGTAATCACCACTGAACATATTTAATGTTCAGCACGTAATTTATTTGACTGCGTATAGGTTTGGAGTGAGATGTCTGAGGAGCAGGCGTACTACTAGTTTCGAAATCAGATCGGACCTCCAAATTGAAGATAAGAATAGTATGTATATTATTGCTGGCATGTTTATGTAACAGTTTAAGATTTACTATGTAATATGTATTATATATTTAATGAATGCAATAGTTTGTGATTAAATGACATGATATGTTAAATGTAATGGTTGGACTGCATTGATTGTAGTAGGCTAGTGATATGACAGTATAAAAAAATAAGTAGGATTTTTTTTTTACCGCAATTGCTATAAGTTTTGATTAGACAATTATAGCAATAGTATAAGCAATGCAATGTGTATATTGTACGGAAGCGATAAGTGTGTTACACATTCATTTTATTTCCTTTATCATACTTTTACTAAATAATTACACTAACTTTTATTTTATATTATGATATTGTACTTTATTCATTTAAAATCAGCACTTTATTTAACCGTAATAATACTAGCACTATCATTATCTATCATTACCATTATCATTATCATTATCATTATCATCATTATCATTATCATTATTATTATTATTATTATTATTATTATTATTAACTCATTTTATTCTTATTAACTTAATTATCTATGCATAACCCTATTTGCACATTTTCCCTACGCATTATCAATAATTCCATGACATTAAAATACTATTCTTGTTAAAATAACACTTCCATTATTTATTTCTTTTATATTCAATATTATTATTATCCTTATCTCCATTAAATACTCTACTCTTATTTCAAATTTCTTTGGTCCTTCATTTGATAGTAACGTGGTCAATTTACAATATAGTCTTTACATTTTCATTTTTTTTTTCTATACGGCATTACATTTTAAACCTTTATTTATTATTTTTCTATACTTGATTCCATAATTATCAATTTTCCTTGACAATTACACTTGTTAGCTATAATTTTAAATAAATTACAACTTAATTATTTTTATTAGGCATATTAAAGGCAATTTACATTTCAGTCTTTGATTTTATTCTATTTACGATTTTACCTTTATTTTCATTATAATTACCATTTTGTCTTAACATTTTCTCTAATTCTCTTACTCCAATATGATCAATTACAATTAAATCCATACACTTCCAATAGCTTTCAAGTTTGTTCAATATTGCCCATTAATTACCATTTTATTTTTACTCAGTTATTTTTCCCTTCTTATTTATTCAACTAAATTACATAATTTATCAATTTATCCTTATAATCATGTTAATCTTCTTTCTAATTAAATTACCCCTATTTCATTAATTAATATTTCTACAAATAATATTTCTTTCCATTCACATATTTTCATTATTAATGTCATTATAGCTTATATTTACATTTACTATTCAATTTCTTTGTCAATTTACACTTTAGTCCCTTAACCTTGCTCTATTTACGGTTTTACTCTCCAATTTACCCATTATTACAATTATGCCATTACTTAACCATTTTTCACATCTAATTAATTATCACACTTGTTAAATTTCCATTAAATTACTAGCTATCATTTTTATGCAAAATTACCTTTTTAGTCTTTATACTATCACTATTTTACCTAACTTTATATTAGTAAATTTTATATCTTTACATATATATTTAATTTACTTATTATATAATTTATTACTTAAGTTTATGTCATGGTCATTATTCATTATTAGTTTAATATTCCATTATCACTTAATTATACTATTAATTCTTATATTATCATTTAATTAACACTATTATATTATAATAAATTTACATTTTGATCCCAAACTTTCATTAAATTCCAATGTTGCCCCAATTTCATTTATTTACAGTAGTGCCACTAATAAATTTTATTTTCACATTAATTTCATTATTTTGACAAACAAATTACCATTTAGTCTTTCGAATACTTATTATGCCACTAATTAGTCATTTTTACATCCATTTCATTATTTTACATGTAGAGTTGTTGTTTTATATCTCAATCTCCTTCTTATACCAATTTACTTTATTACCCTTCTTTTTTCACTTATGTACAATCATGCCATTAAATATCTTTATTTCCACAATTAATAAATTATTAAACTTACAAATTACTTTTTAGTGCTTAAATTATTATTTTCATACCAAATTATATTTAATCTTTATACAATAATCAATTTACCTATTTAACCAATTTATTCATATTTTCTATTATTTAACTCTATTAATTATTTAATTTATATTTTTGCCATTTAGTCCCTAAATCCTTATTAAATTTTTACAGTCTTTTTCACTCCATTTCTTATATTTACTCCAATTTACTCAATTTTAATCCACTTTTACCATTTTGCTCCTAGTATCAATTCAGTAGAAATCTCCAAACCGGATACACGAGACGTGGACCCCAAAAATTCATAATATTTTCGAGTGACCCCGAAGTACCACCCATACATTGACATTTAATTTCATTTACATTTTGACATTTCAACATTCATTTATTTAGTAGACCGTCATTGGCTTATTTAAGTGAGTCGTCATGACTCACACCGCGGTATAGGTGTCCCTACGGCTAGCCAACTATATCCTTATCTAGTTTTGACCACCAGACTACTAATAAGGGCAATAAAATTATTCACTTCATTAAATCACCAGGAAATATTTAATTTACATTTAATTCACATTATTAATTCTTTAAAACATTATTCAGCAAATAAAAAATTTTCATTCGAATTCATTCTTTTTCTACCAAAACATCTTCATTCCACTAATTAATTAATTCTAACATCATACATGTTATAATTTCATTAGAATACCACATATCTCATAATTTTCAATATAAACATATTACATTATTATACTCTAAAATTTTCAAATATATTCAATTAATTCCAGATAAATTACTATACACTCAATTTCTATTATATATTCATTTTGAGTAATTATACTTAATGAATAATCAAAATATATTATTCTACCCATAGTTACCATTCGGCCCAACCTATATATTTACCCATAAATTTTTCTTTCACTCATTTATCATCATTTAAGTTAGATTACACCTTAATTTATATGTACAAATCATTATTTTGCATTAAAACATAAAGTATACCCTAGTATAGTCTTGTATTCCATTTGGCTACCATTATGTCCATACTATAAATTTTATTTCTTCTTGATTTAAGCATTCAAATCATCATTTTTAACCTCCCTAAACATGATTATCAAGTTTATTTTAATTAAACATACATAAATCACATACATACAATATGAACATAATCTAAAACTATACAAAATAAATGGAAAGTATGGGATATTGTATCCACTAACCTCATTTTCTTGTTCTAGACCTCTTAAACATCATTTCCTTACCTTTGCTCTTTAAAACACCATCACCTCCTTATTGTTCGTTAAGTGGCCGAATATACACATCAAAGAAACCATAATTAATTTGCTTCCTTTGTTCAATCCAACAACATAAATACACTCTACACATCCTAAAGTACCTATTTGAACCCTTAAACTAAATTAAAAACCTCAATTTCACTTATCTCAAATTTGGGAGATAACATTTTCCACATGCTTTTTCCCACTTCTTTCACTTCAAATGAATTTTAGAGATCATTATCATTGAAAAGAGAGCTTGGAAATTATTTGAGAATGTTGAATTTAGTGAAAACCATGGAAGTGAATTGAAGAAACTATGGAAAAATGGAGAGAACTCCATTCGGACAAGGAGAGGGGGAAGAAGGCTGAAGGAAATTCTTGACTTTGGCTGATTTTTTAGCCTTATATAGGGGTCTTAAGTGGGCTTAGTTCAACCAATTGGGCCAACCCAAAAGCCCATTTAGAGTTTTAAGCTAATTATGCAATCTAAAATTATTTATTGCACTTTCCAAGTTCAATTCCTCTCAAAATCAATTCCATAATTCATAAATATATTTATTAGGCTGTAAAAAGTTTTTTGGGTCAATCGACGACCGTTTTCTGGTCCAGTAATTTCTTACCATTTCGATAACCTAATTTTCTGTCTCACCTTAAAATTTTTTTTTATGACCATATGATTCCCCATATTATTTAAAGTAAATCCATGTTTTTAAATAATTTTTTTGAGCTTCGTAGCACCATTTAGAGCGGTCAACTATTGGTGAAACTGATCAAACTACAGTCAACTGGTCTGATCGGTTCAGTTTTCTAGTTGAACCGGTTTGGTTCAGTATTCATCATTATCTTTCTTTTTACTCTTAATAGCCTATTTAACCTTGATTTTAACTCAATCAAGGTCCATTTTTCGCCCGATTTAATTAAACTGGTACGATTTATCAATTTTTCAGTGCTATCATAAAATTATTTTTTCACTGTCAAATCATTCTACGTGTTACTCTGAGTCTATCTATGCCTTCAAATAAAATTTCAGAGGTCATTTACTCTTTTAAAAGTTCGATCAAACTTCGGACAAACCTAGTTACTATTTTAATCGAACCCGAGTTTTTTTTCTTATTTTTGACTTTTGGAGATATATTTGACCTCATTTTTTCTCCAAATTATATCCTTGGGCTCCTCATAACTTATACTTTCCAATGCTTCAATAAAATATTTTTCGACCCTGGACTGCACTATTCCCCTCGGTATCGCTATTCATGGCCCAAAAACTACTGTTCTCGAAAGTAACTACTTTGGGTCGTTATAATTCTCTCCCACTTATAAAAATTTCTTCCTCGAATTTTTTCCTGTATACCACCATTAAAATCACAATTTCTACATTCATAATCTCTAAGGACTCAAATTGCACCCTAGTAGCAATTGTGCATGTTAAGGTGTAATAACAATTATATGTGTATGTTTTGGGTGATGGTTGTACCAAAAAGGATGAATTCAGCATTAACGTAAAAGATTCGACAAGTGCGACAATTTGTTAATTTATGAGGAAATGAGATATGTGTAAAGATATAAATATTTAGTGGGCTAATAGATGAAATTAATTTATATTATATGCTAATGTTTAATTAATAAATAATTAAAGGATCAAATTGAAAAGTGACAAAAAATCAAAATTGGACCAATGAGACTTTGGCATTTTGAATTCAAGATAAAGATGTATATTGACCACATAATTTGGCCAAAGTGGCTGGCTATAAGGGAGAAGAAAGGAGGGTAGCCCTTTCCTCTTAGATGGGTCCAAAATTCTGCCTCCCTTATGCTCACACATTTTAAATGGAAATCTTAGGTTTCAAGTGTTAAAGTTTAAGTTAGTTGTATTTTCTTCTTTGCTTTCCTATTTTTTTTATGAAGATTAAAAGTATGAGTTGGTGTGGTTTTTATGAATGGTTAACATGGAGTTTTGATGTTTTGATTGAGGATTTTGTCAAGAAAAAGGAAAGAAGAGAAGGAAAGTGCAAAGAGGTTGGAGGAGAAGCTAAGTGAAGGGAAAAGGGGACAACAAATAAGGTTTGGGAATTTTAGGTGCTTTTGTATAATTATATATGTGTATGAATGATATATGTGAAATTGAGTTGAGTTGTGTTAAGTGTTGTTGTGGAAATGTTTAGTTTAGTAGATGTGATGGAAAAGGAAAATTCTATTTTAAGCCCATCTGACATTTGGGGACTATTTTGGGTACAAGTAGAGTTTAAGAACTCCAAATGAAGTGAATCTAGTTTTGTTAGAACCATGACTTTTATACCTAAAAATGACCTAGAAATGATCATGAGCTAATTTTAGCTCGAAGACCCTCAAAAGTGGCCAAAAAAGAATGGTTTCTATTTTGGCCGGGTGAATGGAACAAGTTCTGTTAATGGTGTTGTCTGACCTCAGTCCAGTTTTTAGGTTATAAATTGAGTTATAAATCTCCAAATTGGGTGATTATAGAGGATTTTGAACCGTCAGTTCAGTTTCCACAAATGTTTTAGAAATAGCCATGAGCTAATTTTGGCCTTAGGTGCTTCGAATCTGGCCAAAACAGAAGGATATCTGTTCTGGTACGGCCAATGGAACAGTTTGGATTTTTTAGATCATATATGGGGTTATAGTGATCGCAATGACCTGAAATTAGTACCATTGCAAATCTAAGACATAGGTAATAAAACGTATAGAAGACTATTTTGCCTTAAAATGACGTTTGCATATTCATTTTAGCTACATAATTTGTGGTGAAAAGTTTGTCCTGTGAATTCTGTTTTGGAAGTAAGAATAACTAGGGGTCACAGCTGGCACCAATCCTCTCAGCCATAACCCATGCCTCTGGATAGCATGTTGCAAAATTAATAGGAGTCATGGCTAGCACTAAACCTTCTCAGTCGTGACCACCCCCTGTATTGACTATATTATGCATTTTTCTTCCTGTATTGAACCCAAACTTCATCGAAACTTCCCGATACTTGTCCGATGCATATTTGTGACTATATAATGGATATATGAATGATTAATAATTGGAAATAACTAAAAGAGAGTAATTAAATGTGGTGATGTTATGTGTAAATTTTACATGAAATGTATTTTATAAAATATTAAAATGATTTAAATGTATATTGAAGTATGTATGACAATTGTATGAGTTTATTTAAAGGCATTGATGTTGAAGCATACATAAGTGT
Organism: Excoecaria cochinchinensis; assembly: GCA_947683425.1. Classification (NCBI taxonomy): domain Eukaryota; kingdom Viridiplantae; phylum Streptophyta; class Magnoliopsida; order Malpighiales; family Euphorbiaceae; genus Excoecaria; species Excoecaria cochinchinensis. The sequence goes on along the minus strand of CANTUQ010000092.1, from coordinate 24,330,179 downwards.
TGAATAAGTTTCTTATGTGACATTGAATATGAACTTTAAAGTATAGATAATCATTTTGTAAATTGGTTAATGATATGAACACTCAATGATCTATTGAACACTTAAAGAATGATATATAAATAGCAAGATTACATGGCATTTATATAAGGTTGAATTTGAATTTTTTTTGAATGAACAATGTGTACATGGGATTATACTAAGAATTAGTGTATGAAATTTTATTCTGTGTGATTGAAATTATATAGATTATTATTGTTGGTTCTCTAATGATAAATATCTTATTAATTATAAATAAAATTTTCTTATTCAATTTTGAATAAACTTTTGACATGGATCTTTTGTAATTTGTTAAGTACTTAAATATGGACTTGGAGACATAATTGTAAATAAATGTATATGGAAATACTATGTTTAAATAACTATGGAAAACTTATTTGGAAATTCACTAATTGTTTTGAATACCATAAAAAGGTAGTTGTATGCGTGTGTGATAAATGTGTAAATATGTATATTGTACATGTAAATGTATGTAAGTGTAATTTGTATGAAGGATTCTTTGTTTGATTATTGAACATTAAAAATGCCACGTGAGAATTATATGCGATAGATTAGAAGTGTAATGATCATTATATGATCATATTATGCGTTTGAAAATGTGAGGAATACAATATTGGTGCGAAAATTATAAGAACAAGATATGAGTATGTGTTTAGCCTACTTTAACCGAGTTGTGGATAGATAGGCATGCCTATAGGGTTCTATTGTTGCAGCCTATGTGTTGGACCTACGGTTCAGTCCTGTAGCTTTTTTGGATCTTATTTGGGTCCCCCTTTGTATTTGGATTCTAGTTAAGGATCCCTATGCATTTTATTTAGATTCCGTTGGGATCCTTATGTATTTGTGTTAGCAGTATGATACTAGTACCCTCGGATATCTATGCATTCTATACCCCGTTATCCACCACCTTGGGAATGCAGGAAACAAATGAACAAAATAATGATAAATTGTAACAATCCAAATTGGGCCTAGTTAGAATTTGCGTGATAAGTCGGTAATTAAGGGTATTTCAGTAATTTGAGTAAGAGAAAAATTGGATAATAAGGATTTTATTAGCAAAGAAATTAATTAATTAAGTGAAGAGGAGAAATTATAATGTGTGCTTGTAGTGTATGGTGTTAGGATGTAAGTGGGTTAAGGGATTTTATTGTGTGGTTTATGTGTGTATGGTGCCTTGGATGTAAGTGGTTTATTAGAAATTATATGGTGTGAGTTAAGTTTGGTGCCTTGGAGATATTTATGTAATAGATTATATTGTGTAAGTGGAGTATGGTGCCAAGGATTTTTAAGTCAAAGTGGATGGTTTGATTCTCTAGGATTGTGACAAGTGGACATGGGTTGGTGAGCATTAATGGTAAAGTAGGAGAGAGGGAAGGGAGGGGCAGAAAATTTGCCTAGCTTCCCGTGGAAGCTAGTTCTTTCCTTTTTCTCCTTCTTTCCCGTCCTCTCTCTCTCTCTTGCTACCATTTTCTGCTCTCAACCTTTCCCTCTTATGTATTTTTGGAGGTTTCAGCTGGGTTTTGAAGGTAAGTGCTTGAGTTTGAGTTGGGGTCCTTCATCCTTTTCTTATTCTTTGAATTCTGGTTTTGAAGTGTGAGTATATGGTTTGATTTAAGTGTGTTCTTGGTTGGGTTTGTGTAAGAAGCAGAAGAGAGAAGAAAGAGCAAGGGAAAAGAGAAAGCGGGTTCGTGAGGGGCCAGGTGTGAAGCTGCAATTTCCAGATTTGGGAACTTTAATTGAATGTGTTTAGGAGTGTTTTCCCCTATTTCTTCTTGGATCAAATGTATTTTGCGGTTGCATGTTATTAGTGTTCTTGAGTGTTAAGTTATATGTGAATGCATGTGTGCATCGTGTAATGATTTGAGCGATAAGTTAGTGATATAGTGAGGTTGGCATGTGTTTTTGGAAAACATGAACATGTTATGTAAACTGAATTTTGGAGTTAGTTTTGTTAGCATCCATGATGAATTGATGTTTGATTATTGTGTAAAATGTGTCTATGTGGCTTTGAGAATGTTGCGATGATGTATTAGTGGCTTGAGGTAAGTGTTTGTGCATGATTGAATGAGTGTTTGAAGGTTTGTGTGGGAACAAGTGCTGGAAGTGTAGATTTTGGGCAAATCTGGGTTCTGTCGCGATCGCGAGCGTGGATTTGGCCCCTTGTTCTTGGAGAGCCCTCTGTCGCGATCTCGACGTTGTCGCGACCGTGACAGAGAGCTCGGTGGCTGAATCCTCCGCGCGAGCATGCTGCCGTGCGTGCGCGCGAGGAGGGAGGAACTGGTCTCTGTCGCGATCGCGACAGAGCTCGATTTTGTACGAATCTGCCTAGCGTGTTTCATCGCGAGCATGCCTTTTGGCGTGAGCTCGCGAGGAGGTACCCCGTGCTCTGTCGCGAGCACGACACCATCGCGATCGCGACAGAGGCCTTTCCTGCCTGCCCTATTTTCTGAATGTGATTCTCTTGTCCTACTTTGCATGGTTTCTCACTATTGCATGGTACATGATTGAGTTTATGTCCTGTTGACTTTTTATACTCGTGTCGTTGTAGTGAATTATTTGATGTTAAAGTTTTGATTCGAGACTTGTGTAGTAAGTGTTGTGTTTGAGAGTGAGTTGTCGAGCCTGAAGTGTCAAGGTAGTGGATAATTAAGCATGCTTAAGAAGGATTTGAGAGTGCAGCTATTCTGTCCGCCCCGTTTGGGTGAAGCGGTCGACCTCCGAGATGGTCAATTTTCATGTAGTGATAAAATGTTTTGAGACTCTGGTCTCCCGCACTACCTTCGGGTATTAAAACTGTTTTTGAGGCTTCGGTCTCCCGTGCCGTGTTCCCGTATCCTCCACCAGTGAAATTCAGGCGATTGTGTGAAGTGTCTGGTATTGGTTAGTGAAGTGTTTTGATTATTGCGTGATCTTGATTATGGTAATTGCTTCGTGCTTTCTGTTTTTAATTCTGATTCCATATAGTGATTCTTGATCCATACATATATTTCTGTTCTCTGGTATTTCGTGAATTCTGTATGTTAATGCATGATAATCTTGTATAGTGTTCTGTTGTTTTTTGTTCCTCCCCACTAAGCGTTATCGCTTAGCACGGGTTCTTGTCCCGTGTAGGTGATAGGATTTTGGAAGCTTGCTTGTGTCGCGCATCTGCAGGTCGGCCACATAGGAGTAGAGTCTTTATTTTTGTTATCTCCTCCTATAATTCTTTTTGTATGTAGTATTTTTGTATAGTGGCTCTTGTAACTCTTTGTAAGGATTTATCATGTAATCTTTTGGATTTTTGTATATAAAGAATTTTCACTATGTTATATATAAATAAATGTTTTAACACAAAATATGAATTAGCAATTGAACGTACTTGTATGTTTGAACCTTAAAAGTTTATGCGATTTGTTATACATGAGTGATACTTGATGATTGTTTAATTTATGTTATTAAAAGTAATATGGAATTAAGCTTTCCATATGCATGCAACATTAAGGTGATCTGTTATAGTCACTGTTTAAAATGTTAAGTCTGTCTTGTGAATAAATTATATGATTAAAGGTGGACATGTTTTGAGAGAGATATTATGACTGGTACATGTTTAAAGAATGTTTTTATGGTATTGTTCAGTTTTGCATAGCTATTTGTCAAATGCGGGTAATAATAATAAACAAAGAAGGATAATAGGTGAGTAACATGATACTAGACTTTAAATGAGTACAATTGGGTGTGTATGATTGTGGTGTATTTTGATATGTTTACATGTTATGAATGTAAATAATTATATGTAATTATTAGTATGTTTTGCTAACGACTACTGTGAGTGGTCGTCCATTTCATATTTTTTTCCCACTAGGTCTTTGAGCTTAGCACGGGTGTTTCATCCATTCAGGTTTGGTGATAAGAGTGTCGCGAGGGACATTCCACAGCAGTCAAGGCCAACGAGTCCATAGGAGTGTATTGTCTAGTCTTAGCATTATTGATGTAATGTAAATGAATGACTTATGTTTTCTAAATGAGTGTTGTGTAAAAGAATCAGTTATGAATGTATTGAACCACTTATAAGAAATGTGTATGCGTAAAGTTAAAGTGTAATTTTGTTAATTGTGATATGTGTAAACTTTTTGCAACAAAAGAAATTTTATAATTCTGACATTGCTAACTGTTTCTTATATAAGTGTGCTTAATTCAATAGTTGTCTCATAGCATCCTTCACCTGTCGTGGTAATTTGCTACGTACAAGTAAACGGTGTTACAGAATCACTTTGTGGTAATATTCAACTCAAGAATTCCATTTACATCACATTAGTCTTAATATCTACGTGCCTTACAATCCAGTGAACTTTAAACTATTCTTATATCCCCTCATATATCTTTAATCACTTCTGTCATTAATACCTATTCATGGCATGTATATGTATCACTTTATCCCTATTACATTATCTTCGATCTTAAGACTGCCTAAACCTTTGCTTTGATACCAATAAAATTGTAACATCCTTAACTTTCTATACTATACGCATGACGATTCGATATTTCACAAGTTAACAGTCAGGAGCTAGATCGGCAATTTTTTTTTTTCCAACATATAAGTCATTCGCACATATATAAAAATAATACAGTTCATATATGTATATATGTTGAATAATCACACTTACACATATACGTAATCATAAGTTCGTACATCCAAATCTCTAACTTTGTCCAACTCGACCATAAATTCCAACCTATGTCCATTGCGATCAATATACATGACATATCTATATCCTTAAGCTTGTTGTCCATCACTTCTTCCTATTGGACAATAACACATCGGCCACTTCAATTTTCCTACCTTCTACAACTGCACGCAGTAAAAACTCTATGCGTTGAGCATTAAAATGCCCAGCGATGGATACATATCCTAAACTTTCCATCTATAAATATGCATGCATACAAACAAGCATAGTCATTTATTACTATGTAAATGCCAACTCTTTTATTATAGTTATTAATCATTAAGTGTAGTACCTATAAGTGTTTATATTTTATTTATCTTTTTCTGTGCCATTCTCTTCATTATTTTCATTTCTATTATGTTAATTAACTCAATTTCTGATATTGCTAACGTTCTATTATTTCCTTTTTCTTTCCCTATCTTCTTGTTTAAACTATTTTCATTTTAATGGTGGATTATAAATTCGATTTATCAAAAGTCACTTATTTACATGCCTATAATTTTGCTAAATAATTACACTAACTTTTAATTTATATTATGATATTATACTTTATTCATTTAAAATTAATACTTTATTTAACCGTAATAATACTAGCATTATCATTGTCTATCATTACCATTATCATTATTATTATTATTATTAACTCATTTTATTCTTATTAACTTAATTATATATGCATAACCCTATTTGTACATTTTCCCTATGCATTATCAATAATTCCCTAATATTAAAATAGTATTTTTTGATAAAATCACAAATACATTATTTATTTCTTTTATATTCATTATTATTATTATTATTTTTATTATTATTATTATTATTATTATTCCCATCTCCATTAAATACCATACGCATATTTCAAATTTCTTTGGTCCTTCATTTGACAGTAACGTGGTCAATTTACAATCTAGTCTTTACATTTTCAATTTTTTCTATACACCATTACACTTTAAATTTTTATTTATTATTTTCCTATACTTCACTACATAATTATCAAAATTCCTTAATAATTACACTTGTTAGCTATAATTTTAAATAAATTACAACTTAATCATTTTTATTAGGCATATTAAAGGCAATTTACATTTTAGTTCTTAGTTTTATTCTATTTACGATTTTACCCTTTATTTCCATTATAATTACCATTTTGTCTTAACATTTTCTCTAATTCTCTTACTCCAATATGATCAATTACAATTAAATCCCTACACTTCCAATAACTTTCAAGTTTGTTCAATATTGCCCATTAATTACCATTTTATTTTCACTTAGTTATTTTTCCCTTCTTATTTATTCAACTAAATTATATAATTTATCAATTTATCCTTATAATCATGTTAATCTTCTTTCTAATTAAATTACCACTATTTCATTAATTAATATTTCTACAAATAATATTTCTTTCCATTCACATATTTTCATTATTAACATCATTATAACTTATATTTACATTTACTCTTCAATTTCCATGTCTATTTACACTTTAGTCCCTTAACCTTGCTCTATTTACGGTTTTACTTTCCAATTTGCCCATTATTACAATATGCCATTACTTAACCATTCTTCACATCTAACTAATTATTACAGTTGTAAAATTTTCATTAAATCCCTAGTTATAATTTTTATGCCAAATTACCTTTTTAGTCTTTATACTATCACTATTTTACCTAACTTTATATTAGTAAATTTTATATCTTTACATATATATTTAATTTATTATATAATTTATTGCTTAAGTTTATTTCATGGTCATTAATAATTATAAGTTAAATATTTCATTATCACTTAATTACACTATTAATTCTTATATTATCATTTAATTACATTTTAATCATTTAATTAACACTATTATATTATCATAAATTTACATTTTGATCCCTAACTTTCATTAAATTACAATGTTGCCCCATTTCAATTTATTTACAATAGTGCCACTAATAAATTTTATTTCACATTAATTTCATTATTTTGACATATAAATTACCATTTAGTCCTTTGAATACTTATTATGCCCCTAATTAGTCATTTTTACATCCATTTCATTATTTTACTTGTAGAGTTGTTGTTTATTCTCTAAATCTCATTCTTATAACAATTTACTTTATTACCCTTCTTTTTCACTTATTTACAATCATGCCATTAAATATTTTTATATTCATAATTAATTCACTATTAAACTTACAAATTACTATTTAGCCCTAAAATTATTATTTTTTTGCCAAATTACATTTAATCGTTATACAATAATAAATTTACCTATTTAACCAATTTATTCATATTTCCTCTTATTTAACTCTATTAATTATTTAATTTACATTTTTGCCATTTAGTCCCAAAGTCCTTTTTAAATTTTTACAGTTAAGTCTTTTTCACTCCATTTCTTATATTTACTCCAATTCACTCAATTTTAATCCACTTTTACTATTTTGCCCCTAGTATCAATTTGGTAGAAATTTTCGAACCAGATACACGGGACATGGACCGTAAAGATCCATAATATTTTAGAGTGACCCCCAAGAACCACCCATACATTTACATTTCATTTCATTTACATTTTGACATTTCAACATTCATTCATTTAATAGACCGTCATTGGCCTATTTAAGTGAGTCATTATGAGTCACACCGCGATATAGGTGTCCCTATGGCTAGCCAACTATATCCTGAGCAAGATTTGACTAACAGACTATTACAAAGGGCAATAAAATTATTCACTTCATTAAATCACCATGAAATAGTTAATTTATATTTAATTCACATTATTAATTCTTTAAAACACTATTCAGCAAATAAAACATTTTCATTCGAATTCATTCTTTTTCTACCAAAACATCTTCATTACACTAATTAATTAATTCTAACATCATACATATCATAATTTCATTAAAATACCACATATGTCATAATTTTCAATATAAATATATTACATTATTATACTCTAAAATATTCAAATATATTCAATTAATTCCAAATAAATTACTATACACTCAATTTCTATTATATTTTCATTTTAAGTCATTATACTTAATGAATAATAAAAATATACATTATTCTAGCCATACTTAGCATTCGGCCCAACCTATATATTTACCCATAAATTTTTATTTCACTCATTTATCATCATTTAAGTTAAATTACACCTTAATTTATATGTATATGTCATTATTTTGCATTAATACATAAAGTATACCCTAGTATAGTCTTGTTTTCCATTCGGCTACCATTATGTCCATACTATAAATTTTATTTCTTCTTGATTTAAGCATTCAAATCATCATTTTTAACCTCCCTGAACATGATTATCAAGTTTATTTCAATTAAACATACATAAATCACATACATACAATATGAACATAATCTAAAACTATACAAAATAAATGGAAAGTATGGGATATTGTATCCACTAACCTCATTTTCTTATTCTAGATGTCTTAAACGTGCTTTCCTTGCCTTTACTCCTTAAAACACCATCACCTCCTTATTGTTCCTAAAGTAGCTGAATATACACATCAAAAAAACCACCATCAACTTGCTTCCTTTATTCAATCCAACAATATAAATACACTTTACACATCCTAAAGTACCTATTTTAACCCTTAAACCAAATTAAAAACCTCAATTTCACTTACTTGAAATTTGCGACATAACATTTTCCACATACTTTTTCCCACTTTTTTCACTTCAAATGAACTTTAGATACCATTATCATTGAAAAGAGAGGCTGAAAATTACTTGGAAAGGTTGAATTTAGTGTAAACCATGGAAGAGAATTGAAGAAAACTATGGAAAAATGGGAAGAACTCCATTCGGCCAAGGAGAGGTGGAAAAAGGCTGAAGAGAATTCTAGAGTTTGGCTGATTTTTCATCCTTATATAGGGGTCCTAAGTGGGCTTGGGCTTGGTTCAACCAATTGGGCCAACTCAAAAGCCCATTTAGATTTTTAAGCCCATTAAGCAATCTAAAATTATTTCTTTCACTTCTGAAGTTCAATTCCTCCCAAATTCAATTCAATAATTAACAAAATATATTTATTAGTCTCCACAAAAATTTTTGAGTCAATCGGAGACCGTTTCTTAGTCTGGTAATTTCTTACCTGTCCGCTAACCCAATTTTCTGTCTCACCTTAAAATTTATTTTTTATCACCATATGTTTCCACATATTGTTCAGAGCAAATTCATATTTTTAGATAATTTTTTCGAGCTCCGTAGCATCATTTAGAGCCCGGTCAACTCTTGCTTAAACCGATCAAACTATAGTCAACTGGTCCGAACATTTCGGTTCTCTGGTCTAGCCGATTTGGTTCGCCATTCATCATTCTCTTTCTTGTTACTCTTAATAGCCTATTTAACCTTGATTTCAACTCAATCAAGGTCCATTTTCGGTTCAGTTAAATTAAACTGATCTGATTCACCAATTCTTCAGTGCTATCATAAAATTGATTTTTCATTGCCAAATTGTTCTACGTATTATTATGAGTCTATCTATGCCTTCAAATAATATTTCAGAAGTCATTTGCTATTTTAAAAGTCCGATCAAATCTCGATCAAACCTAGCTATTATTTGAACCGAACCCGAAGATTTTTCTTATTTTTGACTTTTGGAGACCTATTTGATCTCATTTTCACTCCATATTACATACTTGGACTTCTCATAACTTATACTTTCCAATGATCCAATAAAATATTTTTTTGACTCACTATTTATGGCCCGAAAACTACTATTCCTAAAAGTAACTGTGACGCGCACCGGACCCCGCGAGCCGCCCCTTATGACCGCCCGCTCGAGGGCAATCGGGGCATTTGTGGGTCTGTTGGCAACTTGCAATGAATTGCGAGTGCGTCTATTTTGGGTAACAAGGAGGTTTCATGGAGTCGCCACCCAATAGAACATTGAGAAAGTTTCTCTCGCCTCGGAGAGCCTAAGACTGCGCTTATTATCCATTTTGGGCCAACCAAAGGGGTCTTGGAGGGTAAACCTCTCTCCCAAAGGAGCCTAGGATTAACGTCTAAGTCTCGTGACACAAGAGGTGTCTTGGAGGTCTTAGTTCCAACGAGTGATCGAATAGACCTCTCGCCTCTTTGAGCCCAAAGACCAGAGCTGGGTTCGGGACTTCTCATCTATTTCTACCTTGATTAATTTTACAATTAAGTTTTGAATTTATTATTTCACCCTCTTTCCACACGATGCAATTAATTAAAAGGCGCAATCATTCACGTAAAAGCAGAAAATAAAAGCGAAACTAAAATGAAGCATTCAAAAGTAAATTACAATAAAATTAGGGGCGGAATACAACCCCCATTATAAATAAGATACAAAACAAGCATAAATCGGGATGTTCATTTAGACGGGAATATTGGTTCCCAAATACTCATTTTACAAAAAAGTATAGAATTCTCAAATCAAGTTAAACCTTATGGCTCGAGATGAAAATAAGGACATTGGTTCAGTTTTATTAACCAATATTTTATTTGGTAGAAAACATTTGTGTGGTGGTTCTTTTTAAGAGCGGTCGAAAATCGTTTTATAATTACAGACCACAAATACATAAAATAAAATAAAATAGTAATTACATAAATTTCGAATAAATAAATAAATTCTAAACTACTTTTCTTGACCATGCTCATTGGGCAAGGCACATGCCACTCATAGTTATAGTCGTGACGGGAAATAATATCAGTTAGTAATAAATAAATAAATAACTGAATAAATAAATAAACAAGTAATTGAATAAAATAAAATAAAGTAAAGAAGATAATTAAAATCAATAATTGATTAAATTAACTTAAATGATAAATAAATGAATGAATAAATAAATAAATAGTTAAATGAACGATTAAATGAATTAAATTAGAAGAATTAGTGGATGCAAAATATGATGACAATTATAATAATCCAACGAAAATAAAAATGCTAACAATAATATCATACAATAATAATATTAATAATAAAACAAATAGTATTTGATAATAATGATAATAATAGCAATAATGCAAATAATAATAATACTAATATTATAAAATAAATGAACATAACATAAATAATAAATAAATAAAAGAAAATAACAATATTAAATAATTAAAGACATAATCATAATAATAAATATAATGAACATAATAAAACCACAATAATGATTATAATAGTAATAATATACCAATAACAATAACAATAGTCATGATAATCATAATTAACTTAAAATAAACATAAATTAAATAATACTAATAACTATAAAATTACTAATAAACAAAGCCAATAACAATAATAATAATAATAATATATAAAAACAGAAAATAATAACAAATGAATAAATATAACAATTAATTAATAACACACAAATAATAATAATAATAATAATAATAACAACAACAACAACAGAAATTAAATAGATAAAATAATGATAATAATAAAAGAAATTAAATAAATAATAATAATAATAATAATAATAATAATAATAATAATAATAATAATAATAATAGATAAAATAATGTAAAATAGGGGGAAGTGGAGTTTACCTCACCAGAGCCTCGCCGGAGAGAAGGTGGTCGACACCACCGTCACCGGAAGGGAGATCGGACCACCGGGATCCCGCCGGAGTGGGTCATGCGCCAGAACGAGCGCTGCCGTCGCCGAAAAATGTCTTGAAGCGTCCGGGTCTTCTTCTCTCATGCGCCGGCTTCCGGCGCCCGATGGAGGAACGGCGACCACCGATGGTTTCGTCCGGACCTCCTCTCCACGGTGGAGGGACGCGTGCGGCGATCGGCGGCCGTGGCTGGCCGGTGGAGGCAACGCCTCCTTCCCCTCTCTTTTCTTCTTTCTCTTCTTCTCTCCAGCGCTGTTGGTCTCCGTTGGCCCCTGTTCCACCCTCTCTTCTTCTTTCTACTTTCCTCCTATTTCTCTTTGATCTTGGTCCCTTTTTCCTTGCTCCCTCTTGCTATGTGTTATACTCCCTCTCTCTTTTGCTCTCTTTTCTATTTCTTTTCTTCTCCTCCTATGGCTGGCCACCACTGCTCTCAGCTCTCCCTTTCTTTTTTTTTTTCCTTTTCTTTTCTTTGGCTTTTTCCTTCTCTCTGTGTCCCAATCCCAATCCAAAGTGAGCTCCATTTTTCCTTCATTCCTTTTCTTTTTATACTCCAAAACTAGGGCAAATTAGGTGCACAATGGTAATTTCCTCCATTTTAATTTCTTAATTAATTTAACTTAATTCAAATAACACACATTAATTAATTTAATCATTACATATTAATTAAACATTACATATTAATTACATTACATATTTTACATCTTAATATAATTAATCTATTTAATATATCATATAATTTATCTAATTAATTAAACACTTTACATATTAACTAATTAATCTTTAATCTTTCATGCATTTTAATTATCTAATTAAACTTACAATATTAATAAATTAAATTAACCCAACATTAATAATTAATTTCTAATTTTACCTACCTAATCTATATTATATATATATATATTTTCCGGAGGGAATTACTAAGGACCCAAAATCACTTTTTGACATTAAACCCGACTCGGGACCCGATGTTTACAGTTGCTCCCAATTTTGTAGAAGCTAGTGGTAGACACCTTGGTGAGCCAAAATTCAAAGAAGAAAGAGAGAGAATTACATACCTGGGGATGCCGGACCTTACCTTGTTGGAGTTGGTACATGTGCCCTTACCGGTCTCGGCTCGACCTGCTTCTGCTGGCCTCGTCTCGGCTCGCGCAGCTTTGGTGAGATGTAGTGCTCTCTGACTACAACCTCTATTTGTGGTCTGTTCTACCACGAGTGTTCCGCTAGCCTCGTCTCTGCCTGCACGGAGTTTGTGAGATGCAGCGCTCTCTGACTACAACCTCTATTTGCGATCTGTTCTATCGCTGGCGCCCCGCTAACCTCGTCTCGGTCTACACGATGGCTGGTCTGTACCGCTAGCCTCGTCTCGGCCTGCACGGTGTGAGGTGTAGTTTCTCTAACTCCAACCTCTGTGTGAAGAGCAGTGTTCTCTAACTGCGACTTCAATTGTGAAGTTTCCCTGCTAACCCCCATCCGATCTGCAAGGTGCATAGCACTCTCTGACTACTGCGTGAACTGTGAGATGTAGCACTCTCTGACTACAATCTCGGTGTGAAGAGCAGTGTTCTCTAACTGCAACTTCGATTTGTGAAGTTCCCCTGCTAACCCCCATCCGATCTGCAAGGTGTGTAGAACTCTCTGACTATCGCGTGAACTGTGAGATGTAGCACTCTCTGACTACAATCTCGGTGAAGAGCAGTGTTCTCTAACTGCAACTCCGATTGTGAAATGTGGTGCTCGCTAACCACAGTCTCAAGATGAAGAGCAGTGTTCTCTAACTGCAACTTCGGTTGATGAGTTCCGGTACTCTCTGACCACAGTCTCAAGATGAAGAGCAGTGTTCTCTAACTGCAACTTCGGTTAATGAGTTGCGGTACTCTCTGACCACAGTTTTGATTTGCTGAAGTTCCTTTGCTGATCCCCATCTGGTCAGTACAATATCTGATCTGCTAACCCCCATCCGGCTAGTATAATGTCTGATCTGCTAACCCCCTTCCGGCTAGTAATGTCTGATCTGCTAACCCCCTTCCGGCTAGTAATGTCTAATTTGCTAACCCCCATTCGGCTAGTACGATGTCTGATGGTGACTCTCTCATTATTGTCTTTACTAGCGCTTATCATGAACCCCCCTTTTTCCTTACAATAAAGGGCAAAGCAAAATATGCAGGGTATATACAAAAGAGGTGCGTACCTGTGGCAGCGCATGCCTGTCGGGGTTATTGTCAGTTAATGCTCACTGGAAGACTTTGATTCTCACTGAGAGACTTTGATTTTGAGCCTCTAGAGATGAGAGATCGGTTGAAAGTTATGTTGCTTACCCGGTTGCCCCCCGACACGGCGTGTATGAACAGGCCCGCTTTTCTGGACAGTGCCTGACAACGTTGGGCTGAACCCATCACCTGAATCACTTTTAAGCATGGTGTGCATGAAGAGGCTTGCTTTTTTTTTTTTTTTTTTTTTTTCTGAACGTCTCCTTAGGAGCGGGTCTGCAATATTCTTCTCTTGTGAGGACTTCATCTTGATTATTGTGCACTGTGCGCGAGCATATATCCTATGATGGAGAAACTTAGCTTGTTGCTCCCGGTGTGGTGTGTGTGAGTAGGCTTGTTCTTCTGAGCATCCCGCACTTGATTTATGCTGGGTACAGTGACTAATAACGCTGAGCTGAAACTGTCCTTTGGATCATCCTCGCTCACAAGGTCTATTCAGACCTTCCCTTACAACAACATATATGCCAGATTGTGTGTGCGTTTATGGAATCATGTGTGAAAAATGTACATATATAAGGCTATATACACGAAATACAAGCAAATGATTAATGTACAAGAATTGTGTATGCATAACTATAAGTAAAAAGGATCGAAGACACAGATATGCAAAAGATCCATGCATATGAAATGCGTATGAGATGTAACAATGAATATACCATGTCCTAGGTGGTTAAGAGATTTGTTGAGGGTATTTGCTCGGCTGCTTTGATGCCCCCTGAAGGATCTAGAAAAGCATCGTTTTGGTTTTAGGAATTCTGACCCAACCTTTTGAATAGAACTGACCCGTGCGCATCTTTGCCCCCAGTCAGTGAGCGTCTTGCCCCCAGGACCCTGAATCAAGTTCTGCATCATATACTACCTACCCGAAGGAAAGTTATCTGATGTAATGCCGCCTTATCGCTCCAGGCTCCCAAAAGTCATTTTTTTAAAGGTAGTGCGTCCCTTGTGGATTTTCACACTAGCTTTTCTTGGCGGAAAATGCGTCCCTTTTTGGGATTTTCACATAATCCTGTGCCTAACTTTTGCCTGGAATAGACCCAACCCACTCCAGAGGCTTTCTTTTTTCTTTTTTTTTTTTTTGAAGGACAGACCGCCTGTTCCCAGGTTTTCACCCTGCCTTTTGGCCTAAATTTTGCTTAGAGAGCCAATCACGATTTTCATCTCTAACGGCCTTTCCTTTTTTTTTTTTTAGGCTTCATGAGGCTGTCTTTTTCATTACTACCCATTGTGCTTGATAGTTCGAAGGGATTAATGATGAAGTGAGGCATCCCTGTCTTTCCAATGTGGATCATCAGCTTCGGCTTCTACCTCCATACATCATGGCCTCTAGGCTAGCTGCAGGTGAAGACTATTATGCCATCCATCGGGGATTATTCCTTGCTTTCATGAATTGAAAAAAAAGGGTAGGTAACTAGTCTTGCGGTTGACAACAGAACTCATCGACTTAGGCATCTGGATGGTGCGAGCAGTAGCAGAGTGTAGCCGTTTAGATTTCATGCATTCGGCAACGAACGATGTTTCTCTTTTTATAACCAAACTAGAAAATAATGAGCACAAGTATATGCAAAGATTGTGTACATTTCAGTATGATTTCTTTACACATGATCATTATCTAACGTTGATTCAAAATGTACACTACATCTAATCTCATAGTAGATCTTGTAGGCATTAAACTCCTGTCTCCAATCAGCCCTCTCGGGTTTTCTTGATTGGATATTTTCTCTCAAGCCTCTAAATTTTGTCCAGGATGCCTTTTTTCGGTTTTCACCCCGACAAGGCACCCAATTTTAGCAAGGCCGCCTTTTTTCGATTTTCGACCCGCGGGGCTTTTATTCTCTTCTTTTGATTTTTAAGTCTTTTGCCATGGACTCTCATGGGTTTATTAACGTTGATCGGTTTTTAAAATCATCTTCATTGCTGTCCATTGCTACTGTCTCAGATAACAACTTCTGAAGAATAGATGGAATCCTCTTACATTGTCCTAAATTTGTCTCATTCATGTGGAACGTCTGGTCTTATTGAATCTCTCTCTTTCTGTGGTTGTTTTCAGGCTTCCTCCCCGGATGATCGAGCAAAGTATTTTCTCATGGATCAAACTATGGTAGTAATTTCATGACATTGTCTTTGTCTGACATGTTTGACTACTGCTGCTGCCGTCGCTGCATCCAGTCTACTTCTGAAATCTGTGCTTTTATGATCGTCTTTAAACGTTTGAGCTTTACGTCGATCGCACATACTACTTCTGGCCCCCGTGACTCTTGTAGAGGGTTTCGATGGCGATTTTATAACAGGAAAGTGCAGAAGGTAACTTTCCTGCTACATCTTTGTAGTTTCGAGCCATCTTGACCAAGATCTCCTTATTAACAGCCTATCCCGCACCACTGGTTTGAAGGCAATGTAGAGAAGATTTGTGGTCTTTTAATACCGTGCCATCGGAGGGACTCCCTAGCTTTAGTCATAGTTTGGTTTGCATGGTGAGGGAGACCATTTTGACCTGATCCTATTCGTTGGGGCTGTAGGGTGCACCTCTCCTATAGTGTCTGTTTCTAAGCTTGAGAAACCTACATCCATTGCAAACCGATGAAATTCTTATAGTCCTTTTCAAAAGTACAGGCATGTGTGGATCAATGGGATTTGAACAAAACTTGCCCCCAATCAACATTTCCTTGCCCTCTGATCAATTCTCTAAATTTTTCCAATTTTTTCTCTTTTTTTTTGTTTTTTGTTTTTTGTTCTCGTTTTTTGTCCTTTTGTTTTTTTGTTTTTGTTTGTTTTGTTGTTGTTTTTTTTTTACCTCTCAAATAGCATTCCCCTTTAACAAGCTCCGTTCAAATCCTGGAGTTTACACGTACGCGCACCTCTTTTCATCTCCGTTTGGGACCACAAGTCCGGCATTGAACTCCGACTAGAGATTTTGGCTTCATTCTCGCTTATGGATTCCTTTCCTCGACCCGTTATGCCTCTTTTGGCTTTGATCTTTTCGTTCTGCCTCTTTTGGCTTTGATCTTTCGAGTTTCTATGTGACCGGTCCATGATCGAGATATCTGGAATAATGTGCTTGGGGACTCCGTTAATGACTCTTAGCATGTCTTCATATGTCCAGGCAAAAACTTTTTCACATTTTGTTTTCATTCTCTCCAATTTTAATCTCACTTCAGGAGTTATAATAGATGCTATCAAGATTTTCTTTGGGTTTCCCAAAGTTCTGAGATTAAACTGAGTGGCATCAATTGAATCAATATCAAATATGAATGAGCCATGATCATGCATAATGAAATCATGAGAGATATAACACAAGTAAGCAAAAGCATTCATCTTATTAACGAAATCAAAATGTCATTACTAAATAGTTCAAAAATAAAAAGAACATTCTAAACAGCTAATCAACTTTCGCTTTTGCCAGCATAGTTGCCGCAGCAGATGGTCCATCATCATCCTTGAAAACCATTTTGCCTTTCCGCATAGGCGCTTAGTCCATTTTATTCCTTCCCTCCTGCTTCTCTGGGTCGGAGATCTTGTTGGAATCAATCAGATCTTGAATAATGTGTCTTAAGGCCTTGCAATAATCTGTAGTATGCCCGGTATGCTGGTGGTAGGCGCAATACTCATCTTCCTTATGACCGGGCTGTCCTTGGCTTCTAGCAGGCCTAGCTGGCAATGGCTGCAATACCCCCTCCTTTATCAGCCTCTTAAGGACCCAAGACAATGAAATGCCCAAATTAGAAAAATGCCTTAGTCTCAGTTCCGTCGTTGGCGTTCCTACAGTCTTCCTTTTTTCTGGGTCTGACACCAGTCCTTGGATGCGATCTTTCAGGTGACAACAGTAGTCTGTTCTATGCCCAGAGTACTGGTGGTATGCACAATACCAGTCTGTTCTGTGCCCAGGCTTTTCTTGACTTGGGGTAGGCCTAGCTGGCAAGGGTCGCAACTTCCCTTTCTTAACGAGACGGGTAAAGTGCGAAGACAATGGCTTACCCAAGATAATGAGGTGGGATCAAGCTGCTCTAGTGGCTGAAACTTCTATAGTCTTGGCATCCGCCCTTCTACTATTAAGGCTTCCTGAGTTTGTACCTTTAAGGATATGAGTAACTGCACGGTCTTCATCCTCTTCGGGTACAATGCCATGTTCTAAAGTAGGCCTTCTTTTTCGTCCTTGTTCAACTGGTGAATCCAGTGACCTCTTTCCTTTGGTCTCAGAAGGAATGAAAGATATTGCAGCAGTCGCTGTATGAGCCTCCTCAGTAGTGGCTGGCTTTACTTGGTTAAGAGATGCTGCCATAAGCTGAGATTGGAGAACCAATGCCATGGCATCCATTCTTTCTTTAATGACAACCAATAATCTTTCTTCCAGCTCTTCAAACCTTCTATCCATCTCTTGGGCAATCAGGGCACGAGCCTCTTCATTCAGTTGTGAAGGGTCAGCCATTCCTAATACCTTTAGACACTCTAGTGAGGATGTTGACTCTTTATCTATTAATATGAACTCCGACCGCTCTTCGAACGACTATCGGAATCCCTAAACCACCCAAGCACGCGGTCTATAATAGCTGAAAGGCAAAAGGTTAGAATGATGCATGAATAATGCGCAATGCATGGTCATATTGTGCAACAAATAATATATAACGTCTAAAGGAGATTATAATGATACATTGAGATGTGTGAAAAACTATACGCAGAGCAATAGGTACATGTAATAATTTTATGCACAGGAAGTGATGTATACATAAGGAGGAGATACAAAAAAATTTATTTATGTATGAATGATACATTGAAATTCGTGAAAAACTATACATAGAATGATATGTACATGTAATAATTTTATGCACAGGAAAAGATGTATATATGTAGAGGAAATAGTAAAAAAGTTATGTGTATGAATGACATGAATATACAATACATCAATAATAACCACATGCAAGCGGTAGATCCTTCCAACCTTATTGCCCCCAAACACGAGGTCGTGCGGTCTCTGTCCTAGGCGAGCTTAGCCCATAGGTCAACCGGGGACCCGATGGACTCGTATGGTGCACGGTGAAAAAAACCGGCAGCATAACCTCCCTTAAGTAATGCACAAGCGCATGGATTATGATCATCATGTATTTAGGCAGTCCAAATAAATTGACATGGGCCTATCGGGGCATGAATGCCTTTGATTAAGTGATCAGTCAAATTATCTGGATTTGTCCAATACATATTGATCCATATAACAAGCAAGGTATTATGGTTCATACCACCTAGGGAAAGTATCTATTGCCATTACATGGACTTTGGTCATGGGTGATGAAATTTTAGGGCTACCTAAGCATGATTCCTGCCGACGGGTCTAGCTCATCACGAGCGTAATGACCGATCGGGTTACCATTTAATATACCGTGATGACACGAGGCTTGGGCTGGTGATTATCCTTAATACTTTCCTACATTGAGTGAACATAGGATCGTGCTTCGGGAATGCACCGGAGTTGATAGGGGGACCAATCTAGCATAATCTAAGACTCTAATGGGATGTAATGCAATTTTGAAAGAAGAGCGAAATTTATAAACTAAAAATTAATTATAAATTTTAATCAAGTTACTTTCGAATCGAAGTCTCGAACATGTCCCTAGTGAGTCGCCACTGTGATGCACACCGGACCCCGCAAGCCGCCCTTTACGACCGCCCGCTCGAGGGCGATCGGGGCATTTGTGGGTCTGTTGGCAACTTGCAATGAATTGCAAGTGCATCTATTTTGGGCAACAAGGAGGTTTCATGGAGTCGCCACCCAATAGAACATTAGGAAAGTTTCTCTCGCCTCGGAGAGCCTAAGACTATGCTTATTATCCATTTTGGGCCAACCAAAGGGGTCTTGGAGGGTAAACCTCTCTCCCAAGGGAGCCTAGGATTAATGTCTAAGTCTCGTGACACAAGAGGTGTCTTGGAGGTCTTAGTTCCAACGAGTGATCGGATAGACCTCTCGCCTCTTTGAGCCCAAAGACCAGAGCTGGGTTCGGGGCTTCTCATCTATTTCTACCTTGATTAATTTTACAATTAAGTTTTGAATTTATTATTTCACCCTCTTTCCACACGATGTAATTAATTAAAAGGCGCAATCATTCACGTAAAAGCAGAAAATAAAAGCGAAACTAAAATGAAGCATCCAAAAGTAAATTACAATAAAATTAGGGGCGGAATACAACCCCCATTATAAATAAGATACAAAACAAGCATAAATCGGGATGTTCATTTAGACGGGAACATTGGTTCCCAAATACTCATTTTACAAAAAAGTATAGAATTCTCAAATCAAGTTAAACCTTTTGGCTCGAGATGAAAATGAGGACATTGGTCCAGTTTTATTAACCAATATTTTATTTGGTAGAAAACATTTGTGTGGTGGTTCTTTTTAAGAGCGGTCGAAAATCGTTTTATTATTACAGACCACAAATACATAAAATAAAATAAAATAGTAATTACATATTTTTCGAATAAATAAATAAATTCTAAACTACTTTTCTCGACCATGCTCGTTGGGCAAGGCACATGCCACTCGTAGTTATAGCCGTGACGGGAAATAATATCAGTTAGTAATAAATAAATAAATAATTGAATAAATAAATAAACAAGTAATTGAATAAAATAAAATAAAGTAAAGAAGATAATTAAAATCAATAATTGATTAAATTAACTTAAATGATAAATAAATGAATGAATAAATAAATAAATAAATAGTTAAATGAACGATTAAATGAATTAAATTAGAAGAATTAGTGGATTTAAAATATGATGACAATTATAATAATCCAACGAAAATAAAAATGCTAACAATAATATCATACAATAATAATATTAATAATAAAACAAATAGTATTTGATAATAATGATAATAATAGCAATAATGCAAATAATAATAATACTAATATTATAAAATTAATGAACATAACATAAATAATAAATAAATAAAAGCAAATAACAATATTAAATAATTAAAGACATAATCATAATAATAAATATAACGAACATAATAAAAACGCAATAATGATTATAATAGTAATAATATACCAATAACAATAACAATGGTCATGATAATCATAATTAACTTAAAATAAACATAAATTAAATAATACTAATAATTATAAAATTACTAATAAACAAAGCCAATAACAATAATAATAATAATAATAATATATAAAAACAAAAAATAATAACAAATGAATAAATATAACAATTAAATAATAATAATAATAATAACAACAACAGAAATTAAATAGATAAAATAATGATAATAATAAAAGAAATTAAATAATAATAATAATAATAATAATAATAATAATAATAATAATAATAATAGATAAAATAATATAAAATAGGGGGAAGTGGAGTTTACCTCACCAGAGCCTCGCCGGAGGGAAGGTGGTCGACACCACCGTCGCCGGAAGGGATATCGGACCGCCGGGATCCCGCCGGAGTGGGTCACGCGCCAGAACGAGCGCTTCCGTCGCCGGAAAACGTCTTGAAGCGTCCGGGTCTTCTTCTCTCATGCGCCGGCTTCCGGCGCCCGATGGAGGAACGGCGACCACCGATGGTTTCGTCCGGACCTCCTCTCCACGGTGGCGGGACGCGTGCGGAGTTCGACGGCCGTGGCTGGTCGGCGGAGGCAACGCCTCCTTCCTCTCTCTTTTTTTCTTTCTCTTCTTCTCTCCGGCGCCGTTGGTCTCCGTTTGCCCCTGTTCTACCCTCTCTTCTTCTTTCTACTTTCCTCCTATTTCTCTTTGATCTTGGTCCCTTTTTCCTTGCTCTCTCATGCTATGTCTTATACTCCCTCTCTCTTTTGGTCTCTTTTCTACTCTCTTTTCTATTTCTTTTCTTCTCCTCCTATGGCCGGCCACCACTGCTCTTAGCTCTCCCTTTCTTTTTCTTTTCCTTTTCTTTTCTTTGGCTTTTTCCTTCTCTCCGTGTTCCCAATCCCAATCCGAAGAGAGCTCCATTTTTCCTTCATTCCTTTTCTTTTTATACTCCAAATTTATGGCAAATTAGGTGCACAATGTTAATTTCCTCCATTTTAATTTCTTAATTAATTTAACTTAATTCAAATAACACACGTTAATTAATTTAAACATTACATATTAATTAAACATTACATATTAATTACATTACATATTTTACATCTTAATATAATTAATCTATTTAATATATCATATAATTTATCTAATTAATTAAACACTTTACATATTAACTAATTAATCTTTAATCTTTCATGCATTTTAATTATCTAATTAAACTTACAATATCAATAAATTAAATTAACCCAACATTAATAATTAATTTCTAATTTTACCTACCTAATCTATATTATATATATATATATATATTTTTTTTTTTTTCCGGAGGGAATTACTAAGGACCCGAAATCACTTTTTGACATTAAACCCGACTCGGGACCCGGTGTCTACAATAACTATTTTAGGCCATTACATATCCTAACTAAGAGAAAGCCAAAATTCACCTTGAGAGTTGTTGATCAGTTGAATTTCATTGCACTAGATTATCGTAAACCATAATGTCCAATAGCAAACACTTCCAATGTGTAATCCAAACTAGAGAAGAGGGAAAATCAAGAATATTTGGGTGACAATCAGTCAAAAATCCTTTAAGGCTAGTGCAGGATTTCGGTCATAGAGAAAATAAGGAGGCAGAGAAAATTGTCTCCTAATCCCACCAAACTTATGCTTTTACACCTTAGAATAAAAGCCTTAGTCTAATAGGTTTAGGACTCTTAAAAAATTTGGAGATTTAATTCAAATGGGCTACTATAATATTTAATTAATTTGGTCCCTAATTAAATCCAGTCCAAGCCTTTTTCTGAAAAGGTCATGCTTAAAAGCCCTTTCATTGGACTTTTTTATGCGGACTTGGATTTAATTACCCAAATCAATTCCAAATGCAACCACATTAAATATGTGAGATCCATAACTATTATAGAACATTTTTATTTTAACTTTTCCCAAAAACTAGGCCTTTAAGGCCTTCTATTTAGCTTCTGCGCAGAAACCACTCGTTGTGGGATTCTGTGCAGATGACTTTCATTTTGTGCCTGTAGACATCGGGTCCTGAGACAGCTCAAATTGGAGTTACCCAATAATGATAAGATGCCTACGCACAGGCAAAAAGGTTAAAAGTGATGATTTCTTTGTCAAATTTGCATTTTAGAGTGAAAAAATAAAAAAATAGTAAAAAATATTTTTAAAATTATATTTGAAAAATGGGGTTTAGAAATTATAGTATTTTTTAGTTAAATTTTTTAAAGAAATCCGCGAATGTCGACGCGCGGCAGCGCGCAGGCGCTGTGCGGTGCTCGCACGCGAGCTACGCGCAGGGCGTCGCTAGCGCGCGAGCGACGCGCAGCCCGCGCGACCGATGCCCCTCACGCGCGCCGACGGGTGTCGGTCGCCCCTGTTCTGCCGTAAATCGCCCAAATTCGCCCGAAATTGATTTTTTTCGGATTTTTCACGAAAAAATCCGTTTTTTTATCCCTTTTTAAGGGATTTTCAGGTTTTGTTTCATTTTTAAAACTTGGATAAATAATATTTTGAATTTATTAATTAGTTTTCCTTAATTAATTTTATTTTTCATTTTTTTCTTAATATAAATAGAAAAAGATAAAAAATGAATGGGAAGGAATTTCTTTTAGGGTTTTTTGAGGTTTTCTCTTCTCCTTCCTCTAAAATTCTCTCTACATTTTCAGATTTTCCCCAAAAGCAAAGAGAAAATAGTTTAACTCTTCATCTTTTTTCCAATAAAATTTCTTCTAAATATATTTTAGATGGAATTTTGTTGATGAAAAATTGATTTTTGAGACAAATAAAGTGATTATTTGTTCTTTAAAAATTCAATTTTCATTTTTTTGTCTTTCAAATTTTTTTTTTTTACTTGAGTTCTTTTTATGATTTTTATTTGAATCACTTTTTTGATGGAAAATTAATTTTGGTACAAATAAAACAATTGTTTGTTCCTAAAATCTAATTTTCATTTGATTTTCTAAAAATAAGATTTTTTTTTCATATTTTTTGTTTCTTAAGACAAACAAAATAATCGTTTGTTCTTGGGATCATTTTTGTTTTTTATCAACAAAAAATCATTTTTTGTTCTTAAAGAATTTTTGATTTTCCTTTATTATTTTCTTTGCAATTTATTTTTTGGAATAGAATTCCAACATTTTTAATATTCAATTCTAATTTTGCAAATCAAAAATAAGGAAATTAATCATCATTTTTACCTTCATCAAATCCGAACTCTGAGTGTAAACATTCTGGGCTCGATTTCTCATTTTAAATTTATTTTTGTTCATATTTAATTTATTAACATGTACATTTTTATTATTTTCATTTTTTTATTTATTTGTCTTATTTAATATGTTTATATATTATTTTTGTTCATGTAATTAATTTATTTTTGCTTTGATTCCTCATTATTTTTAACATGTAATTAATTTATTTTGCTTCGATTCCTCATTATTTTTAACATGTAATTAATTAATTCATTTTGACTGATCTTTTTGTCATGTAAATATTTTATATTAATTATGATAACATGTAAATAGCTAATTTAATCAAATCAATTTTGTATCTTTAGTTCTATCACGCTATGTTGCTAATTTAATTAATTTATTTTGTCTACGCACACACATTATTCCATTCATTTTCACACTCGCTTGTTTTTATTCTTTTTATTTATTTGATTTATTTTCTTGATTGGCTTAATTAAAATATTTGTTAATTGGATTCATTTGATTTGGTTCATTATTTTACTTTATGTATTTCATTTAATTTGATTGATTTATTTTACTTTATTGTATTTTATTCGATTTTATTTAATTACTAACTTTAATTTTCTTTTTCTTTTTGGCTATAACACTTGCCTTTTTTATTTGAGCATTGTCCATGGACGAAGATGCGAGATCGAGGGATTAGGAATCTCACTTTGGTTTGCATATTTAAATTCCTCATTTTCCTTTATTTCGATTTATTTGTCGTATTTGTGTATTTATGTAAAATTATTTATTTTTATGCACGTTTAAAAAGAAAATCACTAAAAATATTTTTATTAATAAATTGAGTATTTTCTGATAAAATGGGACCAATGTCCCAATTTTCTCCATCCAAAATAAAAAATTGTCACATCAAAATTGTTTTATAATAAATATGCATGCGAGGACCAATGTCCTCATCTTTAATGTATATCCCGTTTTATGTATGATTTGTATTTTATTTACAATGGGTGTTGTATTCCGCCCTTAGTTTTATTGTAATTTATTTTCATGCACTTTACTTTAATTATGCTTTAATTATTTATCGCTTTCCCTGAATGGACAATCTATGCTTTAATTAAACTGCACCGCATTGAATGAGAAATGGGATGAAACGATAACTTCAAAGCTCAATTATAAAATTAGCCAAGGTATGAATAAATGGGAAGTCCCGAACCTTCTCTGGTCTTTGAGCTCAACGAGGCAAGAGGGCCATCTCAATGTTCTATTGGGATGTGGCCTCCAAGGCACCTCTTGTATCCCGTAAAAGGCTCACAATTGCACAGTCCTAGGCGCCACGAGGCGAGAGGGCTATCCTAATGTTCTGTTAGGGTGGATGCCTCCAAGACACCTTTGGTTTGCCCAAGCGTGAGGCTAGAGGACCATCCTATCATTAGGGTGGAAGCCTCCAAGACACCTCCGGCTTGCCTATAATGGACATAGCAGCACTGTCCTAGGCTCACTGATGCTAGACGACCTTCCCCAATGTTCTATTGGGTGGCGACTCCAAGAACCTCTTTGTTGCCCAAAATGGACACACTTATAATTTCTTACAAGTTTTTATGAACCTCTCCCGGTTGCCCTAAAAGCGGGCGGTTCGGGGCGCCCTGGGGTTCGGCGCGTGTCACAGTGCCTGAAATTTATTCTCCAAGTGATCCATACATATTATTTTAGTCCTATAACACTTATAGTCTAATAATTTTTTTATTATGAATTAAAATGGACCAGTTTGGCCAATTATTATAAACCATGTGCATAAGCCTCTGGTAGGCCTTCTGTGCATGTGCAATTAATTAAACTCCTTTAATTAATGATTTTCTTTTTCATTTTCTCATTCCATAATAATATCAATTATTATTAATGTTATCATTTTTTCCTCTAAATGTTTGACCTATTGGGCTTTCTGGTTTTCTTGTCAGTACAAACATAATTGCAATTATGCAGTTGCATGATTTAAACTCTTTAAATTATTATATTAATTCTCCAATTAATATTTATATATAAGTATATGTACAAATAATGAGAGGCTTCTAGCCACGCATCATGATTACCCAAGTGACAGAAAAATTAAAAAATTTTGATTGAACCCTTTCATGGAACAATTATCATGCAATTACTCATTTTACCTTACTTTATCTCATTTAGGTTTTGACCATGGATTAATATCAACTCACATAAACCCAAATATAATTGTTCTAATAATATAATATTTTCTTCTAAAATACCATTTGTAGATCTCAGCCACCTTAGCATTCCACTATGGCCAAAGATTATTTGAACAAGGGTATTATAGAACATGCGAGATAATTCTCTTAATAAATCTAGGATGGTGTATCCTTTATTGTTCACTGAACTATCTTCAAGTAGGTCGTGATTTACCCAACCTCGTAACTATGTTCAGCCCTTAATAAAGATTAGCAGTTATGGAGTTAAAGTATATCACTCACTATTTAAGATAACTTTGGTGATCTCAAGTCTTAAAATACTTGCACCACTACTACGAAGACATTCCTCGCTGACATTGATTTAATATCCGTGTGAGGATTCTCTTAGTAAGTCTCCAATGTACTTGTTCTTTAACAAGCATCCACATATTATCTTTGATCATCTCCATGATCACAGCTATGAGAGCCACTACTTGAACCTTTCAAAAAGCATAACTTGAGCTAGTATATTCATATTAACAATGTCCAAGCTTATTAATACTATGACTAGGGATTTTTAGGTATTAATACATTTGCATGGAATAGGCATCTCACATCTTGAACTCGTTCATGATTGCCCTTGCATAGTGTTTCTAATACCAAGAATCTCATTTATTTATTTTAGATATATTATTAAATAAGATGTAATCAAAACATAACATTGATAAATGAATAATGCCTTCTCATAAGTGAAAATGAGTTTGTATACATGAAAAATGTCCCTAACATACTTGGGCTCTAGCTCATACTCCTAACAATCTCCCATTTGCACTAGAGCCAATCACTTATATGGCTCATGCCCATATTATATACATGGCGATCGAATTTGTTATAGGATAGTGCCTTAGTGAGAGGATTTGCTACATTATCATATGTGGGAACTCTCTACATTATCATATGTGGGAACTCTATGTCTTCACGTCATTTCTTATTACAATCTCTCGAATGAGATGGTAGCATCTAAGAACATGCTTAGATCACTGATGAGACCATGGTTCCTTTACTTATGAATGGCTCCATTGTTGCCACAATATAAGGGTATCAAATAAACAATGCTAGGGACCACTCTTAGTTCAATTATGAAATTTTTGATCCATATTGCCTCCTTAGCTGCTTCTAAAGCAGCAATGTAGTTAGCTTATATAGTTGAATCAACAGTTGTCTCATGTTTGGAACTCTTCTAACTAACTGCTCCTCCTCCTAATATGAACACAAAGCCAAACTATGATTTAAAGTCATCCTTGTCTGACTAAAAGTTGGCATCAATATACCCATTTATATGTAAATAACCCTTCCAAATACCAAGAATACATTCTTAGTCCTTCTCAAGTACTTAAGGATATTCTTGATTGCACTCTAGTGTTCCTCTTGATGGTAAGATTGGAATCTGCTTATGACATTCAAAGAAAATACAACATAAGGATGTGTACATAACATAGCATACATTTAGAATTAATTGCAAATGAATATGATATTCTATTCATGCTCTCTCTATCCTCTTATGTCTTTGGACAAATAAACTTGGAAAGGTATTTCTAATGTAACATGGGTGTAAACTCTTTCTTAGAGAGATCCATATTGAACCTCTTCAATACCTTATCTATGTATGTAGATCATGAAAGCCCCAACAACCTATTAGATCTATCTAAATAAATCCTTATTGTAATGCCCAGAAAATACACCTTAATAGCATTACAACATACTCTGGGTGGATTGGAGAAAGAATAATAAGTGTTAAGCAAGTTAAAGAATACCTGAGGGATGTATATAGAATAGTTTAAAAAGTTTAGAGGCAATTTTATAATTAAGTTAAATGGAGATGCAAATGCATAAAAAGTAAAAGACATAGGTTAATATGTAAATGGGATGAAGTTACTTACTAATGTGAAATTAGAGGAAGATTTTGGGTGGAATTATAATTATACAAAGTTAAAAACTTGTAACCAATAGAAAATCAACATGTGAACTTTTTGAATTATGAAGAAAATGCTATGGAAATAAAGCAAGGAGTGGCTGAACCACTTAGGAAAGAAAATTTAGAATTTTAATCTCTTTTGCTCACTAGAATTCGATCCCTAACTATTCCAAAAAGGCTATAGAGAAGGAGGGGTAGAGAAAAGCAATGAGAAGCTAAAGGAAGCTAGTTTGGGTACTTTGGCAAGGTATAAGAACTTTCAATTTACATACATGTGTATGGGAAATTGGCATGAAATGATTTGATATATAAGTTATTAAAGATGTGAAATTTTTGTTTGAGTGTTTAATTGAAGTTAAAATGCTTTGTTTTTAGTAGTAAAATTTATAGATGAATTGTTGTGGAAATTGCCTTGGTGGCAAGTGGTATATTTTCTCGATAGTGTTTTTTTAGTTATAGCTTGAGATACAGACATTTAAAATAAGTGATTCAAATTGCATATGAAATTTGAAATATATAATTATAATTCTCATGAAGAGATCGGAATCTAGTTCTATATCTAAGGTACTCGAAATGTGGTTTGTAGTCAGGGAACTAAATTTGTCCCCTGTACTGGAATAGTTTGTAATGATCTGGGCATAACTCTCAATATAGATCTCTGATTGAGATGAACCTAATTTTTATGCAACTTAACTCATAATAGAGTAACCTTTATGAAGAACTTATGGCCTAATTCTATCCTTACTCACCTAGAAATTTTCTCAAAGATAGAGTAACAATTTTCTCTTTAAACAGGTATTAAGGCACAATCTGTAGTTTTTTGGCCATAAATCCCATTTTACTGGTCAAAATCACTTGATTCTTGATTATTTGGAAATCCATGACATAAATTCAAATTTTTTAAGAGACACTTTGGTCTAAATGTTGCATTTTCTATGTCAAAAGTACATATCAATTTAGACTATGAAAGCTATCCTGATTCTACCTTGCTGAATTGATCCCAAACTTAAACTAAACTTCCCCCTTGATACATAATGCATGTTTACCATATGTTTAAATGTATATGATGATTGCATATGTATGTAACATGCAATAGTATATTAAGATATTAATATGAATAAGATGTATGAAAAGTAAATACTTGTATATGTTAGATATATGTGTTTATATCGATTATATGTAATGTTTACGTATGCATGTGTACATATATTGACTATAAGATTATGTTTTGTGAAAAATTGATATGTTAAAGATTTAGAAGATGAAACAAGATGGTAGTAAAGAAAATGTGATTACAATTGCCTGCTTATTGATTTGGTTGCAGATAGATAGGCATGCCTAGTACATTACATTGCAGCTGCTATGTTTGACAACTGTGGTGTCCATAATTGAGAATGAATTTTCTCTATAGTTTTGGTACCTTCGGTCATTTATATGTGGTACCTATGGGTATATATAAGCAATACATTCGGGTAGATAGGCATGCCTATAAACAATGTAGCTATTATAGTTTGGCACTTATAATGTCTATAGTTGAGATTGAATTATCTCTATAGTCATGTATTTTTCGCGTATTTATATGAGGTACATATGGGTATCTAAAGGCGGTATATATGGGTATCTATATGCGATACCTTGGGGTATCTACAGTACCCGTTATCCACACCTACAGTAAAGAGCAAGCTAATTACATAAAGTAATTAAATTGTTATGAAAAAGAAAAGTGACATGGAAAAATAGGTAAATAAAATTATATGAATCCTATACATGAATACGTCAACTATACGATATGGTTATTTTGTGTTAATGAAAGAACTTTAGTATGAAATGAATTCCAGCTTCGTGCACAACCATTTTTTATTCTAACAAGCGTTAATAATATATACATAAATGTGAACTGGACATTTGATTTGATGCAGGACTTGCTATATGATTTAACATTTGATACATAACTTTATCTTCTGCTATAGTGGCTATAAAGAAATGTATGATGTGAAATGATAGAAATATGATGGGATAATACATAAAGAGCCCCTTGAACTTGACACCAAAAATCATTTGAACACCTGAACTTTAAGTTGACTAGATAGACACCTATAATAGGCTAAAGTGCATATTATAAACATAAAAAATGATATTCGCCGGGTAATGAACGCATGTAAGTAGCAGACACAATGACATTGATTTTGAACATATGAATGATTGACACGTGTCATTAATTTTGATTGTGTCATTAATTTTGACTATCTAAAATGGGAATACAGCTAGAACCCTAAAATAGTTTTAGTTAGGAAATTTTGAAAAAAAAAATAGGGAATCCTAAATCAGTCTTAGCAAATTCTTTAGTTAAGATAAGTAAAAACAATTTGAGAGAAAACATCGATTGCAAGTTAAAGATTGTGAAGAAGACATATAGTGCAAGTAGGATTGTTGATAATGAAGGAGCAGAGATATTAAAGAATCCATCATTCGAATGGAGTTACAGAGCAAGAGGAAGCAAATATTCATTTTCAAAAAGCAAGTGAAGAAAGGAAAAAAAAATGTATGTTTTATGTTATTTAGTGAAGAAAATGCTGAATGATTAATAAAATTAGGAGGGGTGTTTTTGTTATTAGATTAAAAAATTGGGGCTTTTATTTAGTGTATTGGGAATATTTTGATTTTGTATATTTTATTCATGATATATAGTGAAAACAAATGGGTACATAATTTATTAATGTTAGATTTCACCATGGGGGTAGATTTACTAAAGATGGGGTTGATAAATACGTGGGTGAGGAAAAAGTTGAAGACTGGATCATTGAGAAGGATCATTTTTCACCCGTTAAGTTGGCATTTCACACGAAGTTGATTGGCCATGTAGAAATTGGAGGGTTTTGCTACGTAGATTTTAAGAGTAAATAGGTTAAGTTATTGGAAAATGATTATGCTTTATTGGATGTGGTGAAAGAGTTAAAAAATGGGGATAATTTTGACTTGTATGTTGTACATACAATAAGTCAACCTGATGTGGTCCAAGATACTATAGCCACATTACCATCCGTGGTCTAAAATAAGGAGAGAGAAAAAGTAACAATAAAGGTTATAGGGTAACAGAAGAAGAATTGATGATGTGACTGAAGTTGAGGTTGTGAGAGAAATTGTGGGTGTGGGAGAAAGTGGTGGCATGGGAGAAGCTGTGGGTTGGGAAAAAGTGAAGAAGCTGGTTTGCATGTACCTGCTATTTTGCATGGAGCACAGAGGTTGGATAATGAAGAGGCAGAAGAGGACTTAGAAAGTGCAGATCTTGGAAGGAAAAGAGGAATGTTTTGATGGTGAAATTTCTTTAAGTGATGAAGATGAGTCTGATGGTGAGGATGGTACTGAAGAAAAGGCAAGTGATGTTAATGAAAAAATAAGGACATTTAGGGTTGAAGCAAAGGAGAGAAAAGGGAAAGAAAAAGAAGGAAAAAGGCTAATTTTACTCAAGAAATTCCTTGTGGACAAACAGGAATTGATAGGGGATTTGAAGATATTGTAAATGATGGGAGGGATAAGTATTCAGAATGTTTAGGGGGTGACGAAGAGTATCTAAACAGTTGTGACCCTAGTAGTGATGATAGTAGAGAAGCTTTAGATCCTTCAGCTATACCAGGAGTAGACATACCAAGGAGAAGGAAGACAAAGAAGGTATATTATGACCCTAAACGCCAAGTTCCAGTGTGGCAACTTGGCATGATTTTTGAGAATACAGTTTAGTTTAGGGATGCTGTTACAAATTATGTTGTTGAGAGTGGTGTTCAGGTGAAACTTAGACCTAATGAGAAGTATTGGGTGAGAGTTAATTGTAAGACATCAAGCTACCCATGGGAGTTATTTGCTAGCATTGAGGGTGATACAAAGGATTTTAAGATCAAGACGTATAATCCTATTCACAGATGCACAAAGAAGAACAAGAACAAGCTATGTTATGTAGCTTTCATTGTAAGGAAATTTGAGGATAGAATTTTGTCTAAGCCAGAGATAAAAATGTGGAAGCAACAACAATTGATTAGAGAAAGGTGGGGGTTGCATGTTGGCAGATCTTTGTGTGCCAGGGCAAAGTTTAGTGTAATTATTAAGTTCATGGGGGATTAGAGGTTGGAATTTGCAAGGCTTGGAGATTATGCTGACAAGATAAGACAGACTAATCTAAGTAGCTCATGCTGGATTAGAACTGACAGAGAAACACAACCTTGAAAAAAATTATTTATTAATTTCTATGTTTATTTTGATGCTTTGTAAAGGGACGGGTTAGAGGGATGCATAAAGGTTATTGGGTGTTAGATGGCTGTTTCTTGAAAACCATTTGCAAACGAGAATTATTAGTGGCTTGTGGTAAAAATGGGAACCAACAAATGTTCCCAATAGTATGGGCAATGGTGGATAAAGAAACAAAACATTCTTGGAGCTGGTTTATGCAATACCTAATATTTGATCTAAATCTTAGAGATGGAGAGGGATTGACTATTATATCTGATATGCAAAATATACAACTTTATTTTAGTAATTCGAATGTCATTTATGAAATTTAATATGTATCTCTGAAAGTTGTTTTTTTTATCTTCTATGCAAGGGATTGGTTAGATGCATTCAAGATTTATTGCCCAAATCTGAGCACAGATGTGTGCTAGACACATATGGCCAAATTGGAAGCAAAGATGGAGGGAAAAAGAGAGAAGCAGATAGTTTTGGAGGTGTGCAAAATCAAGTTTTATGGTAAAATTTAAAAATGAATTAGATTCTATGGATAAACTAGGAGTAGGTATTTATGAAGATTTGCTTAGATATCCTAAGGAAAATCGGCGTAGAATTTTTTTTAATGATGAAGTTAAATGTGATTTTGTTGATAACAACATGTGTGAGTCTTTTAACTAATGGATTATGGGACTAAGACATAAGTCAATCATTACTATGCTTGAAGAAATTAGACATAAGTTGATGAATAGGCATGTAGAAATGAGATGATTTGCAAACACATGGATATCTGATATCTCACCTATGAGTAGGAAAGTTTCAGAAACCAACATAGAAACTGCTAGGAAATGCAAACTGACATGGAATGGAGATCAAGGTTTTGAAATACTTGAAGGGGAATATTGTCATATAGTTGATTTAAGGGCTAAGACTTGCACTTGTAGAAGTTGGATGTTGAAGAGTATCCCCTGTGCACATGCTATTTGTGTAATGTTTCATCTAGGAATAGAACCAGAAAATCACATGGACAAGGGGTACCACAAAGATACAATTTTCAAAGCTTATCAGTACTTCATATAGCCAATTCCTAGCATGAAGATGTGGGAACCTAGTTCAAATCCTTAGATTGAACCCCTTAAAATCAAAGCAATGCCAGGCAAACCGAAAGGATGTATAAAAAAGGAAAAGGATGAGCCAGGCAATAAGAAATATGGCAAGGCATCAAGAAGGGGGACAACAATGCACTATTCTAGATGCAAATAGGCTGGACACAACAAAATTGGGTGTTGTGTACAAGTAAGAGTGTAAAATTTTATTAATTTTTTTTTCACATTGCTTCTATTGATATTTTATAATTTGTTAATAGAACATTGGAAGCTTTGGTCCAGCAACAAATGTCACTCAATCGTTCCCATTGCTAATCATAGTGCTTCCACATCAACAATTCACTCTTCATTTTGTGAAGACACTTTAGCCATTTCAAGAATGTCAAGAACAAACAAGAGGCAGGGGAAGAGGAGCAAGACTAAGAGGTGGAAGAGGTAGCAACTCTAAAGGAGGGACAGGCAGGAGTACATAAAGTTAAGCACCACCATCTACATCAATTGGAGTTCAAAACAGTATGAATTCTGCCCCAGCAACTTAACAACCAACATCCAGGGGTAGGGGAAGGGGATTATCTGGATACAAGAGGCCAAGAGAGGTTGGACATGGCTACTACGTTGATGAAAATACAGGTACATCAGTTCTTAATATAAGTTCACAGTCATCTTCAAGAATTTATTTATAGCCAACTAAACTAATATAAATTGTTAATTTATTTGTAGCTAGGGAGACAATCTGAGAGAGTCTTATACATTAGTTCCAATGTCAGGAATGCAAGGGACATAAACATTGAGCTTGGATATGTTGCAGCAAGGAGAAGGGTAAGGAAAATAGTGACAGCAAGCCAGCTTCATCAACAGAGAACTGCTACAGATGTTACTAGAAGAGCCAATACTACTACAGCCAATGCTAGCTCTTCTACTACAAGACCACCACTGTGACGTGCTAGAACCCGCTTATGTTTCTTGGAGGGACCGCTTTTAGGGTCCTAGAAGGGTTCGCGTTTAGATCTTTGGTAACATGAGATATTTTGGAATCCCTTCCTAATAGAACATTGGGAAAGTTCATCTAATTTCATGAAACCTTTAGGCACCTTTGAGGTATTTTGGAGTTGCCACCCAATTTACAAGAAATTGGAAAAGTTCATCTAACCTCGAAGGTCTAAACCAGAGAGTGGTTCGGAACTTTAACTCTTATAGATGCCTTGGTTAAATTATAATTGAGCCTTTAACAATTAATTTTCCATCTCTTTTCTCACACGTCATGCAAAATAATTTAAGCGCACATTTAAGCAACGAGGAAAGCGATAAAAATAAATAAACAGAAATAAAAATAAATTATAACATGAAATTGGGACAAAAATACAATCCCCCAAAATAGAAAAATGAATAAATAATTGACAAAATCAAATAAATAAATTATACATAAATCGGGATGTTTATTCGGGGTAGGAACATTGGTTGCTTCATACACACTTAAAAATTGGAGAATTATTTTTAAGTATTTATTGAGAAAACAGGGATGATTGATCCAATTTTATGAAAATTAATTATCCTTTTTGAAAGTAATATTTTATTGGCTGAAAATTAGGAAATTGGTCCCCCTTTATTAGAAAAAATCTCAAATTTATTAATATAAATATTTTTGTGATTTTTAATTAAACATGCATAAAATAAATAATTTTATTACTAATTACATGATAAAATAAATAAAAAGCAAAATAAAGAAAATAATACAAATAACAAAAATGATAAATCAACCAAAATAAATCTCCTGGGTCTCCTCTTTTATTCGCATGGGTGCTCAAATAAGGAAAAATAAAGATTTAAAACCAAAAACAAACACAAATAAAATTAATGTTAGTAATTAAATCAAAAAAATTAATTAAACACATAAAACAATAAATAATAAATTAAAATAAATAAAAAATATAATATAAATGACATAATGAACCAAATAAATTAACATATTAACAAATTAACACAAATAAAAACATAAATTATGATAATGATAATAATAATAATAATAATGATGATGATGATGATAGCTAAATAAATAAATAACGAAGATAAAAGATGAAAAATAAAGTAGAATAAAAGAATAAAAATAAAAAAATTAAATCTATGACGAAAATCACAAAAAATAAATAAATACGCAACAAATCTAAAGATCTACATGTTGACTAAATGATCGAAAACAAGAAATAAAAATAATACAATGAAAATAGATAAAAATAAAAATATGAGATCGAGCCCAGAATATTTACTTTCCGAATTGAATTCGATAAATGAAGGAAAATGGTTGGTTTTCTTGTCTACATTCGCAAAAATAGGTTTAGAAGAATAAAAATTTAAACTTTTTCTTTAAGAATAAAAATTGCAAAAAGATTGTTTAGAGAAAAAATATGGAAGAAAATTTGGATCTCAAGAACAAAAATTAATTTTTTTTGTCTCAAAAATTATTTTTGATGGAGAAAATTTCCTTAAAATTTCTTTGGAGAAGTTATATTGAAGAAGAATATTACCAAGAGAATTGCTTCTTTCTTTTTCTCACTTTTGGAGAAATTCTATTGAAGAGAAAATCCTGCAAAAAAAAAAGTCAAATTTCTTTGCCTCTCTTGAAGAAGAAAAGAGAATAAAATTCCAAAACCCAAGAAAAGAAAAGAAAATTGCCCAAAAAAAAAAAGTCTCCTTTGAATTTCTTAAGTTTTCCTATTTATAACATCAAAAAAAGGAAATTCTAATTAATTAAGGAAAAAATCCTTAATTAAATCAAAATATTCCTTATTTAAATTTCAAATATGGAAAAAACCTTTAAA
This sequence comes from Excoecaria cochinchinensis, assembly GCA_947683425.1. Classification (NCBI taxonomy): domain Eukaryota; kingdom Viridiplantae; phylum Streptophyta; class Magnoliopsida; order Malpighiales; family Euphorbiaceae; genus Excoecaria; species Excoecaria cochinchinensis. Next base: position 24,294,036 of record CANTUQ010000092.1, on the reverse strand, counting down.
ATCCCGAAAAAGGGGTAAAAAATTAATTTTGGGCAAAAAATCACACATTTCAGCCGAAAAAAAGCATTTGCGGCAACCGGGGGTGCCTATCCCAGCGCCAACGTGGGCGTGTTGTCACACGTCTGTGTGCAAGGGAGGCCAGCCCTAGCACGTTGGCTGCCGCAAACACCCGAATTTTTTTTTTAATGTAATTTTGACAAGAATACTATCATTTCAAACATTTTTTTATTATTTTTTTAATATATATATATATATTTATTTTTTTATTTTTAAAAAATAAATTTGGCAAGAAAATCGTCACTTTCAACCTTTTTGCCTGTGAATAGGTATTAATTTCATCACTGGTTAACTTTGGTCTGGGCGGCGTCGGGACTCGGTTACTACGACCACCCAATGATGCTTCAGGGAATTAGGAACTCAGCTTGCCTTTATGATTTCACTTTGTTTTGTTATAGGTTTAACTGTAATAGCAGAAATGAAGAATTCTAATTGTGTGCTTTGTTATAGTTGTAAGAGTTAAGGATACATTGTTGACATCTTTAGATTTGAATTTCAATTAAATATACATTTCGCAATATTAGTGTGACGCACCAAACCCCACAGGAATTCGGGTCGCTCTTGAAAGTCTGCCTTTAGTTCCCGAGACTGAATCAAGGTTCATTTAACTCGTGATAGCTGGTTATTTCATAATAGATAGGGAATCACCCCTATTCCATTGTTGGCGATCAACCTACTAGGGCATCTATGTGGGCACTAAGAGGTAGGTTTTGGACTCGCCACCCAATAAGACATTGGGAAAGTTTATTGTTACCTCATGAAGCCTAAACCCGAGAAAGTTTGGGACATCACTCTTACTTGTACCTTGGTTAAGTTCATATAATTGAGTATTTAAAATTAAATTAATACCTCTCTTCTCACAAGATTAATGCGATTAAATTAAAGCGCATTTCAAGAATATAATAAAGCACTAAATAAAATTACAATTACAATTGTCCCAAAAATAAGTAGAAAGTCCATAAAAATAAGGAATATGATACATACATAAAACGGGGGATTTATTTGAATAGAAATATTAGTTCCCACATGCATATTTACAAAAGAAAGGAGTTCCTTGAGCAATTTTGAGAAACCGGGATGATTGATTCCATTTTTTCAAAAAGAGAAACTCTTTTTTGAAAGTGATATTTCTTAGATGGAAAATTAGGATATTGGTCCTTTTTTTATTAACAAATCCCCATTTAATTATATAAAATCCTTTTTGTGAATTTTTAGTTAACGTGCATGAAAATTATTTATTATTACAGATCTAAATTAAAGAAAAACAATCTAAAAGAAATTAAATAAAGTATAAAGGAGAGATGCAAATAGCTCCAAAGTGACTCAAACAACCCGATCTTTGAGTCTCCATTCAAGAGATATGCTCACAAAAGGGACAAATTTAGGTCACGAAAAACAACAAGAAACAACTCATTAGTAAAGCCATAATAAAATATATTTAAATAAACAACTATTCTGAAATTAAACGAAATGGAAGCACAGATAGCGTAAAAATACAACATACATTAAAAAGACATACATTGACATGACATCAAAAGAACAAAAACAAAAGAGATAAAGACTCTAATGCATGGATTTTTTCTCTCTCTAGAGCTTTATCCTTTTGTTGATTTCCAAAAGAGATAAAGACTCTAATAGAAATTCAAATCAAATGAAGAAGAAGATGAATGTTTTTCTAAAGAAAATCTTTGAAGTTTTCTCTAAAAAATCCAGATTTTGGCTTATCTCTCTCTCTTTTCTCTTCTTGCTCTCCTTATGTTTCTGCCGTTCTCTCCCTCTCCCCTTTTCTTCAAATTTTCCTGCCCTTTTTCTTTCTTTTCTCTTTCTATTTATACCCAAAAAATCAAATCCCTAATAAAACTAGGTTTTCCTTGATTTAAGGGAAACATCCACACTTTTAAAACTTAATCTCAGACATTAGGTGGAAATCAAAAACAAATCTCCCTTCTCCACTGAGCAGAATATGGTTCTATAGATCTGTGTAAAAAGATGATAGACGGGTAGCTGTTGCTCACAGACGGGCGGCCTTCAAAGGAGGGACCGAAAATTACAAAAATACGACTCAACCGTGACTTAGCCACTTCTGCCCTTGAGTCAGTGAGTCACGGGACTTGACAGATGGGCGACACTCCTTGACAAATGGCCATCTGTCACCTCGAAAGCCAAATTTTTCCATTTAAACCATCATTTTAGCTCTAGCAAATTGTAAAAGGCTAAGCTAGGGGAAGACCCTTAAAATTTGTGAAAAGTAAGGATGGAAACTGACACTTTGTAATGGCCTGAAACTGATATAGAAATGATCAGTGAATTCTGTAAATTTTGTAGTATAATTTTGGTGTGAAAACAACAATTATAGTACCTTAAATTACAGAGGAGTTAAAAGGTTGAATGTGCTAGAGGTAGAGAAATCTTGGGATGGGTGACCCTTTGGGAGGTTCTCTAGCTAAAAATGACAGTAGGTAGCTAAAAATATTTTATTATACCATTTAAAATTAAAAGTTATAAGGAGTTTGATGGTATAATTTGAAGTGAAAATGAGGTCAAATAGGTCCCCGAAAGTCAAATTGAATAAAAGCTTCTAGTTCGATTCAAATAGTAACTAGGTTTGACCAAAGTTTGATCGAGTCTTTAAAAATAGTAAATGACATATGAAAAGTTATTTGAATGCACAAATAGACTCAGAATACTGTGTAGAACAGTTTGGTAGTGAAAAGGTAATTTTATGGTAACACGGAAAAATGGATGAATCGGACCGAAAATGGACCATAAGTAAGATGAAACCAAGGTCAAACAAGTTATTAAGGGTAAATAGGAAGTTAAGGATGGAAAGTGAATCGGACCGGTCGGACCAATTTGACTGTAGTATGATTAGTTGACCAAGGTTTGACTGAGCTCTAAATGATGCTACGGACCTCAGAAAAACTAACTGAAATCATGGATGTGCTTGAAATATTATGAAAAATCAAATGGTAATGAAAAATATATTTTACGGTGAGACAGAAAATTGAGTTATCGGACTGGTAAGAAATTATCGAACCAGAAAACAGTTTCTGATTAAGCTAAAATTTTATGTGGAGGCTAAATTATATATTTTAAGAATTATGGAATTAATTTTGGGATAAATCTAGATTGGGAAGTGGTAGAAATAATTTTGAAATAGAAAATGGGATTAAAAACTTAAATGGGCTTTTGGGTTGGCCCAAATTGGTTGGGCCATGGCTTGGCCCATCAGATGAGATTATATAAAGGCTGAAACGTCAGATTTCTATGGAGAAATCCTTAGAAATCCAGCAGCCTCCTCCCTCTCTCCCTTAGGCCGAATTGTCTTCCATGTTTTCGACCAAGATCTCTTTAATTCTTCTCATGTTTCTCCCCAAATCCAAGCCTCCCAAGAAAATTTTAGCCTTTCTAGAATCTGATGGTCATAAATAGAGTTCATTTGAAGTGGAAGAAAAGGGAGAAAATAAGTGAAAAAGTTTGTGTCAAATTGAGGTATGTAAAGTTGAAATTTTAAAATTGGTTTAAAGGTTCAAATAGGTATTTTAGGATGTTTAGAGTATGTTTGTGTAATTATATTGCAAAAAGAAAGTAAATTTATGGTGGTTTCTTTGATGTTTATATTCAGCCACATGGAGAAATCAAGGAAAGGGAGGTGCTTTAATGGTGAGAAATGAATAAAATGAAGATCTAAGTGTAGAGATCATAAATATAAGATTAATGGATACAATATCCTCCTTTTTTCCATGTTAAAAGTATTATTTGTGAAATATGCGTGTTTAATTGAATCAAACCATATAGTCATGTTTAGAAAGGTTAAAAAATGATATTTTGAATGATTAAAATGAAAAGATAAAACTTTGATGATGTGGGTATAGTTTGGCCAAATGGTATGTCCTTGGTTTTCCATGGTATATCATGATGTTTATGGCATTTTAATGATGTAAAAGGAATGTTTGGCATGAAATCTAGTTAGTTGAATGGATAAAGAAAAGAAAAATAAACATAATGGATGATGTATGTTTAGGCCAAATGGTATACATAGTGAAAAACATAATTTTGATGTATTTTGATGTGATTTAATGGTATAACTAGGTTAACTAACATGTAATCTAGCTAAAAGAATGATAAATAAGATAAAAATAATTTATGGTGCATATATGTCAACATGGCCGAATGGTATGTATGGTGTTATACATGAATATGTTATGATATTATGACATATAAAGGCATAAATAGGTTAATTAACATGAAATCTAATCAAATGTATGAAAAATGAGATGAAAATAATTCATGGTAAAATAATGGTATCTTGGCCGAATAATATGTATGGAAATATCCATATGTGATTTGATGGTTTGATGAATTTAATGACATGAAATTGTAATAGAATGGAAATGAAGCGTATAATGATTGATTGAGACTGAAAAGAATGGAATGGTATGGTGAGATTCCATTAATTGTGTATATGGTAACTTAAAATGTATAGCTCCATTATAGCTCCCAAAATTTACTTTCTTTTTACAATATAATTACACGCAGTTAAAAAAGAAGGCAACTTGCAGGGGAGCACCAAAATTTACTTCAATATAGCTCCCAAAATTTGTGAGGTATGCCTATGCTCCAAGTCCTAAGGAGCACCTACACGCAGTCAAATGAAACTATGTGCTGAGCATTAAATATGTCCAGTGGTATTTCCACTAACTAAAATTTCACATGCATAAAATAATATTCATGAACTTAATAAAATAAAATATTCAATATAATTCAATATTTAATTCATTTATCATATACACATGCATTAACATAATAAATTCCCATTAAATAACATAATTAAGGCATTTACACATTTAACATGCATAAAAGACCATAATTACCATTTTGTCCATAAATTTGGCAAAATTACAATTAGGTCCTTAAACTTCACTAAAATTACAATAGTGCCACTAGTTTATTTTATTTTATCATTTTACCATTAATTGACATGCAAATTACGATTTTACCCTCCAATTACCAAATTCATGCCAAATTACTTTTTAGTCCTTAAAAAGTGGCCAATTTTCATATTTAACCATTTAATTACCTTTTTACACTTATTATCCTTTATTTACATATTTATGGACAAAATTACCATTATGCCCTCAAATTTTTTCAGTAATTCCAATTATGTCATTTTTTCATACAAATATTATTTTAATCACAATTTAACCTTTTTAAGCTTATTTTTACCATATTGACCCCTGTATAAAACTGGCAGACATCTATGCTCGGGATAAATGAGATGTGATCCCCAATAGATTCAATACAGAATAGAGGGACCAATGGGACCACCCCTATAATACAGAAATTAAAATACATATAAATAAAATATTGAGACAGAATAATACAGAATAGGACCATCATTGGCCTATAATAAGTAAGACGTCATGCTGTGGTTACGAAGTCCCTATGGTTAGCCACTATATCCAAAACTAGACTTGACTACCAGAGTACTGCATAGGGCATTAATTTCCATTTTTTCATATCTTTAAGTTACCAGTCATATTTTTCATGGAATTTCATCATGTTATTCCATTCTTTTCCATACCATAAGATCACTAAACATGAAATTTTCATTCATATGCCATTACATGCCATCAAAACCATTAATTCATCATGGTTCACATAGGTATACACATACATACCATTCAGTCAACATATAAAATTTTCACCATTAATTCTTTTTACCACCTTTAACATTTATTTAGGTGTTTTACATGTCACACAACATAACCATGCCATTATTTCACATTAAAACACATCAAAATCATACATTTACATGTGAAATCCATTTGGCCTAACATTTACATCATACATCATGCAACATTTTTTCTCTCTAACACATACCATTATGTAGTTCACATGCCAAACATCATGCGTACACCATAAACATCATCAAAACCCATGATATACCATTCGGCCTACATAGGAATTCATCATACCAATTTTGTTTTCTCATTTAAACCATTCATATCATCATTATGAACATTCTTAAGCATGAATATCAAGTTATTTTCAATTAATCATGCCTTTTTCACATACTTAGTTCATAAACATAACCTAAAACACATCTTAAACTATGGAAATAAGTGGAGTTTGAAATCACAAACCTTAAATCCTTGCCAAACACCTCTCAATGCTCCTTTCTGTTGCCTTTAGCTTGATTAGAAACTTCCTCACCTTGATGACCTAACCATGGTCAAACATAAAGATGAAGATCTCATCAATATCAAGCTACCTTTTTACCAAGAAACTTCATAAACATGTTATTCACATCCTAAAGTACCCATAGGCACCCTTGAACGAAATTAAAAACACCTAAATCACATACCTCAAAATCACACCTTAACTTTCAAGTCTTGATTTTTTCCACTTTCAAACCTTCAAATGGACTTCTAAGACCACCAATGGATTCTAGAGGAGCTGAAATATGTTAGGGACACTTGGATTTGGGGTGAGATGGAGAGAAATTGGAAGAAAAATGGAGGAGAAGTGAAGAACTTGAATTCGGCCAAGGGATGGGAAGAGGAAGGTGGTGGCTGAAGGAGAATTCTAGAGAAATCTAGCAAAATGGGGGTATTTATATGAGGGAAATCAAATCAGACCTGGCCCAATCGAAGCGATAGAACCGATTTGGGTAAATAACCAGTTTTCGGGTCATTTTTCACTATTTTTAGGTAAATGAGTGTTCCTGAACTCATTTTCACTCCCAATCAATTCCATCATTCTTAAAATACTAAATATAGCCTCTATACAAAATTTTAGCTCAATCGGAGTTCATTTGGGGTCCGGTTCAATACTGTTCGGTTCTGTCGTAAAATACAATTCTAATACTGTCAAAAAATTCTAAAAATTATTCTGTGCTTTTACACTCCCCACAATGACCTTTTTTTTATCCACATTTGATATTTTTAAAAAATCGGTCAAATTTCGGTCAAACTTCATTTCAAACCGAACTGGAGGCAAACTTCAGACTGACTTTTGGGGACCTATTTGATCTCTTTTTCACACCAAATTACACCACTAGATTCCTGACAGTACATAAACCAATTCTACAAAATAATATTTTGTTTAGCAAACAGCTGCAATTTCAGCTATACTCTTACCTAATAGGTCATCCCATCCTATAATTGCTATGTCTCAAGCATGCTTAACCTTTAAATGCTACTAAACTTAATATACTATAATCATCATATCATACCAAAAACCAGACAATAGAATTTACAAAAAATACTGAATACTTGTAGGCTAACATACAGGCCATTACACTACCTATTGTGCGTGCCCCTCGTAAGGGGCGGGCCGCGCGAAGGGGCCGCTCCTCGCGACAAAGCTGCCCCTTGTAATCTCCTCCCCTTACTACTTTTTTTTGCCACCTAAAATCAAGGAATTTGATTTTGAATTTGATTCTAACACTAATTTTTTGGATTTTTAAGAGAAAAATCCAGATTTCTATTTCAAAATAGGAAATTTGGATTCAATCAACCTAATCTTTTCCTAAAATCTCTAAGTTTAATTTAAAAATAATATAAATAGAATTTTTTATAGAGAGGGAGAGGAGGATAACATTATGAGATTTTTATATCTTCCTGAGAGAAAGAGAAAATAATTTTTTTCATCTTATTTTCATAAAAAATCTCAATTTTTGATCCAAGAACAGTGTTTAAGATAGAGAAATTGATTCTCTCTTCTTAAAAACTGAAGATTGTTCATTGTTTTTTAAAACAAGTATTTTTGAGTTTTAGAGAGAGAAAGACTCAAATTTTCTTCTGATTTTTTATCTAATTCTTGTGAATCTTAATAAGGAAACGAATTGCGATTCACCTTTCTAATTGTTTGCCACTCTGAGGGTAAATTTCTAGGCTCGATTACTTTCCTTTATTAATTCTTTTCTTTATTTTCTTTATCTTCCACCATTATTGTACATATTGAGTTTATTATTTTCTGAGATCAATCTATTTATTTGTTGTTTTTTGGTCACCATTCAAGTGGCTTTTGGTGTTTTTCGCATTAATATTGCCTAAAATCATGTAAAATCACATAAAATTGCAAGTTTTGCATTGAATCATTGAAGCAAAGAGGTCTTTTTCATTCATGCCTCATTCTTGCCCTTAAGGGGCAGGAAAGAGGTGAGAGGTGGTCTACCCGCCCGTCAAGGGGAGGCCACCCCTCACCTCTATTTTGTCCTTTTATGCCCCTTTAACTCGTTTTCTCTCGTTTTCAATGCTTTCTGATCCATATTCGCATGATGTGTATTTTTGCATGATTTTAATATTATTTTTCTTGTCATGTAATGTTTATTTATTTTTTATGATTTTATGTGGTAAGGTCTATTTTTATTACTTTATTTGATTTAATTGATTTTTTAGATTTATTTGGTAACATTAATTTTATTTTGTTTTATTTTGTCTATAATTCTTGTTCATGTTTGAGCTTTCTTACGAGCGAATAGGGAGATCAAGGAGATTTAGGAGGCTTCTTTTAGTTGCTTATCATTTTTTATTTTAGTTATCTTTCTTTATTTAGCTTTATTTATTTTGTCATGTAATTTATAATAAACTTATTTTATTTTATGCACGTTAAAAAGAAAATCACAAAATATTTTTATTAATAAATTGGGTATTTTATAATAAAACAGGACCAATGTCCTAATTTTAACCATTAAAATTTCATTTTACAAGAAGAGTTAATTTTCTCAAAATGGGATCACTTATTCCGATTTTCTCAAAAAATACCAAAAATAACTCTTTGACTTTTTCTAAGTGTGCATGAAGGAACCAACGTTCCTATTCCAAATAAATGTCCTGATTTATGTATGTTATTTATTTAGTTGATTTTTTTATTCAATTTTCTATTTTGGGGGATTGTATTTTCCTAATTTTCATCTTGTAATGTATTTTTTATTTTATTTTATTTATTTATCACTTTTTATTGCTTTTTTCAATACTTGATGTGCACCTTAATTAAATTGCATGCCGTGTGAGAGAGAGATGGAAATTTAATATTAAAAACTCATTTATAATTAACCAAAGCATTAATAAGAGTGAAGTTCTGAATCTTTCTATGGTTTAGATCCGAGAAGTTAGACGAACTTTTTAAATTTTAAATTGGGTGGCGACTCCAAAATATCTCAAAGGTGCCTAAAGATTTCATGGGATTAGATGAACTTTCCTAATGTTCTATTGGGTAGGGATTCCAAAATATCTTATGTTACCCAAAATTTAGACACGAACCCTATTAAACCCTAAAAACGGGTTCAGCAAGCGTCACAGTCGCGACTCCATTGAGGACTTCGAGCCTTTACTTCGAAAGTGTCTCGGTTAATATATATAATTAAGCTTTTAAAATTAAAATTCTATCTCTTTTCAAAAATTGCATTGCATCCATACTAGAGCCTTAGATTTATGCTAGATGGTCTCTATTCTTACCCCGGTGTGTTCTTAAAGCCCTATGTTCACTCAATGTAGGAAAGTGTTAAGGATAATCACCAGCCCAAGCCTAATACCTCTTGGTATATCAAATAGAGACCCGATTGGTCATTGTGTTCTTGATGAGTTAGACCCGTTGGCAGGGACCATGCTTGGGTAGCCTTAAAGTATCATCACCTTTATCTAATGCTCATGTAATGGCAATAGATACTTCCCCTATGTGATATGCTCCTTAATACAATGCTTACTATATGGGCCATTATATATTGGACAAAATCAAATAATTTAAATGGTTTTTCATCAAAAGCTTTCATGCCTCGATAGGCCCATTCTAATTTAATTGAAGTGTTTAAATACATAATGGCCAAATTTCAAGTGTTTACACATTAGATAAGAGGTGTTATGTTGCTAGTTTTTTGCCATGCACCATACGCATCTAATGGATTCCCCATTAACCTTTGGATAAAGTCCACCTAGGAAAGAGATGGCACTACCTCGTGTGTGGGGGAGACAAGGTTGGAAGGATTTATTTGTGTGCATGTGTTTATCTATGCTGCATCAACACGGCCATGCATTGCATTTCAATCATGCATCATCCTTATAAGGTGTATTCTAGAGCCATCATAGATTTATCCAAGTGGTATAGGGGTCCCAACGGTCGGCTAAGAAGGAATCCATTCTTCAAACTACCGAAATTAGTGTCAGACTGAAGTCCCTCTCAGATACTAGTGAGATTATTCTTTAGAATTTTTAGCAAAAATCAATATGGCTAACCCACCAAGAGAATCTGATGCAACCCGTGCAATGATTGCTGAAGAAGTGAGTAAAAGGATAGAAGAGTTTGAGGCCCGAATGTTGGCGATGATGGGGAGTCTTGTTGTTGCTCTAGCATTGCTTACTGGGTAACAACCTGCTGCTCTTATTGGGGGCTAAGTTGAACAAGACATAATTAGAGAAGGTCCCCTTGCAACAGTAGATCCACCTGTAGTTAAGCCCAGAGTGGCAGCACCTATAGAGCGTAGAGAAGCTCCTTAACTCGAAAATAACTTATAAGAAGAAAGATAAGAGAAGCCTATGGTAATAACGGGAAAGGAGCCAAAGCTGGAGGAGGTGATGTGGAGAAAAATGGAGGAAATATTTGAAGCAATGACACAAATATTGACTGTGGGAAGGGGAATGAACCTTGAGTACCGAGAGTTTGATGGTGACGATCTGATCCCCTAGAACTTTAAGATGGCCGACATTCCTAAGTTTGATAGTACCTCCGATCTTGCGGTACACATTAAGCAGTATTCACTTGTAATGAAGGGGATGACCCTAACTAGGAAGCAAAAAATAGAATGCTTCTGCCCAAGTCTCACAGGGGCTACAATTGATTAGTACCATAGGTTGGATAGGAGGTTCAAGGAGGATTGGGACTTATTGACTGAGGAGTTCCTTAGGTAGTATCATTGTAGTACGAGGATAGAGATCACATTGAAGGATCTAGAGTTATAGAGTTATTATAGCAAAAGTTGGGGGAATCTTGTCACGAGTATGTCACTCGGTGGAGGAATCGGGTCATGGAGATGAAGTGTAAACCTGATACTCCTGATCAGATCTACTTATTCATTAGGAATGCTAGCCCATACTTGAAGGAAGGGTTAAAGATGAAGGGACTCAAGAATTAGGAATCTTTAAAAGACATCACCATAGAGACTGAGGGCAAATACTTGGCAAAGAAGGCAAGCAACGAAGCTTATGCCAATAAGGGCTATAATAACTGGAGGCAAACAAGTCAACAAGCTCCAGTAGTGGTAACAGGATTGGAAAGACGGCTGAGGTTTCGACTACAGGAGTGAGCTAGAGATATTTTTCGAATTTGGGTCGACCTTTGTCATAGGTATTGAAAACACTAATAAAGGAAGGGAAGCTGCAACCTTTGCCAATCAGCCAGAACCTAGGGGCAGTCGGGATATAAAGATAATGAATATTGTGCATACCACTAGCATAATGGACACATAATAGACCATTGCACAAGGCTGAGAGATAAAATTTATGATTTGATTGACAATAAATAAAGCATTGATCCTGAACAAAGGGTGAGCAAGAAGAAGTCCAGTTACAATATCGTCCCACCACCTGTCTTTATGATTGAGTTAAGTCTACTCGAGTGGTATGTCTTGCGAGTCTTATATGGAAATGAATATGTCACTATCACTCGCCCTGAGGCAAGTGAAGAAGGGATTTCTATGGCGGCAATAGATTATTGGTCCATTAGTGAGACTGGAGAAGAAGATGAAGAGGAGAAAGGTGAAGAACTTGTGGATCCATGGGATTTAGAGAAAGAGAAAAAGAGAGTCGGGGCTGTAACCCAGAGTGGAAGAGGGGCTCCAAAAGTGGAGAAACCATAGGACCCAGTGTAAGCACCAGTAGAAAAAGAGCCAAAGGAAAATCCAATAATGAAGTAGTTGAAGAAGACCGCAACTTAGATATCCATTTGGGATCTTTTGACATAGCCCCCTTAACACAGGTAGAAGTCAGTTTAGGTCTTGTATGAATCCACCGTTGCCACCACAATTTCACCAACTGAGTTGCTAGACCTCATTAAGGGGAGTTCAGGAGAGAATTTGGTGTACTCTATTGCTGACTTGCTGGCTGAAGGCCGCAAGCATAATCGGCCACTATATATTAAGGAACAGATTAATGACAAGCACACTAGTTGTGTCATGGTTGATGATGGCTTATCCATAAGCATTTTCCCTTTAGTGGCACTTCAGGCTTTTGAGCTAGAAGAAAGTATGTTGAACAAGTCTGATCTAACCATTATGGCCAATTGTGACGTGCGCCGAACCTCGGCTGCCCCCGAACCACTCGCTTTTAGGGCTTTTGGGAGGAGGTTCATGAAAACTTGTAAGAAATTACAAGTACATCCATTTTGGGCAATAAGGAGGTTTCATGGATTCGTAACTGTGACGCACGCCGGATCCCCGCGGCCGCCCGTTCGACCGCCCACACGTGGGCGATCGGGGCATTTGTGGGTCCGTTGACATCTTGCAAATAAATTGCAAGTGCGTCTATGTTGGGCAACAAGGAGGTTTCATGGAGTCGCCACCCAATAGAACATTGGGAAAGTTACTCTCGCCTCGGAGAGCCTAAGACTGCGCTTGGTATCCATTTTGGGCCAGCCAGAGGGGTCATGGAAGGTGAACTTCTCACCCTAAAGAGCCTAGGATTAGCGCTAAAGCCTCATGACCCAAGAAGTATTTTGGAGGATAACCTCTAACCTCTTGAGCCCAAAGACCAGAGCTGGGTCCGGGATTTCTCATCTATTTCTACCTCAATTATTTTATGATCAAATCTTAATATCATTAATTCGCTCTCTCTCCACACTATGCAATTGATTAAAAGGCGCATTCATTCACATTTTGAAAGCGATAAATGATCAGATAGATAATTAAAGCGATAAATTACAATAATACAAGGAGCGGAATACAACTCCCTTTCATAAATGTGCGACTCATGCATAAATCGGGGCATCGCTTATTTTGAGGACTTTGGTCCTCGCATGCATCATTATTAAAATTGGAGATTTTTGTTTATGATGATTTTATTGGATAAAAATAGGGCTTTGGCCCCTTTTGCATTTTATACAAACCTCATTTTTATTTAATAAAATCATAATAAACAAAAATCTCCAATTTTAATAATGATGCATGCGAGGACCAAAGTCCTCAAAATAAGCGATGCCCCGATTTATGCATGAGTCGCACATTTATGAAAGGGAGTTGTATTCCGCTCCTTGTATTATTGTAATTTATCGCTTTCATTATCTATCTGATCATTTATCGCTTTCAAAATGTGAATGAATGCGCCTTTTAATCAATTGCATAGTGTGGAGAGAGAGCGAATTAATGATATTAAGATTTGATCATAAAATAATTGAGGTAGAAATAGATGAGAAATCCCGGACCCAGCTCTAGTCTTTGGGCTCAAGAGGTTAGAGGTTATCCTCCAAAATACTTCTTGGGTCACGAGGCTTTAGCGCTAATCCTAGGCTCTTTAGGGTGAGAAGTTCACCTTCCATGACCCCTCTGGCTGGCCCAAAATGGATACCAAGCGCAGTCTTAGGCTCTCCGAGGCGAGAGTAACTTTCCCAATGTTCTATTGGGTGGCGACTCCATGAAACCTCCTTGTTGCCCAATATAGACGCACTTGCAATTTATTTACAAGATGTCAACGGACCCACAAATGCCCCGATCGCCCACGTGCGGGCGGTCGAACGGGCGGCCGCGGGGATCCGGCGCGCGTCACAGTGGCGACTCCGCTGGGGACGTTTATGGTTCGAGATTTCGATTTGAAAATACCTCGTTTAACATTTATGATTAAAATTTAATTCACAAATTTGCTATTCTCTCAAAATTGCATTCGCATATCATTAGAGCCTTAGAACATGCTAGTTTGGTCCCTCTTTTAGCCCCCGTGCGTTCCTGAAGCACGACCTCATTTCACTCAATTTGGGGAAGTGTTAAGGATAATCACCAGCCCAAGCCACGTACCTCAATGGTATATCAAAATGACGACCCGATCGGTCGCTATGCTCGTGATGAGCTAGACCCGTCGGCAGGGATCATGCTTGGGTAGCCTTAAAGAAACATCTCCCATGTCCAAAGCTCATGTAACGGCCGTAGCTATTTTCCACAGGTGAAATGAACCTTAATTCCATGCTTGTTGTATGGGTTTTCATGTATTGGGTGAGTCCAGATGTCTCGCTTGGTAACCTAGCCAAAGGCTATCATGCCCCGGTAGGGCCATGTCGAAATTTATGGAACGTCCAAATACGTGACGATCATTATCCATCCGCTTGTGCATTAGCATAGGAGTGTCATGCTGCCGGTTTTTCCCCTACACCATGCGTGTCCATTGGGTCCCTCGTTGACCCTTGGGCTAATCCCACCTAGGAAAGAGACTGCATGACCACGTGTGTGGGAGAAATAAGGGTGGAAGGACCTACTTGCTTGCTTGTGCTCTGTGAGTGTTGCATATCACGACCATGCATTATACTTGCATTTCATGCATCATACCTAACATTTTGTCCCTGCAACCATCATAGATCTGCCCAGGTGGACTAGATCACCAACCGGACGACTGATCCGAGTTTCTGCTCCTGAGCTGTCAGATAGAGAGATTCTACCAGAAATTTTATCAGGAACCAGTGGTACAGTATCTCAGATGGCAAACTCGCCTAGGGGGAAGACGCCACCAGGGCCATGATTGCAGAAGAAGTGGGCCGCCGATTTGAGGAATTCAGTACGATGATGAATATGTTGACCGCCTTGGCACAGCAGAATGCTCCGCAGAATCCTCCTCCTCCTCCTCCTCCTGTGAGACAGAATGAGCCAGAAGAAGAAAGGGTTGAAAGACGAGAAGAGCCCGTTAGGCCACCTCCAGTAGAGTTAAGGTCAGTGGCCTCGGGAGAGCATAGAAGAAGGCCTGTGCTGAGAATTGATGATGATATCGAAGATGATAGGATGAGCCTTGCATCTGAGAGGGGGAAAGCACCTCAGACCGATGACTTCATTTTGAGGAAAATGGAAGAGAGGTTCGAAGCTATGGCTCGTATGTTGAGCAGGGGCCAAGGGATGAACCCGGAGGATAAAGAGTTGGACGGAGAGGACTCGATCCCTTACAACTTCAAAATGCCAGATGTGCCGAAATTCGATGGAACTTCTGATCCGACCGCTCATGTGAAACAGTATTCTCTGGTCATGAAGGGGACCACGTTATCCAAGAAGCAGAAGGTAGAATACTTTTGTCTGAGTCTGACCTCTCATGCCATCGACTGGTATCATGGCCTTGACCGCCGCACTAAAGAAGATTGGGATCTGCTCACTGAGGAGTTTTTGAAACAGTATGACTGTAATACCAGGATGGAGGTCACTCTAAAAGATCTTGAACTACTCCAGCAGAAGACCGGGGAATCTTTCCATGATTATCTCACCCGATGGAGGAACCGAGTAATGGAGATGTGGAGAAAGCCTGACACCCAGGACCAGATTCGTTTATTCATTAAGAACGCAAGCCCGTACTTGAAAGATGGGTTGAAGATGAAGGGGTTGAAGGACTGGGAGTCTCTCAAGGATATAGCCATCGAGGCAGAGGGAGAGTTCTTGACTAGGAAGGCTAACAACGATAATTTTGCCAAAAGGGCTAACCCCGGTCAAGGAGCCGGTAGGCCAACAGGTCCCAATAATGGCACTAGAAGAACGAGTGAAGTGTCTGCTACCGAGGTGACCACCCAGAGGAAGTTTTCGAACTTGGGGAGACCATTGTCTTGGGTCTTGAGAAGGTTAATGAAGGAAGGGAAATTGCACCCTCTGGCTCCTAGGCCAGCTTTGACGCAAGGGAAGCCTGGACACAAAGATAATGAATTCTGTGCGTTCCACCAGCACTCAGGCCACATCACAGATAAGTGCAAAGCGCTCCAGCACTCTATCCAAGACTTAATTGATAGCAAGCAAATTTCTGACCCTGAAAAGAGGGAAACTGAGAAGAAGCCTGGTTATAATGCCGTACCACCACTCGTGTTTATGGTCGGATCTAGCCTGCCAGAGTGGTACGTACTACAAGATCTATATGGGAGCGAGAAGTTTGCCGCTGATTTTTCCAAGGATAGAGAGAAGAGAGCAGTCGTGGCAACCCTTGATTGCTGGTCTAGCAGTGAGAGCGGCGGAGAAGCTGAGGAGGAAGGAGAGATGAACCTTGACTTGTGGGGGTCTGATGAAGATCAAGAAGAGATAGGGGCTGTGACAAGGAGTGGAAGAGTGGTTCCTGAGATTACGAGACTACCTGAGCCAGTGCAGCCATCAGCAGAGAAAGAGCCAGAGGAGAATCAGATTGTCAGACAGTTGAAGAAAACTGCAGCTCAAATATCCATCTGGGATCTGTTGAGACAATCCCCCTCTCATAGGCAGAAGGTAGTAGAGGGTTTGGTTGAGGCCACGGTCGCCACCACAATTTCCCCATCAGAGCTTTTGGGTCTAATTAAGGGAGGATCCCAGGAGAGATTGGTCTTTTCTGTCGCCGACCTACCGGTTGAAGGCCGTAACCATAACCGACCCTTGTACATCAAAGCACAAATTAACGATAAGCGTACTGCTTGTGTTATGGTAGGTGATGGGTCTTCTATCAATGTGTGCCCTTTGGTAGCTTTGCAGGCTTTTGGTTTAAACGAAGATATGCTCAGTGGATCGGATCTGACTATCACAGCCTACGATAATTCGAGGAGCCAAGCCTCGGGAACCTTTAAGACCTTGGTCAAGACAGGACCCATTGAAATGGAGGTAGAATTTGTAGTGCTGCCCATCCCTGCTAACTTCTCAGCTCTGCTTGGGAGACCCTGGTTTCACAAGTTAGGTGGAGTGCCATCCACACTACATCAGATGATAAAGTTCCCACATGAAGGGGAGGTGGTGACTATCAAAGCGGCCAGGGAGAACCAGGTCTCAGCGCTAGAAATAGCTAATCAGCCATTTAGCGGCTTCCATGTGTCCATGATAAGGGAAGAGTACGGGTCAGTGGATAGCCTAGCTGTGGTTAATATGATGAAGAAGATGCACTATCTCCCTGGGGCTGGTTTGGGCAGAAACTCTCAAGGGTTACAAACCGCGATCACCACTCGAGGTCAGAAAAATCGGAAAGGTCTGGGGTACAGAGGCGGTTTCGGCAAGAAGAAGGCGACGGATAAGATCCCTCATATTTCAGAGAGCTTCGTACCAGCATTTTCAGTTTATGCTTTTACTGGCGAAGACGAACCGCAATGGGTAGATGGGAGGATTGTCCCTGGCTTTGAGATCTTTAATGATGTATTTGACTGGAGAGTCGGGTTTATCAAGACTGCTGAAGACTTCTGGGATGAGGAGGTTATGACTCAGGGTATCACTTGGGATAGATGCGAGCCTGAAGAGGCCGTTACCGAGAAAATGATAGCTGCCAGGCTGAAAGGGAAAGAGAAGATAGCAGAATCAGAACTGAAAATGGGGGATTTGAAGATTTCTTCCGACATGCCTGGAGGGCCTCTGCTGAATCAAGAAGCCAGTAATCAAGCCGCAACAACATCAACCTCGGGAGTGGCAGAAGAAGACTCTAGCTTAGACTGTCTTTTTATTCTAGAACTCTTTTATGATGTAAATGACAATTATAATATTATTAATAAGGCAAACAATTTCTCTTATTTGTGCGATGTTTCTAATAATTTCAACATGCATGAACATGATCATATTCCATCAATTTTTGACATTGATTCCACTGATACAACGCCTTTTAATCTTGGAACCTCGGAAAATCCGAGAGAAATTCTAATAGCATCAAATATAACTCCTGAGGAGAGAAAAAATTTTTAGAGAATAATAAGAAAACATGAAAAAGTCTTTGCCTGGACCTATGAGGACATGCCGGGAATTAACCGAGATGTGGCAGAACATGCTATCCTGACTTATCCGGATTACAAGCCTGTGAAACAGAAGTTGAGAAGGCTCAGACCAGAATGGGCTGACAAGGTCAAGGAGGAAATTCGACAGTAGATTGAAGCCAAGTTCCTTGTTGAGGTGCAGTATCCTACATGGCTGGCAAATGTGGTCCCTGTAGCAAAGAAGAACGGAAAGGTCAGGGTGTGCGTGGATTATCGAGATCTGAATAAAGCTTACCCTAAAGATGATTTTCCACTACCCCATATCGATGTATTGATAGACAGTGCCGCCAATTGCGCGATGTACAGCTTTGGAGATGGTTATGTGGGCTACAACCAGATCTTGAATAAAATAGCTGACCGAGTTAAGACCGCTTTCATCACGGAGTGGGGGACCTACGCCTACCGAGTCATGCCTTTCGGCCTAAAGAACGTAGGGGCCATATACCAGAGAATGGCGACCAAGATCTTAAGTGACCTGATCCATAAAGAAGTGGAAGTGTATGTCGATGACATGATGGTCAAGTCAGCCACCCGAGAGGTGCACTTTGAAGCTCTAGAGAAGTTCTTCACCAGGATTGACAAGTATAATCTGCGACTCAACCCCAAGAAGTGCATTTTCGGAGTGACTTCAGGAAAGCTATTGGGGCATGTCGTCAGCCAGAGGGGGATAGAAATTGACCCGGACAAGGTGAAGGCCATCATAGAGATGCCCGTGCCACAAAAAGAGAAGGATGTAAGGAGTTTCCTGGGCAAGCTGCAGTATGTCAGCAGATTCATTGCCAAGCTCACTTCGATATGCGAGCCTATTTTTAAGCTGCTTAGAAAGAATCAACCCGTGGTCTGGAACGAAGACTGCCAGAAAGCTTTTGACAACATCAGAGAATACCTATTGAATCCGCTAGTGCTAAGGCCGCCGCAATCGATCAAATCGCTTATCCTGTATCTGGCAGTAGAGGACAGTTCAGTGGGCACCATGATGGCTCAAGAGGATGAATTTGGGGTGGAGTTTGCAATTTATTACCTCAGCAAGAAGTTCCTAGCTTATGAGATAAAATATGCTGAAGTAGAAAAGATCTGCCTCGCAGTAATTTGGGCGTCAAAGAAACTGAGACATTACTTCCACTCGTACAAGGTTCAAGCAGTGGCTAAGCAGAATCCGTTAAGATATTTGCAGGACGCACCGTCTTTGCTTGGAAAGATGGGGAGGTGGCTGCTCTTGCTACAGGAGTTTGATGTGCAATACATCACCCGCAAGATTATTAAGGGGCGAGCCGTAGCCAAATTTCTTGTTGAGCATCCTATTCAAGGAGACACTCCCGAGTTCACCTTTCCTGATGAGAGCATAGTTGCAATTTCTGTTCAGGGATGGCAGTTGAACTTCGACGGGGCAGTAAATAACAGAGGAGCTAGAGTTGGAATCATCTTGACGACCCCAGATAATGAGAAACTTCCCCTCGCTAAGAAGCTGAGGTACAAAGCAACCAACAATGAAGCCGAATACGAAGCGTGCACCTTCGGGTTAGAACCTTTGGCTGCATTGGGGGCAAGGAACATAGAAGTCTTTGGTGACTCATCCTTGGTGATCAACTAGATCCGAGGTGAGTGGGCAGTAAAAGAAGAACGGCTGATGCCCTATGTTGAGTATTTGAGAAAGGTATGTGGGCAGTTCGAGACCTGCACTTTCCACTTCGTGCCCAGAGATGAGAATCGTTTAGCTGATGTGTTGGCAACCCTGGTGTCAATGTGGGATAATCCTGAAGGAGTAGCCATGAAGCCAGTACTGATTTCGAGCTCTGAGAAGCCCAGCTTTGAGATTAAGCCTGTGATGGAAGTAGAGGTGGCGGATGGGAAACCGTGGTACTTCGACATCATGAACTACTTGGAAAACAATAAATTTCCAGAAGAAGCTACTGAAAAAGACCAGAGGATGATCCGTAAGCTATCTACTCAGTTCATATCCTTGGAAGGGGTGTTGTACAAAAGACAGTCGGACGGGATTCAGCTTAGGTGCTTGAATGAAAAGGAAGGCCGCAAGGTGATGGAGGAAACCCATGCAGGTGTCTGTGGGGCCCACATGAACGGTTTGACCTTGGCTAAGAAAATCATGAGACAAGGCTTCTATTGGCTTACGATAGACAACAACTGCTCAAAATATGTTAAGCAATGCCAGTTGTGCCAACAGTACGCAGACTTGAGACACCTGCTAGTATCAGAGCTACATAACCTGACATCACCTTGGCCTTTCGCTGCTTGGGGGATAGATATCATCGGAGAGATTCGCCCTACGACATCCAATGGGCACAGGTACATCATAGTCGCAATCGACTATTTTACCAAATGGGTAGAGGCAGAATCCTTCAAAAAGATTGACGCGAGGGACATGGCCAAGTTCATAGAGAGGAATCTGATTTGCAGATATGGCCTCCCTCATCACATAGTGTCTGATAATGGGGTGCAGTTCATGGGAGAAACCAGGAAGCTCCTCGAGAAGTATGGTATCGAGCATCATAAATCCTCTCCCTACCGACCACAAGCGAATGGAGCAGTAGAAGCTGCTAACAAGAATATGAAGAAGATCCTGTCTAAGATGGTCCAAACCTACAAAGACTGGGCCGAAAAGTTACCCTTTGCCCTGTGGGGATATAGAACAATGGTGAGGGCGTCTACAGGTGCCACACCATTTTCCCTGGTATATGGAACGGAAGCAGTATTGCCAGTTGAGATAGAGCTCAAATCACTGAGGGTGGTCATGGAAGCCCAAATCCCAGAGGCCGAATGGGTGCAGCAGAGGCTACAGCACTTGAACTTACTGGATGAGAGTAGGCTGAAAGCTTATTATCATAATCAGATTTACCAAAAGAGATTGGCAAGAACTTTCGGAAAGAAGGTGAGAAAGCATCTGCTGAAAGAAGGGGACTTGGTGTTCAAGCAGATGAGGCCAGGTATACTAGATAGTAGAGGGAAATTCAGACCCACCTGGGAGGGACCGTATATCCTTAAGAAACTGCTGTCCAAGGAAGCTGCGATCTTGTCGGATAGTGATGGGAATGAATTCAAAGAACCGATCAATGTCGACAGACTCAAAAGGTTCCACGGCTAAAGACCAAAATAAAAAGAAGAGAATAAAATGCCCTGCAAGTCAAAAACCGAAAAAAGGCGGCTGTGCTAAAATTGGGCGCCTCGACAGGGTGAAAACCGAAAAAAGGCATCCTGTGCAAAAATTAGAGGCATGAGAGAAAATGTCCAACCGTGAAAACTCGAGAGGGCCGATTGGTAACAGGAGTTGATGCTGCTAAAATTTGGTTTCATGTATTGACAGCGCGTAAGCAGCTGAGTAAATGCTAAAATTGATCATGTATGCTGAAATTATATGAAAATGTACACAAATTCGTGAAATAGAATGAATATTATTCTTTTCATTTTTGTCATTTCCTAGTTCTGTATTAAAAAGAAATGTAGCACCAAAAGAAATACATATATAGGCTAAGCTAAGTCCTGCTACTGCTCTCGCCGACCAGATGCTTGAGCACTCGAGTCCTGTTATCAGATGCTGGACTAAGGATCCACTTCTTGTACTCATTAGTCGAAGACACGGAATGATTGCCGAACCTCGGGATAACAGTCTTCACTGGTAGTCTGCCCCACAGCTCATGATACCGAGAAGCAAATGCAGCCGAGAGAGCTCCTCCCCGGAAGGACAAGGGAACCCTCACTACATCCTGGGTCGTCCCGAGCTAGCGTGTACATCGAGAGGTGATGCAGAAGGTGGCCTGACGGAGGCCGCAGAGGGGAACACACCCCAATGGCCCATCAATGACCACATGAGATAGTGGGAGCCAGGCAGACGTAAAACTGATGTCGTCATCTGACAGCTCGCCAAATCTGGTAATGCCTTCACTAGTAGTGGCACACCCATAAAGTCGTCGACGCGGCAGAAAGTGGCTCGGCGAGTACTGTGGAGTAACTCGAGGAGGTGGCTCGGATAGCATTCTCAGTTTATCTTGCAGCCAGATCTGAAAAAAAAATAAATAATAAAAAAAAGAAGAGAAAAAAGAGAAAAATAAAAAAAAGAAGAGAAAAAAGAGAAAATAAAAAAAAAGAAAGAAGAGAAGAAAAAAAAGAGAGAAAAGCCGCTGGAGTAAGTAGGGTTTACTTCAGGCAAAAATAAGGTACAGGGTTGTGTGAAAATCCGAAAGGACGCACCTCCCGCTAAGAAAAGCTAGTGTGAAAATCCATAAGGGATGCACTACCTTCAAAATAATGACGTACCTGGAGCAATAAGGGGCTGCCGGTAAAGGTTGCAGTGGATCCAGAGCTCACAGTGTCCAAACCCAGAATGGTCTCTGCCAGAATGAGTGGTAAGGGTGATAATCCCAGATGAAAGTCGCCCAAGACTCCGAATAGGCGAGAGTCACCTGTCAACCCCCCTGGAACAACAGTAAGGAAGTTCAACATGCAAAACAAGAATATGATGCTTACCCGGTAGGTGGGGATGTCGGTGAACTGATCCAGGGCCTCGATCAATGGTCCCAGAGCAAAGGAAGGGCCCGGGTGAATCAGCCGGACGGCCTCAGAAGAAGGTATGCCGAGGGCCATGGCCATGTCCCGGATCTGTAATAGACCGCAGCGGGGGACGCAAGGCAGAGCACTAAGAGGGAACCAGGCTCCCAAGATGGTAGCTAACTCTTTAGGCAAAGGGCACAGTTCCTGATAGGTGAACCGGAAAACGTGAAACTGGGGGTTCCAGAAGTGGGTCACCGCCAGGAGGAGGTTCTGGTTGACTTTCACCCGGCACAGATATTTCAGCCCAAACAGAGAGGAAAGGGCGCCCTCTTCCCAAGTGTGTTTGTCATCTAAGATACGGTGCATCCTTTGGGCTAGAGAGGAAGACATGTTGAGATAGGTGAAAGGCTCAAAATGTTAGAAACTGAAGAGACTCAAGAAGAGCAAAAATTTTGGTAGAATTTATAAGGAAGGGTCACCGACGGCATACCCGTCTCTCTATAGAGACGGCCTTCCCATCGGTAGAGATTCACCTGGCAGGCGCATGCGTCATCATTGCATTCATCACGCGCATTAACTCGCATTTATTGCGTGACAGACGGCCAGCCCGTCGGTCGCTTCTACAGACGTCCAGCCCATCGGTAACGAAATTCTATATAAGGGCGAGTGATAGACGGTGCAAACGCTGCTGTCCCTTTCATTTCCTCTCCCAAACCGTTTTTTAGCGTTTTTTTAGTGTTTTTTCAAGCATTCTTCATCTTTTTTCGCGATTTCTTCATATTTTCGCATTATTTACTCACCGGGCGCTTTGATATTTATATTTTCTTCAGTTTCTACACTTCTCGCGATTCCAAGTAAGTATATAACTACTTTTTTTGAATTTTATTCAATTTATTTCTTCATTTCTTCTTCCTTTAACCTCAGAAATGGTTAGGATACTTTAAAAACCTTAGGAATCTAGGGGGAATGCTGCCTTTTTTTTTTTAATGCAATTAAACCTGAATTTTTGCATGATCACATAGAAATAGAATTTTTCTATAACTTTGGTGCTTTAGAAATAGACAGTCTTTAGCGCACTATTCTGTATATATATTGCTTTTGAGGCCTGAGGCCATTATTTTGTGTTGTTGGGGACTCACTCTTGCCGGGGTGTGTCCCACTTACATGCGCATATTGTTGTTAAGGCCTGAGGCCTATTTTTATGCCTTTTCATGCAGGAGGTCGGGCATACCCCTGCCGGGGTACTGCCCAATTTTTTATTATTTATTCTAGAATTGAATATTTTCACGCGTAATGCATACCTCGGGACCTAGAAAGCTCATTTCCTTTACTCGTTTCAAATTATTTGTATGCTAATTGCATATTGTTTTTGCCTTAATATGTGCAAAGCATGTGGGCAACCTTTGCCCTTTTCATTTATTATCAATTTTCTATCTTGTTTTGGGTCGCCATTGCCCTGGTGAGGCCTAAATGGGCCTTTGCCTGGAAAATAAGTCTGATAATATTTGTTTTGTTAAATTTTCGTTGTCTAATTTCTTCTCCTTTGCAGGATGCCTCCTAGACGTAGAGCACCGCAGGCCCAGCCCGAGCTTGTAGCTCCGGATTGGATGGATGATGAGTTAGCTCAAAGGTATAGGGCATTGGCTCAGGTAGAGCTTCGAGCCAGTTGCTTTGTTTCCCGACCGTTCCTAGAGGCCCTAGGGTTGGCCCCAGAGTTCGATTTACTTGCCGAGGGTGCTGGGTGGACAGAGTTCCTTGAGCCTTCCTTCCAGACTTTTCTAGAGGCTACTCGCCAGGTCCTGGCCACTCTTCGCTACACCGATTTTCACAGTGCAGATACCGACCTAAGCGTGGTTCAGTTTTGGTTCGACGGCGACCACTTCAGTATTACCAGGCAGAGATTTGTACAGGCCATGGGGCTCCCTACAGAAGAGGGGGTCGAGATCCCGCGGTGAGACGCGCACATTGGGCGGCTATTGCCCTACCGGGAGTGCTGTATGATCATGATACAGCGAAGAGCACCGTACTGGTGTCTCAGGCACTCTGGTATTTGCACAGAGTGCTATCCAGTTCGTACCTTGGTCGAGCTGGTAATCTAGGGTCGCTTAACGCGGCCGAGATCTGGAGCCTCTGGGCTATGGTGGCAGGCCAGCGTCTCAACATTAGCCACGAGATCTTGGCCAACTTGACCAGAGTCGGCAGAGGATTGACACCGGTGGTGATAGTAGGAGGAGTTATCACCTGGTAACTTTTGAGGTTGGGGGTTAACCCTGACGGGTTGAGAGGACCTTTGGAGGAGGGGATCCATGTGGATGCCGCAGCGGCAGTACAGATGGGGATGATCTCCCCGATATCAGGGCAGGCAGAGGCCTACAGGGTGTTGACCATTCATGAGACCAGGCGGATGTTCTCACTCCCACCCTTGGGTGCAGATCCAGATCACCCGGAGCACCCGGAGGAGCAGCCTCCACAGCCTGAGCCGCAGCCAGAGCCCTAGCCTCAGCCCCAGCCTCAGCCAGAGCATCAGCCTCCTCATCCACAGAGTGTGCCACCACCACAGTAGCAGGAGCAGCCCAGGACTCCCTCGGACTTTGACTTCGAGTTCACGATGGACGACCTCTTCGCCGCTTCACCGGCATCCAGAGCGCTGACTCCAGCCCCATCATTGAGCGCCAGGGTACAGAGGTCTATCTACGGGCCCTCCGAGAGATACCACCCGTACTCCCGAGGTGACCCAGGGGCATCCACCTCCTCGGTACCACCGCCAGAGCCAGCACCGCAGCAGCCTGCGCAGCCTGACTTCTCTCAGCTCCTCACGTCCATGTTTACACCCTTAGAGCGGCGGCAGGATGAGAGGGACAGGGCTATTCATGAGAGGTTGGATCGCCAGCAGGCTGCCATTCAGGAGCAGTCCCAGTCGGTGGAGCGCTTAGCTCAGGAGCAGGCCGGCTACATCGGGCATACGACTCGGGAGCAGGCTCGGGCCTTGGATGTTTTCAGGGATGAGCAGGCTCGGGCCTTAGGGGCCTTCAGAGGTGAGCAGGTGAGGCTGATTGAGCAGATTGCTCAGGGGCAGAGGGAGCTTAGGCAGCAGCTCGCTCATGATTTGAGGACGTCACAGGACCAGGCGTCTCAGAGGGTTGACATGACCCTACAGATGATCGACGAGTCGCTCGACTCTCTGAGATCCCGCATTCAGGCGATAGAGGGGATCCTCCCACCTCTGTCTCAGACCATGAGAGAGTTCAGAGAGCAGATGGAGCAGAGCCTGGAGCAGAGGAGAAAGGCCGCCAGTGAGCAGACCATTCAGTTGAGCCAAGCCTTCAAGAAGTTAGGAGATAAGGTTTCTGAGACCTTAGGGTTTATGAGCACCTGTACCCAGCCCTTCTTGGATGGCTACGCTCAGATCCGGTTCAGGCGGGCCCATGATCACGAGGCAGGACCCTCCATGGCTCATCCAGCTCCACCTCCACCTCCGCCAGGGACCGTGCACATATCAGATGACGAGGATCCCGATGAGCCCTCCGACTACACACCTCTCTGATCTTCAGGGAGTTATTTTTGTATCTGTTGTACATTTTCATTTTGTATATGCACTGTACAAAAATGACGTTTCTAGTAAAAACTCTTGCTTCATTATTGCATGATCATTCGATTGTTAATTGTTTAATCACATCACAGGAAGTGTATGTTCTCATATTTACTTATATGTCAATGAAAATGACAATATAACAAAAACGAAACAAAAATGATGAATAACAACTCAAATAAGAAAAGATGAAAAATGAAACATGGCATAGCAAATAAAGCAAGATCACGCCATCAATAGACAGGTTAAAAAATGACCACTCAAACATGAACTAACAAAATCTTTCATCACGCAGGTACAGAGAAATACCGATCTGAACATAGACATCGATTAAAAAGATCCCTTTTGGGACAAGGAACCCGGCGAGGTCTCCTCTTCTTCAAATCGAGACTATAGCCAAAGCATGCTGCATCTCACAGATCGAAGCTGTGGTCAGAGAGTGCCGCACTTCACCAAATCGAGACTGTAGCCAAAGCATGCTGCATCTCACAGATCAAAGCTGTGGTCAGAGAGTGCCGCACTTCACCAAATCGAGACTGTAGCCAAAGCATGCTGCATCTCATAGATCGAAGCTGTGGTCAGAGAGTGCCGCACTTCACCAAATCGAGATTGTAGCCAAAGCATGCTGCATCTCACAGTTCACGCGGCAGCCAAAGAGTGCTACGCACCTTGCAGATCGAATGGGGGTTAGCAAGCGAACTTTAGATCAAAGCTGTGGTCAAAGCATACCGCACTCCAAGCCGAGGTTGTGGCCAAAACATGCTGTATCCCGCCGAGCCCTACCGGTCGAGATGAGACCAATGGGAGTATCTACGCATCGCCAAATAGATCAAGATGAGGTCTAACCAGCATAAGGCACAGAGGGTGAAAAGCCGTTATAGGTACGCTTCCTTTCGGACCTTCTCTGAGTTTTGGCTTATCTAGGCGCTTGTGCACTAGTTGCTCCAAAACTGGGGGCAACTGTAAGCACCATGTCCCGGAGCGGTCCGGATCAAAGGTTACCTTATGATGAAATCAGTGTCTGAGCCTGTATAAAGGGCTGGATTTGGAGGTTTTAGTCCCACGTTCCACGAGAAATGAGGCTTTTTACCATTCCAGGGCAGAGGGGGAGAAAACAGAGGTTTTTTTGAGTCAAAAAGCTTTTTGTCCTCCACAGACGGCCAGCCCGTCTGTGAAGTCAGCCCGTCGCTTCGAGTCACCGACGGCTTGTGGTATTTTCCGACGCCCGTCGGAAAGTTACTGCCCCTGTCAGAACGCCGCCTGGTTTCCCGGAGCACGCAACCTTTTCGACGCCCGTCGGTGGATGTGGCAGGGCCGTCGGACGAATCCTTGTGTCAGAAGGATTCTTCCGACGCCCGCCTCTATACACTGACGCCCGTCGGTCGTGTCTGGCTTATAAAAGCTCCGGATTTTCAATTGAAAAGGGTTCCAAAAATTTTCAAAGGGGGAAACTCTGCCCAAATTCAAGCAAATTTTTTCTCTCCTCCAACAAAACACATTTACAAAGGAAATCTATTTAACCAAGGATCAAATCAATCAAAAGGGAACTAAAAATAATTAGTTTTCTTTAGATATTGATTCCAAAATCAATCTTTTGAGGGGTTGAAGAAGAAATAGCCCATTTTTCTTTCTTTAATCCTTCATCTTTTGCTTCTCGTGGAACGCGCGGGGCTCTAATCAACACAAGAATCTCACCCAAAGCGATTATCTGAGGGTAAATATTCCTGATTCCTTCTCCGTATCATTTCGTATTTATTCCTTATTTTGTGAAATTTTTCTATATCTGTCATTATTTTCCTTTATTTTGACTCTCTTTATCTCCTTTTGGGATAAAACTCTTTTTGGCTTTGGAAAGAATTTTCTCTCTTCTATTTTTTCGGAGACAGTGGTGACCGATGGGTCATCTTTATCACCGACGCCCGTCGGTCACCCCACCTACAGACGCCTCTCCTTGAGTGACAGACGGACATATCGGTTACCTTAACCGACGCCCGTCGGTCATCTAAGGAAGGTCGTCTGTGGATTCTGCCTCCATCCTTTTAAATCGTTTTTTTTATCTTTTTCAAGCCCTTTTGGTTTCCTACATGTTAATTTTATGTATATTAACATCTTTCAACTTTTCTATGAGTGTACATTGATTTCTCTTGGACTACCACAAGCTTGAGAGGCTATCTACCATATTCGGAGGATTCCATCCGGTTTAGTTTCCTAACCCTCCCGATCGTTTCTTTCATTTTTGTTATTCATTGATTATTTCATGTATATGGATATACTCTTCTCATATCTCGTTAATGTATAAAAATGATCTAATGATTTTATACTTAAATAAAAATGAGGTTTGTATAAAATGCAAAAGGGGCCAAAGCCCTATTTTTATCCAATAAAATCATCATAAACAAAAATCTCCAATTTTAATAAT
The DNA here is from genome assembly GCA_947683425.1 of Excoecaria cochinchinensis. Classification (NCBI taxonomy): domain Eukaryota; kingdom Viridiplantae; phylum Streptophyta; class Magnoliopsida; order Malpighiales; family Euphorbiaceae; genus Excoecaria; species Excoecaria cochinchinensis. The sequence goes on along the minus strand of CANTUQ010000092.1, from coordinate 24,265,555 downwards.
GATGCATGCGAGGACCAAAGTCCTCAAAATAAGCAATGCCCCGATTTATGCATGAGTCGCACATTTATGAAAGGGAGTTGTATTCCGCTCCTTGTAGTATTGTAATTTATCGCTTTTATTATCTATCTGATCATTTATCACTTTCAAAATGTGAATAAATGCGCCTTTTAATCAATTGCATAGTGTAGAGAGAGAGCGAATTAATGATATTAAGATTTGATCATAAAATAATTGAGGTAGAAATAGATGAGAAATCCCGGACCCAGCTCTGGTTTTTGGGCTCAAGAGGTTAGAGGTTATCCTCCAAAATACTTTTTGGGTCACGAGGCTTTAGCGCTAATCCTAGGCTCTTTAGGGTGAGAAGTTCACCTTCCATGACCCCTCTGGCTGGCCCAAAATGGATACCAAGCGCAGTCTTAGGCTCTCCGAGGCGAGAGTAACTTTCCCAATGTTCTATTGGGTGGCGACTCCATGAAACCTCCTTGTTGCCCAACATAGACGCACTTGCAATTTATTTGCAAGATGTCAATGGACCCACAAATGCCCCAATCGCCCACGTACGGGCGGTCCCATGGACGGCCGCGGGGATCCGGTGCACGTCACAGTAACCCAATAGAACATTGGGAAAGGTCGTCTAGCCTCAATGAGCCTAAGACAGTGCTGCTATGTCCATCATGGGCAAGCCGGAGGTGTCTTGGAGGCTTCCACCCTAATGATAGGTTGGTCCTCTATCCTCACGCTTGGGCAAACTAGAGGTGTCTTAGAGGCATCCACCCCAATAGAACATTGAGATGGCCCTCTCGCCTCGTGGCGCCTAGGACTGTGCAATTTTGAGCCTTTTACGGGACACAAGAGGTGTCTTGGAGGCCCCATCCCAATAGAACATTGAGCGTCTCGTCTCATTGAGAGAAGGTTCGGGACTTTCCATTTATTCATACCTTGGTTAGGTTTATAATTGAGTTTTGAATTTACGTTTCATCCCATTTCTCATCCGATTCAGTGCAATTAAATTAAAGCGTGAATTATCCATTCAAGGGAAAGCGATAAATAAAGCATAATTAAAGTAAAGCACATGAAAATAGATTACAACAAAACTAGGTGCGGAATACAACTCCCATTGTAAATTAAATACAAAACATGCATAAAACGAAATATACATTAACGATGAGGATATTGGTCCTCGCATACATATTTACGAAAATGATTTTTATGTGACAATTGATTTTGGATGGAAAAATTGGGACATTGGTCCCATTTTTATTAGGAAAGGTTCCAAGTTAATTAATAAAAATATTTTTGTGATTTTATTTTTAGCATGCCTAAAATAAATATTTTTTTAAGAAAATTACATGGCAAAATAAATGAAAAAACCAAATAAATGAAATATTACAAATAAAGCAATTAAATATTTAATCCAAATGGGCCTTCTAGATCTCCTCGGGTGCTCGCAAAAATGCCCAAATAAAGAAAATAAGTTTTGACATAAAAAAATGAAATAATGTTAGTAATTAAATCAATAAAATCAATTAAACATATAAAATAATGAATAACAAATTAAGATAAAATAAGATGACATGAAGGATGATAAATGAATTAACATGTTAACAAATCAAAATAAATAAAAATATGCATTAAATGATAAAAGAATTAAATGATTTGATTAAAATAAATAAAACATGTTAATGAATTAATACATAAAAATGTGAACATGATAATAATAATAATGACCAATGACAATAAACAAATAAAAGAATAAACAATAAATATATAACAATAACAATGAAAAAGAATGATAAAAAGTAATGAATAAAAGAATGATGAAAATAATTAAATAAATGACATGATTAATTAATGTTATCCCGATTAACATAAAACATTTACATGGCAAAAAGATCAATAAAAATGAATTAATTAATTACATGTTAAAAATAATGAGGAATCAATATTTATATGAACAAAAATGGTATATAAACATATTAATTGAGACAAATATAAAAAACAATAGAACAAATAAATAAATGAAAATAATAAGAATATACATGTTAATCAATTAAATATAAACAAAATAATAAAAAATAAAAATATTTAAGCCCAAAATGTTTACCCTCAGAGTTTCGGATTCGATGAAGGTAAAAATGATGATTGACTTCCTTGTTCTTGATTTGCAACACTAGAATTGAATAATAAAGATGTTGGAATTTTATTCCAAGGAAAAATATACTTGAAAAAAATGATGGAAGAAAATCAACAATTCTTTAAGAACAAAAAATTAATTTCTTTGCCTAAAAAATGATTTTTATTGATAAAAATATTCTCATGACAAACAATTATTTTGTTCGTTCCAAGAAAGAAATCATTTATGAGAAAAAAACTTGTTTTTTAGAAAATCAAATAAAAAATTAGATTTCAAGAACAAACAATTATTTTGTTTGTCTCAAAACCAATTTTTCATTAAAAGAGGGATTCAAAATAAAAAACCTTGAAAAAAGTTTAATTGAAAACAAATAACAAGTTAAAAAATGAATTTTGAGAACAAATATTTATTTTATTTGTCTCAAAATTAAATTTCATCAATAAAACTCCTTCTAAAAATATATTTAGAAGAAATTATATTGGAAAAAGAAAAAAAATTGATGAACTTTTCTTTTTATTTTTGTTGGGGAAAACTAAAAACCTAGAGAGAATTTGTTGAAGAAGAAGAAGAGAAAAAAACTAAAGAATAAATCCTAAAAAATTCCCCCCACCCCTCTCATTTCTTTATCTTTTTTTTTTATATGAAGATAAAATAGAAAATAAAATTAATTAAGGGAAAAACTAATTAACTAATTAATAATACAATTTATCTAAATTTAAAAATGGAAAAAAAACTGAAAACCCCTTAAAAAAGGGATAAAAAATTGAATTTTCTGGAAAAAATCGGAAAAAAATGATTTTGGGCGTCTGCAGCGGAAAAGGGCATTCGACGCCCGTCACCGGCGGCAACGGGCTGCCAGCGCGTGCGCCGTGCACTGGCAAGTGAGACGGGCGAGCGACAACTCGCCCGTCGCGTGCGTGTGAGCGACGCCTAGCGCCGCCCGATGGCGCTCCGCGCGCAGCAGCGCTTCGTAGCGTGCACAGGCGCTGCACGCTGCCGCAAGGCACCACCGCGGCCGATGCTAGAATTTTTTTTTTCATTATTAAAAATTAACTAAAAATACTACAATTTCTAAAACCCCTTTTCAAATCTAATTTTAAAAATATTTTTTATTTTTTTCACTCTAAAATGCAAATTTGACAAAGAAATCACCATTTTCAACCTTTTTGGCTGTGATAAGGCATCTCATCATCATTAGGTAACTTCAATTTGGGCTGTCTCAAGACCCGGTGTCTACAGTTGCCCCTAATTTTGGGGAAACTAGTGCACTAGTGCCTAGATGAGCCAAAATTCAGAGAAGAAGGAAAGAGATGCGTACTTGTGGCAGCCCTTACACTTTTGCCATGTGGAAGGTTGCGGCTTGTTGCCATCGAGCTGTAGTGTTATGCAACTGTGGCTCGTTCGCAACTTGTCTTATTGCATTGTCCCGCTGGCCTCCGCTCGGCTTGCACGGTGCGAGGTGCAGTGTTATCTAACTGTAACTCCATTGCGATTTGTCCCGCTGGCCTCACCTCGGCTTGCACAGTGTGAGGAGTAGTGTTCTCTAACTACAACTCAGTTGCGATCTGTTCTATCGCGTGTGCCCGCTAGCCTCATCTCGGTTTGCACGGTGTCTGTGAGATGCAGTGTTCTCTAACCACAATCTCGTTGTGATTTGTTCTATCGCTGGTGTCCCGCTGGCCTCATCCCGTCTTGCATGGTGTTTGTGAGATGCAGTGTTATCTAACCACAATCCCGTTACGATCTATTCTATCGCAGGTGTCTCGCTAGCCTCATCCTGGCCTGCACGATATCTGTGAGATGCAGTGTTCTCTAACTACAACCTCTGTTGCGATCTATTCAATCGCTGGTGTCCCGCTGGCCTCATCCCAGCTTGCATGGTGTCTGTGAGATGCAGTGTTATCTAACCACAATCCCGTTGCGATTTGTTCTATCGCTGGTGTCCCGCTGGCCTCATCCCAGCTTGCACGGTGTCTGTGAGATGCAGTGTTATCTAACTACAATCCCTGTTGCGATCTGCTCTATCGCTGGTGTCCAGCTGGCCTCATCCCGACTTGCACGGTGTCTGTGAGATGCAATGTTATCTAACCACAATCCCGTTGTGATCTGTTCTATCGCTGGTGTCCCGCTGGCCTCATCCCAGCTTGCACGGTGTTTGTGTGATGCAGTGTTATCTAACTACAATCCCTGTTGCGATCTGTTCTATCGCTGGTGTCCCGCTGGCCTCATCCCGGCTTGCACAGTGTCTGTGAGATGCAGTGTTATCTAACTACAATCCCTGTTGCGATCTGTTCTATCGCTGGTGTCCTGCTAGCCTCATCCCGGCTTGTACGGTGTCTGTGAGATGCAGTGTTATCTAACTACAATCCCGTTGCGATCTATTCTATCACAGGTGTTCGGCTGGCCTCATCCCGGCTTGCACGGTGTCTGTGAGATGCAGTGTTATCTAACCACAATCACGTTACAATTTGTTCTATCGCTGGTGTCACGCTGGCCTCCTCTCGGCTTGTACGGTGTCTATGAGATGCAGTGTTATCTAACTACAATCCCTATTGTGATCCGTTCTATCGCTGGTGTCCCGCTGGCCTCATCCCAGCTTGCACAGTGTCTGTGAGATGCAGTGTTATCTAACCACAATCCCGTTGTGATCTGTTCTATCGCTGGTATTCCGCTGGCCCCATCTCCACTTGCACAGAGTCTGTGAGATGCAGTGTTCTCTAACTACAACCTTATTATGATATGTTCTATCGCATGTGTCCCGCTGGACTCATCTCAGCTTGCACGGAGTCTGTGAGATGCAGTGCTCTCTAACTGTAACCTCTGTTTGCAATCTGTTCTATCGCTGGTGTCCCGCTGGCCTCATCCCGGCTTGCACGGTGTTTGTGAGATGCAGTGTTATCTAACCACAATCCCGTTGCAACTTGTTCTATCGTTTTGTCCCGCTGGCCTCATCCCGGCTTGCACGGTGTCTGTGAGATGCAGTGTTATCTAACCACAATCCCGTTGAGATCTATTCTATCGCAGGTGTCCCGCTGGCTTCATCCCTGCTTGCACGGTGTGAGATACAGTGTTATCTAACCACAGTCCTATTGCGATTTGTTCTATCGCTGTGTCCTGTTGGCCTCATCTTGGCTTGCACGGTGTCTATGAGATGCAGTGTTCTCTTACTGCAGTCCCATTGTGATTTGTTTTATCATTGTGTCTCGCTGGCCTTATCTTGGCTTGCACAGTGTCTCTGAGATGCAGTGTTCTCTAACTGCAGCTCGGTTCCGATCTATTCTACCGCATGTGCTCTGCTGGCCTCATCTCGGCTCACAAGGTGTTTGTTTGATATAGTGTTCTCTAACTACAGTCCCATTGTGAGATGCAGTGTTCCCTAACTGCAATCTCGTTGTGAGATGCAGTGTTCTCTAACTGCAATCTCATTGCAATCTGTTCTACCGCATGTGCTTTGCTGGCCTCGTCTCGGCCCGCGCAGTATCCTTCCAACCTCCATCCAATTTGCAAGACATTAGATTGAATATTCTGTTTTGCTGGCCTCTTCCGGGCATGCACGGCATAACCTCGGTAACCTCTAACCGATCCATGTAACATCTTATCTACTAACCATCATCCGGTCAGTGTAATATCTGCTAACCACCTTCCGGTCAGTACAATATCTGATTTGCTAACAACCATCCGGTCTGTACAATATCTGATTTTCCAACCGCCATCCGGCTAGTACAATCTCTGATCTACTAACCACCATCCGGCTAGTACAACATTTGATCTGCTAACCCCCATTCGGCTAATGCAATATCTGCTCCGCTAACCCCCATCCGTCTAGTGCAATATTTGATCTGCTAACTCCCATCTGACTAGTGCAATATCTGATCCGCTAACCCCTATCCGGCTAATACAATATCTGATCTGCTAACCCCCATCCAGCTAGTACAGTGTCTGATCTGCTAACCCCCATTCGGCTAGTGCAATATCTGATCCACTAACCACCATCCGGCTAGTACAATATTTGATCTGCTAACCCCCATTCGGCTAGTGCAATATCTGCTCCGCTAACCACCATCCGACTAGTACAATATCTTACTGTCGACCATCCTTAGGTCGGCATGGTGACTTGCTCGTCATTGTCTTTACTAGCGCTTATCATGAACCTTTTTTTCCTTCAATAAAGCGCAAAGCAAATATGCAGGGTATATAAAAGATATACTTACCTATGGCAGTACATACTTGTTGGGACCGATGTCAGACGGGTGCCCCCCTGAAGGACGGTTGGTTTTTCCCCAAATATCGATTCCTCTATCATCTCCAACGTAGCCTCCTTGTTGAAAAGACCTGCGTATTTCTCAAGAGGGTGAGAGAATTTGATGTTGAGCCTCTAGAGAGGAAAATAGATTTGAGGCTCCTCAGAGGAAAATTAGATTGGAGGTTAATTTGCTTGCCTGCAGGCGGATAGGTTTCAATGTCTTTGGCGTCTCTTAAAATGATCCTTGTTTTTGTTTTTGTTTTTGTTTTTGTTCTTGTTTTTTTTTTCTTTCTTGTAAGTTTTTAGGATTCTTACATTTTGGATGTATTTAAATTTTTACAGTGTATTGGATTTTGAAGGCCTTGAAAATATCTTCTTCTTTTTGTTTTGTTTTGTTGTTTTGTTTTGTTTGTTTTTTTTTGTTTTTGTGTTTGTTTTTTGTTGTTTTTGTTTTTTGTTTGAAGAGTTGTATTCTTTGTACATTTGAATTTGGATTTTGTACACTTTGTGTGATGTGTGTGAGCATACATCTTCTGATAGAGAAACTTACCTGGTTGCCCTCGGCATGGTGTGCATAAATAGGCTTATTTTTCTGGGCGTTCCCCCTCCATACAGACGCACCTGATTTTATGCCAAATATAGTGTCCGATGATGTTGAGCTGAACTCATCTCTTGGATTATCTTTGCGCATGAGGTTTATTCGGACCTTTCCCCCTAAGTCATGTACACAGCAACATATACAAAATATTGTGTGTGCGTATGGAATCATGTGTGTGAAATATACATACAAAACTATGCAAATGATTAATGTACAAAAATTATGTGTGTGCAACTACACGTGTAAAAGGATTGAATGCACGTGATATGCTTATGATATGCATGCTAAACATGTGCAAAGAATTATACGTTATATGTATGCAAAGATTATGTACACGAAATGTGCACGAAGAATTATATATGCAAAATATATACAAAGTTCAAGCATGTGTGAATGCCTTTTGGGCATCATGAAAGGCTATGCACGTATAAAGTTATGCAGGGGGATATGAAAGAGATTTATGCATGCAAGATGCATGTGAGATGCAAAAATGGATAGACCACATCCTAGCTAGTTAAGAGATTCATTGAGGGTACTGCTCGGCTACTCACATTGTCTGATGCCCCAAGGATCTAGAAAAGCAGTGTCTTGATTTTAGGGACTCTGACCCATAATCTTTTCAAAGAGAACTGACCCGTGTGTATCTTTGCCCCCCGGTCAATGAGCATTTTTCCTCCAGGACCTTGAATCAAGTTCTGCATTATGCACTACCTGCCTAAAGGGAATTTATTTGAAGTAACACTGCCTTATCACTCTAGGCCTCAAAAGTCATTATTTTAATGGTAGTGCGTCCCTTGTCGATTTTCACACTAGTTTTTCTTAGCGAAAAATGCGTCCCTTGGGGGATTTTCACACAACCTTGTGCCTAATTTTTGCTTGAAATGGACCCAACCCACTCTAGCGGCTGTTATTCATTTTTTGTAGGACAGACTGCCTGTTTTCAGGTTTTTACCCTGCCTTTTGGCCTAACTTTTGCTTAGAGAGCCAATTACGATTTTTAACTCTAACGGCCTTTTATCTCTTTTTTTTAAGGGCATGACTGTAAGAAAAGTTGAAGCTACTATCAGAGCCCCCTTCTAGAGTAATCGACAATTATTCACTGAGGCATTTTTTCCCTAAGCATCGATTGCATTCCTTTGCCTCTCTTGCTGAATGTGTTGCTAGATTAGGTAAGGTGGTGGATGAGGATCGGGTTCCTGAGGGCTTCATGAGGCTGCTTTTTACATTACCACCCATTGTGCTTGTTAGTTCAGAGGGATTAATGATGTAGTGAGGTATCCCTATCTTTCCAAGGTGGACCTTTATCTTCGGCTCTTACCTCCAGATACCACGGCCTCTAGGCGAGCTATCGGTGAAGACTATTATGCCATCTATCGGGGGTTGTTCTTTCACTTCCACTAATGCATTTAAGAGGTAGGTGCTTAGTTTCGCAATCGATACTAGAACTCATCGACTTAGACATCCGGATGGTGAGAGCAGTAGCAGAGGGTAGTCATTTAGATTTCATGCATTCAGGAATAAATGATGTTTCTCTTTTTATAAATGAACTAAAAAATAATTAACACATGTATTTGCAAAGATTGTGTACATTTCGGTATGATTTCTCTATACATGATCATTATCTAACATCGATTCAAAATGTAAAACTATATCTAATCTCAGAGTGTATCTTGTAAGCATCAAACTCCTGTCTTCAATCAGCCCTCTCGGATTTTCTTGATTGGATATTTTCTCTAAAGCCTCTAATTTTTGCCCAAGATGCCTTTTTTTCGGTTTTCACCCTGACGAGGCGCCCATTTTTAGCAAGGCTGCCTTTTTTCGATTTTTAACCCGTGGGGCTTTTATTCTCTTCTTTTGATTTTTAGTCTTTAGCCATAGAACATCTTGGGTCTGTCGATGTTGATCAGTTATCCGTATTTGCTTCCATTGCTATTTGTTGCTAATCCCTTCGACAATAACCCCTCAAGAACAAATGGGCCTTCCTACGCTGGTCTGAATTCACCTCATTTGTCTGGCACATTTGGACTCATTTGCTTAAAGATTAAACCTCCCTCTTTCAGTGGTTGCTTTATGACTTCCTTCCTAAATGATTGAGCAGAGTGTTTTCTGATAGATCTGATTGTGGCAGTAATCCCATGACATGTCGTTGTCTGATGTGTTTGATTGCTGCCACCGTTGCTGCACCCAGTCGGCTTCCAAAATCTGGGCTTCCATGAATGTCCTTAAAGATGTGAGCTTTACTGTAACCGGCCATACTGCTTCTGCCCCCTAAATCAAGGAATAAAAGGTGGCTCTTGTAGAGGTTTCGATGGTGGTTCTCTAGCCTCGAAGTGCAAAAGGGCCATTTCTCTGCGCGATCTTTGTAGTTTCGAACCACCTTGACCCAAATCTCCTTGTTAACAGTCTTTCCTGCCCCATTGGTTTGAGGGCAATATAGGGAGGACTTGTGGTTTTTAATGTCATACCTCTGGAGTAACTCCTTAGCCTTATCTATAAATTATCCTTCCATCCTTGAACCTGCGTGGTGTGGGAGACCATATCGACATATCGGATTCTTTTCGATGACCCTGTCTGTTGGAGACCATTGGGCGCACCTCCCCTATAATGTCTATTTCCAAGCTCGAGCAATCCGTATCCATCATAAGTGAATATAAACCCTTTTTTTAGAGGTCAAGAAAAATGGCAAAACACAGGCATGTGTAGATCAATGGGATTTGAACAAAGCTTGCCCCCAAGATGACTTTCCAATCTACATATTGATTCTTTTCCTTCTCCTTTTATTGTATTTTATTTTTCTCTTCTCTTTTTTTCATTCTTTGTTCTTTTGTTCTTTTTCTTGTTCTCTCTCTGTTTTTTTTGGTCGAGGATAAGCTTTGTTCAAATCCTAATCGTTTACACATACATGTACTCCTCCTCTTCTCGATGTGGGACCACATTGACCAACTAAGTCGTGTGTTGAACTTAGACAAGAAATTCTGGCTTCATCTCTGCTTGTGGATCCCTTCTTTAACCTTCTCTGCCCATTCTAGCCTAAGTCTTCTTGGCTTCTGCTTAGCTGGTCCATGATCAAAATATATTGGAATGGTGTGCTTGGCGATTCTGTGATCAACTCTTAGCATGTCTTCATAGGTTCAGGCAAAGACTTTTTCATATTTTCTTGAATTTCTCTCAAGTTTTTTTAGGAGTTGCATTAGATGCTATCAAGATTTTCTTTGGACTTTCCAAAGTTTTGAGATTAAATGGAGTAGCATCAATTGAATCAAAGTCAAATATGAATGAGTCATGATCATGATTATGCATAGAGAAATCATAAGAGATATAACACAAGTAAGCAAAAAATGTTCGTCTTATTAATGAAACTAGAATGTCATTATTAAATAGTTCAAAAATAAAAAGAACTTTCTAAATAGCTAATCATTTTCTATTCTTGCCAACATAGATATTACAGCCGATGGTCCATTATCATCCTCAAGAACCGTCCTGCCTTTCCACTTAGGCACTTAATCCATCTTACTCTTTCCCTCTCGCTTTTCTAGGTTGGAGATCTGCTGGGAGTCAATCAGATCTTGAATAGCATGTCTCAAGGTCTTGCAATCATCTGTGGTATGAACGGTGTGCTGGTGGAAGGCGCAATACTGATCCCCTTTGTGATCAGGCTGCCCCTGGCTTCTAGCGGGCCTAGCCGGCAATGGTTGTAGCATCCCCTCCTTCATTAGCCTCTTAAGGACCCAGGATAAGGATCTGCCTAAATTAGAAAAATGCCTTTGATTCACTTTTATGGTTGGCGCTTTTCCTGTCCTTCGGGCACCACCGCTATTATCATAACAACCCACTCTTAGACTTGTAGGACCAGTGACAGTTTTATTGAGAGGCACTCGGGTAGTTGCAAGCTTGGACTTCATAATTTCTTTTTCAAGATCAGTTGTCTCTTTTTTCGTGCCTGAGGACCTAGGGATGTCTATTGACTGTGAAGGCTCTATTCCTTCTGCCTTTCTTACTTGTTCTTGTAACTGCATTAAAGACCCCTCCGATGTTCCACCTAAGTGCTAACCTAAGCCTGACCTTAAATCATATCCCGCCCTTGATGCTTTACTATTTGGGACTTGCATCACTGCTGAAATGTCTTCCTCTTTAGGAATACAGTCGTATTCTAGAGCAGGCTTCTTGCCTCTCTCTTGTTTAACTGGCAAAATAAATAGCCCTTTGGCTCTAGGTTTGCAAACAAAAGGAGACGCTGCAACCGTCACGGTATAGGCCTTCTTGACAATGGTCGGCTCAACCTGGTTAAGTGTAGTAGTTGCCATAAGTTAAGCTTGCAGAACAAGCGCCATGGCATCCATCCTTTCTTTGACCATGGCCAGCATCTTTGTTTCAAGCTCCTCGAACCTTCTATCCAACTCCTGGGCAATTAGGGCACGAGTTTCTTCAGTCTATTGTAAGGGGCCAGCCATTTCTAATACCTTCAGATGCTCTGGTAAGGATGCTAAATCTTTGTTGGCCCATGTGAACTCTGCTCGCTCTTTAGACAATTATTGGAATCCCTAAACTACCCAAGTAAATGGTCTTCAGTGGCTGAAAAGCAAGGAGTTAGAATGATGCGTGAATAATATACAATGCATGATCGTGTTATGCGACATATGGTATACAATGGAAAAAAGAGATTACAATGATACATGTGAAAAACTTTGCATAGGATGAAATGTACATGCAATAATTATATGCAAAGAATAGGATGTATGCATAGGGAGGAAATAAAAAAATTTTATTTGTGCATGAATGACATGAATATGCAATGCATCATCCACAACCACATGCAAGCAGATAGATCCTTCCAACCTTATTGCCCCCACACATGAGGTCGTGCGGTCTCTGTCCTAGGCGGGCTTAGCCTATGGGTTAACAGGGAACCCGATGGACGCGCATGGTGTACGGCGAAAAACCAGCAGCATAACCTCTCTTAACTAATGCACAGGCGCATAGATTTTGACCATTATATATTTAGGCAGTCCAAATAAATTGACATGGGCCTATCGGGGCTTGAAAGCCTTTGATTAGGTGACCAGTTAAATTATCAGGGTTTGTCCAATATATAATAATCCATATAGCAAGCATAGTATTATGGTTCATACCACTTAGAAAAGTATCTATTGCCATTACATGAGCTTTAGCAAAGGTGATGATACTTTAGGTCTACCCAAGCATGGTCCCTGCCAACGAGTCTAGCTCATCATGAGCGTAATGACCGGTCGGGTCTCTATTTGATATACTATGATGGTACGAGGCTTGGGCTGGTGATTATCCTTAACACTTCCCTATATTGAGTGAACATAGGGTTGTGCTTCGGGAACGCACTGGGGTTTAAAGAGGGACCAAACTAGCATAGATCTAAGGCTCTAACGAGATGCAATACAGTTTTGAAAAAAGGATGAAAATTTTAAATTAAAACTCAATTGTAAGTTTTAACCAAGTTACTTTTGAATCGAAGTCTCGAGTATAAGTCCCCAGTGGAGTCGCCACTATGACATGTGCCGAACCCCGAGGTGCTCCGAACCGCCCGCTTTTAGGGCTTTCGGGAGGAGGTTCATGAAAACTTGTAAGAAATTACAATTGCGTCCATTTTGGGCAACAAGGAGGTTTCATGGAGTCGCCACCCAATAGAACATTAGGAAAGGTCGTCTAGCCTCATTGAGCCTAAGACAGTTCTGCTATGTCCATCATGGGCAAGCTGGAGGTGTCTTGGAGGCTTCCACCCTAATGATAGAATGGTCCTCTAGCCTCATGCTTGGGCAAACCAGAGGTGTCTTGGAGGCATCCACCCCAATAGAGCATTTCGTGGCGCCTAGGACTGTGCAATTTTGAGCCTTTTATGGGACATAAGAGGTGTCTTGGAGGCCCCATCCCAATAGAACATTGAGATGGCCCTCTCGCCTCGTTGAGCCCAAAGACCAGAGAAGGTTCGAGACTTCCCATTTATTCATACCTTGGTTAGGTTTATAATTGAGTTTTGAATTTACGTTTCATCCCTTTTCTCATCTGATTCAGTGTAATTAAATTAAAGCGCGAATTATCCATTCAAGGGAAAGCGATAAATAAAGCATAATTAAAGTAAAGCGCATGAAAATAGATTACAGCAAAACTAAGGGCGGAATACAACCCCCATTGTAAATGAAATACAAAACATGCATAAAATGGGATATACATTAAAGATGAGCACATTGGTCCTCGCATGCATATTTATGAAAATAATTTTTATGTGACAATTTATTTTGGATGGAAAAACTGGGACATTGGTCCCATTTTTATTAGGAAAGGTTCCAAGTTAATTAATAAAAATATTTTTGTGATTTTCTTTTTAGCGTGCCTAAAATAAACAATTTTATAAGAAAATTACATGGCAAAATAAATGAAAAAGCTAAATAAATGAAATATTACAAATAAAATAATTAAATATTTAACCCAAACGAGCCTTCTGGATCTCCTCGGGTGCTCGCAAAAATGCCCAAGTAAAGAAAATAAGTTTTGACATAAAAAAAATAAATGAAATAATGTTAGAAATTAAATCAATAAAATCAATTAAACATATAAAATAATGAATAATAAATTAAGATAAAATAAGATGACATGAAGGATGATAAATGAATTAACATGTTAAAAAATCAAAATAAATAAAAATATGCATTAAATGATAAAATAATTAAATGATTTGATTAAAATAAATAAAACATGTTAATGAATTAATACATAAAAATATGAACATGATAATAATAATAATGACCAATGACAATAAACAAATAAAAGAATAAACAATAAATATATAATAATAGTAATGAATAAAGAATGATGAAAAGTAATGAATAAAGAATGATGAAAATAATTAAATAAATGACATGATTAATTAATGTTATCCCGATTAACATAAAACATTTACATGGCAAAAAGATTAATCAAAATGAATTAATTAATTACATGTTAAAAATAATGAGGAATCGATATTTACATGAACAAAAATGGTATATAAACATATTAATTGAGACAAATATAAAAAACAATAGAACAAATAAATAAATGAAAATAATAAGGATATACATGTTAATCAATTAAATATAAACAAAATAATAAAAAATAAAAATATTTAACCCCAGAATGTTTACCCTCAGAGATTCGAATTCGATGAAGGTAAAAATTATGACTGATTTCCTTGTTCTTGATTTGCAAGACTAGAATTGAATAATAAAAATATTGGAATTTTATTCTAAGGAAAAATATACTTGAAAAAAATGATGGAAGAAAATCAACAATTCTTTAAGAACAAAAAATTAATTTCTTTGCCTAAAAAATGATTTTTATTGATAAAAATGTTCTCATGAACAAATAATTATTTTGTTCGTTCTAAGAAAAAATCATTTTTGAGAAAAAAACTTGTTTTTTAGAAAATGAAATGAAAAATTAGATTTCAAGAACAAACAATCATTTTGTTTGTCTCAAAACCAATTTTTCATTAAAAGAGGGAGTCAAAATAAAAAACCTTGAAAAAAGTTTAATTGAAAATAAATAACAAGTTAAAAAATGAATTTTGAGAACAAATATTTATTTTATTTGTCTCAAAATTAAATTCTATCAAAAAAGTCCTTCTAAAAATATATTTAGAAGAAATTCTATTGGAAAAAGAAGAAGAATTGATGAACTTTTCTTTTCATTTTTGTTGGGGAAAACTAAAAATCTAGAGAGAATTTGTTGAAGAACAAGAAGAGAAAAAAACTAAAGAATAAACCCTAAAAAATTACCCCCCCTGTCATTTCTTCATCTTTTTCTTTTTATATGAAGAAAAAATAGAAAATAAAATTAATTAAGGGAAAAACTAATTAACTAAGTAATAATATAGTTTATCTAAGTTTAAAAATGGAAAAAAAAAACTGAAAACCCCTTAAAAAAGGGATAAAAAATCGAATTTTGTGGAAAAAAATCGAAAAAAATGATTTTGGGGCTATTTTGGGCGTCTGTGGAGGAAAATGGCATCCGAAGCCCGTCGATGGCAAGCGACGAGCTGCAAGCATGCGTGCCGTGCGCTGGTGCGATGGCGCGCTGCGCGCAGCAGTGCCTCGCAGCGCGCACGTCTGCGCGCTGCCACAAGGCGCCATCGCGGCTGATGATAGGTGCCTAATTGATGTATTATTTAGCTTATGTTTTGTGTGAGTTTAGGAAGTTAATTATGCAAATGTGTTTATATTTCATGTATTTGTGTTAGTGTATGTGTTTATGTGTTTTGTAGATTGATTTGGGTGAAAAGAAAGAAAAGAAGCATAAATGGTGAAGAAAATGCATGACTGGAGAAGAAAGCACGAGTCAGATGGATGGACATGACTCGTGAAGCTTGGCCAGAGAGAAAGCATAAGAAGGAAGAAAGAATAGAAGAAGAAAGCAGAGGGATCATCTGAGTGGACAAGGGAGCATGACCCACACGTTTGAGCATGACTCACACGGTATAGAGACGAGATAGAAGTAAGGCAAGGAAAAGAGAAGAAGAACAGGAAGAAGGAGCCGAGTCGTGCAGCATGAGCACGACTAGGAGGAACGAGCACGACTCGTGCTGGGAGAGCACGAGTCGTGCTGACGCAGAGAGAGAAAGGGAGAGAAAGAGAGGAAAGAAGAGAAAGAAAAGCGTTCTGTGTTCTGTCGCGAGCGCGATATTGATCGCGAGCGCGACAGAACTATCCGTTGGACAGTTTTCTTCCAAAAGTTATTTGAAAAGGCATCTCTTCTCACCAAACTTTGCAACTATTTTGAAGGGACATTTCCAAAGGACACAATCTTTAGAATTTTATAAATATCAATGATAACTGTAATTTTAATATAATGTAAGTTAGGGAGAATTTTTATTATGTATTTTCTCTAGTTTTTTCTGTAGTTAGATTTGCTTAGTTTGTTTTCATGTTTTGAAGAAGAAGACTAAGGAGAAGAAGAATTGTTACAAGGGTTTGAGAATAGGGTTGAAAGATTTCTTTCTTATTTCTCTCATCTGTTACTTCTTCTCTGTAAATTAAATGAATATTATTTGAGAACTTGAATATTATTGTTATTTTCCATTTCCATCTAAATTAATAGTCTTTTAATGTATAATTTTCTATTAGTATTTTTATGCATGATCTTTATTTGCCATTTATACATTTTATGCATCAATTTTATAAGTAAGTGTTTAATTGAAAGATAAATTCTTACTTACATCTAATAGAAGTTCATCATTGAAGTATTATTTGAGAAATCATAATATTAAAATGGTTGTTATAGGCTGGTGATTATTCCTAAAATTTGCATGTATAACCCTCTAATTCATTAATGAAAATTCTGAGTTAGAATTATAAATGTATGTTTTAGGCATTCTAATTTATGTTGAGAGAGTAAATTGGAACTTTATTCCAACTTGGCTGGCTTAAAGATTAAAATAATTATTATATGATGGAATCAAGTTTTATAATTATTAATTCTTCATTATATGCTTTGTCTTCTTTGATTAACATGAACTAGGTTTAATTAGTTATTATAATAAAGTAGTTTAGATTTAATCAACAAATTAATGATCATTGTAAACAAGATTAAAATTGTGTAGTAATAGTGTGTAACAAAGAGCACATTCCTCGTGGGATCGACATCTTTTGTATTATTTCGGTACACCGTATGCTTGCAGAATTGGCACATATAAAATAAACCAACAAGTTTTTGGCGCCGTTGCCGGGGAGTGATGTTATTTTTGTTGCCATTGTGAAACTTGATTTATGATTTTGGATTACAATATTTTATTTTATTTTATTTTGTTTGTTTGATTAATTGACTCATTCGTGTTTTGTGTTGTTTTTACAGGATTTGATAAGTTCATGCCTAGTACTAGAAGTTCTCAAGAAGAGCTTGAACCTTTGAATCCTGAAATAGAGAGATATTTGTCAAGTAACAGAAAATCAAATAAAAAGAAGAACAAGAATAAGAGACCAATAATGGCTGAAGAGGAAAATCCACCAAGGTTGATAGATTTTGCTACACCCGCATTGAGTGGTGCTTAACAAGGTGTGGTAAGGCCTACGGTAAATGCTAACCAATTTGAGATTAAACCTTCTCTTTTGCAAATGATACAAAATAGCATTTAGTTTTATGGTTTGGCAAATGAGGATCCTAATGCTCATTTGGCAAATTTCTTAGAAATATGTGATACTTTTAAGATTAATAGAGTTTCTAATAATACAATTAAGCTTAGACTTTTTCCTTTCACTTTGAAGGATAAAGCCAAGACTTGGTTGAATTCATTAACTAGAGGATCAATAACGACTTGGGACCAATTGGCCCAAGCATTCTTATCAAAATATTTTCCTCTAGCCAAAACTGCCAAAATCATTAAAGATATTACAACATTTGTGCAACTTGATAATGAGTCTTTGTATGAAGCATGGGAAATATTTAAGGAATTGCAACGAATATGTCCACATCACAACCTTCCCAAAGAGCTATTGATGCAAACCTTCTACAATGGGATGAGTCCTACCACAAGAGGTACTATAGATGCTGCAGCTGGAGGTTCCCTTATGAGGAAAACAACTGAAGCAGCATTTGAGCTGTTGGAGGAAATGTCCATGAATAACTGTATGTGGCCTGTTGAAAGAGTAAGGGAGTCTAATAATTCTAATGCTAGGAAGGCACATTCTGTAGACTCTATTATTGCTTTGCAAGCTCAAATTGAGGCATTGACTCATAAGGTTAATAGCCTAAGTATGGGAGGTAATTTATCAAATGCATGCAATAATTGTGGTCAATAAGGGCATGTTAGTGGCAACTACAATTTAGGAATGGTTAATAAGGAGGAACAAGTTAATTTTATCCAAGGCCAAGGGCATGGGAACCCATATTCTAATACCTATAACCCTGGTTGGAGGAGCCATCCTAATTTGTCATGGAGAAATAATAATAACAGCCAAAATAGAGGTGTAGGATACCTACAACCACAAGATAGATTTGGAGCATTTGAGGTCAAAATTGATAAATTTATTGAAGATATTAATTTTAAGATGAGTTCTCAAGATGAAAATCAAAAGAAACTTGAGGTAAAAGTTGACCAAACCACTAATAATCATGCCTCATCTATTCATAATCTTAAGGTTAAATTGGGCCAATTAGCAAGTTCTTTGCCATCTAGAAGTCTGGGTTGTCTTCCAAGTAACACTGAGGAAAATCCTAGTGGGCACATGAAACCATAATATTTTGTCTCTTATATAGGTTACTTAAATAGTCTGTTATTTAGGTTATTTATGTTTTATGTTATTGTATGTCAATTTGTTAATTTAATATTATATTGTGGATTTTATATTTCTAACAAACTTTGTTTTTGTTCCATAAGTCAAATTAGATAAAAAAATAAAAATATATAAAAAAAATTATTACACGATGTTGCTTCTGTCGCGCGAGCGTCAACCTCGCGATCGCGACAGAAGGCAAATTGCAGGGGTACGCATGAAACCGTCTGAGTCATTCTTGTGTTGGACGAGTGAGCACGAGTCGTGTGTTAGCGACCGACTCGTGTCCTAGGCTGATGATGATTCTGTCGCGAGTGCGGCAGCCTCGCGATCGCGACAGAAGGTGATGCTCGCTGGTTCTTCGCAGCTCCTCCGACTCGTGCTGGCATGCACGAGTCCCACCTAGGTAAGAGTCCACTACACGAGTTGTGCAGCATCCTCCGACTCGTGCAGTTTGCCCCAATCTCCAGTCGCGTTGTTTCTTTTAACCGCTGTAAGTATTTCTCTTTCTCAATTGTTTTATTTTCTTTTTTTTTTCTTACTAATCTGGTTTTATATTCTTTTAAGTGAGTGTCATAATTTTAATTAGCCTCAGATCAATTAACCCTAAAGTCACGGAATGGGAAATCAAAACCGGGGATAACTATTCAAAACCCTAACTTCGTAAAACCTTTTATTTTCCAGCCCTATTCTTCTATTATTTCTCTTATCGTGTTTTCCTTGCCGAGTCACACACTTTCTTCGTCCCTTCATCTTCCTTCTTTGTTCTTCTTTCTTTATTTTTCTTTCACGCAATATACTCTGTTTTCCTTTCTTAGTTTCTTTCTCTTCATTGCAGCATTTTGCTCTCGTCAATATCTTTTATTTTTTTAGGATTTACTTGGTTTTATTCCATTTCAATCTCTGTCTTTTAAGCATCATGGTAAGAACTAAAAATCCCTCTTCGCCAAGAGTAAGCCAAGAGCAGATGGAGGAAGCATAGGGAGATTTATCTTTCATCATTAGAGCGAATTTCCCCATTCATTCTGCTGATGAAGGTAACAGATTTCTTGTTCTTAAGGACAAAGCTATTCTTCAATGTAAGTTTTTTCCCACATCTCTGCTTGAACAAGTAGGAATAATAGATGTTGTAAATGAGATGTTGAGATTTTGTTGCTTATTTAAATTTGCAACTATGCATGAAGACATTTATAGTGATTTAGTATTGGAATTTTACACTACTTTGCACAAGAATGAGGTTAATGAACATTGGTTAGATTTTAGATTGAATGGTAAATCACATACTTTGACATATTTTCTGATGAATAGAATGTTTAGGTTTTCACAAACTGGATTAA
Organism: Excoecaria cochinchinensis; assembly: GCA_947683425.1. Taxonomy (NCBI): domain Eukaryota; kingdom Viridiplantae; phylum Streptophyta; class Magnoliopsida; order Malpighiales; family Euphorbiaceae; genus Excoecaria; species Excoecaria cochinchinensis. The sequence goes on along the minus strand of CANTUQ010000092.1, from coordinate 24,245,970 downwards.
CTGATCCACCTAAATTATTTAAACCAAATGAGCTTTAGTCCTTTTTAACTGATTTGCAAACACCCTTTAGAACTAAAGATGCTAAATCCATGTTTATCAAGGATTTAAAATATTGGATTTTGCACAATATTTTAGCTTCTTTGGTTTTTAATAGGGCTGATTTAATCGTGTTTCTTACCATGAATTATTTTTGATGTGGTGTGTTCATAGAGGTAAGTCTATATGTTGGCCTTATTGGATTTTTCAACAGCTGTTGCAATGTGTTAATAAGAATGACTCACCTCTCACACATGGGCACATAATTTATGCTCTTGCAAGAAATTTTGACATTGATTTTCACTCTTATAATTGAGATCGCCCTTGTATTTATTTTACTAAACATCTTTTTGTACGTGGAGAAGTTGTCAATAATGATTTTTAGGAAATTTCACCTCGCTCAAGATCTTGTTGGAGAGATATTGCTAGCCCCTCTTCACCACAAGCAGCTAATAGTGATGAGGGTGGTAATGGAGATACATCTATGCATGAGGTGGATGCAGCACCTGATGTTGGGTCATCTAGCCACAATGTGACGGCCATATTTGAGCAAATTTTACAGAACCAGCGCACTATGCAGGATCAGCTTTCATCTATGTCTCGACGCCAAAGGTGTATGGAGTATAGGATGGATAATTTTATTGCTCAATCTGGATTTGAGGTTCCATTGCCTCCACCTTCACCATGAGTAGGGAGTTTTTCTTCTCCTTGTTTTATTTTTTTCTTTTACTTGTATATTTTGTTTCACTTTTTCGCATTGAGGACAATGTGTGTTCTAAGTGTGGGGGAGTGAGTGTGTTTGTTTGTTTGTTTTTGTTTTATATGTTAATTGTATGTTTGTTTGTATGTGTTCATTGTTCAATTAGGCTTTTTAGTGAATTTTATTATAAGGCATTGTTCAATTGGTATATTCTATAGGTTGTTAGAACATTTATCTTTTATGCTCAGTTTTATTAGTTTTTTAAAAATTTTGGTGTGTGTTTTAAGTTTTTCAAGTTATTTTCTTTTACTTCTTTCAACATTATAGATTATTTAGTCTTTTTATTAACCATGTTTTTAAAGTTAGAATTTGCTCATTTAGTTTAAGTTTTTAGGGTTCTAGTTGCTTAGTGGAAACTATAGCCATAATACTTACCTTAATCTTTTCAATAATGAATGAGGACTAAAAAAAAATTAAAGTGGGATGGAGCATAAAATGCACCCATAATTTTTAAAAATAACTAGCAAGATGTATATCTAAAATTGCAAAAAGTATGGGATAGAGCGTAAAACGCACCCATATTACCTTCTCTTGCTATGCATGGGATTAACTCAAGAAATATACCCATGTGAAAAAAAATGAAAGAAAAGAAAAGAAAGTCTAAAAATGCCATGAGATTGGGTTAAGGGCAAGTGAGCTCAAAAACTGTCCCAAATGCAGTTAACAACCTTAGAATTTTCAACTTTATGATCAAAATTCTTTCTTTAACTCATGTTTAGTTTTTTGAGACTTATACTCTTTATGTTGGAATTAGTAAAGTTAAGTGACTTGTTAAATTTTCAATGCATACTTTTAAATTTGATTCACTGATATTTTTTGAGTGTTTGAGGTATTTGATCTTTTCAATTCTAACACATATGCTTATTGAACAATGCTGTATAATAAGATTTACTTAGTATTAATTTTTTCTCATTTTTTTTCTCTTGCTTGAGGACAAGCAAGATTTAAGTGTAGGGGAATTTGATAGGTGCCTAATTGATGTATTATTTAGCTTATGTTTTGTGTGAGTTTAGGAAGTTAATTATGCAAATGTGTTTATATTTCATGTATTTGTGTTAGTTTATGTGTTTATGTGTTCTATAGGTTGATTTAGGTGAAAAGAAAGAAAAAAAAGCATAAATGGTGAAGAAAATGCATGACTGGAGAAGACAGCACGAGTCGGATGGATGGACACGACTCGTGAAGCATGGCTGGAGTGAAAGCAGAAGAAGGAAGAAAGAAGAGAAGAAGAAAGCAGAGGGATTATCTGAGTGGACAAGGGAGCACGACTCACATGTTTGAGCACGAGTCGTCCTGGTATAGAGATGAGAGAGAAGCAAGGCAAGGAAAAGAGAAGAAGAAGAGGAAGAAGGAGCCGAGTCGTGCAGCATGAGTACGACTAGGAGGAACGAGCACGACTCGTGCTTAGAGAGCATGAGTCGTGCTGATGCAGAGAGAGAAAGGGAGAGAAAGAGAGGAAAGAAGATAAAGAAAAGCGTTCCGTGTTCTATCGCGAGCGCGACATTGATCGCGAGCACGATAGAACTATCCGTTGGACAGTTTTCTTCCAAAAGTTATTTGAAAAGGCATCTCTTCTCACCAAACTTTGCAACTATTTTGAAGGGACATTTTCAAAGGACACAATCTTTAGAATTTTATAAATATCAATGATAACTGTAATTTTAATATAATGTAATTTAGGGAGAATTTTTATTAAGTATTTTCTCTAGTTTTTTTTGTAGTTAGATTTACTTAGTTTGTTTTCATGTTTTAAAGAAGAAGACTAAGAAGAAGAAGAAGAATTTTTACAAGGGTTTGAGAATAGGGTTGAAAGATTTCTTTCTCAATTCTCTCATCTATTACTTCTTCTCTGTAAATTAAATGAATATTATTTGAGAAGTTGAATATTATTGTTATTTTCCATTTCCATCTAAATTAATAGTCTTTTAATGTAGAATTTTCTATTAGTATTTTTATGCATGATCTTTATTTGCCATTTATACATTTTATGCATCATTTTTATAAGTAAGTATTTAATTGAAAGATAAATTCTTACTTACATCTAATAAAAGTTCATCATTGAAGTATTATTTGAGAAATCATAATATTAAAATGGTTGTTATAGGTTGGTGATTATTCCTAAAATTTGCATGTATAACCCTCTAATTCATTAATGAAAATTGTGAGTTAGAATTATAAATGTATGTTTTAGGTATTCTAATTTATGTTGAGAGAGTAAATTGGAACTTTATTCCAACTTGGCTTGCTTAAGAGATTAAAATAATTATTATATGATGGAATCAAGTTTTATAATTATTAATTCTTCATTATATGTTTTGTCTTCTTTGATTAATATGTACTAGGTTTAATTAGTTATTATAATAAAGTAGTTTTGATTTAATCAACAAATTAATGATCATTGTAAACAAGATTAAAATTGGGTAGTAATAGTGTGTAATAAAGAGCACATTCCTCGTGGGATCGACATCTTTTGTACTATTTCGGTACACCGTATGCTTACGAAATTGGCACATATAAAATAAGCCAAAAGCCGACGCTCGAATTTTTTTTTTCATTATTAAAAATTAACTAAAAATACTACAATTTCTAAACCCCATTTTCAAATCTAATTTTAAAAATATTTTTTATTTTTTTCACTCTAAAATGCAAATTTGATAAAGAAATCACCACTTTCAACCTTTTTACCTGTGACAAGGCATCTCATCATTATTGGGTAACTCTGATTTGGACTGTCTCAGGATCCGGTATCTACACCAATGATAACACTTGGAGATAAGCATCTAAAACTTTCAGAGCACTAGTCAAGACTAGGCCTATTGAAATAGAGGCAAAATTTATGGTTTTGCCCATACCTGCGAATTTCTTAGCTCTACTCGGAAGGCTATGGTTTCACAAGTTGGAATGTGTGCCATCCACCCTGCACCAAATGATCAAGACACCATATGAAGGGGAACTAGTAACTGTTAAAGCTGCAAGAGAAAACCAAGTGTCTGCCTTAAGGATCTCTAACCAGCCATTCAACGACTTCCATATATATGTGATTTAAGAAGAAGGGGGTTCAACTGATAGCCCCCAAGTAGTGAATATGATGAAGAAGATGCACTTCCTCCTAGGGGCTGGTTTAGGCAAGAACTTGCAAGGGCTATAGTCAGCTGTCACTATGAAGGTCAGAAGGACTGGAAGGGTTTGGGCTATAAAGGTGTGAGTGGCAAAATAAGAAGATATTAGACAAGATCCCTCACATTACAGCAAGTTTTGCACCCGCATCCTCAATTTGTGCTTACACTGGAGAAGCCGAGCCTCAGTGGGTTTGGGATGAAGAGATCATGACCCAATGCAATATCTAAGACAAGGATGGGCCAGAAGATATCATTACTGACAAGCTGCTAGCCACTAGATTGAAGGGGATAGAGAAAATGGGGGTTGAAGCACTAGAGCCAGATTTGAAGATTCCAGACTTGAGGATTTCATCGGAGGTAGATGAAAAACCGCCACAAAGCCAAGAAGCCAATGAACAGTCTACTGCGACATCTGCATCGGTGGAGAGTGAAGATAGTAGTTATTTAGATCTTCTTTTTATTCAAAAACTTTTTAATAATGACAATGTTTATGATTCTAATTACATCAATAAGATGAACAACTTTACTTACTTGTGTGATGTTTCTAATGATTTCATTTAACATGATCATAAATATGATGCATTCATTTTTGACAATAACTCAACTAGTATAATTGCATTTAATCTTGAAACTTTGGAGAATCCAAAGGAAATTTTGATAGCATCAAATATAACTCCTGAAGAGAGGTAAAAATATGAGAGAATCTTTAAAAAAATATGAAAAAAATCTTTGCCTAGACCTACGAAGACATGCCAAGAATTGACAGAGACATCGCTGAACATACCATTCTAACTTACCCAGTGTGACGCGCGCTGAACCCCCCGGGTGCCTCGAAAGCCTGCTTTTAGGGCGTTTGGGAGAGGTTCATGGAACTTATAAGAGATTTACAAGGGCGTCTATTTTGGGCAACAAGGAGGTGTTTTGGAGTCACCACCTAATAGAAAATTGGGAAAGATCATCAGCCTCACTGAGCCTAAGACAGCGCATATTTGTCTATTTTGGGCAATCAGAGATATTTTGGACACCTCCTTCCAATAGAACATTGGGAGGATTGTCTAATCTCATGAAGCCTAAGACGATGCATATACGTCTATTTTGGCCAAGCCAGAGATATTTTGGACACCTCTTTCCAATAAAACACTAGAAAGATCATCTAATCTCGTGGAGTCTAAGACCATGCAAATTGGGCCTATTTTGGGCAATAAGAGATATTTTGGAGACCCCACCCCAATAGGACATTGAGACGGTTGTCTAACCTCATTAAGCTTAAGACCAGAGAAGGTTCAAGACTTCCCATTAATTCATACCTTGATTAAGTTGTAATTGAGTTTTGAATTTAAGATTTCATTCCTTTTCTCATACAATTAAATGCATTAATTATAGCGCAGATCATTCACATAATAAAAGTGATAAACGAAAGCGGTAAAGAAGCAAGATTAAAATAGAATAAACAAAAATCCAATAAATTACAATAAAACTAGGGGTGGAATACAACCTCCATTGTAAATAGCATGTGAATCATACATCAAGCGGGATATTCATTAAGGATGAGGACATTGGTCCTCGCATACATACATACAAAAATAATTTTGAAGCGCCAATTTTATTTGATAAAAATTAGGACATTAGTCCCATTTTATTAGTAAAAGTTCCAACTTAATTAATACAAATATTTGGCCATTTTTCATGTTAGCGGAGTAAAATTACATTAAATGGAAATTAAAATAAAGAGGAGTAGGGTAAAATAATGGACCCGAATAAAGTTCTCAGATCATCGTAGTGTTCTCCATTTTTAATAACCCCAAGGCCAATAAAGAAACAATAAAACTCACAAAAACAAAAGTCATATTAGTGCAACGCTTAAAATAAACTAAACATGAAAAGTAAATAAAGGAAAAGAATATGTGAAAAATTATCATGGAAAAATAGGAAAGAAAAGAATAAGTGACAAAAGAAAGAAAATGGAGAAAATGGAGGAGGAAGGCCCAGGGACGGCCCATATCGCGCGAGTGACGGGCATCCTTGGGCCGACCTACGAGGGGAGGCAAAAATCCTCGACGGCTCGTCGCTCGAATGAGCGACAGTCGTCGGTGGAGGCTCTGCCCGTCGGTCGTCCCAGACCTGAAAAAATAAAGAAAATCAAATGAAAAACTATTTTATTTTGAATAGAATGGAATCTTATGTGTAAAATCAATATGAGAGGATTAAATGCAAGAGAGGTTGATCCAGAATGCTTACCCTCGGAATATTACCTTCGAAGATGAGTGTCGCGTTATTTTTGTCCCTTGAATTCTACAAGGATTATTCCGTGATGTGTAATTTCAAGAGATTTTTGACTGCAAAATCGTGCTTTTTGAAAACAAATCAAGACAAGAAAATTATATTTTTCCTTCTTGATGTTTTGGTAGCAATTATGAATGCTAAAAAATGCCTAGATCGGATAGAAATGAATTAATCTCGTTCCCTCAGATTCGCCTTGATTTGAAGAATATTTGATGAAAAATTTGATGAAAAAATAAAGAACTTTTTGTGAGAAAACTTTTTTTTTTGTTTTTAGAAATCCCTCCCCCTATTTATAGATTTAGAAAAATAATTTAAGTAAATTTGAATTTTGAATTTAAATTTAAAAAAGATTTCTGAAATCAAAATTAAATCCGAATGATATACAGAAAATTCTTAAAATCAAATCCAGGATTAGAAAATATTTGGAAGATATAGGAGATCTTGGAAATATATTTGAAAAGATTTGGAAAATATTGGAAAATCTTTGAAAATCTTTGGAAATATATTTGAAAATATATGAAAATTTGAAAAATCCCGTCCAATCTTGCATCAGATCAATGATCGACGGGCGTCGATGGAGGACCAACGGGGGTCGGTCACGAGGGCACTCTCGGTCTTTTGAGCGGCAGACCACTACATAAGAGGCGGGTGCCGAGGGACAGCCATCGCTCGTGAGAGGCAGGCGTCTCTCGCATGAGCGATGGGCATCTCTCAACGCGAGAGATGGTCTATCTCACCTGAGAGATGGCCGTTGCTCGACGCAAGAGACGGGTTGTCGCACCATCGCTCGCCACAAGAGACAGGTCGTTCATGCGAGTGATGGGCATCGCTTCCATGAGAGACAGGCCCGTCCCGCACGAGCGACAGGCGCTGCTCGTGTGAGGGAGGCCGTCCTTTTAATCGAGCAATGGATGTCTCTCCTAATGATGGGAATCCCGTCGGTGACCTAAAACCAAGATTTTCCCATAGTAAACTCCTCCTAATGCTCAAAAATCTCCCATCAACAAAAAAAATCTTCAATCCTTGTAAATCTGAAGAGTGAAAGCTCGCAACTTTCATCCGTTTGCCCGAAAATGGGCACTGATGTCTTCACGGGTAACTCTGATCTGGACTGCCTCAAGACCATATGTCTTCACCCAGAGTGTAAACCAATCAAGATAAATTTCAGAAGACTTAGGCCAGAATGGGCGAAAAAGGTAAAAGAAGAGGTCCATAAGCAGATTATGGCTAAATTCCTAATAGAGTTTCAGCACCTAACATGGTTGGCCAATGTGGTCCCTGTAGCTAAAAATGACGAAAGAGTTCGAGTGTGTGTGGACTACCGGATCGGAACAAAACTTGTCCGAAAGACGATTTCCTTCTACCTCCTATTGACGTGCTAGTAGATAGTGCAACTATTTGCATGATGTACAGTTTTGTAGATGGGTATGCTGGATACAACCAAATCCTCAACAAGATCCTAGATTGGGTTAAGACAGTTTTCATCACCGAGTGGGGTACATTTGCCTATAGAGTCATGCCTCTTGGGTTAAAGAATGCAGGAGCGACATATCAAAGAATGGCCACTAAAATTCTCAATAACATGATCCACAAGGAGGTGGAAGTGTACGTCGATGACATAATGATCAAGTCAACCACTAAAGAAGGTCATTTCGAGGCTTTTGGAAAGTTCTTTCAAAGATCAATAAATACAATCTGCGCCTCAATCCCAAGAAATGCATTTTCGGAGTTACCTCGGGTAAGCTATTAGGCCACGTGGTAAGTGAGAGAGAAATTGAAGTGGATCCTGTTAAGATCAAGGTGATTGGAGAGATGCCGGTGCCTCAGAAAGAGAAAGAAGTTAGAAGTTTCCTAGGAAAGCTTCAGTATATTAGCCGGTTTATTGCCAAGCTAGCTTCGGTATGTGAGCCAATCTTCAAGCTTCTCAGGAAGAATCAACTAGTTGTATGGAATAATGATTGCCAAGTGGCCTTAGACACTATTAGGAATTATCTCTTAAATTCGACATTCTTAAGACTACCGCGGCCTGCTAAACCTCTAACCTTGCATCTAGCAATAGAGGATAGCTCAGTGGGTGCTATGTTGGCTCAGGATGATGAGTTTCGAGTAGAGTTTGCCGTTTACTACCTTAACAAGAAATTCCTACCGTATAAAGCCAAATATGTTGAAGAAGAAAAGATCTGCTTAGTAGTAATTTGGGCTTCAAAAAGTTGTGACACTACTTTCATTCCTTCAATGTACAGGCAGTCGCCAGGCATAACCCACTTAGGTACCTTCAGAAGGCGCCCTCTCTACTAGGAAAGATGGGGAGATGGTTATTACTGTTGCAAGAATTCGAATTATAATACATCATTAAGAAAATCATCAACTAAAGAGTTGTAGCCAAGTTCTTAGATGAAGATGTCATAGCCATAGCGGTACAAGGGTGGCAGATGTTTTTTCGATATGGCAGTTAATAATAAAAGGGCAAGAGCAGGGATTATTCTTATGACCTCGGATGGTGAGAAGCTACCGTTAGCCAAGAAGTTGAGGTACAAGGCTACCAATAGTGAAGGCAAATATGAAGCCTACATTTTTGGGTTTGAAGCACTGTTAGCTTTGGGGGCAAAGAGAGCGAAAGTCTTTAGAGATTTGTTATTGGTAATCCATTAGATCAAGGGGGAGTGGTTAGTTAAAGAAAGAAGGTTGTTGCCCTATGTGAAATATTTGATAATGTTGAGTAACCAGTTCGAGACTTGCACTTTTCACTTTGTCCCTAGAGATGACAATTAACTAGCTGATGCTCTCATTACTTTAGTCTCCATGTGGGATAATCCTACAGGAGTTATTATAAGACCCATTCTGATCTCTAGTTCGAAAAAGCCTTATTTTGAAACTGAGAAGGTGATGGATGTTGAGGCTGCCGATGGAAACCCTTGGTACTACGATATTCAGAATTATTTAAAAAGGTTAGTTTTTCCAAAAGAAGCCACCGAGAAGGACTAAAGAATGATCTAAAAGTTATCTACCCAATTCATCAGTGTAGATGGCACATTATAGAAGAGGCAAGTTGATGGTATCTAGTTGAGATGTTTGGCTAAGAAAGAGGTTGAAAGGGTTATAGAGGAGGTCCATATGTAACACCCCAATAGAGATGCCATGTAACCTCCCCGACTGGAGAGCCACGCACATTCTAATCGGAATGCCAAGCCCAAACAAACACATAATGTAACACCCTGAAGTGGCCCTAGTAGAATTACAGAAATTTTGGTTTAATAAATTAAGTGTTGAGTGTGAGAGTTCTGTCGCGAGCGCGGCAAGCGTCGCGGGCGCGACAGGACCCTCTTGTGGTAGGTCAACTAAATTGGAATTTTTTTTAACATGTGGTTTTTAGGGGATTGACACATGGCATTGTAGGAGCTTGACAAGTGGCAAGAGTTGGTGTGTTAAAAGAAAATGAACAAGTGACCATTGGATAAAAGATTTTAGCTTGGTTAAAATTAAAAGGGAAGTAAGTGGTTTAAGAGATATGCATGTAATTAATGTGGGAAATGGCATTAATTGGAATAGTAAATGTTAGATAGAGTTTGACCATCTGCCTTTTGCCTTCTTTCTCTCACGTTGGGTTGCTTTGGCTTTTGGTTCTTTGTCTTTCCTTGGGTTTTCTACCGTTCTCTTCTTCCTTTCCATTTTCTTTTGTTCATTCTTCTTCTTTCTTGGTCTATTTTGAGTGAATCCTTATTTGAAGAGTATAAGAAGAGGTAAGTGGTTTGATTTCTAACTAGTATTGGTCTTCTTCTTCTACTTGGGTTTTTGCTTTTGATTTAAAGTAAAGAGAAGAAGAATAACTCTAAGTGTTTTACATGGTTTTGGTTCAAGCTGTAGCCAAGAAAGTGGATAAGGGTAAAGAGAAGGTCAGAGTTGGGTAGAGAGCTTCGTTCAAGCTTCCTAGAGGTAGGGATCATGTGCAATTTGTTATTCTTGTGTGTTGTTGATTTAAATATCTTATAGAGACTTATTGGCATAAAGAAATGCACATGGAGCTTAAATTAGCTCAATTGCCTTTTAGTGTGAAATCATTTTGATTACTTGTCGTGAATAAATGTTTGAAGCTGATTTGTGTAATTTGAGTGTAAATCTAGTTATGAGCATGATTTATAGGGCAATTACATGTTAGAAGAGGGGTTTGTTGCATGTGGAAGTGAGGGTGTTGGTTTGGATTTTGGAGATAAGGGACAAGGATAGGTTTAGAAGTGAGGAACTGATTCTGTCGCGAGCGCGACTTGAGTAGCGATCGCGACAGAAGCACATTCTTCCGAGAGTTGGTGTTGTCCTAGTTGTTTTGTGTAACACGTCTGGGAGAGGAAAGGGAGGAGGAGCACGAGTCGTGTTGATGAGCACGAGTCGTGCTCAACTAGAGAGAAAAGAAGAGGGAAAACGAGATGTGCTCCAGGAGAGAAAGAAGAGGGAGCAGGAGCACGAGTCATGCTGATGAGCACAAGTAGTGCTCCACTAGAGAGAGTAAGCACGAGGCGTGCTCCAGGAAAGTAGAGGGAGCACGAGTCATGCTCGACCTCTCTCCTTCCCTATTTCTTCTGTTTTGAGTTATCTTGATCTATTGCTTCTGTTTTGAGTTGATATATGTCTAGGTAAGTTTTGTAAAGCATCCTTTGGTCCGTATTTGGTTTAAAACTTATCTTTTAAACCTCTTACATTGCTAATATTAATTAAATGAACATGATTAATAATCATTATATGAATTAAATGCACTTGAATTTTAGTTGATGAGTTGGTGTCTGTGTGTAGTGTATGAGTTGTTATTGAGCCTGATTACCGTTATAGTGGATAGATAAGCATGCTTATAAAGGGTTAGAGTGCAGCTGCTAGAGTTAGCCTTAATTGTGCCAAGAGTTCGGAATACCTTGTGTAGTCCACAGAGTTTTGAGTTAATTCTCCATATGCAAAATGTTATAAACAGTATCCAGAGTTACCCGTATCCACCATGAAAGGAATTCAGGCTTACTAATAGGATATAATGAACATGAAATGATGTAGAGGATTGTTCTGATTAAATGCTATAGCACATGAGAAGTATTGCATGAATGTGAGCCCATGATTCTTGTGTATCTATATAAATGATTTGTATACGTGTGGAAATTTTATGCATGAGCTATTTGATTTTGTCATATGAAATGAATGATTTATCTGTGACTTTGGAAAGAAGTCCTTTGCATTATTTCATCCCCACTAAGCGTTATCACTTAGCACGGATGTTTGTTTCCGTGTAGGTACAGGTTTGGACTCAGTGAGAGCGCGCATCTGCAGGTCTGGGCCACTAGGGAGTTTTGGTTCATCCTTTTTGTATAAGTTAGAGATAGAGTTTTTGATGTTTTGAGTAACATCATTATGTAAAGGTATATGTACAGGAATGAGTATGAGAATCACATGTAAATGTATATGTAAAGTTAAATGGAAACAGATTGTAATATGAATATGTATAAAGATAAATGTATATAAGTAGTTAATATGAACTGCATGTGGGGCCTTAGTGTATTATTATTTTATTTTATTATTCTTAACGGATGTGTTTTAATGCTATCGCTTCCGCTAGTGCATGTATATGTATAGGTATATGTATGTGCCTACGTGGCGCCCCGATATTCCTTACCGGGGGTATGGGGGTATTACACATAACATACATAAAAACGGCAAAAATAGAACTTGAAAGCGAAATGATCAGTCATTCATAAACATAATAATATCATTACAAACCATTCGGATATACAAAAATAATTACATCTTCCCAAAAATACAGAGCGAAAGCGGAACAAAAGAATATTACAAATAAGAGATCACAACTATAAAAGAATCATATTAAAAAATGCTAAGTCCTAACATCAAACTCTCTGCATTGGCTTGACTTGCGGCGACTCTCCCCAACAGTGAATCACCTTCTGCTCTTGCACGGATGGAACACCGTGTTGAGCGATATCGCTTAGTGGGGAAACAAATAATAAAGTGGATGGCCATTCACAATGGTGGCCAAATTAGAACACATACAATATGGCAGATAATGATATTCATACATCCACATATACATATGTATATCCAAAACATAACTTGAGCTCATTCGTTCATTGAAGTTCATATAGATTCATGGGCACATGTTCACATCCTTTCAGAATTCACATTTGCATCAGCATAATAGAACATAACACAACACTTTGCTGACTCACAATAGTGGATAACGAGCAAATGCATAGGGGAACGCAAAGGGGTACTCGTGGGTACGGTTCGAAAAGCAACTTCTTATTTTTCGCATTCAAAACGCTTTCGTATAGGGGATCTTAAATAAGATCCAAATGCGTAAAGGATCGCGAGGACCCAAACAGGGACCTGATCAAGGTCCGAAACACATAGGGGGCTGCAGCTTCAGAACTCTATTGGGCATGCCTAACTATCCACTAGATTGACTCTCATAGGTCATGCATAATTCATTTCACATTCCATCTCACAGCATAATTTATCATGGAGAAGTCATCATATCATACATATAAAAACAGGCTTACATTTCATGCAGTAGTAGTAACCCATGCAGAACGGATAGGAAATTCATTTTAGAAGGACAGGGCAGACTGAAGATCACTGTCTCAATGACAACAAGAGTCACGTTCACAATAGTGGCCAAAAGGCCAAGCATAAAGACAAATACTCAACTCTCTGTCGCGCTCCCGCTCGGCTACTCACTTGGGGCTTTCCATTGGGAAATGCCCACCTACCATTCGGGCATGCAACAAAGTGTTCGTTATACTACCGATCGGCAGATAGCAGCTCGGATATAATTGCTTATCTCCTGTTCAGCAGCAAAGCACTCGGTCGGGACCTGGAATCACCAATCTCCATTATGCTCATGCTGATCGGGATGCTCATAACAGAGTTGCGTTCTAAGTTTGCAGAAATTCTGCAGAACACTCTGAAACCCAGAATTATGCCCAAAAATCCAACTAAAACCAGTTTACCTCGAAGCTAGCATTCTCATCGCATCAAGCATCACAACACAACTTTAGTCCACCAAAATTCATAGCACATATTCACATAAACCTCATTAATAGCAAATTCTCAGAAAATCAACCAAAGACACAAAACCAAGAGAAATGCTTCTGAAATACATAAATTCCCAAACCTGCAAAAATCCTATGCTCCTAGCTGCGATCTCCACTCCCGCTAGCCTTCTCTTTCCCTTTGGGATCACGAGGAGGCTCTTCTAAACAAGGAAACCCAAAAATCACACAAATGTGAACCTTGGATCAATAACACACATCCAACAAAAATCGAGAGAAAATAAGAAGAGAAATCCGAACAGATCTTACCGAAACAACTCTTGAGCTGATCAATTTCCACCAAAAGCTTGACCTGAGGAAGAGATCACAAGATAGAGCAAAGAGAAAGAAGAAAATGAAGGAGAAGGAGGCAGCGGCAAAGAAAAGAGAACAGAAGAGATAGGGCAAAGTGCTGCTCTTCTTTTCCCTTCCCTTGCCTTTATATACCCCTTTCTAACCCTTGCCACTTGTCCTCTTGTGATTTGGTAAAACTTGACCACTCACACACTACACCCACACATAACACCACCACCTTAGCCCACAACTCATGCAATATGGCTGAAACTAAGACATCACATGCCAGAACACTCACAAACACACAGACAAGCATGGCTCAAACTACCAGGGGGAAAACAGGGTGTGATAACTCTCCCCTACTAACTAGAATTTCATCCTCGAAATTCTCACCTGCACTAAACAACTACGGATACTGAACCCTCATTATTGCCTCTGGCTCCCAAGTCGCTTCCTCAACCCCATGATGCTGCCAAAGAACTTTAACCAAAGGAACTTGCTTGCTTCTCAACTGTCTCACTTCCCAAGCTATAATGGCCTTCGGTTCCTCATTATACGAATAATCTAATCGAATCTGAACATCCTAAACCGACAACACATGTGACAGATCCGATCGGTACCGTCGAAGCATGGAGACATGGAAGACATCATGCATCTTAGCCAATTCCATCAGTAAAGCCAACCTATAGGCTACCGGACCAATCTTCTCCAAAATCTCAAAAGGCCCAATGAACCGAGGACTAAGCTTACCTTTCTTGCCAAAACGCAACACTTTCCTCTAAGGTGACACCTTGAGGAATACTTTATCCCCGACCTCAAACCGAATATCTTTCCTTTTTAGATTTGCATAAGACCTCTACCTATCCTTAGCCACCCTCAGATTCTGCTGCACAACTATGATTTTCTCTTCGGTATCCCTGGTAATCTCTGGTCCAATAACAGAATGCTCGGTTAACTCTGTCCAACATACGAGAGTCCTACATGGCCGACCGTATAAAGCTTCAAACGGTGATAACCCAATGCTTGATTGATAACTATTGTTGTAGGCAAACTCCATAAGCCGCACATAATTATCCCAACTGCCAAAAAAGTCCAAAGCACAAGCCCAGAGCATATCCTCTAAGATCCGAATAACCCGTTCGGACTGTCCATCCGTTTGAGGATGAAATGCCATACTGAAGTTCAATTTAGTACCTATAGCCCATTGCAACTCTTTCCAAAACTTCGATGTGAATCTTGGATCCCGATCGGACACTATGGACAACGGCACTCCATGCAATCGGACCACCTCATCCACATAAATACTGACCAACCTGTCCATTGGATAGTCCATTCTAACCGGCACAAATTGAGCCATCTTGGTAAGCTGATCCACAACAACCCAAACTGAATCATGCTTCCACTGGGTCAGTGGAAAACCCGATACGAAATCCATAGCGGTGTCATCCCACTTCCACTGGGGAACGGATAAAGGAGTGAGCAATCCCGAAGGGACTTGGTGCTCAGCTTTTACCTGCTGACAAGTTAAGCACTTTGCCACGAATTCAACAATATCTCTCTTCATTCCAGACCACCAGTAGAATTGCTTCATATCCCAATACATCTTCTCACTACCTGGATACATAGTAATGACCGTAGTGTGTGCCACACTCAAAAGCTTCTTCCTTAATTCATCACTCTCGGGCACACACAAATGATTCCTATACATTAGCACCCCATCCAAAATCGAAAACTGCGACTGCTTACCCGATCAGATCTCCTGCAAAACTCACTGTAATCTCACATCATCCTTCTGAGCATCCACAATCGACTGTCTTAAGGTTGGCTTCACTCTCAATTGAGCAACTAAAGCCCCATCTAAATCAAACCTCCACTTACATCGCTACAAAAATAAAGCCGACACTGACTTCCTACTCAAAGCATCCGCAACCACATTGGCTTTGCCCAGATGATAGTCTACAATGCAGTCATAATCCTTCAACAACTCTAACCATCAGCGCTGTCTCATATTCAACTCCTTATGTGTGAGGAGATACTTCAAACTCTTATGATCGGTGAAAATCCTACACTTCTCCCCATACAGATAATGCCGCCAAATTTTCAAAGCAAAGATTACAGCTGCCAATTCCAGATTATGCGTCGGGTAGTTCTTCTTATGAGGCTTTAACTGGCAGGATGCATAAGCTACAACTTTACCCTCTTGCATCAACACACATCTGAGCCCAACACCTAAAGCATCACTGTACATCACAAATTCCTTGCCCGATCGGGGCTGAGTAAGTACAGGAGCTTCAATCAATAGCCTCTTTAGCTTATTAAAACATGCCTGACACTTATCCGACCACTCAAATCTAATTCCTTTCCAAAACAATCTCATTATAGGAGCAGCAATGACCGAAAACCCTTTTACAAACCGATGATAATACCCTGCCAAACCAAGGAAACTTCTCACTTCAGGAACATTCCTAGGCACTCTTCAATTCACAATTGCCTCAATCTTAGCAGGATATACTTGAATACCCTTGGCCGACACGATGTGACCCAAGAAGGACACCTCTCGGAGCCAAAAATCACATTTGCTAAGCTTCACAAACAAATGATGATCCCTCAAAACCTGTAGTACTATCTGAAGATGCTCTTCATGCTCACTCTCATCCTTCGAGTAGACCAGAATATCATCAATGAACACTACTACAAATCGGTCGAGATATGGTCTGAACACTCGATTCATCAAATCCATGAAAGCCGCAGGAGCATTAGTCAATCCGAACGGCATCACAAGGAACTCATAGTGGCCATATCACGTCCGAAATGCATTCTTAACCACATCCGCATCCTTAACCGGAAGCTGGTAGTAACCCGACCAGAGATCAATCTTGGAGAAAACACCCACACCTCTGAGCTAATCGAACAAATCTTTGACTCTTGGCAAACGATACTTGTTCTTCACCGTAACCTTATTAATTTGCCTATAGTCGATGCACATCCTCAACGAACCATCCTTCTTCTTAACAAACAACACTGGAGCTCCCCATAGGGATACACTGGGTTGGATAAACCCCTTATCCAATAACTCTTGTAGCTGGATTTTGAGTTCTCTCAACTCTACAAGAGCCATTCGATAAGGTGCTTTCGAAATAGGAGTAGTACCCGGCACTATCTCTTTGGACAGCTCCACTTCTCTCTCCGGAGGCAACCCAGGCAACTCACTTGAAACACATCCCCAAACTCCCTAACAACTGGGATATCCTCAATCTCAACCTGATCACGCTTAGAATCCAACACAACTGCTAAAAATGCTTCACAACCTTTCCTCATGAACCTCCTAGCTTGCATAGCAGAAATCACATTCCCCACGAAACCCAAACCTACACTCTTAACCAAAATGGGAGACCGATCTCTATCCCTCAATACCACAATCTTTCTATGACAATCAACATCAAACTCACGAAATGGAAACTCGATCAAATCAGCAGAAAACTCAACACCTTAAACCAATAGGGGACAGTTCCTAAACACTTTACTCACATTGACACTATGCCCTAAAGGGTTGGTCACATAAACCTCATAATCTAACTGATCAACAACACGCAACTTATCAAATAACTTATCCATGCACAAATATAAGTGTGTGGATCCAGGGTCAATTAGAGCATACAGCTCAGTGTCAAAGAGTAGGAACTTACCAGCAATCACATCCAGCGTATCTTGCTCTTCCCGAGCCCTCATAGCATATGCCCTCACTGGAACCATCAAGGGCCGATCGATAGATTCCAATGGGACTCCCTCTCTAGGCCGACTGCCTCGACCTCTACCTCTACTCTTAGTCCAACCAAATTGCAATACATTTGATCTCGCTCAGCTAGCCTCACGCTGATCCCTAGAGTTCTCATATGACTTCGAACAGCTAGCCAGAAAGTGATTAGTGCTCCCATATCTGAAATAACTACCCGTGAGTCACCTACACTCACCCTTATGGCGCTTACCACAGTGAGAACACTCTGGCAACGTCTCGGTCCTGTTTCCAAAACCACCTCTTCCCGCACTAGAACCGATAGCAGAACCTTGCCTCCTGCCTCTCGAAGTCGGACCCGAAGAAGTCTCATCCTGCAGGCTCCTAGACCTCTTACCCGATGATGATCCTCCATAAGGGGGATTCTTTCTCTGAGCTCTCTCCCTCAGAACCGACTCTGACCTTTCTGCCCGGACAGCCATTTGAATAATCTGATAGTAGCCAACGCCCGGAGTACACATCAAGGAAATGAGCATTACACTCAATGACTCATTCAGACCGGCCTCAAAATGCTGACACCTAAACTCCTCTGTTAGGACACCCTCTGGAGCATACTTAGAAAGACGATTGAACTCATTCTCAAATTCAGAAATCGACATAGATCTTTGCTTTAACCCGAGAAACTAAGCCCACTTTGCATCCTTATACTCCCTAGTCACATACTTATTGGTAAACTCTCTCTCAATGAACTCCCACGTAATCAGATCGGGCAACTGTGGATGCCTAAGAACCAGCTTCCACCAATTGTAAGCAGATCCTTGAAGCAATGCCACAACACTTGCAACTAGCTGTTCAGGAGGGCACCGAACCTCCACCAGAGCACGCTCCACCTTCTCTATCCACTTCTCAGCATAATCAAATTCAACAAAACTAGTCCCATAGAAGTCCTTTGCCCCAGCTCTTCTCATACTCTCTAAAGTGGATCTCAGAACAGTCACTCTCTTTAAGACACGAGCCATGTCCTGAGAAATCTTCAACATTGCCTCAAAGGGCATGGCTGCGACCTCAGGCTGGACCCTAGCTGGTTGTGTAACGGCCGGTTTGTACCGCAGTTGATATTGGTTAAATTTGAAGTGTATGTGTGACTTATGGTAATCGGAGGGCTTGAGTGTAATATTAGAGGGACTTAATTGAAAGAATAAAGGAATTTAGGTGGCCAAATTGAGATTCCATATGATTAAGTTAATTATAAGTTAGTAACTGTTGATGAAGGGTTAATTAAGGAATAAAATATTGCTAATTAACTTAGTTAAGGGACAGCTGTTGTTGGTGGAATCCGGGTGGCTTCATTTTATGCTGCCACCTCCACTAGTGCATGCACACATAGGGAGTATTAGTGAGAGAATTGGCCAACTTGGGAATATGGAGTGTTTCTGTGTTTTTCTTCTTTCCTGTGTGAGAGAGTGGCTTTGAGAGAGAGTTAAGCTGGTTGTATGTGTATGGGTTTAAAGAGCAAGAATTTGGAATTTTTATTTGAAAGGTAAGTGGTTTAGTATATGTAATTTCTTCATCTTTTCTCCTTCTTGAATTTGGGTTAATTGGAATGAGGATTGATGGTTATGTTCAACTCTAGAATTGGAACTTGTTTTAGTAGTTGAAGAAGTGAAGAGGGACAATGGTAAAGCTATAATTAGAGAGCCGAGTACTCCACGCAAGTAGGAGCTTTGGCGACGAGGTTTGGAAACTAACCCTATTTGTGCTCGCGTGCGAAATATGTTAGCTAACTTGAATAAATAGGTTCAGAAATTGGCATGAGTAAGAGTGAGCTTAAATCCTTTTAGGGCTTTGACTATGAATTTTGTGTTTGTTAGATTAAGAATTTGAATGGGTTATAATATGCCATGTGATAAGTTGTTAGTCATGAGTAAAATGTATATGTGATGAGCTTGATTGAGTTTGATGAATCATGTGAGTAATGAGCAAGAAGGAAATCAGGTATGAGTTGTTTTTGTATTGTGTTAAAGAGTTGGATTGATTGCTAAAAGAGTTTATGAGAATTGAAGTTCAATATATGTGTGCTTGAATTGGACAGGGTAGCACAGCTGTGCTTGGCAAAACACAACTGTGCTATAGTGATTTTGCAAGGGTCATGGTGGCAACCAAATTGGTTATGACCGTGAGCCATGCATGAGTTCGATTCTTCCTTGGAAAATTTTGGTATGTCACGGTGGCAACCAAATTGGTTGCTACCGTGAGATACCAACTTCAGCATTCTGTTTTGGTCACGGTGGCAACCATAATTGATTGTGACCGTGACCCATGCTAGAGTGCATTCTGTTTTGTAAAACTTCAATATGTCACGGTGGCAACCAAATCAGTTACCACCGTGACCCATCTAGTTTGGAAATACAACTCTTATTTGTTTGAACTTGCTTTTGATGAGGCTTGAAGTTATGGTGTTTGGCTCCTTGAGTGAGCATTGTAATGATCTCAAATGAGGTGTAAATGCTATTAATTAAGATGATTAATGGGCATGATGAATTGACAAGATGTAAGTGATAGTATACCATTTGGTAATTCCATTGTTATGAAATGCTATATTGAGGTTCATGTATATTTATTCAATAAGAACGGTGCATGAATATGATGAATGTGTTATTGAGAATATGATGGTAATAACAGAGGAAAATATGTTAACGTAACACAATAAAGTACTATAAAGCTAAGCCTGCGAGTCAAGTAGTGGATAGATAGGCATGCCTATAAGGTCAAAGTGCTGCAGCCCTATGCATTAAATGAATTCGATTCCGTGGGAATCGCTATGCATATAATCCTTGTTGGATTTATTTATATGTGGAAACTTAGTACCTTAGGGTACCTATACGAAAATATGACTCTAATATGAATACAGTACCTCAATGGTACCTATGCGAAACCCATTATCCGCGACACTGAGTTGCAGGCAAATTGGAATGAGTGAAATGTAATTAATCTGGAAGTAATAACTTAATATGATCTTAATGTGAAACATTGCTTGAGTCGTTAAGTGATTAATTAAGAAGCAAATTTGGTATGTTATCTATTAATGCATGATTTATGGGGTGATTCTAGCATGATGGCTTGAATGTTATGGATAAATTGAATGGCATAAGTTGTTGTTTGTTATATGTTCCATGGTATGTTAAGCTTGAGTTCCCCACTAAGCATATGCGCTTAGCACGGGTTTTTCTCTGATCCGTGTAGGTACTAAGACGAAGCGCTGTAGGACACCCCGCATTTCAACGGTCAACACTAAGGGACTTCTTGTAGGTTTTGGGGTTTTGTTTTGGGTTTAAGTAATAATATGTATATGTATATCTTTTGCTTGTAATTTATAAGAGTTGTAATTCCAAAAGTGGTAATGTAATAGTGAATATGTAATAAGCTAGAAGAATGAAAATGTGCTTGTCTATAGTATGAACTATGAGTGAAAAGTCCAAGTGTGTGTGACGCGCGCCAGATCCCGAGCGCCGCCCTTTCGGACCGCCCGCACGTGGGCGATCGGGGCATTTGCGGTTCCGTTGACATCTTGCGATAAATCGCAAGTGCGTCTATGTTGAGCAACAAGGAGGTATCATGGAGTCGCCACCCAATAGAACATTGGGAAAGTTTCTCTCGCCTCGGAGAGCCTAAGACTTGCGCATTTTATCCATATTGAGCCATGAGGCCTAGGATTAGCGCTAAAGCCTCGTGACCCAAGAAGTATTTTGGAGGATAACCTCTAACCTCTCGAGCCCAAAGACCAGAGCTGGGTCCGGGATTTCTCATCTATTTCTACCTCGATTAATTTATGATCAAATTTTAATTATCATTAATTCGCTCTCTCTCCACACGATGCAATTTTAATCTAAAAGCGCATTTATACATGTTAGGAAAACCATAAATTAGCAAGTAAAGCAATGAATTACAATAATACAAGGAGCGGAATACAACTCCCTTTTAAAAGTGCAAACATGCATAAAACCGGGGAATTTATTAATCATGAGGACTTTGGTCCCCGCATGCACAATTAAAGAAAATATTCTGGATGATCTTATTTGGGATGAAAACTGGGACGTTGGTCCCGCTTTATTATGAAAGATTCAAGTTAATTTAGTAAAAATATTTTGGTGATTTTTATTTTGGTGCGCATAAGAAAACATTTTATTTAATGAATATATACAAGGCAATGTAAATAAAATGGGAATTAAAAATGTATAAAGAAAATACCAAACCCCGCAACTCCTCCTTCATGTGCATGGATGCTCAAATGAGAATAAAACAATGATTTGCAACCAAAAATCAAAAAGAAATTCATGTTAGTGATTAGGCCAACGAAATAATACAACATAAAAGGTAATATGTACAATGACCATATAACATGCATAAGATACTATAACATGCAAAAAAAATAATTATGATGCAATTTAACATGCATAAAGTGATTAAGACACAATTTAACATGCATAAGGTGATGAAGTATCATGGCATATGCAACTTATTAATAATAGTTATTAACATACATGGAAGATTAGTGACAATCAATTTTATTATAGTTAAGACATGAATAAATGTGTAACATGAGAATAATTCCACTTGACATGCATAACTAGCATAAAGTAATGATTATAACACTCATACATGCAAAAGAAAGCATAATAATAAACATGATATAGCATTAAGAAATTAAAGGTATTTACAACCTAAAACATGCATAATTACATGAACAAAGAATAATTTGACATGAAAAAAAGATAATAGAATTTAAAAAACTTATTTGTTATATGAATAATTGAAGATAAAAAAAATAAGAAGAAGAATATGGAGACTAAGAGAATTTACATGTTTGATATGTTAATTAGAAGCCAAAATAAATGAAATTAACAAGAGAATTAATGAGTAAAGCCAAGAATAATTACCCTCAAATTCAGTTTTGAAGAATTGAAGATAGAAGTGTTGAATTCCTTGTCTTCTCTTGTGAAAATCCTTAGAAAATAGCTTGAAAACTTGAAGAAAAGCTCTTGGAAACAAGTGTGTAAGATGGATTTTTTTCTCTCAACTCAAAGCTCCAAAATTCAGTTTTTTTTTTCTCCAAAATGTTCCTGATTCGTCCTCTTCTTCTTCTGAATTTTTCTAGTGTTTTTAATCATCAAAAACTACCCAAAAACCACCCAAAACCGTCCAAAAACGGTTGAAAATCGAGTGGGGGTCAAAAAGTGGGCGAAATGGGCGAAGTGGGGCGTCAATCGTGCGCCTCGCGCACGTTTCCGCGCGGATGCACGGAGTCTCCGCGCACGACGTGCGCGGAGCGAGCGACGCCCAAGGCGTCGCGCGCGCAGAGCTACCGACGCCCAGGGCGTCGGCCGCGCGGAACGCACGCTCCGCAACGCTCCGTGCACGGACATTCGCGACGGCCCTTGGCCGTCGCCCTTCCGTCGCGAATCATTTCCCCCATTTTCCATTTTTCCTACTTTCTTCATTTTTTCATCATTTTTCACCTTTTTTTTTTTTTTTTTAAATACCCTCAACCTAAAACACACTTTTTCTTCTTCAAAATAATTTAAAAAATATTTTTAAAATATTTTTAAAATACCCTTTTTACTCACCGAAAAGACAAGGAAAATCACTTTTGAGCTCCAATCTTTTTGCCTATAAGCCGGCATAGCTAAATTTCATCATCGGGTAATCCTGATCAAGGCTACTCGGGACCCGGTGTCTACAGTGTGGTATGTGATGTGTGATTAATGTTGGAATGTGTGTATGTGCATAAGATCGGAAGAAATTTTATTGCTTAGGTTAACATGTGTGTTTGGAACGTTGTGTACGTGGTTTGTTTGTGTGTGACGATCATCTCCAGGCGGTTTAGCTGAGCTAAACTTGCAGTCTAGAATTGGGCGCCACAGGTTGAGCCAACACAGACATAGATGCAGACAGATCTGGTGCTGTAGGGTTTACACTCTCAACTAAACCCTCAAGCGACCCATGCACAGAATTGGAAGCCATCTAACAAACAAACACGAGGACAACCGCATCAACCAACAAAGTCCTAAGCACACGCCTATACACAACAACACCCAGAAAATGCCTAAACCGGGGTTCTGATACCAAGAACTGTAACACCCCAATAGAGACGCCATGTAACCTCCCCGACCAGAGAGCCACACATAGCCCGATCAGAATGCCATGCCCGAACAAACACATAACATACATAAAAACGGTGAAAATAAAACATGAAAGCGAAATGATCAGTCATTCATAAACATAATAATATCATTACAAACCGTTCGGATATACAAAAATAATTACATTTTCCCAAAAATACAGAGCGGAAGCTGAACAAAAGCATATTACAAATAAGAGTTCACAACTACAAAAGAATCATATTACCAAATGCTAAGTCCTAACATCAAACTCTCTGTATTGGCTTGACTTGTGGCGACTCTCCCCAACAGCTAATCACCTTCTGCACCTGCACGGATGGAACACCATGCTAAGCGATATCGCTTAGTGGGAAAACAAACAATAAAGTGGATGGCCATTCACAACGGTCGCCAAAACAGAACACATACAATATGGCAGATACTGATATTCATACATCCACATATACATATGTATATCCAAAACATAACTTGAGCTCATTTGTTCATTGAAGTTCACATAGATTCATGGGCGCATATTCACATCCATTAGAAATTCACATTCGCATCAGCATAACAGAACATTACACAACACCTGCTGACTCACAATAGTGGATAACGAGCAAATGCATAGGGGAACGTATAGGGGTACCCGTGGGTATGGTTCGAAAAGCAACTTATTATTTTTCGCATTCAAAATGCTTTCGCATAGGGGATCTTAAACAAGATCCAAATGCTTAGAGGATTGCGAGGACCCAAACAGGGACCTGATCAGGGTCCAAAACACATAAGGAGCTACAGCTTTAGAACTCTATTAGGCATACCTAACTATCCACTAGATTGACTCTCGCAGGCCATGCATAATTAATTTCACATTCCATCTCACAGCATAATTTATCATGGAGAAGTCATTATATCATACATATAAAAATAGGCTTACATTTCACGCAGTAGTAGACCCATGCAGAACGGATAGGAAATTAATTTTAAAAGGATAGGGCAGACTGAAGATCACTGTCGCGATCACAAAAAGAGTCGCGTTCACAATAGTGGCCAAAAGGCCAAGAGCAAAGACAAACACTCAACTCTCTATCTCGCTCCCGATCGGCTACTCACTTGGGGCTTTCCGTTCGGAAATGCCCAGCTACCATTCGAGTGCGCAACAGAGTGCTCGTTATACTACCGATTGGCAGATAGCAGCTCGGATAGAATTGCTTATCTCCTGTTCAGCAACAAAGCACTTGGTCGGGACCTGGAATCACCAATCCCCATTATGCTCGTGTCGATCGGGATGCTCGTAATAGAGTTACGTTCCAAGTTTGCAGAAATTCTGCAGAACACTCCGAAACCCAGAATCATACCAAAAAATCCAACTAAAACCAGCTTACCTCAGAGCGAGCATTCTCATCGCATCAAGCATCACAACACAACTTTAGTCCACCAAAATTCATAGCATATATTCACATAAACCTCATTAATAGCAAATTCTCAAAAAATCAGCCAAAGATACAAAACCAAGAGAAATGCATCCGAAACACATAAATTCCCAAACTTGCAAAAATCCTATGCTCCTAGCTGCGATCTCCACTCCCGCTAGCCTTCTCTTTCCCTTTGGGATCATGAGTAGGCTCTTCTAAACAAGGAAACCTAGAAATCACACAAATGTGAACCTTGGATCAAAAACACACATCCAACAAAAATCGAGAGAAAATAAGAAGAGAAATCCCAACAGATCTTACGGAAATAACTCTTGAGCTGATCAATTTCCACCAAAAGCTCGACCTGAGGAAGAGATCACAAGATGGAGCAAGGAGAAAGAAGAAAATGAAGGAGAAGGAGGCGGCGGCAAAAAAAAGAGAACAGAAGAGTTAGGGCAAAGTTCTACTCTTCTTTTCCCTTCCCTTGCCTTTATATACCCCTTTCTAACCCTTGCCACTTGTCCTTTTGTGATTTGGTGGAACTTGGCCACTCACACACTACACCCACACATAACACCACCACCTTAGCCTACAACTCATGAAATATGGTCCAAACTAAGACATCACATGCCAGAACACTCACAAACACACAGGCAAGCATGGCTCAAACTACCAAGGGGAAAGCGGGGTGTGACACCATACGAGAGTCTGCGGGGCTCATATGAATGGCTTAACTTTAGCAAAGAAGATCATGCGCTAAGGATTCTTTTGGCTCACGATGAATATAGATTGTTCAAAGTACGTGAAGCAATGCCAGTTATGCCATCAATACACGGATTTGAGACATGTGCCGATTTCAGAGCTATATAATTTAACATTTCTATGGCCATTTGTAGCTTAGGGAATAGATATTATAGGCGAGATACTTCCTATAGCTTCTAATGGGCACAGGTTCATTATAGTTGCCATCGATTATTTCACCAAATTGGTTGAAGTTGAATCTTTCAAGAAGATTGATGCCAAAGACATGGCCAGGTTCATCGAGCAGAATTTGATTTGCAGATATGGGCTCCCACATCAAATTGTATCTGATAATGGGGTACAATTCTTGGCTAAAACTAAATGAGCGCTTTAGAAATATGGGATCTAGCACCACAAGTCTTCAACTAACCGACCTCAAGTCAATGGGGCAATTGAAGTAGCAAATAAGAATGTCAAAAGAATACTGGCCAAGATGGTGCAGAACTATAAAGACAGGGCAGAAAAGATACCTTTTGCACTCTGGGGTTATAGAACTACCATCAGAACCTCAATAGGGGCAATACCATTTTCTCTGGTGTACAAGAATAAAGCAGTTTTACCAGTTGAAATCAAACTCAGATCTTTAAGAGTAGTCATGGAAGCTAAGATTCCAGATGTAGAATGGGCACAATAGCGATTACTACAGTTGAATCTATTAGATGAGCATAGATTGCAAGCTTATTATCACAATCTAGTCTATCAGAAAAGACTAGCTCGATCATTTGGTAAGAAGGTAAGAAGGCACCCGTTAAAAGGAATGGATCCGGTCTTGAAGCAGATAAAGCTAGGGGTACCAGACATCCAAGGAAAATTTAGGCCAACCTGGAAAGGTCCGTTTGGGGTGAAAAAGTTACTAATAAAAGGAGCATCAATTTTAACAGACAACGATGGGAATGAATTCAAAGAACCGGTCAATGTCGACAGGCCAAAAAGGCTCCATGGCTAAAGACCAAAAAATTCAAAAGAAGAGAATAAATACCCCATGGGTCAAAAAACAAAAAAAGGTAGCCTCGATAAAATTGGATGCCCTGTTAGGGTGAAAATCGAAAGAAGACATCCTGGGCAAAAATTAAGGGCCTAGAGAAAATGTTCAATCGTGAAAACCCAAGAGCGCCTATTGATAATAAGAGTTTGATGCTTACAAGATCTATCTCGAGATTAGGTGCAGTCTTGTACTTTTGAGTTTTCTTTTGTCAATTGAGGATCATGTATGATGAAATCATATGGAAATGTACACAATTTTGCAATAAATAAAAGAACTCAATTTGCATTCTCATTAATTTTTAGTTCTGTCATAAAAAGAAATACATCATTTATTTATCTAATGACTATACTCTAATCGTCTTCGTCAGCTAGATGTCTAAGCCAATGAGACCTGTTGTCAACATTAGGGCTAAGTACCCATCTCTTGTACTCAGCTGAGGTGGTGAAGTCCCAATCTTTTATCCTTAGGATGATGGTCTTCACGGGTAGTTGCGCCTAGAGGCCTTAGTAACCGAATGTGAATGCAACAGAAAAAGAGCTACCTTGAAGGACACTGGAGATCTCAAGATATCATATTTTTCTCCGAACTATCGGGCACATCGAGTAGTGATATAGAAAGTAGCTCTAGGAGCGCACATAATGGAACACACCCCGAAGATCCATCCTAAGTCAAATAATGCAAGCTCGCCTAGGAGCTCTTAAAGCTAATATTGCCATTCGCCATGGTGGCTATCCGAAAGGAGAATCGAAGTCATACACCCATTATCTAAGAAGAAAATACCTCAGCAAATATGTACTAATCACCCTAGAGGGAGGTTTCGATGACCGCCTCAGTTTTTCCTGTAGTCACACCTAAAAAGGAAAAGAATAAAACAATGTAAAGGCAGAATGAAAACTAGGAACTAGGCAATCTATCAAAAAGAATAAAAAAAAAAGCCACTGGAATGGGTTGGATTTGCTCCAGGCAAAAATTAAGCACAAGGTTATGCGAAAATCCAAAAAAGACGTATTTCCCGATAAAAAAGCTAGTGTGAACACCCACAAAGGGCACACTACCTTTAAAATAATGACAAATGTCACTTGGAGCAATAAGGAGCTTCTGGTCATGAATGTGGTAGGGTTGACACAAAGAGCATCGAAGCCGAGAATGGTCTCAACCAAAATCACTGGGAATGGGGTTAGTCCGTAATGAATATCATCTACAATGCTAAATAAGTGGTGGCCTCCAGTCAGTTCGTCAAAGGTCACGGTCAGGTACCTGGACAGATAGGTTAGCAAGATTACATTGGCATGATAGGTAGGCATATCTAGAAAGTTGCCAAGTGTGTCAATTAGGGGCTCTAGATGAAAAAAGTCATCTCTGGGCACCAATCAAGCAGCCATAGATGGTAAAATGGCTAAAATATGTTCCTCATCTCTAGGATAGCTCGGCACGTAGTTTGGAACACAAGGTAGTATCCCCGGAGAAAACCTCGTATCAGTAATAGCAGCGAATTCCTTAGCCAGGAGGCATAGCTCTTGTTGAGTAAATCGAAAAACATAGAATCGAGGATCCCAGTAGCGGACCGAAGCCACGAGGAGGTTTTTGTCAAGCTTAACCCTTCACAAAAGTCTCACATTGGAATAAGGGACTAAAACGAAATTTTTCTAATTTTTAGGATCATTCAAAAGTCGGTGCAGTTTGTTAATGGCTGATGTCGACATATTTGGACTGACTGATAAAGAAAAAAATAAATAAAATGGAAAGACTGAATCAAAATAAATAAAAAGAGAAAAGAGAGAAATACCAGATTGAGAGCTCTGACCGAGAAGTTTGGAAGAAGAAGGCATAAAAATCAAGAAGTAATGGCTTCTTTTATAGAAGCCAAGTGAGGGTCGACCAGCTTGGGTGAATTTGTCTCTTGCATGGCTCATGCATTCTAAATTACATAACTCACCCTTATGCATCTATTTTTTAAAATTTTGTAGGAAAACTTGGCATCAATGTCATTCGAAAGACCAACCATGAATTTTCGGGAAGTAAAAACAAAATATATATATATATATATATATATATATATATATAATATTATTTTTTTTACCAAGGGGCGGGCTGATGATGTCAGCCCGAGCCTTACCCACCAAGGCTCGGGTTGGCTATCCCTCAGAGTAGGGGTATAAAACCCCTCCTCCCAGTCGCCCCTCACTTTTTCCTCTTCTCAAATTTTTCAAATTTTCACATTTTCTTTATTTTCATTCGATTTTTCACTCATATCTCCTCCATCTATGCTTCGATTTGAGCGTCATTTGTGCTAAAATGATCCTTGTTCAATTGTCTATGTAGTGACATAATTTTTTTCATGTTTTCTTTCAGTTTTTTTTAGTAGCCACTTCGACTACCATGCTAGTTTTTAATGTATTTTCTCTCCCTTTACTACTTTATTTTGTATACTTTGATGTTGAAAACATGTTTTAAATGAATGTATGAGAAAATATAGGAACTTTGTGGAAACAAATACGTGTGCATGGGGTTGGCGGCCACTGCCAATGTGAAAAAAAAATGGAAAAGAGACACGTAAAAAGAATAAATTAATGAAGATGAGGTTGTTTATTTTTGTAAAATAATGAACAAATGTTAAATTGTAAATTATTTACGGTAATTTTGTACGCTGCATGATATATTTTATTGAGTTTATTACTGGGCCCGAGGCCTGTTCAAATATGCCTTTTACATGCAGGAGGTTGGGCATATTTTAGCAAAATGCTGCCCAAATTTTTGAAGGTCGTAAAAATAACTGCAAAGTTGCACCATGTAAATATTGTAAATAGTGTGGCATTAGTCTGTGACTTGTTTGCATAGCTTGGCAAATAATAATTAAAGCATTGAATATATAGACGAACTAATTGTTTGAATTTTTCAGGATGCCTCCAAGAGGCAATCCACCTCAGGAACCTGAAGAGATTGCAACCTTGGACTGGATGAGCGGTACTTATAGACGAAGATTCGAGGCATTATGCCACTCACAGTTCTCGTTTAGTAAGTTCATGTCCCGGCCGTTCTTGGAATAGATGGGCATGTGGGAGGAAGTCAGCACCTTGTTAGCAGTAATAAGCTGGACCAAGTTCCTTATGCTAGCTTACCTCACATACTCGGAGGTCACTAGAGAGTTCCTGGCCATGATTCAGTACAGAGGGTTTTTGAGGTCAAACACAGAGCCTAGGGTCATATCATTTCAAGTCAGAGGCAGAAAGCATGCGATGAGTCGTCGAGATTTTGTACAGATCATGGGTCTTTAAACTGGAGACCATGTGCTGATATCAAATAAGAGTGTCCTGGTACACCAGTGGGAGCTAATTACGATAGCAAGAGCCCATTATGATCATAACACGTCCAAGAGTACTTTGCTGGCTTTACAAATTTTTAAATACATCCAGAGAGTTTTGGCTAGCAGTTATCTGGGCTGATTCGGCAGTCTCAATGCTATTAATGCCATCGAGATTTGGAGTTTATGGGCTATGGTGATAGGGACAACGCTCAACATCAGCCATGAGATAGTGTTCGGCTTACTCTGATAGGGTCGAGGGACTATAGGATAGATATGTGTAGGTGGGGTAGTCAACAAATTGCTACTGCACCTAAGGCACGACCCCAACAGATTTAAGCCACTCATGGATAGCAATATATATGTTGACTAGGCGCTTACTAAATCCATGGATACGATTGAGCAGTTGCCTGACCGCTCAAGGAGGTAGAGGCTGCTCACTATTGCAGAAACCGGATAAATGTATCATTTACCTCCACTTACAGCTACAGCACTAGGCGAGAATCAGCCCCAGCCAGAGAAAGACCGTCCTCAACATCAGCCAGATGAGGAGCATCCTCATCGATAGCAAGAGGTGGAAGAGCCTCACACACCATAGGATGGCATGGATTTGGATATAGATTTGGAGGATCTTCTATGCACACCATCATCACAGTCACTCCCTCCAGAGGATCGGGTGCGCCGTTCACCTCATATGCACACTCGGGGGTTGGATCCTCAGGCATCTGGGAGGTATCATCCATACAGTCGCCCAGGTTCCCTAGGGATATTTACTTCGACAGCTTCACCACCGCCACCTGGGCCTAGGATGGAGCAGAGCTAGACTAGTATGGGGGTCCTCATCTAGGCTATGTAGAGAGAGATGTTGGCAGCTTTGGATGCTTGATTCCAGCGTACTGATGAGAGGCTCATGGCAATGGAGCAGTGCATAGACGGGAGATTGCAACACATGGATTAGCTTATAAGCGAGATGCTGCAGCTCTAAGACAGATTTGAGGAGTCTATGAGGGCCTCCCATGCAGCAGCGGCACAACAAGTAGATGAGTCCTTATAGGTTATGGATGAATCTGTTAGTATGATGAGGCTCCGGTTGGAGATGGTACAGGGATTGGCACATGGTACTTCACAGTCACTGAGGCATCCGTAAAAGGGTGTGGCTACCAGACTTATGGATGTGAGCGGTCGTATTAGAGACCACACTCAGACCATCGCAACCTTGGGGATGGGTGTCATGATCTGACGGGGACTATATGGACTCTTGCTCACCTTTTCCTAGACGAACAGATAGAGGTGGAGTTCGAGCACCACGACCATCAGCTCTTAGATCTCTACCAGTGGATGTTACTTATCAGCCGTCTACCTCTGTAGCACCAGCCACACTGTTAGTATATATATCAGATGAGAGCAATCCTGAGGAGCCTACAGATTATGATCCATTCTAGCTAATGTTCAGGGATATTCATTATCATTTTGATTTGATTTATATGCAAAACTAAACAGCTTGTATGTAAATGATCTTTATTATACTTCTTATTTTAATGCACCTTAACATGAGGCAAATAAAAGGAATAAGAATAAAAATGATGAATCATAAATAAAATGACAGATGATATCAGAGAAACAAATAAAACCATACAAAAGATAAACTCTCAAATAACTCATCAAAATAAATTGACACACTGATTAATGGAAATTTCTTTATTCAGGAAATAGCTGAGGCTAGACGCTGCGACAAGTAGTTAGATGCCAAAACCGATTCAAGAATGACCACACTTTGTAGTCTAGTTAATGACTTGGTGAAATCCAAGAAGGATAACAATCACTTTGTAGTCTAGATAATAACTTTATGAGATTCAAGAATGACCGCACTTTGTAGTCTAGATAATAACTCAGTGCAATCCAAGAGGATGACAGTCACTCTATAATCTATATAATGACTCGATGAGTTTCAAGAATATTTGCACTTTGTAGTCTAGATAATGACTCGGTGTAACCCAAGAGGATGATATCCGCAATTTGGAAGTCTAAAGAATGACTCGGTGCAATCCAAGAGGATGATATCCACACTTTAGAAGTCTAGAAAATGACTCGGTGCAATTCAAGAGGATGATATTCACAATTTAAATCAAAAACCGTTCTCCAGGGAACAACTAGCTCTTCAAGGGGCACCTTTCCAACATCAAAACAACAGAAATTTGAAATACCAACAAAACGAAACCAATCGACCACCAAGAAAGTGACTCAACACGTTAGCTTACGGGTGTTAATCAAAGATCTACCACAGTTCCTTGAACACAGCAGAAAAGTGGCAGCCTCAAGTATGCACTCCTTTCCTTTTCTTTGAGTTTTGGCTCACCTAGGCACCCATGCACTATCTTTCCCAAAATTGGGGGCAACTGTAGACACCGGGTCCCGAGGCAGCCTAGATCAGGGTTACTTAATGATGAAGTTCATGCCTGTTCATAGGCAAGAAGGTTAGAAACGATATTTCCTTGTTAAATTCCTTTTTAAAAAAAAATTGGTTGAAGTGTGCAGGCCGCCCCTCATGCCCACCC
Source organism: Excoecaria cochinchinensis (assembly GCA_947683425.1). Taxonomy (NCBI): domain Eukaryota; kingdom Viridiplantae; phylum Streptophyta; class Magnoliopsida; order Malpighiales; family Euphorbiaceae; genus Excoecaria; species Excoecaria cochinchinensis. Next base: position 24,213,451 of record CANTUQ010000092.1, on the reverse strand, counting down.
CTCCCACAGCTGCCTGCCTCGTGTGATGCCCCAATACCCCTCAGGAGGAATATCGGGATGCCACACAAGCAAACACACACACATGCAGAGACTGAAGTGGAAGAAATAAAAACATGCAAAAACACACTATAAGTGGAAGCGAAAGCAATAAAATCAAGCACAAACTAACAGGAGCGGAGACAGCTCAGAAGTAACACATACTTATATTACATAACTTAAACATATACATATACAAAAATTATTACATTGCCAAATCAGAACTACATGCCTAACAGAACGTTTACAAAAGGCTAAACAAGAGTCCTATACAAAAAGAATGCTATAGCTAATACAAAAGAATCACTTCAAAGGCAACTCCTAGTGGCCAACAGATGGGGACTCCACTCCGAACAGAACCTGCAAACCTACACGAAAACAAACATCCGTGCTAAGCGATAATGCTTAGTGGGGATGAACAGAAGCAAAGGACTTCCGAAGAAGTCACAGCAAAACATAACACATGCATAGCAGTGAAAGATACACAAATCAAGTTCTAGAAACTCATCATATACATAGCAAGCAGGAAAGTACAATACTCAAAGTCAAAGCAGATTCGGAAGTAATAACAATTGCTAACACTCAGGAGTAACAAAACGTACAACCTATACAAAATTCCTCATTTCTCAAGTACCATAATACATCACAAATTAAGATAGCCTGAGATCATGACGATGGTGGATACGGGTAATAGAATACTAGCTAGCAGTATCAGAAGATCGAAGTCTAAAAGCTTAAATATAGAAGACCGAATTCTAAAACTTTAACCCATGCGGGTCGACAGGAGCAGCTGCAAAACTCTAGCCCTTAATAAGCATGCTTATCTATCCACTATCTTGACCGATCAGGCTGACAAACAACTTAAGTAACCAAACTTCTACTCATGTACTCAAGCACGATCAACTTTAATCAATTCATTAACAAGTCAAGTAACCCATCATATTAAACATAGCTTTAGCATATAACAATCCTAATGAATGATATTAAACTAGATTAAAAATTCATGCTCATACTCATGCATAACATTTACATATGAATAATAAATCAAAGTGTAAGAACAGGGTACCTCACGGTCACAACCACTTTGGTTGTCACCGTGACATACCAAAGATGCAAAATAGAAAGCAAATAGGGTACCTCACGGTCACAACCAATTGGTTGTCACCATGACATACCTCACACAGAACGAGGCAGAAAGCAAACATGAGTATCTCACTGTCACAACCACTTTGGTTGTCACCGTGACATACTACACACTTTCCAGGCAGAAAGCAATCTAGGGTATCTCACGGTCACAACCACTTTGGTTCTCACCATGACATACCAAAGATGCAAAACAGAATGTAAACTTAAAGGTACCTCACGGTCACAACCACTTTGGTTGTCACCGTGACATACCACACACTTCTCGGACAAAAGCATTTCTTGCATACCTCACGGTAAAAATCACTTGGCTATCACCGTGACCTATGCAAGAATGCCAAAAACAGAATTGAATCAACTGTTCCCCAACTCAACTCCAAAGCCAAATGACGAACTTACCTTCAAACCATGCACATACATATATCAAAGACTTACCAAACAATATGCCAATAACATTTCAAGGCTCTAAATGAGTATTTAACATATAATCATATACCAATTCCTAGCAAGAACATGAATAACCAATCATGAACACATGCCTCTCAAAAGCACAACTAATCATGCTCAAAAATCACAATCTAATAGGTCTAAGATTATCAATATTCCAACTATAAAACATGTATATACACAATTCTAACTCAAAACACATCATGCACCCAAAATACACAATTCAAAAACACATGCACAACTTTAGAGCACACGATCCCAACCTCTTGAAAACACTTCCAAAATCAGACTTTGTCCTTGCCCTTCTCCCTTCTTCTAGCCTCAGCTTCTTATAATATCCAATTCAAGAGCAAACTCTTAATCTAAGTCTCAAATAACAAACCACAAGAAAAGGGTAGAAGCAGAAATTCAAAACCAAATACACTTACCTCTCAACTTTAATCCTTGATTATACTCTTTAATTAATCCCAAAATGCAGAAACCAACCCACAAATCAAACAAAACTCAAAGAAAGAAGAGATAAAGGGTAGAAAACGTGAGGAAGAGGAACAAGAGAGAGAAGGAAACTGCATGCAAAACCTAAAGGGACAGAAAATTCCACTAACTACTCTTATAAAGCATGCCCAAGACCATGTGGCATCACCACAACAAGCCACACAAGCCTCACACTAGACAAGTGTCCCACTAACATGCAAACTTCCACTATATTCCATGGCAAATGTCTCTCTAAATCCCTCTAATCCACTTCTTCCTTCAATTAACTTATAATTTCTTTTAATTAAGTCCTCACTAACACTTAAACTTTCACAAATATAGAAATTTGCACTACTAATGCTACTAGGGTACAAATCGGGTCGTTACACCTCGGCAGGGGGGCTGCTCGAGGGAGGGTTCCCCTCGCAGGGGCTGGCCGCGCGAGGGAGCGCCCCTTGAGCAGGTACCCGCCCCTCGCGTGTGAGCACAGCGTGAGGCTGCCCCTCGTGCATGCGCAGCACGAGGCCGCCCCTCGCAAGGGGCGAGCCGCGCAATGAGGCCGCCCCTCATCATCTCCTCCCCCAGTTGCTTTTTTTGCCCCCAAAAATCAAGCAATTTGATTTTGAATTGGCTTCTAACACTGATTTTCAGGATTTTTAAGAAATAAATTCATATTTCTATTTCAAAATAGGAAGTTTGGATTAAATTAACCTAATCTTTTCCTAAAATCTCTAGGTTTAATTTAAGAATAATATAAATAGAATTTTTTGGAGAGAGAAAGAGGAGGACAGCATTCTGAGATTTTTAGATCTTCTTGAGAGAAAGAGAAAATGATTTTTCTTCATCTTATTTTCATCAAAAATCTCAATCTTTGATCCAAGAATAGTATTTAAGATAGAGAAATTGATTCTCTTTTCTTAAAAACTGAAGATTGTTCATTATTTTTTAAAACAAGTTTTTTTGAGTTTTAGAGAGGGAGAGACTCAAATTTTCTTCTAATTTTTTATCTGATTCTTGCGAATCTTGACAAGGAAACGAATTGCGTTTCATCTTTCTAATTGTTTACCATTTTGAGGGAAAATTTCTTGGCTCAATTAAATTCCAATATTAATTCTTTTTTTTATTTTCTTAATTTTCCACCATTGTTGCACATCTTGAGTTTAATATTTTATGTGATCAATCTATTTAATTGTTTTATTTTTTTTTGCTCATGATTCAAGTTGTTTTAGGTGTTCTTCGCATTAATATGGCCTAAAATCATGCAAAATCACATAAAATTGCAAGTTTTACACTGAATCATTGAAGCAAAGAGGTCTATTTCGTTCTTACTTTATTCCTGCCCTTGAGGGGTGGGAAGGAGGTGAGGGCCGGTCTGCCCACCCCTCACCTCTCTTTTGTCCTTTTGTGCCCCTTTACCTTATTTTCCCTCATTTTCGATTCTTCTTGATCCATATTCGCATGATGTTTAGTTTTGCATGATTTTAATATTATTTTTCTTGTCATATAATGTTTATTTATTTTTTATTTTTTATTATTTTATGTGGTAAGGTCTATTTTTATTATTTTATATAATTTAATTGATTTTTTAAATTTATTTGCTAATATTAATTTTATTTTATTTTATTTTGTCTACAATTCTTGTTCAACCCTTGTTTGAGCATCTTACAAGCGAATGGGGAGATCAAGGCAATTTAGGAGGCTTCTTATGGTTTGGTTATCATTTTTTATTTTAGTTATTTTTCTTTATTTAGCTTTATTTATTTTGTCATTTAATTTATGATAAACTTATTTTATTTTATGCACGTTAAAAAGAAAATCACAAAAATATTTTTATTAATAAATTGGATATTTTATAATAAAACAGGACCAATGTCCTCATTTTAACCAATAAATTCTCATTTTAAAAGAAGAGTTAATTTTCTCAAAATAGGATCACTTATCCCGATTTTGTCAAATAATACTAAAAAAAACTCTTCGATTTTTTCTAAGTGTGCATGAGGGAACCAACGTTCCTATTCCAAATAAATATTCTGATTTATGTATGTTATTTATATAATTGATTTTGTTTATTCAATTTTTTATTTTGGGATATTCTATTTTTATCCTAATTTTCATCTTGTAATTTATTTTTTATTTTATTTTATTTATTTATTTCTTTTTTGTTGCTTTCTTCGATGCGTGATGTGCACCTTAATTAAATTGCATGTTGTGTAAGAGATAGATGGAAATCTAATATTAAAAACTCATTTATAATTAATCAATGCATTAATAAGAGTGAAGTTCTAAATATTTCTCTAGTTTAGACCCCAGAGGTTAGACAAACTTTTCCGATTTTAAATTGGGTGGCGACTCCAAAATACCTCAAAGATTTCTAAAGGTTTCATGGTATTAGATGAACTTTCCTGATGTTCTATTGGGTAGGGATTCCAATATATCTTATGTTATTCAATATCTAGATACGAACCCTCTCGAACTCTAAAAGCAGGCCTTCCAGGACTAAAAGTGAGTTCAGCGCGCGTCACACCACCTTTGCAACCACCATTTCCCCCCACCAAATTGCTAGATATTGTGAAAGGAAGCTCTAGAGAGAACCTTGTTTATTTAAATGCAGATTTATGAATAGAAGGTCGTAGTCATAATCATCCATTATATATAATGGCATAAATCAATGACAAACACACTGCTTATGTAATGGTGATGATGGGTCATCTATTAATGTCTGTCCTCTAGTAGCAATACCTGCATTTGGGTTGAATGAGAGTATGTTGAGCAAGTCAGATCTTACGATCACAGCTTATGATAACTCTAAAAGACAAGCATCAGGAACCTTTAAGGCAGTGGTGAAGACTGGGCCAGTCGAGACGGAGGCAAAGTTCGCGGTCCTCCCAATCCCTGCAAACTTCTCAGTATTGCTCGGGAGGCCGTGGTTCCACAAACTAGGAGGAGTGCCATCAAATTTGCACCAAATGATAAAAATCTCGCATGATGGGTAGGTTGTGACCATTCGAGCTGCTAAAGAAAACCAGGTTTCGGTCTTGGAGATTTCAAAGAAACCATTTAGTGGCTTTCATGTGGCCATGATCCATGAAGAGGAGATGCTACAGGGATCCCTCAAGTTGTCAACATGATAAAGCGAATGTCTTTTCTCCCAAGGTTTACTTTGGGGTCAGAAAGACCGAAAATGCCTTGGATGCTAAGGCACAATAATGAAGAGTAAGAAGACATTGGGTGAGATCCCCCACATTAGAGAGAGTGTTGTGCCAATAACCTCAATCAGTGCTTATATTAGAGAAGCTAAGCCTCAGTGGATTGATGGAAAGATCATACCAGGGTTCAAAGTCTTTAATGATGTTTTTGACTAGGATGTCAGGGTTATCAAATCGGCGGAAGGCTTTTAGGATGAAGAGTTCATGACCCAAGGCACCATCTGGGACCGAGATACACCGGAGGAAATTGTCACCAATTGGCTATTAGCCACTAGAGTCAAGGGTGAGAAGAAGATGAAAGAGAAAGTACAAGTTCCTGATTTGAAGAAGTGAGAGAAGATTCCATCGGAGGTTATTAAAGAGCCAGGCTACCACCCAAACCGTTGGCTGCAACATCTGCATCGACGGAGAAAGAAGATGATAGTTTTTTAGATTTTCTTTTTATTCCAGAACTTTTTAATTGTTATGTTTCCAATTCTAATTTGATCAATAAGATGAATGATTTTGCTTACTTGTGTGATGTTTCTCATGATTTTCCTATGCATAATCACGAACACAAATAATTCATATTTGACATTAATTTAATTAATACTACTCCATTTAATCTTAGAACCTTGGAAAACCTAAAGGAAATCTTGATAGCATCTGATGTAACTCCTGAAGAGAGGAAATATTTTGAGAGAATAATAAGAAAATATGAGAAGGTCTTTGCCTGGACCTATGAGGACATGCTAGGAATTGATCGAGAAGTTGCTAAACACGCCATTTTGACCTACCCCAAATGTAAGCCAGTCAAGCAGAAGCTTAGAAGACTTAGGCCAGAATGGGCAGAAAAGGCAAAAGAGGAAGTGCACAAGCAGACAGAGGCTAAGTTCTTAGTAGAGGTTCAGTACCCAACATGGCTAGCCAATGTAGTTCCTGTAGCTAAAAAGGATGGGAGAGTCTAGGTACGTGTAGACTATCGAGACTTGAACAAGACTTGTCCAAAAGATGACTTCCCCTTACCTCACATTGATGTTTTGGTAGATAGCGCAGCTGCTTGCATGATGTATAGTTTTGTGGACAGATACATCGGGTATAGTCAAATCCTTAATAAGATTATAGACCGCATCAAGACATCCTTTATTACCGAGTGGGGGACATTTGCATATAGAGTTATGCTCTTCAAGTTGAAAAATACTGGAGCGACTTATCAAAGAATGGCCACCAAGATCTTGGATGACTTGATTCACAAAGAAGTAGAGGTGTATGTCAACGACTTGATGATCAAGTCACCCACTTAAGAGGGCCACTTCAAAGCTTTAGAAAAGTTCTTTCACATGATTAATAAGTACAATCTTTGATTAAACCCTAAGAAATGCATCTTCGGAGTCACTTCAAGTAAGCTTTTGGGACATGTCATAAGCCAGCGAGGAATTCAGATTGATCTCAATAAGGTCAAAGACATCAGAGAAATATCGATACCCCAAAAGGAAAAGGATGTTAGAAGTTTCTTAGGGAAGTTACAATACATCAGTAGGTTCATCGCCAAGCTCACTTCGGTTTGTGAGCTAATCTTTAAACTTCTCAGGAAAAACTAGACAGTAGTATGGAATGACGACTGCTAGAAGGCTTTTGATACTATTAAGGATTATTTGTTAAACCCGCCAATTCTAAGGCCACCTCAATTGATTAAACCTTTAATCTTGTATCTCACTATATAAGACAGTTGGTAGGTGCTATAATGGCTTAAGAGGATGAGTTCGAAATATAGTTTGCAGTCTATTACCTTAATAAGAGGTTTCTCCCATATGAGGTCAAGTATGTCGAGGTTGAGAAAATTTGCTTAGAGGTAATTTGGGCTTCTAAGAAATTGAGGCATTACTTTCATTCTTATAAGGTACAGGCCATTGCCAAGCAGAATCCTCTCAGGTATCTTTAGGAAGCGCCCTATTTACTAGGAAAAATGGGAAGATGGTTGCTATTGTTATAAGAATTTGACATTAAATACATCACCAAAAAGACCATCAAGGGCTGAGCTATTGCAGAATTCTTAGCAAATCATACCATTGAAGGAGACCCGATCGAGTACAATTTCCTAAATGAATACGCCACGGCCATTACGGTACAAGGGTGGCAAATGTTCTTTGACGGGGCAGTTAATAACAATGGGGCAGGTGCAAGAATCATTCTCACAATCCCAGGTGGAGAAAAACTTCCGTTAGCCAAGAAGTTAAGGTATAAAGCCATAAATAATAAAGCCGAATATGAAGCTTGTATTTTCAGGATAGAAACACTATTAGCCTTAGGGGCAAAGACTGCAAAAGTTTTCAGAGACTCATTGCTAGTAATCCATCAAATTCGAGGTGAATGGTCTGTTAAGGAAGAATAGCTAATCCCACACATAGAGTATTTGAGGAGGTTAAGCAACTAGTTTGAGACTTGCACCTTTTATTTTGTCCTTAGAGATGAGAACCAGTTGGCAAACGCTTTAGCGACTTTGGTGTCCATGTGGGATAACCTAGATAGAATAGTCATGAAGCTAGTGTTAATCTCAAGTTCAAACAGTCCATGCTTCGAGACTGAGTAGGTAATGGAAGTTGAGACCACTGATAGAAAGCCATAGTATTTCAATATACAGAATTATTTAGAAAAGTCAAAGTTCCCAGAAGAAGCCACTGAAAAAGATCAGATAATGATCCGTAAACTCTCTACCCAGTAAATCAATATAGATGGTGCATTATACAAATGATAAGCTAATGGTATTCAGCTAAGATGCTTGGATGAGAAGGAGGCTAAGAAGGCTATAGAAGAAACTCATGTCAGAGTCTATGGAGATCACATGAATGGTTTAACTTTAGAAAAGAGGATCATGTGTAAAGGCTTCTTTTGGCTTACCATAGATATGGATTGTTCCAAATATGTCAAGCAGTGTCAACTATGCTAACAATATGCCGATTTGAGACACCTGAACTATGCAACCTTACATCTCCATGGCCGTTTGTAGCTTGGGGAATAGATATAATAGGAGAAATACATCTAATAGTGTCCAATGGGTAACGATATGTTATAGTTGCCATCGACTATTTCACTAAATGGGTAGAGGCAGAATACTTCAAGAAGGTAGGTGCTCGAGAAATGACCAGATTCATCTAAAGAAACCTAATATGTAGATATGGTCTTCCACATCACATCGTATCTAACAATGGGGTGCAATTTCAGGCTGAAACTAAGAAAATGCTCCAGAAAAATAATATCCAACACCATAAGTCTTCTCCGTATTACCCGCAAGCCAACAGAGAAGTAGAAGCAGCTAATAAGAATGTAAAGATGATACTAGAAAAAATGGTACAAACCTATAAGGACTGGGCAGAGAAGCTACCTTTTGCACTCTAGGGTTATAGAACCACTATCAGAACCTCGATGGGAACTACACCATTTTCTCTGGTGTGTAGGACTGAAGTAGTGTTGCCAGCAGAAGTGGAACTTGAATCCTTAAGGGTGGTCTTGGAAGCCAAGATACCAGAAGGAAAATGGGCACAACAACGATTACTACAATTTAACTTGTTAGATGAGGGTAGAATGCGAGCTTACTACCCCAACCAAATCTATCAAAAGAGGCTAGCCTTATCATTTTAGAAGAAAGTCAGAAAGCATCTGTTGAAAGAAAGGGATCTAGTCTTCAAGCAAATGAGGCCAGGAGTGCCAGACATCCGAGGAATGTTTAGGCCAAATTAGGAAGGTCCTTTTATGCTAAGGAAGCTGTTATCGAAAGGAGCAGCAATCTGAACAGACAGCGATGGAAACGAGTTCAAAAAGAAGGTCAACATTGATAGACTAAAAATGTTCCATGTCAAAATTGATAGAATGAAAAGGTTTCATGGCTAAATACTAAAATATTAAAAGAAGAGAATAAATGCCTTGCGGATCGAAATCAAAAAAAGGCAGCTTTGCTAAAATTGGGCACCCTACTAGGGTGAAAACTGAAAAAAGGCACCCTAGGCAAAAATTAGGGGTTGAGAGAAAATATAAAATCAAGAAAACCCGAGAGGGCTGATTGGAAATAGGAGTTTGATACTTATAAGGTCTATTCCAAGATTAGGTGTTGTTTTTCATTTTTAAGTTTATGTCAAATAATGATCATGTATAATGAAATCATGTTAAAATGCACACAATTATGCAATAAGATATAAAACAGAACAATTCAACTCATGTTATCTAGTTCTCTTATAAAAAGAAAAGTGTTGTTCTTTATGGAATGATCTAAATAGCTATCCTCTACTACTCTGGCCAACCTAGTGCATAGGTCGATGAGTCCTAGTGTCAGCTGCAGGGCTAGTCACCCACCTCTTGTATGCGGTTGAAGTTATAAAATCACAATCCTTAGCCCTCGGAATGTTCGTCCCAGCTAGTAGCCGAGCCCAGAGTTCTTGATACCTATAAGTGAATGCCATAGATAGAATGCCACCCTAAAAAAATAGTGGACATCGTACAATATCCTAACGACTTCCAAATTGTCGAGTACAGCTGGCAATGATACAAAAAGTGGCTTAATGAATCCCACATAGAGGAACACATCCTGAAGGACCATCCTGGGTCACGGAGTGAGGAAGCAGCCAAGGGCACATAAACCTAATATCGTCATCTATCACTATAGCCAGTCGAGCAAAGCCTTTATTAGGGGATTCAAAGGTATACGGCCGCTGCCTGGGAAAGAAATGCCTCGGTGAATAGGAGCTAATCACTTTGGGAAGAGGCTCAAATAATAATCTCAGTTTCTGTTGCACCCAAATCTGGAAAGCAAAACTACGTAGAATGGGTTGGGACCACTCTAAGCAAAACTTAGGCACAGGGTTAAGTGAAAATCCGAAAAGGACACATTTCCCATTAAGAAAAGTTAGTGCAAAAATCCACAAGGGATGCACTACCTTTGAAAATAATGACAAATGCTTACTTGGAGAAATAAGGGACTTCCAGTGAAGAAAGCAGAAGGATCAACACTGACAGCGTCCAAGCCCATAATCGTCTCAACTAGAATCAATAGGAAAGGGGTCAGCCCATGACATATACCCTCGATAATACCAAAAATACAATAATTGCCATGTAATTCATCCGAGGTCACTGTTAGATACCTAAACAGACAAAATAGCAAGATGACACTGGCTTGGTATGTGGGCACATCTGAGAGGTCATCAAGGGCTCCGCTTAGTGGTTCCAAAGCGAAAAAGGTATCTTGGGGGTGCTAATCTAGCAACCATCATAGATGAAATGCCTAGAACCTGTGCTACATCTCTTGAACAAACCAACTCGCAGGTTGGGATACAAGGTAAAGTGCCGAGGGAAAATATGGCGCTGATAATAATAGCAAATTCTTTAGTCAAAGGGCATAATTCCTGATGGGAGAATCTAAAAACATGGAATCAACGATCCTAGTAGCAAGCAGTAGCTAACAGGAGGTTTCTATCAAGTTTAATCCTCCTCAGGAATTTCAGGCCAGTATAAGGAGCCAAAATTCCCAAGTTTGGGTGTCATCCAAGAGTCGAGACATTTTGATAAAAGCTGATGTCGACATGTTTGGGGATGTATGTGCAGAAAATAAAATAAGGGAAAAGAAAAGAGAAAAAAAGAAAAAAAGAAAGGAAATATACCTGGCTAAAAGCTGACCAAGAAAGTTAAGGAGAAGGAAGGCACAAAATTCAAGAAGAATTGAAGCCTTTTTATAGAAAAGCAGCGACCGATGGACATGACTCGCTTATACCCGTCCCTCAACTTGGGGTCACTTAGATTACTCTTCGCATATCTTCTGCATGGCACATACATTTCACATGCATAAGTCATTTCTACATGTTTGTCTTATTAAGTTTTGTAAGAAAGGAGATTTAGCGTATGCATCACTCACAAAAAAGCAAGGCTCAAAATATTCCAGGGGTATTCTAAATTTTTAGAATTAATTTTTTCTCGAGTCCAAGGAATAAAATTAGAAAAAAAAAAAGAAGTTCAAATGACCGACGGACATCACTAAAGGCAGAAGCAGCCCATCGGTCAAGCGATGCTATATAAGCATCACCGTCACTCGCACCTTCATTTTTCCTTTTCTTCTTCTTTTTTTCTTCCCTCGCCAACCGATGCCTCAGTTCGGTTTTTTGGCATTTTGTTTTTCTTTTCTTGTACGTTTTGCGTGTTGTTTGCACCTAAACGCTTCTAGGACAGTAGTGCACGTACGGGTCTAGAGTTCTTCAAGGTTTTTCTCATATTTTTTAGATTAGTTTGTCGACACATAGGTTAGTTTTCGGCAACTTTTCTCTCTTCTTATTAAATTCTTTCATTTAAATTTATGCTTCAGACACGCTATGAACAGGCATGCTCTGAAATGTAGACAAACTCTGCACTCTTACTTGTATGTCTATATTATTTTTAGGCACTGGCAGTTAACAAAAATAAAAAAAAAATTAATAATAATAATAATAATAATAATAATAATAATAAATAATAATAATAATAATAATAATAATAATAAACAAAATAAAAGAAACTAAATATATGTAGGAGTTTGTGTAGTCGGTAATTCCGAATGAAAATATCCTGTCTTGAGAAATGATTTTTAGCTTGCCAAGTATATTCGCGAATTGTTGTGAATTGGTTTTGGGGCCTAAGGCCTATCAATTGCTTGTTTTTGTGTACAGAGTTGGGCACATCCTTACTTGAATGCTGCAAAAAAAAATTTTTGGTTGGACACATCCTAGCCAAGATGCTGCCCAAATTTCAAAAAATATAATGGAAAACGCAAAAAATTATTTACCCTCAATATGGTCAAATCATTTTCAAACAAGCTAACTTTTGATTTTTTTTTTTTCAGGATGCCTCCAAGACGCAATCCTCCATAGGAGCACCCAGAGCCTCAAGCTCCAGAGTGGATGAGCTCGGATCAGAGGAGTAGATTCGAGGCCTCAGCTCATGCCCAATTCCACTCCAACCGGTTCATATCAAGACCTTTCTTACAGTAGATGGAGATGTTAGAGCAGATAGACACCTTATTGGCAGCGGTTGAGTGGACCAAGTTCCTCGGACCATCCTTTCGGACCTACCCAGAGGTAGCTAGAGAGTTCATGGCCATATTTTAGTACCGAGGGTTCCATAGACCGGACACGGAGGAGGGGGTCATCCAATTCCGAGTCCGAGGCCACCCCTTCAGCATGACCCCACAGAACATTTGCTCAGGCCTTGGGGCTCCCGACTAGACACATGTTATGGTGCCAGAGAGGGCAATACGGAGACACTATTGGGAGACCATCACACTACTTGAAGCTCCCCATGACCATGACGCGGCAAAGAGCACAATGCTCTCCTCTCAAGCTCTCAAGTACATCTACAGGGTATTATCTAGCTATTATCTAGGCTGAGCAGGGTCAATTAACTCCATGGAGATCTGGAGCCTATGGGCCATGATGATAGGGAGGCCCCTCAACATTAGCCATGAGATCGTGGCTAACCTTGTTAAACTATCTTGGGGCTCTGTTTCATACATAAGCGCCAGAGGGGTGATCACCAGGATATTATTAGACCTAAGGGTTGACATTGCCACCTTTGGACCACTTGTCGATGAGGATATTTATGTTGAGTTAGCCTCAGCCTAGACTATGTGGATGGTTATCCAGGTGCTGGGACGCACCGAAGAGTACCGGTTGCTCACGATTGCAGAAATGCGTCAATTCTTTCACCTCCTTGCTATCCTACCTATAGCTGAGGAGCCCCAGCCAAAAGAGCAGCAACCAGAGGAGCAGCAACCACAGGAGCCCCAGCTAAAGAGGAGCAGCCGCACTAGCCACAGCTCAAGGAGGAGCAGCCCCACACTCCCGAGGTGATGGATTTTGAGATATATATGGATGAGCTACTTCGCACTCCGGCTTCGTAGCAGATCTAGAGCCGTACTCCTCCACCACCACAAGTCTAGTGCTTCGAGCCTCAAAATAATAGGAGGTTCCACCCCTACGGATGACTTGGACACTCGAGGCATCCACCTCTACAGCTCTACCTAGCCCCAGGTAGAGCCCGTATAGGCAAACACTTGGACATCCACTCAGGCACCCACACAAGAGATCATAGCCGCTATGACTGCTACCACCAGGAGGAGAGGTTCAGGGTACTGGATGAGGCAATGGCCCGATAAGAAGAGAGTATTGAGGAGCTGAGAGGGACCCTGAAGACCTCATAGGCCACAGCCACTCATTTGAATGATGAGGCTCTACAGTTAGTTAATGAGTCGATCGCCGCTGTGAGGTTGCATGTCGAGATGCTTAAGTGCACTATCCCAGGCGTGTTAGGTGCAGTGAGGGACCTGAGAGAGGTTTGACTTATGTACAAACTCACAGATTTAGTTATATTTACTCTATTGTTCTCCTATTCAAATCTTATTTTTCTTTGAAAATATATGAAACAAGAAAAAGAAATAATAAACGAAAAATGATGAAGAAAATGAATAAAAATGATGAAATAATAAAAACAAACAACACAAGATAACAATTTATGCTTTGACAAAGTCCAGTTGATACATCATACTAACAAAAGTCCTTGAATTCATAGGAATTACAATCTAACAGTTGGCATAACGACTCAAGGGTGAAATTTACCAACTTTAGTTTTCAAAACGATTTAGTGGCCATAATCATAAGCCACACCGACCAACTACAGTCTGCATAACGACTCAATGGTGTGAAAGTCACGATTTGTAGTCTATATAATGACTCGTCGATGATAATCACAAGCCATACCACCTTCTAAAGGGTGAAAGCCACAATTGGTAGTCTATATAATGACACGTCGATGATAATCACGATTCACCACCACCTTCAGTCTGCATAATGACTCAAGGGTGAAAGCCACAATTTGTAGTCCACATAATGACTCGTTAATGATAATCACGATTCACCAACACCTTCAGTCTGCATAATGACTCAAGGGTGAAAGTCACAATTTGTAGTCTAAATAATGACTTATCGGTGATAATCACAAGCCATACGAACTTCAATCTACATAACAACTCAAGGGTGAAAGTCACAATTTGCAGTTTATATAATGACTCGTTGATGATAATCAGGATTCACCACCACCTTTAGTCTGCATAATGACTCAAGGGTGAAAGTCACGATTAGCAGTCTATATAACGACTCATCAATAATAATCACAATTCACCACAACTTTCAGTTTGCATAACAAATCAAGGGCGATGATCGCACCATCTACTTCAACAAGGCATCCAACTGTTCTTCAGGGAACACTCAACCAACCGTCCTTCAGGAGGTAACTATTCTTTAGGGAACAACCAACTATCTCAGGAGGCAACTATTCTTCAGAGAACACTCAACTAACTGTCCTTCAGGGAGCAACCGTTCTCTAGGGAATAATTAACCACCCTTCAGGGGGCACCCATCCGATATCAATTCAATAGGAATGTAACACGCTAATAAGTCAACATTAATCAATCACCAAAAGCATGATGTAACACGTTAATAAACTGGCGTTATCAAACTCGTCATGACTCTATCAACACAATGGGAAAGTGGCAGCCTCAAGTAATCGCCTCTTTCTTTCACTATGAATTTTAGGATCATCTAGACACCAGTCCATTAGTCTCCCCAAAATTGGGGGCAACCATAGACACCGGGTCCCGAGGCAGCCTAGATCAGAGTTACCCAATGAGGATACATATGCCTGTTTCACAGGTAGAGAGCTAAAACCACTGGTTTTTACCATTGAATTTCACAAAGTTTTGAAGTTATCTTTAACCAAAACTCTTTTGTGTTTCACCGGACTTAAAAAGGGTTTCAATTGAAAAAAAATTCAATTTCTGGTGACCGACGGTCGTCCCTCGCCAGGGACGCCTATCGTTCGAGCACTAGAGGTGCTCGTCTTCTCCTAGATGAGCCTTAGGAGGCGCCACCTGCTGAGCAACAAATGCCTATCCCTCGCTTGAGGGACGACCATCCGTCGCTCGAGGGACGACCGTCCGTTGCTCGATGGGATGCCCTTTCCTTGAAGGACAGACTACTGGGTGGGCAAGATGGGAATTCGCGATACCTTCGGGACCAACGGCCATCCCTCGAGCTAGGGATGCCAGTCGATCATGACCTAATAGCGAATTTTCAGATTTCCTTCAACAGGAAATCTGGAATTATTTTTTGGGAATCAAAAGGCTGATTTTTTGGGATGTCATTGATGGATTTTAGGGTTGTTGAGATCATAAAGGCCTTATTTCACTCCTGAAATCAATCTAAATCAAGAAATTCAAGGATTTCAAAGCCTATAAATAGAGTTAATGAATGAGGAAAAAATAAGGGGGATTTTTGGTGTGAAGAAAATTCAAGAGCAAATTTCTCTCAAATCTATTTTCTTTCACATTCTTTGTTTAAAAATTGAAGAGTTTGATTAGGCAAGAGAAATAAATTCTCTTTTCTTGGTTTGTTCTCTCAAATTTACATTATTTTTAAAAGATAATTTTAGAGAGAAGTAGAGAGAGAGTGAAAATCCTCACTTTATTTTCAACAAATTTGGTGAAATTCAAAGAAGAGACATGTTGTTATATTACTCTTCAGAGATCAAAATACTGGGGGTAAATATTATGGGTTTAAAGTCCAGCCTTTTGCATTGATTCAAGATTATAGCATGAAATATGATTTTATTGATTTGTTCTGTTCTTATTATTTTGTATGATAAATCCTAGCCATAAATTGATTTTAATATGATTCTATGGAAATGGGATAAAAGTGTGTGAAAAATACATGAAATGAAAGCTTGAATGTTCAACAATGGAGTTTTAATTGTTTTTATATATTCTGGAGTGGACCGACTAGAAGAAGGTCTGACCGACGCCCGTCGCTTAAGCGAGGGACGGGTCGTCACGGGTTTCCCTTCCGTCGGTCACCTCTTCCGAAGGTCGTCCCTAGTTTCTTTTCCTTTTTCCATTTGTTTGTTTTGTTTTCTTCTGTTATTTCTTTCCCTATTATTTTTACAGGTTAATTTTTATATGTCATTCAAATTTTATTTTATCATATTGATATTTTGTCTGCTTGTTTTAATTTCATTATTATGATTATTTGTTTTATTTTATTTTCATATAATTTTGTTAACTTTTTACTTATTTTTTCTTATTTGACATATAATATTTCTTTTAATTAAGCATTGCTTATGGGTAGAGATTTGAAGGCTAAAGGATTGGGAAACCCTTAGTTTGATTCATCCCTCCATTACTTTTTCCTCCATTATTTGCTATTCCCTTAGTTTAATTTTGATTATTACTTTAATTTGGCTTATAATAAAGTTAATTTGTGCTTGTTAACATAGAAATTCACCAAAAGGATTCTTGTATAATAAAATAAGGTTTTTCTCAATAAAATAGGACCAATGTCTTAGTTTTCTCCCATTAAAACATCATCAAAAGAATTACTCGATTTTGTAAATATGTATGCGGCAACCAATATTCTAACCTTAAATAAATATCTCATTTTATGCATGATTTCTTTCCATTCTTTTTGTTGGGGTTGTATTCTGCCCCTTTTCCATTGTAATTTTATTTAATTATTGCTTTTCCTTGAATGCTTGAATTGCACTTTAATTAATTACATAACCGTGTAACAAGATAAATGGAAATTTAATATAAAAACTCATTTATAAATTTAAACCAAGGTAAAAGTAAGGGTGAGGTCCCGAACTCTCTCTGGTCTTAAGTTTCATGAGATTAGATGACCCTTCTAATGTTTTATTAGAAGACGATTCCAAAATACTTTCTTTTTTCCCAAAATAGATACATATAGATGAACTTTCCTAATTTTTTATTGGGTGACGACTCCAAAACACCTCTTATTGCCCAAAATAGATGCATTTGTACTTTGATCATCAACAATCGAATTGGGAAAATCTTCTATCCATTGTGAAGTGGCCAATCTTCACGAGATTAATGAACCTCTCTCGGACCCTAAAAGCGGGCTTCCAAGGACCACGGGGTTCTGCGCACATCACAGTTATGCATTAGCTGCTGCACCGCTAGAGGCAATAGAGGATATTTTTAGTAGATGTACTTTTTATATGTGAACTCTTTAATAATGACGTATGCAATACATTTTTATATTAATCATATCAATGGATTTGCTTACTTGTGTAACATTTCTCATAATTTCATTATGCATAATCATAACCATGAATCATTTTGATGTTAACTCAATGAATGCCACCTCATTTAATCTCTATGCTTTCCAAAAAGAAAATTCTAATAGTGTCTGATATAACTCCTAAAGAGAGAAAAATTCTCAGAGAATTGAAAGAAAAAAACGTCTTTGCGTGGATGTACGAAGATATGCCTAGAATTGACTATAGAATAGTCGAACACGTTAGAGGCCAGTTGAAAAAAAAAAAACTAAGCCTCAAGTTGTTGCCCTCACCGTCTCTCTTCTCTCTGGCAATCATTTTTAAAGTCAATAAACCAAGATACGGAATGAAGAGGGTCAGGACATAGATCTTTACATCCCTAGGAAGTGTTTCGCCATAAATAGACTCACCACATCCGAGGATCACATTTCTGTCCAATGTCAATATTGGGCATCTAGATGCCAATGGCCTTTGCATCAGCCAAATCAACACTTTTTCTCTATATGGTTTCATCTATGCTCAGGGTGATGATGAGAAATGACATTGACAAGTTATGTAAAAAAAAAAGAAAAAAGAAAGAGAGATGAATGAGAAGTGCGGATCGATAGTTTTGACAAGCCATGTTTAGCATCATAAGTTTTCTTCCAATGGACCTTAAGCCAATGATATGGTTGAAACAATCAACAAGAATGAGAAGAGTATACTGCCCAAGATGGTCCAAAGGAGCAACAATCTTAACGGGCAATGATAGAAGTGAGTTCAAAGGAGCTGGTCAACGTCGACATACTAAAAAGGTTCCATGGTGTAGACACCGGGTCCCGAGACAGCCTAGATCAGGATTACCCTATGGATGAAATTAAGTGTTCCTATTTATAGGCAAAAATGAAAGTTGAAAGTGATGATTTACTTGTCAAATTGATTTATTAGAAATAAATAAAAATGTATTTTAAAAAAATATTTTAAGTGTTTTAAAAATTATTTTGGGACAAAAAAGGTATGTTTTGAAATTATAGTTTTTTAGAAAATTTTAAAAAAAAATCGAAAAATCTCAAGTGTCGGGCTGCGGCAGCGCCCACGCCCGGCGATGCCCGTCAGGCTCGTCGACGGGCGTTGCTTGCCCCCTGACGCCCCATTTCGCCCGTTTTTTATTTTTTCCGTTTTTTGGCCCCAAATATTGGTTTTTCTTCACTTTTTTTCATAGAATTAAATCCTAAAACCTTTTATTTTCCAACCCTTCGAATTCATGAGTTTTTTTTGTGATTATTGAAATTAAATTGATTTAATTCAATTTAATAAAAATCTGATTTTCTTCATTAAATTTGGTTTATTTTTGAAGTATAAAATGGGTTTTTTGGAGAGGATTTTGGGGGGGATTTTTCTTAAGAAAAATATACTTTCTCTCTTCTTCTTATTTTTTTCTTCTTCAAGAAAAATTCTCCAAGTATTCTAATATGATTTTTTAAGTTAATTCTTAAAACAAATAAATCAATTATTTGTTCTTGGGAATTTACTTCTTGTTTTTCATAATTTTTTTTCCTTAAAATAAATAAATCAATTATTTATTTTTGGGATAAAATTTCATTATATTTATTTTTTCTCAATCAAAGCAAGGAAATTTATCATCCAACTTCATTTATTGCATCAAATTTGAGGGTAAGCATTCTTGGCTCCAATTTTAATTTTTAATTTTTGTTTACAATTAGTTAGCTAACATGTAAATTCTCTTAGATTTATCTTTTTAATTCCTATTTTTCTTGCATGTTTATTTAATTGTTCATATTATTATTTCTTATTCTTAATCTTTTATTTAATTGTTCATATTATTCTTTATTTCTTATTTTTTATTTAATTGTTCATGTTTATATTATTGTCATTATTTTTGTTCATATATTATTGTTATTGTTAGTATTATCATTTAATATGTGTTAGCATGATTGGCTTATTTTATTTTCATTTTTATTACTAGCATATTTAATTTGATTGTTCATATTCTTTGATGCTATTATTATTATTATTATTATTATTATTATTATTATTATTATTATTATTATTATTATTACTTGCATATTTAATTGGATTGTTCATAGTCTTTGATATTACTATCATTATTATTATTTGTTATTATTATTGTGATTAGTGTTATCATTATTATTATTATTATTTATCATTACTACTATTATTATTATTATTTTTATTGGTTTTGTTTATTATTATAATTCATTATTGTTGTCATCATCATCATTATTATTACTATTTATGGTTTCATGCATGTTAAATTTTATTGTTTTTATTTATGCATATTTAATTGTTCATGTGTTAAGTTATATTTTATTATGCCATCTAATTAATTTGTCATATATCATGCATGTTGTTTTATTTATTTTAATTCATTTTTACATGTTACATGTTTAATTCATTTTTCATTACTAACATCTAGGGGTGAGCATGGTCGGTTAACCGGTCCATTAGCCCCAGTCCATTAACCAGTCCATTAATATCGGTTTTTTGAAATTACAGTCCATTAACCAGTCCATTACCATCGGTTAACCAGTCCATCGGTTTCGGATTTTCGGTTCGGTTACCCAATATTTTTCGGTTAACCATTATAATTATAAATATATTCATAAATAAAATTAAAATGTTCAATATACTTAAAAATTAAAATTTTTTCACTATAATATAACATTATTGTTGTTAAAATAAAAATATTTGGTGGATATAAGCAATTTTGTTTTAAAAAATTAATATTTAATAAGTAAATATATTAATCGGTGCATAATCACTTTTAATTAGATAAATTGTTATACTTACTAATAGCCAATTAAAAAAACTTAAAAACTTTAAAATAATTAGTATAATGAAAAAAAAGTACATTATCACCTTTAATTAGGATAAATTGTTATAAATTATTAATAAATTAATAAATTAATTAAAAATTCGGTTTCGGTTCGGTTAACCGATCACATGAGTCAAAAACCATTAACCAGTCCATTAATATCGGTTTTTTCAAAACACTAACCATTAACCAGTCCATTACAATCGGTTAACCAGTCCATCGGTTCGGTTTCGGATTTTTTTTCGGTTAACCAAGTCCATCGGTTTTTTTGCTCACCCCTACTAACATCATCTTTCATTTGTTGTTTTATTTCAATAATTATTTTTATGTATGAGCCTTTTCAATGCCAAGTGGGAGCCCATGGAAGTTTGAAGACACCATTTTTGTGGGATATTTTTTTTTAGCATTTTTAGTATTATTTTGTCTTTAATATTTATTTAGTATGTAACTTGTAATAAGTTTGTTTATTTTCATGCACGTTAATTAAAAAGTCGCATAAAGTTTTATATTAATAAATTGAAATTTTTTGTAACAAAATGGGACCAATGTCCTAGTTTTTTCATCCAAATAAATTATCAATTTAAAATTATTTTCTTTAACTATGCATGCGAGGACCAATGTCCTCATCCTTAATAAATACCCCGTTTTATGCATGATTTACATTTATTTTATAATGGAGGTTGTATTCCGCCCCTAGTTTTGTTGTAATTTATTTTTATGAACTTTAGTTTATTTATGCTTTCATTTACCGCTTTCCTCGAATAACCAACTTGCGCTCTAATTATTGCATTAAAATGTATGAGAAAGGGATGAAAACTTAAATTCAAAACTCAATTTTAATTTAATCAAGGTATGAATAAATGAAAAGTCCCGAACCATCTCTGGTCTTTGGGCTCAACGAGGCGAGAGAACCATTTCAATGTTTCATTGGAATGGGACTTCCAAGACGCCTCTTGTGTCCCGTAAAAAAGGCTTTAACTTGCATAGTCCTAGGCTCCACAAGGCGAGAGGGCCATCCTAATGTTCTATTAGGACGGGGCCTCCAAGATGCCTCTGGCTTGCCCAAAATGGACATAGCAGCGCTGTCTTAGGCTCACTGAGGCTAGATGACCTTTCCCAATGTTCTATTGGGTGGCGACTCCAAGAAACCTCCTTATTGCCCAAAATAGACGCACTTGTAATTTCTTACAAGTTTTATGAACCTCTCTCGATCGCCCTAAAGGCGGGCGTTCGGGGTGCCCAAGGTTCGGCGCGCGTTACAGTGGCGACTCCACTAGGGACATAAGAGACTTCGATTCGAAAGTACCTTGGTTAAAATTTATAATTGAGTTTTAATTTAAAAATTTTATCCCTTTTCGAAAATTGCATATCATTTCATTAGAGCCTTAGAACTATGCTAGTTTGGTCCCTATTTTTAACCCCGGTGTGTTCCCAAACCACGACCTTACGTTCACTCAATGTGGGGAAGTGTTAAGGATAATCACCAGCCCAAACCTCGTACCTTATGGTATATTAAATGGAGACCCAATCGGTCATTATGCTTGTGATGAGCTAGACCCGTTGGCAGGGACCATGCTTGGGTAGCCTGAAAGTATCATCACCCTTGACCAAAGCTCATGTAATGGCAATAGATACTTCCCCTAGGTGACATGCTCCTTAATGGGCCATTATATATTGAACAAAATCAACCAAATTAAATGGTCCTTTATCAAAGGCTTTCATGCCCCAGTGAGCCCATCTTACTATGGTTGAAATGTTTGAATACATAAAGGCCAAAACCCATACGTATGTACAATAGGAAAGAGATGTTACATTGCCGATTTTTCGCCATGCACCATACGCGTCCAATGGGTTACCCGCTGACCCATGGGTCAAGCCCACCTAGGAAAGAGACCGCATTACCTCGTGTGTGGGAGTAATAAGATTGGAAGGATCTATCTGCTTGTATGTGATTGTAGATATTGCATAACACACGATCATACATTGTATATGTCACTCATGCATCATCCTAATAGTTCAAATCTTTTAAGCTATCATAGATTCACCTAAGTGGACTAGGGGTTCTGAGGGTCGGCTGGTGAGGATAGATCTGCCTCTTGGATTGATAGAATTAGTATCTGATTGGAATTCTGAGCCATCCTCAACGACCAGAGAGTCATCCATAGAATCACAAATGGTAGAAGAGACCGGAGCCTTAATAACTCAAGAGCTTGCTAGGAGGCTAGAGGATTTTGAGCTAAGAATGTTGGAAATGATGGGAGTTATGGCTGATAGGATTGCTCATCCTCCTGCTCCACATCCACCCGTTGCTCCACAGCCCCTGATGGTTCATGCTAGGGGGCAAGTTGAACCACCTATTGGCAGAGAAGCCCATATTATAGTTAATGTTGCTCGCCAACCTGTTAATGAGCATAGGGCTGCAGTGCCTGTTGAGCAAAAAAGGGCAATAATCCCTAATCCCAATGATGATTTTGTGATGGAGGAGGAAGATGAAGAGGCAGTAGCACCTCAATTTGTGGGGGCTAGAGCAGCCAGGGCAGAAGATGAGGCAATGAGAGGGTTAAGGCAACAGATTGAAGCAATCACCCGCATGCTATCAGCCGAAAAGGGGATCAACCCTGAAGACAGAGATTTGGGGGATGAAGAGCTGTTGCCCCTAAGGTTTAAAATGCCAGAGCTGTCGAAGTTTAATGGTACTTCGGACCCATCTGCACACATTAAGCAGTACATCCTGGTGATGAAAGGCATAGGGTTGACCAAGAAATAGAAGGTGGAATATTTCTGCCTTAGTCTGGTGGGTCCGGCTGTGGACTGGTACTATGGGTTAGACAGGAGCTCTAAGGAGGATTGGGACCTTTTAACTGAAGAGTTTATGAAGCAGTACGACTGCAGTACCAGAATGGACGTCACCTTAAAGGACCTCGAGCTTTTACAGCAGAAGAATGATGAGTCGTTCCATGAGTACCTTACAAGATGGAGAAATAGGGTCATGGAGATGAAGAGAAAGCTTGACACTGCTGACCAAATCAGGCTGTTTATCAGGAACTCTTGCCCTTACTTGAGGGACCTGCTCAGCTTTAAGGGACTCAGAGACTGGGAGTCACTTAAGGACATTGCTGTAGAAGCTGAGGGAGCTTACCTAGCAAAGAAGGCAAGCCAAAATAACTTTGCTGGGAAAGGCTATGGCAACCAATCAGGGTACAAACCAGGAGGTGCAGGAAGCAGTAATAATAGAAGTGGTAAGACGGCCGAGGTTTCAGCCACTGAGGTTGGACAGGTTCAGAGGTATTAGTCTAATTTGGGTCACTCTCTATCTTGGGTGCTGGAGAAATTGACAAAAAAAAGGCAAGCTATGACCATTGCCACCTAGGCCAGCCATGAATCAAGGAAAGCCGGGGCATAAAGATGATCAATATTGTGCTTACCATCAGCACACAGGGCATCTAACAGATTATTGTCGGACTCTGAGGAATAAAATTTAGGATCTTATTGATTCCAAAGAGATCACTGACCCTGAGAAAAGAGACAAGAAAAAGAGGGCTGGTTATAATGCAGTTCCCCCACCATGAATGTGATCGGAGGAGAAGATGACATGTTTTTAGTTGCTTTTATTCCAAGAACACTTTTTTATGACAATATTTGCAGTATTGCTAATTTCAATAAAATGAACAATCTTGAGTATTTGTATAGTGTCTCTATGATTTCATTTCTCATGATCATGAAGCATTCATTTTTTGATATTAATTCAATTAATACGATTACATTTAATCTAGAAACTTTGGAAAACCCAAAGAAAATCTTGATAGCGTCTGATATAACTCCTGAAGAGAGAAAAATTCTGAGAGCTGAAAATAAAAATGAAAACAAGAATAGAAAAAAAAACTAGATGCAATTAAGGGATTGGATGAAAACTCACTAAGAGCACTAGAACCTTTCTAATTACCCGTCAAAACGATCCATGGATAAGACGGAACTTAAAAAATGATTTAGGCAGCCCTTCTTTGTATAGCTCTCTAAATGACTGCTTTCTACCTTTAATTCACAATCGCTTGCTAGCCCATTGAGCCTTTATGGAGGTATGCTAAATGCATGCCAATTTTGTTGTTACACATGTTAAAACTATCCCTTCGCCTAAAATAATTTTTGCCTCCCCTTAGAAGAATGGCCGCTCTAGAAGGGATGGATGTACGTTTTAACAATTCTTTGGGTTATCAAAAATTGCCCAGGTAAGGATGAGTTTACACTTTGCGAAGAGGGTTTAGTCATGCACGAAAGACATGAGCTCGCGAAAAAAAAAAAAGATGAAAAAAGGAAAAAAAAAAAAGAAAGATGAAAAAGAAAGCAAAAAAAAAAAAGAGAAAAAGATAGGAGAAAAGTGAAAAAAAAAGATAGAAAAAAAGGAAAAGATAAAAAAAAAACGAAAAGAAAACGAAAAAGAAGAAAAAGAGGTATAGCTCAAGATAGTAACCCCTTGATGAGTTTCTGTGGCAATCACTTTAACTTAATTGTTATTTTGAGCTTAAGGAGCTAAAAAAAAAATTCAAATCCAAATTCAAGAATACCTTTATAGTACGCCATTGAGTTGAGCGGCCATTTCTTCTCTAGCAACCTGATCCTCCTTTGATAGCCATCTACCTAAGCCTAGTGTTACAACCAAAGTAAGACCTTTTGATTCTTGGTTCAGTCTTATCCAATTAGTGGAGATGACCTTTTAATAAGGTTCGGTACGTAGGAAGAGGCATATGGTGTTTCTTGAGCTTCAAGCGGGGAGCCACAAGTGCATTTATGCATTTGAGTTGAATCTTGTCCCCAACATTGCATCTATAATTTGCTTCAGAGAAAAAAAATAAATTAAGAGCAGAGAGAAAATTTTCAATCGTGAAGAGCCGAGAGGGCGGATTGATAACAGGAGTTTGATGCTTCCAAGATCTATCCCGAGATTAGATGAGGTCCTGTATTTTTTGAGATTAATGTCAAACAATGATCATGTGTTATGAAATCAAATTGAAACATATGCATTTAAGCAATATTGATGTGGTCAGAGCAGCTCACTTTGCATGATCACAGTCATCTATTGTCTACCCTCTGCTACTTGCACCACTCGGGTCCTTCAGCTGACTCATCCTGCTATCATCTATGAAATCCATTCTACGGCACCTTCATGATAAGAATCAAGCTCATACAGCATTGACATGGGTGTAAGCACATGCCGATTAAGCCTAAAAGATTTTTGGCAACAGCTTCAGCAATCTGCAAAAAAAAAAAGGCTGTTCGAGATGAAAACCGTAATTAGTGCTCTAAGCAAAAGTTAGGCAAAAGGATAGGGTGAAAACCTGAAAACAGGCAGTCTGTCCTTAAAAAAAATAAAAAATAAAAGCCGCTGGATTGGTTTGGGTCCATTCCAGGCAAAAATAAGGCACAGGGTTATGTGAAAATTCGCAAAGGACACATTTCCCGCTAAGAAAAGCTAGTGTGAAAATTCACAAGGGACGCACTACTTTCAAAAAAAATTACTACAGGTATCAGTAAGAACCTCACAATTCCAAAGACATGAAATTTAAAAGCAGCTTCAAAAGGCATTGATCCTATCGCAAATTGCAGCCAGACTGGCTATCATCTCTAAGTCCACTTAGATGAATTCTTATCCTGCATTTTTGCATAACTCATGCATTTCACTTGCATGCTCACTATTTTTTCTGCATATTTAGTCTTTCAATTTTGCAGTAAGAGAGATTCGATGCGGACATCGGTAAAAGGCGGGTGACGACATCAGTCCAGACATCAATCCAAGCATCAACCAAAGACCTCTCAGGGGGCAACCAACCAAAACGACATCAATCCAAACATCAATTCAAGCATCAATCCAAGCATTAACCAAAGACCTCTCAAGGGGCAACTAACCAAAGGGCTCATAGACAGCACCACTTCAGAAGGGTTAGCACGATGGCAGCACTACCATTCTACGGAAGGTTAGCACGACCACGGCACTACCACTTCAAATCTCAGAAGGGTTAGCACGATGGCGGCACTACCATTCTACGAAAGGTTAGCACGATCACGGCACTACCACTTCAAATCTTAGAAGGGTTAGCACGATGGCGGCACTACCATTCTATGGAAGGTTAGCACGACCACGGCACTACCATCTCAGAAGGGTTAGCACGATGGTGACACTACCATTCTACGGAAGGTTAGCACGACCACAGAACTACCACTTCAGAAGGGTTAGCACGATGACGGCACTACCACTCCACAGAGGGTTAGCACGATCACGGCACTACCGCTTCACAAACTCAGAAGGGTTAGCACGATGGCGGCACTACCATTCTACGGAAGGTTAGCACAACCACGGCACTACCACTTCAGAAGGGTTAGCACGATGACGGCACTACCACTCCCCGGAGGGTTAGCACGATCACAGCACTACCGCTTCACAAACTCCATGGAGGGTTAGCACGATGGCGGCACTACTATTCTACGGAAGGTTAGCACGACCACGGCACTACCACTTCAAAAGAGTTAGCACGATGACGGCACTACCACTCCCCGGAGGGTTAGCACGATCACGGCACTACCGCTTCACCATCTCAGAAGGGTTAGCATGATGGCGGCACTACCATTCTACGGAAGGTTAGCACGACTACGGCACTCCCACTTCAGAAGGGTTAGCACGATGACGGCACTACCACTCCATGGAGGGTTAGCACGATCACGGTACTACCGCTTCGACACGTCGACAAGCTGGCGACAACCATCACAACACCATCGTCCAGTCCAGAAAGACGGCCGCCTCAGGTACGTGTCTCTTTCCTTTTCTGAGTTTAGGCTCACCTAGACACTAGTGCACTAGTTTCTCCAAAACTGGGGGCAACTGTAGATACCGGGTCCCGAGGCAGCCTAGATCGGGATTACCCAATGATAAAATTAAGTGTGTCTATTTATAGGTAAAAATGAAAGTTGAAAGTGATGATTTCCTTGTCAAATTGATTTATTAGAAATAAATAAAAATGTATTTTAAAAAAATATTTCAAGTGTTTTAAAAATTATTTTGGGACAAAAAATGTATGTTTTGAAATTATAGTTTTTTAGAAAATTTAAAAAAAAATAAATCGAAAAATCGCGAGTGTCGGGCTGCAGCAGCGCGCTCGCCCCCTAATGCCCCATTTCACCCGTTTTTGATTTTTTCCGTTTTTTGGCCCCAAAAATTGGTTTTCTTCACTCTTTTTCATAGAATTTAATCCTAAAACCTTTTATTTTCCAACCCTTCAAATTCATGAGTTTTTTTTGTGATTATTGGAATTAAATTGATTTAATTCAATTTAATAAAAATTTGATTTTCTTCATTAAATTTGGTTTATTTTTGAAGTATAAAATGGATTTCTTGGAGAGAATTTTGGGGGGGGATTTTTCTTAAGAAAAATATATTTTCTCTCTTCTTCTTCTTCTTCTTCTTATTTTTTTCTTCTTCAAGAAAAATTCTCCATGTATTCCTATCTGATTTTTTAAGTTAATTTTTAAGACAAATAAATCAATTATTTGTTCTTAGGAATTTACTTCTTGTTTTGCAAAATTTTTTTTCCTTAAAACAAATAAATCAATTATTTGTTTTTGGGATAAAATTTCATTATATTTATTTTTTCTAAATCAAAGTAAGGAAATTTATCATCCAACTTCATTCATCACATCAAATTTGAGGATAAGCATTCTTGGTTCCAATTTTAATTTTTAATTTTTGTTTACAATTAGTTAGCTAACATGTAAATTCTCTTAGATCTATCTTTTTAATTCCTATTTTTCTTGCATGTTTATTTATTTCTTATTCTTAATCTTTTATTTAATTGTTCATATTATTCCTTATTTCTAATTTCTTATTTAATTGTTCATGTTTATATTATTGTCATTATTTTTGTTCATATATTATATTTATTGTTAGTATTATCATTTAATATGTGTTAGCATGATTGGCTTGTTTTATTTTCATTTTTATTACTAGCATATTTAATTTGATTGTTCATATTCTTTGATGCTATTATTATTATTATTATCATTATTATTATTATTATTATTATTATTATTATTATTATTATTACTTGCATATTTAATTGGATTGTTCATATTTTTTGATATTACTATCATTATTATTATTTGTTATTATTATTGTGATAAGTGTTCTCATTATTATTATTATTATTATTATTTATCATTACTACTATTATTATTATTATTATTGGTTTTGTTTATTATTATAAATCATTATTGTTGTCATCATCATCATTATTATTATTATTTATGTTTTCATGCATGTTAAATTTTATTGTTTTTATTTATGCATGTTTAATTGTTCATGTGTTAAGTTATATTTTATTATGCCATCTAATTAATTTGTCATACATCATGCATGTTGTTTTATTTATTTTAATTCATTTTTACATGTTACATGTTTAATTCATTTTTCATTACTAACATCATCTTTCATTTGTTGTTTTATTTCAATAATTATTTTTATGTATAAGCCTTTTTAATGCCAAGTGGGAGCCCATGGAAGTTTGAAGACACCATTTTTGTGGGATATTTTTTTTAGCATTTTTAGTATTATTTTGTCTTTAATATTTATTTAATATGTAACTTGTAATAAGTTTGTTTATTTTCATGCACGTTAATTAAAAAGTCGCATAAAGTTTTATATTAACATTAATTAAAAAGTCGCATAAAGTTTTATATTAATAAATTGGGATTTTTTGTAACAAAATGGGACCAATGTCCTAGTTTCTTCATCCAAATAAATTATCACTTTAAAATTTTTTTCTTTAACTATGCATGCGAGTACCAATGTCCTCATCCTTAATAAATACACCGTCTTATGCATGATTTACATTTATTTTACAATGGGGGTTGTATTCCGCCCCTAGTTTTGTTGTAATTTATTTTTATGAACTTTATTTTATTTATGCTTTCATTTACCGCTTTCCTCTAATGACCAACTTGCACTCTAATTATTGCATTAAAACGTATGAGAAAAGGGATGAAAACTTAAATTCAAAACTCAATTTTAATTTAATCAAGGTCTTTGGGCTCAACGAGGCGAGAGGACCATTTCAATGTTCCATTGGAATGGGACTTCTAAGACACCTCTTGTGTCCCGTAAAAAAGGCTTTAACTTGTATAGTCCTAGACTCCACGAGGCGAGAGGGCCATCCTAATGTTCTATTAGGATGGAGCCTCCAAGACCCCTCTTGCTTGCCCAAAATGGACATAGCAGCGCTGTCTTAGGCTCACTGAGACTAGACGACCTTTCCCAATGTTCTATTGGGTGGCGACTCCACGAAACCTCCTTGTTGCCCAAAATAGATGCACTTGTAATTTCTTACAAGTTTTATGAACCTCTCTCGATCGCCCTAAAGGCGAGCGTTCGGGGAGCCTGGGGTTCGGCGCACGTCACACATTGCTAAGACTAAAAAAAATCAAAAGAATAAAATAGTGTGCCCTGCAGGTCGAAAACCAAAAAAAGACGATATAGACACCGAGTCCAGAGGCAGCCTAAATCAGGCTTACCCAATGATGAAATTAAGCACCTGTTCACAAGCAAAAAAATTGAAAATGATGGTTTTTTTGTTAAAATTACTTTTTAAAACAAAAAAATGTTACAAAAAAAAAAGAATATTGGAAGTGATGGTGTTTTTGTCAAAATTACTTTTAAAGAGAAAATTAAAAAGAAAAATCGGAGGTATGTGGCCACCAGAGCGCGAGAGCAGGTGTCGCTCAAGCACCAGAAGCCCGCTGGCACTGGGGCGAGCAACCGTCGAGCAACGCGCACGCGCATTAACATGCGGCCTGGCCGCCCCTCGTCCGTCCAGGCCGTCCCTCGCCACCAAGCTGCCAAAAATGCTTTTTTTCACCCAAAAAACGGGATTTTTGGGCAAATTTTGATTTTTAATAATATTTTTGGAGATTTCCATGGATTTTCCTATTTTTTACATCTAAATAAGGTAGAATTTGATTTAAATTTTATTTTTTTTCCTAAATTAACTAGGTTTTTGACTAAAATCATATAAATAGAAAATAAAGAAAGAGAAATTGGAGATTTTTAGTTGCAATTATTTCTTTTCTTCTTCAAAAAAAATTCTCCATTTTATTTTTTTTTCTTCTTCTTTTTCTATAAATTTTCATCTAAAAAATTGGACATTGAATTTTATGAATAAAGAATTGATTCTTGAGAAAAAGAAAATAATTTTTTATTCTTGAGATCCAAATTTTCTTCCATAATTTTTCTTTGAACAATTTTTTTTGCAATTTTCTTTCTATTTAGATTTTTCTTATATTTATGATTTAATTCTCGCGGATCTTGATAAGAAAATCATTCATTTTTTTCCTTCCATTGAATCCGAATTCTGAAAGTAAATAGTCTGGGCTCGATCTTATATTTTTTTTATTTTTATTTCTTGTGTACAATCAATTAATCACCATGTAATTTTTTAGATCTATTATGTATTTATTTGTTTTATGTGATTTAGTCATAGATTTAACATTTTTTTATTTTGTTTTTTATTCTTTATATTTACTTGATTGTTCATTCTCTTTTTTGTTGTTGTTATTATTATTATTATTATTATTATTATTATTATTATTATTATTATTATTATTATTATTATTATTATTATTATTATTATTATTATTATTATTATTATTTATGTTTTTTTGTGTATTAATTTGTTAATATGTTAATTTTTTTATTTTATTATGTCATTTAATTTATTTATCATTCATAATGTATTTTATTTTATTTTTTGTTTATTTTAATTTTTTGTTTATTATTTTATATGTTTAATTGATTTTTTATTACTATCATTAATTTTAGTTGTATTTGTTTTTTATTTCAATACTTGTTTTTTTCATGTTTGAGCATTCTTGCAAGCGAATGAGGGGATCCAAGAAATTTATTTTGGTTGATTTATTATATTCGTTGCTTTTTATCATTTTTCTTTATTTTGCCTTTTATTTATTTGTCATGTAATTTTTAATAAAATTATTTATTTTATGCACGTTAAAAAGAAAATCATAAAAATATTTTTATTAATAAATTGAACTTCTCTAATAAAATGGGACTAATGTCCTAATTTTAGCCAATAAAATCTCACTTTTAAAAATAGAGTTAATTTTCATAAAATGGGATCACCCATCCCTATTTTCTCAATAATATCTAAAATTAACTCTTCTATTTTTCTAAATGTGCCCGATGGAACCAATGTTCCTATTCCTAAATAAATGTCTCAATTTATGTATGCCTATTTATTTAATTGACTTTGTCATTTATTTATTTATTTTATATTTTTGGGGATTGTATTTTTTGTTTTTTGTAGTTTATTCTTATTTTATTTATTCATCGCTTTTTACCATTTTTCTCGATGTTTGATATGCGCTTTAATTAAATTGAATAACGTGTGAGAAGAGAGATTGAAAAATTAATTATTAAGAACTCTTTTATAATTAACTAAAGCATTAATAAGAGTGAAATTCCAAATCTTTCTCTGGTTTAGACCCCAAAATTGGATGAACTTTTCCAATTTTTTATAAATTGGGTGGCAACTCCAAAATATCTCAAAGGTGCCTAAAGGTTCCACGGGATTAGATAAACTTTCCCAATGTTCTATTGGGTAGGGATTCCATGATATCTCATGTTGCCCAAAATCTAGACGCAAACCCTTTCGGACCCTAAAAGTGAGCCCTCTGAGAAACCTAGCGGGTTTGGCGTGCATCACAGTGGCGACTCCACTGGGGACTTTGAGACTTTGCTTCAAAATTGCCTTGATTAATAATATAATTGGGTTTTTACGAATAAAAATTCAATCTCTTTTCGAAAAAATTGCATTGCATCAATGCTAGGGCTTAGAACTATGCTAAATAGTCCCTATTCTTACCCTGGAGCATTCCCGAAGCACTACCCTACGTTCACTCAATGTAGAAAAGTGTTCAGTATAATCACCAAGCTAAGTCTCGTACCATCATGGTATATCAAATGGAGACTCGATTGGTCATTATGCTCGCAATGAGCTAGACCTGTTAGCAGGGACCATGCATGGGTAGCCCTAAAGTATCATCAGCTTTAAGTAAAGCTTATGTAATGGCAATAAAAACTTCCACTAGGTGACATGTGTCGTAATACTGTGCTTGTTAGGTAGGCCATTATATATTGGACAAAATCAGCTAAATTAAATGGTCTTTCATCAAAGGCTTTCATGCCCTAGTGAGCCATCGTAATTTGATTGAATTGCTCAAATATATAATGGCCAAAGCTCATACATATGCATTTTAAATTAAGAGATGTTATGCTGCTGGCTTTCCACTGTGCACCCTACATGTCCATTGCGTTCCCTGTTAACCCGTGGATCAATCCCACCTAGGAAAGAGACTGCACTACCTCCTGTGTAGGAGTCATAAGATTGGAAAGATTTACTCTGCTTGTATGTGATTGTGGATGTTGCACAGCATGCACTATGTGCCATTCATGCACGTAAAAAAAATTAAAATGAAATAAATGAAATAAAAAATAAAAAAATAAAAAAAATATACATTTCATTTCATATGTGTACATTTTATTCTGTGCATATACTTTTCACATGTAAATGTCGTCATGTGCATAAATTTATTCCATGCATCGCATGCATCATTCTAACCCCTTAACTTTTCAGCCATTGTAGACCATTTGCCTGGGTAGTTTAGGGATCCTGATAATTGCCTAAAGAGAAATTAGAGTTCGGGTTGGTTAACAGAGATCAAGCATCCTTACCAGAACATTCGCAGGCATTAAAAATGGCTGATCCTTCATGATAGATTGATGATAGTCGTGCCCTAATTGCCCAAGAGATGGATAGAAGGTTCAAGGAGCTTGAAAAAAGGCTGCTGGCATTGATTAAGGAAAGGATGGATGCCTTGGCACTTATTCTTCAAGCTCAGCTTATGGTGAGTGCTTTTAACCAAGTTGAATCGACCATAGTCAGGAAGGCTCATATAATGATGGTCGCAGTGCTTCCATTCGCTTTCGAGCCTAAAGTCAGTATACCCTTTATTTCACTAGTTGAGCAAGCAAGAGGCAAGAAGCTTGCTATAGAGTGTGACTTTATTCCTAAAAAGGAAGACGATTCAGCAATGATGAAAGCTCTAAAGAGTAAAGCGTCAAGGGCAGAATATGATTTAAGGTCAGGCTCAGGTTCGTGCTTACGTGAAACATCAGACGAGTCTTTCATACGGTTATAAGAGCAAGTAGGATAGGCAGAAGGACCAGAGCCTTTGCAATCAGTGGGCATTCCCAGTTTCTCAAGCATGAAAAAGAAGCCTGATCTTAAAGAAGAAATTATGAAGTCCAAGCTTGCAACTACCCGGGCACCTCTCAATAAGTCTATTTCTGGCACTGCAAGTCTAGGAGTTGGTTGCTATGATAATAACAGTTGTACCCAAAGGATAGCAGAAGTCTCAGCCACAGGATCAACTCGGTACCACTTCACCAACTCAAGAAAGCCATTGTCTTGGCACTTCTCTCGTCTCATCAAGGAAGGGATATTATAGCCATTGCCAGAGGGGCCTGCAACAAGCCAATGGCAGCCTAGACACAGAACAGACTGGTATTGTGCATATCACCAGTACATAGGGCATAAAATAGACTACTCTCGCCCTTTAAGAGACTGTATTCAAGAATTAATGCCGGGCCCAGAGGAAGAAAGAAACAATTAGAGTTGTTACAAGGCCATTCTTTTTATAATATAAAGTGTATTTCTGAACTATGTTATGCACTTTTTTCTCTAGTCATTTTAATAGTTTGGGCTTTTCTTATATATGCATTGTCATATCTTATCGCATCATGCATAGTAATAATCATAATCAAGGCATTGGTTCAATAAACATTTTTTAATTCAATCTCAAGGAAAAAACATCTTGACTGCATCCAACCTAACTCCTAAAGTGAGATAAAATTTGAGATATAAAAAATGGTAATAAAAAAAAGATAGAAATGGCCTTTGCCTGGACCTAGAATGACATGCTGAAAATTAACAAGGGCATTGTTAGGACAACCTGCTTCGATTTACCAACCTAACAACAATTGAAGTTTTGAAAGCCATTCCTTTACTTCTTTAGCATCTAGGACGCATACGATACAGCCAAACAAAACCAAGCTCTAATCATTAAAGGGCTACCTCAGAAGCTGGACTATCAAATTCAAGATGAACGAAGCTTTGGGCCTTCACAACAAAAAAAAGAAAAGAAAAGGAAAGGAAAAGAGAAAAGAAAAGAAAAAAAATCCACAGTTTTGTCCTAAACCATCTGAGGCTACCCTATAACTCAATCTCAACCATTAAAGGCTACTTCAGAAATTGAGCCACCAAAGCCAACAAAAGAAAGGTATGGGATTTCACAGTTAGGTTCCAAATGGAAAACTCACCGTCTCAGACAGTTTGCATAAAAGCCAAGATGAAGCCTTTGGTGCTAAAAAATAGGCCCTGTCAGAAGAAGCAGCCATTCGGGTTAACGATGACAAAAGTAAATTCAAAGAAACCAGTAGACACCGATGGATGGAAGGAGGTTCCATGGTAAAGGCTAAAAAAGAAAGGAAAAAAAAAGAAAAAAAAAAAGAAGAGAATAAATGCCCCGTGGGTTGAAAACCGAGAACAAGCAACCTTGCTAAAATTGGGCATCCCGCTAGGGCGAAAACCTGGAAAAGGTGCCCTAGGCAAAAATTAGGGGCTGAGAGAAAATATTCAATCAAGAAAATTTGAGAAGGTTGATTGATAACATGAGTCAAATGTGCCCAAGGTGTTACTCCCTGAGATTGAATAAACCTTCGTTTTTGCATCACATGTCTAGTCATGATTATTATTGTTGCTATATGGTGCATATAGATAGGAACCCATGCATAATCTAGGCATAAACATGCGATTGAATGCTTAAGAGAAACCTGTGGCATGCATAGGACATATGTTAGAGCAAGTCTCAAGGCAGTAATAACAACACATCATGTGACAAATCCTACCCTTCCAAAAAAAAACCGTTAGAGATGAAAACCGCAACTGGCTCTCTAACAAAAAGTTAGGCGAAAAGACAGTTAAAAACCTGAAAATAGGCAGTCTATCCTTAAAAAAAAGAAACAAGGAAGCCACTAGATTGGATTGGGTCTATTCCAGGCAAAAATAAGGCACAGGGTTATATGAAAATCAAAAAAGGATGCATTTCTGGCAAATAAAAGATAGTGTGAAAATCCACAAGGGACG
This sequence comes from Excoecaria cochinchinensis, assembly GCA_947683425.1. NCBI lineage: Eukaryota > Viridiplantae > Streptophyta > Magnoliopsida > Malpighiales > Euphorbiaceae > Excoecaria > Excoecaria cochinchinensis. The sequence continues at coordinate 24,177,935 of CANTUQ010000092.1, read as the reverse complement.
CACTACCTTTAATAAATGACTACCGATACCTAGAGCGATAAGGCAGTGTAAGTCCGGATAATCTCCTTTCAAGTAGATGGTGCATACAAGGCAGAGTCTAAGGGGGGGTCAAAAGAGTGCACGCTCGATGGCCAGGGGGCATAGTCCTTGGAAAGATTATGGGTCAGAGTTTCTAAGCCAAGATGATACTTTTCTAGATCCTTGGGAGCATCAGATAGTATGAGCAGTACCTCAACGAATCCCTTAACCACGTAGGATGTGGTCTATCCATTTTTGCATCTCACGTGCATCCCGCATGTACAATCTTTTGCATATCACTTTGCACAACTTTAAACATGCATAACCTCTCACGGTGCCTATCATGCATTCACACATGCATGAACCTTGTATATATCTTGCATATGCAATTCTTCACGCACATCTCATGTGCATAACTTTCTGCATAGATGTAACACATATAGGTCTTTACACATATTTCGCATGCAGAAATTCATGCATACATCACATGCATGTAATTTGCACAAATAGTTGTTGGCACATAATTCTTTGCACGTGTTTCTTGTATATAGCCTTGTGCATATATTTCACACATGCACACATAATCTCTTGCAGATGTTCTTGTGCATATAACTTTGTAGAAAATGTCTGAATAAACCTCACACACAAAAGATGGCCAAGGGACAACTTTAGCTTAACATCGATGCTCATCCACGCTGGATAATCAGATCAAGATGAAGTCCTCACGGAAATGGAATCCCGCGGACCTGCACCAAAGAGGACATCTAAAAGAGCAAGCCTATTCATGCATACCATGCTAGGGGCAATCAGGTAAGTTTCTCTATCATAAAATGTAAAGGTTGGAAAAAACACTTAAAATGTAAGATTCACCCAAGTGCAAATTTAAGATCCACCCAAAATCGCAAAGATGCAGAATACACCTGAGGTGTAAATTCACATGAAAAATAAAAAAATATATCTCTGTTGTAAAAAAAAAAAAAAAAGAAAAAAATCCAAAGATCTCTTAAAAGGGAAAAAAAATTCTCAAAATCAAAATCCTCTTAAGAGACACTGAAAATTCTAAAATCTATCCACCTACAGGCAAGCATCAAAGCCTCAAATCTAATTTTCCTCCAAGGAGGCTCAAATCTAATTTCCTTTGAGGAGGCTCAAATCTAATTTTCTCTGAGGAGGATTAAATATAATTTCCTCTCATGAGGCTCAAAATTTAAGTCTCTCAGTGAGCATTTAAGCCTCTCAGTGAGCATTTAAGTCTCTCAGTGAGCATCTAAGCCTCTCAATGAGCATAATTTTTCAAAGTCTCCCTACGAGCACAAAGCCCTCTTAAAAGGCATACAGGTCTTTTCAACAAGAAGGCGGCGTCAGATGGCTCTTCATCAACTTAATCAATGTAAGTTCATAGAATGACTCAGTGGCATTAATGATAAGCCACACCGATGGCAGGATGCAAAATGACTCGATGCAATCCAAGAGCATGATATCTGCACTTTAGAAGTCTAGAAATGACTCGGTGCACTTGTGACGCGCGCGGCCTGATCCCGGCCCGCTTTAAGGTTCCGAGAAGGGTTTAGCATCTAGATTTTGGGTAATACGAGATATCTTGGAATTCCTTACCCAATAGAACATTGGGAAGTTTATCTAATCCCATGAAACCTTTAGGCACTTTTGAGATATTTTGGAGTCGCCACCCAATTTACAAGAAATTGGGAAAGGTTATCTAACCTCGGGGGTCTTAAACCAGAGAAGGTGTTAAGAACTTCACTCTTATTAATGCCTTAAGTTAAGTTATAAATGAGTTTTTAACAACTTAAATTCTCATCTCACGCGATCATGTAACAAAATTAAAGTGCATTTCAAGCATTTTGGAAAGCAGTAAAGAAACCGATAAAGAAACCGATAAAAATTACAAGTGAAAAAAAATGGGACAGAGCAATCCCCCAAAATAAAGAAAGCATAAATAAATAAAATAAAATTGCCCCAAAATTAATTACAAGGGCCCAAAATAAATAAATACACAAAAAGGAATAAAACAAAATACACAATGTATAATACATAGATCGAGACATTTTTTTGGATTTTAGGAACATTGGTTCCTTGTGTTAACTTAAAAATTGGAGAATTATTTTAGGCATTTATTGAGAAAATCGGGATAAGTGATACCATTTTATGAAAATTAATTCTCCATTTGAAAAATGTGACATTTTATTCGCTGAAACCAAGACATTGGTCCTATTTTATTAATAGAAATCCCGATTTTATTATTGTAAAAAAAATGATCTTTATAATGAACGCATTAAAAAAAACATTTTGCATAAAACATACAAAATAATAAAATAAGAAATGTAAAGAAATTAAAATGCAAACCAAACTTGAAGGCTCCTAATCCCTTGATTCTCCAGCTCACCCAGGAATATTATTCAAAGTGAAACAAAAGTTTCATGCTGTAGACACCGGGTCCTGAGACAGCCCAGACTGAAGTTACCCAGTGATGAAAATGATACCTGTTCACAGGCAAAAGACAGATAGAAGTAATGATTTCCTTGAAAAATATGTTTTTTCATTTTTTAAAAAAAAAAAGGGGGGGGGGGGGGGGGGGGGGGGGCTATTTCTAGGGGCCTGTGGTGTGAGGCCCATCTCACCCACGTGAGATGCAGCCTCACATTTGTGAGGCCCATCTCACGTTAATGAGAGGCGGCATCACTACGTGAGGCCTATCTCACTCGGGTGAGAGGTAGCGTGAGACAGATCTCACCTGCCTTACGCACTCCACTGCCCCCAGCACTCCCTGTTCCGTTATTTTGGGGGATTTGGTTGAAAAACGGAGGATTATGGCCGGATTTGGTGAGAAACAACCTAATATTCTCTGACATATAAAAGAAAAAGTTAAGAAACAGAGTGGGGGGAGGAGGCCGAAGAACTCAAAAAAAGAAACACGGAGAGAAAAGAAAGCTTTGAGAGCAAGAAAGTGATTTTGATTCTCAAAGCATTCTGAGATTGCTTCTTGAATCGCGGAAATTAATTCCTGACGTTTGAGATTCAATCGTCTTTGTTTTAATGTAACCTTCATCTTAAAGTTTTTATAACTCACTGTTTTATCCTTTTCAAGAGAAGCAAGGAGGAAAACCAGAACTTCTTCATCTACAAATCAAAGATCATATCTGATGGTAAATACTGGGATAAACTTTCTCTTGTTTTCCTTCTTTCTTTTTATTTCCTATTTTGTTCTACCAAGTGTTCTTCCTTTGTACATACTATATATATTTATTATTTGATTTTATTGATCTGTATATCGCATGTTTGTTGCTGTTTATTATCAGACATGAGCCTAAAATATTTATTATGGTTAATCAGCATGTTTATTGTTCTTTTATGCATGTTTTGATGGAATGATATCATGTTTATTTAGTCTGTTAGCGTTACTCTGTTTGCCCCTGTTTTCATGTTTGTCTGATCGTCTCTTTGCTCTATACGAGTCGTGACCTACTGATCAAGTCGTGTCTTTGTTTTATTCAAATCGTGGTCTCTCGATTAGATCGTGCTTTTGGTTTCCTTGTTTTGTCCGTGGCGTGACTTTTCTGATCGTGTCGTATTTTTTGTTTTTGTTCATCCGTTCTTTTATTTTCTTCCAATCGGATCACGTCTTCTTCATTCGAGTCTTCTTCCTCGTCTGACTCGTGTCCCTGCTGCACGAGTCGTACCCTTGTTTTTCTTGCTGTCCGATCGGATCGTGTCTTGCTCCCCTCCTTTCCTCCTCCGAGTCATGCCTTAATTCACGTGCCATGCTCCCCTATTCTCCCTATCCGAGTCATGTTTTGTTTCACGCATCGTGCGTCTCGTTCTTCCGTTCAGACAAGTCTTGTTCTTTTCTTTTTTTTTTTCTTCTTTTCTTTTCCGATCGGATCGTGCATCTTTGCACTATTCGGATCCCGTTCGGCAGTCTTTCACGGCTCGTGCATCCTTGCACGAGTCGTGAAAGATGTGCACGACTCGTACACCTCTTGAACGAGTCGTGCTCTCCTTGCACGACTTGTGCAAGGATGCATGAGTCGTGCACTGCCCTCCTCTTCCCTGTTCGTTCCTTTTCTTTTCTGTTTTATCTAAGAACCAGTACGTAAATGCATGAATATAATTTGCTCTATTTAATTTCTGTCTTAATCAATCTCTATCAACAATTATTAATGCTATATTGTTGAATTATTTATCACCGTTTGATTATTTTTATTGACTTATTTGTTTTATTTATTAGTCTTTATTTGATTGTTTACTCATATATTATTCATTCAATTTTCTTTACTAACATTTTACATTTTTTTGTTTTGTGGTCTCAATATTTATTTATTTATGCGAGTTACATTCGTGCTCAGGATGGAGGATCGGGAGATAAGGTTTTTTTTTATTTTAGGATTTGGATTTTTAATTGTTTTATTTCCTTTTATTATGTTATTTTTATATTGTATGCGAAAAATGTATTTTTTAATTATCCGTATTATAGAAAATCATGCTTTTTCACAATAATCAATAACTTGGAATTTTTCTTAATAAAACGGACCAATGTCCTATTTTAACCAACAAAATCTCACTATCAAATGGAGAACTAATTTTCATAAAATGGGATTACTCATCCCGATTTTCTCAATCAATGCTCAAAAATAGTTCTCTAATTTTTAAATTAATAAAAAGGAACCAATGTTTCTAAAATTCAATAAACCTCTCGATTTATGTATGATGTTTTTTTATTAATTATTTTGTATGTGTTATTTATTCATTTGGGCCCTTGTAATTAATTTTGTGGCAAATTTTATTTTTTTATGTTTTCTTATTTTGGGGGATTGTTCTATCCCAATTTTTACTTGTAATTTATTTATTTACTTACCACTTTATTTAAATGCTTTCCATATGCTTGCAATGCACTTTAAATTCAATTGCATAATCACGTGGGATGAGAGATGAAATTCTAATTTCTTAAAAACTCAATTATAAATTTAAGTTATTAATAAGAGGGAAGTTCCGAACACCTTCTCTGGTTTAAGACCCCCGAAGTTAGAGACCTTTCCCAATTTCTTTTAAATTGGGTGGCGACTCCAAAATACCTTAAAGGAGCCTAAAGGCGTTGTGAGACTAGATGATCCTTTCCAAAGTTTTATTGGGAAGGAGGCATCCAAAATGACTCATGATACCTAAGATCAAAAAAATGCGAACCAATCCCTCAAGCCCTAAAGGCGGGTTCAGAGAGGGCCTTTACTAGGTTCGGCTCGCGTCACACATGCACAGCAAAACAAAAAAACCATAAAAAAGTTAGCAAATTAAATAAATTGAATAGAGTATGATATAATATAAACAAGCAATTAAATAAGTCAAATGCACAAAATATGTTATAATATAAATAAACCATTTATTAAAGCAAGCACAACCAATAATCGAAACTGAGAATAGCATTAATGATTACAACAAAAACAAATAAACTAGGTAAAAATCAAAAATTAATAAAATGAATTAATAATTAAAGGTAGAATCAAACAAAAATCAAATTAGCATTAAATATTTCACAGGTTCAACCTATATTTCATGCACCAGTTTAGGGGAATCTAGTACACTAGTGTCTAGGTGAGCCTAAACTCAAAGAAGAAAAGGAAAGAGACGCGTACCTGAGGCAGCTCTTACCTTTCCAAAGCGGGGAATCCGTGGGGGTGGTTGTTGCCATCTTGTGGGTGTGTTGAAGCGGTAGTGCCGTGGTCGTGCTAACCCTCCGTAGAGTGGTAGTGCCGCCATCGTGCTAACCGTTCGGATTTGATGAAGTGGTAGTGCCGTGGTCGTGCTAACCCTCCGTAGAGTGGTAGTGCCGCCATCGTGCTAACCCTTCAATTTGATGAAGTGGTAGTGTCGTGGTCGTGCTAACCCTCCTCAGAGTGGTAGTGTCGCCATCGTGCTAACCCTTCGATTTGATGAAGTGGTAGTGTCGTGGTCGTGCTAACCCTCCGTAGAGTAGCAGTGCCGCCATCGTGCTAACCCTTCGATTTGATGAAGTGGTAGTGCAGTGGTCGTGCTAACCATCCTCAGAGTGGTAGTGCCACCATCATGCTAACCCTTCGATTTGATGAAGTGGTAGTGCCGTGGTCGTGCTAACCCTCCGTAGAGTGGTAGTGCCGCCATCGTGCTAACCCTTCGATTTGATGAAGTGGTAGTGTCGTGGTCGTGCTAACCCTCCTCAAAGTGGTAGTGCTGCCATCGTGCTAACCCTTCGATTTGATGAAGTGGTGCTGTCTATAGCCCTTTGGTTGATTGTCTGCCCCCTGAAAGGTCTTTGGTTGATATTTGAATTGGTGTTTGTAATGATATTTGGATTTTTGTTTTCTGCTGGTCGCCCCCTGAGAGGTCTTTGATTGATTGTTTGGGCTGATGTCGTCACTTGGCTTTTGTCAGTGTCCGCATCAAATCTCTCTTTCTACAAAATAGGGAAACTAAAATATGCAGAAAAAATAGTGAGCATGCAAGTGAAATGCATGAGTCATGCGGGAACAGGGTAAGAATTCATCTATGTGGACTTAGAGATGATAGCCGAGCTAGCTGCTATTTGCAATAGGATCGATGCCTTTTAAGCTGCTTTTGAATTTCATGCCCTTTGGGATTGCAAGATTCTCATCCGGTACCTGTAGTCATTAATTGAAGGTAGTACGTCCCTTGTGGATTTTCACACTAGCTTTTCTTAGCGGGAGATGCGTCCTTTGCGGATTTTCACATAACCCTGTGCCTTATTTTTGCCTGGAGTGGACCCAACCCAATCCAGTGGCTTCTTTTTTTTTTTGAAGGACAGACTGCCTGTTTTCAGGTTTTCACCCTATCGTTTTGCCTAATTTTTGCTTAGAGCGCCAGTTACGGTTTTCACTCTAACGGCTTTTTTTTTTGCTGCTGATTGCTGAAGAGGCTGAATATATTGCCCGAGAATCTTTCAGGAGTCTTGGCATTTGATAGCATGATGAGTCAACTAAAGCACTTGCAGTAGATGACTTTGACCACATAAGGTGAGCTACTATGATTACATCAATAAATCATTGCACAAATGCATGTGTTTTACTTTTATTTCATTAAACACGATCATTGTTTGAAATTAATCTCAAGGAATACAAGATCCCAGCTAATCTCAGGATAAATCTTAAAAGCATCCAACTCCTATTATCAATCAGCCCTCTCGGGTTTCATGATTGAATGTTTTCTCTCATCTTTTAATTTTTTTCTTTGAACGTGAATTCTAGATGCAACTTTGGGGACGAGACTTAACTCGAATGCATGAATGTACTCGTGGCTCCTCGCTTTAAGCTCAAGAAACACCATATGTCTCTTCTTACATACCAAACCTTATTGAAGGTCATCTCTGCTAATTGGATAAGACTGAACCAAGAATCAAGAGGTCTTATTTTGGTTGTAATGTTAGGCTTAGGTAGATGGTTGTCAAAGGAAGATCAGGTCGCTAGAGAAAATGTGGCTGCAATATTTACTCGACTGATGGATGAACCATTCTCAGCTCAGTTGCATATACAAAGGTATTCTTAAATTTGGGTTCGGTAACGTTTTAGCTCATTAAGATCAGAATGACAGTTAAAAAGGTAATCATCGAAACTCGACAAGCGGTTACTATTTTGAGCTCTATTTTATTTTATTATTATTATTATTTTTTTGAGCTCATGTCTTTGGCGCATGACTGAAACCCTCTTCTCAAATTGTAAACTCATCCTTACCAAGGCAATTTTTGATAACCCAAAAAATTATTAAAACGTACATCCATCCCTTCTAAAGCGGCCACTCTTCTAAGGGGAGGCAAAAATCATTTTAGGCGAGGGGATAGTTTTAACATGTGTAACAACAAAATTGGCACGCATTTAGCATACCCACATAAAGGCTCAATGGGCTAGTAAGCGATTGCGAAATAAGGGTAGGAAATGGTCATTTAGAGAGCTATACAAAGAAAATGTTGCCTAAATCATTTTCTAGGTTCCGTCTTATCCAGGGATTGCTTTAATGGGTAATCAGAAAGGTTCTAGTGCTCTTAGTGAGTTTGCATCCAATCCCCTAATTGTAACTATTTTTTTTTTTTTGAATTTCCCTCTCTACAGGAGTTATATTAGATGCTATCAAAATTTTCTTTGGGTTCCACAAAGTTTCGAGATTAACTGCAGTCATATTATTTGAATTAATGCCAAAGTAAATGCAGTGTGATCATGTCAAATGAAATCATTAGAAACACCATACAAATAAGCAAAAATTGTTCTATTGAAATAACCAAACATTGTCATAAAAAATTATTCTCAAAATAATAACAAAGATTGAAAAAGAAAGAACATAATCTTCACTTCCGCTCTCACCAGTGGATTAAGAGGACCCGATCATATTCATGGTGGAGGGACCGCATTGTGGCCTACCTTTTTCTTCTTTTCTCTCTTCTCAGGATCCATGATCTGATTGGTGTCAATGAGATCTTGGATCTTGTTCCTCAATGTTCGGCAGTAATCCATCAAGTGGCCAGTATGCTGGTGGTAGGCACAATACTGATCCTCTCTGTGCCCTGGCTGCCCTTGATTCATGGCCGGTCTAGGCGCTAGAGGTCGTATCTTGCCTTCCTTCATAAGTCTTTCCAGTACCCAGGATAGAGAGCGACCTAAGTTAGAGTAGTACCTCTGACCCTGTCTAACTCCAGTCGCTGAAACTTCGGCTGTCTTGCCATTCCTGTTATTACTGCTCCCAGCACCTGCCAGCCTAAGCCCAGACTGGTTCCCATAGCTTTTCCCAGCAAAGTTATTATAGCTTGCTTTCTTTGCCAGGTAAGCTGCCTCAGCCTCTATAGCGATATCCTTAAGCGACTCCCAGTCCTTGAGCCCCTTAAAACTGAGTAAGTCTCTCAAGTAAGGGCATGAGTTTCTGATAAATAGCCTGATCTGGTCTACAGTGTCAGGCTTCCTCTTCATCTCCATGACTCTGTTCCTCCATCTTGTGAGGTACTCATGGAATGACTAATCGTTCCTTTGCTATAAGAGCTCAAGGTCTTTTAAGGTGACCTCCATCCTGGTACTGCAGTCGTACTGCTTCATGAATTCTTCGGTCAAAAGGTCCCAGTCTTCCTTGGACCTCCTATCCAGCCCGTGATACCAGTCTACTGCCGGACCCACTAAACTGAGGCAGAAATACTCCACCTTTTGCTTCTTACTTAGCCCTGTGCCTTTCATGACCAAGGTGTATTGCTTGATGTGGGCGGATGGGTCCGAGGTGCCATCAAACTTCGGAAGCTCGGGCATCTTGAATCTTTGAGGTAGCAACTCTTCATCCCCTAGGTCTCTGTCTTCAGGGTTGATCCCCTTGCCTGCTGACAGCATGCAGGTGATTGTCTCAATCTGCTGTCTCATTCCCCTTAAGGCTTCATCCTCTACCCTGGGCGCCCTTGGCCTATCAATGTGGTGGACTATTGGCTCTTCACATTCTTCCTCCATTAGGAAATCATCATTGGGATTATGAATCCTTTCCCCTCTTGGCTCGATGGGTGCAGCAGCTCTGTGCTCATTATTGGGTTGACGAGCAGCAACTCCAATGAAGGGAGCCTCCCCACCAGCAAGTGGTTCGGCTTGCCCCCGAGGAGGAGCTGCTTGTGGTTGTAGAGTAGCAGGCGGCTGTGGGGCTGTAGGTGCAGGAGGATGGGCAATCCTTTCAGCCATGGCGCCCATCATATCCATCATTTTACGCTCGAAGTCCTCTACCCTCCTAGCTAGGTCTTGAGTGGTCAGTGCTCTGGGTTCTTCTGCCATTGATGATTCAAGAGAGGATTCACTGATTGATGAGAATGACTCAGAATCCCAGTCAGACACTAGTTCCGGCAACTCAAAGAGCAGATTTGTCCTTACTAGCCGACCATCGCAACCTCTAGTCCACTTAGATGAATCTATGATGGCTGAAAAAATTAGATTATTAGAATGATGCATGATTGACATATACAATGCATGATAGTGAGTTATGCAACATTTACAATCACATGTGAGCAAGTAGATCCTTCCAACCTTATTACTCCCACACACGAGGTAATGTGGTCTCTTTCCTAGGTGGGCTTGATCCATGGGTTAGCGGGGAACCCAATGGACGCGTATGGTGCTCGGTGAAAAACCAGCATCATAACATCTCTTATCTAATGCGCATACATATGGATTTTGGCCTTTATGTATTTAAACATTTTAACTAAATTAAGATGGACCTACCGGGGCATGAAAGCCTTTGGTAAAAGCCCATTTAATTGGATTGAATTTGTTCAATATATAATGGCCCACATAACAAGCATTGTATTAAGGTACATATCACCTAGGGGAAGTATCTATTGCCATTAAATGAGCTTTGGTCATGGGTGATGATATTTTGGGGTTACCCAAGCATGGTCCCTGCCGACGGGTCTAGCTCATCACGAGCGTAACGACCGATCGGGTCACCATTTGATATACCTTGATGGTACGGGGCTTGTGCTGGTGATTATCCTTAACACTTCCCTACATTGAGTGAACGTAGGGTTGTGCTTTGGGAACGCAACGGGGCTAATAGAGGGACCAAACTAGCATAAATCTAAGGCTCTAATGCGATGCAATGCAGTTTTGAAAAAGGATGAAATGTTTAAATTAAAACTCAATTGTAAATTTTAACCAAGGTACTTTCGAAGCGAAGTCTCGAGTACTGTCCCCAGTGGAGTCGCCACTGTGACGCGAGCCGAACCTCATGGCCTCCCGAGGGTCCGCTTTAGGGCGATCAGGAGAGGTTCATAAAACTTGTAAGGTATTTACAAGTGCGTCTATTTTGGGCAACAATGAGGTTTCTTGGAGTCGCCACCCAATAGAACATTGGGAAGGGTCATCTAGCCTCAGCGAGCCTAAGACAACGCATACATATCCATCTTGGGCTAGCCAGAAAGATCTTGGAGGCCTCAGCCTCTACCCCCTGGAGCCTAGGATTGTAAATTTAAGTCTTTTGGTGAGACTCAAGAGGTGTCTTGGAAGTCCTAGACCTCTCACCTCATTGAGCCCCAAAGACCAGAGTGAGTTCGGGACTTCTCATTTATTCATACCTTGGTTAAGTTTATAATTGAGTTTTAAATTTATTATTTCATCCCATTTCTCATACATTTAATGCAATTAATTAAAGCGCACAACATACATTTAAGAAAAGCGGTAAAAGCATAAGTAAAATAAAGCACATGTAAAAATATTACAATAAAACTAGGGACGGAATACAACCCCCATTGTAAATAAAGTACAAAACATGCATAAATCGGGATATTCATCAAGAATGAGGACATTGGTCCTCGCATGCATATTTATTACAAAATAATTTTGATGTGATGACTTTGTTTTGAATGGAGAAAAACAAAGACATTGGTCCCATTTTTATTTAGAAAAAATTCCAAGTTAATTAATGAAAAAAGTGTTTAGTGATTTTCTTTCTAGCGGGCCTAAATAAACAATTTTACAAGAAAATATACATGGTAAAAATGAATAAAAAAGCCAAAATAAATAAATATTACAAACAAAGAAAATAAATATGTAACTCGAACGAGCCTCCTGGATCTCCCCGTGTGCTCGCAAAAATGCCCAAATAAAGAAAATAAGTTTTGACATAAAAACAAAACATAAACAAAATAATGTTAGTAATTAAAATAATTAAATCAATAATAAACAGTAAAATGAAATAAAACAAGATAAAAAAAATATGACATCAAAATGACAATGGAATTAATATGTTAATAATAAAAATAAATGATAAAAATGCATTGTAAATGACAAGTTAACTAAATGACGTGAATGAAATAAAATACAACATATTAATTAAACAATACATAAAAATATGAACATTATGAAAATAATGATGAAAACAAACAAATGATTGAATAAACAATAAATATAACATGCAACAATGATAAAAGAGTGGTAAAAATTAATAAATAAAAGAATAATGAAAATAATAAAAACAATGACATGATTAATTTAATGTGCTCATAATTAACATAAACCATTTATATGGCAAAAATGATTAACAAAAATTAATTAATTATTTACATGCTAAAAATAATGAGGAATCAAAATAAATTAAATTATTTAGATGTTAAGAATCAAAAGAAATCAATATTCACATGAATGAAAATAAAATCATATATAAACAATTAAATAGAACCAATATAAAATAAATACAATAAGTAAATAAATGAAAACAATAAATAAATAAATCAAAACAAAAAAATATACATGAATAAATAAAAAATAAAATAAAAATTGATCCTAGAATATTTACCCTTAGAGTCAGATTTGATGAAGGTAAAAGATGATTTGATTTCCTTTGTTTGTGACTCTAACAATTTAAAGTTGAATATGATAAATGTTGGAATTTTATTCTAGTAAAAATAGGCTTAAAAAAACTAATAAAAAAACTTTTTGAGAACAAAGAATTAATTTCTTTACTCAAAGAATTATTTTTATTGATTAAACCAAAAAAAAAAACCTTGAGAAAGTTTAATGGAAAAAACAAATGAGAAATAAAAACTGAATTTTGAAAGTGAAAATTAATCTCTTATATTTATAGAGAAAACAAAGAAATTAATTTGGAATAATCAAGAATTGAAAATCAATTTTCAATCTCCATTAATACTTGTTAATTGAAAGAAAAAATCTGAAATTTTTTTGGAAGAAAAATCAAAGAAGAAGAGAGGAAAAACCCTTGACAAATCTGATGAAAAAATAATTATGGAGGCTCCCCCTTTGATTTTTCATCATAAAGTATTTATAAGATAAAAAAAAAGTTGCCCTAATTTAATTAAGGAAAAGAAATTTATTTTAATACAAATTCTTTTATTTTTAATGATAAAATCAAGTTTTATTAATTAATTATCTAAGAAAATATTTTAGAATTTAATTTGGACTCAAAAACCCTAAAACATTGGATAAAAACGGATTTTTGGGTGAAAAATCGGAAAAGAGGGTATCAGACCCTATAGTGACGGCCAGGATAGGAGGGAAGCCCGTCGCTATAGAGCGACGGGCTTCACGCAACGAGGCTGCGCGATTCCGCGCGCAGAGGCGCGGAAATCTCATGCAATGCTGCGCGCGCTTTTAGCGACGCGCTGCAGCGTCGCCTCTTCGCGCCCAACGCGCTGGACGCCCGTGAGCTGGGCGCCAGTGCGCCTACGCGCTGCCGCGCCCGACTCTCGTGACCAAATTTTTTTTTTTAATTTTTAATTTACAAAAATACTATAAATCTAAGCCCCATTTTTCAAATTTAATTTTTTTTAAAATATTTTTTATTATTTTCCAATTTTTCACTCTAAAATGTAAATTTGACGGGGAAATCATCACTTTTAACCTTTTTAGCCTTTGAAGGCAATTATCATCATCGGATAACTTCGATCTAGGCTGACTCAGGACCCGGTGTCTATAGTCCCTTGGCCGAAGAATTCGCTGCCATCATTGATGTGAGATTTTCTCCTGGTACCCTTCATTGTGTTCCCAGTTATGGACCATATTAGCTTAAGGATGTGGCTTTTATTTTGGGCATACCACTGTTTAAGGCTGTTCGACTAGTTCCTAGAGGGGATTTCTTTTCTCTAGACCCCCTATTTGATGCACTCAGTTGGCTTTTCAAATGTGCCTACCTATCAAGATAGTGTAGTTTTACTGATCTGCTTGACCAGATACCTACTGGTGACCTCAAATGAACCATTCAGCGATTATCGATTGTTTAGCATTGTAGATGGCATTTACCACGGGCTGACCCCTTTCCCAGTTATCCTAGCCGAGACGATCATTGGCTTGGATGCTCTCTACACTGATCTATTGCTTTCATGACCGGGAGCCCCTTATTACTCCAGGTAATCAACTTCATTATTTTTTAAAGATTGTGCGCCCCTTGTGGGTTTAGACCCCTAGATTACATGAATTTTTTCAATTTTTTGCAAATTGGGTAGTGACTCTAAAATACCTCAAAGGTGCCTAAAAGTTTCATGGGATTAGATGAACTTCCCCAATGTTCTATTGGGTAGAATTCCATAATATCTCATATTGCCCAAAATCTAGACGCGAACTCTCTTGAACCCTAAAAGTGGGCCCTCTGGGAAACCTAGCGGGTTCTGTAACACTCTTATACCTGCAAATGATACGGATATCGGATGTCCCCACACTACACTGTAATGCACTTATCAGATTCGGTGAATTTTTTTTTTCTACAATCACAAACATGCAAATACAATAATATAACAATTACACTAACACATATACTTATCCTGTACAATTTCGTGTTCATCCATCGTAGTCGTATACATACCATGCTTAATTCTCCTTACCTTTGCTTTCAATTCCCATCTCGACTGTCATCAAACCTCGGCCACTTTAAACTGAAGTAATCACACTATGCGCTGAGTATTAAAATGCCTAGTGGTGGATACATATCCTAAATTTTCCACACTAAAACAACATGCATGCACATACAAGCATATATCTTTATTTCTATTATATGAACATTAAAATTATTAAAGACTCTTAGATAACTTATGCCTTACTTACAATGTCCTGACAGATCTTTTGTTTCAGTCATTACCTCATTCCATTTCATTAATTCAGTAATCATACTTTGGCATTACTATTACTGTTATCAGAATCATCAACAATTGTACTGTCAACTTTAACATTAATACTATTATGTTCAGTCTATTAATTCAATGACCAATTATATTAACAATATTTGTAATTATCTTATTAACGTATTCCTTGTTTTATTCTTTGTTGTTTAACTTATTTACATCAATTACAGTTATAGTTACTAAAATATCTATTGACAAATCATCATTGTTCACATTAACAGTACTGAAGAACCATTAACATTTCCTTATATCTTTATCAAAAAAAAAAAACATTTCCTTATATCCGGGATATTTCTTTTACAGTACCATTTATAAACTATAAACATAGTACATTTACTCTATTTTTCTACTTAATTTTACTCAGTTATATGTCATATTATATACTTGAATTGTCAATACAACTACTTAATACACTAACTTATGTGTAGACTTAACATCATTATTCTCTTAATTTTATGTGCAATTTCTATTAATCATTATTTGATTAAATATCTATCGATACTATTTTACATTTAATTTCCTTATTACCGTGACTAACAGTATTATTATTATACTAATACCTGAATTACGCATATTGTTTATTTATCATCATTTCAATAACTATCATTTCACTATTAACCCTTAACATTTAATGACAGTTCTACTTTTTTTCGTGTCTTTAGTTCCGTTACTAACATTCTTGGGCGACCTCACTATTAAATTCTACATATACAATATTATGAAAATATTAATTATCATATGTTATACTTTGGGTAATTAATCCAATCTGTAACACTTATTTCAATTCTATAACAATGTCTTTTACATATTTCTATCACACACTCTTAATTTATTATGACTTTATTATGAAATTCACAGTATTCAGTTAAATTTACCTGACATATTATTATTTATCTTAATTACATTATCTTATCTTCAATTTAATATTACAGATTTAAATTTACATTTTAGTTATTTCTTATCAGTAATAATAATCTTTTACTAGTCCAAAGACATTTCTATTCTTTTAGTAATGCTAATATTACTCATCTATTTTCTTATATTAATTCTATTGCCATTTCTATGATATTAGCATTAACAGTAATATTTCTATTAATATTAACATAATTATCATTATTTTCTCTAATGTCAATTAATTATACAATTAACATTCAAATTATCTGTCAATTATCTTTAAAATCCCTCATTTACCTCGATATTGACAAATTCACAATTAAGTTCCTAGACTTCCATCAATTTACAGTTTTACCTCTTTACTTTTCATATATTTACAATAATGCCATTAGTTAACTTATAATTATCCTTATTTTATTATCTAACATGCACTAATATTTTTAATGTCAATTAAATCATTTATTTAAGGACATATACATTTATAGCACAAATAAAATTACATATTTTCAATTAGGTCCCTTAACTATAATATAATTACAATTAGGTCCTCATACTATATCATATTTATACCTAGGTCCTTTAACTATGCCATATTTACACTTAGGTCCTTTAACTATTGTTAAATTATGATTTTGCCCCTAACTTTTCCTTATTTACAATTATGCCACCAAATTAACTTATCAATTAATTAATTCATTATATAACAAGCAAATTACTATTAAATCACATAATTAAGGTCATTTACACATTTAGTACACATAACAGACCATAATTAACATTTTATCCCTAAACATGGAAAAATTACAACTTAATCCTTAAACTTTATCAAAATTACAAAAATGCCATTATTTCGTTCTTTTTATCTTTTTAATTATCATTTAACATGCAAATTACATTTTAGTCCTTAAACTACCATTTTCATACCAAATTACACTTTAGTCCCTAAAAAGTGACCAATCTCTATATTTAGCCATTTAATTACATTTTTACCCTAATTAACATTTATTAACATATATACAGACAAAATTACCATTTTACCCTCAAAGCTTTTCATTAATTACGATTATACCCTTTTTCACACAAATATCATTTTCATCACATATCAACCATTTGAAAGCTCATATTTACGATTTTACCCTTAACCCTATCTTCATCCTTTATCCTTATCCTTATCACTTTAATCATTACCATATCTTATCTTCATCATATAATTATTTCTTTTTATGGTCAAATTTACCATTATGTCCTTAAAACTTGTTATTTATTCAAATTAAGTCCATTTTTCACACAAATATCATTTTAATCACAGATCAACCTCAAATATCATCTTAATCACAGATTAACCATATCAAGCTCATTTTTGCCATTTGCCTCTGTATAAAACTGGCAGACATCTATGACCAGGATAAACGAGACGTGAACCCGATAGGTTCAATATAGAATAGAGGGACCCCGTAGGACCACCGCTATAGATTCAATACAGAATAGAGGGACCCCGTGGGACCACCCCTATGATACAGATAACAAAAATACAGATCAATATTGTATTAAGATAGAATAATATACAGAATAGGTCCATCATTAGCCTATAATAAGTGAGACGTCATGCTCACACCTGCGGTCTTATGTCTCTATGGCTAGCCATCATATCCTGAACTAGACTTAACTACCAGATTACTACATAGGGCAACAAAATTCCACTTTTCACATTTTTAAGTTACCAGTCATACTTTTCATGGAATTTCATCATTCTATTCCATTTTTTTCATACAATTCAATCATCATACATGTGATTATCATCATCATACCATCACAGGCCATAATTCTTATGTTATCATCATGGTACACATGTAAACACACATGCACATCATTCGGCCAACATGTTAACCTTTCACCATTAATTCTTTTCTTCAACTTTAACATATCTTTATGTCATTTACATGTTGAATAACACAGCCATGCCATTAATTTCCATTAAAACACATTAAAATCATGCCTTTACACATGGTAACTATTCGGTCATACATGCATACCCTACATTATGACATTTTCACATGCTTTAATACATACCATTAGGTAGATCACATGTCAAACAACATAGTCATGCCATAAAATCACATCAAAACACATAAAAATCATGCCTTTTCATGTGTTAACCATTTGACCTCATGTATACATCATGCATCATGAAACTCTTTCATGCTCTATCACATATCATCATCTAAATCACATGCCAAACATCATGTATACATCATAAACATGCCATAAACATCATCAAAACACATCAAAATCATGTGATATACCATTCGGCCTAAGTAGGGATCCATCATGCCAACTTTGTTTTCTCATTTTAAACATTTATATCACCATCTTTAACATCCCTAAGCATGAATATCAAGTTATTTTCAATTAAACATGCATATTTCTCACACTTTATGTTTAAACATAACCTAAAATCATACTTTTAACATAAAAAAAGGAGGATATTGTATTCACTAACCTTATTTTCTTGTTCTCCATATCTTAAACATCCTTTCCTTGCCTTAGCTCCTTAAAACACCATTACTTTCCTTATATTCCTTAAGTGGCCGAATAGAAACATCAAAGAAATCACTATAAATTTGCTTCCTTTTCACAATATAACTTCATAAATATGATCTAGACATCCTAAAGTACCTACAGGAACCTTCAAATAAAATTATAGAACCATAAATCTCTTACCTCATTTACTATTTTTAAAAATTCGATCAAAGTTCAGTCAAACTTTGGTTCAACTGAACCGAAACAAAGGCAAACTTCAGATTGACTTTTGGGGACCTATTTGACCTCATTTTGCACCAAATTTTACCACTAGACTCCTGACAGTCCATATATCAATATTAGCAATTAAAAATTTCTCAGTAACTGCTGTCAATTTTAACTGTATAACTGTCCCGAGGCCACCCATCCTAGGATTATTATGCCTCAAGCATACTTAACTTTTTAATTCTACTATAATAAGAGATACTCAGGCCATCACTCTATACCGAAATTACATTACAGACTCCACAAAATTCACTAAATACTGCTAACCTAGTATTTAGGCCATTACAGGTTCAATGCGCATCACAGACAACCTTACTAAAATTGGGTGCCTGTCAGAGTGAAAAAAAAAAAAAAGCATCCCAGACAAAAATTAGGGGGCTGAGAGAAAATGTTCAATCATGAAAATCCTAAGAGGGTTGATTGATAACATAGTTTAATACTTTCAAAATCTATCCTGAGATTAGATAAAGTCTCGATTTAATGCCAAATAATAAACATGTGCATTGCAATCAGACTTAAAATGTACGCATGCATGCAAAAGATTTGTTAATATAAGTAGAACAATTTATTGTGCATACTAAAAGTTGACTAGTTCTAATATAAAAGTGGTACATTATTTTCCTTGAATATATGTAATCTGTTGGCTACTTTTCGCTACTCTCGCTACTACAGTGCTTCAGCCAATGTGCCCTATTATCAACTGCAGGGTTAGTAACCCACCTCTTGTACTTAACCGAAGTAACAAAGTCATAATATTTAGTCTTTGCGGATGCTGGTCTTCACAGGCAACTATGTCCAAAGGCAGTGATAGCCAAACATGAAGGCAGTAGATAAAATGACTCCCTAAAGAGACAGTAAGCATTTGGCAATATCCTACCGCTCTCCAAACTATCAAGTACATCGGGCTATACTACAGAAAGTGGCTCTGTATAACCCATATAGTGGTAGGCAACCAGAAAGATTCTCTCCGGTCGCAGACTGGGGGATCAACCATGGGCACATAAAGATGATGTCACAATCTCCTACGGTAGCCAACTATATGGCACCTTCATGAATAAAATCGAAATTGTACAGCCATTTCCTAGGGAGGAAGTGCGTCAGTGAGTACATGCTAATTACTTTGGGTGGAGGCTCTGATAGCAGCTTTAGATTTTCCTACAGCTAGACCTTAAAAAAAAGGGGGGACATTAGAGATGAAAACTATAACTAGCTCTCTAAGCAAAAATTAGGCCAAAGGACAGGGTGAAAACATAGAAACGAGCAATCTATCTTATTAAAAAAAAAAAAAGGGCCACTAGATGGATTAAGTCCATTCTAAGAAAAAGTTAGGCATAAGGTTATGTGAAAATCCAAAAAGGACGCATTTATCGCTAAGAAAAGCTAGTGTGAAAACACCCACAAAGGGCGCACTACCTTTAAAAATAATGACTTTGGTTACCTAGAACAATAAGGGGCTTCTGGTCATAAGATCAGCAGGGACAGCAAAGACAACATCTAGACCAAGTAACATCTCAATCAAAATCAGTAGGAATGGGGTCAGCCCGCCGTGTATGCCCTCAATGATGTTGAATAGCCGATAGTCGCCGGTCAATTCATCAGAGGTCACTGTCAAATATCATGCTAAACAGGTCCACAAAATGACAGTGGTATGATAAATGGGGATATCTGAGAAATTATCCAGTGCATTAATCAGGAGCTCTAAGGAAAAGAGGGCACCTCAAGGCACTAGTCTGGCAACAGATGAAGGTAGGATTCCCAAGGCCTATGCCACCTCCCTTGGGTAGCTCGGTACGCAGCTCGAAATCCAGGGTAGGGTACCAGGAGGAAATCTCATGCCGATAAGCATGGTGAATTCCTCAACAAAGGGGCATAATTCATGATGAGTGAACCTGAAGATAAAAAATTGGGGATCCAAATAGCGAATAGCAGCCAACAAAAGGGTTGTGTCGAGCTTGATTCTCCAGAGGAATTTCAGGCCAGAATTAGGGGCCAGAGTGGAGTTTTCCCAAGTTTCTGGGGCATCCAAAAATTTGTTCAATTTGTTGAGGATCGGTGCCGACATGGTGCAAAATAGGTAATCTATGTGTAGAAAAGGAAAAAAATGAAAAAGGGAAAATACCTATAGAGAAGCTCTAATCAACTAAGACACAAAGATTCAATGCTTAAACTTCAAGATTTGAGCTCATTTTATAGAGGCGCCATGATAGATGGGTGTGACTCACCCAGCAAGCCCCAACCGGCCTATCTGTCATCCCAAAATCACTTACGTGAATTCTAACCCCAATTTTTTTTTTTTTGCATGGCTCGTGCATTTCACGTGCATGTTTATTTTTCTGTGCAATTATTCTTCAAATTTTAAGGGTAAAGGATCTAATGAAGACATCATTAAGAGCCAAATCAGATATTCAGGGAGTATTTTTTGCACCTTAAAAAAATGTGTGTGTATGTAAATGTAAAATTAGGTCTTAATATTAATTTTAGGGTGTTAATTTGAAAGAAATAAAAATAAGAATGAATTATAAATAAGATAAAATAAGAAAATTAAAATAAATTTTGAATTTGAAGTGAGGGGAAACTCAAGCGATAGACTGGAAGGGCTTGCGCCTGTCCCTCACGGCAACAGGCGGGATGCCTATCAATCAGGTAAAGGCTATAACATCCCTGACCATTCCTTCTTCCTCTCTTCCTCTTTCTTCTTCTTCTTCTTCTCTCTTGCCAATTGATGCCCTCACCTCGAATTTTTTGTCCTTTTCTCCCTCACCTTTGGTCCGTTTTGCGCACCGTGTGCGCCAAAAGGACCCCCTTAGAGCATCGCACACCTATTAGTATGTTCTTTTTTAAGTTTTTTTGCACTTTTTGAGACTAATACTTCGAGTTCCAGAATGCTTCTGAGTGCTTCAGCCATCTCCTGCTCCACCCGCACCGAAATGGATAACGGGCGATCAGAGCCTTAAATACCATGCTTTGACTTAGGTCCAAATTCAAGGCAGCCGATTTATATCGAGGCCATTTCTGCAGTAGATAGGCATGTTGAAGGAGGTGGACACTCTTCTAGCAGCTGCTAGGTGGACGAAATTTTTCAGGCCCTTATTCCAAACTTATCCGGAGATAGTCAGAGAGTTCCTAGCTACCCTATAGTATAGGGGCTTACAGAGGCCTAACACGGAGGAGGCTGTTATCAGTTTTCGAGTTTGAGATCATCCCTACAACTTAAGTCACCGTGACTTCGCACAGGCCATGCAGGTCCTAGTAGGGGAGATGGTGATAATAGCCTAGAGGCTGTAGAGAGACATCACTAGGCAGAGATTACCTTGGAGGGGACCCACTAACATTATAACACAACCAAGAGCACATAGTTGGCCTCTCAGTCCTTGAGATATGTACAGCGAGTGCTCTCCATTTCATACCTTAGCCGCATGGGTAGCCCAAGCTCGATGAATGCTGCAGAGATCTAGAGTTTATAGGCGATGACCCGGAGAGTCAGTATTGACATTAGCCACGAGATCATTGTAAACCTTGTCAGATTAGCAGCACAACCCACCTCAAAGATTCTAGGATATAAAAGCATGGGAAAATACAAAGATGAAAACAAAAAGGAAAAAAAGAGAGTTTTTTTTTTAAAAAAAAAAAGGCAGATTGTAAAGAGAGAAGAAAAAGGATTTTCTTAAAACAAGGGGTAGATCATGAAGAGAAACAAAAACAATTTATTCTCTTGGCAATCTAAATTTTTATAGAATAGGAATCTTCTGAGAACGAAAACTAATTTCTTTTCTTGGGGATTTACTCATTCTCTGTTGTAATTTTTAGAGATAAAGTTTTAGAGAAAGCTCTCTTTTTTATTTCTTTCAAAGATTTGATTGTGAATCCAAGGAAGATATAAGCATATTTCCATTCTCCAGAGACTGAATATATTCGGAGGGTAAATATTCTGGGTCCAACCATTATCATTTCATGCTTAAATCCAAGCAGATAATATGTGATTTGTGTTGAATTTTAAATCTGTGATTTTGTGTTTTATATAATTTTTCTTGATGTAAATCAGTTTTTGAGCCTCTTTAAGTGTTGTTATTGTGTTTTTAGGCATTAATATACGTGATCTAGGTTGTTTTAAGCATGAAATTTGAGTTTGAAATAATGCTAATAGAGGTTTAAGCCATTTTCTACATTCTGAGCTCGACTGACAGGAAAAAGGCCTTAGTGATGCTCTCCCTAATAGCAAAGGATGAAATGTAGCAAAGGCCTTCCCCATCCCGTCCGTCCCACTCTGGTATGCCCATCCCTCTCGTATGTGCCCATTTGCGATACTATTTGGCCTTCTTTTGTCTCTTTAATGTGTGTTTCTTTAGTTTTTTAATGTTATGTTATATATTTTATTTTGATTTACTTTTATTATGCATGTTACATTATTTCCTTTTTTTATTAACATTTATTTTATTTAATCTTATAATAATTATTTATTTAGGTATTGCTTATGACTTACTAATGATCTGTTATTTTGTTTTATTTTGTTGTATGGCTTCAAATTGTTCTTTTGTGAGCGTTTCCCGCCGAAAGGACATATGGAGGCTAGGATGCGTGGACAGTTTGGGATTAGCAATTTATTTTTGTACTTTATTTTATTTTAGCTTGCTTTTCTTTTATTATTTCCTGATTGGGATTTGTAATAATAAAATAATTTCATATCCGCTAATATAAAAACTCGCTTAAAGATTTTTTTTTACATAATAAAATGCTTTTTTCTTAATAAAATATGACCAATGTCCTAATTTTCCTCCCTAAAATGTCACCGAAAGGAAGAGTTCTGTTTTTTTATCAAAATGGGATCACTCATCTCTATTTTCTTAAAATATTTCCCTATTTTCTTAAAACATTACTCAAGTGCTCTTCACTATTTTGTAAATATGCATGTGGGAACCAACGTTCCTATCTAAATGAATGCCCCGTTTTATATATGTTTTATTTTTCATTTATTGGGATAATTTTGCTTTACTTTTAGGATAATTGTAATTTATTATTTTTACAGCTTTCTTTATGTGCTTGAAGTGTGCCTTTAACTTATTTGCATAAATCATGTGAGAAAAGAGATATTAACTTAATCTTAAAAACTTATTTATAAACTTGAACCAAGGTATAACTAAGAGTGAAATCCCTAACCTTCTCTGGTTTAAGGCTTTATGAGGTTAGATTTATTTTCCCAATGTTTTATTGGGTGGCAACTCCATAATACCTACCCTTTGGTGCCCACATAGACGCTCTCATAGGTTAATCGTCAACAATAAAGTGGGGGTGATTCCCTATTTATTATGGAGCCACCAATCTTTACGAGTTTAATGAACCTTTTTCGGACCCTAAAAGCGAGCGTCCGTGAATAGCAGGGTTTGGTATACGTCCCAACGGGCAAAATCGACCCAAAGATCCATGTCTCCAAATACCCAACACAAATCCAGATGTATTCTTACAATGATCGGATCTTATGTAGAGTTTTCCCTGCAACATTTGTAGATAAAGCTCTATATTGTTTTCACAATCTTCCCTGAGGATCGATCTCCTCCTTCGAGTAGATTCGCGATCTCTTTGTAATGAGATTTGCACAATAAGCCCGAGTTGGGAAGATGGTCAATGACCTACACAGCCTAGCTCAAAATCCCATTAAAAGTCTTTGAGACAACATTAGTAGGTTCCAAGCCATATGGAAATTTACGCCTTGAAATAGCAATAGAAACCCTAAGCAAAAGTGTTAGGAGATGGTAGACCCACAGGTTTCTCTAGTGGCACGAGGAAAATTGCTGAGGTTTCAACTGCTAATGCTACCCCGAGGCATTTTTCCAATCTTGGAAGGTCTTTGTCATGGGTGTTGAGAAGACTGATGAAAGAGGGTAAGTTACAGCCTATGCCACCCAAACCTGCTAGAACTCAAGGCACGCCAGGACATAAGGATGATGAGTATTGTGCGTATCATTAGCACACCGGGCATATAACCGATAACTGCAAGACGTTGAGGCACGCGATTCAAGATCTAATCGACTCAAAGCAGATCACAGACCCAGAGAAGAGAGGGGGTCAAAAGAAGGCTGGGTACAATAGTATGCCCCCGCCAGTGAATATGATTGGGTCCAGTTTACCCAAAAAGTTTGTGTTAAATTAATTATACGGCAACGATACCCACACTGCTGTCACGAACCTCCATGAGGGGAGTGAAGAAGGGCTTCCCGCTGCAGTGATTGATTGCTGGTCCACTGATGATAGTGGAACTAAAAACAATGATTCTGAAGTATTTGCCGACCCATGGGATTCGGAGGAGGATGAAGAAGCAAACAAGAATAAAGTAGGAGCTGTGACCCGGAGCGGAAGGGTAGCTCCAGAAGTTGAGAAGCCCCAAGGGCCGGTTGAGGGTGAGAAAGGAAAGGAGCCGGAAGAAGATCTGATTGTTAAACAACTAAAAAAGATGCCGGCTCAGATTTCCATATGGGATCTCTTGAGACAGTCGTCGTTGCATAGGCAGAAGGTGGTAGAAACTTTGTGCGAGGCAACTGTGGCAACAACTATCTCGCCTACGGAACTTCTGGATGTAGTGAAATGAGAATCAGGAGAAAATGTCATTTTTACCAGTGCTGATTTACCGGCAGAAGGCCGCAACCATAATCACCCCCTGTACATAAGGGCACAGATTAACCAAAAGCACACTGCTTGCGTAATGGTGGATGATGGCTCTTCGATAAATGTGTGCCCACAGGTGGCAATGGCAGCTTTTGGAGTAACAAAGGATATGTTGGCCAAATTTGATCTCACCATCACAACCTATGATAACTCACGTAGACATGCTTCAGAGACATTCACGACAGTAGTGAAGACGAGGCCCATAGAGTCAGAAGTGGAGTTTGTGGTACTACCTATACCCGCCAATTTCTCAGCTCTTCTAGGTAGACCATGGTTTCATAAGTTGGGTGGAGTCCCCTCTACACTTCACCAGATGGTAAAGATACCTCATGAGGGCCAGATTGTGACTATAAGGGTTGCACGGGAGAATTAGGTTTCAGTACTGGAGATTGCTAGGCAACCGTTTAGTGGATTTCATGTCGCCATGATACATGAGGAAGAGCAAAAGGAAGAGAGCCCCCAAGTGCTAAATATGATGAAGAGGATGTCATTTCTCCCTGGCGAAGGACTGGGTAAAAATTCTCAAGGGATACCAATAGCTATTGCTAGTAAGGGCCAAAAAGACAGAAGGGGTCTAGGATACACAGGTGTGGTAGGAAGGAGTAAGAAGTCAAAAATGGAAATTCCTCATATCCGGAAGACTTTTCTGCCAACAACCGCAGCGTGTGCCTATGCAGGGGAAGTTGAACCGCAATGGCTGAAAGGAAGAATTGTACCAGGGTTCGAGGTTTTCAATGATGTCTATGACTGGGACATTGGATCGATCAAGCTAGCAGAGGGCTTTTAGGATGAAAAAATCATGACCAGTAGGACAATTTGGGACCGTGAGATGCCTGAGAGGATGGTAGCCACCCAGCTGAAAGGGAAACCAAAGGTAGAGAAAGCCATGCAGGAGTTAGTTGGGGAGCCTCCAAAGAGCCGAAGTGATGCAGGACCATCAACCGCGACAGATGCGCCGGCAGAGGAGGAAGAGGATAATAGTTTAGATTTTCTTTTTGCTCCAGAACTTTTCAATGATGTTAATGACAATTTCAATCTTATTAATAAATTGAATGATTTTGCTTACTTGTGTGATATTTTCGATGATTTCACTATGTATGATCATGATCATCATCCATCCATATTTGATATTGATTCAACTGATGCTACCCCATTTAATCTTGGAACCATAGAAAATCCAAAAGAAATTTTGATAGCATCAAGTATAACTCCTGAAGAGCGCGAAAAATTTGAGAGAATCTTAAAAAAATATGAAAAAGTCTTTACCTGAACCTACGAAGATATGCCAGGAATCGATCGGGAAGTCGCAGAGCACGCTATTCCTACATATCCCGACCACAAACCCGTTAAACAGAAGTTGAGAAGGCTTAGGCAAGAATGGGCAGATAAAGTGAAGGAGGAGATTCACCAGCAAGTCAAAACCAAATTTCTAGTTGAGGTACAGTATCCAACTTGGTTGGGCAATGTTGTCCCCGTAGCCAAAAAGAATAGCAAGGTAAGGGTATGCGTAGATTATCAGGACTTGAATAAGGCCTGTCCAAAAGATGACTTTCCATTGCCCCATATAGATGTGCTGATAGATAGCGCCGCTGCTTACGAGATGTATAGCTTTAGAGATGGTTATGCGGGCTACAATTAAATTCTTAATAAATTAATTGATCGAATTAAGACGGCATTCATCACGGAATGGGGGACCTATGCTTACCGAGTAATGCCTTTTGGCCTGAAAAATGCAGGAGCCACTTATCAGAGAATGGCAACAAAAATCTTGAATGACTTGATCCATAAAGAAGTGGAGGTATATGTGGATGACATGATGATCAAGTCAGCCACTAGAGAAGGTCATTTTGAAGCCCTGGAAAAGTTCTTCCTGAGGATAAATAAGTATTATCTGTGGTTAAATCCTAAGAAATGTATCTTTGGTGTTACCTCGGGGAAGCTCCTAGGACACGTGGTTAGTCAGAGGGGTATTGAGATTGACCCGGATAAGGTTAAGGCAATCAGAGAAATGCCAATACTGCAGAAGGAAAAGGACGTGAGAAGCTTTCTGGGTAGGTTGCAATACATTAATAGGTTTATTGCTAAGCTTACTTCAATCTGCGTACCGATCTTCAAACTACTTAGAAAAGACCAGCCAGTAGTATGGAACGAAAGTTGTCAAAAGGCCTTCGATACTGTCAGAGAGTATCTGCTCAATCCATCGGTGTTGAGACCGCCACAGCCAATCAATCCCCTGATTCTATACCTGGCCATAGAGGACAGATCTGTAGGTGCCATGATGGCCCAAGAGGACGAATTTGGAGTGGAGTTTGCTGTTTACTACCTTAGCAAGAAGTTCCTGGCCTATGAGGTTAAGTATACAGAAGTAGAAAAGATTTGCCTTGCGATAATATAGGCTTCTAAGAAATTAAGGCATTACTTTCACGCCTACAAGGTACAGGCGGTAGCTAAGCAGAATCCTTTAAGGTACTTACAGGAAGCCCCCTCTTTACTCGGGAAAATAGGTAGGTGGTTGTTGTTGCTACAAGAATTCGATGTAGAGTATATTACTCGAAAAACTATCAAAGGGCATGCAGTGGTGGAATTCCTAGCAGAACACCCAATTTAAGGAGAGTCGTACGAGTTTAACTTTCCAGATGAGGATGTGACAGCTATCGGAGCTCAAGGTTGGCAATTGCATTTTGACGGAGCCGTGAACAACAAGGGGGCAGGAGTAGGGATCATTTTAACAACCCTGGATGATGAGAAGCTCCCTTTGGCCAAGAAATTGAGGTTCAAGGCTACCAATAATGAAGCTGAGTATGAAGCGTGTGCTTTGGGTTAGAGGCGTTGATAGCCTTAGGAGCAAAGAACGTGGAAGTGTTTGGTGATTCCTCCCTGGTGATCAATCAAATTCGAGGAGAATGGGACGTTAAAGAAGAGAGGCTAATGCCATACATCAAGCACTTGAGAGACCTGAGCAGTCAATTTGAAGTGTGTACATTCCGTTTTATTCCAAGGGACGAAAACCAATTAGTCGATGCGCTTGCCACTTTGGTCTCAATGTGGGACAACCCCGAAGGGGTGATTATGAGGCCAGTTCTGATTTCTAGCTCTGAGAGACCTAGCTTCGAATCTAAACCAGTCATGGAGATAGAAGTAGTAGATGGGAAGCCATGGTATTATGATATTAAGAACTATCTAGAGAATGCGACGTTTCCAGAGGAAGCTATTGAGAAAGATCAGAGAATGATTCGCAAATTATCTACCCAGTTCATTTGCATAAATGGGATATTATACAAACGGCAGGTTGATGGTATCCAGTTGAGATGTTTGGATGAGAAAGAGGCCAAAAGGGTAATGGAAGAAACTCATGCTGGCGTATGTGGAGCCCATATGAACGGGCTGACATTGGCAAAGAAGATTATGAGGCAAGGATTCTTTTGGCTCACCATGGATAACAATTGCTCGATGTATGTAATCCAATGTCAGTTATGCCAATAGTATGCGGATTTAAGGCACTTGCCCGTTTCAGAATTGCATAATTTGACGTCACCTTGGCCATTCGCAGCTTGGGGGATTGATATTATTGGAGAGATACGCCCCACGGCCTCCAATGGGCATAGATACATCATCGTCGCCATCGACTACTTCACCAAGTGGGTAGAAGCTGAGTCCTTCAAGAAAGTGGATGCTCGGGATATGGCAAAATTCATAGAGAAGAACTTGATATGTAGGTATGGCCTTCCACATCATGTGGTATCTGACAACGAGGTCCAGTTCATGGCCAAAACGAAGAAGTTACTCCAGAAGTATGGTATCGAGCACCACAAGTCTTCTCCATATTGTCCTTAAGCTAACGGGGCAGTTAAAGCCGCCAACAAGAATGTCAAGAGGATCCTGGCTAAGATGGTCCAGAATTATAAAGATTGGGCAGAAAAGTTGCCTTTTGCACTATGGGGTTACAGAACAACCATTAGAACTTCAACGGGAGCCACTCCTTATTCCTTGGTATATGGGACGGAGGCAGTATTACCGGTCGAGGTTGAACTTAAGTCACTAAGGGTGATAATGGAAGCAGAGATTCCGAAGGCCGAATGGGCACAGCATCGGTTGCAATGCTTGAACATGTTGGATGAGAATAGGTTAAAAGCCTACTATCACAACCAGATCTACCAAAAGAGGCTCGCTAGGTCTTTTGGAAAGAAAATAAAGAAACATCCATTGAAGGAGGGGGATTTGGTATTCAAACAGTTGAGGCCAGGAGCGCCGAATATCAGAGGGAAGTTCAGACCTACGTGGGAAGGTCCGTTTATCCTCAACAAGCTGCTGTCAAAAGGAGCTGCGATTCTGTCGGATAGCGATGGCAATGAATTCAAAGAACCGATCAATATTGATAGACTCAAAAGGTTCTATGGCTAAAGGCTACAAAATCAAAAGAAGAGAATAAAAGCCCTGCGGGTCGAAAACCGAAAAAAGGCGGCCTTGCTAAAATTGGTCGCCTCGTCAGGGTGAAAACCGAAAAAAGGCATCCTGAGCAAAATTTAGAGGCTTGAGAGAAAATATCCAATCATGAAAACCCGAGAGGGTTGATTGGGAACAGGAGTTTGATGCTATCAGGATTTGGTTCCATGAATAAATGTAGTCTGGCATAATTGAATTAGTGTCAAAAACGATCATGTATTCTGAAATCGTACTGAAATGTACACAATTTTGTGAAATAAAATAATACTTGACTTATTCATTTATATCATTGTCCAATTCTGCTTTAAAAAGATATTGCTCAAAATGCATGTAAAGCTAAACTATGCCCTACTACTACTCTCGCTAGCCAAATGCCTCAGTCGCCGTGTTCGATTATCAGATGACGGGCTAAGTATCCACCTCTTATACGCGCTGGTAGAGGTGACAGAGTGGTTCCCGAAGGGAGGTATGATAGTCTTCAGTGGAAGTTGGCTCCAGAGCTCATGATAGCGGGAGGCAAAAGCCGCAGAAAGGACTCCACCTCGAAAGGATAGAGGGGGTCTCACCACATCCTGAGTCATTCCAAGTTGACGAGAGCAGCGGGCCGTGATGTAAAAGGTTGCCTCACGAGGCCCGCATAGGGGAACGCATCCTGAAGACCCATCAATAACTGCACTGGATAAGGGAAGCCAAGCATGCATGAAGCTAATATCCTCATTTGATATCTCACTGAATCTGGTAATGCCTTCGTCAGGGGTCCCGAGTAGGTACAGACGCTGGCGAGGAAGAAAATGTGTCGCTGAGTACTGACTAATGACCCTAAGAGGTGGCTCTGACAACAGCTTCAATTTCTCTTGCAACCAAATCTGAAAAAATAAGCAAGGAAAAATAAAAGCCAAAGAAAAGAAAATAAAAGGCAAAGAAAAGCCGCTGGGGCAAGTTGTATTTATTTCGGGCAAAAATTAGGCATAGGGTTGTGTGAAAATCCGAAAGGACGCACTTCCCTCTAAGAAAAGCTAGTGTGAAAATCCACAAGAGACGCACTACCTTTTAAAACAATGACATACCTAGAGTAATAAGGGGCTCCCAGAGAATGAGGTGGTAGGCCCGGCACGAATAGAGTCCAAACCCAAGATAGTCTCGGCCAGAATAAGTGGGAAAGGGGTGAGCCCGTGGTGAAAATCGTCCAGAATTCATTTCTCTATGGCTAAGGTCGAAGTCGCTAAGGGAAATAAAGAAGGGAAAAAGAAAAAATTGAAGAAAGGAACCTGCTATGAAGCTAAAATGAGAGAAAAGGCATGGAATCCAAGAAAATGCTAAAATTTATAGGATTGACCTACCGATGGCCAGCCCATCCCTAACTCAGACGATGATCCCGTCTGTAATTGTCCACCTGGCAGTCTTTACATCGTGCATATCACGTGCATTAATTAGGTAATTAATGAGGGTTAAAAGCGGAATCCGGAGAGACGGACGGCATTCTCGTCGGTAGCTGTATAGACGTAAAGCCCGTCGGTACTTAAATCCTATATAAGGATGCAGGTACCGACGAACAATCACTTTCTTTCCTTTTCTTTTGTTCACCAACGCTCTTCCCTTCTTTTTCAAATTGCATTTTCCATTTTTGTCCTTTCGGTTGGTCTCCTTTGCACTAGTGTTTGGTTCTTTCTTCTTCATTGAGTCTCAACTTCCAGGTTAGTAGAATTCTTCTAGTTTTTTTTATTATTATTTATTTTATTTTATGGTGAGTAATTTAATTTTTGGATTAGTGTAATTAGGGACCTTATTAATTGATATTAGCTGCTACTGTCTGATTTAAAATGCCATTGTTTTTTTTAATGCTTTAAGCAATGAGTTAACACATAGAATAAAGAATGCGATGTTCTTCAGTTGATACAAAATGCATGGATATATGCTGTTTTGAGAACAATTAATAATAGATGCATATTTATTTTTATTGAGTTTTTTTAGATATTCAGGCATGGCCTTAGGAATACATGCACTTTGAAACCAATACTAAGAATTAGAAAGTAAAGCAAATGTGAGCAAATGTTGCACTGTTGCCTGAGGCCTGTCCCTTCTTCTTTCTGTTTTCTCATGCAAGAGGTTGGGCACACCCTTGCCGGGGTGCTGCCCACATTTTTTTTAGCAAGTGTGAATATGTTGCACTGTATATGTTGCACTGTTGCTTGGGACCTGAGGCCTGTCTTTTTTTTTATTTCTCATGCAGGAGGTTGGGCACACCCTTGCCGGGGTGCTGCCCAAATTTTTTTAATTTTTTCGGTTTAGACACGACCCCGTCGAAATGCTGCCTAAATTTTTGTTATTATTTCCCGAGTAAAGTCCATTTATGACTATGATATCAAACTAATTGTTTACTTTATTTTTAGGATGCCACCGCGACGATATGCTCCACGCTATCAGCCTGAGCCTCAGGCTCCGGATTGGATAAGTGCCGAGGCCAAATAGAGGTATGCAGCGCTGGCTCAGGTGCAAGATGGACTGAGTTTCTGACGCCTGCTTTCCAGACTCAACCAGAGATAGTTCGGTAGTTTCTTGATACGTTACAGTACGGGGGGTACCAGAGATCCGAAACAGAGAAGGGTGCTATCCAGTTTTGGATCGAGGGCCACCATTATAGCATTACCCGTCAACGATTTACAGAGGCTATGGGGCTTCCATTTGGGCAGGATGTTATAGTGCCCCATAGAGCAGTTAAACGCCACCATTGGGCAGTTATTGCCTTGCCGGGGGTGCCGTATGATCATGATACGGCGAAGAGCACAGTACTCTCATCACAGGCCCTTCGCTATGTTCACAGAGTTTTATCTAGCTCCTATTTGGGACGAGCTGGTAACCCAGGGTCTCTCAATGCCGTTGAGATTTGGAGTTTATGTGCCATGGTGGCAGGCCAGCGGCTTAACATCAGCCATGAGATTTTGGTTAACATGGTGAGAGTATCTAGGGGGGCAACCCCTGTAGTGTATGTTGGTGGAGTCATTACTAGACTACTTTTGAGTTTGGGTGTTCGTCCAGACATCCTGGGGCATGCCTTGGATGAGAGCATTTATGTGGACGCTCCGACAGCTATTACGATGGTTATGATTTTGCCGATACCGGGTCAGGCTGAGGTGTACAGACTCCGCACCATTCATGAGACCGGACGTGCATTTAGCCTGCCCTCACTAGAGCCAGTAGAGGAGCAGCCTCAGATGGAGCAGCCTCAGGAGCACCCTCAGATGGAGCAGCCTCAGATGGAGCACCAGCCTCTCGAGCCCCAGCAGCACCAAGAGGAGCATCCGGGTACACCCTCTAACATGGGGATTGAGTTCACCATGGATGAGCTATTTGCTACTCCTCCAGGGCAGAGAGTACAGAGTCCTACTCTGCCTCCACCATCGAGAGTACATCGGACAGCTCCTCGGGCTCCTGAGAGGTTCAGTCCATATGCTAGAGCAGGGGACCCGGGGGCATCTACTTCTATAGCTCTACCTCCAGAGCGGGCACCAGAGTCAGCTCCCCCTCCATTCACACCATCGATTCACCCGGCACAGCCAGATTTTTCTGCGATTTTGACCTCTATGTTCGCATCCTTTAAGCACAGACAGGAGGAGAGAGACAGGGCCTTTCTCGGGCAGCTCGGGGAGCGAGATAGAG
The DNA here is from genome assembly GCA_947683425.1 of Excoecaria cochinchinensis. Taxonomy (NCBI): domain Eukaryota; kingdom Viridiplantae; phylum Streptophyta; class Magnoliopsida; order Malpighiales; family Euphorbiaceae; genus Excoecaria; species Excoecaria cochinchinensis. Next base: position 24,144,820 of record CANTUQ010000092.1, on the reverse strand, counting down.
TCATCTTAGAGCGGCTAGATCAGCAGTAGGGTATCATCCAGGAGCAGGGGAGGCTTATTGATTATTTGAGGTAGGAGCAGGAGAGGTTCGTGGGTCAGCTGAGGCAGGAGATGAGGGCCTCCCAGGATGAGGTGACTCAGAGGATAGATGCATCCGTACAGGTGGTGAATGAGTCAGTTGAGGCTCTCAGATTCAGGATCCAGGTCCTAGAGGGCGCCATACCTCCCATCGCCCAGTCCATGCGAGAGTTTAGAGAGCATACAGAGGATAGGCTGAAGAGTATGGGGACTACCTCTACAGATCAGTCCCTCCGCCTTGCCGGCGCTTTCAGAGAGTTAAGGGGGTCGTCACTGATACACTGCAGTTCATGATAGTATGCGCACAGCCTTTGCTTGATGGATATGCTCAGGTCCAGTTCCAGCAGCAGGACCCAGCGAGAGCGCAGCTGTTATCAGTACCAGTGGCTGTACCTCCCAGATACCAGCGACAGGCCAGAGCCTCGGCTGCTCAGCAGGCCGAACCATCAGCCCCTCCCAGGCAGCCATCTGCTCTAGGTACGGGACCATCTGCTTCTTCATCATGAGGCCAGCCGGTTCATCTATCAGATGATGATGATGATGATCCAGAGGAGCTCTCAGATTATGCGCCATTATAGATTGTTCAGGGAGTTCTTCTAGCTTTATATTTATACTTTTTATTGTAATCACATCTGTATATTCTACAAAATTTAACCTTTTAGTGGAAAAACATTTATGGATTAACCTGTTAAATTTGCATGTTATTTCTTCATGATTTAAATTTCTTAAAAAAAAGAGAGAAAAGAAGGAAAAAGACAATTGATCATATAATAAACGGGATGATAAATAATAAAGGGCAATATAAAAATGTTCATAAATCTACTAATCAAGTTAATTTGCGCAAGAATTAACAAGAGTCTCTTACAATACAGGAACATGGTTTCACACCAATTCGAAAATGACCATCGGTCAAAAGGAAGGATAAACATATCAAACATTATATCCTTCAAGATCGCATTCAATATTAGATGAGAATCAACAGATCAGAATCATACCTTGCCGATTGAATGGAGGTTAGCAAGGAAAGTTTGCAAACTTAAAATGAGACTGGCGAGATAAATCAGACACCACACAGGATGAGATGAGGCTAGCAGGACAGATTAGTCACCGCGCATACCGAGACGAGGACAGCGGGGCGCATCACCATCTACACTTTGTAAGTCTGGAGCAGACTCGGTGCAACTCAGCAGAGCAACTCTCGCGTTTTGTAAGTCTGGAGCAGACTCGGCGCATCACCATACGCACTTTGTAAATCTGGAGCAGACTCGATGCAGCTCAAGAGAGCAACCCTCGCGTTTTGTAAGTCTGGAGCAGACTCGGCGCATCACCATCCACACTTTGTAAGTCTGGAACAGACTCGGTGCAGCTCAGGAGAGCAATCCTCGTGTTTTGTAAGTCTGAAGCAGACTCGACGCATCGCTACTTCTCTGGCAAAAGGTAAGGACTGCCTCAGGTATGCGTCTCTTTCCTTTCTTCTCTGAATTTTGGCTCATCTAGACACTAGTGCACTAGTTTTCCCAAAATTGGGGGCAACTGTAGACACCGAGTCTTGAGGCAGTCCGGGTCAGAGTTACCCGATGAAGAGATCCACGTTGGTTTTCGGATAAATGGATGGAATTTGGAGGTTTCATCTTTCGGTTTCACAAGGATTAAAATCTTTTTCTCTATAGCGTGAGGTTTTGAAAGAGTTCGGGAAATTTTGGTTGAAACAGGAAGTTTTGCTCCACAAACAGGAGGACCATCTGAGTAGGGACGCCCGTCTCTACTTGGGGTGATCCCCGTCTCTATGCATAGTAGGGACAGCCCGTCTGTAGCTAGGGACGGACACGTGTCTGAGTAGGGATGCCCGTCCCTAGTCCCACATTACGGCCCGTCTGTAGCTAGGGACGGACACGTGTCTGAGTAGGGACACCCGTCCCTAGTCCCGCGTTTCAGCCCGTCTGTATCCAAATTTCCACGTGTACCCTTAGTAGGGACGCCCGTCGGTAGTTGTAGGGATGCCTGTCGGTAGTGGATCGGATCAGATAACGCCGGATTTGATAAAATTTAATCTAAAATCTTTCAAATGGGGATAAGTTTTGGTTAAAAATTGAATTTTAAAACTCCTTTTAAAATTCAAACTTTAAACTGATGCTTATCTTATTTTATCTCCAAAAATTCTATAAATTGGGAAGTAAAATTCATTATTGTAGGTTAGAAAAATTTTACAAATTTTTGTGAGAAAAAAATTGCAAATTTTTGGTGGAGAAAATTAACAATTTTTTTGAGAGATTGGATTTTTTTAGAAAAGATTTTTTGTGAGCAATTTACCAAAAAAGCTATAAAATCTCTGTTTATTTTTAGAATTTTATTTGGTAAAAAATTCTTCCAATTAATTGATTTACTCAAATTTCTCTTGCGAATTAAGCCAACTTGAGGTAATGAAATTTATTCGTTTCTATCAATACAACTAATTCAAACACTCGGTCGCTATCAAATTTTCAAGAAGCAAAAATACAAATTTTCTTGCTTTGATCTATTTTTATTTGATCCTTGTGGAGCGTGCGGGGACCGAAATTATTCGATATTCACCCAAAGAGGGTAAACATTATGGATTAATGCTTATGTGATTTAATTAACTTATATTAATTGTTTTCATTTTTTACCCTTTTTATCTTTTAACTCATTTCTTTTAAAAAGTTTCCTATTATTTTCCTTTTCTTTACTTTATTCACCAATTTTGACACTGACATGTTTATTCCTGTGAGTTATCTTCTGACCATTTGTATTTAGAGCTGTAAACGATGATGGTCGAGCCAATCTGAAGAGGTCCATACGGGTTCTTTTTTTTCACTCTTGCCTTTTATTCATGTTATTATTAAGATTATTTCAATGTCGTTAAAGTGAAAAGGACCAAATATTTTATAGTAATTAATTTGGAGTTTTCCCGAAAGCTGTGGACCAATGTCCTGTTTTTAACCGACAAAATTGACACTTCTTAAAAATCAGTTTGTAATAAATATGTATGGCAGGACCAATGTCCTCACTCAAATGAATATCCCGATTTATGTATGATCTATATATTGTTTTTATAATGGGGGTTGTATTCCGCCCCTAGTTTTATTGTAATTTGATTTGCGGAAGTTCATCTTAATAGTGTTTGATTTATCGCTTTTGACGTGAATGATTGCGCCTTAATTAAATGTATCGTGTGAAAAGTTGGTGAAATAATGAATTCAAAACTTAATCATAATATTGATCAAAAGAGAAACACAGGCCTATCGGGGCATGAAAGCCTTTGATTAGGTGATCAATCAAAATATCTGGGTTCGCCCAATACATAATGATCCATACAGCAATCATAGTATTAAGGTTCATACCACCTAGGGGGAGTGTCTACTTTCATTACATGAGCTTTGGCCAAGGTAATGTTACTTTAGGGCTACCCAAGCATGGTCCCTACCAACAGGTCTAGCTTATCACGAGCATAACGACCGGTCGGGTCTCCATTTAATATACAATAAAGGTACGAGGTTTGGGCTGGTGATTATCCTTAACACTTCCCTACATTGAGTGAACGTAAGATCGTGCTTTGGGAATGCACCGGGGTTGATAGAGGGACCAAATTAGCATAGATCTAAGGCTCTAATGAGATGCAATGCAGTTTTGAAAAAGTATGAAATTTTTAAATTAAAACTCAATTGTAAATTTTAACTAAGGTACTTTCAAAGCGAAGTCTCGAGTATTGTCCCTAATGGACTCGCCACTGTAATGCGCGCCGAACCCTGGGGTGCCCCGAACCGCCCGCTTTTAGGGCCTCCGGGATGAGGTTCATAAGAACTTGTAAGAAATTACAAGTGCGTCCATTTTGGGCAACAAGGAGGTTTCTTGGAGTCGCCACCCAATAGAACATTGGAAAAAGTTGTCTAACCTCAGTGAGCCTAAGACAGCGCTGCTATGTCCATTATAGGCAAGCTGGAGGTGTCTTGGAGGCTTCCACCTGTAGACATCGGGTCCCGAGGTGGTCAAAAATCAGGATTACCCGATGATGAAAACAAAAGGCCGATTTTCGGCGAGAAAGTGAGAATCGATCGTTCCCTTGTCAAAATTGTGTTTTTGTGGAAAAATAATTAAAAATATATATTTTAGAAATTAAAAATTAAAATAGGGTAGGAAATATTAATTTTGTGTATTTTAGGCTTTTTATTTAAAAAAAAAAGATCGCGAACGCCACCTGCGGCAGCGCGGGGGCGCCTGCGCGGCAGGCCGCCCCAGCGCGTAGGGGCGCCTGCGCGGCAGGCCGCCCCAGCGCGTAGGGGCGCCTGCGCGGCAGGCCGTCCCTGCGCGTAGGGGCGCCTGCGCGGCAGGCCGCTCCTGCGCGCGCGCAGGAAGGGGGACCGCGCACCCCCCTGCACGCCCAGCAGGGGCACTGCGCGCGCGCAGTAGGGCACCGCGCGTGCCCCTGCGCGCGCAACAGGGTACCGTACGCAGTACCCCCCCCCCCCTCCACACGGCTAATTGGTCTTCGCCTGTCCCTTTTTTTCGTTTTTTCAGTCTGTTTTTCAGACCGCTTTTACCGGTCTTCTTTCACTTTTTTTTGTCAATTTTGATTAACTAAAAATAAAGGGTTTCAGTCTCTTTCCTTTTTGATCCAAGGCCAAGAAAATTAATAGGGATTCCTTTTTCATTTTTTGGGGAGGACGGCAACTATTTTTTTCAAGAAGGAATTTATTTGCTTTTCTCTCTAGCTTCTCTCCAGCAACTGGTTCTTCTTCAAAAATCTTTCGAAAATATTCTTAAGTTTTTTTTTCTTCTCAAGCTTTAATTTCTAGATTTTCCTTCAAGAAATATACTACATTTTGGGATTGATCTTGAGCAAGAAAAATCAATTCTCTTTGTTCAAATCATCCTTCAAAAATATTCACCTCAAAAATATTTTCTCAAATTTTATTTAGAACTTGTATTTCTCATTGAATATTATTATCATCAAAAAAATCGACAAGGGAACGGATTGAGATATCCTATTTCCGATCTAAAATTTCTGAGGGTAAACATTTTTGGACCCGTTCTCATTTATTTTTTGTATATTATTTTTTGTTGTTAACATCATTTTTGCTATTATTGTTTATGTCTATTATTCATTTTTAGCATTTTAATGTGTTAATACCCCTATTAATATGCTATTTGTTTGCTTTGATTTCCATGCTCATTCATTTATTATTATTATTATTAATATTATTATGTTGTGTTTTCTATTATTAACATGTTGTTATTATCATTGCCCATCATTATTATTATTATTATTACTATTATTACTATTATTATTATTATTATTATTATTATTATTATTATTATTATTATATTGGTATTTAAGTTAATCATTGGGCTACTGCCATGTTCTTTATTATTATTATTATTATTATTATTATTATTATTATTATTATTATTATTATTATTATTATTATTATTAATGTTATCTACTTTATGCTATAATCCTTATTGGTATTAATATATTATTATTATTATGTGGTTTTATCATAATTATTATATTTATTGTTTATCTTATTCATTGTCATATTGCTATTACTGTTAATGATTTGATCGGTTTTATTGCATTGCTATCATTATTGTCATCATTATATCTTGCATTCGTATGATTAATTTACTTGGAATATTTACTAATATTTTTGATATTATTTCTGTATGAGTTTAACTTGAGTCGGATTATGCGAGCATCCTCGTGACTCCCCGGATGGGTCGCGACACGTGAATGAACACTCCGGTTTGGGTGAGATCTTTTTCAACTCCCTTTTCTTATGTTGTGATTACTTGAAAATAATTATTTCGTTTATTGCACGCGTGAGATAAAAAGTCACAAGAATATTTTTACAATTAAATTAAATTTTTACTAATAAAATTGGGACCAATGTCCCTCATTTTAGCCAAACAATAAAAATATCACAATTAAAACAAAGAGTCAATTTTCTTCAAAATGGGATCACTCATCCCTATTTTCATCAAATAATCAAAATGACTCTTTGAACACTCTTTAAATAAACGCGAAGGAACAAATGTTCCTAAACTTCCAAACAAGCGCGAAGGAACCAATATTCCTAAAACAATGCCCCGATTTATGTATGCCTTTTCTTATTTTGTGTGAGTATTTTAAACTCATGTTCATTTCCTTTTGGGCCCTTGTAATTAATTTTTGGGGCAATTTTATTTTTGGGGATTGTATTCCGTCCCCGCCTGTATTTTCAATCTCCTTTTATTGGGGTTGTATTCCGCCCCTATTCCTCTTGTAATTGTGTGCTTGGGTGTTTACCGCTTTCATTTATCGCTTTTATTTTATTGCTTTCGAATGATTGATATGCGCAATTTAATTTAAATGCATTAATCGTGTGAGATGAGAGATATAATTTTAAGAAGTTAAAAACCCATTTATAATTATCCGAAACATAAATAAGAGGGAAGTCCCGAACACCATATCTCTGGTTTAGACCATTAGAGGTGAGAGACTTTTTCCCAATTTCTTGCAAATTGGGTGGCGACTCCAAATGCCTCAAAGGTGCCTTTAGGTGTCATTAGACTAGGTTGTTCTCCCCAATGTCCAATTGGGAGGAATACACCGATGATGTCTCATGGCACCCATGATCAAAAGATACAAACCAATTCCTCGAATCCCAAAGGTGGATTAAAAGCTAGGGCCCTTGCTTAGTACCCCGGCGCGCGTCACAGTGGCAACTCCACTGGGGACTTGTGTTTGAGCCTTCGCTCTGAAAGTGCTTTGGTTAAAATTTATAATTGAGTTTTTAAAACTTAAAATTCTATCTCTTTTCAAAATTGCATCATATCATTTTAGAGCCTTAGACTTACGATAGTTGGTCCCTTCTTACCTTGGTGCATTCCCGAAGCGCGACCCTACTTTCACTCATTGTAGGGAAGTGTTAAGGATAATTACCAGCCCAAGCCTTATACCTTTGGTATATCAAATGGAGACCCGATCGGTCGCTATGCTCGTGATGAGCTAGACCCGTTGGCAAGGATCATGCTTGGGTAGCCTTAAAATTTCATCACCTTGACCAAAGCCCATGTAATGGCAAGTAGAAACTTCCCCTAGGTAGCATGCTCCTTAATACAATGATTGTGATATAGGCCATCACGTATTAAACAAAATCAACCAAATTAAGTGGTCTTTTATCAAAGGCTTTCATGCCATGATAGGCCCATCTTAACGAAATTGAAATGTCCAAATATGTGATGGCCGAAACTCATACATATGTTCATTAGACTAGGAGGTATTATGCTGCCAATTTTTCACTGTGCTCATCGCGCATTCTTTCGGTCTCCCGTTGATCCATGGACTAAGCCCACCTAGGAAGAGACCGTTCGACCCCGTGTGTGGGAGAAATAAGGGTGGAAGGATTTATCTGCTTGCTTGTGGTTGTCCGTGATGCATTAACACGATCGTGCATCCTTAGTGTCATCCATGCATCATGCTAACCCCTTTTGGTTGCCTCAGCCATCATAGATCCGTCCGAGTGGTCCAGGGATCCCGACGGAAGGTTGGTCAGGAATCTAGCAATTGATCCATCAGGGTTAGCACTTGCTTAGGATTCAGTTTGGGATAGAAGCTCAGATTCTAGTTCAGAACAGCCCGCTAGATCAGTGATGGCAGATTTACCGCAGGATTCGGGTGCGATAACAGCACAAGACTTGGACAAGAGGTTTAAAGATTTCGAGAGGAAGATTTTAGCCATGATGGGAAACTTGGCCGCCCAAATAACACCACATATTGGACAGTTGTCTGGAGCTTCGATGGTTGACCCAATTGAAACACCTGTTATGGAGACTCCCATACCGACCATGACTATACAGCAACCAGTCGTCGATCCTAGACCGAAAATACCAGTTGAGCGAAGAAGGGTGAGGGCTCTCGACCCGAGAGATGATTACTTAGAAGATGGAGAGGATGAGCCCATAGCACCTCATGCCGTGAGGTGTAGAGTCCCTGAGTTAGAGGATGACATGGTAAAAAAGATGGAGGAAAAGCTTGAAGCCATAACGAGGATGTTGATGGGAGGAAGGGGGATAAAACCTGAAGATCGAGAGCTGGATGGTGAAGACCTGATCCCTTTAAACTTCAAGATGCCCGATATGTCCAAATTCAATGGCACTTCTAACCCCGCTGCACACATCAAGAAATACACCCTAATCATGAAGGGTACAGGGCTGACGAAAAAGCAAAAAATAGAGTACTTTTGCCTCAGTTTAGCTGGCCTAGCAGTGGATTGGTATTATGGGCTGGATCGAAGAATGAGAGAAGATTGGGACATATTGACAGAAGAATTCCTTAGCTAGTATGATTGTAGTACCAGGATTGAGGTTACACTGAAAGATCTAGAAGTGCTGCAGCAGAAATCAGGGGAATCATTCCATGAGTACCTGACCCAATGGAGAAATCGGGTGATGGAGATGAAGAGGAAGCCCGATACCTCATATCAGATCAGGTTATTTATCCGGAATGCTAGTCCATACTTAAGGGATGGGTTAAAAATGAAGGGACTCAGAGACTGGGAGTCACTTAAGGATATAGCCATTGAAGTTGAGGCTGAGCATTTAGATGAAGTGCTAGATCTGCAAATTTGTCCTTGGGCAAGAACAAAGGCAACAGCAGTGATAACGGGGGCAGTGATAGGGTAGCAAAAATCTCAGCCATAGGGACGGCTCCCAAACACCTCACTATCTCAGGCATACCATTATCTTGGCACTTCACCCGTCTCGTCAAGGAAGGAAAGTTGCAACCCTTGCCAGCTGGGCCTGCCCCAAGTCAAGGAAAGCCTAAGCACAGAACGAATAGGTATTGATCATATCATCAGTACACAGGGCACAGAACAGACTACTATCGTCCTTTAAGGGACCGAATTCAAGCCTTAATCGATAGCAAACAGACCATTAATCCTGAGCAGAGAAAGAGTCAAGAGAAGTCGGCCTATAGTGCCATGATTGGTTCAAGCTTACCTGAATGGTATGTACTGCAAGACTTGTATGGAAATGGGTATGCCACTACTACTAGCCCTAAAGCAGATGAAGGAGAGATTTCCATAGCGATGATAGGTTGTTGGTCCACCAGCAAAAGCTGGGAGGAAGAGGAAGATCGAAAACAGGAGGGCTTTAACCAGGGATTGAGTATGGCTGGCCTTTCACGACAGATTGAGGAGACTCGTGCACTAATGGCCCAAGAGATGGACAAAAGGCTTGAGGAGCTCGAAAGGAGGTTGTCAGCTATGATTAAGGAAAGAATAGACGCCCTTGCGCTAGTCCTGCAAGCCCAATTGATGGCGACTACCTTTAACCGGGTTGAGTCAGCCCATGTCGAGATAGCCCATAAAATGACAACCGCGGCATCTCCTTGCACCTCTAAGCCCCGAGGCAAGGAGCTGCTTGATTTACCAGCGAGACAAGGAGGTGGTAAGAGGCCCACCCTAGAATGTGACATTATGCTTGAAGGGAATGCAGATCTAGTGAAAATGCATGCTCTGAAAAATGCAAACTCAAGTATCCGCAATGGCGGTAAGGGCAACGTTAGAAGGGCAAGAGAGCCACCAGTGAGAAGGAATCAAAGACGTTACTCTGATTTGGGTAGATCGTTGTCACGGGTTTTTGAGAAGCTAGTGAAAAGGGGGTTGTTGCAGCCATTACCCGCGAGGCCCGCTAGTGGCCAGGGGCAGCCCAACCACAGAGCGGATCAATATTATGCATTCCACCAGCACACTGAACATTTGACGAACTATTTTCGGGCCTTAAGAGATCGAGTTCAGGACCTCATCGATAGCAAGCAAATCTCTGACCCAGAAGAGCAAAAGGGGGAGGCAGATAGGTTGAGTACCTAATTGGAGAAGGAAAACAGTCCCCGTGGACGGTGACGAGCCATCGGCCAAGGCGTCCCTGCTGGTGGAAGCAAGAGGGTGTTATCCATTTAGATGTTCTTTTTATTTTTGAACTATTTGATGAGGACATTCTTAATTCTAGTTTTGTTAAATAAAATGAATGGTTTTGCTTACTTGTGTGATATTTCTTATGATTTCATTATGCATAATCATGGCACTTTTACATTTGACATCGGTTCGACTAATGCCATTTCATTTAATCTCGGAACTTTGGAGAACCCAAGGAAAATCTTGATAGCATCTGTTATGACTCTTGAAGAGAGATTAAAACTTGAGAGAATAAAAAAAATGAAATAAGAAGTCTTTGCCTGGACCTACGAAGACATGCCAGAAGATGATTATGAAGCCGCCAAGCATGCTATGCCAAGCACATCCTAATCGTGGACAGGTGACACGGAAGCTCAGAAGACTCAAGCTGAAATGGGAAAAAATGGTTAAAAGGGAAAACCCATAATCAGAAATAGGGCCAAATCTCGTACTGAAACACAACAGCCAGCTTGGATGACCGGTGACATACCCAATGGTTAAGAAGAAAAGTGCGCATATGCGTAAACTTCAAGATTCGAACAAAACTTGTTAAAAGGAAATTGGGGATAAAAACAAACAAACAAACAAACAAACAAAAATCAAAAAAAAAATCGAAAAAAAATTTTTTTTGATCAGGGGGCAAGGGAATGCTACTTGGGGGCAAGTTTTTTTCAAATCCTGCAGACCTACACGTGCCCGTATCTCGTCGTTCTTCTTTTACCACTGGGAAGGACCTAAAAAACTAATTCACATGCTGTCCACCCAGTCCATCAGCGTAGAAGGTGTGCAGTAAGAGAGACATACCTATATTTTGCCATCCTGCTTGGACACTGGAAAAGACCTGAAGACTAGTCCACAAGCTATCCATCCAATTCGTCAGTGTAGAGGGTGCGCACTACGAGAGGTGAGCTGCTGACATACAACTGAAATACCAAACAAGAGGAAGGCCAATAAAGTTACGGAGGAGGCCCACGCCGGGGCCTGTAATTGGAACCCCTACAAGTGTCACCCTCTATCCCTTAACACATGGGGCAAAAGTGCTACTGCCTGTTAGAGCACACCAAATCTTTGAGGGGCAGTCCTGGAGGCAACGGCTACAGCAGTCAAATACGTTAAATGGAAACAGGTCTTGGGAACCCATCACCTCAATCGGTCTACACAAGGGACAAGAACAAGGCGTCGATACGAAAAAGAACCACTCTTCGAAAGAGCAGCTTTTTCGGCCAGCGAAGACGGGAGCAAATTCAATCAACACCGATGAACTGAAGGAGAGTCCATGGCAAAGGTTAAAAAAAGGGGGAAATATTCAATCAAGAAAACCCGCGAGGGCTGATTGGAAACAGCAGTCTGATGCTTACAAGATCCACTTCGAGATTAGATGTAATTTTGCATTCTGAATTTATGTTAAATGATGATCATGTATGAAGAAATCATGCTGAAATACATGCAATCTTTGCAAACACATAAAACAAAAACCATTCAACTCAGGCACTCATCATTTTCTAGTTCTTTTATAAAAAGAAGAACACTGTTCATTACTGGATGTGCGGAATCTAAATGGCTACACTATACTTTGCTCTTGCCGGCTGGATGCCTAAGCCATTTGGCCCTGTTATCAACAATGGGATTTGACACTCACTAATTATGCACCATAGTCGAATGAAGACATAGTCTTTGACTTGCAATACAATGGCCTTTATAAGCAACCGTGTCTGGGGGCACCAATGCAAGCGCATCAGTCGACTCATCCTGCTATCAAATGTAAAACTAAGTCTGCAACACCCTCATGATGGGAATCAAGCTTATATGAGCATAATCTGAGGCGTAAATGCACGCCTATTACATCCGAAAGATTTTTGGTAACAATTTTAGCATCCCTTCTCAAAAAAAAAAAAAAGAGGCCGTTAGAGATGAAAACCGTAACTGGCGCTCTAAGCAAAAGTTAGGTCGAAGGGCAGGGTGAAAACCTGAAAATAGGCAGTCTGCCCTACAAAAAAATAAAAAAATGAATAAAGGCTGCTGGATTGGGTTGGGTCCATTTCAGGCAAAAAATAAGGCACAGGGTTATGTGAAAATCCGAAAAGGGCGCATTTCCCGCTAAGAAAAACTAGTGTAAAAATCCACAAGGGACGCACTACCTTTAATCAATGACTTCCGATGCCTGGAGCAATGAGGCTATGGATTTTAAGATGACATCCACTAGAGCAAATGATATATGATACAGAATATGAGTCAGAATTCCTGAGCTGCGAAGGCACTTTTCTAGATCTTTGGGGGCATCAGACAATACCAAGCCGTGTCCTAAACGGACCCTTGACCACCTAGGACGTGGTCTATCCATTTTTGCATACACTTCATATCTGCATATAGAATTTTACACATGCATGCACAACCTGTGGTATGTTCCTGTATACATAGCTTTGCAGGAAAAGGCTAAATCAAGGGCCAACTTAGGCAAGATGAACTCAAGATAAAGCCTGCGCAAGGCCAAAATCATGTTAACCCGTGAAGTGGTGACCCTCTTCAAGTCCTTCTTCAAAAGGCATCCTCAAAACTTTATCTTCAAGTCCTTTTTCACAAGGCATTCTCAGTCTCTTCGGAGCGTTATCCTTAAGTCTTATCTAACAGGCATCCTCAATCTCTTTAAAACACTATCTTTAAGTCCTTCTTGAAAAGGCATCCTCAAAACTTTATCTTCAAGTCCTTATTCACAAGGCATTCTCAGTCTCTTCAGAGCGTTATCCTTAAGTCCTTATCTAACAGGCATCCTCAATCTCTTTAAAACACTATCTTTAAGTCCTTCTTCAAAAGGCATCCTCAAAACTTTATCTTCAAGTCCTTATTCACAAGGCATTCTCAGTCTCTTCAAAGCGTTATCCTTAAGTCCTTATCTAACAGACATCCTCAATCTCTTTAAAACACTATCTTTAAGTCCTTCTTCAAAAGGCGTCCTCAAAACTTTATCTTCAACTCCTTATTCACAAGGCATTCTCAGTCTTTTCGGAGCGTTATCCTTAAGTCCTTATCTAACAGGCATCCTCAATCTCTTCAAAACACTATCTTTAAGTCCTTCTTCACAAGGCATTCTCAGTCTCTTCGGGGCATTATCCATAAGTCCCTCTTCACGAGGCATTCTCAGTCTCTTCGGAGCATTATCCATAAGTCCTTCTTCACGAGGCATTCTCAGTCTCTTCGGAGCATTATCCATAAGTCCTTCTTCACGAGGCATTCTCAGTCTCTTCGGAGCATTATCCATAAGTCCTTCTTCACGAGGCATTCTCAGTCTCTTCGAGGAATTATCCATAAGTCCTTCTTCACGAGGCGTTCTCAGTCTCTTCGGAGCACTATCCATAAGTCCCTTTTCACGAGGCATTCTCAGTCTTTTCGGAGCGTTATCCTCAAGTCCTTTTTCTAAGGTATTCCCGATCTCTTTAGAATATTGCGTTTCTCCAAACATCGAGGACACCATTTTACAAGGGTTAGGCCGATCACGGCATTACCGTTTCAACAAAATATGATGCACCGACAATATGGCGACGGTCACTCCAATAGTACCATCCAGTCCGAGAAGACAACTGCCTCAGGTATGCGTTTCTTTCCTTTCTTTTCTGAATTTTGGCTCACTTAGGCACCTAGGTTCTAAGTTCCCCAAAATTGGGGGCAACTGTAGACACCGGGTCCCGAGACGGTCCAAAATCAGGATTACCCGATGATGAAAACAAAAGGCCGATTTTCGCCGAGAAAGTGAGAATCGATCGTTCCCTTGTCAAAATTGTGTTTTTGTCGAAAATTAATTAAAAATATATATTTTAGAAATTAAAAATTAAAATAGGGTAGGAAATATTAACTTTGTGTATTTTAGGCTTTTTATTTAAAAAAAAAATTGTGAATGCCACCTGCGGCAGCGCGGGGGCGCCTGCACGGTAGGCCGCCCCAGCGGGAAGGGGCGCCCGCACGGCAGGCCGCTCCTGCACGCATGTAGGAAGGGGGACCGTGCGCCCCCCTGCACGCACAGCAGGGGCACTACGCCCGTGCAGCAGGGTACCGCGCGCGGTGCCCCCCCCCCCCCCCCCTCCCCCCCCTCCTCGCGGCCAATTGGTCTTCGCCTGTCCCTTTTTTTCGCTTTTTCAGTCTATTTTTCATATCGCTTTTACCGGTCTTCTTTCACTTTTTTTTGTCAATTTTGATTAACTAAAAATAAAGGGTTTCTGTCTCTTTCCTTTTTGATCCAAGGCCAAGAAAATTAATAGGGATTCCTTCTTCATTTTTTGGGGAGGACGGCAACTATTTTTTTCAAGAAGGAATTTATTTGCTTTTCTCTCTAGCTTCTCTCCAGCAACTGGTTCTTCTTCAAAAATCTTTCGATAATATTCTTAAGTTTTTTTTTCTTCTCAAGCTTTAATTTCTAGATTTTCCTTCAAGAAATATACTTCATTTTGGGATTGATCTTGAGCAAGAAAAATCAATTCTCTTTGTTCAAATCATCCTTCAAAAATATTCACCTCAAAAATATTTTCTCAAATTTTATTTAGAACTTGTATTTCTCATTGAATATTGTTATCATCAAAAAAATCGACAAGGGAACAGATTGAGACATCCTATTTCCGATCCAAAATTTCTGAGGGTAAACATTTTTGGACCCATTCTCATTTATTTTTTGTATATTATTTATTGTTGTTAACATCATTTTTGCTATTATTATTTATGTCTATTATTCATTTTTAGCATTTTGATGTGTTAATACCCCTATTAATATGTTATTTGTTTGCTTTGATTTCCATGCTCATTCATTCATTTATTATTATTATTATTATTAATATTATTATGTTGTGTTTTCTATTATTAACATGTTGTTATTATCATTGCCCATCATTATTATTATTATTACTATTACTATTATTATTATTATTATTATTATTATTATTATTATTATTATTATTATTATTATTATTATTATTATTATTATTATATTGGTATTTAAGTTAATCATTGGGCTACTGCCATGTTCTTTATTATTATTATTATTATTATTATTATTATTATTATTATTATTATTATTATTATTATTATTATTAATGTTATCTACTTTATGCTATAATCCTTATTGGTATTAATATATTATTATTATTATGTGGTTTTATCATAATTATTATATTTATTGTTTATCTTATTCATTGTCATATTGCTATTACTATTAATGATTTGATCGGTTTTATTGCATTGCTATCATTATTGTCATCATTATATCTTGCATTCGTATGATTAATTTACTTGGAATATTTACTAATATTTTTGATATTATTTCTGAATGAGTTTAACTTGAGTCGGATTATGCGAGCATCCTCGTGACTCCTCGGATGGGTTGCGACACGTGAATGAACACTCCGGTTTGGGTGAGATCTTTCTCAACTCCCTTTTCTTATGTTGTGATTACTTGAAAATAATTATTTCGTTTATTGCACGCGTGAGATAAAAAGTCATAAGAATATTTTTACAATTAAATTAAATTTTTACTAATAAAATTGGGACCAATGTCCCTCATTTTAGCCAAACAATAAAAATATCATAATTAAAACAAAGAGTCAATTTTCTTCAAAATGGGATCACTCATCCCTGTTTTCATCAAACAATCAAAACGACTCTTTGAACACTCTTTAAATAAACGCGAAGGAACCAATGTTCCTAAACTTCCGAACAAGCGCGAAGGAACCAATGTTCCTAAAACAATGCCCCGATTTATGTATGCCTTTTCTTATTTTGTGTGAGTGTTTTAAATTCATGTTCATTTCCTTTTGGGCCCTTATAATTAATTTTTGGGGCAATTTTATTTTTGGGGATTGTATTCCGTCCCCGCCTGTATTTTCAATCTCCTTTTATTGGGGTTGTATTCCGCCCCTATTCCTCTTGTAATTGTATGCTTGGGTGTTTACCGCTTTCATTTATCGCTTTATTTATTGCTTTTATTTTATTGCTTTCGAATGATTGATATGCGCAATTTAATTTAAATGCATTAATCGTGTGAGATGAGAGATATAATTTTAAGAAGTTAAAAACCCATTTATAATTAACCAAAGCATAAATAAGAGGGAAGTCCTGAACACCATATCTCTGGTTTAGACCGTTAGAGGTGAGAGACTTTTTCCCAATTTCTTGCAAATTAGGTGGCGACTCCAAATGCCTCAAAGGTGCCTTTAGGTGTCATTAGACTAGGTTGTTCTCCCCAATATCCTATTGGGAGGAATACACCGATGATGTCTCATGGCGCCCATGATCAAACGACGCAAACCAATTACTCGAATCCAAAAGGCGGATTCAAAGCGAGAGCCCTTGCTGGGTACCCTGACGCGCATCACACCACCCTAATGATAGGATGATCCTCTAGCCTCACGCTTGGGCAAACCAGAGGTGTCTTGGAGGCATCCACCCTAATAGAACATTACGATGGCCCTCTCACCTCGTGGCACCTAGGACTGTTCAATTTTGATCCTTTTACGGGACACAAGAGGTGTCTTGGAGGCCAAATCCCAATAGAATGGTGAGATGGCCCTCTCGCCTCGTTGAGCCCAAAGACCAGAGAAGGTTCGGCACTTCCCATTTATTCATACCTTGGTTAGGTTTATAGTTGAGTTTTAAATTTATCGTTTTATCTCATTTCTCATTCAATTTAATGTAGTTAAATTAAATCTCAGATTGTCCATTCAGGAGAGGCAGTAAATAAAGCATAATTAAAATAAAGTGCGCAAAAATAAATTACAACAAAACTAGGGGCAGAATACAACCACCATTATAAATTGCAAGCGATTCATACATAAATCAGGATATATATTAGGAGTGAGGACATTGGTCCTCGCATGCATATTTATTACAAAATGATTTTTGAGGCGTCAACTTTTATCTGTTAGAAAAATAGGACATTGGTCCTCAATTTATAAAGAAAATCCCAATTTAATTAATAAAAAATATTTAACCATTTTTATATTAGCGGGATTAAAATAATATTTACAACAAATTGGAAATGAAGATAAACTAAAAGGAGATAGGGTAAAGAAAATGAACCAAATTGGTGTCCCCGAATTATCCTAGCAGGCTCCCCTTCTCAGCGCCCCATATTTAGTGAAAATAAGTAAGCTCACAAAAAAACAAACATGTGAGTGGGATAATGTAATAAAATAATGGAAATAAAAGGGAATATTAGAGATAAAATAAATAAGCAATAGATATAAATATCTATATGTTGATGAAATAATTGTGAATAAATAAAATAAGAAAATAAAAGAAAAGTAGGATTGGGCCCAGAATATTTACCCTCAGAATTCGTGCTCAATGAAGGGAAAATATGATTGATTTCCTTGGCTTGATCCGCAAAATTAAAATTGAAAATAAAAAAGTTGAAGTTTTATTCCAAGAAAGAAAACTGCTTAAAAATGAAGAATGAAAGAAAATAACAACTCAAGAACAGAGAAGTATTTTCTTTGTCTCAAGAAGGATTATTTTATTGAAAACTGATTTGAGAAATTTATTCGAAGAAGAAATTTCATAAAAAAGTAGAGAGAATTTTGTTGAAAAAAAAAAGAATGAAAAGTAAGAAATCCGACCCCCTTCCCTTGATCCCCAGCCTCCTATTTATAGGTAAATGAGGATGAAGATAAAAATTTAAATCTTTTTGAAATTCAAAATTCAAAAACAAATCTTTTTAAAATTTAAATTTAAAATTCAAATCCTTTTCAAATTTTGAATTTAAAAACAAAATTCTTTTTAAAATTTGAATTTAAAAACAATTTTTTTTTTAAAATTTAAATCCTATAAAGATATATATCAAATCCATTTGAATTCAAACCTGATTTTAGAAAATAAAATCAAATATTTTTAAATTCAAATTAGATTTAAGGATAAAATCAAATCCTTTTGAATTTAAATTAGAATTTAAAAATAAAATTAAATACTTGACATTTATGTTAAGGATAAATAAAATTAATTTAAATTAAATTAAAAATTTAATTTATTAATTTTCAAAACTGAAAAATATATAAAAATACCAAAAATGGGATAAAAAAACGGATCTTTGGGTGAAAAATCGGAAACAAAAATCAATTTCGGGCGAAATTTGCATTTTGCTGCGGAACAGGGGGGACCGACGCCCGTCAGCGCGGACGACGGGCGTCGGTTGCACACGATGCACTCGTCGACATTCGTGAAATTTTTTTTTATTTTAAATTTAACTAAAAAATATTATAATTTCTAAACCCCATTTTTCAAATCTAATTTTCAAAATATTTTTATTATTTTTATTTTTTCACTCTAAAATGCAAATTTAACCAGCAAATCATCACTTTTAACCTTTTTACCTGTGAGTAGGCATCTTATCATCATAGGGTAACTCTGATCTAGACTGTCTCAGGACCCAATGTCTATAACGACCCTATGTTCACTCAATATAGGGAAGTGATAAGGATAACCACCAGCTTAAGCCTCATATCGTTTGGTATATTACATGGAGACCCGATCGGTCGTTATGCTCGTGATGAGTTAGACCCGTTGGCAGGAACCATGCTTGGGTAGACCTAAAGTATCATCACCCTGGCCAAAACTCATGTAATAAAAGTAGATACTTCCCCTAGATGGTATGAACCATAATACTATGCTTGCTGTATGGATCATTTTGTATTGGACAAACCCAGATAATTGATTGGTCACCTAATCAAAGGTTTTCATGACTCGATAGGCCCATGTCAATTCATTCAGACTGCCTAAATACACAATGATGAAAACCCATACGTAAGGACATAGATAAGAGAGGTTATGCTGCCGGTTTTTCATCGTGCACCATGCGCGTCCATTGGATTCCCTGTTAACCCATGGGTCAAGCTCACCTAGTAAAGAGACCGCACGACCTCGTGTGTGGGAGAGATAAAGTTGGAAGGGTCTACTTGCTTGTATGTGATTGTGGATGTTGCACAGCATGCTCATGTATCGCATGTCATTCATGCATGTTAAAAAAAAACATATACATTTCCTTTGTGCGTGTGTATATCCTTTTGTTTGCATATTATTTTTCACATGTACATATCATCCTGTGTATAATTTTTATTTCTTTTTTCATGCATCACATGTATTATTGCAATCCCTAGATCTTTCAATCATCGATGACCATTTGCATAGCACGATCATGCATTACATGTCATTCATGCATAAAAAAAAACATGTCCATTTCATTTCACATGTGTACATTCTATTATGTGCATATAGTCTTTACATGTACATATCACCCTGTGCATAAATATGTTCCATGCATTGCATACATCATTCTAACCTCTTTGATTTTTTTTTTAGCCATTATATTGTTAGTGTAAGTCCTAGCCCCAATACATTGTAATAAAACACTTTAGTTAATAAATGAGGCATTTGTTTTACCAATTGTATTCCTGTGCATATCAATTGATAGAACTGTCCAAGAATGTCGTTTCAGTTTAAGTTATCATGTGTGAGGCACATGGTTGTAAGACCTTGAAACAAATGAGACTTCATTCTAAATATCCCTAGTCAGTCATTGTTATGGGAATAACAAATGAATTAAGACTAGTATGCTCTCTCTGATTAGTTGAGTTCTGTCTTACGGATCATAAGGACAAAAGTGTCAATCAGAGATCATAGATACATGTTTATAACATGGTATTTGGATACGATCCACACATGAGAACACTACATGGTACAAGTCATAAGTGTTCCTCATATGCAAGTTTTGTATCGGAGTTCTTAGACCTAAAATCTCTATGAAACTCTTTATGAATTACTGTGTACTTTGACATACACCTAACGTGCTCGTAACTGAGTGATAAGTATGGGTATGCTTGGGTATGCATTGATTCATGTTAGAGAGCATGAGAGAAGTGAAGGGATTACCCCTCTCTATAAGAGAGAAAAATATCATCGGCCACTTGATCAGTGAACTGAGAAGTGTATGGCCATACCGAGATGTAATAATGTGCAATCATTATTTATCTGAGAGTTCAGTGTCACTGGAATATCAAGAAAGGAATTAACTTACACATGAGGATGATTTGTTCCATGCCTTATGTTAATTCTGATATTTATGGGTAAGGGACTATACAAAATTGCATTAGGTCATCAAATGCCATTTGCATTTTCATTTAATTTGGAATGCTATAAATATCTTGCTAGAGAATATATATAGCCTTTGAATTAATTCATTAATTCAATTGCCAATATTAAATGGACCTATAGGATCGCACACAAAGCATTGGGCTTAAAATATTTAAATAAGGCATTGAGCATTAATTTGGGCTTTTAATAAAAGTCAAGCTAATGTATGTAATGGGTATTAAATTGCTATTGGACCTTGGTCCATGAGAGAGGAAGATTTCGGCCCACATGGTTTAATGTCAATTAATTTAATAATATTGATTAAGTTAATTGAGTATTAAATCCTAATTGAATTTTAAATTCAAAAGGGTTTAAATTAATGTTTGTTACTTATCTATAGGAAGTGTTTAAGGTTGAATAAACTACTTTTAGGTGGTAAAATTCGGAATAAACACTTGCCATAAGATGAGGATAAAGATTGAAAAGAGAAACCCTAGTGAAAATATCATAGTAGGCGTGAACTTCCCTCTCTCTCTCTCAAAAATCTTTTCTTGGCCGAAATACATAAGGAGAAGAATTCTTTCTTGCTTTCTTGTGTGATTAGGCATTAATAGCACCAAAAGAAAGTACAAGATCAAAAATCTTGTAGCTTTAACCCTTGCCATTACACAATACTTATATTGAGAGCTAGCATTCTCGGTTTTAAGCCTTGCTTGAAAGTGTGTGTGTGAGCATAGAGAGGATTGGCGCAAAGGCTATTCCTTGGCATTGGTGGTGAAGATCAAAGGTGGACAATATCATCTTAGTTGCTGGTCATCATCAAATTCATTTCGGAATAGGCATCTAAAGTTGTAAGTTTTTAAAAACCCTAAAAGTGCATGTTTCGATTCTTGTCGTGGATTTGCTTGATGTGTATGATCGTTTTTTGATATTTTTTCGCTGCGTTATCTACATACACATACCATGACATATTCCATCAGTGGTATCAGAGCCTAAACATGCTTATTTTAGTGCTTTAGATGCATGAAATAATTAATTAAAAATCGTTACTTTTAATACATGCAATGCTGAAATTTTCTGTTTTGAGTTTTTTGCATTGTTTTGGTGTAAAAACAATTTTAATTGATTAGATAGGTATTATAATTAATATGACATGTTAATATAATGTCCTAAGATGTTTTAGGAGCTTTTATTGGTCATTTTTAATTGATAATACCTGATGGTATATGTTAATATTAAAACTAGGTGCTTTTGGCATGTTAATTGTTAGTTTAACAACTAGTTTTGAATATTAAATGTAAAAACGTTTTTGGCATGTTTGTAAGTGATTTTAAAGATTAAATATCAGGTCTGGACATTTTTAAAATTTGGTTTTAATTCTGGTCCATGACAATTTAATTGATTAATTTTAATATCACTTAAAACAATGACTAGTTTGTGTTTGTTACATGTTTAATCAACATTGTTTGTTTTGATTTGATTAAAATGGTAAAAACACATTTAGATCAGATTGGTACAATATATTAAATCATTTTTATGACCTTATTTGAATTATTAAATGACTCATAAAATTGATTTAAGTATTTGTGCATTTTTTTGTGGCATCACATAAGCATTAAACAACTAGTTTTGTTGTTTGTTTGTTTTTATATGTATGCCGTGTATCATATATATGTTCTTCATGATTTTTTTTTGTTTTAATTCATGTCGGTACATATTATATGTATTTTTAATGTTTATGGACAGTATGACATAAAATTAAAAAATGGCAAAATTGGAAATTATACTAGAGTTGATTTATAGCACAAATCTAACTAGTTTGTGTTTTGGGCTTTTAAGAGAACTTATTCAATAAGAGGATTTAGTCCATTGGGCCTCGGCCCAGGCCCATCATGGGGTCATCTCTTAAAGGTTCAAGTACACAATTTCCATTAATGGGCTTGGCTAAATTAATTAAAATTGGACTTTGTTTAATCCATGAATGTTATGTATATTTATTTGCTTGTTTGGTATGATGAATGGATATGCATGGTGCATTCATGGGCCCTGGGTTTTTGTAATTAATTATGGCCTGCGAGCCATTATGTATTATTGTAAAAGTTTCATTTATTTCTTAGAATAGAATTTACTTGAAGACTTTGTAAATCAAGATGAAGCCCACCGGAGTGGTGAAGCCCAACTCGAAGATTCTTGTGTAATAGTATAGAATCTTAGTTGTAGGTTTTATGGGCCCATGTTTGTCACGCTTTACTTTATGCAATTATTTATATATGCATGCTATGAATGGATGACAAAGCGTATGCCATGCAAGCCGTAATAAAATGAATCCCTAAAATAGTAAGTCACAAAGTTGCCTTCCTAATTCGAAACATGTCAAGGCATCGATCATCGGTAACGTAGACTAGGAGTCCTAGATGCGCCCGATTATCTTTGTGAGGCATGAGTTGTGAATGTAGGTTGGACTTAACATGGAAAGGGATGCCCGGACCTAGGCAACTAATAAATGGGTTTGTGCTATAACATCTTAAGATGTTAGCCCATTTGATCCAAGAGTCATGTACGAGTCATGATTGGAGTTATCCTACCTAAGTAACTTAACTTGTTAGGTGTACAAGCTCAGCTTGACTAATAAGGTTGTTGTGAAAAGTGGATCTTGGCCCACATTAAATCACTAACGCGAATTATTTAAAGGGATATTAATTCGGTTTGTGGGATTATTAATAAGACCTCATTTAATCTTGCTAAATTTTATTGTAGATTGAAAAATGGCATCTTCAAACAACAATTTCTCATTGCGATCGGTCCTTGAAAAGGACAAATTGAATGGCACCAATTTCATAGACTGGTCTCGAAACTTAAGGATAGTTCTTAAGCAAGAGAAAAAGTCGTATGTTTTGGATGCACCCTTGCCTCAAGAACCTGGTAGGAACGCCTCTGCGGTTCAAAGGGAAACTTTTGAGACCAAGAAGAGCGACTCCAATGATGTGACCTGTTTGATGCTAGCCACTATGGTGCCTGACTTGCAAAAGCAATTTATGGACCAAGAGGCTTATGCGATCATGGTGCACTTAAAGGAGATGTTCCAAGAGCAAGCTCGTCACGAGAGGTTTGTGACAACTAAGGCCTTAATTTCCTGTAAGATGGCTGCAGGTACTCCTGTTAGTACGCATGTACTCAAGATGAAAGGGTATCTTGATACTCTTGAGAAGCTTGAGGTACAAGTACCAAAGGAATTGGCCACTGACTTGATTTTAGGATCATTGGCTGATGATTATGATCCATTCGTAATGAATTATAACATGCATGCGATGAACAAGTCAGTTACTGAGCTTCATGGGATGCTTAAGAATGCTGAAGAAAACTTTCGAAAGACTAATCCCGTACTGATGGTTCAAGGGGGCATCAAGAAGGGACCGGCTAAGGGAAAAGGAAAGGGAAAGGCAAAACCCAAAAATGACCTGGCTCGATTCAAGTCAAATGGGAGTGCACCTCAGGCCCAATCCAAGCCCAAGGCGCAAAAGCCCAAGGAGAGCGAGAGCACTTGCTTCCATTGCAACAAAATAGGGCATTGGAAGAAGAATTGCGCTCTCTTCAAGGAAGAACAAAAAAGGAATGGAGCCAAGGCGTCCAGTTCAGGTATTTTTGTTGTTGAAATTAACCTTTCTATCTCTACCACTTGGGTACTAGATACCGGTTGTGGTTCTCACATTTGTTCAAATGTGCAGGGGCTAAGAAATAGGCGGTTACTTGGAAAGAATGAAGTGGATCTCCGTGTGGGGAATGGAGCACGAGTTGCTGCCATGGAGATAGGCGACTATCAACTCACTTTACCTTCCGGACTTTGTTTAGTTTTGAAAAATTGTTATTATGTACCTGCTATGAGCAGAAACATTATTTCAGTTTCATTGTTGGATTTGGATGAATTTGATTTTGTTATTAAAAATGGCAGTGCTCATATTCATCGCCAAGGCATTTCATATGGCAATGCCATGTTGCAAAATGGCCTTTATATCCTTGATTTACAAAACAAAGAGTCCATATACAACATTAATACAAAGAGGGTTAAATCAAACGAATTGAACCCTACTTACTTCTGGCATTGTCGTTTGGGACATACAAACGAAAAACGCATTTCAAGACTCCACAAAACTGGAGTACTTTGGTCATTCGACTTAGAGTCTTATGATACATGCGAGCCATGTTTGCATGGAAAAATGACAAAAAGTCCTTTTAATAAGAAAAGTGAGAGGACTAATGGCTTATTGGAACTAATACATACCGATGTATGTGGACCATTAAGTACACAAGCTAGAGGTGGTTTTAGCTACTTCGTAACGTTCACAGATGACTTCAGTAGATATGGCTATGTCTATCTAATGAAGTATAAATCTGAAACTTTTGAGAAATTCAAAGTGTTTAAGAACGAAGTAGAAAAACAACTTGGCAAAAGTATAAAAGCCATTCGATCTGATAGAGGTGGCGAATACTTAAGCCAAGATTTTGACAGTCATCTAAAAGATTGTGGTATTATTTCACAGCTCACTCCTCCTGGAACACCACAATGGAATGGTGTGTCCGAAAGGAGAAATCGAACTCTATTAGACATGGTTCGATCTATGATGAGTCAAGCAAATCTTCCTATCTCTTTTTGGGGCTATGCATTAGAAACTGCTGCGTTTCTACTAAACCGTACTCCAACTAAAGCAGTTGAGAAGACACCATACGAGGTATGGACTGGGAAAGAACCCAATATGTCATTTCTTAGGATTTGGGGTTGTGAAGCACATGTTAAGAAATTAACATCTGACAAACAAGAGTCCAAATCCACTGTCTGCTTATTTGTGGGTTATCCCAAAGAAACAAAGGGATACTACTTTTACTCACAAGCCAAGAACAAAGTATTTGTTGCTCGCAAGGCTGTTTTCTTGGAAAAGGAGTTCCTTCTCAAGAAAGATAGTGGGAGTAAAGTAGAACTTGGAGAAATTCAAGCGCCACAAATTCCTATAGAGGATGAGTTGGAAATGGGATCAAGTTCACAACCACTTGTGGAACAAGAACCCATTACACAAGTACCTAGAAGGTCCGGTAGGGTACGTCAGGAGATTCAGAGATATGGATTTCTAATCACCGACAGTGACACTATTGAGTTAGTAGATCGTGAGGATCCTACTACCTACCGAGAAGCTATTGAAAGCCCAGACTCAAAAAATTGGCTTGAAGCCATGAAATCCGAGATGCAATCAATGTACGATAACCAGGTTTGGACCTTGGTTGATCCACCAGAAGGTGCTAAAGTAATTAAATGCAAGTGGCTATTTAAACTCAAAGCTGATAAGACCTACAAAGGTAGACTAGTAGCGAAAGGTTTTCGACAAACACATGGTGTAGACTATGATGAAACCTTTTCGCCTGTAGTCATGCTCAAGTCCATTAGGATCTTGCTTGCCATAGCTGCATATCATGATTATGAGATATGGCAAATGGATGTCAAAACTGCTTTCCTTAACGGAAATTTACTTGAGGATGTGTATATGACACAACCTGAAGGTTTTGTCAATCCCAAGCATCCTAAGAAGGTTTGCAAGCTTCAGAAATCCATTTATGGATTAAAGCAAGCATCCCGAAGTTGGAATCTTCGTTTTGATGAGGCAGTCAAAGAATTTGACTTCGTCAAGAACGAAGATGAGCCTTGTGTATACAAGAAGGTTAGTGGGAGCATAGTAGTATTTCTGGTCCTGTATGTGGACGACATCCTTCTCATTGGGAATGATATTCCAACATTGCAAAAGGTTAAGCAATGGTTGGGGAAATGTTTCTCGATGAAAGACTTAGGAGAAGCTGAGACAATACTTGGTATTCGGATCTATAGAGACAGATCGAATCAGCTGTTGGGACTAAGTCAAGAAAAGTACATAGACAAAGTACTAAAGCGTTTTAGTATGGGAGACTCAAAGAAAGGGTACATACCTTTGGCTTTGGGAGTTCCTTTGACTAAAGAACAGTGCCCTAAAACCAAAGAGGAAAGGGACAACATGAGTAGAATCCCATATGCATCTGCTATTGGATCTATAATGTACGCTATGTTATGTACTAGGTTGGATGTTGCTCATGCACTGAGTATAACCAGTAGGTTTCAGCAAGACCCTGGTGAAAAGCACTGGTCTGCTGTAAAAGGGATTCTAAAGTACCTACGAAGGACTAAGGATCACTTCTTGGTGTATGGTGGTCAGGAAGAGCTCGTCATACAAGGCTATGCCGATGCTGCTTTTCAAACCAGCACTCAGGACTCAAGATCGCAATCTGGATTTGTTTTTATTTTAAATGGTGCTGCTGTCAGCTGGAGAAGCTCAAAGCAAGAGGCCGTTGCCGACTCAACTATAGAATCTGAGTATATTGCAGCAAGTGAGGCTGCAAAAGAGGCTGTTTGGATTAGAAATTTCATTTCTGGATTAGGAGTGGTCCCAAGCATCCTAGATCCATTAGAAATTTTTTGTGACAACAACGGGGCCATTGCACAGGCCAAAGAGCCCCGGTCACACCAGAAATCCAAACACATACTCAGGAGGTACCACCTGATCAGAGAAATCATTGATCGTGGGGACGTCAAGGTCAGCAAGATAGCAAGTGAAGACAATGTAGCAGATCCTTTGACGAAACAGTTGCGCCCAAATCTGCACGAAGCTCATTTGAGAGCATTCGGTCTTAGGGCTATGCCCAATTGGGACTAGTGCTAGTGGGAGATTGTTAGTGTAAGTCCTAGCCCCAATACATTGTAATAAAACACTTTAGTTAATAAATGAGGCATTTGTTTTACCAATTGTATTCCTGTGCATATCAATTGATAGAACTGTCCAAGAATGTCGTTTCAGTTTAAGTTATCATGTGTGAGGCACATGGTTGTAAGACCTTGAAACAAATGAGACTTCATTCTAAATATCCCTAGTCAGTCATTGTTATGGGAATAACAAATGAATTAAGACTAGTATGCTCTCTCTGATTAGTTGAGTTCTGTCTTACGGATCATAAGGACAAAAGTGTCAATCAGAGATCATAGATACATGTTTATAACATGGTATTTGGATACGATCCACACATGAGAACACTACATGGTACAAGTCATAAGTGTTCCTCATATGCAAGTTTTGTATCGGAGTTCTTAGACCTAAAATCTCTATGAAACTCTTTATGAATTACTGTGTACTTTGACATACACCTAACGTGCTCGTAACTGAGTGACAAGTATGGGTATGCTTGGGTATGCATTGATTCATGTTAGAGAGCATGAGAGAAGTGAAGGGATTACCCCTCTCTATAAGAGAGAAAAATATCATCGGCCACTTGATCAGTGAACTGAGAAGTGTATGGCCATACCGAGATGTAATAATGTGCAATCATTATTTATCTGAGAGTTCAGTGTCACTGGAATATCAAGAAAGGAATTAACTTACACATGAGGATGACTTGTTCCATGCCTTATGTTAATTCTGATATTTATGGGTAAGGGACTATACAAAATTGCATTAGGTCATCAAATGCCATTTGCATTTTCATTTAATTTGGAATGCTATAAATATCTTGCTAGAGAATATATATAGCCTTTGAATTAATTCATTAATTCAATTGCCAATATTAAATGGACCTATAGGATCGCACACAAAGCATTGGGCTTAAAATATTTAAATAAGGCATTGAGCATTAATTTGGGCTTTTAATAAAAGTCAAGCTAATGTATGTAATGGGTATTAAATTGCTATTGGACCTTGGTCCATGAGAGAGGAAGATTTCGGCCCACATGGTTTAATGTCAATTAATTTAATAATATTGATTAAGTTAATTGAGTATTAAATCCTAATTGAATTTTAAATTCAAAAGGGTTTAAATTAATGTTTGTTACTTATCTATAGGAAGTGTTTAAGGTTGAATAAACTACTTTTAGGTGGTAAAATTCGGAATAAACACTTGCCATAAGATGAGGATAAAGATTGAAAAGAGAAACCCTAGTGAAAATATCATAGTAGGCGTGAACTTCCCTCTCTCTCTCTCAAAAATCTTTTCTTGGCCGAAATACATAAGGAGAAGAATTCTTTCTTGCTTTCTTGTGTGATTAGGCATTAATAGCACCAAAAGAAAGTACAAGATCAAAAATCTTGTAGCTTTAACCCTTGCCATTACACAATACTTATATTGAGAGCTAGCATTCTCGGTTTTAAGCCTTGCTTGAAAGTGTGTGTGTGAGCATAGAGAGGATTGGCGCAAAGGCTATTCCTTGGCATTGGTGGTGAAGATCAAAGGTGGACAATATCATCTTAGTTGCTGGTCATCATCAAATTCATTTCGGAATAGGCATCTAAAGTTGTAAGTTTTTAAAAATCCTAAAAGTGCATGTTTCGATTCTTGTCTTGGATTTGCTTGATGTGTATGATCGTTTTTTGATATTTTTCCGCTGCGTTATCTACATACACATACCATGACATATTCCATCATATATACCATATGTTGCACAGGACGACCATGCATAGCATGTCATTCATACATTATTTTAACTCCTTGCTTTTTAGCCACTGTAGACCATTTGCTTGGGTGATTGAGGGATCCCGATAGTTGTCTAAAGAGCGATCAGAGTTCGGGTTGGCTGACAAAGATTTAGCATCCTTACCAGAGCATCTAAAGGTATTAGAAATGGCTAGCCCTTCGCAACAGACTGAAGAGACTCGTGCTCTGATTGCCCAAGAGATGGATAGAAGGTTTGAAGAGCTTAAAAAAAGGCTGTTGGCCATGATTAAAGAAATAATGGATGCCATGGCGCTAGTTTTTCAAGCTCAGCTTATGGCGACAGCTCTTAACCAAGTGGAGTTAGCCGCGGTCAAGAAAGCTCGTACAGTGACGACTGCAATGCCTCCATTTCTTTTCGAGACCAGAGGCAAGGGGCCACTTGATTCACTAGTTGAGCAAGGAAGAAATAGGAGGCCTACTCTAGAATATAGCATTGTGCCTGAAGAGGGTGGGGACCCCGCAATGACGCATGTTCTAAAAAATAAAAGCTCAGGCAGCCACAACAACAGTAAGGCAAATGTTAGCGCTATAGAAGTCTCAGCCATTAGAACAACTCGGTCCTACCTCACTATCTCGGGTAGGCCATTATCTTGGCACTTTACCCGTCTCATTAAGGAAGGGAAGTTACAACCCTTGCCAGCCGGGCCTGCCCCAAGTCAAGGACAGCTAGACATAGAGCAGATTAGTATTGTGCGTATTACCAGTATTCAGGGCATAGAACAGACTACTGTCGTCCTCTGAGAGATCGTATTCAAGAATTGATGCCGGACCCAGAAAAATAAAAGATAGTAGAAGCGCCAACCACGGAAGTGAATCGAAGGCATTATTCTAATTTTGGCAGATCCTTGTCTTAGGTCCTTAAGAGGCTAATGAAGGAGGGAATGCTGCAACCATTGCCGGTTAGGCCCGCTAGAAACCAGGAACAGCCCAATCACAAGGGGGATCAGTATTGTGCCTTCCACCAACACACCAGGCATACCACAGATGATTGTAAGGCCTTAAGACATGCTATTCAAGATTTGATTGATTCCAAATAGATCTCTGACCTAAAAGGGCGAAGGATAAAGAATAAGATAGATTAAGTGCCTAAGTGGGAAGGGGAAGATGGTTCCTAAGGTTGATAATAGACCATCAACTGTAACATTTGTATTGGCAAGTACGAAAAATGATTAGCTATTTAGAATGTTCTTTTTCTTTTTGAACTGTTTAATAATGACATTCTGGTTAATAAGATGAACATTTTTGCTTACTTGTGTGATATTCCTTATGGTTTTACTATGCATACTCATGAGCATGACTCATTCATATTTGATATTGATTCAATTGATGCTACTTTGTTTAATCTCGGAACCTAAAGAAAATCTTGATAGCATCTAATGTAACTACTGAAGAAATATCAAAATTTGAGAGAATTAAAACAAAATATGAAAGTCTTTGCCTGGACTTATGAAGACATGCTAAGAGTTGATCGTGGAATCACTGAGCACACCATTCCAACATATCCTAATCATGGACCCCAGTCAAGCAGAAGCTTAGAAGACTCAGGCCAAAATGGGCAGAGAAGGTTAAAGAAGGGATCCACAAGCAGAGATGAAGCCAAAATTTCTCATCGAAGTTCAATACTCGACTTGTTTGGTCAGTGTTGTCCCAAATCAAGAAGAGGAGTAGTGCTTGTATTTGTAAACTATCAGGATTTAAACAAAACTTATCCACAAAAAAAGAACAAAAAAAAGAAAAACAAAATACAAAAAAAGAGAGAGAGAGAGAGAAGGAAAAGAATTGATATGTAGGTGACCGAAAATGGTTGATATGGGGCAAAGGAAAGTCATTATTGGGGCAAGTTCTATTCAAATCCCATTAATCTACACCTACCTGTACTTTGCCCTTCTTCTTGGCTATCGAAAAAGGACTAAAAGACTGATTCGCAAACTGTTTACTTAGTTTATCTGCATAAGGGGTGTACTATACAAACGGCAAATCAATGACATTCAATTGAGATATGTGGATGAGAAAGGAGCTAAGAAGGTCATGGAAGAAATTTATGCCAGAATTTGTGGAGTCTATACGAACTGTTTAATGCTAGCAGAAAAGATCATGAGACAAGAGTTCTATTGGCTTACAATGGATATGGATTGCTTGAGCTTGGAGAATAGACATCATGGAGGAAGCGTGTCCTACGGCGTCCAACAGACATAGGTTCACCATAGTTACTATCGCCTACTTCACCAAGTGGGTAGAAGCCGAGTCCTTCAAGAAAGTCGATGCTCGGGATATGAACAAGTTCGTCGAAAGGAATTTGATGTGCAATTTATGACTAAAACTAGGAAGCTATTGTAGAAGTATGGCTTTGAGCATCACAAGTTTTGATCATATCGCCCGCAAGCTGATGGGACAGTAGAGGCTACTAATGAGAATGTCAAGAAGATTTTGGTCGAGATAGTTCAGAACCACAAGGATTGGGCAGAGAAGTTACCTTTTGCACTTTGGAGCTAGAGAACCACCGTCATAACCTCTACAGGAGCCACGCTTTATTCCTTGGTATATGGGATGGCAGTAGTGTTGCCTGTTGAAGTAGAACTCAAGTCTTCAAGGGTAGTTATGGAAGCTCAAATTCCAAAAAATAATTGGGACCAACAACAATTACTACAACCAAACATGCTAGACAAGAACATATTGCGAGCCTATTATTGCAACCAGAACTACCAGAAAAGGCTTGCTCAGTCATTCAAAAAAAATTTAGAAGGCAACCACTAAAGGAGGGAGATTTAGTCCTTAAGCAAATGAGACCGAGTGTTCCAGACATACGAGGGAAGGTCCATTTGTTCTTGAGAAGTAGATATCCAAAGGGGGCAGCGATTCTGACAAATAGTGATGAGAAAGAGTTCAAAGAACTGGTCAATATCGACACACTCAAGAGGTTCCAAGGCTAAAAGACTAAAAATCAAAAGACGAGAATAAAAGCCCTGCAAGTCGAAAATCGAAAAAAGGCGGCCTTGCTAAAAATGGACGCCTCGTCAGGGTGAAAACTGAAAAAAGGCATCCTGGCCAAAAATTAGATGCTCGAGAGAAAATGTCCAATCAAGAAAACCCGAGAGGGCTGATTGGAAATAGGAGTCAGATGCTTACGAGATCCACTCTGAGATTAAATGTGAATTTTGCATTTTGAATCTATGTTAGATAATGATCATGTATAAAGAAATCACACCGAAATGCACACAATCTTTGCAAATACATGTGTGCATTATTTTCTAGTTCATTTATAAAAAGAGAAACATCGTTCATTACTGAATGCATCTAATCTAAGTAACTATGTTTTACTACTGCTCTCGTTGGCCAGGTGCCTAAGTCGGTAGGTCTTATTATCAACTGCGGGACTAAGCAGCTACCTCTTGAATGCACTAGTGGGAGTAAAAGAACAATCCCTGAAAGATGGTATAATAGTCTTCACTGGCAGCTTGCCCAGAGGCTATGGTATCTGGAGGTAAAAGCCGAAGATAAGGATACATCTTGGAAAGATAGGGGATGCCTCACTACATCATTAATCCCTTTGAACTATCGAGCACGATGGGTGGTAATGTAAAAGGCAGCCTCATAAAGCCCTAAAGAACCCGATCCTCATCCACTACCTCACCCAATCTAGCAACACATTCATCAAGAGAGGCAAAGGAATGCAATCGATGCCTAGGGAGAAGATGCCTTAATGAGTAATTACCGACTACTCTAGAACGGGGCTCTGATAGTAGTTTCAACAGTCATACCCTTAAAAAAAAAAGAGGCTGTTAGAGTTGAAAACCGCAATTGACTCTCTAAGTAAAAGTTAGGCCAAAAGGCAGGGTGAAAACCTGGAAACAGGAAGTCTGTCGTACAAAAAAATTAAATAAAAGCCGCTGGAGTGGGTTGGGTTTATTCCAGGCAAAAATTAGGCATAGGGTTATGTGAAAATCCCCAAAGGGACGCATTTCCCGCTAAGAAAAGCTAGCGTGAAAATCCACAAGGGATGCACTACCTTTAAAACAATGATTTTTGAAGCCTGGAGTGATAAGGCAGCATTACTCCGGATGACCACCCTTCAGGCAGATAGTGCATAATACAGAAGTTGAGTCAGAGGCCTGGGGGCAAGATGTTGTATAACTCATGCAAGAGGCGTATGCTTGTGGACCGGGGGAGCAAAGATGCACACGGGATAGTTCTCTCTGAAAGGATTGTGGGTCAGAATTCCAAAGCCAAGGTGATACTCTTCTATATCATTGGGGGCATCAGACAGTACGGGCAGTACCCTCAATGAATCCCTTAACCACCTAGGATGTGGTCTATCCATTTTTGCATCTCACACGCATCTCGCATGTATAATCTTTTGCATATCTCCCTGCATAACTTTACACATGCATAACCTTTCATGATGCCCAACAAGCATTCACACATGCTTGAGCTTTGTATATATTTTGCATATGCAATTCTTCACGCATATTCTGTGTACATAATCTTTGCATACATGTAACGCATAATTCTTTGCACCTGTTTAGCATGCATATCATAAGCATATCACGTGCATTCAATCCTTTACACGTGTAGTTGCGTACACATAATTTTTGTACATTAATCCTTTGCATGTGTTTTCTGTATATAGTTTTGTATGTATATTTCACATACATGATCCCATACGCACACACAATATTTTGTATACGTTGTTGTGTACATGATTCAGGGGGAAAGGTCCGAATAGACCTCATGCGCAAAGATGATCCAAGAGATGGGTTCAACTCAACATTGTCGGACACTATATTCGACATAAAGTCAGGTGCGTTTGTATAGAGGGGAGAACACCCAAGAAAACAAGCCTATTCATGCATACCATGCCGGGGGCAATCAGGAGGCTCAACATCAAAGTCTCTCAGTGAGCATTAAAGTCTCTCAGTGAGCATCAGAGCATCTAAGTCTCTCAGTGAGCATTTAAGCCTCTCAATGAGCATAGATTTTCAAAGTCTCCCTATGAGCACAAAGCCCTCTCGAGAGGCACACAGGTCTTTTCAACAAGGAGGCTCCGGTTGGAGATGATAGAGGGATCGATATCTGGTATGTTACAGTCAGTAAGGGATCTCTAAGAGGATGATATCTGAACTTTGCAAGAAGATGATATCTGCACTTTGGAAGTCTGGAAAGTGACACGATGCAATCAAGGGGAAGATGTTCATATTCCACAAATCCTTCTCCAGGGAACAACCAACTGTCCTTCAGGGGGCACCCATCTGGCATCGAGGTATGTACTACCATAGGTACGCATCTCTTTTATATACCATGTACATTTGTTTTGCCCTTTTTGCAGGAAAAGAGGTTCAGGATAAGTGCCAACAAAGACTACGACAAATGAATCGCCATACCGATCGGATAGTGGTTGGCAGGGCGATACCATGCAAGCCGAGATGAGGTTAGTGGCATACATGCGATAAAACAAAATCGCAACAGGGGTTGTAGATAGAGAACACTGTATCTCACATCACTCAGACACCGTACAAGCCGAGTCGAGGCCAGTGGGACACATGCGATAGAACAAATCACAATAGGGTTGTAGTTAGAGAACACGACATCTCACATCACTCAGACACCGTGCAAGCCGAGATGAGGCCAGCGGCACACATACGATAGAACAAATCATAATAAGGTTGTAGTTAGAGAACACTGCATCTCACAAACACCGAGCAAGCCGAGACGAGGCTAGCGGCACACATGCGATAGAACAAATCGCAATAGGGTTGTAGTTAGAGAACACTGCATCTCACAGACATCGTGCAAGCCAAGATGAGGCCAGCGGCACACATGCGATAGAATAAATTGCAACAGGGTTGTAGTTAGAGAACACTGCATCTGACAGACACCGTGCAAACCGAGATGAGGCCAGCGACACACATGCGATAGAACAAATCGCAACAGGGTTGTAGTTAGAGAAAACTGCATCTCACAGACACCGTGCAAGCCGAGACAAGGCTAGCGACACACATGCGATAGAATAAATCGCAACAGGGTTGTAGTTAGAGAACACTGCATCTCACAGACACCGTGCAAATCGAGACGAGGCCAGCGGGACACATGTAAATAAAAACAAATCGCACCGGGATTGTAGTTAGAAAAAAACTGCATCTCTCAGACACCGTGCAAGCCGAGATAAGGTCAGCGGGACACATGCTATACAACAAATCGCAACAGAGTTATAGTCAGAGAACACTGCATCTCTCAGACACCGTGCAAGCCGAGATGAGGCCAGCGGGACACATGTGATAGAACAAATTGCAACGGGGTTATAGTTAGAGAACACTGCATCTCACAGACACCGTGCAAGCCAAGATAAGGCCAGCGGCACACATGAGATAGAACAAATCACAATAGGGTTATAGTTAGAGAACACTGCATCTCACAGACAACGTGCAAGCTGAGACGAGGCTAACGGGACACATGCAATAGAACAAATTGCAACGGGGTTGTAGTTAGAGAACACTTCATCTCTCAAACACCGTGCAAGCCGAGATGAGTCCAGCGGGACACATGCGATAGAACAAATCGCAATGGGGTTATAGTTAAAGAACACTACTTCTCACGACATTCAGACACCATGCAAGCCGAGACAAGGCCAGCGGGGCACATGTGATAGGACAAATCGCAATTAAGTTGTAGTTAGATAACGCAGCATCTCACGACACTTAGATACCGGGCAGGCCGAGAAGAGGCTAGCAGGATGAAGGTGGTAGAACGCATCATCAAATGGTCGTGGTAAAATACACTACGACTCGGCAGCGAGGGGTCACCAGCTTGAACACACCACGGAAGGTAAAGGGTTGCCTCAGGTATGCATCTCTTTCCTTCTTCTCTGAATTTTGGCTCACCTAGGCACTAGTGCACTAGTTTCCCCAAAATTAAGGGCAACTGTAAACACCGAGTCTTAAGGCAGCCCAGATCAGAGTTACCAAATGATGATAAGATGCCTGTTCACAGGCAAAAAAGTTGAAAGTGATGATTTACTTGTCAAATTTATATTTTAGAGTAAAAAAATAATAAAAAATGTATTAAAAATTAAATTTGAAAAATGGAGTTTGAAAATTATAGTATTTTTAGTTAAATTTAAAAATTTGAAAAAAAAATCTGATGTCGGCCTTGTCGGCGCACTGCGGCAAGCACGCGGAGCGTCGCTCTGCGCTGCTGCGCGTGCGCCCAACGCCCGTCGCGCGCACCGACGTGGCGTTGGTCGCCCCAGTTCCGCCGAAAATGCTGATTTTGGCTCAAAATTGATTTTTTCGAGATTTTTTCACCAAATTTGATTTTTTTATCCCATTTTTAAAGGTTTTTCATGATTTTTTCCATTTTTAAATATAGATAAATAATATTTGAATTAATTAATTAGTTTTTCTTAATTAATTATATTTTCCTTTTTTTTTCTTTGATATAAATAGAATAAGATGAAACAAGAAAGGGGAGGATTGATTTTTAGGGTTTTTTCTTCATTTTCTCTTCTTCTAAAAAAAGTTCTCTCTACATCTTTTTAGGTTTTCTCCTCAAAAATAAAAATTGCTAAAAGTTAAAAAGTTCAATTCTTATTCTTCTTTTTTTCCTATAGAATTCCTTTTAAATATTTTAGATGTAATTTTATTGATGAAAAATTGATTTTTGAGACAAATAAAGTTATTGTTTGTTCTTAAAAATTAAATTTTCTTACTTTTGTCTTTTAATTATTTTTTCACTTAAGTTTTTTCAAAGATTTTTATTTGAATCACTTTTTGATGAAAAATAGATTTTGGGACAAACAAAATAATTGTTTATTCTTAAAATCCAATTTTTTCATTTGATTTTCTAAAAAAATAAGATTTTTCATAAATAATTTTTTTCTTAAAATAAACAAAAATAATTGTCTATTCTTGAAAATATTTTTATTTTTTTAATCAATAAATATCATTGTTTAGACAAAGAAATTTATTCTTTATTCTTAACAATTTTTTTTACTTTCATCATTTTTTTAAGCAAATTTATTTTTTGGAATAAAATTTTAATTTTTTATTATATTCAACTCTAATTTTGTAAAATAAAGTAAAAAAATCAGTCACTTTTTTCCCTTAATCGAATCCGAACTCTGAGTGTAAACATTTTAGACTTGATCTCTTTTTTTATTTTATTTTATTTATTTTTCTTCATATTTAATTGATTAACATATAAATTTTTATTGTTTTTATTTATTTATCTATTCTATTGTTTGTATATTTGTTTTATTTAATATGTTTATATATTATTATTGTCATTTAATTATTATTATTATTATTAATTCATTAACATGTTTTATTTATTTCAATCATATCATTTAATTCTTTTGTCATTCATAATACATTTTTTTCATTTATTTTAATTTATTAACATTTTAATTCATTTGTCATTTTGATGTCATCTTATTTTATTTTATTTTATTATTTATTATATGTTTAATTGATTTAATTGATTTGATTACTAACATTAATTTTTTGTATTTGTTCTTGACTCCAATATCTATTTTCCCTTTTTGGGCATTCTCGCAAGCAAACGGAGAGACCCAGGAGACTGGTTTGGTTTGATCATTTATTTTTGTTATTTGTATTATTTGCTTTATTTGGATTTTTATTTATTTTGTCAAATGTAATTCCTAATAAAATTGTTTATTTTAGGCATGCTAAAAAGAAAATCACAAAAATATTTTTATTAATTAACTAGAAACTTTTTCTAATAAAAATGGGATCAATGTGCTAATTTTTCCATCTAAATAAATTGTCGCTTTAAAATTATTTTCTTTAATTATGCATGCGAGGGCCAATGTCCTCATCTTTAATAAATATCCCGTTTTATGTATGATTTATATTTTATTTACAATGGGTGTTGTATTTCGCTCTTAATTTTGATGTAATTTATTGCATTCTTATTTATTTTATTTTAATCTTGTTTTATTTACCGCTTTCATTATGTGATTGACGTGCGCTCTAATTATTGCATTAAAATTGTTTGAGAAAATGAATTAAATTTTAAATTCAAAATTCAATTATAATTTGATCAAGATATGAATAAATGGAAAGTTTCAAACTATCTCTGGTCTTACGCTCAACGAGATTAGAGGACCATCTTAATGTTTTATTGGGGTGGGGTCTCCAAAATATCTCTTCTTGCCCAAAATAGATCCAACTTGCATCGTCTTAGGCTTCATGAGGTTAGAGTATCATCCCAATGTTTTATTGGGGTAAGTACTCCAAAATATCTCTGGCTTGCCCAAAATGGACGTAAATGCTGTCTTAAGTTCACTGAAACTATACGACCTTTTCCAATATTCTATTGGATGGCGACTCCAAGAAACCTCCTTGTTGCCCAAAATAGACGCACTTATAATTTTTTACAAGTTTCGTGAACCTCTCTCGAATTCCCTAAAAGCGGCGCGTTCGGGGTATCTCATGGTTCAGCACGCGTCACAATGTGCCATTAATTAACCAAAAATACTCAGATAATCCCATGTACACCATTCGGCCTCAACATGAATTCCACATTCAAAATTTTCTTTTTGATTAAATCATTCAAAACATAAATTAACACTTCCTTAATTTTATTTCTAAGCTCAATTTCAATTAATTATGCATTAAAAGCCAGTACCCTTAAATTACATAGCCCTAATTCACACAATTTCAATGGAAAAACTCACGATTTTGTAACCGCATACCTCAAAACCCTTTTTACTCCTCTAAATCTCCTTCTCCTTGCCTTTAGATTTAGAAGAACCTCCTCCTTCCTTTTTTACTCACAATGGCCGAATTCCCTATCAAGAACACCCAAGAAAAATTTACATCAATACTTCAATCAAACCATAAAATCATACTCAACATAACCTAATCTAACTATTAGAACCATTAAAACCAAATAAAATCATCAATTTATGCTTACCTTAACTTTTGCCCAAAACTTATAATTCTTGATTTCTTTCTAATCTTTACTAAATTAAGAATTTAGGGGCTGGAATAATCTTCAATAGGGGCTGATAACAAGAATGAAGTTTAGATTAAAGGAAGATGGAAGAAAAAAATGAAGAAATCACGTTTGGGAGAGGAAGAAAAGAGCTTTAGTTTGGAGAGAGAAGAGAGAAGAACGGGACTAATCTGAATTCTGGGTTTAGAGACAGAAAATATCACTTATATAGTGGGTTTTTTTGGGGGTTTAAGGTTCAACCAAGTTGGGAGAACCAATCTAAAGCCCAAACCACTTTTATGGCCCAATTTGCACTTTTAAATGATTTTCTTTCCTCCTAAGCTCAAATTCTCCCAAAATCAATTCTAATATTGATAATATATATAAAATAAGCTACAATTAAAATTTTACCCCAATCGGAGTCCATTTTCGGTCCGGTTCACTCAAATCAATCCGATAACTAAATTTCCTATGTTACCATAAAAATAATCTTTCATTGTCAATAAATTATAAACATTATTTAGGATCTATTTATACCTTTAGATAAACTTTTAGAACTCAATAGCTATTTTTAATTGTCTGGTCAAATTTTAGTCAAATTGGATTACTATTTAAACTAAAATGGACTTTTTCTCATTTTTAATATTTGGAAACTTATTTGACCTCAAAATCACTTCAAATTTCATCCTTGAACTCATGCTAACCTGTTCTTTTTAATGATCAAATAAAATATTTTTCATCTCAGGGTGTCTTTTCTACCTGTAGTATGCTAACCAACACCGAAAAATACTGTTTACAACTAACTCAATTTTTAAGCCATTATAGCATAACTGCTTCGTTCCAGTTTCCATTTCACAAGGAAAAAATTCATTCATCTTTCTAAAATGTGAGGGAAAAATATGTAGAAGTTGCCAAGGCAAAAAGTGGCAAAAAGAAGAAATTCATTTTGGTCATAACCAAAAGTTTTGAATTTTGAAGAATTGGGAAAAGGAGGAAACTTGCTTATTTATAAGAAGATAAAGCTTCCTCATTAAGCCAAGCATTAAATCTGGGGTAGCCATGTGTCAATCCATGATCGGCTAACCCAAGAACTAAAGCGTCACCCACTCAGAGAATGAAGCATCGCCATAATGAACGTGATAAGCAAAACATCTGCCATTAAATATGCTGACTAATTGAATGATTTGAAGATGGAACGGCACCATTAATGCGCGTGATGGACGAAGTGTCCAAATTCAGTTAGGCAACTCAACGTTTAGGAAGATGAAAGTCAAGCTCCAGTATGAAAATTAGATCAAAATGATAAAGCGATTGAGCAGCCAAAGTGTAAACACCGGGTCCTGAGACAGTCCAGATTAGAGTTATCTAATAATAATTAGACACCTGTTTACGGGCAAAAAGATTGGAAGTAATGATTTCCTTGTTAAGATTGCTTTTTAGAACAAAAAAATAAAAAAATGTTAAAAATAAAAAATAAAAAGAGAGTTTGAAATTATAATATTTTAGTAAAATTTGAAATTAAAAAAAATTTAAAAAAATAATTTAGGGCATCGGTAGCGTCGGTGGCGCTCTGCGGCAGCACGCAGGCACACCTCGCCTGCGCGTGTGCGCGCAGCACGCAGGTGTGCACGCGAGCGCCTTCTTGCGAGCGCCTGTGCGTAGCGTGCACGCCATGCTCGCCCACCAGGCCCTCCGCGCACCCACCGACGCCCGTCGGTCGCCGAATTCGCCCAAAATCGCCGAAAATCTGATTTTTGGCCTTTTTTCGGTATTTTTTCCCCAAATTTATTTTTTTATCCCATTTTTTTTGGGATTTTCATATTTTTTTCAGTTTTTAAAATAAAGATAATAAATATTCTGATTTAAATTTATTTTCTTTTCTTAATTAATTAGGGTTTTTTTATTAAAGGATATAAATAGAAAAAGATGAATAGAAAATGGGGAGATAATCCATTTTAGGTTTTTCTTCATTTTTCTTTTCTTCTCTTATTCAACAAAAAATTTTCTTTACATCTTTTTAGGTTTTTTGCTCAAAATAAAAATTTCTCAAAGTTAAA
The DNA here is from genome assembly GCA_947683425.1 of Excoecaria cochinchinensis. Taxonomy (NCBI): domain Eukaryota; kingdom Viridiplantae; phylum Streptophyta; class Magnoliopsida; order Malpighiales; family Euphorbiaceae; genus Excoecaria; species Excoecaria cochinchinensis. The sequence continues at coordinate 24,104,125 of CANTUQ010000092.1, read as the reverse complement.
ATGTTCAATTTTTTATTAATAATTTTTCTTGAAACAAAGAAATTCATTCTTTGTTCTTAATAATTTTTTATCAATTTTTTAAGCAAATTTATTTCTTGGAATAAAATTCTAATTTTTATTATCTTCAATTCTAATTTTGCAAAACAAAATAAGGAAATCAATCACTTTTTTCCCTCAATCGAATCAGAATTCTAAGTGTAAACATTCTGAGCCCGATCTCATAATTTTATTTATTTTATTTTTTTGCATTATTTTTATCTCTTGTCTACAATTAATTGACTAACATGTAATTTTTTTATTGTTTTCATTTATTTATTTATTCAATTGTTTATATATTTATTTTATTTAATATGTTTATTATGTTTATTATTATTATTATTATTTATTATTTATTATTATTATTTTTATCATTATTATTATTATTATTATTATGATTATTATTATTATCATTTTATTATTATTATTATTATTGTTGTTGTTATTATTATTATTATTATTATTATTATTATTATTCTTTATGTTTTTGTATATCAATTTATTAATATGTTAATATTTTTGTTTCATAACGTCATTTAATTTATTTTTCATTTTTTATATCATTTTATTCCATTTTATTTTATGTATTATTTTGTTTATCATTTTATTTGTTTAATTGATTAACTTTCTTGATTTAATAACTAACATTAATTTTTTGTATTTGTTTTGACTGCAATAACTATTTTTCCTTTTGGGCATTTTCGCGAGCAAACGGGAAGATTCAGGAGGTTCGTTTGGTTTGACCATTTATTTTCATTATTTGTATTATTTTATTTATTTGATTTTTTCATTTATTTTGCCATGTAATTCCTAACTAAATTGTTTATTTTTGTGCACGCTTAAAAGAAAATCATAAAAAAATATTTCTATTAATAAATTGAGTTTTTTTCTAATAAAATAGGACCAATGTCTTAATTTTTCCATCCAAACTAATTTTCACCTTCAACGTTATTCTTTTTTAAATATGCATGCGAAAACCAATGTCCTCATCCTTAATAATATATCTCGTTTTATATATGACTAGCATTTTATTTACAATGGGAGTTGTATTCCGCCCCTAGTTTTGTTGTAATTTCTTGGGCTTTCATTTAACTCATTTAAATTTCGTTTTATTTACCGCTTTCATCACGTGAATGATTTAATCAAGATATGAATAAATGAGAAGTCCCGAACCATCTCTGGTCTTAGATTCAATGAGGTTAGAGGACCATCTCAATATCCTATTGGGGTGGGGTCTCCAAAATATCTCTTTTTGCCCAAAATAGACCCAATTTGCATTGTTTTAGGCTTCATGAGATGGGGACTCCAGAATATCTCTAGTTTTTCCAAAATAAACGTATATGTATCGTCTTAGGTTTCACGAGATTAGATGAACCTTTTCAATGTTCTATTGGATAGAGAATTTCAAAATGCCTCTGATCGCCTAAAATAGACACATATGCGCTGTCTTAGGCTCAGTGAGGCTAGACGACTTTTTTCAATGTTCTATTGGGTGGCGACTCCAAAAAACTTCCTTGTTGTCCAAAATAGATGCCCTTTTAATCTTTTACAAGTCTTGTGAACCTCTCTTGAAAACCCTCAAAACGGGTATTCGGGGCCCCCCATGGTGCGCGCGTTACACAAAGACTCCTCGATTGTTATCTCCTATCCTGACCTGATCAAATCTCTTTGGCCGGGGGGGGGGGGGATAAATTATAATACCCATTATCACTGACACTAGGCCTAATCCAAACTCAACCCATGGCCCAACAAAGGCTAGAGGCCTAGAGCAACAAGGGCCTACTAAATGGGAAGCCCAACACTTGACAAATAGACACGCACAAGGCTACAGGAGATAATGCTTGCTGGCTGTCCTGCCCTGTCAGTCCACCAACACATGCCACAACCCATTCCTCCTGTCTGTCCCCCATCACATTGCCGCCTACCTACCACCAGAGCGAATTACTCAAGTGGGTTTTCGCACCCCCTATAAATACCCCAGATCACTGTGTACCCAGGTAATATGAACTCCCAAGACATTCTCTCACTGCACTCTCTCTAAAAAGCTTTACTAACTTAAGTTTCGGAGTGTTCACATCTGGTCCGACCGGACATTCCTTTTTTGTAGGAACCGGTGCATCAGATCCAATCGATTTACACACCAACTGCCACCCAGTCTCATATAATTTTCGACACTTCAGGAATTATGAATAACTATATAAAATTATATTATTAATTTATATACTCATATATGTATTATGCCAACAATAGATAAGTACTAGTTTAGTGACAATAAAAGTAAATGAAATTAATTAGTAAAATGGTTAAGTGATAAATTACTTAGTTTACATACCTATATAGATATGTTTACAACCCACTCTCTCTCTCTCCGTCATCTCTGCTTCTATTTCTCTTTCTCTGGGCTTTCGTTGTCTGTGCTTCCATCTCTCTTTCTCTAGGCTTCTGTCGTCTCTATTTTCATCTCTCTCTCTCTCTCGCTCTTTCTCTGTGCCATCTCTCTTTTGCCAAGATGGTGAATAATAAGAGGGTTCTTCTATACAGCGTGGAGGACCACAAAAATAAAAAATTAAAAAAAAAAGAAAAAAACCAGATTCTGGGAGGAGGAAGCAGGGATCTGGATTTTTCTTTCTTTCTTTCTTTTTGCCTGAGTTCTGGGTTTTTTGCAAATTAAATCTGGGATTTTGAATTGAAGCAGTGCCAGATGTGTTTAAGGTCTAAGTAGAGGAGCAAATTTTTTGGGTTGAATTGAAGCTTTTTTTTTTTAGCCTTTTTAATTTACTTGGTTGAGATTTGTGATTTTGAGTTGAAGTTGAAGCTGAAGTTGAGATTTTTGCAAGTTAGGCAGATCATCGAATTTTTGGATTCATCGGGTTCAACGGGTCAAGTTCCTATTAACACTTAGAGTCGGTTTGAATCGAGATTTAGATCATATTTTAGATGTGAAATTATTTGGGTTCGGATCAGATTGGCCCGAACCCAACCGATGCAAGCTCTTACCACTGAGTCTTGTAAAAATGAAAAATTATTGGATGTGATTGGGCCGATTGGGGATAGTCAAATGGGCAGGCCCGTACGAATTGTTATTCGGCACCGATTGTTCTCGTTTTGGACCTGGTGCAAACAAAGTCGTCATAAAAATTTTATTATTTTGATCCCTTTCTCTGCTAAAAAATTTTCCACAATTGAACATCTAAGTTTTCTATTTAAATTAATTGATGGAAGTACCGTCTCCTACTGATCCAACTGTTCCTAAAATCCCAGTGGACCTCTTTGTCTCCAAGAAACATCCAGGTCTCGCTCGAGGGGAACTCGGTTTCGCTGATTCCTTTGGGAATTTAATTTTTAGGATCAATTTAATTTCTTCAAGAAAAAGGCTGGTGCTTGATCAGTTTGGAAATACCCTTTTCTCCATTCATCATCGAGATGTGAGTCTCCTTCTCTCTTTTGTCTATTACTATCTCCATCATTGGTGAAAGTAGATTAATCTATCAGTGCCTTCTGAAAATTGCGAATATTCTTAATATTCTTCTTATTCTCTCTCTCTCTCTCTCTCTCTCTCTCTCTCTCTCTCTTTTTTTTTAAATTAGATAACCAGAACAGAATTGGATTAATATGTGACCTTGGTTTTTACATGTGAATGATTAATGTCATAAAATGAACGGAATAGCTGAAAATTGTTTGCAGATTGTTATAGATTTTGATTTATTTAAATTGGGTGGATGTAGAAAGGAATTTGGGATGGTTATAAAGCGGGTGATGAAAGGGAGAATAAAATGATATTCAAAGTACAAAGAACAGTGAATAAGTTTTGTAGAAGTGAGCTTGAGGTGTCTCTTGTGAAGGAAAATTCAAGAGAATCAACTTCTGATTTCAAGGTCAAAGGCTGTGCTTTTCAGAAATCCTTGACCATCTATGGAGGGGATAACATCATAGCCCAGGTATTATTATTTCTTAACCAGTTATGATTCCTTATATTTATCACTTCCTTCATGAATCAGGATACTTTTGTGTACTCTCCCCTAAATTTACGAAAATATGCAATTAGACCCTAAACAGAAAATTTGTTCTACTGTATCCTCTTGACTCTGAACTTCGTTATAATTTAGTCTCTCAACTATATATTTTGTTCAATTGCATTAACTATACAGGGCTGCATCACTTTTTAAGCAGATATAACAATCATTCTTTAAGTAGATATAACAATCATATTTAGCTCCTGAACCCTACGTAAGTAGATATAACTATCATGTCGTAATCCTTTACCAAGGGTCCAATTGAAAAAAATCAGTAGGGAGGCCAAATTATGATAAAACTAAGAGTTAACAATGGGCCCAATAAAACAGATATTCAGTTGAGGGGCTTAATTGCATATTTTCATAAATTTCAATGGCTACAAGATGCATTTTTCTTTCTTTCTATGACTGAAATGTGTACTATCAATGCATTTAGACTCCTTAATGGATTTTTCCTTTTCCTTTTATGATAACTAAAATGTGTTCGAACCATACATCTGAATCCATAGCTTTTTCGGTTTCAGCATGCTTATTTCCATTAATGCATATCATCTACATGTTGGTCCTAATATGTGCGTATAATAGTACCCTTCACCTTGGAAATTGTTGGTCATTGTTGCACATTGGATGACCTAATGCTGCTCTCATCCCTTCTCTCAAGGCCTTATTTATAGTTGTATATGATTTCAACCATACTGTTTTTATTATTACTTTATTTTATGGGAAATTGGTTTCTGTACCAACATTACAAGGAAGATCATATTTCCAGCTATACTAGAAACCTCTCTGCTGTACTCCAATCACATTGCGTAAATTATCCAAAAATATGAGATATCAATTCAATAAAATGGTTAACTGATGTTAATAATTTGAAGTAACCAGTTCATTTTGGATTTGCTGAAAGTTCATTGTATATGTTGTTAGTCCTAAATGTACTCAAGAGAAGTGAATTGAGTATTAAAAACTATTTTGATTTGATTGGAAATAGAACACAATTAAAAAGTATTCTATTCTAAAAGAAATTAAAGAACAGTCTTAGGAGTAAATCCTAACTTAGATGATGGGTGAATAATTTCTGGATTAATTTCCAGAAAAGGAGGGTTTAAGGTTAGAATAGAATAGGAGAAAAAGAATGGAAGGGAAAAGAGAGGGGGGAGAGAGAGAGAGAGAGATAAAATGTGTATTCAATAATATGATGGTCCCCAGGTAGGAGAAACCTTTACATCATAAGGGAATCAGCTAATGATTGGCTACACTAGAGGACAAAAGAGCATGCACACTCTCTTTTCTTTAAAAATCTCCTGGGTTCACTAGTAAACAAAACAGAAAATTCATAAATAACAACTGAAATTAACCAAAATAACTACCCCATAAAAATTACTTAATTACCCACACAAAATTAATCGCCCCTCCTACGTTTATACCTAAAGAAACCAGTTCATTTTGGATTTGCTGAAAGTTCATTGTATATGTTGTTAGTCCTAAATGTACTCAAGAGAAGTGAATTGAGTATTAAAAACTTTTTTGATCTGATTAGAAATAGAACACAAGTAAAAAGTATTCTATTCTAAAACAAATTAAAGAACAGTGTTAGGAGTAAATCCTAACTTAGATGATGGGTGAATAATTTCTGGATTAATTTCCAAAAAAGGAGGGCTTAAGGTTAGAATAGAATAGGAGAAGAAGAATGGAAGGGAGAGAGAGAGAGAGAGAGATAAAATGTGTATTCAGTAATATGATGGTCCCCCTGCAGGAGAAACCTTTACATCATAAGGGAATCTGCTAATGATTGGCTACACTAGAGGACAAAAGAGCATGCACACTTTCTTTTCTCTAAAAATCTCCTGGGTCCACTAGTAAACAAAACAGAAAATTCATAAATAACAACTGAAATTAACCAAAATAGCTACCCCATAAAAATTACTTAATTACTCACACAAAAATTAATTAATTGCTTTCGTACGTTTATACCTAAAGTAACCAGTTCATTTTGGATTTGCTGAAGGTTCATTGTATATGTTGTTAGTCCTAAATGTACTCAAGAGAAGTGAATTGAATATTAAAAACTTTTTTGATCTGATTGAAAATAGAACACAATTAAAAAGTATTCTATTCTAAAACAAATTAAAGAAAGTGTTAGGAGTAAATCCTAACTTAGATGATGGGTGAATAATTTCTGGATTAATTTCCAGAAAAGAAGGGTTTAAGGTTAGAATAGAATAGGAGAAGAAGACTAGAAGGGAAAAGAGAGAGGGGAGAGAGAGAGATAAAATCTGTATTCAATAATATGATGGTCCCCTTGCAGGAGAAACCTTTACATCATAGTAGAATCTGCTAATGATTGGCTGCACTAGAGGACAAAAGAGCATGCAAACTCTCTTTTCTCTAACAATCTCCTGGGTTCACTAGTAAACAAAACATAAAATTCATAAATAACAACTGAAATTGACCAAAATAACTACCCCATAAAAATTACTTAATTACCCCCACAAAAATTAATTAATTGCCCTCCTACGTTTATACCTAACAATAACGCCCAAGGCCCCACCCCCCTCCCCGCGCACTGAGAGCATTTCTGTGCCTAAGAATGGATGAATTGAGGAAATTGATGCTGCATGTAGGAGAGGTCTTCCCAAGTGAAATCTATGGAAGGTAGATCTTGCCACTTAATCAATACTTGCTGGAGATGTGTGTCACCCACTAGAATAGTCCTAGTATTAAGAATCTTCTCTTGCTGGATGAGAAACTCACCATCCACTAAGGGAGCTGAGGAGAGATGAGTATTTGGGCTCCAACCTGTTTCTTCATTAGGGAAACATAGAAAACATGGTGGATTTTACAATGAGGGGGAAGTTGGAGGCAATAGGCTACCTTTCCAACCTTCTCAATGATAGATAGGGACCATAGTACCTCAGGGATAGCTTCAAAGATTTTCTGACAGCCAAAGAGAGCTGTCTATAGGGCTGCAGCTTGAGGTAAACCATATCCCCTACTGAAAACTCCCTAGGGGTGCGATGTTTATCTGCAGCTTGTTTCATTCTGTTTTGAGCCCCTGCCAATTGCTCCTTGAGGTAAGCATTCATGGCTTCCCTTGATTGGAGAAAGTCTTCCACTGGAGCAACTGAAGAAGGTAGTTGGGGAAGGACTGGCAGAGGAGGGGGGAAGCCATAAACAGCTTGAAATGGGCTAAGATTAATGGCAGAATGGTGGCTTGTGTTGTACCAATATTCTGCCAGGCTAAGCCACTTGAACCGGTGCTTGGGTTTGTGGAATGTCATGCATCAGAGGTAGGTCTCGAGGCATCTGTTGAGTCTCTCTGTTTGGTCATCACTTTGAGGGTTATAGGCTATACTAAATTTGAGCTGAGTGCCCAGCAGTTTAAAGAGCTCCTGCCAAAAATTTCTAGTGAAGATTTTGTCTCGATCAGAAACTATGGATTGAGGCATCCCATGGAATTTAAAAATCTGATCCAAAAAAACTTGGGCAACTGTTGTTGCTGTGAAAGGTGAGAGAGAGGGATGAAGTGAGCCATTTTTGAAAACCTATCAACCACCACCAGAATTGTATCATAGCCATCAGACTTAGGGAGCTTCTCAATGAAATCCATGCTTAGGTCAGTCCAGATTTGGGAAGGAGTGGGTAGAGGTTGGAGAAGTCCTGGGTAGGATACCGTCTCTGGTTTGCACCTCTGACAAGTGTTACAACTAGAGACCCATTTGATCACTTGCTTCTGCATCCTGGGCCAGTAAAAAGCTTGATGCAGCTTGTTAAGAGTTCCCCTAATCCCCGAATGCCCCCCAATTGGTGAGTCATGGCATAAGGCAATTAGTTGCTGTCTTAGTGAAGTAGCAGCCTCTATGTACAACCTATCTTTGTATTTGAGGATGCCCTTGGTAAGTGAATGGTTAGGTAGTGAGCCCGAGGATATAGAAAGGGAAATAATGAGGTTCTGAACCTTAGAGTCCCCTTTATAGGAATTGAGCATGTCTTGGATACATTGGGGAGTGAGAATGGAGGTTGTGGAGGTTAACAAGTGGATATGGGATGAAGAATTCTCTTGAAATTTCCTAGACGGAGCATCTGCCACCTTATTCTCAGCCCCTTTCTTATACTGAATGCTGTAGTCTAGTCCCAATAGCTTGCTAATGCCCCTCACTTGGATGTAGTTGTGTAACCTCTGCTCTAACAAGTGCTTGATACTCTCACGGTCAGTCTTTATAATGAAGTGGCCTTGTTCTAGGTAGTGTATCCATTTGGTAACAGCAAATAGGATGGCAAGCAACTCCCTCTCATAGGCTGAAAGCTATTGGTTTCTTGGACTTAGTGGTCTAGAGATGTATGAAAGTGGTCTGCCACCTTGCATGAGTACAACCCCTATACCAGTGTTGCTGGCATCACATTTTAGACTGAAACGCTGAGTGAAATTGGGTACGGCTGGGATTGGAGCGTTAGTCATCAGGTCTTTGAGATTTTCAAAGGCTTGTTGTGCCTCTGGATTCCACTTGAACTGGTCTTTTTTGAGGAGGTTTGTGAGTGGCTTACTAATTATTCCATAGCCAAAAATAAACCTCTTATAGTATCCTGTTAACCCAAGGAACCCCCTTAGTCCTTTTAGGTTTTTAGGATTAGGCCAAGAAGTCATGGCTTCTACTTTGCTAGGGTCTGTGGACACCTCATCAGCTGAAATCAGATGACCAAGTAGAAAATTTTCTGCTGCCCAAACTCACATTTGGACTCCTTGGCATATAGTTGGTGCTCCCTCAACAGCTGTAGCACTGTTTCAAGGTGCTGGATGTGGGCTGCCATGGATGGGCTATAGATCAAAATGTCATCAAAGAAAACCAAGACAAACTTTCTCAAATAAGGCTTGAATAGGGTGTTCATTAGGGATTGGAATGTGGCAGGTGCATTGGTAAGCCCAAAAGGCATCACCAGGAACTCATAGTGTCCTGAATGAGTCTTGAATGTAGTCTTGTAAGTGTCTTCCAGCTTCATCCTGATCTGGAAGTAACCTGATCTCAAGTCTATCTTTGTAAAAACTACTGTTGCATATAATTCGTCAAGCAAATCTTCAATGAAGGGTATAGGAAATTTATCCTTAACAGTAAGCTTGTTAAGCTCCCTATAGTCCGCACAAAACCTCCAACTGTCGTCCTTCTTTTTGACCAATAGCACTGGAGAAGCATAGGGAAGGTTGCTGGGTTGATAATGGAGTTGGTTAGCATCTCATCCACTAGCTTTTCTATCTCATTCTTCTGATGATGAGGGTATCTATAGGGCCTGACATTGACAGGTTCTGAGTGGGGTTTGAGAGGGATGGAGTGGTCATGGGATCTAGGTGGGGGCAGCCCTTTGGGAACTTGAAATATATTAGCATAGGACTTAAGCAGTTGCTGTAACTCTTGGGGTGTTTTAGTAGGAAGTGGTTCCTGTTTTTGGGTGGCTGTTTCGTGAAGGGTGATGAGGAATAGTTTGGAGGTGGCCCCTTTCCATCTATGGAGTACTAGCTTATTGATAGCCTTGGCAGTAATGAGCTTCAAACTGGTTTTCTCACTTAGTCCCTTGAGTTCTAATTCCTTCCCTTCCCTCTTGATCTTTAACCTATTCTCCTCAAAATCAAATGTGATTGTTGAATGGCACTTCATCCAAACTGCCCCTAGAAGGAGATCATAGTCTCCTAGTTCAAAAACCTTCAAGTCAAACACAAACTTATGGCCTTGCATGCTCTAACTACACTGGCTGCATTTTTCCTGCACAGTGACTCTCCTTCCATCTGCCACAGTAACCGTAGCTGGGGTAGACTTGGCTAAATGGAGTTGGAGCTCCTTGGCCAGCTGCAAATCCAAAAAATTGTGAGTACTGCCACTGTCAATCAGGATCATGATTGGCTTCCCTCCAAGCTGGCCTTTTAACTTGATAGTATTAGCCCTAGCCCTCCATCCACAGCATTAAAAGACAACTGAATTTGCTCAATCTCATCAATCTGTTCTCGAAGATCAGAGTCGGTCACATCCTGGCACTGTTCCTCTTCTTCCCCATCACATTCCTTAATTGCCTAGATGGCCATCAGTTTCCTTTGATTACACTGGTGGCCTGGAAAATATCTGTCTCCACGTCTATAACAAGCTCCAAGGGTCCTTTTGGGTAGAACAGGGTGTTGTTTTGAAGTAGGTTGGGAAAGTTCAGTCTTAGGAGTTAAAGATATAGTGTTTGGGTATGGTTTTGGGGAGGGTGAAGTTGCATTTGGAGGTGGATTCCAGGGTTTTGGTTGGGTTTGTGGCTTGTAGGGAAACCTAGTTCTGCTAGCTTCTAATTGACTCTCCTGCAATCTAGCATGTTCTATGGCTGTATACAAATCAGGGGGCTTAAACATCTTGACAACACTTCTAATTTCATTCCTCAGCCCTCCTATGAAGCATGATACATAATAGGATTCATTGTGCTGTGAATAGAGTTTTTCCATCCTGAGCTTAAGCTCCTCAAACCTGCCTACATAGCCTTCTACATTAGTATTCTAAGTCTTTGGAACTCCTCTACTGTATTTTTCTCCTCCACTTCTCTGAATCTCCTACATATTGCTTCAGAAAATTCCTCCCATCCTATTCCCTCTCTATCCGTGCACCAATTCAGGAACCATGATTCTGCTCTACCTTGCAAAAATAAGCTAGCAAGGACCGCTTGCCTCTTTGGTAATACTTAAAAAATCTAGAAGTATTTCCTACATTTGTTAATCCACGTTTGACTCCCTTTCCCCTCAAAAAATTGCAGTTCACACTTAGGTAGCAGCTTGTTGAAGTAAGGTTTCCCTATACTGGCTTGTTCATTTGGGTTGGGTAGGATTCCCCTATCAGATCTAGGAGTTTCATTAGTGAAAACTTGTGGATCCTTACCTCTATTACTGCTGCTGCTTGGCTGGGTTTGGGTGATGGTTGGGTTGTTAGATGCATTGGGTAGCTGGAGTCCTTGAATAAGCTGGGCCAGATAGGCTACAAACTTCTGGTTCTCCTGCCTAAGCTCAAGCTTCAGGCTGTGTTGCTCCTGCATTAGTGCCTCCATCCTCTGTTGATGCTCCAGCTAGAGGTCAGTCATTCTAGTCTCCATGTTCCGAAGCCTGGACTCCATCTGAAGAATGCAGGTATCTCTTTGTCCCTCCATTCTGGAACTAAGAGATCTAACGTGCCCTTCTAGCTCTTCAATGGAGGTTGAAGATTTCTGGGTATTTGGGTTTTTTTTCATTCTGCAGTAGGAAGAATGTGGATCGAAGGGGGATCTGATACCAGTTTGTTAGGAGTAAATCCTAACTTAGATGATGGGTGAATAATTTCTGGATTAATTTCCAGAAAAGAAGGGTTTAAGGTTAGAATAGAATAGGAGAAGAAGAACAGAAGGGAAAAGAGAGAGCGGAGAGAGAGAGAGGGGGAGGGAGAGAGAGAGATAAAATCTGTATTCAATAATATGTTGGTCCCTCTATAGGAGAAACCTTTACATCATAAGGGAATCAGCTAATAATTGGCTGCACTAGAGGATAAAATAGCATGCACACTCTCTTTCCTCTAACAACCTGTTGGGAAAAAGATGTGTCTTTCACTAGTAAACAAAACAGAAAATTCATAAATAACAACTGAAATTAACCAAATTAACTATCCCATAAAAATTACTTAATTACCCCCACAAAAATTAATTAATTGCCCTCCTACTTTTATACCTAACAAACAGGATGCTTTATTTTCTTATGTAAAGCTCAAATCAATTTAATGAAAATATTTCAATAAATTTCTAGAGCAGATTATTAAATATGAAAAGCCTTTGAACATTTGGAAACACTTTTTCCAAATTAATAAACTGATTAACTTTTGTAGAAAATATTTAAATCACAATTAAAATATAACAATCAGACAGAGCAAATATAAAGTAGAGAAGAAAGAGAGTAGAATAGAACACAGTAATTTATAGAGGTTTGGCTATCTGTCTACATTCTCTCTGCAAGTCCATCCATCCCAAGAATTTGTCTCTTTTAAGGCGACTCTTTTAACAGGCAAGATTCCATTCCAATTACAAAGCTAAAGCTTTCCTACCTTAGTCTTTTTCTCAAGTAAAAGACTCGAAACATTTCACCCTTTTTTTCAAGTAAAAAGGTTCAAACACTTATTTTTATGCCAAAGTAAAAGACTTGAATACTTGTTAGTATCTTTTTCTTAAGTTCTAACTTCTAAATAACCCAACTTCACTTTTCTCATAACAGGATAATTAGATACCTATTTATTTTCCCTTTGATCATGCAGACTATAAAATTTCTTTTTAGGAAGTAAATCAAAATCAATTTTGATGAGGAAAACACTTTCAATACAATTTTAGGTCGTGTCTTAACGGCCCAGGAACTAAGTCAATTCGGTGTTCATAAATGAATAGTTCCTTTGAGATCACTCCTTCATGGCCCTCTCAGTCTAGGTCGAATCCCGTGTGTTATGCAAAAAGCCTCTTTCTAAGAGGAGATCTGCATGATATGTGTGATTTTCTCAATAGGATTGTACAAATAACTTCCTTAAATCTTCAAGGCTGTAAAGTCTGATCTTCAAACACAATTCTGTTCTTCAAATTAGAGCTCATCTGTCTTATTCTGTTTCTTCAAATAGAGCTTGATGGTCCTGTTCTATTTAACCTAATCTGCAAAAATAAATTTAAGAGGGAAAACTAACTTGCTTAATGTTTTGTTAATCATCAAAATCTTTGTGGGTTGAAGTTGTAGTCTTTTGATCATATGTTAACTCTTTCTCTTTGTAAAGAAAATGAAGTCTGCACCTTAACATCATGAATCATATATCTGACTTCAACTTTCTAACTAAATTTACAACCGACAACAAAAACTTTAGTTTCAAATAATCATATGTCTAGCTATTTCAATATTTGTTAATACCTTTTGTTTCTGATATAAAATTATTATTTTTTATTTAATTTTATTTTTTGCAGACCAGTCTTATGTACAAGCTTCACCAGATATTTGTTCGAAGGGGTAGATTTCGTTTAACTATATTTCCTGGATCTGTAGATCATGCACTAGTTGTGGCTTTGGTTGTGATATTCTTAGGTGGATGGAAATAATTGTACAGGATGTAAATCTGTTGCTCTGTATTTTTTTTTTGTTGTGGGAAAATCGTCATGTCAGATGAGTGTCTTCTGATTTTGCGGAACTGTATTCATGTAGAGATGAATTTGATGTTCATAACTGATTGGCAATGCTGACAATAATAAGTCTGATGTACAACTTTCTATACAGATGTTCTATCGACGCATATGTGCCGGTACATGTGAAAGGCATACAATGTACAACTTTACAGGTTTTTTTTTTTTTTTTTTTCCTTCTTCGCCTGGATAGGCATAAACATATTTGTCTGGTCATATGATATTAGTTGAGATTGCTCGGAAATAATTTAAGGGGTCGAGTCCTTTTAAAATCATTCTTAAGATTTTGGGGCTCCTCATATACAAAGTACATCTTAATTAATAAAATATATTCTTATAAATTTGTAAAATAAATAAATACAGAATAAATAAAACTATAATTAAAATATTTTCATAATTATAGAGGTGGCAAATTGGGCGGGTTTGGGTTAAGTCATAAATGAGCGGGTTATAAATGAGAAAAAATAGGGCCTTTTATATAATTATACATAAAAAAATAAAAATAACAAAAATAACAATCCTTTTGCACAATATTTCAAATATAAAATATTTTAAAATCTTAATTTCATTTATACAATTTATTTTTACAAAAATATCCCTTTTATATAATATCAAACAAAAATATCACTTTTATCTCACTTTTCTATTTCTTTCTCACTTTCCCGTTTCTTCCTCGCCTTGCCCTTGCCGCCCCTCACCTCTTCCTCGCCTCCGCCTCGCCACGCCGCCGCCTCTCACCTCTTCCTCTCTTTTGCCTCGCCACGCTGCCGTCTCTCACCTCTTCCTCTCTTCTGCCTGGTGTTCGCCTTGCCTGGTCGTCGCCCCGCCTCCGCCTCCTCTCCTCGCCTCGTCACTGCCTCCTCGTTGCCCCTATACGTTGGAGGTACTTGTTTCGTTGGTAATTTTATTTTTCAAATGAGAAAAGTTATGATTTGAAGTGGAATTAACAGATCATTGTGGAGCAGATTCTTCACGAGGCAAGGGAAAGTTAAGGGTTTTCATTTCTGTAATTGATTCTTTTCCTTTCCTTACTGTATATTTACTAATTATATGAAAAATTTTGCTAATTAAAGTTGAATTTATCATAGATTTTGACAGATGTAGCTTTATTAAATCGGTAGAAACTAGAGATAGAAGACCTACGCAGAAAACTTCAGGTGACGATTATATATGTACCTGTTATGCAATAGAAGTTGGAGAAACTATTCTCAATTCTATTTTAACTCTGTGTAGGGATTTCGCGCTGAAATATTGGAGCAAGAGATCTTATAATTGAGAAATGAAATGCTGAAGGTAAATTCTAACTCTTTTCTGCTGTGAAGAATTAATTTTTACAAATTCTTACATAGTATTGGTTTTACGTTGTTCATCCTCCTCTCATCTTCCTATTTCCAGTATGAATTAAAGTGGGAGAAGCTTGAAACACAATTGAAGGAGGAGAGAAAATCACACAAGGAGCATGACCAATGCATTAGGGAGCAGCAGATGAAAATTGACAATCTCAGCAGCCATGGTCAGGTATAAGTAATAGTCTAGTGAAGCGAAGTCTGAGCTTTGGTTAATTATATTACTCGTAGAGATTCTATTTTGTATAAGTTATGCTACTTAGTCACTGATTTACCGTATTTAACTTTTTCTAATTATTTGGACAATGCTATATAGACCAAATCTATACTCCTATGTCATTTTGGTGTAGCTAAACCTTCCTACTGGAATTCCTTATTGATAATGGATGTTTCTATTACCTTCATCCCTTTGTCGGATCTTAGCTTATTATTACACCTAATCTATAGTTTAAGACCATTTTTTTTGTATTCCTTTTGTTTGTTTTAAATTACTTGAAATCAAAACTTTGTTTATGGTGAGTTTATGAACTAAGGGTACACTTGATCAGTTGAAAATCGGTTCAAACTTATTAATTTTGCGCACCAGTATACGAAAAAACCAATATATCAAAAGCATAAATGTATATTGTGCGTATACTAGATGTATATTGTGCGTATACTAGATGTGTACTAGATGTATATTGTGCATATACTAGATGTATATTATACATATACTAGATGTGTACTAGATATATATTATTCGTAGACTAGATGTGTACTATATGTATATTGATGTATATTGTGCGTATACTAGATGCATATTGTGCGTATACTATATGTGTACTAGATGTATATTGTGAGTAAACTAGAGATATATTGTGTGTATACTAGATGTGTACTAGATGTATATTGTGCGTATACTAGATGTGTACAAGAAGTATATTGTGCATATACTAGATGTATATTATGCGTACACTAGATGTGTACTAGATGTATATTATTCGTATACTAGATGTATATTATGCGTATACTAGATGCGTATTAGATGTATATTATGCATATACTAGATGTGTATTAAATGTATATTGTGTGTGTACTAGAAGTATATTGTACGTATATTAGATGTGTACTAGATGTATATTGATGTATATTGTGCGTATACTAGATGTGTACTATATGTATATTGTGACTAAACAAGATGTATATTGTGCGTATATTAGATGTGTACTAGATGTATATTGTGCGCATACTAGATGTATACTTGATGTATATTGTTCGTATACTAGATGCATATTTTGTGCATACTAGATGTATATTATTCGTATACTTAATGCATATTGTGCGTATATTAGATGTGTACTAGATGTATATTGTGCGTATACTAGATGTATATTGTTCGTATACTAGATGTATATTATGCTGTGACGCGCGCCGAACCCCGGGGCGCCCCGAAAGCCTGCTTTTAGGGCTTTCGAGAGAGGTTCATGAAAACTTATAAGAAATTACAAGTGCGTCTATTTTGGGCAACAAGAGGTTTCCTGGAGTCGCCACCCAATAGAACATTGGGAAAAGTAGTTTAGCCTCAGTAAGATTAAGACAGCGTATATGCATCCATTTTGGGCAAGTCATAGATATTTTGGAGGCCCCACCCCAATAGAACATTGGGATGGTCCTCTAACCTCGTGGAGCCTAGGACTATGCAAATTGGGCGTTCTTGGGCAATAAGAGATATTTTGGAGATCCCACCCCAGTGAAACATTGAGATAGTCCTCTAACCTCGTTGAGCCTAAGACCAGAGAAGGTTCGGGACTTCTCATTTATTCATACTTTGATCAAAGTTATAATTGAGTTTTGAATTTAGCGTTTCATCCCCTTTCTCATTCGATTTAATGCAGTTAACTAAAGCGCACGTTGGTCATATAAAGAAAGCGGTAAATAGGAGCAAAAATGAGAATACAAAATAAGAAATAAATTAGAATACAATAACTTACGACAAAATTAGGGACGGAATACAACCCCCGTTGTAAATAACATGTTGCTCATACATGAATCGGGATATTCGTTAAAAATGAGGACATTGGTTATCGCATGCACATTTACAAAAGCGATTTAAGCATTAATTTTATTTGCTGAAAATAAGGACATTGGTCCTCAATTTATTAATTAAAATCCCAATTCAATTACTATAGATACTTAACCATTTTCATGTATTAGCAGAATGAAATAATATTTACAATAATAATTGTAGGCACCGTGTCCCGGAGCGGTCCGGATCAGAGGTTACCCAATGATGAAATTAGTGTCCGAGCCTGTATAAGGGGCTGGATTTGGAGGTTTTAGTCCCGCGTTCCATGAGAAGTGAGGCTTTTTACAATTCCTGGGCAGAGGGGGAGAAAACAGAGGTTTTTTTGAGTCAAAAGACTTTTTACCCTCCACAGACGGCCAGCCCGTCTGTGAAGTTGACCCATCGCTTCGAGTCACCGACGGCTTGTGGTATTTTCCGATGCCCGTCGGAAAATCACCGCCCCTGTTAGAAAGCCGCCTGGTTTCCCGGAGCACGCAACCCTTCCGACGCCCGTCGGTGGATGTGGCAGGGTCGTCGGATGAATCCTTGTGTCAGAAGGATTCTTTCGACGCCCGCACCCATACACCGACGCCCGTCGGTCGTGTCTGGCTATAAAAGCTCCGTTTTTTCATTTGAAAAGGGGAGAAAAAAAATAAATAAAAGAGGAAACTCTGCCCAATTTCAAGCAAATTTTTTCTCTCTTCCAACAAAACACATTTTTTGAGGAAATCTATTTAACTAAGGATCAAATCAGTCAAAAGGAACTAAAAGCTAATTAATTTTGGCTCCAAAATCGATTTTCTGAGGGATTGAAGAAGAAATATCTCATTTTCTCTCTTTAATCTTTCATCTTGGCTTCTCGTGGAACGCGCGGGGCTCCGACCGACACAAGAATCTCACCCGAAGCTATTATCTGAGGGTAAATATCCCGGATCCTTTCTCCATTTCGTCTCATATTTGTTCCTTACTTTCTAGAATTTTTCTGAATATCTGTCATTATTTTCTTTTATCTTGACACTCCTATCTCCTTTTGGGATAAAACCCACTTTTCTTGACTTTGAAAAGGTCTCTCTCCATTCTGTCTTTTCGGAGACAGAGGTGACCGACGGGTCATCTTTATCACCGACGCCAATCGGTCACCCACCTACAGACGCCCCTCCTTGAGTGACAGACGGACACGTTGGTTACCTTAACCGACGCCCGTCGGTCAGCTAAGGAAGGCCGTCGGTGGGTTCTGTCTCCATCCTTTTAAGTCGTTTTCCATCTCTTTCAAGTCTCCTTGACTTCTTATATGTTAATTTTATGTATATTAACATCTCTTAACTTTCTATGAGTGTATATTATCTCTCTTGGAATGTCCCGAGTTGGAGCGGCTGCCTACCATATTTGGAGGACTTCATCCGGTTTAGTTTCCTAATCTTCCTAAGTATTTCTTTCATTTGCCTAATTATTGATCATTTTATATGTATGGATGTACTCCTTTCATATCCCATTGATGTATAAAAATGACTCAAAGTTTTATACTTAAACAAAATGAGGTTTTGTATAAAAATGCAAAAGGGTCCAAAGCCCCACTTTTTATCCAATAAAGATCATCACAAATAAAAATCCCCAATTTTAGTAATGATGCATGTGAGGACCAAAGCCCTCAAAATAAGTAATGCCTCGATTTATGCATGATTTGCACTCTTTATAAAGGGAGTTGTATTCCGCTCCTTGTATTATTGTAATCTATTGCTTTCATTATCTATTTGATCACTTATCGCTTTCAAGATGTGAATAAATGCGCCTTTTAATCAAACTGCATAGTGTGGAGAGAGAGCGAACTAATGATGTTAAAATTTGATCATAAAATAATTGAGGTAGAAATAGATGAGAAATCCCGGACCCAGCTCTGGTCTTTGGGCTCAAGAGGTTAGAGGTCATCCTTCAAGATACTTCTTGAGTCACGAGGCTTTAGCGCTAATCCTAGGCTCCTTAGGGTGAGGAGTTCACCTTCCATGCACCCTCTGGCTGGCCCAAAATGGATACCAAGCGCAGTCTTAGGCTCTCCGAGGCGAGAGAAACTTTCCCAATGTTCTATTGGGTGGCGACTCCATGAAACCTCCGTGTTGCTCAACATAGACGCACTTGCGATTCATCGCAAGCTGTCAACGGACCCGCAAATGCCCCGATCGCCCACGTGTGGGCGGTCCGAAAGGGCGGCACTCGGGATCCGGCGCGCGTCACAGTGGCGACTCCGCTGGGGACGTTTATGGTTCGAGATTTCGATTTGAAAATACCTCGCTTAACATTTATGATTAAAATTTAATTCATAAATTCGCTTTCCCTCAAAATTGCATTCGCATATCATTAGAGCCTTAGAATATGCTAGTTTGGTCCCTCTTTTAGCCCCGGTGCGTTCCTGAAGCACCTCCTCATTTTCACTCAATTTGGGGAAGTGTTAAGGATAATCACCAGCCCAAGCCACGTACCTTAATGGTATATCAAAATGATGACCCGATCGGTCGCTACGCTCTTGATGAGCTAGACCCATCGGCAGGGATCATGCTTGGGTAGCCTTGAAGAAACATCTCCCTTGACCAAAGCTCATGTAATGGTTGTAGTCACTTTCCACAGGTGAAATGAACCTTAATTTCATGCTTGCTGTATGGATCCTCATGTATTGGGTGAGTCCAAATGTCTCGCTTGGTAACCTAGCCAAAGGCTATCATGCCCCGGTAGAGCCATGTCGAAATTTATGGAACGTCCAAATACGTGACGATCATTGTCCATCCGCTTGTCATTAGCATAGGAGTGTTATGCTGCCGGTTTTTTTCGCCGCGCACCATACGCGTCCATCGGGTCCCTCGTTGACCCTTGGGCTAATCCCACCTAGGAAAGAGACTACACGACCATGTGTGTGGGAGAAATAAGGGTGGAAGGACCTACTTGCTTGCTTGTGCTCTGTAAGTGTTGCATATCACGATCATGCATTATACCTGCATTCCATGCATCATTCTAACTTTTGTCCCTGCATCCATCATAGATCTGCCCAGGTGGACTAGATCACCAACCAGGCGACTGATCCGAGTTCTTACTCCCGAGCTGTCAGATAGAGAGGGCCTACCGGAAATCTTATCAGAAATCAGTGGTACAGTATCTCAGATGGCAAACTCGCCTAGGGGGGAAGACGCCACCAGGGCCATGATTGCGGAAGAAGTGGGCCGCCATTTTGAGGAATTCGAGGATAGGATGATGAATATGTTGACCGCCTTGGCGCAGCAGAATGCTCAGCAGAACGCTCCACAGAATCCTCCTCCTCCTCCAGTGAGACAGAATGAGCCTGAGGAAGAAAGGGTTGAGAGGCGAGAAGAGCCCGTTAGGCCGCCGCCGGTAGAGTTAAGATCAGTGGCCTCGGGAGAGCTGAGAAGAAGGCCAGTGTTGAGAATTGGTGACGATAGAGATATCGAGGATGATAGGTTGAGCATGGCATCTGAGAAGGGGAAGGCGCCTCAAACCGATGACTTTATTTTAAAGAAGATGGAAGAAAGGTTCGAGGCTATGGCCCGTATGATAGGCAGAGCTCATGGGATGAATCCGGAGGATAGGGAGTTGGACGGAGAGGACCCGATCCCTTATAACTTCAAAATGCCGGACGTGCCGAAGTTTGATGGTACTTCTGACCCCACCGCACATGTGAAGCAATATTCTCTGGTCATGAAGGGGACCACGTTGTCCAAGAAGCAGAAAGTGGAATACTTTTGCCTGAGTCTGACCTCTCATGCCATAGACTGGTATCATGGCCTTGACCGCCGCACTAAAGAAGATTGGGATCTGCTCACTGAGGAGTTTTTGAAGCAGTATGACTGTAATACCAGAATGGAGGTGTGACGCGCGCCGAACCTCGATGCCTCCCAAAAGCCCGCCTTAGGGCGATCGAGAGAGGTTCATAAAAAACTTGTAAGGTATTTACAAGCTGCGTCTATTTTGGGCAACAAAGAGGTTTCTTGGAGTCGCCACCCAATAGAACATTGGGAAGGGTCGTCTAGCCTCATCGAGCCTAAGACGGCGCATACATATCCATCTTGGGCTAACCAGAGAGATTTTGGAGATCTCAGCCTCTACCCTGTGACGCGCGCCGGATCCCGAGCGCCGCCCTTTCGGACCGCCCGCACGTGGGCGATCGGGGCATTTGCGGGTCCGTTGGCATCTTGCGATAAATCGCAAGTGCGTCTATGTTGAGCAACAAGGAGGTATCATGGAGTCGCCACCCAATAGAACATTGGGAAAGTTTCTCTCGCCTCGGAGAGCCTAAGACTTGCGCATTTTATCCATATTGGGCCATGAGGCCTAGGATTAGCGCTAAAGCCTCGTGACCCAAGAAGTATTTTGGAGGATAACCTCTAACCTCTCGAGCCCAAAGACCAGAGCTGGGTCCGGGATTTCTCATCTATTTCTACCTCGATTAATTTATGATTGAATTTTAATCGTCATTAATTCGCTCTCTCTCCACACAATGCAATTAATTTAAAGCGCATTTACTCATGTTAGGAAAACTATAAAGTAGCAAGTAAAGCAATGAATTACAATAATACAAGGAGCGGAATACAACTCCCATTTAAAAGTGCAAACATACATAAAACCGGGGAATTTATTAATTATGAGGACTTTGGTCCCCGCATGCTCAATTAAAGAAAATATTTTGGATGTGGTAATTTTATTTGGGATGAAAACTAGGACATTGGTCCCATTTTATTATGAAAAATCTAAATTAATTTAGTAAGAAATATTTTTATGATCTTTATTTAGGTGCGCATAGGAAAACATTTTATTCAATGAATATAGACAAGGAAATTAAAAATATAAACGAAATGAGAATTAAAAATGTATAAAGGAAATACCAAACCCCGCAACTCCTCCTTCATGTGCATGGATGCTCAAATGAGGATAAAATAATGATTTGCAACCAAAAATCAAAAAGAAATTCATGTTAGTGATTAGGCCAACGAAATAATACAACATAAAAGGTAATATGTACAATGACCATATAACATGCATAAGATACTATAACATGCATAAAAAATAATTACGATGCAATTTAACATGCATAAAGTGATTAAAATGCAATTTAACATGCATAAGGTGATGAAGTATCATGGCATATGCAACTTATTAATAATAGTTATTAACATACATGGAAGATTAGTGACAATCAATTTTTTTATAGTTAAGACATGAATAAATGTGTAACATGAGAATAATTCCACTTGACATGCATAACTAGCATAAAATAATGACTATAACACTCATACATGCAAAAGAAAGTATAATAATAAACATGATATAGCATTAAGAAATTAAAGGTATTTACAACCTAAAACATGCATAATTACATGAACAAAGAATAATTTGACATAAAAAAAGATAATGGAATTTAAAAGGCTTATTTGTTATATGAATAATTGAAGATAAAAAAATAAGAAGAAGAATATGGAGACTAAGAGAATTTACATGTTTGATATGTTAATTGGAAGCCAAAATAAATGAAATTAACAAGAGAATTAATGAGTAAAGCCAAGAATAATTACCCTCAAATTCAGTTTTGAAGAATTGAAGATAGAAGTGTTGAATTCCTTGTCTTCTCTTGTGAAAATCCTTAGAAAATAGCTTGAAAACTTGAAGAAAAGCTCTTGGAAACAAGTGTGTAAGATGGATTTTTTTCTCTCAACTCAAAGCTCCAAAATTCAGTTTTTTTTCTCCAAAATGTTCCTGGTTCGTTCTCCCCTGTTTCTGAATTTTTCTAGTGTTTTTAACCATAAAAAACTACCCAAAAACCCCCAAAAACCGTCCAAAAACGGTTGAAAATCGAGTGGGGGTCGAAAAGTGGGCGAAATGGGCGAAGTGGGGCGTCAATCGTGCGCCTCGCGCACGTTTCCGCGCGGATACGCGGAGTCTCCGCGCACGACGTGCGCGGAGCGAGCGACGCCCAAGGCGTCGTGCGCGCAGAGCTACCGACGCCCCGGGCGTCGGCCGCGCGGAGCGCACGCTCCGCAGCGCTCCGCGCATGGACATTCGCGACGGCCCCTGGCCGTCGCCCTTCCGTCGCGAATCTTTTCCCCCATTTTCCATTTTTCCTACTTTCTTCATTTTTTCATCATTTTTCACTTTTTTTTTTTTTTTTTTTTTTTTTTTTTTTTTTAAATACCCTCAACCTAAAACACACTTTTTCTTCTTCAAAATAATTTAAAAAATATTTTTAAAATATTTTTTTAAATACCCTTTTTACTCACCGAAAAGACAAGGAAAATCACTTCTGAACTCCAATCTTTTTGCCTATAAGCCGGCATAGCTAAATTTCATCATCGGGTAATCCTGATCAAGGCTACTCGGGACCCGGTGTCTACAGTTGCCCCCAATTTTGAAGAGACTAGTGCATGGGTGCCTAGGTGAGCCAAAATTCAGGAAAAGGAAAGAAACGCGTACCTGAAGCAGCGATCTTCCTGCTTGATGGAGTTATGATGATAGCTACTGCTGTCTTTTGGTTGTAGCTGGTAATACCGTAGGTGCGCTAACCTCTTGTGGGTGGCGCCGCTATCGTGCTAAACATTGTGAGTTGGTAATGCCGTGGTCGTGCTAACCTCTTGTGGGTAATGCCGCCATCGTGCTAACCGCTGTGAATTGGTAGTGCCGTGGTCATGCTAACCTCTTGTGGGTAGTGCCGCCATCGTGCTTACCGCTGTGAATTGGTAGTGCCGTGGTCGTGCTAACCTCTTGTGGGTAATGCCGCCATCGTGCTAACCGCTGTGAATTGGTAGTGCCGTGGTCGTGCTAACCTCTTGTGGGTAGTGCCGCCATCGTGCTAACCGCTGTGAATTGGTAGTGCCGTGGTCGTGCTAACCTCTTGTGGGTAGTGCCGCCATCGTGCTAACCGCTGTGCCGTGGTCGTGCTAACCTCTTGTGGGTAGTGCCGCCATCGTGCTAACCGCTGTGAATTGGTAATGCCGTGGTCGTGCTAACCTCTTGTGGGTAATGCCGCCATCGTGCTAACCGCTGTGAATTGGTGGTGCCGTGGTCGTGCTAACCTCTTGTGGGTAGTGCCGCCATCGTGCTAACCGCTGTGAATACATGTTGTGGTCGTGCTAACCTCTTGTGGGTAATGCCGCCAACATGCTAACCGCTGTGGATTTATTTTTTTATTTTTTATTTTTTATTTTTTGCTCCTTTAGATGTTTGGACTAGTGTCATCACTTGGCTTTTGTGGGTGTTTCCCGCCGATTTCTCCTGCAAGATTGTATGCATAGGAGTATACAAGAAATCATGTGTGTATGTTATGGAATGCAAATGCTTGCAAAAATGTATAGATCGCGCCCTAGGTGATCCATGGTTTGCTGAACTTATAGCTTGTCTGCTGTACCATGCCCCCTGAATCCTGAGGATCGTCGACAAGCTTTTTGAAAGAGACGTCCGGTGTATATCCCTTGCCCCCTGGTCAATGATCATTTACCTGGGATTTTATTTCATGTTCTGTGTTGCGTGTTGTCTGACTGACAGAAGATCATCTTGAAATAATGCCGCCTTATCGCTCCAGGCATTGAATGTCATTGTTTTAAAGGTAGTGCGTCCCTTGTGGATTTTCGCACTAGCTTTTCTTTGCGGGAAATGCGTCCCTTATGGGATTTTCACACAACCCTTTGCCTAACTTTTGCCTGGAATGGACCCAACCCAATCCAGCGGCTTTTGTTTATTTTATTTTTTTTTGTAGGGCAGACTGCCTGTTTTCAGGTTTTCACCCTGCCTTTTGGCCTAACTTTTGCTTAGAGAGCCAGTTACGGTTTTCATCTCTAACGGCTTTTTTTTTTTTTTTTTTAAATTTTAGAGAAGGTTATCACCAAAGCTTCTGTTAAGAGCAAATAGGACATATCTGATGAAGGGACTGAGCAATAATCATTAGATGAAAACTTGATATAACTCTTTTTGAGACAGAACTGAAAGATCAATGAAAATATATTCTTTTATTCCTTGCAAAATTGTGTACGTTTCTACATGATTTCATCATGCATGATTTTCATTTGACAAGAATTCAAAAGCATATGACTACACCTAATCTCGGAGTGGGTTTTGTCAGCATCAAACTCCTGTTATCAATCGGCCCTCTCGGGTTTTCTCGATTGAATATTTTCTCTTGGCCCTTAATTTTTGCCCAGGATGCCTTTTTTCGGTTTTCATCCTGACAGGGCGCCCAATTTTAGCAAGGCCGCCTTTTTTCGGTTTTCGACCCGCGGGGCATTTATTCTCTTCTTTTTATTTTTGGTCTTTAGCCATGGAACCTTTTAAGTCTATCGACATTGACCGGGTCCTTGAACTCATTCCCATCGCTGTCTGCTAAAATTGCTGCTCCTTTTGTTAGCAACTTTTTCAAAACGAAAGGTCCTTCCCAGGTTGGTCTGAATTTTCCTCGTATGTCTGGAACTCCCGGCCTCATCATCTTAAAGACCAAGTCCCCCTCCTTCAACGGGTGTTTTCGTACTTTCTTGCCAAACGACCGAGCCAGTCTCTTCTGATAAACCTGATTGTGGTAATAGGCTCTCAACCTATCTTCATCCAATAGATTTAGCTGTGACAAACGTTGTTGTGCCCATTCTACTTCAGGAATCTCAGCTTCCATGACTACCCTTAATGATTTCAGCTCAATTTCAACCGGCAGGACTGCTTCAGTTCCGTATACCAGAGAGAATGGCGTTGCCCCTGTAGAGGTTCTGACTGTTGTTCTATATCCCCAAAGTGCGAAGGGTAACTTTTCTGCCCAATCCTTGTAGTTCTGAACCATCTTGGCTAAAATTCTCTTCACATTCTTATTCGCCGCTTCAACTGCACCATTCGCTTGAGGACGGTAAGGAGAAGACTTATGATGTTGGATCCCATATTTCTGGAGCATCTGTTTAGTCTCTGCTAGGAATTGTACCCCATTATCAGACACAATGTGATGTGGGAGACCATATCTGCATATCAAATTCCGCTCGATGAATTTAGCCATATCCCTTGCATCAACCTTCTTGAAAGATTCAGCCTCAACCCACTTAGTGAAGTAGTCAATGGCAACTATGATGAATCTATGCCCATTAGAAGCAGTAGGATGGATTTCGCCTATGATGTCTATTCCCCATGCTGCAAATGGCCATGGAGATGTTAAGTTATGTAACTCTGAAACTGGCACATGCCTCAAATTCGCGTACTGTTGGCATAACTGGCATTGCTTCACAAATTTTGAACAATCTGTATCCATTGTGAGCCAATAAAACCCTTGGCGCATGATCTTCTTTGCTAAGGCTAAGCCATTCATGTGAGCTCCACAAACCCCGGCATGAACTTCTTCCATAACTCTTTTAGCTTCTTTCTCTGCCAGACATCTTAACTGGATACCATCAGCTTGCCTTTTGTACAAAGTGCCATTAACACTGATGAATTGAGTGGATAACTTCCTGATCATTCTTTGGTCCTTCTCAGTGGCTTCCTCTGGAAAGACTGATCTCTCTAAATAATTCTGAATGTCATAATACCATGGATTTCCATCAGTGGCCTCAATGTCCATCACCTGCTCCGCTTCAAAACCAGGTCTTTCCGAACTATATATCAGCACGGGTTTCATCGCAACTCCTGTTGGGTTGTCCCACATAGACACTAAAGTTGCTAGAGCATCAGCTAACTGATTTTCGTCTCTGGGGATGAAGTGAAAAGTGCAAATCTCAAATTGGCTGCTCAACGCTCTCAAGTGCTTTACATAAGGCAACAGCCTTTCTTCCTTGACTGACCACTCTCCTTTAATTTGATGAATTACCAAGGAGGAATCTCCGAATACTTCTGCGGTCTTTGCCCCCAGAGCGAGTAATGCTTCCAATCCAAAGATGCAAGCTTCGTATTCTGCTTCATTGTTGGTAGCCTTATACCTTAGCTTCTTAGCCAATGGTAGTCTTTCACCATCTGGGGTCGTAAGAATAACTCCTACGCCTGCTCCCTTATTATTGACTGCTCCATCAAAGAATAATTGCCACCCTTGCTCTGCTATGGCCGTGACGTCTTCATCTGGGAAATTGTATTCAAACTGATCTCCCTCAATAGGATGCTCGGCTAAGAATTCTGCTACCGCTCTTCCCTTAATGGTTTTCCTGGTTATGTACTCAATCTCAAATTCCTGCAATAGCAGTAACCATCTTCCCATCTTCCCTAGTAAAGAGGGTGCTTCTTGGAGGTATCTAAGCGGATTATGTTTGGCCACCGTTTGTACCTTGAAGGAATGAAAGTAGTGTCGCAACTTCTTAGAAGCCCAGATAACTGCTAAACAAATCTTTTCTACCTCTACATATTTGGCTTCGTAAGGCAGAAATTTCTTGCTAAGATAGTAAACGACAAACTCTATACCAAAATCATCTTCCTGAGACATCATAGCACCCACTGAGTTATCTTCCACAGCTAGGTACAGGATTAGTGGTTTGGCATGGCGTGGTGGTCTTAACACCGGAGGATTTAACAAATACTCCTTAATGATGTCAAAGGCCAATTGACAGTCATTGTTCCATAACACCGGCTGATTCTTCCTAAGAAGCTTGAAAATAGGCTCACATACTGAAGCTAGCTTGGCAATAAATCGACTGATGTACTGAAGCTTTCCTAGGAAACTTCTGACGTCCTTCTCCTTCTGGGGCACTGGCATCTCTCTTATGGCTTTGACTTTATCGGGATCTACCTCGATTCCCCTCTGGCTTACCACATGGCCTAACAACTTTCCTGATGTAACTCCAAAAATGCACTTCTTGGGATTGAGTCGCAGATCATACTTGCTAATCCTTTGAAAGAACTTTTCTAATGCCTCAAAGTGACCTTCCCTGGTAGCCGACTTAATCATCATGTCATCGACGTACACCTCCACTTCTTTGTGGATTAAGTCATTGAGAACCTTGGTTGCCATCCTCTGATAGGTTGCTCCTGCATTCTTCAACCCAAAAGGCATAACCCGATAGGCATATGTCCCCCACTCGGTGATAAAGGCTGTCTTGATCCGGTCCACTATCTTGTTAAGAATTTAATTGTACCCTGCGTATCCATCCACAAAGCTATACATCATACAAGCAGCAGCACTATCTACTAGCACATCAATATGAGGCAGTGGGAAATCATCTTTAGGGCAAGCTTTATTCAGGTCTCGATAGTCGACGCATACTCGAACCTTACCATCTTTCTTAGCTACAGGAACCACATTAGCTAACCATGTTGGGTATTGAACCTCTATCAGGAACTTAGCCTCAATCTGCTTATGGATCTCCTCTTTCACTTTCTGTGCCCATTCTGGCCTAAGCCTCCGAAGCTTTTGCTTGACTGGTTTAAACTCTGGGTAAGTTGGGATGGCATGTTCGGCAACATCTCGATCTATTCCCGGCATATCCTCATAGGTCCAGGCAAAGACTTTTTTATATTTTTTTAATATTCTCTCAAATTTTATTCTCTCTTCAGGAGTTATGTCTGACGCTAGCAAAATTTCCTTTGGATTTTCCAAAGTTCCGAGATTAAATGCAGTTGTGCCAGTTGAATTAATATCAAAAATGAATGCATCATGCTTATGATCATGCGAAATGAAATCATCAGAAACATCACACAAGTAAGCAAAGTTGTTCATCTCATTAACATAATCAGAAACATTAACATTGTTCTCAAAGAGTTCTGGTATAAAAAGAGAATCTAAATGACTATCAACTTTAGTCGACGCTGATGCTGCAGATGACTGTGCTTTGGCTTCTTGATTTGGTGAAATCTTGAGATCTTCAATCTTCGGCTCTGGCTCCACTATCTTCTCCTTCCCCTTAAGTCTGGTGGCTAACAGTTTATCAGTTACAATCTCTTCGGGCTCATCTCTGTCCCAGATGCTGCATTGGGTCATAATCTCCTCATCCCAAAAGTTCTCTACAGCTTTAACAACTCCGATCTCCCAATCAAAGACATCGTTGAAAATTTCAAATCCAGGGATAATCTTCCCATCTACCCACTGCGGCTCTTCTTCTCCGATGTAAGCACAAAATGATGATGATGGCACAAAGCTCTCCGAAATATGGGGAATCTTCCCTGACCCTTTCTTCTTACCATATTCTCCTTTGTAGCCCAACCCCTTTCGATCTTTCTGACCACGTGTAGTGATAGCATTCTGCAGCCCTTGTGACTCTTTTCCCAAACCAGCCCCTGGGAGGAAGTGCATCTTCTTCAGCATATTCACCACTTGAGGGCTACCTTTTAGGTTTTGCTCTTCTCCGATCATCGATACATGAAAGCCACTGAATGGCTGATTAGAGATCTCCAAGGCAGACACTTGGTTCTCTCTTGCTGCTTTAATGGTCACTACTTCTCCTTCATGGGGTATTTTAATTATCTGGTGTAAGGTAGATGGCACTCCCCCTAACTTGTGAAACCACGGTCTACCAAGTAGAGCTGAAAAGTTTGCTGGGATCGGCAGAACCACAAAATCCGTTTCTGTCTCAATAGGCCCTGTCTTTACCAAAGCTTTGAAAATTCCCGATGCTTGCCTCCTGGAGTTGTCATAGGCAGTGATGGTCAGGTCAGATTTGCTTAACATACTCTCATCCATCCCAAAGGCCTGAAGTGCCACCAAAGGGCAGACATTTATCGATGACCCGTCATCAACCATGACACAAGCGGTGTGTTTACCATTGATCTGTGCCTTGATGTACAAAGGTCGGTTGTGGTTGCGACCCTCTGTTGGTAGGTCTGCATCAGAAAAAACCAACTTCTCCCTGGATCCCCCCTTTACAAGGTCTAAAAGCTCGGATGGAGAGATTGTAGTTGCTACGGTGGATACGCTCAATGCTTCGACTAACTTCTGTCGGTGCGAGGGGGACTGTCTCAAGAGGTCCCAAATAGATATCTGAGCCGTGGTCTTTTTCAGTTGCTTCACTATTGAATTTTCTTCCGGCTCTTTCTCTGCGATTGCTTGTGCTGGGTCCTGCTGCTTCTCGGCTTCTGGAATGACCCTCCCACTTCTTGTTACTGCTTCTACTCTTTCTTCTTCCTCTGAATCCCACGGATCCGTAAACTCTCCATTTTTCTCATCTTCGTCATCTCCACTCTCACTAGTGGACCAACAGTCTATCGCTGCCACGGAAACCCCTTTTTCATCCACTGCAGGGCGAGTAATAGCAACATACTCATTTCTATATAGATCTTGCATTACGTACCACTCTGGTAGGCTCGATCCGATCATAAAGACTGGAGGTGGCACTGTGTTATAACCAGACTTCTTCTTGCTTTCTCTCTGCTCAGGATCGGTGATCTGCTTGTTGTCAATTAGATCTTGGACCCGATGTCTTAGCGTTATACACTCATCCGTCAAATGCCCAGTATGTTGGTGGAATGCGCAGTATTCATTCTCTTTATGCCCCGACTGTCCTTGGGCTTTGGCCGGCTTAGGTGATAGGGGCCGCAGTTTTCCTTCTTTTATTAGCCTCTTCAGCACCCATGATAAAGGCTTACCCAAGTTGGAGAAATACCTCTGACTTACGCCGGTTGCAGACACCTCGGCAGTCTTCCCAACTCTGTTACCACTACTTGAACCTACTGGTTTGGCCGTCCCCTGATTGCTGTATCCCCTCCTGGCATAGGACTCACTATTTGCCCTCCTGGCTAGATATTCTCCTTCTGCTTCTATGGCGATATCCTTCAAAGACTCCCAATCCTTGAGTCCCTTCATTTTCAATCCATCTCTCAAGTAAGGACTGGCATTTCGAATGAATAGCCGGATCTGATCAGAAGTGTCCGGTTTGCGTTTCATCTCCATAACCCGGTTTCTCCACCGAGTAAGGTACTCGTGGAAGGACTCCCCAGCCTTCTGTTGTAGCAACTCGAGATCTTTCAAAGTGACCTCCATCCGGGTACTGCAATCGTACTGCTTAAGGAACTCTTCGGTTAGCAAGTCCCAATCCTCCTTGGACCTCCTCTCAAGCCCATGGTACCAATCAATAGCAGCTCCTGTGAGACTCAAGCAGAAATATTCTATCTTCTGCTTTCTTGTTAAGGTCGTTCCCTTCATGACCAGCGAGTATTGCTTGATGTGTGCGGCAGGGTCAGAGGTTCCATCAAATTTGGGGATGTCCGGCATCTTAAAATTCTGGGGAATTAGGTCATCCCCATCCAGCTCTCGATCTTCCGGGTTCATTCCTTTTCCCACAGTCATCATCCTTGCCATGACCTCAAATCTCTCTTCCATTTTCCTCCACATTGCCTCATCCAGTTTTGGCGACTTCTCTTTAGCTACTGCATGCTCCTCATGCTCATCTTCCCCAAATTCAGCTTCAGACCTGGGGCCCTCTCTGCGCTCAATGGGTGCAGGTACTCTTTGCTCAATAATAGGTGGGTCAACCACTGGTTGGTTAACCGCAACAGGACGTTCTTCTCTAACAACCTCTTGTTCAGCTGGTACTCGGACAGGAATAGCAGCAGCTTGTTGCCCAGCTATAATGGCGGCAAGATTGCCCATCATTGCAATCATTCGGGCTTCAAATTCCTCCATTCTCTTTCCTACCTCCTCAACGATTACTGCCCGGGTTGCATCAGACTCATTTGATGGATTAGCCATGCTTACTTCTGTTGATGATTCGGAAGAAAACCCCACACTATTTTCTGAGATTGACTCTGAACTCTGATCTGACACTAACTCAGTTAACCCCAAAAGCGGCGTCCTTCTTAACCGTCCGTCGGGACCTCTAGACCACCCAGGAGAATCTATGATGGCTGAAATGCAAAAATTGTTAAGATGATGCATGATTAAAATGCAATGCATGCTCGTGCTGATGCAACATAGACAAACACATGCAAGCAGATAGATCTTTCCAACCTTGTATCTCCCACACACGTGGTAATGCGGTCTCTTTCCTAGGTGGGCTTGATCCATGGATTAACGTGGAACCCGATGGACACGTATGGTGCGCGGTGAAAAACCGGCAGCATAACAGCTCCTATCTAATGTACATACGTATGGGTGTTTGGCAATCATGTATTTAAACAATTCAACTTAACTAAGATGGGCCCACCAGGGCATGAAAGCCTTTGATGAAAACCATTTAATTAAATTGATTTCGTTTAATATATGATGGCCCATATAGCAAGCATAGTATTACGGTACATTTCACCTAGTGGAAGTATCTATTGCCATTACATGAGCTTTGGACAAGGGAGATGTTACTTTAAGGCTACCCAAGCATGATCCCTGCCGACGGGTCTAGCTCATCACAAGCATAGCGACCGGTCGGGTCGTCATTTTGATATACCATTGAGGTACGTGGCTTGGGCTGGTGATTATCCTTAACACTTCCCCAAATTGAGTGAAAATGAGGTCATGCTTCGGGAACGCACCGGGGCTTGAAAAGGGACCAAACTAACTTAATCTAAAGCTCTAATGAGATGATATGCAATTTTGAGATAAAGCGAATTTATGAATTAAATTTTAGCCATAAATGTTAAACGAGGTATTTTCAAATTGAAATCTCGAACCATATCTTCCCCAGTGGAGTCGCCACTGTGACGCGCGCCGGATCCCGAGCGCCGCCCTTTCGGACCGCCCGCACGTGGGCGATCGGGGCATTTGCGGGTCCGTTGGCATCTTGCGATAAATCGCAAGTGCATCTATGTTGAGCAACAAGGAGGTATCATGGAGTCGCCACCCAATAGAATATTGGGAAAGTTTCTCTCGCCTCGGAGAGCCTAAGACTTGCGCATTTTATCCATATTGGGCCATGAGGCCTAGGATTAGCGCTAAAGCCTCGTGACCCAAGAAGTATTTTGGAGGATAACCTCTAACCTCTCGAGCCCAAAGACCAGAGCTGGGTCCGGGATTTCTCATCTATTTCTACCTCGATTAATTTATGATTGAATTTTAATCGTCATTAATTCGCTCTCTCTCCACACAATGCAATTAATTTAAAGCGCATTTACTCATGTTAGGAAAACCATAAAGTAGCAAGTAAAGCAATGAATTACAATAATACAAGGAGCGGAATACAACTCCCATTTAAAAGTGCAAACATACATAAAACCGGGGAATTTATTAATTATGAGGACTTTGGTCCCCGCATGCTCAATTAAAGAAAATATTTTGGATGTGGTAATTTTATTTGGGATGAAAACTAGGACATTGGTCCCATTTTATTATGAAAAATCTAAATTAATTTAGTAAGAAATATTTTTATGATCTTTATTTAGGTGCGCATAGGAAAACATTTTATTCAATGAATATAGACAAGGAAATTAAAAATATAAACGAAATGAGAATTAAAAATGTATAAAGGAAATACCAAACCCCGCAACTCCTCCTTCATGTGCATGGATGCTCAAATGAGGATAAAATAATGATTTGCAACCAAAAATCAAAAAGAAATTCATGTTAGTGATTAGGCCAACGAAATAATACAACATAAAAGGTAATATGTACAATGACCATATAACATGCATAAGATACTATAACATGCATAAAAAATAATTACGATGCAATTTAACATGCATAAAGTGATTAAAATGCAATTTAACATGCATAAGGTGATGAAGTATCATGGCATATGCAACTTATTAATAATAGTTATTAACATACATGGAAGATTAGTGACAATCAATTTTTTTATAGTTAAGACATGAATAAATGTGTAACATGAGAATAATTCCACTTGACATGCATAACTAGCATAAAATAATGACTATAACACTCATACATGCAAAAGAAAGTATAATAATAAACATGATATAGCATTAAGAAATTAAAGGTATTTACAACCTAAAACATGCATAATTACATGAACAAAGAATAATTTGACATAAAAAAAGATAATGGAATTTAAAAGGCTTATTTGTTATATGAATAATTGAAGATAAAAAAATAAGAAGAAGAATATGGAGACTAAGAGAATTTACATGTTTGATATGTTAATTGGAAGCCAAAATAAATGAAATTAACAAGAGAATTAATGAGTAAAGCCAAGAATAATTACCCTCAAATTCAGTTTTGAAGAATTGAAGATAGAAGTGTTGAATTCCTTGTCTTCTCTTGTGAAAATCCTTAGAAAATAGCTTGAAAACTTGAAGAAAAGCTCTTGGAAACAAGTGTGTAAGATGGATTTTTTTCTCTCAACTCAAAGCTCCAAAATTCAGTTTTTTTTCTCCAAAATGTTCCTGGTTCGTTCTCCCCTGTTTCTGAATTTTTCTAGTGTTTTTAACCATAAAAAACTACCCAAAAACCCCCAAAAACCGTCCAAAAACGGTTGAAAATCGAGTGGGGGTCGAAAAGTGGGCGAAATGGGCGAAGTGGGGCGTCAATCGTGCGCCTCGCGCACGTTTCCGCGCGGATGCGCGGAGTCTCCGCGCACGACGTGCGCGGAGCGAGCGACGCCCAAGGCGTCGTGCGCGCAGAGCTACCGACGCCCCGGGCGTCGGCCGCGCGGAGCGCACGCTCCGCAGCGCTCCGCGCATGGACATTCGCGACGGCCCCTGGCCGTCGCCCTTCCGTCGCGAATCTTTTCCCCCATTTTCCATTTTTCCTACTTTCTTCATTTTTTCATCATTTTTCACCTTTTTTTTTTTTTTTTTTTTTTTTTTTTTTTTTAAATACCCTCAACCTAAAACACACTTTTTCTTCTTCAAAATAATTTAAAAAATATTTTTAAAATATTTTTTTAAATACCCTTTTTACTCACCGAAAAGACAAGGAAAATCACTTCTGAACTCCAATCTTTTTGCCTATAAGCCGGCATAGCTAAATTTCATCATCGGGTAATCCTAATCAAGGCTACTCGGGACCCGGTGTCTACATACCCCCTGGAGCCTAGGATTGTAATCGTTGAGCCTAAAGACCAGAGAAAGTTCGGGACTCCCCATTTATTCATACCTTGGCTAAGTTTATAATCAAGTTTTGAATTTAGTATTTCATCCCATTTCTCATTCAATTTTTAATGCAATTTAATTAAACGCATATCAATCATATAATAAAAGCGATAAATAAAGTAAATGAAAGCAAAATAAATTACAATAAAACTAGGGGCGGAATACAACCCCCATTTGTAAATAAAATGCAAATCATACATAAATCGGGCTATTTATTAAAAATGAGAACGTTGGTCCTCTCATGCATAATTTAAGAAAACAATTTTAAAGTGATAATTTATTTTGGATAAAAAAAATCTAGGACATTGGTCCCATTTTTATTAAATAAAATCCAATTTAGTTTAATAGAAATATTTTTGTGATTTTCTTAATTAACGTGCATGAAAATAAATTTATTGTTACAAATTACATAATAATAAATCCAAAGGAAATCAAAATAATAAAAATAATAAAAAACAACATCCAAATGGATCTTCAAATCTTCATGGGCTCCCACTTGATATGGAAAAGACTCACACATAAAAAAACAAGTATTGAAATAAAAGAAACAAATAAAAGCCATGTTAGTAATAAAAAAGGGTTAAACATACTATAAAAATAAAGTAAATAAAAAGGCATCATGTATGACAAGCCGCTTAAAATGACATAATAAAAATATGCAATTTAACAAATTAACAATTTAACATGCATATAAAATATGATATAATAAAAATAAAATCCAATCATGCATAAAAATAAAGCATGTAAAATTCAGCATGCATGAAATTAAAATAATGATGGTAATAATAAAAATAAACAAGAATAATGATAATAATAATAATAATAATAATAATAATAATAATAATAATAATAATAATAATAATAATAATAATAATAATAATCAAAGAAGATGAACAATCCAATTAAAGATGAACAATTAAATAAAAATAATATGAACAAAAATAATAGTATGAACAATTAAATAAAAAATAAGAACAAAAAAAATAATAGTATGAACAATTAAATAAAAAATAAGAAATATGAACAATTAAATAATAGATCTAAAATAATTTATATGATAATCAATTGAATAAAAGTAAAATAATAAGAAAATAAGAAGAAAATGATAGAACTAAAAGAATTTACATATTAACTAATTAAATAAAAACAAAAGAATGAAATTAAAATTAATTTAAGAAATTGAGCCAAGAATAATTACCCTCAAATTTATCTTGAAGAGATGAAGGTAGATGATCCAATTCCTTATCTTGATTTGATGAATATGATTAGAAAAATGAAATATTGAAAGATAAATCTTACTCAAAAACAAACAATTAGTTTATTTGTCTTAAAGTAAAAAGTTATCAATTGAAAATAAGAAAATTCTCAAGAACAAAAATAGTTATCTTTTGCCTTAAGGATTGCTGGAAATTTCTTTAGAAATTGAGAGAATTTGTTCTTGAAAAGAAGAAAAAAGAAGAAAAATATTTTCTAAAGAAAATCCCCCTAATTCTCTCTCCAAAATCCTTTTTATTCCCCTTAAAATTCAGATTTTTTTAATTAAGAAATTAAATTCATTTAATTCCCATAATTACAAAAACCACTGAATTTATTGGGTTAGAAGATAGAAGGATTTTTGAATTAAATTTTGCAAAAAAAATGAGTTAAAAAGCATTTAAAATGAAGAAGTTATGGCTAAAATGGCCAAAATAGGCAAAACGGACGAACAGGGGCACGGAGGGACCACCGACGGCCTGCCCGTCTGAATGAGTGACCGACGGCCTGCCCGTCCCTTGCGCAGAATTTTTTTTTTTATAAAATATTATAATTTAAAAACTCACTTTTTTTCACCACAAAATAAATTTTA
This sequence comes from Excoecaria cochinchinensis, assembly GCA_947683425.1. Classification (NCBI taxonomy): domain Eukaryota; kingdom Viridiplantae; phylum Streptophyta; class Magnoliopsida; order Malpighiales; family Euphorbiaceae; genus Excoecaria; species Excoecaria cochinchinensis. Next base: position 24,067,756 of record CANTUQ010000092.1, on the reverse strand, counting down.
AAATACTTTAAAAGTAATTTTGAAATACATTTTTATTTAATTTTAAAACAACAAATCGACAAGGAAATCGTCACTTCTAACTTCATTCTTTTTGCCTGTAGATCGGCACACTTAATTTCATCATTGGGTAATCCTGATCTTGGCTACTCGGGACCCGGTGTCTACAGTTGCCCCCAATTTTGGGGAGGCTAGTGTGTGGGTGCCTAGGTAAGCCAAAATTCAGGAAAAGGAAAGAAACGCGTACCTGAAGCGGCGATCTTCCTGCTGGACGGAGTTATGATGACTGTTGTTGCCGTGCTATAGGCAGGCTGTCTTTTGGTTGTAACTGGTGACGTCGTGGTCGTGCTAACCTCTTGTGGGTAATGCCGCCATCGTGCTAACTGCTGTGAATTGGTAGTGCCGTGGTCATGCTAACCTCTTGTGGGTAGTGCCGCCATCGTGCTAACCGCTGTGAATCGGTAGTGCAGTGGTCGTGCTAACCTCTTGTGGGTAGTGCCGCCATCGTGCTAACCGCTGTGAATCGGTAGTGCCGTGGTCGTGCTAACCTCTTGTGGGTAGTGCCGCCATCGTGCTAACCGCTGTGAATTAGTAGTGCCGTGGTCATGCTAACCTCTTGTGGGTAGTGCCGCCATCGTGCTAACCGCTGTGAATCGGTAGTGCCGTGGTCATGCTAACCTCTTGTGGGTAGTGCTGCCATCGTGCTAACCGCTGTGAATTGGTAGTGCCGTGGTCATGCTAACCTCTTGTGGGTAGTGCCGCCATCGTGCTAACCGCTGTGAATTTTTGAGCTGTGCTCCTTTAGATGCTTAGACTGGTGTCGTCATTCGACTTTTGTTGGTGTTCCCCGCCGATTTCTCCTGCAAGATTGTATGCATAGGAATATACAAGAAATCATGTGTGTATGATATGGAATGCAAATGCTTGCAAAAATGTATAGATTGTGCCCTAGGTGGTCCAAGGTTTGCTGAAGTTATAGCTTGTCTGCTCTACCATGCCCCCTGAATCCTGAGGATCGTCGACAAGTTTTCTGAAAGAGACGTCCGGTGTATATCCTTTGCCCCCTGGTCAATGATCATTTACCCGGGATTCATGTTCTGTGTTGTGTGTTAACTGATTGAAATAGGATTATCTGAAAGAATGCCGCCTTATCGCTCCAGGCATCAAACGTCATTGCTTTAAAGGTAGTGCGTCCCTTGTGGATTTTCACACTAGCTTTTCTTCGTGGGAAAATGCGTCCCTTTAGGGATTTCCACATAACCCTTTGCCTAACTTTTTTTTTTGCCTGGAATGGACCCAACCCAATCCAGCGGCTTTTATTCATTTCATTTTTTTTGTAGGGCAGACTGCCTGTCTCCAGGTTTTCACCCTGCCCTTGGCCTAACTTTTGTTTAGAGAGCCAGTTACGGTTTTCATCTCTAACGGCCTTATTTTTTTTTTTTTTTTTTTTTTAAGGAACTATAAGATAAGGCTATTATCAAAAGCTTCACTAAGAATGAATAGCACATATCTGCTTAGATATTTTCAGATAGAATGAGTAGACAATAGTCATTAGATAAATAGATGATAAGTCTCTTTTTAAGAGAGAACTAAAAGAACAATGTAAACTGTATTCTTTTATTCATTGCCAAATTGAGTACATTTCTATATGATTTCATCATACATGATCCTTATTTAACAAGAATTCAAAAGCACAAGACTACACCTAATCTCGGAATAGATCTTGTAAGCATCAAACTCCTGTTATCAATCGGCCCTCGTGGGTTTTCTCGATTGAACATTTTCTCTTGGCCCTTAATTTTTGCCCAGGATGCCTTTTTTCGGTTTTCACCCTGACAGGGCACCCAATTTTAGCAAGGCCGCCTTTTTTCGGTTTTCGACCTGCGGGGCATTTATTCTCTTCTTTTTATTTTCTAGTCTTTAGCCATGGAACCTCTTTAGTCTATCGATATTGACCGGGTCTTTAAACTCATTCCCATCACTATCTGCCAAGATTGCTGCTCCCTTTGTTAGCAACTTTTTCACAATGAACGGACCTTCCCAGGTTGGTCTGAATTTTCCTCGTATGTCTGGCACTCCCGGCCTCATCATCTTAAAAACCAGGTCCCCTTCCTTCAACGGGTGCTTTCGTACCTTCTTGCTAAAGGACCGAGCTAGTCTCTTCTGATAAACTTGATTGTGATAATAGGCTCTCAACCTATCTTCATCCAACAAATTCAACTGCAACAATCGCTGTTGTGCCCATTCTGTCTCTGGAATCTCGGCTTCCATGACTACCCTTAAAGATTTCAGTTCAATTTCAACCGGCAGAACTGCTTCGGTTCCGTATACCAGGGAGAACGGTGTTGCCCCCGTAGAGGTTCTGACTGTGGTTCTATAACCCCAGAGTGCAAAAGGCAGCTTTTCCGCCCAATCTTTATAGCTCTGAACCATCTTGGCCAATATTCTTTTAACATTCTTGTTCGCTGCTTCAACCGCACCGTTAGCTTGAGGACGGTAAGGAGAAGACTTGTGATGCTGGATTCCATACTTCTGAAGCATCTGTTTAGTTTCTGCTAAGAATTGCACCCCATTATCAGATACAATATGGTGTGGGAGGCCATATCTGCATATCAAATTCCTCTCGATGAACTTAGCCATGTCTCGGGCATCAATCTTCTTGAAAGATTCAGCTTCGACCCACTTAGTGAAATAATCAATGGCGACTATAATGAACCTATGCCCATTAGAAGCTGTAGGACGTATCTCGCCTATGATATCTATCCCCCAAGCTGCAAATGGCCATAGAGATGTCAAATTATGTAGCTCTGAAACTGGGACATGCCTTAAATTCGCGTATTGCTGGCATAACTGGCATTGCTTCACATATTTTGAACAATCCGTATCCATTGTGAGCCAATAGAATCCTTGGCGCATGATCTTCTTCGCTAAGGCTAAACCATTCATGTGAGCTCCACAGACTCCGGCATGAACCTCTTCCATTACCTTTTCAGCTTCTTTCTCCGTCAAACATCTTAACTGGATGCCATCAACTTGTCTCTTATACAAAGTGCCATTTACACTGATGAACTGAGTGGATAACTTCCTGATCATCCTTTGGTCTTTCTCAGTGGCTTCCTCTGGAAAAATTGACCGTTCTAAATAATTCTGAATGTCATAGTACCAAGGGTTTCCATCAGTGGCCCCAACATCCATCACCTGCTCAGCTTCAAAACAAGGCTTTTCCGAGCTAGAGATTAGCACGGGTTTCATAGCAATCCCTGTTGGGTTATCCCACATGGACACCAATGTTGCGAGAGCATCAGCCAATTGATTTTCATCCCTGGGGGTGAAGTGAAAAGTGCAAGTCTCAAACTGGCTACTCAACATTCTCAAGTGCTTCACGTAAGGTAACAACCTCTCTTCCTTAACTGACCATTCCCCTCTGATCTGATGAATTACTAATGAAGAATCTCCGAAGACTTCTGCGGTCTTTGCCCCCAGAGCCAGCAGTGCTTCTAATCCGAAGATACAAGCTTCATATTCAGCTTCATTATTGGTCGCCTTGTACCTCAACTTTTTGGCTAATGGCAGCTTTTCACCATCTGGGGTCGTAAGAATGATCCCTGCTCCTGCCCCTTTACTGTTAACTGCCCCATCAAAGAACAATTGCCACCCTTGTACTGCTATGGCCATGACATCTTCATCTGGGAAATTGTATTCGAATTGGTCTCCCTCAATAGGATGCTCAGCCAAAAACTCAGCTACAGCTCTTCCTTTAATGGTTTTCCTGGTGATGTATTCGATATCGAACTCTTGCAATAGTAGTAACCACCTTCCCATCTTTCCCAGCAAAGAGGGTGCTTCCTGAAGGTACCTAAGCGGGTTATGCTTAGCAACCGCTTGTACACTGAAGGAATGAAAATAGTGCCGTAACTTCTTAGAAGCCCAAACAACTGCTAAGCAAATCTTTTCCACTTCCACATATTTGGCTTCATATGCAAAGAATTTCTTGCTAAGATAGTAGACAGCAAACTCTACCCCAAAATCATCCTCCTGGGCCATCATGGAACCCACTGAATTGTCTTCTATAGCCAGATACAGGATTAGTGGCTTGGCATGCCGTGGTGGTCTTAAAACTGGAGGATTCAGGAGATAATCCTTAATAGTATCAAAAGCCAATTGACAATCATTATTCCACACCACCGGCTGATTCTTCCTAAGAAGCTTGAAGATGGGCTCACATACTGAAGCCAGCTTGGCAATAAACCGGCTGATGTACTGAAGCTTTCCCAAGAAACTTCTAACCTCTTTCTCTTTTTGAGGCACTGGCATCTCTCTGATGGCCCTGACCTTGTCGGGATCTACTTCAATTCCTCTCTGGCTTACCACATGGCCTAACAGCTTACCCGAGGTAACTCCAAAAATGCACTTCTTGGGATTGAGGCGTAGATCATACTTATTAATCCTTTGAAAGAACTTTTCCAAGGCCTCGAAGTGACCTTCTTTGGTAGCTGACTTGATCATCATGTCGTCAACATACACCTCCACTTCTTTGTGGATCAAGTCATTAAGGACTCTGGTGGCCATTCTCTGATAGGTCGCTCCCGCGTTCTTTAGTCCGAAAGGCATAACCCGGTAAGCAAATGTACCCCATTCGGTGATGAAGGCTGTCTTAATCCGATCCACTATCTTGTTAAGGATTTGATTGTACCCTACGTACCCATCTACGAAGCTGTACATCATGCAAGCAGCGGCACTATCTACCAGCACATCAATATGAGGCAGAGGAAAATCATCTTTCGGGCAGGCTTTGTTCAGGTCCCGATAGTCCACACATACTCGAACTTTTCCATCCTTTTTAGCCACAGGAACCACATTAGCCAGCCACGTCGGGTATTTAACCTCTAGTAGAAACTTAGCCTCAATCTGCTTATGGATTTCCTCTTTCACCTTCTGAGCCCATTCTGGCCTAAGTCTTCTGAGCTTTTGCTTGACCGGTTTACTCTTTGGGTACATTGGAATGGCATGTTCGGCTACATCTCGATCGATTCCCAGCATGTCCTCGTAGGTCCAGGCAAAGACTTTTTCATATTTTTTTAATATTCTCTCAAATTTTAGCCTCTCATCAGGAGTTATATCTGATGCTATCAAAATTTCCTTTGGATTCTCCAAAGTTTCGAGATTAAATGCAGTCGTGCTAGTTGAGTTAATGTCAAAAATGAATGCATCATGTTTATGATCATGAGGAATGAAATCATCAGAAACATCACACAAGTAAGCAAAGTTGTTCATCTCATTGATGTAATCAGAAACATTAACATTGTCATTAAAAAGTTCTGGCATAAAAATAGTATCTAAATAACTATTGTCTTCATCTTCTGTCGATGATGTCATTGCAGCCGACTGGGCTTTGACTTCTTGGCTTGGTGGAGGCTTTTCAACTACATCCGATAAAATCTTCAAATCTTCAATCTCTAGCTCTACCATCTTTTCCTTTCCCTTAAGTCTGGTGGCTAATAGCTTATCAGTAACAATCTCCTCAGGCTCATCCCTGTCCCAGACACTGCACTGAGTCATGATCTCCTCATCCCAGAAGTTCTCTACAGACTTGATAACTCCAATATCCCAGTCGAAGACATCATTGAAGATTTCAAACCCCGGAATGATCTTTCCATCTACCCATAGAGGCTCCTCCTCTCCCGTGTAAGCACAGACTGAAGATGAGGGAACAAAACTCTCTAAAATGTGGGGAATCTTCTCCGATACTTTCTTCTTACCATGCTCTCCTTTGTAGCCCAAACCCTTCCGATCTTTCTGGCCTTGTGTGGTGATAGCATCCTGCAGCCCTTGCGAGTTTTTACCCAGACCAGCCCCTAGGAGAAAGTGCATCTTCTTCATCATATTCACTACTTGAGGACTATCTGCCAAGCCCTGCTCCTCTCCTATCATCGATATATGAAAACCACTGAATGGCTGATTAGAGATCCCCAAGGCAGACACTTGATTTTCTCTAGCTGCTTTAATAGTCACCACCTCTCCTTCATGAGGTATCTTAATCATCTGGTGTAGGGTAGAGGGCACTCCTCCCAATTTATGGAACCATGGCCTTCCAAGCAGAGCTGAGAAATTCGCCGGGATAGGCAAGACCACAAATTCTGTTTCTGTCTCGATAGGCCCAGTCCTGACCAGAGCTCTGAAAGTTCCCGATGCCTGTCTTCGAGAATTGTCATAGGCTGTGATAGTTAAATCAGACTTGCTCAACATGCTTTCATTTAGCCCAAAAGCCTGAAGTGCAACTAGAGGGCAAACATTTATGGATGAGCCATCATCAACCATAACACAAGCGGTATGCTTGTCATTAATTTGAGCCTTGATGTACAGCGGCCGATTGTGATTGCGGCCCTCTACCGGTAAGTCTGCGTTAGAAAACACCAGTTTCTCTACGGATCCCCCTTTTACAAGGTCTAGCAGCTCAGATGGAGAAATTATAGTGGCTACAGTGGACTCACTTAATGCCTCAACCAACTTCTGTCTGTGGGAGGGGGACTGTCTCAAAAGGTCCCAAATTGATATCTGAGCCGTGGTCTTTTTCAGCTGCTTCACTATGGCACTTTCTTCCGGCTCCTTTTCTATAGGTGCTTGCACTGTGTCCTGCTGCTTCTCAACTTCGGGGACCACTCTCCCACTTCTTGTTACAGCCTTAACTCTTTCCCCCTCTTCCGAATCCCATGGATCCGCGAATTCTCCATCTTTCTCTTCATCTTCTTCATCTCCACTCTCACTAGTGGACCAACAGTCTATCGTCATCACGGGAATCCCTTCTTCACTTGCCTCAGGGCGAGTGATAGCGACATACTCATTTTCGTATAAATCCTGCATCACATACAATTCTGGTAGGCTAGACCCAACTATAAAGACAGGTGGTGGCACAGCATTAAAATTAGCCTTCTTCTTGCTTTCTCTCTTTTCAGGATCAGTGATCTGCTTGTTGTCAATTAGATCTTGGACCCGATGCCTTAGCGTTATACAATCATCTGTCAAATGCCCGGTATGTTGGTGAAATGCACAATATTCATTTTCCTTGTGCCCTGGCTGCCCCTGGGTCTTGGCCGGCCTAGGTGATATGGGTCGCAGTTGTCCATCTTTTACTAGCCTCTTCAGCACCCATGATAAAGGCCTACCCAAGTTGGAGAAATACCTCTGACTTACACCTGTTGCAGACACCTCAGCTGTCTTCCCACCTCTGTTACCACTACTTGAACTTGCTGGCTTGGCTGTCCCCTGATTGCTGTATCCCTTCCTGGCATAGGACTCACTGTTTGCCCTCTTAGCTAAATATTCTCCTTCTGCTTCTATGGCAATGTCCTTCAAGGACTCCCAATCCTTGAGTCCCTTCATTTTCAGTCCATCTCTCAAGTAAGGGCTGGCATTTCGAATGAATAGCCGGATCTGATCAGAAGTATCAGGCTTGCGCTTCATTTCCATAACCCGATTTCTCCACCGAGTAAGATACTCATGGAAAGACTCCCCAGCCTTCTGCTGTAGTAGCTCTAGATCCTTCAAAGTGACCTCCATCCGGGTACTGCAATCGTACTGCTTAAGAAACTCTTCGGTTAGCAAGTCCCAATCCTCCTTAGACCTCCACTCAAGCCCATGGTACCAATCAATAGCAGCTCCTGTGAGACTCAAGCAGAAATACTCTATCTTTTGCTTTCTTGTTAAGGTCGTTCCCTTCATGACCAGTGAGTATTGTTTGATGTGTGCGGCAGGGTCAGAGGTGCCATCAAATTTTGGGATATCAGGCATCTTGAAGTTCTGGGAAATCAGATCATCACCATCGAGCTCTCGATCCTCGGGATTCATTCCCCTTCCAATCGTCATCATCCTGGTCATAGCCTCAAATTTCTCCTCCATCTTCCTCCACATTGCTTCCTCCAGCTTGGGTGACTTTCCCTTTGCTACCATCTGTTCTTCTTGCTCATCTTCCCAAAGGTCAACCTCAGATCTCGGGCCTTCTCTACGCTCAACAAGTGCTGGTGCTCTTTGCTCAACCACATGTGGGTCAGCTACAGCAGGGGGGTCCTCTCTTACAGCCCCTTGTTCATCTGGCCCCCTAATAGGAGCAGTAGCAACTTGTTGCCCAGCTATGGTAGTGGCAAGATTGCCCATCATAGCCATCATTCTAGCCTCAAACTCTTCCATCTTTCTCCCCACTTCCTCGGCAATCATAGCCCTGGTTGCATCAGACCCACTGGCTGGATTAGACATACTTGATGATTCTGAAGAGAAAGTCTCACTACTATCTGAAAGAGAATCTGAGCTCTGAACTAGCTCTGGTAACCCCAAGAGTGGACTCCTTCTCAACCGACCGTCGGGACCCCTAAACCACCCGGGTGAATCTATAATGGCTGAAACAAATACATCTCGTTAGGATGATGCATGATTGAAATGCAATGCATGGTCGTGCTGATGCAGCATAGACAAACACATGCAAGCAGATAGATCCTTCCAACCTTATCTCTCCCACACACGAGGTAGCATAGTCTCTTTCCTAGGTGGGCTTTATCCAAGGGTTAACAGGGAACCCTTTAGACGCGTATGGTGTTCGGTGGAAAACCGGCAGCATAACCTCTCCTATCTAATGTACATACGTATGGTTGTTTTGACCATCATGTATTTTGGCAGTCCGAATAAGTTGACATGGACCTATCTGGGCTTGAAAGCCTTTGATTAGGTGACCAATCAGATTATTTGGGTTTGTCCAATACAAAATGATCCATATAGCAAGCAAGGTATTACGGTTCATACCACATAGGGGAAGTATCTATTGCCATTACATGAGCTTTGGTCAAAGGGTGGTGTTACTTTAGGGCTACCCAAGCATGATCCCTGCCGACGGGTCTAGCTCATCACGAGCGTAACGACCGATCGGGTCACCATTTAATATACCATGACGGTACGAGGCTTGGGCTGGTGATTATCCTTAACACTTCCCTAAATTGAGTGAAAATAGGGTCGTGCTTCGGGAACGCACCGGGGCTAGAAAAGGGACCAAACTAGCATAAATCTAAGGCTCTAATGATATGCAAATGCAATTTTTGAAAAGGGAAGAAATTTTAAATTAAAACTAAATTATAAATTTTAGCCAAGGTATTTTCGAAGGGAAGTCTCTAATGTCCCCAGTGGAGTCACCACTGTGACGCGCGCCGAACCTCGATGCCTCCCAAAAGCCCGCCTTAGGGCGATCGAGAGAGGTTCATAAAAAACTTGTAAGGTATTTACAAGCTGCGTCTATTTTGGGCAACAAAGAGGTTTATTGGAGTCGCCACCCAATAGAACATTGGGAAGGGTCGTCTAGCCTCATCGAGCCTAAGACGGCGCATACATATCCATCTTGGGCTAACCAGAGAGATTTTGGAGATCTCAGCCTCTACCCCCTAGAGCCTAGGATTGTAATCGTTGAGCCCAAAGACCAGAGAAAGTTCGGGACTCCCCATTTATTCATACCTTGGCTAAGTTTATAATCAAGTTTTGAATTTAGTATTTCATCCCATTTCTCATTCAATTTTTAATGCAATTTAATTAAACGCATATCAATCATATAATAAAAGCGATAAATAAAGTAAATGAAAGCAAAATAAATTACAATAAAACTAGGGGCGGAATACAACCCCCATTTGTAAATAAAATGCAAATCATACATAAATCGGGCTATTTATTAAAAATGAGAACGTTGGTCCTCTCATGCATAATTTAAGAAAACAATTTTAAAGTGATAATTTATTTTGGATAAAAAAAATCTAGGATATTGGTCCCATTTTTATTAAATAAAATCCAATTTAGTTTAATAGAAATATTTTTGTGATTTTCTTAATTAACGTGGATGAAAATAAATTTATTGTTACAAATTACATAATAATAAATCCAAAGGAAATCAAAATAATAAAAAACAACATCCAAATGGATCTTCAAATCTTCATGGGCTCCCACTTGATATGGAAAAGACTCACACATAAAAAAACAAGTATTGAAATAAAAGAAACAAATAAAAGCCATTTTAGTAATAAAAAAGGGTTAAACATACTATAAAAATAAAGTAAATAAAAAGGCATCATGTATGACAAGCCGCTTAAAATGACATAATAAAAATATGCAATTTAACAAATTAACAATTTAACATGCATATAAAATATGATATAATAAAAATAAAATCCAATCATGCATAAAAATAAAGCATGTAAAATTCAGCATGCATGAAATTAAAATAATGATGGTAATAATAAAAATAAACAAGAATAATGATAATAATAATACTAATGATGGTAATAATAATAATAATAATAATAATAATAATAATAATAATAATAATAATAATAATAATAATAATAATCAAAGAAGATGAACAATCCAATTAAAGATGAACAATTAAATAAAAATAATATGAACAAAAATAATAGTATGAACAATTAAATAAAAAATAAGAACAAAAAAAATAATAGTATGAACAATTAAATAAAAAATAAGAAATATGAACAATTAAATAATAGATCTAAAAGAATTTATATGATAATCAATTGAATAAAAGTAAAATAATAAGAAAATAAGAAGAAAATGATAGAACTAAAAGAATTTACATATTAACTAATTAAATAAAAACAAAAGAATGAAATTAAAATTAATTTAAGAAATTGAGCCAAGAATAATTACCCTCAAATTTATCTTGAAGAGATGAAGGTAGATGATCCAATTCCTTATCTTGATTTGATGAATATGATTAGAAAAATGAAATATTGAAAGATAAATCTTACTCAAAAACAAACAATTAGTTTATTTGTCTTAAAGTAAAAAGTTATCAATTGAAAATAAGAAAATTCTCAAGAACAAAAATAGTTATCTTTTGCCTTAAGGATTGCTGGAAATTTCTTTAGAAATTGAGAGAATTTGCTCTTGAAAAGAAGAAAAAAGAAGAAAAATATTTTCTAAAGAAAATCCCCCTAATTCTCTCTCCAAAATCCTTTTTATTCCCCTTAAAATTCAGATTTTTTTTTAATTAAGAAATTAAATTCATTTAATTCCCATAATTACAAAAACCACTGAATTTATTGGGTTAGAAGATAGAAGGATTTTTGAATTAAATTTTGCAAAAAAAATGAGTTAAAAAGCATTTAAAATGAAGAAGTTATGGCCAAAATGGCCAAAATAGGCAAAACGGACAAACAGGGGCACGGAGGGACCACCGACGGCCTGCCCGTCTGAATGAGTGACCGACGGCCTGCCCGTCCCTCGCGCAGAATTTTTTTTTTTTTATAAAATATTATAATTTAAAAACCCACTTTTTTTCACCACAAAATAAATTTTAAAATACTTTAAAAGTATTTTTGAAATACATTTTTATTTAATTTTAAAACAACAAATCGACAAGGAAATCGTCACTTCCAACTTCATTCTTTTTGCCTGTAGATCGGCACACTTAATTTCATCATTGGGTAATCCTGATCTTGGCTACTCGGGACCCGGTGTCTACAGGAGGTGACTCTGAAGGATCTTGAGCTACTTCAGCAGAAGATCGGGGAGTCTTTTCATGATTATCTTACCCGATGGCGGAACCGAGTAATGGAGATGCGCCGGAAGCCTGACACCCAGGATCAGATTCGTCTATTCATTAAGAACGCAAGCCCGTACTTAAGAGAGGGATTGAGGATGAAGGGGTTGAAGGACTGGGAGTCTCTTAAAGATATAGCCATCGAAGCAGAGGGAGAGTTCTTAACCCGAAAAGCTAACAATGACAATTTCGCCAAAAGGGCTAACCCCGGTCAAGGAACCAGCAGGCCGGCGGGTCCCAGTAACAGCACTAGAAGAATGGGTGAAGTGTCTGCTACTGAGGTAACCACCCAGAGGAAGTTTTCGAACTTGGGGAGACCATTATCCTGGGTCCTGAGGAGGTTGATGAAGGAGGGAAAATTGCACCCTCTGGCTCCTAGGCCAGCTTTGACACAAGGGAAACCAGGACATAAAGATAACGAATTCTGTGCATTCCACCAGCACTCAGGCCATATCACTGATAAATGCAAGGCGCTCCGGCACTCTATCCAAGACTTGATTGATAGCAAGCAGATCTCTGACCCTGAGAAGAGAGAAACTGAGAAGAAGCCCGGTTATAATGCCGTACCACCACCCGTGTTTATGATCCAATCTAACCTGCCAGAGTGGTACGTGCTACAAGATCTGTATGGGAGTGAGAAGTTCGCTGCTGGTAATTCCGAGGATAGGAAGGAGAAAGCAGTTGTGGCGACCCTTGATTGTTGGTCTAGCAGTGAAAGCGGTGGAGAAGCCGAGGATGAAGAAGGGATGAACCGTGATTTGTGGGGCTCCGATGGAGACGAAGGAGAGATAAGGGCTGTGATGAGGGGTGGAAGGGTGATCCCCGAGATTACGAAGTTACCTGAGCCGGTACAGCCATCAGCAGAGAAAGAGCCAGAGGAGGGGCAGATTGTCAGACAGTTGAAGAAAACCGCGGCCCAAATATCCATATGGGATCTGTTGAGGCAATCCCCCTCTCATAGGCAGAAGGTAGTAGAAGCTTTGGTTGAGGCCCCAGTCGCCACCACTATTTCCCCGTCAGAACTTTTGGGTTTAATTAAGGGGGGATCCGAGGAGAGATTGGTCTTTTCTGACGTCGACCTACCTGTTGAAGGCCGCAACCACAATCGACCCTTGTATATTAAAGCGCAGATTAACGATAAGCACACTGCTTGCGTTATGGTGGATGACGGGTCTTCTATCAATGTGTGCCCTTTGATAGCTTTGCAAGCTTTTGGTTTAAACGAGGATATGCTCAGCGGATCAGATCTGACTATCACAGCCTACGATAACTCGAGGAGGCAAGCCTCAGGAACCTTTAAGACTTTGGTCAAGACAGGACCTATTGAAGTGGAGGTTGAATTTGTGGTTCTGCCCATCCCTGCTAACTTCTCAGCTTTGCTTGGGAGACCCTGGTTTCATAAATTAGGGGGAGTGCCATCCACACTGCATCAGATGATAAAATTCCCACACGAAGGGGAGGTGGTGACTATCAAAGCGGCCAGGGAAAACCAGGTCTCAGCGCTGGAAATTGCCAATCAGCCATTCAGCGGCTTCCACGTGTCTATGATAAGGGAAGAGTACGAGTCAGTGGATAGCCCAGCTATGGTTAATATGATGAAGAAGATGCATTATCTTCCCGGGGCTGGATTGGGCAGAAACTCCCAAGGATTGCAGACCGCAATCACCACTCGAGGGCAGAAGAACCGGAAAGGCCTGGGGTATAGAGGTGGCTTCGGCAAGAAGAGGGTAACGGGTAAAATCCCCCACATAACGGAGAGCTTTGTGCCAGCATCCTTAGTTTGTGCGTATACTGGTGAAGATGAGCCGCACTGGGTAGAGGGGAGGATCGTCCCTGGCTTCGAGATCTTTAGCGATGTGTATGACTGGCATGTCGGGTTTCTCAAGACTGCTGAAGACTTTTGGGATGAAGAAGTTATGACCCAGGGTATCACTTGGGACAAATGCGAGCTTGAGGAGGTCGTTACTGAAAAGATGGTAGTTGCCAGGTTAAAAGGGAAGGAGAAGATAGTAGAATTAGAGCTGAAAATGGAGAATTTGAGGTTTTCCCCCGACGCGCCTGAGGGGCCTCTGCTAAATCAGGAAGCTAGTGAACAAGCTGCAACGGCATCAACCTCGGGAGTGGCGGAAGAAGACTCTAGTTTAGATTGTCTTTTTATTCCAGAACTCTTTTATGATGTAAATGATAACTATAATATTATTAATAAGATAAACAATTTCACTTATTTGTGCGATGTTTCTAATGATTTCAACATGCATGAACATGATCATATTCCATCAATTTTTGACATTGACTCCACTGGCACAACGCCTTTTAATCTTGGAACCTCGGAAAATCCGAGAGAAATTCTAATAGCATCAAGCATAACTCCTGAGGAGAGAAAAAATTTTGAGAGAAAAATAAGAAAACATGAAAAAGTCTTTGCTTGGACCTACGAGGACATGCCGGGAATTGACCGAGACGTGGCGGAACATGCCATCCCAACTTACCCAGATTGCAAGCCTGTGAAGCAGAAGTTGAGAAGGCTAAGGCCAGAATGGGCTGACAAGGTTAAGGAGGAAATTCGACAGCAGATTGAAGCCAAGTTCCTCGTGGAAGTCCGGTATCCTACATGGTTGGCAAATGTGGTCCCTGTAGCAAAGAAGAACGGAAAGGTCAGGGTATGTGTGGATTATCGAGATCTTAACAAAGCCTGCCCTAAAGATGATTTTCCACTACCCCATATTGATGTATTGATAGACAGTGCCGCCAATTGCGCGATGTACAGCTTTGGAGACGGTTATGTGGGCTACAACCAGATCCTGAACAAGATAGCTGATCGGGTTAAAACTGCCTTTATCACAGAGTGGGGGACCTATGCCTATCGGGTCATGCCTTTCGGCCTGAAGAATGCAGGGGCCACATATCAGAGAATGGCGACCAAGATCTTAAGCGACCTGATTCATAAAGAAGTGGAGGTGTATGTCGATGACATGATGGTCAAATCAGCCACCCGAGAGGGACACTTTGAAGCTCTAGAGAAGTTCTTCACCAGGATCGATAAGTATAATCTGCGACTTAACCCCAAGAAGTGCATTTTCGGAGTGACTTCAGGAAAGCTATTGGGACATGTCGTCAGCCAGAGGGGAATAGAAATTGACCCGGACAAAGTGAAAGCCATCAGAGAGATGCCTGTGCCACAAAAAGAGAAGGATGTAAGGAGTTTCCTGGGCAAGCTACAGTATGTCAGCCGGTTTATTGCCAAGCTCACTTCGATATGCGAGCCTGTTTTTAAGCTGCTTAGAAAGAATCAGCCTGTAGTCTGGAACGAGGACTGCCAAAGAGCCTTTGATAATTTCAGGGAATATCTGTTAAATTCGCCAGTGCTAAGGCCTCCGTAACCGGTCAAACTGCTTATTCTGTACCTGGCAGTAGAGGACGGTTCAATGGGCGCCATGATGGCTCAAGAGGATGAATTTGGGGTGGAGTTTGCGATTTATTACCTCAGCAAGAAGTTCCTGGCTTATGAAATAAAATATGCTGAAGTAGAGAAGATCTGCCTCGCAGTGATTTGGGCATCAAAGAAGCTGAGACATTACTTCTACTCATACAAAGTTCAGGCAGTGGCCAAGCAAAATCCGTTAAGATATTTGCAGGAGGCACCGTCTTTGCTTGGAAAGATGGGGAGGTGGCTGCTCTTGCTACAAGAGTTTGATGTGCAATACATCACCCGCAAGACTATTAAGGGGCGAGCCGTAGCCGAATTTCTTGCTGAACATCCTATCCAAGGGGACACCCCCGAGTTTACCTTTCCTGACGAGAGCATAGGCACGATTTCTGTTCAGGGATGGCAGTTGCACTTTGACGGGGCAGTGAATAACAGGGGAGCCGGAGTCGGAATCATCTTGACAACCCCAGATAATGAAAAACTTCCTCTTGCTAAGAAGCTGAGATACAAAGTAACCAACAATGAAGCTGAATATGAAGCTTGCGCTTTCGGGCTAGAGGCGTTAGCTGTGTTGGGGGCAAGGAACATAGAGGTATTTGGTGACTCGTCCTTGGTAATAAACCAGATCCGAGGTGAGTGGGCTGTAAAAGAAGAACGATTGGTCCCCTATGTTCAATATCTGAAAGGGATGTGTGGGCAGTTTGAGACTTGCACTTTCCACTTTGTGCCCAGAGACGAGAACCGTCTGGCTGATGCGTTGGCAACCTTAGTGGCAATATGGGATAACCCTGAAGGAGTGGCTATGAAGCCGGTGCTGATTTCGAGCTCTGATAAGCCTAGTTTTGAAACCGAGCCTGTAATGGAAGTAGAGGCGTCAGATGGGAAGCCATGGTATTTTGATATCATGAATTACTTGGAAAATGATAAATTTCCAGAAGAAGCCACTGAAAAAGACCAGAGGATGATACGTAAGTTATCTACTCAGTTCATATCCTTGGAAGGGGTGTTGTACAAAAGACGGTCGGATGGGATTCAGCTCAGGTGCTTGAATGAAGGAGAAGCCCGCAAGATAATGGAGGAAACCCATGCAGGTGTCTGTGGGGCCCACATGAATGGTTTGACCTTGGCCAAGAAGATCATGAGACAAGGCTTTTATTGGCTTACGATAGACAGTGACTGCTCAAAGTATGTCAAACAATGTCAGTTGTGCCAACAGTACGCAGACCTAAGACACCTGCCGGTATCAGAGCTACATAGCCTGACATCACCTTGGCCGTTTGCTGCTTGGGGAATAGATATCATTGGAGAGATTCGCCCTACGGCGTCCAATGGGCACAGATACATCATAGTCGCGATCGACTATTTCACCAAATGGGTCGAGGCAGAATCCTTCAAGAAAATTGACGCAAGGGACATGGCCAAGTTCATAGAGAGGAATTTGATCTGCAGATATGGCCTCCTCATCACATGGTGTCTGATAATGGGGTGCAGTTCATGGGAGAAACCAGAAAACTTCTCGAGAAGTATGGTGTCGAGCATCATAAATCCTCTCCCTACCGACCGCAAGCGAATGGAGCAGTAGAGGCCGCAAATAAGAGTGTGAAGAAGATCCTGTCCAAGATGGTCCAAACCTACAAGGACTGGGCTGAAAAGTTACCCTTTGCCCTGTGGGGATACAGAACGACAGTAAGGGCATCCACAGGCGCTACACCATTTTCCCTAGTATACGGAACAGAAGCAGTATTGCCAGTAGAGATAGAACTTAAATCACTAAGGGTGGTCATGGAGGCTCAAATCCTGGAAGCCGAATGGGCGCAGCAGAGGTTACAGCACTTGAACTTACTGGATGAGAGTAGGCTGAGAGCTTATTATCATAATCAGATTTACCAGAAGAGATTGGCAAGAACTTTCGGGAAGAAAGTGAGGAAGCATCCGCTAAAAGAAGGGGACTTGGTGTTCAAGCAGATGAGGCCAGGGATACCAGACATCAGGGGGAAATTCAGACCTACCTGGGAAGGGCCGTATATCCTTAATAAGCTGCTGTCCAAAGGAGCTGCAATCTTGTCAGATAGCGATGGGAACGAATTCAAAGAACCGATCAATGTCGATAGACTCAAAAGGTTCCATGGCTAAAGACCAAAATAAAAAGAAGAGAATAAAGTGCCCTGCAAGTCAAAAACCGAAAAAAGGCGGCTATGCTAAAATTGGGCGCCTCGACAGGGTGAAAACCGAAAAAAGGCATCCTGTGCAAAAATTAGAGGCATGAGAGAAAATGTCCGATCGTGAAAACCCGAGAGGGCCGATCGGTAACAGGAGTTGATGCTGTTAAAATTTGGTTTCATGTATTGACAGCGCGTAAGCAGCTGAGTAAATGCCAAAATTGATCATGTATGCTGAAATTATATGAAAATGTACGCAAATTCCTGAAACAGAACGAATATTATTTTTTCATTTTCGTCATTCCCTAGTTCTGCATTAAAAAGAAATGTAGCACCAAAAGGAATACATATATAGGCTAAGCTAAGTCCTGCTGCTGCTCTCGCCGACCAAATGTTTGAGCCCTCGAGTCCTGTTATCAGACGCTGGACTAAGGATCCACTTCTTGTACTCGCTAGTCGAAGACGCAGAATGATTGCCAAACCTCGGGATAACAGTCTTCACGGGTAGTCTACCCCACAGCTCATGGTACCGAGAAGCAAACGCGACCGAGAGAGCTCCTCCTCGGAAAGACAGGGGAACCCTCACTATATCCTGGGTCGTCCCGAGCTGTCGTGTACATCGAGAGGTGATGCAGAAGGTGGCTTGACGGAGGCCGTAGAGGGGAACACAACCCGATGGCCCGTCGACGACCACATGAGACAGTGGGAGCCAGGCAGACGTGAAGCTGATATCGTCATCTGACAGCTCGCCAAACCTGGTAATGCCTTCACCAGCAGTGACACACCCATACAGTCGTCGACGAGGCAGGAAATGGCTCGGCGAGTACTGGGGGATAACGCGAGGGGGTGGTTCAGACAACATCTTCAGTTTTTCTTGCAGCCAGATCTGAAAAAAAAAAAAAAAAAAAAGCCGCTGGAGTAAGTAGGATTTACTTCAGGCAAAAATAAGGCACAGGGTTGTGTGAAAATCCGAAAGGACGCACCTCCCCCTAAGAAAAGCTAGTGTGAAAATCCATAAGGGACGCACTACCTTTAAAATAATGATGTACCTGGAGCAATAAGAGGCTGCCGGTAAAGGTTGTAGTGGACCCAGAGCTCACAGCGTCCAAACCCAGAATAGTTTCAGCCAGGACAAGTGGTAGGGGTGACAGTCCCAGATGGAAGTCGCTCAAGATTTCGAACAGACGAGAGTCACCTGTCAAATCTCTCGGAGCAACAGTGAGGAAGTTCACCATGCAGAATAGGAATGTGATGCTTATCCGATATGTGGGGATGTCAGTGAACCGATCCAGAGCCTCGATCAGTGGCCCCAAAGAAAAGGAAGAGCCCGGAGGAATTAGCCGGATGGCCTCGGAAGAAGGTATGCCCAGAGCCATGGCTACATCCCGGGTCTGGAATAAGCCGCAGCGGGGGACGCAAGGCAGAGCGCTAGGAGGGAACCGTGCTCCCAGAATGGAAGCTAACTCCTCAGGCAAAGGGCACAGTTCCTGATAGGTGAACTGGAAAACGTGAAACCGGGGGTTCCAGAAGTGGGTCGCCGCCAGGAGGAGGTTCTGGTCGATTTTCACCCGGCATAGATATTTCAGCCCAGACAAAGAAGAAAGGGCGCCTTCTCCCCAAGTGTGTTTGTCATCTAAGATACGGTGCATCCTTTGAGCAAGAGGAGAAGACATTTTGAGAAAGATGAAAGACTCAAGATGTTGGAAAATGAAGAGACAAGAAGAACAAAAATTTTGTAAGATTTTATAGGGAAGTGCCACCGACGGCCTACCCGCCCCTATACATAGACGGTCTGACTGCCTCTCTAAAGAGACGGCCTGCCCGCCTCTCCACAGGGACGGCATGCCCGTTGGAGGGAAGTCCACCTGGCACACGCATACATCAGCATTGCATTCATCACGCACATTAACTCGCATTTATTGCATGACAGATGGCCAGCCCGTCGGTCGCTTGTACAGACGCCCTGCCCGTCGGTAAAGAAATTCTATATAAAGGCGAGTGACAGACGGTGCAAACGCTGCTGTCCGTTTCATTTTCTCTCCCAAACCGTTTTTCTTTGCTTTTTTGGCATTTTTTCAAGCGTTTCTTCATATTTTTTCGCGATTTCTTCGTATTTTCGCATTTTCTACTCACCGGGCGCTTAGATATTCATATTTTTTCCAGTTTCTACACTTTCCGCGACTACAAGTAAGTAAATAATTACTTCCTTTTGAGTTTTATTTAATTCATTAATTCATTTCTTCTCCTCTCAACCTTAGAAAATTCCAAATGCTTTAAGAATTTAGGGGGAATGCTGCCCATTTTTTTTATTTTATTTTATTAGTGCAATTAAACCTGATTTCTGGATGATCACATAGGAATAGAATTTTTTCTATAGTTTTGGTGCTTTAGAACTGCGTCTCTTTAGCGCACCATTATGTGCATATATTGCTTTTGCGGCCTGCGGTCATTATTTTGTGTTGTTGGGGGCACACTCTTGCCGGGATGCGCCCCATCTACATGCGTGTATTATTGTTAAGGACTGAGGCCTATGTTTTTGCCTTTTCATGCAGGAGGTTGGGCATACCCCCACCGGGGTGCTGCCCAAATTTTTATCATTTATTCAAGAATTGAATATTTTTCATGTATAACGTATACCCTGGGACCTGGAAGGCCCATTCTTATTCACGTTAATTATTTTCGTTCTAGCTATATGTTTGCTCTTGCCATGATGTGTGCGAGACACTTTAAGATACTTCCTTAGACCGGATGTTTGCTCTTCTCGTTTTTTTTTGTATCCTTATCATTTTTTTTATCTTGTTTTGGGCTGCTATTGCCCCGATGAGGCCTAGATTGACCTTCGTTTTAGAAATAAGTTTAAAATTGTTTGTTTTGCCAAATTTTTGATATTTAATCTCTTCCCTTTTGCAGGATGCCTCCTAGGCGTAGAGCGCCGCAGGCACAGCCCGAGCTCGTACCTCCGGATTGGATGGATGATGAGTCCGCTCAGAGGTATAGAGCGTTGGCTCAGGTAGAGTTTCGGGCCAGCCGTTTTGTATCTCGCCCATTTCTAGAGGCTCTTGGGTTGGCCCCAGAGTTTGATCTACTTGCCGAGGGTGCTGGTTGGACGGAGTTCCTTGAGCCCTCCTTCCAGACTTTTCCAGAGGCTACCCGCCAGGTCTTGGCCACTCTCCGCTATGCCGGCTTTCAGAGTGCGGATACCGACCCAGGGGTGATTCAGTTTTGGTTCGACGGCGACCATTTCAGCATCACCAGGCAGAGGTTTGCTCAGGCCATGGGGCTCCCTAGAGAGGAGGGGGTTGAGATCCCGCGGCGAGCGGTGAGACGCGCCCATTGGGCGGCCATTGCCATACCAGGAGTGCTGTACGATCACGATACGCACCGTACTGGTGTCTCAGGCACTCCGGTATTTGCACAGAGTGCTTTCCAGTTCGTACCTCGGTCGAGCTGGTAATCCAGGGTCGCTTAACGCGGCCGAGATCTGGAGCCTCTGGGCTATGGTGGCAGGCCAGCGTCTCAACATTAGCCACGAGATCTTGGCCAACTTGACCAGAGTCAGCAGAGGGATGACACCGGTGGTGATGGTAGGAGGAGTCATCACCCGTTTGCTCTTGAGATTGGGGGTTAACCCCGAGAGGTTGAGAGGACCCTTGCCGGAGGGGATCCATGTAGACGCCGCAGCGGCAGTTCAGATGGGGATGATCTCCCCAATTTCTGGCCAGGCAGAGGCCTACAGGGTGTTGACTATCCATGAGACCCGGCAGCTGTTCTCACTTCCACCCTTGGGCGCAGATCCTGACCACCCTGAGCACCCAGAGGAGCATCCTCCACAGGCCGAGCCTCAGCCACAGCCCGAGCCTCAGCCAGAGCCCCAGCCTCGGCAGGAGCACCAGCCTCCTTAGCCGCAGACTGTGCCTCTACCATAGCAGCAGGAACCACCCAGGACCCCCTCGGACTTCGACTTCGAGATCACGATGGACGATCTCTTCGCCGCTTCACCGGCATCCAGGGCACCGACTCCAGTCCCATCACCGAGCGCCAGGGTACAGAGGTCTATCCACGGGCCTTCCGAGAGGTACCACCCGTACTCCCGAGGTGACCCAGGGGCATCCACCTCCTCGGCACCACCACCAGAGCCAGCACCGCAGCAGCCTGTGCAGCCGGACTTCTCTCAGCTCCTCACCTCCATGTTCACAGCCTTGGAGCGGCGACAGGATGAGAGAGACAGGGCTATCCACGAGAGGTTAGATCGCCAGCAGGCTGCCATTCTGGAGCAGTCCCAGTCGGTGGAGCGCTTGACCCGAGAGCAGGCTGGCTACATGGAGCATACGACTCGGGAGCAGGCCCGGGCCTTGGAGGTTTTCAGGGATGAGCAAGCTCGGGCCCTGGAGGCCTTCAGAGGAGAGCAGATGAGGATGATTGAGCAGATTGCTCAGGGGCAGAGGGAGTTGAGGCAGCAGCTCGCTCATGATTTGAGGACGTCACAGGACCAGGCGTCTCAGAAGGTCGATATGACCCTACAGATGATTGATGAGTCACTTGACTCTCTGAGATCCCGCGTCCAGGCGATGGAGGGGATTCTCCCCCCTCTTTCTCAGACCATGAGAGAGTTTAGGGAGCAGACGGAGCAGAGCCTGGAGCAGAGGAGAAAGGCCGCCAGCGAGCAGACCATTCAGTTGAGCCAAGCCTTCAAGAAGTTGGGAGATAAGGTTTCTGAGACTTTAGGGTTTATGAGCACCTGTACCCAGCCCTTCTTGGATGGTTACGCTCAGATCCGTTTCAGGCGGGCCCATGATCACGAGGCAGGACCCTCCACAGCTCCACCGCCGCCTCCGGCACGTCCACCTCCACCTCCGCCAGGGACCGTGCATATATCGGATGATGAGGATCCCAATGAGCCCTCAGACTACACACCTCTCTGATCTTCAGGGAGTTATTTTTGTATCTTTTGTACATTTTTATTTCGTATATGCACTGTACAAAAACGATATTTCTAGTGAAAACTTGTTACCTCATTTTGTGTCATCATTCAATTGTTTAATCGCATCGCAGAAAGTGTATGTTCTTGTATTTACTTATATATCAACGAAAATGACAATATAACAAAAATGATTAATAACAGCTCAACGAAAAAAAAAAAAAAAATGAATGAATGAAAAATGAACATGGCATAGCAAGTAAAGCAAGATCATGCCATCAGTAGACAGGTTAAGAGATGACCACTCAAACATGAACTAATAAAATCTTTTGTCACACAGGTACAGAGAAATACCGATCTGACCATAGATATCGATTAAAAGACCTCTTTTGGAACGAGGGACCCGGCGGGGTTTCCTCATCTTCACCAGATCGAGGTCGTAGCCAGAGCATGCTGCATCTCACAGATCGAAGTCGTGGTCAGAGCATACCCCACTTCACCAGATCGAGGTCGTAGCCAGAGCATGCTGCATCTCACAGATCGAAGTCGTGGTCAGAGCATACCCCACTTCACCAGATCGAGGTCGTAGCCAGAGCATGCTGCATCTCACAGATCGAAGTCGTGGTCAGAGCATACCCCACTTCACCAGATCGAGGTCGTAGCCAGAGCATGCTGCATCTCACAGATCGAAGTCGTGGTCAGAACATACCGCACTTCACCAGATTGAGGTCGTAGCCAGAGCATGTTGCATCTCACAGATCGAAGTTGTGGTCAGAGCATACCACACTTCACCAGATCGAGGTTGTAGCCAGAGCATGCTGCATCTCACAGATCGAAGCTGCAGTTGAAGAAACACTGCTCTTCACCAAACCGGGGTTGTAGCCAAAGCATGCCGCATCCCACCAAATACCTACCGGTCGAGATAAGGCCGATGGAAATATCTTCGCATCGCCGAGCGGATCGAGACAAGGTCCACCCGGCAAAAGGCACGGAGGGTGAAAAGCCGTCGCAGGTATGCTTCCTTTCTGACCTTTCTTTGAGTTTTGGCTTATCTAGGCGCTTGTGCACTAGTTGCTCCAAAACTGGGGGCAACTGTAGGCACCGTGTCCCGGAGCGGTCCGGATCAGAGGTTACCCAATGATGAAATTAGTGTCCGAGCCTGTATAAGGGGCTGGATTTGGAGGTTTTAGTCCCGCGTTCCATGAGAAGTGAGGCTTTTTACAATTCCTGGGCAGAGGGGGAGAAAACAGAGGTTTTTTCGAGTCAAAAGACTTTTTGCCCTCCACAGACGGCCAGCCCGTCTGTGAAGTTGACCCGTCGCTTCGAGTCACCGACGGCTTGTAGTATTTTCCGACGCTCGTCGAAAAATCACCGCCCCTGTCAGAAAGCCGCCTGGTTTCCCGGAGCACGTAACCCTTCCGACGCCCGTCGGTGGATGTGGCAGGGTCGTCGGATGAATCCTTGTGTCAGAAGGATTCTTCCGACGCCCGCACCCATACACGACGCCCGTCGGTCGTGTCTGGCTATAAAATCTCCGTTTTTTCATTTGAAAAGGGGAGAAAAAAAATAAATAAAAGAGGAAACTCTGCCCAATTTCAAGCAAATTTTCTCTCTCTTCCAACAAAACACATTTTCTGAGGAAATCTATTTAACCAAGGATCAAATCAGTCAAAAGGAACTAAAAGCTAATTAGTTTTCTTTAGATTTTGGCTCCAAAATCGATTTTCTGAGGGATTGAAGAAGAAATATCTCATTTTCTCTCTTTAATCTTTCATCTTGGCTTCTCGTGGAACGCGCGGGGCTCCGACCGACACAAGAATCTCACTCGAAGCTATTATCTGAGGGTAAATATCCCGGATCCTTTCTCCATTTCGTCTCATATTTGTTCCTTACTTCCTAGAATTTTTCTGAATATCTGTCATTATTTTCTTTTATCTTGACACTCCTATATCCTTTTGGGATAAAACGCACTTTTCTTGACTTTGAAAAGGTCTCTCTCCATTCTGTCTTTTCGGAGACAGAGGTGACCGACGGGTCATCTTTATCACCGACGCCCGTCGGTCACCCACCTACAGACGCCCCTCCTTGAGTGACAGACGGACACGTTGGTTACCTTAACCGACGCCCGTCGGTCAGCTAAGGAAGGCCGTCGGTGGGTTCTATCTCCATCCTTTTAAGTCGTTTTCCATCTCTTTCAAGTCTCCTTGACTTCTTATATGTTAATTTTATGTATATTAACATCTCTTAACTTTCTATGAGTGTATATTATCTCTCTTGGAATGT
The DNA here is from genome assembly GCA_947683425.1 of Excoecaria cochinchinensis. Classification (NCBI taxonomy): domain Eukaryota; kingdom Viridiplantae; phylum Streptophyta; class Magnoliopsida; order Malpighiales; family Euphorbiaceae; genus Excoecaria; species Excoecaria cochinchinensis. The sequence continues at coordinate 24,043,388 of CANTUQ010000092.1, read as the reverse complement.
CCCAAGTTGGAGCGGCTGCCTACCATATTTGGAGGACTTCATCCGGTTTAGTTTCCTAATCTTTTTAAGTATTTCTTTCATTTGCCTATTTATTGATCATTTTATATGTATGGATGTACTCCTTTCATATCCCATTGATGTATAAAAATGACTCAAAGTTTTATACTTAAACAAAATGAGGTTTTGTATAAAAATGCAAAAGGGTCCAAAGCCCCACTTTTTATCCAATAAAGATCATCACAAATAAAAATCCCCAATTTTAGTAATGATGCATGTGAGTACCAAAGCCCTCAAAATAAGCAATGCCCCGATTTATGCATGATTTGCACTCTTTATAAAGAGAGTTGTATTCCGCTCCTTGTATTATTGTAATCTATTGCTTTCATTATCTATTTGATCACTTATCGCTTTCAAGATGTGAATAAATGCGCCTTTTAATCAAACTGCATAGTGTGGAGAGAGAGCGAACTAATGATGTTAAAATTTGATCATAAAATAATTGAGGTAGAAATAGATGAGAAATCCCGGACCCAGCTCTGGTCTTTGGGCTCAAGAGGTTAGAGGTCATCCTTCAAGATACTTCTTGAGTCACGAGGCTTTAGCGCTAATCCTAGGCTCCTTAGGGTGAGGAGTTCACCTTCCATGCACCCTCTGGCTGGCCCAAAATGGATACCAAGCGCAGTCTTAGGCTCTCCGAGGCGAGAGAAACTTTCCCAATGTTCTATTGGGTGGCGACTCCATGAAACCTCCGTGTTGCTCAACATAGACGCACTTGCGATTCATCGCAAGCTGTCAACGGACCCGCAAATGCCCCGATCGCCCACGTGTGGGCGGTCCGAAAGGGCGGCGCTCGGGATCCGGCGCGCGTCACAATAATACTCAAGATAAAAAAGAGGTAAGGGTAAAAGGATGAACCCGAGTGAAGATTCTCAGATCATTGCGGTGTCCTCCATTTAGTACAACCCAAACCCGTCATATAAATCAATTAAACTCATCAAAATAAGAATCATGTTAGTGCCATAATTAACATAAAAATAATAGACTAAAAATAAATTATGTAAAAGAAACCATGAAAAATTATCACAAAAATAGTAAGGAAATAAGTGGTGAAAGAAAGGGAGGAAAAGGAGAAGGAAAGGTCTAGGGACGGCCCATGGCTCACGAGCGACGAGCGTCCCTGGGCTGACCGAAGGGTGGAGGCAGTAACCATCGACGGCCTGTCGCTCGGATGAGAGACGGCCGTCGGTGGATCTTCTGCCCGTCGGTCACTCCAGATCCAGAAAAAAAACAGCAAACCCAAGCAAAAATTGTTTTATTTTAAATAAAATAAGATTTTATGTGTGAAATCAGAATAAAATTATTGAATACGAAGGAGATCGATCCAGAAATTTTTACCCTCGGAATATTACCTTTATAGGTGAATATCGCATGGTTTTTGTTCCTCGAGTTTTACAAGGATTGGTCTGTGATGTGCGATTTTCAGAAGATTATTGGACTACAAAAAAATCGTTTTTCGAAAACAAATCAAGAGAAGAAAATTATATTTTTCTTTCTCGATATTTTGATAGCAGCTATGAATGTTAAAACTGCTGGATTCGATAGAAACGAATTAGTGTCGTTCCCTCGGATTCGCCTAAATTGTAAAAAATATTTGATGATGATTTTTCGGAAAAATAAAAGTAAGAGAACTTTTTTAAGAAAATTTTCTGCAAAAATAGCTAAAATCCTCTTTTTTGGTCAAAATCGCTAACCCCGAATAATGAGCTCCCAACCCCTATTTATAGGCTTAGGAAGAAAATTCAAACAAATTCAAATTTAGAATTTAAATTTGAAAAAGATTTTTGAAATCAAAATCAAAACCGAATGATTTTCAGAATATTCTCAAAATCAAATCCATGATTTGAAAATATTTGAAAAGATTTAAAAGATTTTGGAAAAATCTTGGAAATATTGGGAGATCTCCTTAAGAATCTGGAAAATCCCGCTCAAATAACATCAGATCATCGATCGACGGGCGTCGCTGATGGGGGCACGCTTGGTCTTTGGTCGGTGGGCCCCTCACAAGAGACAAAATCGCGAGAGACAGGCATCCCTCACACAAGCAACGGCCGTCGCTCCATGCGAGAGATGGGGTCCGCAAGCGAGCGACACCAGGCGCTCGTCACGAGAGACAGGTGTAGACACCGGGTCCCGAGACGATCCCAGATCAGGATTACCCGATGATGAAGATAAAAGACTAATTCATGAGCAAGAAAATAGGAATCGATCATCTCTTGTCAAATTCTTTTATTTTCCTCTAAATCCTTTTAAAGTGTTTATTCTTATTTTTATTTGTATCTTTATTTTTATCCACATTTTTGTATTTTACCTTATTATATTTAAAAAAAAAATTATTAATTCAAAAAAAAAAATTTTCGATAGCCCGTTGCGGCAGCCGCGCGCAATCTCCCGCAGGATCGGCGAGAATCTCGCCGATCCTGCCCAGTCCCCCGTTTCCGCCGAAAATCCGATTTTTCACTTTTTAGGCTAAAAAATGATTTTTTCTTGTGATTTTTTCAGATTTTATTAAAATTTAATAAATATTGGTCAAATTGAGTGGGTATTAAAAGTAAAAAAAAAACAAAAAATAATTAAAAATGTTAATTGTAAATTATTGACTTTAGGGTTTTGACTTTGAATTTTTGAGAGTTTTTTATTGAAATTAGGGGAGAGGGATCTTTGAAAAACCTGTTAGGGAGCTGGAGGGGGCGGAGATTGGAGTTTTTACGGGAGTTAGATTTTCATTTTGAGGAGGAGAGAAAAAATTGGGATTTTTTGGAGTAAGAAAATTTTCTCTACAAAATATACATTTTTTCTAAGGCATTTCGAGAGAGATATTCTTAGAAGAAGATAGTGCATTTTGCTGGAAAAAACAAGAAATTTATTGTTCTTGGAATTCATCTTTTTCTTGTTCTTAAAAATTAAAATCATTTTCTTCAATTTTCTTAATTCTCTTTTATTAAATCTAAATTTTTTTTCTTTGATCTTGATTCTAATTTTTCTTAGATCTAAAAAAATATTTTGTTGATTTTGGAGACTTGAGAAAGGAAAATTAATTTCCTTATCTTGTTTTCTCATCAAATCAAACATTAAATACAAAAAAAATTCATTTTTAATTTTTAGTGTTCTTCAGTTTTCTTTGAGACATAAACTCAAGATTTTCTTGAACATTTTTTTTGAGTTTATTTTCAGATCTTGACAAGAGATTAGATCGGGACATCTTGCTTCCATATCATCAAATTCTGAGAGTAAAGATTCTTGGATCCAATTTTTATCTTATTTTTACGTCATTTTGTTCATGTTAATTTATTTTATCGTATTTTACCTTGCTTCTTTTTGTATTAATGCATGTATTTTTTTTTGGGTTGAGATTTATTATTTAGCATGAGTTTTCCATCTTTATTTTGTCCTTGGCATGAAAATGGATAAAATACATGATGTTTAGGGGATGAAAAATAGGATTTGCATGATGTTTTCTTTTAGTATTATTTCTTGTGATTTTTTTCATGCTTAAATACTAATCATTTTATGTTGCATGTTTGATTGTCTTATTCTTATTGCATGTTTGATTGTCTTACTCTTGTTTATTCATCTAATTTTATTGGTTGATTATTATTATTATTATTATTATTATTATTATTATTATTATTATTATTATTATTATTATTATTATTATTATTATTATCATTATTTATTGTTATTATCATCATCTACAATTCTTCTTATTATCATTATTATTATTATTATTGTTATTGTTATTCTTATTTTTATTGTTGTTGTGATTGGTATCATTATTGTCATTATTTTTATTATGGTCATTATATTTTGCATGGTGTTATTTCATGATTTAGCTTTTGTCATTATTATTAATATTACCTTGCATGATTTTTTCTTCTATGTGTGATATTAACATATTAAATTAGTATGTCCAATTTAATCTATTTTATGTATTCTATTGGCGTATTAATTTTACACTTGATTTCTTTTATTTTTATTATTAAATAATTTTGGAATTATTGCTAATTTTTTATTGTTGTTTTTTTTTTCCATTAGGGGTAAAATGTCGTGCTTATTTATTTGAGCATTTATCATGACCGAACTCCTCGCGACACGCAGGAGTTTACATCACTTGGGTGAGACATTTCCTATCTCTATTTATGTGATTGTTTTTGCTCGTAAATAAAATAGTTTATTTTATACGCGTGCTAAAATAAAAAATCACAAAAATATTTTGTACAATTAAATTGAAATTTTTATCAATAAATTAGGACCAATGTCCTAGATTTTAGCCAAAAATGCAAAAACATTGCAGACTAAAATGAAGAGTTGATTTATTAAAAATGGGATCACTCATCCCGATTTTCACTACAAATATCAAAATAACTCTTCGATCCCTTTTTAAGTGAGCATGAAGGAACCAATGTTCCTAAACCAAATAAATATCCCGATTTATGTATGTCCCCCTTTTTGATTGATTTTGTGTGATTGTTTAAATTTACGTTTATATTTCGTGGGCCCTTATAATTAATTATTTTTGGGGCAATTTTATTTCATTTGGGGATTGTATTCTGTCCCGATTTTCATTTAAATTCAGCTTTTCTTTTTCATTTGGGGATTGTATTTGTCCTAATTTTCCTTTTGTAAATGGCGTGGCTTTGTGTATTTACCGCTTTATTTATTGTTTTATTTATATTTTTCTTTTATTGCCTTCTCGATGCTTGAAGTGCGCTTTAAATAAATTGCATTAAACGCATGAGATGAGACGTGAAATTTTAAAATTTAAAAACTCATTTATAATTAACTAAAGACATGAATGAGTGTGAAGTTCCGAACCACACTCTGGTTTAGACCAATAAGAGGTTAACATTTCCCGATTTCTTGTAAATTGGGTGGCGACTCCAAAATACCTCAAAAGTGCCTAAAGGTGTTATGACGATGGATGGTCCTTTTCAATGTTCTATTGTGAAAGGAGGTGCCGAAAATATCTCATAATACCTAAGATCCAAAAGACGCGACCAATCCCTCGAATCCTAAAAGCGGGTTCAAAGAGGGCCTTTGCTAGGTTCGGCGCGCGTCACAGTGGCGACTCCAATGGGGACTGTTTGTGACTTTGCTCTGAAAGTGTCTTGGTTAAAATGTATAATTGGGTTTTTAAAACTAAAATTGCATTGCATCATTTTAGAGCCTTAGAATTATGCTAGTTTGGTCCCTATTCTTACCCCGGTACATTCCCGAAGCATGACCCTATTTTCACTCAATTTAGGGAAGTGTTAAGGATAACCACCAGTCCAAGCCTCGTACCATCATGGTATATTAAATGGAGACCTAATCGGTCGTTATACTCGTGATGAGCTAAACCCGTTGGCAGGGACCATGCTTGGGTAGCCCTAAAGTATCACCACCTTTGAACAAAGCTCATGTAATGGCAATAAATACTTCCCCTAGGTGAAATGAACCATAATACAATGCTTGTTATATGGGCCATCATGTATTAAACAAAATCGAACAAATTAAGTGGTCTTCTATCGAAGCCTGTCATGCCTCGATGGTTTTACCTTAATTTGGTTGAAGTGTCTAAATACATAATAGCCAGAATTCATACGTTTGCACATCTTGAGAGACGCTGTGCTACTATGCACTATACGCGCTCCTCGAGTCCCCTGTTGACTCGCGGATTAAGCCCACCTAGGAAGAGACCAATTGACCTCTTGTGTGGGAGTTAAAAGGTTGGAAGAATCTACTCGCTTGTATGTGGTTGTGACATGCTGCATAGCTCACGATCATGCATCATGTACGTCATTCATGCATCATTCTAACAAAGTGAGTTATGCAGCCATCATAGATTCGTCCAGGTGGTCTAGAGATTCTAGTGGGCGGCTGATCATGAATCCTGTCTTCGGGTTGCTTGGAGGGGTATCAGTTCGGGAGTCAGATATAGAAAGCAGTAAGACTTTATCTTTAGTAGCATCCAGTATGGCTGATCCTTCCAGAGAGTCTGAGGCTACCCGTGCATTGGTTGCTGAGGAAGTGGGTAGGAGATTGGAGGAATTTGAAAATAGAAAGATGACAATGATGGGAAATTTGACCTCTATGATGACACAGTCTGTGGGACAACCATCAGCTGCTCCCACAATGACACAGCTTGCTGGACAGCCACCAGTTGCTCCTGTAGTGGGACAGGAGAGGCAAGATTCGGGCAAAGAAGATCCCCCGGTGATTTTACGCCCACCAGTGGTTGAACTTAGGGGTGCACCTGAGCCAAAAATGGTTGTAGACCTTGACAATAATTCCTTTAAAGATAACTTGGAGGGCCCATTCTCAGTAAAGGGCAAGGCACCTAAAGTTGAGGAGGCAATGTGGAAGAAGATGGAGGTAAAGTTCGAGGCTATGACAAGGATGCTGACTGTAGGAAGGGGAATGAACCCTGAAGATCGGGAGTTGGACAGTGATAACCGAATCCCCCTGAATTTTAAGATGCCCGATATCCCTAAGTTTGATGATACTTCTGATCCTACAGTGCACATCAAACAGTATTCATTAGTAATGAAGGGGACAACTCTAACCAAGAAGCAAAAAATTGAGTACTTATGCTTGAGCCTTTCGGGGACTGCAATTGATTGGTATCATGGGTAAGACAGAAGATTCAAAGAAGATTGGGACTTATTGATTGAAGAATTCTTAAAGCAGTATGATTGCAGTACTAGGATGGAGATCACGCTGAAGGATTTAGAGCTGCTGCAGCAAAAGCCTGGGGAATCTTTTCATGAGTACCTCACTCGATGGAGGAATCGGGTTATGGAAATGAAGCGTAAACCGGATACTCCCGACCAGATCTGATTGTTTATCAGGAATGCTAGCCCATATCTAAGGGATGGATTGAAAATGAAAGGGTTGAAAGATTGGGAGTCCTTAAAAGATATTGCCATAGAAGCAGAGAGTGAGTACATGGCAAGGAGGACAAACAGTGAGGCCTATGCCAGAAAGAACTATAGTAATTTAGGGGCAAGCAAGTTAGCAAGTTCTAGCAATGGTAACAAAATCATAAGGACGGCCGAGGTTTTAGCAACAGGAGTGAACCAACGACACTTCTCAAACTTGGGTCGACCTTTATCCTGGGTATTGAAGCGATTGATGAAAGCGGGAAAGCTGCAACCAATGCCACCTAGGCCAGCTAGAACCCAAGGACAGTCGAGGCACAGAGATAATGAATATTGTGAATTCCACTAGCACACTTGGCATCTGACAGACAGCTGTACGAGGCTGAGGCACCATATTCAAGATTTGATTGACAGTAAACAGATTTTCGATCCTGAGAAGAGGAAAAAGGAAAAGACGACCGGGTATAATACTGTTCCTCCACCTGTTTTTATGATAGGTTCAAGCCTGCTGGAAGGGTACGTGTTAAGAGACCTTTATGGTAATGATTATGTGGCTATTATTTGTCCCGAGCAGGGGGTTAGTGAAGAGAAGCCTCAGGTTGGCATGATAGAATGTTGGGACTCGACCAGCGAAGGCGAGGATGGAAAAGTTGATGAGCTAGAGGACGTGTGGAATTCCGAGGATGAAGAGAAGGTACAGGAGGTACAAGCTGTAACCCGAAGTGGTAGAGTGATTCCAGAGGTGGAGAGGCCTCAAGATCCAATGCCTGTGCCTATAGAAAGGGAACCCGAGGAGGATGGGATATTGAGATAGCTGAAGAAGACACCGGCTCAGATATCGGTGTGGGACCTGCTGAGACAGTCTCCGAGTCACAGATAAAAGCTAGTGTAAGCCTTGTGCGAATCAACAGTTGCTACCACCATTTCACCTACCGAGTTATTGAACACGGTAAAAGGGGGATCTGGAGAGAATGTAGTCTACACCGATGCTGACTTACCAATTGAGGGTCGCAATCACAATTGCTCCCTGTACATCAGAGCCCAAATTAATGGGAAGCATACAGCTTGTGTCATGGTGGATGATGGGTCTTCCATCAACGTATGTCCACTTGTGGCGTTACCTGCCTTTGGGATGAATGAGAGCCTGTTGAGTAAATCTGACCTAACCATTACTGCCTATGACAATTCAAGAAGATAAGTTGCTGGGACTTTCAAGGCACAAGTGAGAACTGGGCCAGTTGAGACAGAAACTGAATTTGTCGTCCTGCCTATCCCAGCCAACTTTGCAGTGCTACTAGGGAGGCCCTGGTTTCACAAGCTGGGAGGGGTTCCATCTACCCTCCACCAAATGATCAAAATCCCCTATGAGGGCCAGGTCGTGACGGTCAAGGCAGCCAACAATAATCAAGTGTCGGTCCTCGGGATTTCCAATCAACCCTTCAGTGGGTTCCATGTGGCCGTGGTGGATGAAGAGGATGGTTTAGTGGGGACTCCTCAGGTTGTCAATATGATGAAGAAGATGAACTTCCTCTCGGGGGCCGGTTTGGGCAAGAATTCACAAGGGCCCCAGGCACCTGTCGCCATAAGGGTGCAAAAGGACAGAAGGGGTTTGTGTTACACCACCGAAGCTAAGAAGAACAAACTTGGGAAGTAGCCTGCAGAGATCCCACACATTTTAGAGAGCTTTGTGCCGGCTGCATCAATATGCGCCTACTATGGAGAAGCCGAGCCACAATGGATTGGCGGTAAGATCACCCCAGGCTTAGAGATTTTCAATGATGTTTTTGACTGGTCCTACGGAATGGTTAAAATAGTAGAAGGATTCTAGGATAAAGAGGTCTTCAACCAATATTTGGCTTGGGATCGAGAATTTCCTAAAGAGATCGTCACTGACAGTCTACTGGCCACCCGGGTGAAAGGTAAAGGAAAAGTAGAAGATGAGGTGGCGGTGTCAGAATTGAAGAACTTGAAGATTGCAGACGACCAAGACGATAGGCCATCGACTTCAGCGCCGGCAGCAATGAAGGATATTAATGATGGTTTTTCTGATGTACTTTTTATCCCTAAACTATTTGACAATTATGCTTGTAACTCTAAGTTTGTCAATGAGATGAATGACTTTGCTTACTTGTGCGATGTTTCTCACGATTTCATTATGCATGATCATGAACATGAATCATTTATATTTGATATTAACTCAGCTAATGCAACCTCATTTAATCTCGGGACTTTGGAAAACCCAAAAGAAATCCTGATAGCATCTGACATAACTCCTGAAGAGAGGGAAAATTTTGAGAGAATATTGAAAAAATATAAAAAAGTCTTTGCCTGGACCTATGAAGACATGCTGGGAATTGATCAAGAAGTCGCTGAACATGCTATTCCAACCTATCCAGAATGCAAGCCAGTCAAACAAAAGCTCGGAAGGCTCAGACCGGAGTGGGCAGAAAGGTAAAAGAAGAGGTGCACAAACAGATTGAAGCAAAGTTCCTAATAGAGGTTCAATACCCAACATGGTTGGCTAATGTTGTCCCTATAGCCAAAAAGGATGGAAAGGTTCGGGTATGTTTTGACTACCGGGACTTGAATAAAGCATGTCCGAAAGATGACTTTCCTTTGCCCCATATTGATGTGCTAGTCGATAGTGCGGCAGCTTGCACGATGTACAGTTTTGTGGATGGATATGCGGGATACAACCAAATCCTTAATAAGATCGCGGATCGGATTAAGACAGCTTTCATCACTGAGTGGGGTACATTTGCCTACCGGGTTATGCCCTTCGAATTAAAGAATGCAAGAGCAACATACCAAACAATGGCCACCAAGATCCTGGATGACTTGATCCACAAAGACGTGGAAGTGTATGTCGATGACATGATGATCAAGTCAGCCACTCGAGAGGGGCATTTTGAGGCATTGGAAAAGTTCTTTCAGAGGATTGACAAGTACAACCTTCGCCTTAACCCTAAGAAATGCATCTTTGGAGTAACCTCAGGTAAACTGTTAGGCCATGTGGTGAGTCAAAGGGGAATTGAAGTAGACCCAGATAAGGTTAAAGCAATCAGGGAGATGCCAACGCCTCGGAAGGAAAAAGAAGTCAGGAGTTTTTTAGGCAAATTGCAATATATTAGCAGGTTCATTTCCAAGCTTGCTTCGATATGCGAACCAATTTTTAAGCTCCTTAGGAAGAATCAGCCAGTTAGCTGGAACGATGACTGCCAAAAAGCTTTTGATATTATCAAGGAATACCTTATGTACCCCCCAGTTCTGCGGCCGCCGCAGCCAGCCAGGCCATTAATCCTTTATCTAGCAATAGAAGAGAATTTCGTAGGCGCTGTGATGGACCAAGAAGATGAATTCGGGGTTGAATTTGCTGTTTACTACCTCAGTAAGAAATTCCTTCCTTATGAAGCCAAGTATGTCGAGGTGGAAAAAATTTGTTTAGCAGTAATCTGGACTTCAAAGAAACCATGACACTATTTCCATTCTTACAAGGTGCAGGCGGTTGCAAAACAAAACCTTCTCCGATACCTTCAGGAGGCACCCTCTTTGCTAGGAAAAATGGGAAGATAGTTGTTATTGCTACAAGAGTTTGATGTGGAGTACATCACCAGAAAGACCATTAAGGGTTGGGCAGTTGCAGAGTTCTTAGCTAACCATCCGATCGAAGGTGACCAATTGGAACATGAATTTTCGGATGAGGATGTATCGGCCATCACAATGCAGAAGTGGTAAATGTACTTCGATGGAGCAGTGAATAGCAAGGGAGCTGGAGTAGGAGTAATTTTGGTGACCCCAGAGGGTGAAAAACTCCCCTTAGCTAAGAAGTTAAGATATGGAGCCACCAATAATGAAGCTGAGTATGAAGCCTGCATCTTCGGGTTGGAAGCACTCTCAGCCGTGGGGGCAAAAGTAGCAGAGGTTTTTGGAGACTCATCCTTAGTGGTCCATCAGGTTAGGGGTGAATGGTCCATCAAGGAAGAACAGTTTCTACCATATGTGGAGTGTTTGAAGGGATTAAGTAGCCAATTTGAAGTTTGCACTTTTAGCTATATGCCTCGAGATGAAAACCAATTAGCAGATGCCTTAGCCACCCTTGTATCTATATGGGATAACCCAAAAGGAGTAGTTATGAAGCCTGTACTGGTCTTTAGTTCGGATAAGCCATGCTTTGAAGCTGAGCAGGTGATGGATGTTGAGGTCGACGATGGAAAACCTTGGTATTATGATATTCAGAATTACTTAGAAAGGTCGGTTTTCCCAGAAGAAGCCACCGAGAAAGATCAAAGAAGGATTAGAAAGCTATCCTCTCAATTCATCAGTGTGGACGGGACATTGTATAAGAGGCAAGTGGATGGTATTCAGTTAAGATGTTTGGCAGAGAAAGAAGCTGGAAGGATTATGGAGGAGGTTCATGTCGGGGTTTGTGGAGCCCACATGAATGGTTTAGCCTTAGCAAAGAAGATCATGCGCCAAGGATTTATTGGCTTACAATGGATGCTGATTGCTCAAAGTATGTGAAGCAATGCCAGTTGTGCCAGCAATACACGGACATGAGGCATGTGCCGGTTTTAGAACTACACAATTTGACATCTCCGTGGCCATTTGCAGCTTAGGGAATAGATATAATAGGAGAGATACATCCTACAGCATCTAATGGGCATAGGTTCATTGTAGTCGCCATTGATTACTTCTCTACGTGGGTCAAATCTGAATCTTTTAGAAAGGTTGACGCTAGAGACATGGCTAAATTCATCGAGAGGAATTTGATATTCTGATACGGCCTCCCACACCACATTGTGTCGGATAATGGGGTACAATTCTTGGCGAAAACTAAACAGATGCTTCAAAAATATGGAATCCACATCACAAGTCTTCTCCTTTCCGACACAGGCTAATGGAGCAGTTGACGCAGCGAACAAGAATGTCAAAAGAATATTGGCCAAGATGATTCAGAATTATAAAGACTGGGCAAAAAAGCTACCTTTTGCACTCCGGGGCTATAGAACCACTATCAGAACTTCAACAGGAGCTACCCCCTTTTCTTTGGTTTATGGGACAAAAGCAGTTTTACCAGTGGAAATCGAGCTCTAATTGTTGAGGGTGATATCGGAAGCGAAGCTGCCAGAAGCAGAATGGGCGCAACAATGGTTACTACAACTGAACTTGATGGATGAGGATAGGATGAGGGCCTATTATCACAATCAGATTTACCAGAAAAGATTAGCCCGATCATTTGGAAAGAAAGTCAGAAAGCACCCCCCAAGAGAAGGGGATTTAGTCTTCAAGCAAATGAGGGCAGGAGTTCCGGACTTTCGAGGCAAATTCAGACCGACTTGGGAAGGACCTTTTGTTCTAAAAAAGATACTGTCCAAAGAAGCTAAGATCTTAACAGACAGTGACGAAAATGAGTTAAAGGAACCGGTTAATGTAAATCGATTGAAAAGGTTCCATGGCTAAAGGGTTGAAGTAAAAAAAAAAAAGAGAATAAATTCCCCGCGGGTTGAAAACTGGAAAAGGCAACCTTGTTAAAATTGGGCACCCTGCCAAGGTAAAAACCAAGAAGGCACCTTGGGCAAAAATTAAGGGCTAAGAGAAAATGGTCAATCACGAAAACCCGAGAGGGCTGGTTGATAATAGTAGTTTTGATGCTTTCAGGATCCATCTTGAGATTAGATGTGGTCTTGTATTTTGAGCCTAATGTTAAAGAGTGATCATGTATAATGAAATCACATGGAAACATGTACATGTATGCAATTGTATGCTCACTTCGTGTGATTAATGCCATTATGTTCCCTTCTGAAAAGGTAATACATTATTTTCCATCGGATGCATGCGATTGTCCACTGTTGCTTTTGCTAGCAAAGGGTCTGGCCTCTCAAAAAAATAATAAAAAGAAAAATAAAAAATAAAAAATAAAAAAAGAGAAAAAAGAAGAAGGCCGTTAGAGATGAAAACCGTAACTAGCTCTCTAAGCAAAAGTTAGGCCAAAGGGCTGGATACGGACAGTCTGTCCTACAAAAAACAAAAAATTGAATAAAAGCCGCTAGGATGGGTTGGGTCCATCCTAGGCAAAACTAAGGCACAGGGTTATGTGAAAATCCCCGAAGGGACGCATTTCCCGCAAAGAAAAGCTACTGTGAAAACCTACAAGAGGGGCACTACCTTCAAAATAATGACTTTCGATGCATGGAGGGATAAGGCGGCATAAACTCTGATGATTTCACTTAGGATAGGACAAGGCCTAATTCAGGACATGAGTCAAAATTCGGGCCATATACCCATTGACCGAGGGGCAAAGATGTGTACCTGATGATTTACTCTAAGAAGATTATGGGTCAGAATCCCTAAGCCAAGGAGCATCCCAATTAAGATCCTCAAGAATGAAATTCTGCTTCGATACCCAGACCACCCGGATGGATTCATCACTCACGTTTTGCATAATCATGTGCACATTCACACGCATAATTTGCCTTTGGGTATTGATTTTAAATTTTGCAGGAGATATTAGGCAGCGGATCTTATCTGGAAGAACACCTCAGGCATTCAGGGAGTATGCAGAAGAATTGTATATAAATAAATAATTGTGTAAATCTTTTCTTTTTTCCAGGATGCCTCCACGACGTGCTCCGTCTAGAGAACCAGCAGGTGCTCCACCTCCAGCATGGACGGATGCTGCACAAAGACGAAAGTTTAAAGCACTGTGTGGTTCACGATTTCTGTCCAAGGTTACTAGGGAGTTCCTGGCTACGCTTAAGTATGGGGGGCTTTCAAGATCAGACACAAACCCTGAAGCTATATCCTTTCGGGTTCGAGATACAGAGCATACGATGAGTCGCCAGAGTTTTGCACAGATCATGGGTATTCCGACAGACAGAGTTATTTTGGCACACCAATGGGAAGTGATCATAGCACTAGGGGCCCATTATGACCGTAATACAGCAAAGAGTACTCTATTAGCCTCACAGGTGTACAGGTATATTTAGAGGGTTTTAGCCAGCAGCTACTTGGGCAGAACTGGTAGTCCTAGTGACATCAGTACAGCAGAGATTTGGAGTCTATGGGCTATGGTAACGGGGATCCCGCTCGACATTAGTCACGAGATTATGGCCGGCATGGTTAGATAAAGTTGGAGGGCTACGACACAGATATGTATAGGCGGGGTAGTCACCAGGTTGCTACTGCACTTAGGACACGACCCTGACACGTTTGGCCCACTTGTTGATAGAGACATTTATGTTGACTGGGCCCTTGCCAAATATATGGGCATGGTTGAGCAATTGCCGGGGTAGGTAGGAGAGTATAGGCTCCTTACTATGGCTGAGACTAGGCAGATGTACTGTTTACCTCCACTCACAGCTGCAACGTCATCCGAAGATCGGTTTCAGGGCGAGGAAGAACTTCCATAACCTCAGATAGATGAGGAATACTATTGTCCGCAACCAGTGGAAGGAGAACCTTCACGACCTCAGACAGATGGGGAGTGTTATCGTCCACAGCCAGATGAAGAAAAGCCTCATTCGTTACCAGATGGTACGAATATGGACATCAATCTGGATGACTTTGACATTGATCCGAGTGATCTTTTTTACACTCCATTATCACAGCCAGTTCCTCCAGAAGATCATATGTGCCCCCCTCCTCACATGCATACTTTGGAGACAGGTCTTCAGACATCCAGGAGGTATCACCCCTATGATCGTCCAGATTCTCCGGGGGCATCTACTTCGGCAGCTCTGCCACCACCACGTAGGCCTGGGATGGAGCAGAGCCAGACAAATATGGAGATTCTCATCCAAGACATGCAGGGGGAGATTTTGGCGGCATTGGAGGTCAGATCCCAGCGCATGAATGAGAGGCTGATAGCTATAGAGCAGCGTATGGATCAGCATATGGATGAGAGAATGATGATCATGAAGCAGCATTATGATGAAAGGCTGATCGCTATGGAACGACGTGTGGATGAGAGACTACAAGCCATAGACGAGAGATTGCAGTGCATAGGGCGGTTTGTGAAGGAGACGCAGTTGCACCAGGACAGACCCGAGGAGCCCACAAGGGCCTCCTACACACCTATGAGCCAGGAAGGATCAAGCGATACACAACAAATATGATCCTTTTGATAGATATTCAGGGAGATTTATAGTTGTTTTGATGTAATTTATGTACGAAAATAATATCTATATGGATGAACTTTGTTGTGCTTTGCATGTTTGGATACCCTTTAAATAAAAGAGATGAAAAAAGAAAATAGTGAGCTATAGATAATAAAATGACAAAGATGGAAATTATATGATAAGCCACAAATTGGTAAAAATATAACAATTGAACCTTCACAGAAGTTAAATGATTGAAATGATCATAATGATAAATTGATCTAATCGGAGTTCATTTTATTCAGGAAATAACCGAAGTTATGCTAGAGAGCACTTTTCGTGTTTGGTAAGTCTAGAGCAGACTCCACGCATCGCCGTCTGAGGATGGCCCCCCGCACTTCGTAGTCTTGTCAGCGACTCGGTGCAATTCAAAGCAAAACTTTTCGGGTTTGGTAAGTCTGGAGCAAACTCAGCGCATCACTATCTGAGGATGGCATCTGCACTTTGTAATCTTGGTAGCGATTCGGTGCAATCACTTTGTAGCTTAGATAACAACTCGGTGATATTCAAGAACATCTGCACTTTGTAATCTTGGTAGCGATTCGGTGCAATCACTTTGTAGCTTAGACAACAGCTCGGTGATATTCAAGAACATCTGCACTTTGTAATCTTGGTAGCGATTCGGTGCAATCACTTTGTAGCTTAGACAACAGCTCGGTGATATTCAAGAATATCTGCACTTTGTAATCTTGGTAGCGATTCGGTGCAATCACTTTGTAGCTTAGACAGCAGCTCGGTGATATTCAAGAACATCTGCACTTTGTAATCTTGGTAGCGATTCGGTGCAATCACTTTGTAGCTTAGACAGCAGCTCGGTGATATTCAAGAACATCTGCACTTTGTAATCTTGGTAGCGATTCGGTGCAATCACTTTGTAGTTTAGACAATAGCTCGGTGACAATTCAGAACCTCTGCACTTTGTAATCTTGGTAGCGATTCGGTGCAATCACTTTGTAGCTTAGACAACAGCTCGGTGAAATTTCAAAACCTCCGCACTTTGTAATCTTGGTAGCGATTCGGTGCAATCACTTTGCAGCTTAGACAACAGCTCGGTGACATTTCAGAACATCCGCACTTTGTAATCTTGTCAGCGATTCGGTGCAATCACTTTGTAGATTAGACAACAGTTTGGTGATATTCAAAAACGGCCGCACTTTGTAATCTTGTCAGCGATTCGGCGCAACCACACTGTAGCCTAGATAACGGCTCAGTTATATCCAAAGACATCCGCACTTTGTAGTCTTATCAGCGACTCGGTGCAGCCCAAGAGAGCACTTCTTGCGTTTTGTAAGTTCGGAGCGGACTCGGTGCATCACCATTTGAGGATGGAACCCACATCTCGCAAGTCCGAAGTAGGCTTGCAGTTCGGGAGAAATGATTTACTTTTCATAGCAACGGGAAGGTCGTCGCCTCAGGTATGCGCTTCTTTCCTCTTTTCTGAATTTTGGCTCAACTAGGCACCTGTGTGCTAGTTTCCCCAAAATTGGGGGCAACTGTAGACATCGGGTCCTGAGGCGATCCAAGATCAGGATTACCCGATGATGAAGATAAAAGACTAATTCATGAGCAAGAAAATAGGAATCGATCATCTCTCTGTCAAATTCTTTTATTTTCCTCTAAATCCTTTTAAAGTGTTTATTCTTATTTTAATTTTAATTTTATTTTATTTTTATTTGTATCTTTATTTTTATCCACATTTTTGTATTTTACCTTATTATATATATATTTTTTTTAAAAATTATTAATTAAAAAAAAAATTTTCTGCAGCCCGTTGCGGCAGCCGCGCGCTGCCTGCACACAATCTCCCCCAGGATCGGCGAGAAATCTCACCGATCCTGCCCAGTCCCCTGCCGATGTCGCCCGTTTCCGCCGAAAATTCAATTTTTCACTTTTGTAGGATAAAAAATGATTTTTTCTTGTATTTTTTTAGATTTTATTAAAATTTAATAAATATTAGTCAAATTGAGTGGGTATTAAAAGTCAAAAAATAACAAAAAATAAATAAAAATGTTAATTGTAAATTATTGACTTTAGGGTTTTGACTTTGAAGTTTTGAGGGTTTTTTGTTGAAATTAGGGGAGAGGGATCTTTGAAAAACCTATTAGGGAGCTGGAGGGGGCGGAGATTGGAGTTTTTACGGGAGTTAGATTTTCATTTTGAGGAGGAGAGAAAAAATTGGGATTTTTTGGAGTAAGAAAATTTTCTCTACAAAAAATACATTTTTTCTAAGACATTTTGAGAGAGATATTCTTAGAAGAAGATAGTGCATTTTGCTGGAAAAAACAAGAAATTTATTGTTCTTGGAATTCATCTTTTTCTTGTTCTTAAAAATTAAAATCATTTTCTTCAATCTTCTTAATTCTCTTTTATTAAATCTAAATTTTTTTTCTTTGATCTTGATTTTAATTTTTCTTAGATCTAAAAATATTTTGTTGATTTTGGAGACTTAAGAAAGGAAAATTAATTTCCTTATCTTGTTTTCTCATCAAATCAAACATTAAATACAAAAAAAATTCATTTTTAATTTTTAGTGTTCTTGAGTTTTCTTTGAGACATAAACTCAAGATTTTCTTGAACATTTTTTTTGAGTTTATTTTCGGATCTTGACAAGAGATTAGATCGGGACATCTTGCTTCCATATCATCAAATTCTGAGGGTAAAGTGTAACACCCCCATCGGACACCCCCGTTGGAAGGGCGCCGGCGGGCGCGCTACCCGACGCTCACTCACATACATGCACACATACACAAAGCGGAAGCATACAACTATACAAAAACACGGGGAAAATTAAAAACTTACCTTGAGAAGCAGAACTGGACATACATTAACTCACACACACGCAGGCACTAAGCAGAAACATATACACATGCATACATATGATCATTCAGCGGAAGTATAAAGTGAATGATAAAACAAAGGGGTAATTAATACAGAAATATAATAGCATTACAACCACCAAAATATTACATTTAGAATCTCACATATATGATTACAAATACAAAAGGCTACAGAAATACAAAAGCCAAAATACAGAAGCTGATCAAAATACGAAACTTCTAACTCCTATGTGGCCGACCCTGCAGATGCGTGACTCGAATAGAACCAAACCTGCCACCTGCACGGGAAGGAAATCCGTGCTAAGCGATAAACGCTTAGTGGGGAGAACACACCATAATATGGACGGCCATTCACAATGGTCGCCAAGGCATAACACATTCAAATGGCAAATGCGGATGCTCATGGGACAAATATAATTAGACTTGCATAGTAAAGGCATTCATTCGAGAATTCACATTTGTAACCACATACTTATGTCAAAATAAGTTATAGCAAAAGAAATACCATACATAATACAGATATCATCATGCATAAACTCTTGAAAATTTACACATGCAATTATTATACCAAGACACCATTACCTTAGAGAAACCCGTTTACATGCAACCCAATCACCAATCATTACTACAACCAACTATCATTGACCACTAAGAGGTACTAAAACATACCTTCATCATGTCACAAGACTCATACACTAAATAAAACCCAGTGTAAAGCATCAAACCACCACACTTCCACTGCGCAACTCTAATTCATACAATATCATGCCATGAATTGCAAACACACAACCACGTACCAAAACCACTACGATAACTGAGTTCGAAGGAACATACAGCATATCATTACATTATGGCACATGCACTTACCGGATGTCGATCCACATGCATTGCATCACAATAATACATATGCTTATTCACACATTCAACCTTAGCATTCAAGTCAGAGTACTTATACATATTAATTCACATACTTACCATTCTCACCAACTGAATCAAACATGTTCACAATGCAATATAGGCGAAAAAGCATATACAAATATATACTTGAGTCACATATAGATCACTAAGACTTTCATGATCACATTACTGGAATCTTACCCAAACGGTTATCATATTATCATATTCATATCAGACGAAGCGAATAAAATACCTGCTGACTCAAAATAGTGGATAACGAGCAATCAGACAGTGCCTCGCTGGCATGATCGGGCGCACCTTACGGATACAAATCGACAAATCACATAAATTCTCATTCGAAACACTTTCACAATAGGGGATCTTAAGAAAGACCCAAACACATAAAAGGGTTCGCAAGGAACCAAACAGGGACCTGATCAGGGTCCAAACGTTCAAAGGGCCTGTAGCTAACAAAACTCTATTAGGCATGCCTAACTATCCACTAGACTGACTCTCGCAGGTCATGCGTAACACCAATCATGTTTCGAGTCACATAATATAATTCAACATGCATAAACCAGAATATGGTAGACATATACATAAGTCCACAATGTCAGTCATGCCTCATATAATTCATATCGCAAAGCATATAATATAATACAGCCAACACACACACTTTAACATTATCCAAAATTCTAAAACATATCAGAGTCAAGTATAGGAGCACTATCATGTCAGTGATTACAAATACAAAATCCTAATCATGCGATAGCTGAGGATAACTAAGTATAAGCCATTCACTTCATTTCATAACACCCCAAAATTATCATCATACGTGTACATAATCATACCATGGTTCCGCATTCATGAATTCGTAAAAGTAACAAGTATAAAACTCATAGGCATTTAAAGGAAATTGGAGTTCAAACCGCACACAACAAAAGAAAACTCATTCAGCATACAGGGAGCTGTCGCGCTCGCGACAGAGACCGAAGTCTCTTCGCTGCGCGCGCGCAACGGACTTCCCGACCGCGAGGAGGACGGAAGGGCCAGACTCTGTCACGCTCGCGATAGATGTCGCGATCGCGACAGAGAGCAAAGTGGCTGTCGCGTGCTCGCGACGAATCGAACCAGCATCGCGACAGAGGGTGCTAACGCCTCGGCTATCGCGGGTTCGCGACAGATGTTACATGCTTGCGACAGCGAAGCTCCAAACCGCCGATTCCTGTTGCGCTCGCGACAGTATCGGGTTTTCCAAAATCTGCAGAATTTTGCAGAATTTCTTCCTTCCAAAAACATCCAACAACACACAAAACTCATCCAAGGACCACTTACCTCAAACCCGGCTATACATTAGCATCAACAACCATAATATAACATTTAATAACAAGTAATTTCATCCAATACATCAAATTAACCCTCCAACTTCAAGAATCATCTAAAATCCCAATTTAAGCATAAAACCTCATCAACTTCCATATTATCACCATTAACTCAAGCTCATGCAAGATTCACATTCCAGAACAAAAACCCATATCATATATATCAAAATAAAGAACATATAGCAACCCATTTCTAAGAACCCATCAAATCTCATACATAACATATACATACATGAAAACCAAGAAATTACCAAATTTACATATCCTCTATTCATCCTAATCATGCATTACTAACTCATTTACCCATATCCATCATACATTTACACATATCAAAACACTCAAATTCCAAAGATTTAAACAATACAAACTCATTTACATCCTAAGTGACAATTAGGGCACAACAACTCACAAATTCCAATTTATAAATCAAAGCTCCCAAACCTGAATTCTTTGTAGCCTCAAAACCCACTCTTCACCTTCTCCTTACCCTTGAGCTTTCTCTTGAAACCCAAAGCTTGCACAAAACCAAAACCCACAATTACTTTTCCAAAAACCCAAACTTAAATAAAACCAAGAAAGAAGAAGGAGGGGAAGAAGATTCAAACACAACATCCAAAATCTAACCACTTACCTTATCAAACTCGCTCCACAATCCAACCAAAACAATCAAAGATCTTGCAAGTACTAGCCACCAAGAAAAGGAGATGAAGTAGAGGATGAACAAGGAAAAGAGAGAAGAAAACCGAGAGAGAGAGGAGAGAGGGACGGGAGATAGCTTCCTTTCCCTCTTTTTCTCTTTCCTTTCCCTTTTCATTAATTGCTCCACCTACCCATTCCACTTGTCAACTTCCTATAGGACCAAATACTCCACTTTTGACTTTCCCACTCTTTGCACCATACACCACACACACACAAGCATTTCTTGAATAAAAATCTTCAAGGCACCAAACTTGAGCTACACCAAATCTTTTCTTAAAACCCACTTACATCCATGGCACCATACAACAAACCCACACTATAAAACCCCTTAATCCACTTATATCCTACTTCCATACACTACAAGCACACTCTAATATTTCTCTTCTTGACATACTTAATTAATAAATACTTTGCAATTAAGTCCTTATTTCCAATTTTTCTCAAGCACAAATTACTGAAATACCCTTCAATGCCCGACTTAACTTGCCAAATCCGACTAGGCCTGATTTGGGGTGTGACATAAAGATTCTTGGATCCAATTTTTATCTTATTTTTTTATGTCATTTTGTTCATGTTAATTTATTTTATCGTATTTTACCTTGCTTCTTTTTGTATTAATGCATGTATTTTTTTTGGGTTGAGATTTATTATTTAGCATGAGTTTTCCATCTTTATTTTGTCCTTGGCATGAAAATGGATAAAATACATGATGTTTAGGGGATGAAAAATAGGATTTGCATGATGTTTTCTTTTAGTATTATTTCTTGTGATTTTTTGCATGCTTAAATACTAATCATTTTATGTTGCATGTTTGATTGTCTTACTCTTGTTTATTCATCTAATTTTATTGGTTGATTATTATTATTATTATTATTATTATTATTATTATTATTATTATTATTATTATTATTATTATTATTATATATGTTATTAGTATGTTATTATTATCATTATTTATTGTTATTATCATCATTTATTATTCTTCTTATTATCATTATTATTATTGTTATTGTTATTATTATTATTGTTGTTGTGATTGGTATCATTATTGTCATTATTTTTATTATGGTCATTATATTTTGCATGGTGTTATTTCATGATTTAGCTTTTGTCATTATTATTAATATTACCTTGCATGATTTTTTCTTCTATGTGTGATATTAACATATTAAATTAGTATGTCCAATTTAATCTATTTTATGTATTCTATTGGTGTGTTAATTTTACACTTGATTTCTTTTATTTTTATTATTAAATAATTTTTGAATTATTGCTAATTTTTTTATTGTTATTTTTTTTTCATTGGGGGTAAAATGTCGTGTTTATTTGTTTGAGAATTTATCATGACCGAACTCCTCGCGACACGTAGGAATTTACATCACTTGGGTGAGACATTTCCTATCTCTATTTATGTGATTGTTTTTGCTCGTAAATAAAATAGTTTATTTTATACGCGTGCCAAAATAAAAAATCACAAAAATATTTTTTACAATTAAATTGGAATTTTTATCAATAAATTGGGACTAATGTCCTAGATTTTAGCCAAAAATGCAAAAACATGGGATTGTTTTATTAAAAATGAAGAGTTGATTTATTAAAAATGGGATCACTCATCCCGATTTTCACTACAAATATCAAAATAACTCTTCGATCCCTTTTTAAATGAGCATGAAGGAACCAATGTTCCTAAACCAAATAAATATCCCGATTTATGTATGTTCCCCTTTTTGATTGATTTTGTGTGATTGTTTAAATTTACGTTTATATTTCGCGGGCCCTTGTAATTAATTATTTTTGGGGCAATTTTATTTAATTTGGGGATTGTATTCTGTCCCGATTTTTATTTAAATTCAGCTTTTCTTTTTCATTTGGGGATTGTATTTGTCCCAATTTTCCTTTTGTAAATAGCGCGGCTTTGTGTGTTTACCGCTTTATTTATTATTTTATTTATATTTTTCTTTTATTGCCTTCTCGATGTTTGAAGTGCGCTTTAAATAAATTGCATTAAACGCATGAGATGAGACATGAAATTTTAAAATTTAAAAACTCATTTATAATTAACTAAAGACATGAATAAGTGTGAAGTTCCGAACCACTCTCTGGTTTAGACCAATAAGAGGTTAACATTTTCCGATTTCTTGTAAATTGGGTGGTGACTCCAAAATACCTCAACAGTGCCTAAAGGTGTTATGACGATAGATGGTCCTTTTCAATGTTCTATTGTGAAAGGAGGTGCCGAAAATATCTCATAATACCTAAGATCCAAAAGACGCGAACCAATCCCTCGAATCCTAAAAGCGGGTTGAAAGAGGGCCTTTGTTAGGTTCGGTCCGCGTCACAACGGGTCTCTCACGCGAGCGATGGGCGTCGCTCCCGCGAGAGATGAGGCTCTACGAGTGAGTGACAGCCGACGCTTATCGCGAGAGACGGGCCTCTCACGAGAATGATGGGCGTCGCTCCCTCTAGAGACGGGACTCTACAAGTGAGCGACAGCCGGCGCTCATCGCGAGAGATAGGTCTCTCACGCGAGCGACAAGCGTCGCTTCTACCGACGGTATACCCGTCGGTGGAGCAAAACCCAATTCCCAAAATATTAACTCCCCCGATTCCCCAAAATCTTCTATGGCCAAGAAAAAATCCTCAATCCTTGTAAACCCGAAGAATGAAAACTCACAACCTTCATCCATTTGTCTTGAAACAGACCTTGATGTCTTCATCAAGCAACTCTGATCTGTACTGC
The DNA here is from genome assembly GCA_947683425.1 of Excoecaria cochinchinensis. Lineage (NCBI taxonomy): Eukaryota > Viridiplantae > Streptophyta > Magnoliopsida > Malpighiales > Euphorbiaceae > Excoecaria > Excoecaria cochinchinensis. Next base: position 24,019,760 of record CANTUQ010000092.1, on the reverse strand, counting down.
CTCAAGTTATAGTTGCCCCTAATTTTGGGGAAGCTACTACACTAGTGTTTAGATGAGTCAAAATTCAGAGGAAAAAGGAAGAAATGCGTACCTGAGGCAATCCTTACCTTTTCGCTGCTGCGTTTAGATTGGTGACCTTCTGCTGTAGAGTAGTAGCGTATTCTGCCATGATTTTTTGGCAACTTGTTCGACCACCTTCATCCTGCGGACCTCGTCTCGGCCTGTCCAATGTTTGAATGCTGTGGGAAGCAGTGTTATCCAACTGCAACCTCGTTGCGACTTATTCTATCGCCTGTACCGCTAGCCTCATCTTAGCTTGCACGGCATGAGAGGTAGTGTTATCCAACTACACCTCGGTTGCGATTTGTTCTGCCGCAGGTGTCCCGCTGGTCTCGTCTCGACTTGCACGATATCTGATTGATGTGAGAGGTAGTGTTATTTAACTACAACTCGGTTGCGGTTTATTCTACCGCAGGTGTCCCGCTGGCCTCGTTTCGGCTTGCACGACATCTTAATTGATGTGAGTGGTAGTGTTATCTAACTACAACTCGGTTTCGGTTTGTTCTACCGCATGTGTCCCGCTGGCCTCGTTTCGGCTTGCACGGTATCTGTGAGGTGCAGTGTTTTCTAACTATAACTCTGTTCTACGATGTATGACTTTTGATTTGTTGACCACCATCCGGTTAGCAGAGTATGACTGTCGACCATCCTCGAGTCGACATGTTATCGTGTTCCTGTGGTTATATAGAATTTTCATTAATTAATTGTAAATCGATTTATCTAGTAATTTCATAAACAATTTTTATGTTGTCATTTATTTCCTTCTTCTTACTTATTCGTGTTATCAAACGTTCGAAAAATATAAGTAAGATGTTAACCGCGATGTAAATATACAAAATGAAATATAAATTTAACAAAATATAAATGCAAGTTTCCACTAAACAAATACAAATTTTATACAACACATATACAATTACAATCAAATAGACTCCCTGAATAAGCTAGAGAGGGAAGTAGTCCGAGGGCTTCTCCGAGTCCTCCTCATCATCTGACACATGCACTAGCTGGCTCTGAGATGATGATGCGGACGGCCCTGCTCTAGAGGTAGAGGGACGGCTGAGAGGTGCTGAGGGTCTAACCTCTGGCTGAAGACGAGGCGGGACGACTACCGGTGCGGACACTGGCTGCCCTGCTGCTGGAATTGGACCTGGGCATACCCATCCAGGAAAGGCTGAGCGCAAACACCGAGGAACTGCAAGGTGTCTCTGACTATGCCACCCAACTCTGTAAAGGGTCTCGATAGTCTCAAGGTCTGATCCCTAGCCGCATCTCTGATGCCTCTGAGCCTAGTCTCTGTCTGCTCTCGGAACTCTCTGATGGACTCGGAGATAGGCGGTATGGAACCCTCCAACACCTCTATCCTGAACCTGAGGGCGTTGATGGACTCATTCGCCATTTGAACTACGGTGTCAACCCTTTGAGCTGCGGCATCATGGGAGGCGACCAAACTCCGCCTCAGCTCCTCAATAAGCCTCCCTTGATCCTCTATGACCCTCTCCTGCTGGCCTAGCCGCTCCAGCATGAGCCAATCTCACTCCTCATATCGACCAATCCGCTCTAGAAGGACTCGGTCCCTCTCCTCCTGTCTGTGCTCCATGGAGGCGAGTATAGAAGTCATAACTGCTACTACATCCGGCTGGGCTGGCTGGGGTGATGGTGAAAGTGCGGGAGGTACTGGCTTTGTCATTTTCTCTGGAGGCGGTGCCGTGGAGGTAGATGCCCCCGGATACCCTGCTTTACTATAAGGGTGGAGCCTCTCAGTATCTTGGGGGGCTAACCTCTATACTCGTGTTGGAGGAGTAGGAGTGGGACTCTGTACTCTCTGTGCTGGAGGAGTGACTAATAACTCGTCCATACTGAACTCTATACCCATGTCGAAAGGAGTCTGCGGCTGCTTCTCCTCTGCTGGCTGCTGTAGAGGCTGCCCTTCCTGATACCCCTGCTGCCGTGGAGGCTGCTCCTCCTAATACACTGGCTGCTGTGGAGACTGCTCCTTTGCCTGAGGCCCCTCCTCTGCTGGTTGGAGCAAAGGGAAGTTGAATGCACGTCTGGTCTCGTGTATGGATAGTAGCCGGTACTCCTCAGCTTGTCCTGTCACCTGGGCAATCATCCCCATGGTTAGGGCTGCCGGCGCGTCCACATAAATACTCTCCTCTAATGCGGGCCCAAGAATGTTCGGAAGAGCTCCCAACTGCAGTAGCAACCTGGTCACCACTCCTCCCGCAAACACTATATGGGCTGCCCCCCGTGATACTCTGACCAGGTTGGCCACAATCTCGTGGCTAATGTTAAGGTGACGACTTGCTACCATCGTCCAGAGGCTCCAAATCTCCGCCCCATTCACTGACCCAGGATTACCTGCCCGTCCCACGTAAGAACTAGAAATCTCCCTGTGCACGTACCTCAGTGCCTGTGATGAGAGTACCGTACTCTTCGCCGTATCGTGGTCATACGGCACTCCCGATAAGGCAATTATCTCCCAGTGCTGCTTCCTCACGGCCCTCTGGGGAACTATAACATCAGGCCCAAGTGGGAGACCCATAGCCTCGGAGAACCTTTGGCGCATCATGCTGTAATAGTAGCCTCGGACCTAGAACTATATAACCCCTCCTCCGTTCAGATCTCTGAAATCCTCTGTAGTGAAGGGTAGCCAGAAACTCCCGGATAACCTCAGGGTTAGTCTGAAACGATGGCCATAAGAACTTCGTCCATCCTGCGGCTGCCACCAAGGCATCTACCTCCCCCAGCATACCCATACTCTCCAAGAAAGGTATGGAGAAGAAGCGGCTAGCCCGGAACTGTACGCGAGCCAATGCTCTGAATCTCTCTCTAGCCTCATCGCTCATCCAAAGAGGAGCCTGAGGCTCAGGCTGGTCACGAGGAATGTTACGTCGTGGAGGCATCCTGAAAAGAAAAGAAAATAAATTTAGCTTTACATTATCGTTGCAAATAAAAGCTGAACCGGAGATTATGAATTTTGAAAATTTCGGCAGCATTTCGGCTTAAATGTGCCTACCAAAAAAATTTCAGCAGCATCCCAGCAAGGATTTGCCTACCCAAAAAAAAAATTAAAAAATTTCAGGCAGCAACCCCCGCAGGGATGTGCTCAACTTCCTACATAAAAATACAATAAACGGATAAGCCTCAGGCCCCAAGCAACAATTTCATCCTTGCGAGTTTTTTTTATGTCTTATTTAGTTCGGACTACTCCTAAAACTAAGTTAGTCCAGGGCAAGTCCACAAGTCCCAAATTCTCTTTTTTTGATTCTTTTTTTTGTGCATATTTACATTTCTATAACTATGTTTCGTATACAGTCCCAAGAAACTAGGTAGATAGGGGCAGAAACTAATACTACATCTTGCTAAATTACATTAAACATGCATTTTCCATGCAAATTATTCAAAAAGAAATAAAAAGGAATAGAGAAACATGACGAACTAACTTGGTAGTCGATGAAAATGTACTAAAAAAAATCTGACGAAAATGCAAAAGAAGAGTCTCCTAGGCGTGCACGACAGTACGAGGGTCGTTTTGGCACAAGTGGTACGCAAAACGGACAACGAATGAAGGAGAAAACTGAGGTATCTTCTTCCTATTTTATCTCATGAGGTATCTGATCATGACTTCAGAGGAGTTGACTGGCGACTCTCGTCTATTTGGGATTCTAGATGACTTTCATCGTGGCTTAACCCCTTTTCCACTAGTCCTCGCAGAGACTATTTTGGGCTCAGATGTTGTCCGTGCTGAGCCTTCTACTATCTTTTTTAGGAGCCCCTTATTACTTTAGGTACGTCATTATCTTCCAAGGTAGTGCGTTCCTTGTGGATTTTCACACTAGCTTTTCTTAGAGGGAATTGCATCATTTTCGGATTTTCACACAACCCTATGCCTTACTTTTGCCTGGGGTGACCCAACTCACTCTAGCGGCTCTTATTTTATTTTTCTTTTCCCTTATATTTTTCTTTCTTTCTTTTCAGATATGGCTGCAAGAGAAGTTGAAGTTGGTGTCAGAACCACCTCCTAGGGTCATCAGTCAATACTCTCCGAGGCATTTCCTTCCCTGTCAGCGACTGTACTCATTCGCAACTCCTGACGAGGGCATCACCAGATTTGGTGAGATAATAGATGAGGGTATTACTTTTATGAGCGCTTGGCTTCCCCTATCTGCCGTGGTAGTTAATAGCTTTTCGGGGTGTGTCCCCCTATGTGGGCTTCGCGAAGCCACTTTTTTCATCACAGGTCGTTGTGCTAGACAGCTTGGGATGACTCAAGATGTGGTAAGGCTCCCTTTATCTTTTCGAGGTGGAGTTCTATCCTTGGGCTTTGCTTCCCGATATCATGATCTCTGGGTTGACCTACTGGTGAAGACCGTCATATCCTTCTTCGAAAATCATTCTGTTACTTCTACCAGTACGTATAAGAGATGGGTGCTCAACCCTGCAGTTGATAATAGGACTCGACGACTTAGACACTTGGCCGGCGAGAGTAGTGATAGAGCCTTGTTTAGATTTGCAAGCATTTTAAGCAATGTATTTCTTTTTAAAATAGAACTAGCAAATAATGTAAATGAATAAATTTAGTTTTATTTCATTTCACAAAGTTGTGTACATTTCAGCATGATTTCAGTATACATGATCATCATTTAACACTAATTCAAAATGCAAAGCTACATTTACTCATAGAACAAATCTTGATAGCATCAAACTCCTGTTACCAATCAGCCCTCTCAAGTGTTCCTGATTGGACATTTTCTCTCAAGCCTCTAATTTCTACCCAGGATGCCTTTTTTCGATTTTCACCCTGACGAGGTGCCTAATTTTAGTAAGGTCGTCTTTTTTCGATTTTCGACCTGCGGGGTTTTTATTCTCTTCTTTTGATTTATCATGTCTTTAGCCATGGAACCTCTTGAGTTTGTCAACGTTGATTGGCTCCTTGAACTCATTGCCATTGCTGTAAGCCAAAATTGCCGCCCCTTTTGAAAATAGCTTATGGAGGATGAAAGGGCCTTCCCATGTTGGTTTGAATTTCCCCCTGATGTCGGGCGTGCCCGGTCTCATCTGTTTGAATACCAGATCTCCTTCCTTCAGCGGGTGTTTCTTGACTTTCTTCCCAAATAACCTGGCAAGCCTCTTCTGATAAATTTGATTATGATATAGGCCCTTAATCTGCTCTCATCTAGCAGGTTCAGATGTTGCAACTGCTGCTGTGCCCACTCAGTCTTCGAAATTTGAGCTTCCATAACTACCCTCAATGACCTGAGCTCGATTTTGACTGGCAGTACCACTTCTATCCCGTACACAAAAGAATATGGTGTGGCACCTATAGAAGTTCTGAGAGTCGTTCTATAAACCCAAAGTGCAAAAGGCAACTTTTTCGCCCAATCTCTATAGTTTTGAACCATTTTGGCTAGGATTTTCTTAACATTCTTATTGGCGGCTTCCACTGCCCCATTGGCTTGAGAACGATACGGAGAGGACTTGTGATGCTCGATACCGTATTTCTGAAGCAACCTCTTCATTTCAGCCATGAACTAGACTCCATTGTCGGATAAAACGTGATGTGGTAGACTGTATCTGCATATCAGGTTCTTTTCAATGAATTTGGCCATATCCCAAGCGTCGACCTTTTTGAAAGATTCAGCCTCTACCCACTTGGTAAAATAGTCGATGGTGACTATGATAAACCTATATCCATTGGAGGCCGTGGGATGTATTTCTCCGATGATGTTGATCCCCCAAGCCGCAAATGGCCAAGGCGACGTCAAACTATGTAACTCTGAAACCGGCAAGTGCCTTAAATATGCAAACTACTGGCACAGCTGACATTGTTTTACATACTTTGAGAAGTCTGTGTCCATATTGAGCTAGTAGAACCCTTGTCTCATAATCTTCTTAGCCAACATTAAACCATTCATATGGGCCCCGCACACGCCAGCTTGAGTTTCCCCCATCACCTTTTCGGCCTCTTTTCCATCCAGACACCTCAACTGGATACCGTCGACTTGTCACTTGTACAACACCCCATCTATGCAGATAAACTGGGCAGATAACTTGCGAATCAACCTTTGGTCTTTTTCGGTAGCTTCTTCTGGGAACGTCGCCTTTTCTAAATAATTTTTGATATCATGATACCATGGCTTCCCATCTGCTACTTCTATTTCCATGACTGGTTTAGACTCAAAGCTAGGCCTTTCAGAACTAGAAATCAACACAGGCTTCATAATCACCCCTCTAGATTATCCCACATCGACACCAAAGTTGCCAGCGCATCGGCTAACTGGTTTTTTTCTCTTGGAACAAAGTGAAAGGTGCATTGTTCGAACTGGTTGCTCAAATCTTTTAAGTACTTCACATATGGCATCAGCCGCTCTTCTTTAACGGCCCACTTGCCCCTAATTTGATTGATCACTAGCGATGAATTGCCAAATACTTCCACATTCCTTGCCCCCAAGGCTATCAATGCTTCTAATCCAAAAGTGCAGGCTTTGTATTTGGCCTCATTGTTGGTGGCTTTATATCTTAACTTCTTAGCCAACGGAAGCTTCTCATCATCCGGGGTTGTCAGAATAACTCCTACTCCCCCCTTGCTGTTTATAGCCCCATCAAAGTGTAACTGCCAACCTGTTATCGCAATAGCTTCTACGTCCTCGTCCGGGAAATTGAACTCGTATGAATCCCCTTGGATCGGGTGCTCGGCTAGAAACTCTGCTACTGCTCGTCCCTTAATGGTTTTCCGGGTGATGTATTCAATATCAAATTCTTGCAATAGCAACAACCATCTCCCCATTTTCCCAAGAAGAGACGGGGCTTCCTGTAGGTATCTGAGAGGATTTTGCTTCGCGACTGCTTGTACCTTAAAATAGTGGAAGTAGTTTCTTAGCTTCTTAGAGGCCCAGATCACCGCCAGGCAAATATTTTCTACTTCTACATACTTGACCTCATAAGCAAGGAACTTCTTGCTAAGGTAATAAACTGCAAACTCCACCCCAAACTCATCCTCCTGAGCCATCATGGCGCCCACGGAACTGTCTTCTATGGCCAAATACAGAATAAGCGGTTTGACTGGCTGTGGCGGTCTCAAGACTGGCGAATTCAACAAATACTCGCTGCTAGTGTCAAAAGCTCTCTGACAGTTCTCATTCCATACTACAGGTTGGTCTTTTCTGAGTAGCTTAAAAATTAGCTCGCAAATTGAGGTAAGCATGGCAATAAACCTGCTGACATACTGCAATTTACCCAAAAAGCTTCTGACATCCTTTTTCTTTTGAGGCACCGACATCTCTCAGATGGCCTTGACCTTGTCCGTGTCAATCTCAATCCCCCTCTGGCTAACCACATGTCCTAATAGTTTCCCTGAGGTGATGCCGAAGATACATTTCTTGGGGTTCAACTGCAAGTTGTACTTACTGATCCTTTGGAAGAACTTTTCTAGAGCCTTAAAGTGGCCTTCCCTGGTGGCCAACTTGATCATCATATCATCCACGTATACCTCCACTTCTTTGTGGATCAATTCATCTAGGATCCTCATTGCCATTCTCTGATAAGTTGCGCTAGTGTTCTTCAGACCAAAGGGCATTACCCTGTAAGCGAACGTCCCCCACTCAGTAATTAAGGCTGTCATAATCCGGTCGACTATTTTGTTGAGGATCTGATTGTAACCTCTGTAACCATCTACGAAGCTATACATCATGCAAGCGGCTGCTCTATCTACTAACACGTCTATGTGAGGCAATGAAAAGTCAGCTTTTGGACAGGCCTTGTTCAGATCTCGATAGTCTACACACACCCGTACCCTACCGTTCTTCTTGGCTACCGGGACAACATTGGCTAACCGGGTTGGGTACTGTACCTCAATCAAGAATTTGGCCTCAATCTGCTTATGAATTTTCTCTTTTACCTTGTCCGCCCATTTTGGCCTGAGCCTCCTAAGCTTCTATTTGACTAGCTTATGGTCTTGGTATGTTGGAATGGCATGCTTCGCGACTTCATGATCTACTCCCTGCATATCTTCGTAGGTCCAGGCAAAGACTTTTTCATGTTTTCTTAAAATTCTCTCAAATTTTTCTTGCTCTTCAAGAGTTATGTTAGATGCTATCAAGATTTCCTTTGGCTTTTTTGAAGTTCTAAAATTAAATGGAGTAGCATCAGTTGAATCAATGTCAAATATGAATGGATTATGATCATGATTATGCATATTAAAATCATCAGAAACATCGTACAAGTAAGAAAAATCGTTCACTTTATTAATAGAACTAAAAATGTCATTAACATTATTAAAAAGTTCTGGAGTAAAAAGAAAATCTAGACTATTTTCTTCCTTTTCTTTCGCCGGTGCAGATATTGAAGCCGATGGCTCTGAATCCAACTGGCACTTCGGAGGCTCTGCAGCTATCCCCTGCATGGCTTCTTCCACTTTTGCCTTCCCTTTCATCTGGGCAGCCACTAGCCTCTCAGTGATAACCTCTTCGGGTGCTTCACGGTCCCAAACTGTCTCCTGGGTCATGACTTCTTCATCCCGAAAGCCTTCTGCTAGCTTGACCAATCTAATGTCCCAATCGAAGACGTTATTGAAGACCTCAAATCCCGGTACAATTTTCCCATTGACCCACTGAGGCTCTACTTCCCTTGTGTAGGCACACACTGAAGTTGCTGGCACAAAGCTCTCTTTGATGTGGGGGATCTCGTTCACTGACTTCTTGCCCCTCTTCACTGCACCTTTGTACCTAAGGCCCTTCTTATCCTTCTGACCTGTGGTAGCAATGGCCGTTGGCAACCCCTGCGAATTCTTGCCTAGTCCCACGCCAGGGAGGAATGACATCCTCTTCATCATATTTAGTACTTGGGGACTTCCCTCCATATGCTCCTCCCCATTTATAACAGCAACGTGAAATCCACTGAAAGGTTGTCTTGCGATTTCCAGCATCGAGACCTGATTCTCCCTTGCAGCCTTTATAGTCACGACTTGCCCCTCATGAGGAATCTTAACCATCTGATGTAGCATAGAGGGGACCCCTCCCAGCTTATGAAACCAAGGCCTTCCCAAGAGGGCTGAGAAGTTGGCGAGAATGGGCAAGACCACAAATTCCACTTATGTTTCCACCGGCCTCGTCTTGACTACCTTCTTAAACGTCCTAGAAGGCTGCCTCCATGAATTATCATAAGCCGTGATCATTAGATTCGACTTAGCCAGCATGTCCTCAGTTACCCCAAAAGCTACCATCGCTACTAATGGGCATATATTGATTGATGAACCATCGTCCACCATGACACACGCCGTGTGCTTCTGATTGATCTGTGCCCATATGTACAAGGAGCGGTTATGATTACGGCCTTCTACCGGCAAGTCATTTTTGTCAACACCATATTTTCCTTAGCTTCCCCTTTTACTACATCTAGCAACTCTATGGGCGAGATAGTCATGGCCACCGTTGTTTCGCACAAAGCCTCCACTAGCTTCTGTCTATGAGATGGAGACTACCTCAATAGATCCCATATTAAAATCTGAGCTGGCGTCTTTTTCAGCTGCCTTATTATTGGATCATTTTTTGACTTTTTTTCTTTTTGGCCTACCACTGGATCTTATGGCCTCTCAACTTCTGGAGCTAGCCTTCCACTCCGAGTCACTACTCCTACCTTCTTCTTCTCCTTTTTCTCTTCTTCCTCCTTCGAACCCCACGGGTTGGGAAATTCTGTCAACTTTAGAATTATCTTCATCTCCACTTTCATCAGTGGACCAGTAATCGATCACTGCCATGGGAATCCCTTCTTCACTTACCTCCTGGAGGTGCGTGATAGCAGTGTTGATATCAACGCCATATAAATCTCTCAACACAACCCATTCGGGCAATCTAGACCCTATCATGAATACAGGCGGGGGCACATTATTATACCCGGACTTCTTCTGATTTCCTCTTTTCTCTGGATCTGTGATTTATTTAGAGTCGATCAAATCCTAGATTGCGTGCCTTAGCACTTTACAATCATCAGTTATGTGCCCGATATGCATATGATATGCGCAATTTTCATTATCCTTGTGCCTTGGCAAACCCTGAGTCCTAGCCGGTTGGGGCAGTAAAGGCTGTAACTTTCCTTCCTTCACTAGCCTTCTGAGCACCCATGAGAGGGATCTTCCTAGATTGGAAAAGTGCCTTGGGGTAGTGTTAGTAGCTGACACCTCAGCTGTCTTCCTCGCACCACCGCTGGAGCCTGCCGACCTACTTGTTCCCTGGCTACCACTGCCTTTCTTGACATAACTCTCTTTATTTACCCTTCTCGAGAGGTACTCTCCTTCCACCTCAATAGCGATATCCTTCAAAGACTCCCAGTCTCTCAAACCCTTCATTTTTAGTCCGTCCCTTAGATATGGGCTAGCATTTTTTATAAACAGCCGGATCTGATCCTGAGTATCTGACTTCCTTTTCATTTTCATTACTCGATTTCTCCATCGGGTCAAATACTCGTGGACAGACTCGCCTGACTTCTGCTGCAGCAATTCCAAGTCTTTTAGGGTCACCTCCATTTATGTGCTACAATCATATTATCTAAGAAACTCCTCCATCAACAAGTCCCAATCCTCCTTGGTCCTCCGGTCTAGACCATGATACCAATCAATTGTCGGTCCGGTTAAGCTCAGAAAGAAGTATTAAATTTTTTACCTCTTCGTTAAAGTAGTACCCTTCATTACCAGCGAGTACTGCTTTATATGGGTAGTAAGATCAGAGGTGCCATCAAATTTTGGGACATCCGGCATTTTAAAGTTCATTGGGATCAAATCGTCTCCCTCTAGCTCCTTGTCTTCAGGATTCATCCCTTACCCCCTCGTCAGCATCTTCATCATTGCCTCAAATTTTTCTTCCATCTTATTCTAGATGGCCCCCTCTGTTTGGGTGCTTTCCCTCTCATCAACACACATTCTTCATAATTATCCTCATTCTCTAACTCCTCCATCTACTGGCAGGCCCCCTTCTCTGTCCTGCCAATACATTGGCCCTCAGGTCTACTGGTGGTGGGTGAACCTCTTCTTGTGGGTCTTCTCTGACCTCCTCCTGCTCATTTTGTATCATAGGAGGAGGAACTGGGTTCTGTGGTGCAGTTGGTTAGGCCATATTTGCCATCATGGCCAACATCCGATTTTCAAACTCTTCAAACCTCCTACCCACTCCTCTGCTATCATGGTCCTGGTGGCATCCACCCCTCTTGGTGAATTAGCCACCTCACTGTGTAGGGAGAACTGGGATGATGTAGTGTGACTGGTGTCTGAAAACTCTACCCTTTTCAGAAATTTAAAGAACGGGTTTCTGCGCAGGCACCCTTGAGGACCTCTAGACCACTTGGGTAGATCTATGATGGCTGCAAAACACGTCATGTTAGGATGATGCATGAATGCCATAAGATGCATGGTCGTGCTATGCAACATCCACAAATCACATGCAAGCACATAGGTCCTTCCAACCTTATTACCCCCGCACATGAGGACATAGTCTCTTTCCTAGGTGGGTTTGGTTCATGGGTTAGCAGAGAACTCGATGAACGTGCATGATGCACGGTGGAAGACCAGTAGCATAACCTCTCCTGATTAATGCACAGATGCATGGGTTGTGATCGTTGTGTATTTAGGCAGTTTGAATAAATTGACATGGACCTATCGGGGCATGACAGCCTTTAACTAGGTGACCAATCAAATTATCTGGGTTTATTCAATACATAATGATCCGTACAGCAAGTATAGCATTAGGGTTCATACCACCTAGGGGAGGTATCTATTGCCATTACATGAGCTTTGGGTAGGGTGATGATACTTTAGGTCTACCCAAGCATGGTCCCTGCCAACAGGTCTAGCTCATCACGAGTGTAACGACCGGTCGGGTCACCATTTGATATACCATGATGGTACGAGGTTTGGGCTAGTGATTATCCTTAACACTTCCCTACATTGAGTGAACATAGGGTCGTGCTTCGGGAACGTACCGGGTTGAAAGAGGGACCAAACTAGCATAGATATAAGGCTCTAATGAGATGCAATGTAAATTTCAAAAAAGGATGAAATTTTTAAATTAAAACTCAATCATATGTTTTAATCAAGGTACTTTAGAAGTGAAGTCTCAAAGTAAGTCCCTAGCAGAGTTGCCACTGTGATGCACGCCGAACCCCGGGGTGCCCCAAAGGCCCACTTTTAAGGCTTTCGAGAGAGGTTCATGAAAACTTGTAAGAAATTACAAGTGAGTCTATTTTGGGCAATAAGAAGGTTTCTTGGAGTCACCACCCAATAGAAAATTGGAAAAGGCCGTCTAGCCTCAGTGAGCCTAAGACAGCACATATGCATCCATTTTGGGCAAGCCAGAGATATTTTAGAGGCCCCACCCCAATAGAACATTGGGATGGTCCTCTAACTTCGTGGAGCCTAGGACTATGCAACACTACAAGAAATTTGACTTTTTGTGACGAATTTTTTAGTGACACATAAAATTTCGTCACTAATTATAACTTACAACGACGAATTTTTTAAAACGTCACCATACTATTTATTATTGTGATGAAATTATCTTGCGTCATTTTATGTTTTAATTATCGTCACTAAAAAATTAATTTGGTGACGAAAAAATATATTTCGTCATGGTTTATCTAGGAGAGATAATTTCCCACCATTTTTTTAGAGGGAAAAAATTTAATGACAAAATAATAACTTATTGCAACGTATATAATCGTCACAAAATATTTATTTTTCGTGATGAATTATTTTTGTCATAATTAAATAAATTAGTGATAATAAAATCATTTCGTCACAAAATAACATATCGATATAAATAAATATTATATTTATGACAAATAAATATGTCACGAAAAATGAATATACTGTGACGAGGTATAATTTCGTCACCTTCTTTTGGAGGAAAAAAATATAAAAAAAATGATTATTTGCGACATATAAATTCGTCATGAAATACTTATTTTTTGTGACATGAATTATTTTTGTCACAATTTAATGAATTAGTGACGATAAAATTATTTCGTCACAATAATGTTATTTATGATAAATAAATATGTCACAAAAAATAAATATATTATGACGAAATATAATTTCGTCACCAATACAATCAATTTATGATAATAATAATTTTCCATCACAGTTGGTTGTAATGTTAATATATGACAAAGAAATTATGTCATAAAAATAATTGAATTTGATGCAGAATAGATTTTGGAATGTTTTCTGGACCAGTTCAACTGGCTAAAAAATTGAAAATTTTGAGGGGTCATAACTTTTAATTCAAGTTGAGTTACGAGAGTAACTATATGTTAAAACGAATTGGTCCGAAAATCGAAATCAATTGACTGATTAATGGCTATTTTTTTTAAAAAAATCGATATTAATGGACTGATTATTTTTTGGCTCATAAACTGATTAATCGATTCATGGCCACTGATAACGTTATAAAAACTAAATTAGTTTAAAAGTCAATAAATAGAAAAATTAATTAATTATTAATTTAATGAGAAAAAAATAAATGTTTTTCTTAAATGATAGAAATTCCTCAAATCATCCAAATCTTCAGCTTTATATAGATAAATAATAATAATAAATAAATAAATAAAAGTAATACATTTGAACCCTAGTTAACAACTAAAAAATTAAGAAAAATAACTTAAATATGTAATTGTTACCTAATTCATAAAATCCTCTAATACTTTCGAATTTTTTAGTATCCCTAAACAGACTATTTTCTGCCTTCTCTCAATCACCCGATCGTTCTTCTCCCATTTCTCAATCGCACTATTCTCAATCGACCTGTGCCATCGATGGAAGAAAAAGCAGAAGAGCCTCAACCTCGCTATCCTTTACTCGATCTCACTCTCTCTCTATCTCATTCTCGCTTTCTCTCTATATCGTCCCAGTCTCGTGCTCTCTGTATCCCTCTTTCTCTCTATCATGATCTCACTCTCCCTCACTCAGTTTCGTGATATCAACCAAGTGTGTGTTTGTGACTAAGATAGTAATATTTTTTTCCTTATCTAGCAGATTCTGCTTGTTCTAATTTGTTTGTAGGCAAGAGTTATTTACGATTTCTACTTTAGATGTTAAATGCTAACTGAATTAATTGTTGTGAGCAGATTCTGATGTGTAGTATTGAAATCTTTGCATTAGGTTAACTGAAATAGCAGATCAAATGAATTCAAATGCTAATTGAATTAATTTCTACTATATGTTGGGTTTTTGAATTAGGGATTAGGAATTAATAATTTCCCATGCCAATCTCAGTTGACCCTTTTAAAACTTTAATTCACTGTGTAACTCCTAATATGATATTTGCAATAAGTAATTTTCATCTTTGGCACCTAACCCATGCGGTTTTTTTATGCATAAACACTTGATCATATTCGTAGTTATAATCATTTTTCATGTGGAAATTTGATCAATAGTGGTGGTTAGTGATAATGCATAATTAGTGGCAGATTAACAGATAAAAATCATAAACTCTGCAGGGTCTAATCAATATCAGAAATGAGTTAATGAGAATGTGGAATTATAATCATGGTTAAGAAAATTTTTGTCACTCTTAGGATTATTATATAACTTCGTCTTTACATTTTCACTTTTTTCATATACAAGAATCTGACTTTTATATCTCTAAACACAGACTTTAGTATCAATGAACTAAAACTTATTTTGTGATTATATTTTCGATTGAGATTATAAAGTTATATTGTCATAGTTGGGGCTCAACTAACTATTTGGTACTTAAATTATTCATTGAGAAGTGTGGTTGTTTTGTTTTTCCATAGCAGCTTTAAGCTATAAGATCTCAACACTTTAGATAATGTTTTGCTCCTAATTCTCAGGACCAAAACCAAATGCCTTGTAGTCAATACTGTTACTACTACTTGTAATAAGGTTAGTCTTTAATTCAATTTACATGTTCTTATATGTATATAGTTATGATGATAATGGCACATATTTAAGAAAATAGAATCATTAGCATTTGCTGTAGATTTTTGCGTTCTCATTTGTTTATTTATTTATTTATTATTTGTGTCCCTATTTTGATCTCATCTAAGCTTCCAATGAAGAAGAATATAGAATTAAAACTGTCCATGCCTAGTAATTATTTGCTGTTGTCAGAGTGAAATTATACATATATATGGATTATTATGGTTGCTTATTAAATATGTGTCTTTGTTGCCGGAAAAATTGAAGTACAAATCTTGATTTGTTAATTATATATTTTGAATTGGAACTTCATGGCAAGAAGTACAAATGGTTTAGATGATTTAAATGGTTAAAAGACTAGATTGCGTATTCTAGTAAGAATGTTTATATGTTGACTTGTATAGTGTCAACCAAGCTAATTACAACCAAGTCCTTGTGTTTTGTCGTTCATGGCTATTTAAAGATTAACTAATTTAGTTTATTTGAATTTGGTGAGACCAAAGTCTTCTTTTGATATAATAAGTCAAGATCTAAATAGTCTTAAAAAATTAAAAAAATGTGACTTTTCCCAACAGAATCTGTGTTGCTAAATTGAAGCAATTACTAAAAACATATGCCAATTTGCCAACTGTGATCCTGATTTTTGTTATCTAGTTTATGGAATTATGTTTTATTTGTAAGCAAAAACTACATAGTTTGTACATGTTTGATTCCTTTACCTGATTACTATAGTACATCCCATTTTAGCATTTGAATACATTGCAAGGGGTGCATATATATCATTTCATTTTGTTAAATATAGTGTTCAAGAGGATATTCGGTGGAATTAAGTGACATATTTGTATTTTTATTGAATGAATAGTAAAACTAAATAGCTATATATAGGGCAAATGGGTATAGTAAAAGGATAAAAAAAATAATTATCCGGATTTCGCAACAATTTTAAGAGTAGTTTAAGACATTCAAGTAATCGTGCAGTATCGTTGGAACCATAGTGTGTGTATAGATTAAAAGTGTTATATGATTGAGTTTTTTTTTAATCTAATATATGGTTTTTTTTTGTAGGAACAAGATGCGAATTTTGAAGTTTCAACGGATCTTATTTCTGGATTAGGATGCAAATTTAATTTTTTGTATTAGGTAGTATGTTTTTATTTAATTAACCTTTTATTTGAATAAATACATTATATTAGATTTTTTTAGAAATTTAATTGATTGTATAACATTAAATTTAAAATGTGTCATTTTTAATACAACGCATATATAAAAAGTATATTTGTCATAATTTGTCGACTTGTTAGTTCATAAATGACGATATAATATTTACAATTACGATATTAATATTGTAATAAAAAATATAATTTAATGACAATAAAAAATTGTCACTAAAACTATTTTTTGTGACAATTATTTTTATCCGTGTTTATGTCACTAATTTGTAAAATGATATGACGATTTATATTCATCATTAATATACATTAATTTAATGACGAAATCATTATTCGTCACTTAAAGTATTAGATTTAATGACGACATTAAATATTTTATGACGAAAATTATATTTATTTGTGACGATAATTACGTAACCAATACTTAATAGTTTTAATTAGAAGCAGGATTTCGTCATTAAAAATATTTAATTTCGTGACGAATTTTAAATTTGTCATAAAAAATGCCAATCTTTAATGACGATAAACAATATAATGTGACGAAATATAATTTTAATTATGACATAATTTTTGTCATGAAAAGTAAGAACTAAAGATGACGATAATCATTTTCGTCACAAAAAATGATACTTACGGTGACAAAAAAGTTAATCGTCACGTAAACTTTTATGTTACGCACCTACCGTTACGTTCTCTGTGACGATAAAAATTCGTCACTTTATTTTTTCAGCGACGAAAAATTGATTTTTAATGACAATTTTTTGCATCATAAAAGGTATAATTTCTTGTAGTGCAAATTGGGCCTTTTTGGGCAATAAGAGATATTTTAGAGACCCCACCCCAATGAAATATTGAGATGGTCCTCTAATCTCGTTGAGTCTAAGACCAGAGAAGGTTCGGGACTTCCCATTTATTCATACCTTGATCAAAGTTATAATTAAGTTTTGAATTTAGTGTTTCATCCCCTTTCTTATTCGATTTAATGCAGTTAATTAAAGCGCACGTTGGTCATATAAGGAAAGCGATAAATAGGAGCAAAAATGAGAATACAAAATAAGAAATAAATTAGAATACAAAAACTTACAACAAAACTAGGGGCGAAATATAACCCCCATTGTAAATAATATGTTGATCATACATGAATCGGGATATTCGTTAAAAATGAGGACATTGGTCCTCGCATGCACATTTACAAAAGTGATTTAAGCATCAATTTTATTTGCTGGAAATCAGGACATTGGTCCTCAATTCATTAATAAAAATCCCAATTCAATTACTATAAATACTTAACCATTTTCATGTATTAGCGGAATGAAATAATATTTACAATAATAATACTAAGATAAAAAAGAGGTAAGGGTAAAAGGATGAACTCGAGTGAAGATTCTCAGATCATTGTGGTGTCCTCTATTTAATACAACCCAAACCCGTCAAATAAATCAATGAAACTCATCAAAATAAGAATCATGTTAGTGCCATAATTAACATAAAAACAATATACTAAAAATAAATTATGTAAAAGAAACCATGAAAAATTATCACAAAAATAGTAAGGAAATAAGTGGTAAAAGAAAGGGAGGAAAAGGAGAAGGAAAGGCCCAGGGACGGCCCATGGCTCACGAGCGACGGGCATCCCTGGGCTGACCCCGAACAATGAGCTCCCAACCCCTATTTATAGGCTTAGGAAGAAAATTCAAATAAATTCAAATTTAGAATTTAAATTTGAAAAAGATTTCTGAAATCAAAATCAAAACCGAATGATTTTCAAAATATTCTCAAAATCAAATCCACGATTTGAAAATATTTGAAAAGATTTAAAAGATTTTGAAAAAATCTTGGAAATATTGGGAGATCTCCTTAAGAATCTAGAAAATCCCGCTCAACTAATGTCAGATCATCGACCGACGGGCATTGGTGGAGTAATGACGGGCATCGCTGATGGGGGAACGCTTGGTCTTTTTGTTAGTGGGTCCCTCATAAGAGACAAAATCGCGAGAGATAGGCATCCCTCACACGGGCGACAGCCATCGCTCCATGCGAGAGACAGGCTTCACAAGCGAGCGACAGCCGGTGCTCGTCACGAGAGACGGGTCTCTCAAGCGAGCGAAGGGCATCGCTCCCGCGAGAGATAGCTGGCGCTCATCATGAGAGACGGGTCTCTCATGTGAGCGACGAGCGTCGCTCCCGCGAGAGACAAGGCTCCACAAGTGAGCGACAACCGGCGCTTATCGCGAGAGACGGGCCTCTTATGCGAGCGACGGGCATCGCTCCCTCGAGAGACGGGACTCTGTAACAACCCAAAAATGGCCTAGTCGGAATCTACGTGGTAAGTCAGAATATTTAGGGTATTTCAGTAAATTGAGTAAGAGGAAAATTGGATAATAAGGATTTTAATAGCAAAGAAATCAATTAATTAAGTTAAGAGGAGGAATTATATGGTGTGCTTATGGTGTATGGAAGTAGGGAAATTGTTGGGAATTAATCTAGTGTGGTTTGTATGTATGGTGCCTTGTATGTAAAGTGTTTTATGGGAAGTGATTTAGTGGAATTTGGGTTTGGTAACAAGCATGTGGATATTTATGTAGGAGGTGATTGTATGTGTGTTGTGTATGGTGCATAGAAGGAATAAGTCAAAGATGGATGTTGGAACCTTTAGGAGCTTGACACTTGGCTTGGTGGGTGAGAACATTTAATGGAAAAGGAGGAGAGAGACAAGGGAGGGCTGTTTTGAGGAAGCTTCCCGTGGAAGCTGCCCCTCTTGCCTTGATTTTCATTTTCCCGTCCCTCCTCTCTCTCTTGCTTCCATTTCCTGCTCTCATCTCCTTTCTCTTGTGTGCTTCTTTGAGATTCGAGTGGGATTTCCTGAAGTTTTGAGCTGGGTTTGTGAAAAGTAAGTGCTTGAGTTTGAATTGAGGTTCCTTTATCTACTTCTTGTTCTTTGAATTCTGGTTTTGAAGTGTGAGTTTATGGTTTGATTTAAGTGTGTTGTGGCTGGGTTTTGTGCAAGAATCGGAAGAGAGAAGAAAGAGCAAAGATTTTGTTATGTCTTCTCGGGAACTTGTAGATTCTCTGGGTAGAGGGTAGAATATTCCAACTGTCACATCCCAAATATGGTCTAGTTGGAAATAACAAGATTAATTTGACATTAAGGGTATTTTGGTAATTTATGCAAGAGAATTAAGGGCTTAATTGAAAAGTTAATTAAAGTTTTGAGAGAAGAATTTTTATTAGTGACCATTTGGTAATTAAGTGAGGACTTAAAGAGTTATGTATGGAGCAGATGGTAAAAGTGTAGCTAGTGGAATAAGGGGTCTAATGCATGTGTGCCATGTGGATAAGTGAGTGTGTGCATGTTGAGGATTTAAAAGGAAGAGAGAGGGAAGAGACAGAATTCTTCCTTTCTTGTCTGTCCCGTTTCTCCCTCTTACTTCTCTTCATTTCTTCAGCTGCTCTCTAGTTTTTGCTGGTATTGATTCCTCCAAGTTTAAATTGTGTTTTAAGAGTTTTAGAGCTGAGTTTCCAAGGTAAGTTGCTATATTTGGGTTCTTCATCTTTATCTTCTTCTGGGTTTATATTTAGTTGTTCAGCAGTTTTACATGGGTTGATATGGGTTTTATTTGGTTATTTTATGCAAGTGATTGAAGAGAGAAAGAAGGACAAAGGGAAAGAAAAGATTGGATTTTGAAGTAGAAGGAGTTTTGGCATCAGGTTTGGGAGTTTATTTGGAGTGTTTTGTCCATCTCATTTTGGATCCTGTTTTTGAGTTAAATGTTAATATTATTTGTGTATTTATGGTATATGAAAATGCATGAGTAAAATAGCTTTGTGTATATGAATATTGATAGATGATATAATTGAGATATTTAATTGACTTGTGTTGAAATTGTTAATTGAATGATTATTGAGCTTACAATTTGAGTATATACCCTAGTTTAGGGAGAATTCTGTTTATATCTTACCAGACCTCTGTGTATTGTTTTGATCATAGCTAGAGTTTGAAAACTCCAATTTGAGTGTTTGTTGCGCCAATTGAACCACAACTAACGTACCTTCAAACATTTAACTGACCATAAATTAATTCTGTCACTAAGAGGCTTCAAAATGGCAAAAACGGGATGTGTCTCTACCCAGGTTGGCTCATTGGAACAGTCCGTAGTGTTTGATTCATATCTATTGATTTCGGAGTCCAAATGACCTTACACTTGTTCCATTGGAAACTTAACATCCTAGGGAACAATTGTTAAGAAGGACGCTTTGTCTGAAAATGAGGTCTAGAGGTCAGTTTATGTGATACAAGTTTTAAGTGAAAAGCAGTCTCGTAAAGCTCCTGTGGGGAGCTACCGCCGCGAGCGCGACAGAGTTGCGACCTCACGACAGAACAACTCACATAAGGAGTTTTCTACTTCATTTTGAGCCAGTGATTGGTATGGATTAATTCCCTACCTTTCCCCTCAACATATTTGTATACTTTTTTGTGTTTTCTTTCCAGAATTGACCCCATAATATACCGGAGTGTCCCAAGGTCTATCCAATGCATGATGAATCATGTATACCAATGCGTATGTGTATGTATGAGCTATGGGTAACTTAAGCATGATTAACTATGTATGCAAATACGTATAAACATGTGTGTGCTAATATGTAATAATATGTACAAGTTAGTATGCAACCATATATATATAAAGTGTTGTATGTGAATGAGTTTAGGATGACATGTATGCATAAGTTATATGATTTCATTGGTAGTATACACTACTATACGACAATGAGTTGTGTGTATATTGTTGTATTAAATTTTGAGCCTGATCAGCCATAGTTAGTGGATAAGATAAGCGCTTATCTAGGGTTGAGTAATATGTGTGAGTGTAGCTACCATATGTAGGCCCCGTTTGGGTATTGATTCGGCCCCGTTTGGGTCTTTGATTTTGCCCCGTTTGGGTCACATAAGATGTTTGAGACCTATGTCTCCATACGCTTGGATACTGTGTCCTATCAGTATCAAATTCCCTTATCCACTAGTGAATGAATATCAGGCTTATATGTTAATATGTGTTGTATATGAATACGATGATCAATGATATGTTATATAATAAATGTGTATGAATTCATGGTTGGCATTGCGATACGTACTTTAACCTATATGCTTGGGATGTGTAGTGTTTATATTAAACTATACGTAATAAAATGCTTATATCATGCTACTCCTTTGCATTTATAGTAATGTGAATTGTACATTGCATGGCTATGTATATGAAATATGATTGGTTATGTTGCAATACTTGAAGTTAAATATGATTCGATTAATTACTTGTTTTATATTATAAGAATACATATGAGGTATGAGTGATGATATTATGCCATGTTTATCAATAGGATTGATGTTTCATGTGATTATAAATGGAATATTGCTTACATGTTTTATTGCCATATGAGTCTTGAGTTGTTATAGTAGTTGTTGTATATGCATGTTCTGTTTGTTTTGTTCCTCCCCACTAAGCGTTATCGCTTAGCACGGGCTCTTTTCCCGTGTGGGTGGCAGGTTCTTTTTGGAGTCAGACATCTACAGGTCGGCCACTAGAAGGCTTTAGTTGGGATTATTTTGTCTTCCGCTGTATTTTTGGTATATGGGAACTGATTTTGGAAAATATAATTTTGTAAAGGATGATTTTGTATATGTATATGTTTAATGTTTACAAATCCCTTTTTGTAAAACTAGATGACTATTTATATAAGGATTTGATATCTTTATAGTTATATGTAATTGTTTCTAGCATGCTTGAGTATGTAAATGTATTTGTGCGCGTGGCGCTTCGGTATCCTTCCAACAGGGGTAATGGGGTGTGATACCAACCATATTACAATCATTAGATGCTTTCAAATTATGTATGGAGCATAGCATGTGTATTTAGTTATATAATGATTTGAACTTATTTATAGATCTTATCTTAATTTGGTGATGAACTTGTTTATATCAAAAAAAGATAGTGAGCTAGTTGCTGCTGAAGAAAGCCTTTCTGGATTGGTGGAGGTATCATCTTAAACGTGATAAGCCCATATCATTTTCTAGATATGGCAACTCGTGGCACCTAAATTTGCTTTTTTAATATGGTGCTGCTGATTCAAGTACTTAGGACAACCATTTGAAATGAAAGCGATTTATTTCAATGTATGTTTTATCAATAAGATTAGAATAAAGATATAGAAGTTTATTAAATTGGGGGAATTGTGCTTTGTTTATATAATGAATAAAACTAATAGAGTCAAAGAAATTTAGTCCCAAAATTCCCAGACCTCCAGATGTTATACTAACAAAACAAACAGTAATCTTACACTTGTTAGTGCCTCATTATGTTTACAGTGTGGTTACAGTAGGGTTACTTCCATGTTATGATGTTGTCTGTCACTTTTTATTAGGTTAACATCTAATACAGTGGGGATGGTGAAATTGTGGAGGTTGCAGGAAGCTTCAATAGCTAGCATCATCCAATAAATTACAAAGTGAGAAAATAGAGTGAAGTTGTACAAGTGATTAAGACTGATATACATTACACATTAGAGCTTTCTTTGCTCTCAATCAATGAATTACAAAGTGTTTTATTGTGTCATTCATCATTCTTCAATTTAGTATTAGACTTAATTTGGTTCAATCTTAAGGTTAGAACATAAAATTGCAAATTTATTATTTCAAAAAATATCTACTTTCAAATGCAAAATGTTTCAATCATTAAATGGAAACCTTTATTAAAACTCCAGTGATTGGCATTGTTCAATTTCAGACTTAATAAACCGAATGCTCAACCCACCAATTTACAACAAAAGTTGCATTTATCATATATAAAGGATGAAAAAGAAATAGAACTCTAATAGCAAATCTTATCTCAAAGTAGACGTGCATTTTACAGAAAGGTAAAGTTAATGAAAGACCATACCTATCAAACATTCTTGGATCCTTGCTGAAGATGTGGACATTTAGCACATTTTTTCAATCAACTCAAATACACAAACATCTTTAAGTTTCAAATTGTCCCTCACGAATGCACTCCAACCACCAGATAATAGAGCAGTACTCTTTGGTTCATAAACCTTCAATATCAGTGGCCAAACTTTGTCTTCAACCTTCACTTTTGCGGTTTGTGATTCGCATTCCATATACTCTCGGATAAATCCAATAGGTACATACTGCAAAATTTTAATACTTCTAAATAAATAGGTAATTGTAGGAAACATAAACAGATTAACCAGAGTAGAAAATTCCATACCTGCACATTAGTAAACTTTATAACAAAATTGAACCATGGGTTACATGAAGTGAATTTGTGGAGCTTGAAGAACTCCATAAGTATGCTTTATAAACTCCTTATCAGGTTTCCCTGTTAGTAAATTAATTAACAGAAGAATTAATTACTGACATTGTTATGAACTAATTAGCTAGGGAAGCTCACAAGCATCTATTTATTCAATTGTCTATTCAGATTCATATATTTCTCTTATTACATTATTGCTTATATACAATTATTCATCAAATTAAGAACAAGAAAATCATAACATCACCAATTAAACATGAAAATCATACCTTCAAGTTCTTGAATTGAGTAATCTGAATCTTCAATCACAATAACCAAATGAAGCTATGAAGAATAAATTGCACACAAAATTCCAGTCAATTCCACTAACCCATAAGGGATTTACACAAAAAATAGAAAAATGAAAATCAAGAATATGAAATTCGATAAAACTATGAGTAACAACCCAAATTAGGATGATTATTGATGATACAATTCAAGGCAATACGAATTTCCATAGCTTCCGCCATTTAGAGGTCAAAAATACCATGAAGCCGACCTGAAATTGCCTATAGAAAACCTCCATTTCCATGTCGCAAAAGCATTGCAAAACTGCTGCAACCACTAGACCATCAGTTGAGCAAACCCAACCCAAACCATCACCTATTACCCCTTCATTTTCCTATTGATTTGTCATGAAAATAGCAGCAAAACCATTTAAAATTCTGGAATTGTCTTCTCTCTATTCATTAAGAAAGACCATAGCATCATTAAAGACCATGGCATTAGTTGATTGAATATTCCTCCACAGACTTGCATTAGGAAAGGAAAAGATAACAGTGAGATGGAGGGAGAAAGAGAACGCTAAAAAATGAAAAAGAAAATGCCGGTGAGATGGAATGAGAAAGGGAATAGAGAAGGAGAAGGAGAAAGAGAACGAGAGGGAGAGCAGAGAGAATGAAAGGAAAAAAAAAAGAATTGTATTTTTGAAAATAAAAATTTAAAAAGTGGTATTTATGAAAGATTATAAAAAGGGAATATATTTTTGAAAAAGAATTCAAAAACCTGATATTTGGAGTAATTTCCTCAAAAAAATATGAGTCGTAAATGGGTCAAATGTCCAAATGGGTCAGAGGGATTGGGTTGACCCATGGGTTAAAAACTAACATTTTAATGTTTTTCTTTGTATTATATTTGCATTAATTTGAGTATTTTGAACAATTTTTAAAAGAAATTTAAAATTTTTCTCTTTTCTCATTATTAAATCTACAATTAAAATTTCATTATATATAATAATTATACATAATTACATTATTAATTTTCTTTATTTTTCCAATATTTGACACTATAAATTAACATTGCAACAACTAGCAGTGTATATGGTTCAGTATAATTCAGAAATTTACAAATCTCTACATTGTCTTGAAATTTTGTATATTTTAAAAATTAATTATTGTTATTGTCTTGAAAATTTGGTACAGTTCGGTTAAGTTTTTCGGTTCTTCCAGTATTAAACAATAAAGTACAAACCAATATGTTATTTCAGATACTTCAATATTTTTAAAAATTTGCAAAATAAATAAATACACACAATAATAAATATAAGTATAATTAAAATATTTCAATAAATACAAATAAATTGAAGTAAAAGTACAAAATTTAAAAATTAACATTTCACCGCCTTTCTTTACATTATATTTGCCCTGACTTGAAAATCTTGAGCAATATCTAGATAAAGATAACAAAGAAATTATATAACTAAATCACAAAAAAAAATCTAAACATTAAATACACAATTTAAGAATTAACACTAATATAATAATCACCTGATTCAAACTTCTCAATTTTTCAATTAACAAATAAGAATTTCAGCTGTAATTGGAGTTAAAAGTTTCTAAACTTGTCTGAAATACTCACCTTACCATGAATGTCCTTTTTTTTTGCCTCAAATAATTTAGTTTTTAATATTTTAAAAAACTATCAATTTCTTAAATTCAAATTTTAATTCTCTTCCAAAACTCAAAATGAAAATATATTCCCTTCTAAAAATTTTCAAGTTTAATTCTTAATTCCCGCTAAAAAGTTTTAATTTTTTCTCTTTTATCATTTTTAAATGTACAACTAAAATTTTATTATATAAAATAACTATACATAATTATATTATTAATTTACATACTCATAGGTATTGTGTAACACCCTTATCTCGCCATACAGTACGTATAGTGATCACGTACCTTAGACGACATACCAATATCCATATCATGAAGTTTCACTATGTTCGATGACTCAGTAAAAATTTTTCGCATTCAAACATCGATGATACTCATAAGCAAACAACAATAATATAATACAATAGTTCATACATAACTATGTTTAAAATTTACACTTAACGCATATATAAAACATAAACCCGTATTGTTCATCGCAATCATATACATGGCATGCCTATCTTCACATTTCTGCTTTCACTCCTTTTCTCTACTGTCACCAAAAATGTCGGCCACTTTAAAATTTCCTACCTTCATAACCTGCGTGCAATAGATAACACTACGCGCTGAGCATTAAAATGCCCAGTGGTGAATACATATCCTAAATTTTTCATAACCAATTTCATACACGCATGCACCCTTTAAAATTATCATACATTATTTACATACATTTACACTAATACAATCAATAACTTAATTCAATCACTTAAGCTTCCTTTAATTATACTATTTTCATTTTCATATCTAATATCCTATGAACAATTATCCATACATACATTTTCATATCTTAACACTTAACATTAACAGAATTAACATTAACATAGCCAATTCCTATACCAATTACTTTATTTCAACCAATTAAGCTAACTTTAAAACCTAAATTATTATTTCTATTAATAACTTTTCATTAATCATGCATATATTTTTATGCCTTGACATTTTTAATGGTCATGTAAAGAAATTCATTTATTTTTACTAAATTGACTATCATTATTTCTTTAATTAATATTTCTATAAATAGTATTCTTTTCCTGATAGAGTTTGGGTACGCCCATGACTCTAATTTGGATAAAGTTCAAATCCAGATAGAATTAAGTAATTCAATCTAATTAAAATTACCAAATCCTATCTCAAAAAGAGTCTGAGTTAAACTAGAGATAGGTCCCTAGCTTTTAGGATCTCTATAAATAGATGGAAGATCTCAGTATTTGCTAACGAGAAAACGTATACGCCGCAAGACTGCTCGTTCCCACTCACAATTTTTTGTCTTAATCTTTTGGGGCTTTTAAATTGTGGAATAGCTGTTGTTATCCCGCATGTGGACAAAAGCTAGGCTAGTGACTAAAAACAAACGGGATCCTTGTAGAAGCTTTCGCAATATGTTTATACGCTATAAGAGATAGGTACCATCTAATGTTACCTCCATAAATTATATTTTGTTATAATTTTCCTTTCATTGGTATCAGTGCCTGGTTTTTGTATCCTGGCATGTGGCTAAATAGATCTAAAATTTTATGTGTAAAATTATTAAATCTAGGATGCATGAAACACAATAAAATATTTATTGTTTATGTGAATAATATATATGTGTATATATTGCGGCTCAAAAATTGTGTACGAGTACACTGCGATTCGAGGGGAAGAACATAAGTGTTCAAAAAGCAAAACTAAAAGTCGATATTTTTAATTTTTGACCTCACTATTAGAATCAAAGACCCTAAAAACCCCCCACTGACCGAAACCGGAGTGCCTGAATCCACCGGGAAAAAAGCGCATGTTTCACACGCGCCACCATACGCTTAGCGCGTGCGCGTGGGCGGTGGCTCACACGCGCGGAGCCACATGTCCACAGTGATGCGTCATTGTGGACACGTGGCCTAATGGAACAATGCCACGTGGATGATAGTGGCCACTCCACATGGTGATAACATGTCTACCATGGTGACACATGGCCCAACCAGGGGGTGACATATAGACTACTGAGGTCATTCCACATGTCATGCCATGTGTCGGGGATGACATGTTATTGCTGACAAATGGCCCAATGGGACAATGCCACATGTTAGACATGTGTCATGGTGACATGTCACCTGACGCCATGTATTCAATAGGTGGACTAATGGGGTTGCGACACGTGGCATGACGTCGATACATGGCACTATGTGGTGTTTTCACGTGGCAGAACGGAGGAAGATGCGCGTGAGGGTGCGTGAGGCACGTCTACTCTCCCCCAGCCAGCTTTTGTGGGTACGTGCATTCATTTTTTACCACCGTTTCAGCTTCAATTTTTGTCAAATAAAATTTTCAAATTATTTTTAATTTTTGGTCATTTTTTAAAGATTTTTTATAAAATTAAATTTTATTTTTAAAAATTTCAAAAATATTATAAAAAGGGTGTAGAAAATGTGTTTTCTGCCTTCCGACATTTTTAAAAATATTTTAAAAAATATTTGAGGTTCTGTCCTTATTTATTGATTGAAATGTATTTCAATTATGTGTATCTATACATGAGTGTATAAATTTTTCTATAATATGATACAGAAATGTTAAATAACGACACTAGATCTTCCGTAAATTATGCATAGGTTGCTTTGAGAAATGCAATAGTGCAATCAATAAGCAATAACATAATGCAAAGGAAGTTTTGAGCTGATGATATTGATGCAATACTGCATCATAAAGTACATGTGTGAGAACAAATGCAAGAGTGCATTTAGATTGGTGGTCTGAGTATGGAAATGGATGATAGAGTCTTGGTTAAAGTGTTAACTGACTCTTTTGAATATCATTTAGAACTGAGGCAGTTATTGGAAACTACCTAGTTCAAAGGAGGTAGATTTTATAGAAAATTCATTATCCATTTTTTGGTTCGAGTTGCCAAAAGGGAAGTGTTGAGAAGTAACACTAAAAATCTGTGATGGTATTGAGAAATGGACAAAGCGTGCATCGTCCATGACTTCATCAATGGACTTATGAGTTGCCTGATGAATTGATAAAATTGGTCAAAGAAATAATCCCAATATTAAGAAAGATTTTATGGAATCTAGACTTTTAGAATAGTTGATATAAGTGTCAATTTGAGTTGGCGTTTATGTTTGTTAAAATAGGATTTATGTTTCCTATTGATATTTGACATGAGTGTCTTATTTTAGGATTATTGGATTTTATTTATTGGTTAAATAAATGCATTTATTTATTATTCTTGGCATTTAACTTTATAATAAATGTGTTTATTTTAATTGTTAATTGCCTTGCAATATTTTATGAGTAAAATGATTGCATGTTTATTAAGTAGAGACTTAATAAAAATCCCCTCATAAGTTTGAGAACTAAATAATCCAATAATTTAGATTTACTATGTATGAAATTTTAACTTGTAAAGTTGGACATTATGATTTAGAGGGTAATTGGATACTATAAGTAGCCTTTTCGAATTTGAACCTAATAGAAAATTTTACTAGGTTATTATTTTAGATGCATAGTAAATTGCATGTGTTGCCTTATCTCCCTTAAAAATGTGCAATATTGTTCCATTTGAGATCAGAGGATCCTAATGGATACTGCTTCCAAGTCAATTGTTGCCGAACTTAATAAAGATATTAAAATGAATGTTGACAATTATGAAATCTGGAATACGAAGATCCGGTATGTGCTTGAAGAGCGAGAGGCTCTTGAATCCTCAAGTTCGATTATGGCTAAACCTGAGGATGGCACTATAGCCCAGCATAAGCAGGACCGAGATGCCTATGTGGCATGAAAAAAGAAGAATTCAACTGCTTGAATTATCTTGCTAAGTGCAAAAGGATTATGACATCAATAATTAATTTTGCAAGTATCAAAAAGCAATGGATCTGTGGATCGATTTGTGGGAAAAGTTCAGACGTGTTTCTAACTAAGTTTCGATCATCAATGATCAAATTTGATATACATTAGAAAAAGTCTGATTATTCAATGCGGAAACATCTAAGAGAGATGGAAAAGAACAAGTGAGCTTAGTGAACTTAGTCATAAGTTGACCGATGAGCAGCAGGTCCAAACTATTATCTATTCCTTACTCAAGAGTTGGTAGCATGTGAAGATGCAACTAACTCATATGGACAACATAAAGACATATGAGGATGTTGTTCGTCATTTGGAGCTTGAAAGGGGACCGTCTGGTAGCAATTAAGGTTAATTCCATAGTACATATGGCACAGTCTGATTCTAGTAGAATGGGTTCTAACTAAAATAACAAAAGAAGCTTTACAAGTAGGGATAAGGAAAAGGCTTAAGAGCTTGAAAAGTAAAAGGCAAAACAGAATTACTATAGGTCTAAAGGCAAAAAGGGGATAAACGTTTCAAGAGTGAAATGTTTTCAATTGCCAACAAAAAGGACACTATGCAAGAGACTGCATTGTGCCCAAAAAGATATACTATTTGACTCAGGAGTGAGTGAAATTTATGTATCCAGTTCTGAATTTCATCCTTTGTGGGTGATAGATTCAGAACCAATGGACCATGTAACAAGGGATAGAGATGTCTTTGTTATAAATTAGGTTCTATTCTTGCTTTTATTGAAATTTGTTTTCAATTTATATTTTGAGGATGACAGTGTACGTTTATGCTTGAATGATTTCTATTATGGTTCTGGTTATGGATGTGGACCATGACTATTTGAGTAAAATGAATTTTTCCTTTAATTTCTTATTTTTCACATAGTTATGAGAATAATGTGAAATTATGGCATTCTAAATTAAACTATATTGGACAATACTGAATGAGTTGGTCAGTCAAAGTAGGTTTAATAAGTGATTTAAATAAGGTTGAATTGCACACGCGTGAGCATTGTCTAAAAGGAAAAACTAGTTAGAAAATTATTTGAAAAAGGTACTAAAGTCAAATTTCCATTACAGTTAGTTCATTCTGACGTATGTGGTCAAATGAATGTGAGGGCAAGTCATGGGGCCTACTATTTTATCACATTTATATATGACTGTACGAGGTATGGTCATGTCTATTTGATTTCTCACAAGTCAGAAGCATTGAGTTACTTCAAGACTTATATAAACCTAGTTGAGAATCAATTAGACAGTAAGATTAAGGCTTTAAATACTGACCAAGGTCGGGAACATCTTTATGATGAATTTAAAGTTTTATGTAATGAAAGAGGGATTGAACATCAGTTGTCTATTGCTATAAATCCACAACAAAATGGTGTTGCAAAAAAGGAGAAACAAGACTCTAGATATGGTTAGATCTATGATAACAGAGACAGATTTGCTTATCTCCTATTGGGGAGATGTTTTATTGACTGCCACAAATGTTCTGAACCGTATATCCTCCAAATCTGCAATTACCACAACTTATGAGTTGTGAACTGGTCGACAAGCTGACCTAAGCCATTTACAACCTTTGGGTTATAATACTTACATCCATGATACGTTAATTTGGTAAATTGAGACCAAGAGGTGAAAAAAGTATCTATGTGAGATATTCTGAAGTATCAAACGGATACATTCTCGTGGGTGAGCAAGAAAATGGCACTGTGACAGAATTCGGATAACGAGTCATCATATTCTTAGAGAATGAATTTTCAAAGTTGGGCAAAGTGAATTAAGATTTCATTTTCTATTAATCTCAGGAAGAGGAACCATCAGGATCACTCTATCCGAGTGGGAGGGATTTAGAGGAAGAAGGTTAAGACCCTCATCCTCCAAATGATCCGGATATTTTAGACTTGATTTGAATGGAAGTATTCTTCACTCCAGTGGGAGGAAAGAATACGGTATTCCTAACTCCAGTGGGAGTATGAATATGCTCCCAGTGGAAGCATTATGAATCACGATGAATATATGAGACATATTTATTAAGATTCAGAGCAGCAAAAAATCTAAAAGGATAATTATTCCATGCCGACGATTTAAAATCGAAGGCTTGACAAAAGCCCTTTTGGTTACCCTAAAAGACAAAGAAAGAGCATAAAAATATTTACAAGGCTTTTTCATGCCCTTTTAAGGAAAAATGGATTAAAGCAATAGAAGAAGAAATGGCATCCATGAGATCAAACTATGTTTGAGAACTAGTTGATCTACTGGAAGGACACAAATTGGGAATAAATGGATTCTTAAAGTAAAGCAAAAGGCTGAAAGAAGATTCAAAAGATACAAGACTCAGCTAGTCGCCAAAGGGCTTACACAACAGGAAGAGATTGACTACGAGGAGACTTTCTCATCTGTTGTAAGATATACGTCCATAAGGTTGATTCTGGCTATAGTGGAGAGTTTGGACCTAGAGCTTCATCAAATGGATGGGAAGACTACTTTTCTCAAATGGAGAATTGGATGGAAAAATCTATAGGTTTCATCGAAAAAGGCAGTAAACATAGGGTTTGCTGATTGATGAGTTCAATTTATGGCCTTAAACAATTTTCAACACAATGGTACTTGAGACTTCATCATACAATCATGTCGAATGGGTTCGACATGATTTATGAAGATCATTGCGTTTATAGTAAAAGCTCTAAAAGTAAATTTATCATTTTGGCATTGTATGTAGACGATATACTTAAAGCTAAAAATGACAAATGGTATGAAAATGAAATCAAAGATTAGTTATTGTCCAACTTTGAGATAAAGGATACGGGTCAAGCATATTATATTATTGAAGTTAAGATTTCAAGAGATTGTTTGAGAAGGTTGTTGTAATAGCCCCAATACCGGGTTAGCCGTAAATAGTATTTTTCAAGAGTGAATAGTGCTTCTGGAGTGAATAGTACTTCCCAGAATAGAAAAATATTTTATTATACCATTGGATAGAGGTCATCAATACGAGTCCGTAGGCGTAAATTTCGTGTCAATCGAAGGTCAAACGAGTCCGGAATGGCTGAAACAGTAAACAAAAGTAATTACTTCGGTGAAAAGCGGGCCTAGGTGGGACCCACTGAAAAGTGAAAAGTGGGCCCAAGTGGGACCCACTTAAAAGTAAAAGTGGATCCAGTTGGGACCCACTAAATAGTAAAAGTGGGGCCAGGTGGAGCTCACTGAATAGTAAATATGGGACCAGGATTATATCAGCAATGTCATGATGATAAATAGTAACTATGTCCCCTAAAGCATAACATCATCATTTGGTTAAAAACATCATTATTTGGTTAGAAACATCATTTTCACTGGGTCCCATTGATTAGTGACAGCATCTTTGACCAGTCTCTGAATAGTAACTGTGGGGCCCACAAAATAGTGACTCCAGGATGAATAGTACCCAAAAATATTTTTTTTCACGATCAGAAAGAGAACGAAAAATGTAGTAAAATGGTGTAATCTGGTGTACAAATGAGGTCAAATAGGCTTCCGAAAGTTAGTCTAAAATTTCTCTGGTTCGATTCGATTGAACCAAGGTTTGACTAAATTTTGACCGAATTTTTATAAATAGTTAAAGTGGATAAAATGATCTACTGTAAGAGGATAAAAGTCTTAGAATAATGTTTAGAAATTTTTGATAGTATTAGAATTGTATTTTACGGCAAAACCGAACTGAACCGAATTGGACCGGTTTAAGTGAACCGGACCCCAAACGGATTCCGATTGAGCTAAAATATTTTAGGGAGACTAATTTTAATATTATAAGAATGATGGAAGTGGTTTGGAGTGAAATTGAATTGAGGAACATTCAATTTCACCAAAACAGTGAAAAATGACCCGGAAAATGAAAATCGAAGCAAATCGGCTCAACCACTTTGGTTGGAGTTGGTTGGGTCCGATTGTACCCTTATAAATAGACTCAAAAAGCTGGAAATCTCCTTGGATTCCATTTTTTTCAGCTCGCTCTTCTTCCTCTCTTGGATGAATTCACGCTCCTCTCTTTCTCACCATTTTTCTTTCATTTTTTCTTCATCTCACCACAAGATCAAACATCTAACATAATTCAGCTCATCTAAAATCCATTGGTGGTCTTAGATTTTCATTTGGAGGAGTATAAGTGGGTGAAATCTAGACTTGAAGTTTGGATGTAAAATTGAGGTAAGAGAATTAAGTGTTTTAAATTTGGTTTTAAGGTTCCTAAAGGTAGATTAGGATGTTAATTAGATGTTTATTAAGTTTATTTGATGAAAGGAAATTTAGTTTTGATTAAATCTTAATTTTTGTATTTGGACATAATTATGTCCAATAGGTGAGGGAACCTCCAATCAAGCTAAGGGCAAGGAAAAGGAAAATTGAGGAGTATATTTCAAGGATCTAAGGTTTGTGATTGCAAATTCCATTTAATTCCATGGTAAAAATATTGATTTAGATTATGTTTGTGAATAAAGTATGTGATTTATGCATGTTTAATTGAAATTAACATGATATTCATGTTTAGGGATGTTAAAAATAATGGTGTGGATGATTAAATTCAAGAAATAAATTTTGTGTGAAAAATTCCTTCTTTGGCCGAATGTAATTTATGTGATTTTCATGTGTTTTCATGATGTTTTATGTATATTTATGATGGATCTATGATACTTGGCATGTGAACTAATGTATGGTATGTGTTAGAGCATGTGAAAATATCATGAGGCATGTGATGCATGTATGGCCGAATGTATGTCATGTGTAAAGTCATGATTTTGATGGGTTTTCATGGAAATTGATGGTATGGTGATGTTATACATCATGAAATTTGCCTAATTAAATAATAAAATTGATAAAAATAATTAATGTAAATAAATTGGTATGTGGGCCGTATGCATGTATGTATGTATGTATGTATGCATGTGTACCATGATGAAATAATAAGTTTACATGACATGTGATGATGTAATGATGATAATCACATGTGAAATAATGAAATGGTATAAAAAAAAATAAAATATTATGATGATATACCATGAAAAATAAGTATATTATATTAATAATGTGAAAAATAAAATAATATTACCCTATATAGTGATCTGGTAGTCAAGTTTAGTTCAGGATATGTTGGCATGCCATAGGGATATAAGACTGCGGGTGTGAGCATGGCGTCTCACTTTTCTTTAAATAGGTCAATGATGGTCCTATTTCACTGTATCTGAATATTTTATTGTACTGTACTGTATTTAAGACAGTGGTGGTCCCACAGGACTCCGCTGATATTTCTGTGAACTTCTCGAGTTCACGTCTCGTTTATCCTCTATATAGAGTCTGTCCAGGGGCGTAATTGTAAAAATAAGATTAAAATGGTTAAAATGTGATTAAAATAATATTTATGTGGAAAAGGACATAAATGTTATTATATAAAAAGTTTGAGGGCAAAATTGTAATTTTATGCATATGTGTGTTAAGGATAATTAATAAGGGTAAAAATGTAAATAAATGGTTAAATATGAAAATTGGCCACTTTATATGGGTAAAAATATAATTTGGCATAAAAATAATAATTGGACGGTAAAACTGTAAATTGACATATAAATTAATGATAAAATTGTAATGTTAGTGAAATTAATTAAACTAGTGGCATAATGGTAATATAATGAAATTAAAATTAACTAATGGCATAAATGTAATTTTGGTGAAGTATAATTGAACGAATGGCATTTTTGTCATTTTGTAGTTTGGCATAAAAATAATAATTGGAGGGTAAAACTGTAAATTGACATATAAATTAATGATAGAATTGTAATGTTAGTGAAATTAATTGAACTAGTGGCATAATGGTAATATAATGAAATTAAAATGAACTAGTGGCATAAATGTAATTTTGGTGAAGTATAATTGAACTAATGGCATTTTTGTCATTTTGAAAAAGTTTGAGGGTATAAAGGAATTATTACCATAAGTTAAGGGTAAAATGGTAATAAGATTATTTATGTGAATTAATTGTGTAATTACCCAATTATATAATTTAAAAATAATTACATGTAATATTGCATGCCTAGTTGGAAATTAAATTAAATATGTTTATTTATGAATATTAAATGATAGTATTTGCGAATATTATTATGCATGAAAAATTAATTTAAGTAAAAATTTATGAAATTTCAATCACCACTGGGCATATTTAATACTCAGTACGTAGTTTTATTTGACTGTATGTAGGTACTCCGTAAGCTTTTAGGAGCAGTGCATACCTCACACTGTGGAAGTGGTATGGAAGAGTATTATTTAGAATATTAAGTATGTTAAGATTTTGGCATGTATATGTCTTATAATATTGTTGTGGATTTTGGACTGTAATAAATTATTATAACTGTCTCTAGTATATTGTGATTGGCATGCTTAAAAATTGGTAGAAATTAAGTTAATATTATTGGTAAAGTAAAATATAGATTTTTAAGTTGAAGGAAAATTGACCAGAAGAATAGTAACTTAGACAGTTATAGATCAATCGGCATAGTTAATAGTGACTTAAAGTATAAATATTAAGTTGGTAATTAATTAATAAGTATTAATAGACTTAAGTAAATTGTTTTTACCATACGATACTATTCACGTATACGATACTATTCACGTTTACGGTACTATTCAAAAAAAATTCCGTTTTTAATTAATTGTCTAATAACCTGACTAGTTTAAATAGGTTAACCGGATTAAAATGAATAGTTAAGTAATCGGAATGTAAAGTATTAGAGTGTATGTCACTTCAGTGTTGTGGCAT
This sequence comes from Excoecaria cochinchinensis, assembly GCA_947683425.1. Taxonomy (NCBI): domain Eukaryota; kingdom Viridiplantae; phylum Streptophyta; class Magnoliopsida; order Malpighiales; family Euphorbiaceae; genus Excoecaria; species Excoecaria cochinchinensis. Next base: position 23,983,741 of record CANTUQ010000092.1, on the reverse strand, counting down.
CCGGTATCCGTATCACATATGGGTATAGGGCGCTACAAGTAGTGGTATTAGAGCTCCAGTTTAGGTGGTTCTAAGATCGGAGTGGGTCAATGGGATTAGTATAAGTACACGTACATGCTAACTAATTTTTGGACAGTATAGTTATGTGAGGCTAATGTATGCTTGCTCCTTGTGTTAGATCGTGAGTATGGCTTCAGATGAAGGTCGTCGTGATAGTGATGTGGAGAGTGCCACATCAATTAGTATGAGTCGATCGAGGTCATCTTGTCAGCAGGCTACTCCGTCTATTGTTCCTCCTCCTCAACAGCAGCCTGAGTTTATGAACATGATGGCGAATTTTTATCGGTTTATGCAATCTCAGCAGCAGCCTCAGGGTGCTGAATAGCAGTTAGCTCCACCTGGACGGAGACTTATTTTGGAACAGATTAAGAGATTAGGAGCGGAGGATTTTTATGGTCACGATCGTTTAATTCTGGTTCAGGCAGAGCAGTGGTTGTTTAAGCTTAATCGTATTTTTGAGACCACTCAGAGTCCGCCAGATGAGATGCTTTAGGGTCCAGCTTATACGTGGTGGAGTTCAGTCCGTAAACACACTCCAGCAGATCAGGTTAATTGGGGGTTTTTTCAGACTCAGTTTGAGAAGAAATATGTTGGTTCTGAGTATAGATCTGCCATGTAAGATGCATTCTGGAGGCTCAGAGGCATACAGATATGAGGTCCTTGGTTGAAGCAGCTCTCAGAACAGAGACGATTATGTCAGAAGAGGCTGATAGACAATCTTGTTTCAAACAAAAGAGGAAATCGGGTCAGTTTTCTGGTGCAACTGGACAGAGTAAAAAGTTTAGAGGGCCTCCTCATTCACAGAGCCATGTATCAGCAGCACCTGTTACTATTCGGAGGAACCCAGTCGGCAGCAGTGCCCCAGTCACATCAGTAGCCAGTGCACCCAGGAGTAGAGTACGAGATCCAGTTCCACAGTGCCCTCATTGTAAGAAGTTTCATCCGAGCGAGTGCAGATTTATGAATAGGGCTTGTTTTAGATGTGGGTCCCGAGAACACCAGATCAGAGATTGTCCAGAGGCCCAGCTGTCCAATGTAGCATCACCAGCTTTGGGTGGAGGGTCAGTCCCTCAGAGAGGACGTGGTAGGGGAGTAGCTCCTCCACAGGCAGTTTCGGGCCCTTCAGTACAGCCACCTCAGGGTCGTATCGCTGGACGTCATTATGCTGTTAGTGCCCGTGAACAGGATGATGCTCCAGATGTCATTGTTGGTAAATTCTCATTGCTCTCTCATTCAGTTTATGCTTTGATTGATCCTGGTTCTACGCATTCCTATATTAGTACTGCTATTGCCCGGGATAAAGGGTTGCTTGACAGTTAGTTAGACCAGGATATTTTAGTGAGTAATCCTTTGGGGCATAGTGTAGTAGTGAACAAGGTTTATAGAGATTGTCCTGTTAGTTCTCAGAGTTTTGTGTTTTTTGCCGATTTAATTGATCTCCCGTTCTGAGAGTTTGATGTGATTTTGGGTATGGACTGGTTATCCACTCACCAGGCCACTGTTGATTGTAAGAGGAAGAGAGTAACTTTAAGAACTGCAGACGATCAGGAGATTGTCATTGTGGGTGAGAGATCAAATTTTCTTTCTGATATGATTTCAGCTACTGCAGCTAAGAGACTTATCAGAAAAGGGTGTGTAGCGTACTTGTGCTATGCAATCGAGACTAAAAAGGATGAACTTAAGGCTTCAGATATACCTACTATTCGGGAGTTTCAGGATGTTTTTCTTGAAGAACTTCCAGGTCTGCCACCTGATAGAGAGTTAGAGTTTACTATCAACTTAGTACCTGGTACTGTACCGATCTTTATTGCTCCTTACAGAATGGCGCCTTCAGAACTCAGAGAATTAAAGGTTCAGTTGCAAGAATTATTTGATAAAGGCTTTATTAGACCGAGTGTTTCACCTTGGGGAGCACCAGTCCTCTTTGTGAAAAAGAAGGATGGATCATTTCGGTTATGTATTGATTATAGACAGCTGAATAAAGCCACCATCAAGAACAAGTATCCACTGCCTCGAATTGATGACTTATTTAATCATTTGAAGGGTGTTGGAGTATTTTTAAAGATTGATTTGAGATTTGGCTACCATCAACTAAAGATTAAAGAGTCAGATGTGCCTAAGACAGCTTTCCTCACCAGATATGGTCATTACGAGTTCATGGTTATGCCTTTTGGATTGACAAATGCTCCTGCAGCTTTTATGGATCTGATGAATAGGGTTTTCCACCCTTACTTGGATCAGTTTGTGGTTGCTTTTATTGATGATATTTTGGTGTATTCGAAGACTCCAGAGGAGCATGATGAGCATTTGAGGATTGTTCTGTAGACTCTGAGAGATAAGCAGCTTTATGCCAAGTTCAGTAAATGTGATTTCTGGTTGGATGAGGTATCATTTTTGGGTCACGTGGTATCAACAAATGGTATTAAAGTTGATCCTAAAAAGATTGAAGCGATCCTTCAGTGGAAGACACCCAGGAGCGTTACCGAAGTTAGGAGTTTTCTTGGATTGTCAGGTTACTATAGAAGATTCGTGAAAGGTTTTTCCTCCATTGCAACTCCCCTGACTCGATTGTTACGGAAGAATGTCAAGTTTGAATGGTCAGATAAATGTCAGGAGAGCTTTGAGAAGCTTAAGTGTATGTTGACTGAAGCTTCAGTATTAGTGCAACCTGAATCTGATAAGGACTTTGTAGTCTTCAGTGATGCTTCCAGAAATGGTTTGGGTTGTGTATTGATGCAGGAAGGCAAGGTGATTGCTTATGCCTCCCGACAGCTTAAGACTCATGAGAAGAATTATCCTACTCATGATCTTAAGTTGGCAGCTATTGTATTCGATTTGGAGACATTATCTCTATGGTGAGAAATGCTACATCTACACTGATCACAAGAGTCTGAAGTATTTGCTTACTCAGAAGGAGCTTAACTTGAGGCAGAGACGATGGCTTCAATTGATCAAAAACTATGAGTGCTTAATCGATTACCATCCTGATAAAGCTAACATTGTAGCTGATGCTCTCAGTAGGAAGTTCATGGCTTCTCTATGGACTATGAATGTTAGTCTAGAGTTATCAGATGATGGAGCTTTGATTATAGAAATGCAAGTTAAGCAAGATTTTCTCCAGCAAGTGAAAGATGCTCAGAAGCAGGATGATCGGTTGTCTACCATTATGTCTCAGGTGAAAGATGGCCATATTAGTGAGTAGTCATTGGCTTCAGATGGTGGATTGTATTACAAACAGAGATTGTGCGTTCCCGATCAAGCTGATTTGAGAAGGAATATTCTATCAAAAGCTCATCACAACAGCTTCGCTATGCATCCTGGTTGTAATAAGATGTATTAGGATTTAAAGATGCTCTATTGGTGGCCAGGCATGAAACGTGAAGTGACAGAATTTGTGGGTAAGTGTCTGATTTGTTAGTAATTCAAGGCAGAACATCAAGTACTTTAGGTTTGCTTCAGCCTATTATCATTCCTGAGTGGAAATGGGACAGGATAACCATGGATTTTGTGTCAGCATTTCCTCTCTCGAGAAAGAAATATGGTGCAATTTGGGTAATTGTTGATCGACTCACTAAATCAGCTCATTTCCTGCCTATCAGAATTGATTATTCGTTATCTAAGCTGGCAAAGTTGTACATTCACTACAAGAAATTTGACTTTTTGTGACAATTTTTTTAATGACGTATAAAATTTCGTCATTAATTATAACTTACAACAACGAATTTTTTAAAACATCACCATACTATTTATTACTGTGACGAAATTATCTTGCGTCATTTTATATTTTAATTATCGTCACTAAAAGATTAATTTTGTGACGAAAATATATATTTCGTCATGGTTTATTTAGGAGAGATAATTTTCCACCAAATTTTTGGAGGGAAAAAAATATAATGACAAAATAATAACTTTTTGCAACGTATAAAATCGTCACAAAAAATTTATTTTTCATGACGAATTATTTTTGTCATAATTAAATAAATTAGTGATAATAAAATAATTTCGTCACAAATAATATATCGGCATAAAAAATTATTATATTTATGACAAATAAATATATCACAAAAAATGAATATACTGTGACGAGATACAATTTCGTCACCTTTGATATGAAGGAAAAATTTCCAACCTTTTTCTTTTGGAGGGAAAAAATATAATGGAAAATTTTACTATTTGCGACATATAAATTCGTCATGAAATACTTATTATTTTTGTCACAATTTAATAAATTAGCGACGATAAAATTATTTCGTCACAATGATGTTATTTATGATAAATAAATATGTTACAAAAAAGGAATCTATTATGACGAAATACAATTTCGTCACCAATACAATCAATTAATGATAATAATATTTTTTCGTAACAGTTGGTTGTAATGCTAATATATGACAAAAAAATTATGTGATGCAGCGAAAGTATAATGAAAAATATATTTTATTCAAAATTTCAAGTCCCCTTTCAAAAGTAGGGTAAACATTAATTTATATTAAAAAATTAATAAAATTACGAAAACATACCCTAAACTTTAAATTGAAAAACGAAAGCCTAAACGTTATTTTTAACGACCCAAATTGGCTATTACATGGGGCTACGTGTAACGCCCTGAAAATTCTGACGTTTTGAACAGTTTTTTGATAGGTCAAAATTTAATTGAAGGATAATTTTTGACGCATAAAAAGTGAAATTTTCTTTAAAACTACATAATTTAATTATTAAAATAAAATTTAGACAAGTATATATATATAAATATATATGTATATTTACATGTAAATGGGCAAATAAAAGTAATTATAACATGTGATAATTTCTATGGGTCTAGAATTATCTAGACAAGTGAGATTTAGCTTGAATTATTGGGTATATTGAGAAACAAAAAGAAAACAAAGGGAGGGACACGAACAGGGGAGATCGGGGAAAGAGAGAGAGAGGGAGAGGGATAGGGGTGAGCAAATTTCGGTTAAAACCGAAAAATCGAAGCAAACCGACCAATTTTTTTTAATTTGGTTCGGTTTTTCGATTTTTCGGTTTGGTTTCGGTTTTGAAAATATATAAATTTTGGTTATTTCGGTTCGGTTCGATTTTGAAAGGCAAAAATCGATAAATAACCGAACCGACCAAAATATGGTTAATATATGTTTTTTTTTCAATTTTTACAAAAATTAACTTTATTTTTATATTTTTAATTCAATTTAAGGGGTTTGAATCCAAATTAAATATATGTACGTTTTTTAATTCGGATGTTTTTATTTTTTTTTATGATTTGTAATTTTTCATAATTTTTAGATAATTTTTTTAATTATAATTTTGAAATTTTGATTTATCGGTTAACCGAACCAAACCGACCGAAAATATCAGTTCGGTTTGAATTCGGTTATTTTATAATTTCGGTTCGATTTGTCTAAATCCTAAAAATTCGATTTTCGGTTCGGTTATTGAACCGAACCGACCGTTGCACACCCCTAGAGAGGGAGACGGCGAAGGGGGGCGAGGAGGCTAGCGGTGGTCGGCAGCGAGCAACCGGGCCCTCGCAATGCCGATCCTGGCTTCTTTTTTGCGTCGCGACGTCGCCGTTCCTGGAGAGCGGGAGGAAAACCGCGAGCTTCTCTGGCATTTTTCGGCCAGCTCCGGCGGCGAACGATGACACGAAAGGCACTATGGGACTCCTGGCGGGCAGACGAACCTCCCGGTGGCCGTGGATCCTCCTCACTCACTGGCGACAAGTAGATCGATGATGGGTTGAACCGAAGCTCCCGACGGCGATTCCGGCTAGATGGCGCGACGGGTCGGCGCGTGACCACCGAAAAAGAAGCCCCAACGCTTCGAGCTCCCTCCTGGTGGTTTCGGTGCCTCCGGTGGAGCTCCAGCGAGGCTCCGGGGACCGTGAAGGGACCAAAATATGCAGAAATCTGGTATGTGGCTGCCAAATTTACTTTTCTAACATGATTTTTATTCAACTAAATTGTTTTAGAGAAAGTTTATGATTTGTGTTGTGTATGTTTAGTGATAATTCAGTTGGTTGGTTATTAATGCTTGATTATTGCTTGGATTGTTAGTTTGTGTGTAGAAGAGTAGGAATTCTTGAGTATGGAATCTGTACAGATAGTCGATCAGGAAATCTCCTGTATTGTGTTCTATGTTTTATTCAATTAGTGACTCTTAATTGTTAATAGGGTATAATATTAAAATGGTGTTTATGTATGTAGAAAATTATAAGATGTAGAAGCTATGTAAGATTGTGATTTTATTGAATTAATGCTTGAAATGAAAAATAAATAAAAATAGTCATTGATGATAGTTAGAGGACTTGGGGTGTTCAAATGGTTATTAGATACTTAACTTGTTTACTTTATGTGGAATTCACATTATCCATATAAGTATACGTGAACTAAGCTAGGAAAAAAATGAAATTAAGTGTATATATATATTAAACTAGGATGGAATTTATCATGAAGAAAATGATTTAAAGTAAGTGAATAAGATTTAATAAGGAAGTATACAGTGAAAGGGGACTAAATTGTAGAAGTTTTCTCTTAAATAGCTTTTAGCATGGTGTCTATTTTGGGTCCGCAAGCTGGAAAATTCACCCTACAGATCACCCACTTTTCTTGTGAAAATATCATGGCATAAAATAAGTTATATTAATTGTTTGAATTTTATAAAAATTCGACAAGTGTATTGAAATATTGAGAGGATGTTGTTACTTGTTATATTATTATTACCATCGGCATGATCACTTATTTATTCTACTTGAATATATGTGACCTTATAAATAGAATGCTAATTTCTATAATATTCGTAGATTTAATATTTATATTTTCATTTTTTTAATTACATTGAGCGGGGGCTGATCTTTGTATTTTAAATTGATTAGAAAAATAGTATGTTTGAATTACAAAAAGAACACTATGCTAGTTTAGATTCGAATAGGAGTTTTTAGATTGGAATTTTTCCATCACTTATAAAAAAAAAGTCTTAATAGTTTTATCATTTATGTAAACAGAATTTGCATTGTATTATAGAGCCAGAATGGAATTAGATGGTAAGTGAATGAATAAGAGAAATTAAGTGTAGTTAATAAATAATGAGTATAGTTAAGTATACCTGAAGATAATTATAATAATAAAATTAATTAAATTGTTAAGAAAATCAGAGTTTCTAGTCATAAACAAATTAATTGGGTTATACACCTTTAAAAGGGGAAATTTATAAACAGAATTGGACTAGTGAAATGTAGTGAATACTTGTATAAACAATAATATATATAATTGGTAAGATATGAAATAAACTTAGTTTGATGAAATAAAATGAAGGTGGTTCGGAATGGGAAGAAAAAAGTGGTGTCCGAAAGTATACTTGTATATACGAGGTATATTATGATTGTTAAGGCATTTTAATTGTATATATATGTGATTAATGGCATGTTGTGAAGATAAATTAGTGAAATGTGGTAAGTAAATGGAGTGGTATGAGATAATGATAACTTGTGTTGCTGGGATTATTTCTGACATTATGGATCGAAATGTATATCGATTTTAATAGTCTCAACATGAATTGAACGGAGAACCATGTGGTAGGATTGATCTTTATAAGCAAACCCATTATTCAATTCGAAAAGGTTGGTCATCTCAACAAGCAGCCGAAAATTGGATAAGTAATTAATATACAAGTTTTGTAATGTAATTAGTTTGTTTTGAGACTTACATAAATTCTATTTTCTTTTAATTTCTTGTGATAGAATTTAATGATAGAAAAGCGAAACCAATATAATGAGCAAGATATTCAAAAGACTGAAGATGAAATTGTTCAAGAAGTCCTTGGCCTTTGTACTGGTTATATAAAAGGCCTTGGATATGGTCCAAAACCTCTTTCAAGACGATTATCATCGGACTACATTGCTACACAAAAGCTTCAAAATGAACTTTCTAATACTCAAGAAAAGTTGAGTGAGTCTCAGTCAGAAGTGAACATACTTAAGAGTCAGGTGACTGATTGTGAGACAAAAGTAAGCGAGTTGAATTCCACTATCCATAAACTGCTTGACATTTTAAAATCAAACGGGATAAATGTCGATTGAATTCTCCAATGTAAGTTTTATATACTTGTACATTTATTTTTGCAATGTTCAATGATATGAAAATAGTTGAAAATATTTGAAAATAGTTGCAGATTTTTACGTTGGTTTTTATGTTTTCTTGTTTTATTCTGAGGGGCAAATTTAAATGGTAAAGATTATGTATGTTTTACTTGTATTTGATTTTGAAACTCTTTGACTTGCTTGGTATCTCATGTTTTAGTGGTTTTTAATTTTGCAGTTCTTTAATTTAGGTTCATTCCAAACTATTCAATTGATAGCGACGTTTATGAATTTTCAGGTAACAAGTGTAACTTCTCTTTTATTTACGTCAATGTGTGCATTTATTTTTAGCTGATAGTTTTGATGTATTAATATTATACCTTTGTATTTTGTATAATTGAATTGAATACTGAAATTTGATGATATAAGTATATTATAATATATGGTGTGTGAGATTGGATCTAAATTGGAGGATGGGCAAACTTGTGTTGGAGTTTGAATTGAAGTGGGGTGAATAAATAAATGATTATTTGAAGTGTAAAGATTTTATTGATTACAGAGGGATAGGCAATATTATAGAGGGAATTCTGCCGAAATTTCGGTAGAATTAAGTGACATATTTGTATTTTGATTGAATGAATAGTAAAACTAAATAGCTATAGGGCAGATGGGTATAGTGAAAGGATAAAAAAAAAATAATTACCTGAATTTCACAATAATTTGAAGAGTAGTTTAAGAAAATCAAGTAATCAGTATCGTTGGAATCGTAATGTGTATAAGTAAAGGGTGTTACATGATTGAGTTTTTTTTATCTAATATAAGATTTTTTTTTTCAGGAGCAGGATGCAAATTTTGAAATTTCAACAGATTTTATTTCTTGATTAGGATGCAAATTTAATTTTTTGTATTAGACAGTATGTTTTTTTTAATTAACCTTTTATTTGAATAAATACATTATATTAGATTTTTTTTAAAAATTTAATTGATTGTATGACATTAAATTTAAAATGTGTCATTTTTAATACAATGCATATATGATAAGTATATTTGTCATAATTTGTCGACTTGTTAGTTCATAAATAATGGTATAACATTTACAATTACGATATTAATATTGTAATAAAAAAAATATAATTTAATGACAATAAAAAATTGTAACTAAAACTATTTTTTGTGACAATTATTTTTATCCCTATTTATGTCACTAAAATGTAACGTAATATGACGATTTATATTCATCGTTAATATACATTAATTTAATGACGAAATTATTTTTCGTCATTTAAAGTATTAGATTTAGTGACGAAATTAAATATTTTATGACGAAAATTATATTTATTTGTGACGATAATTACGTAACCAATGCTTAATAGTTTTAACAAGAAGCAGAGTTTCATCATTAAAAATATTTAATTTCGTGACGAATTTTAAATTTGTCATAAAAAATACCAATCTTTAGTGACGATAAACAATATAATGTGACGAAATATAATTTTATTTATGACATAATTTTTATCATGAAGAGTAAGAATTAAAGATGACGATAATCGTTTTCGTCTCAAAAAATGATACTTACAGTGACAAAAAAGTAAATCGTCACGTAAACTTTTATGTTACGCACCTACAGTTACATTCTCTGTGACGATAAAAAATTGTCACCTTATCTTTTCAGCGACGAAAAATGAATTTTTCATAATAATTTTTTGCGTCATAAAAAGTGTAATTTCTTGTAGTGATTAGTGAGATTGTAAGACTGCATGGAGTTCCTTCCTCCATCATTTTAGATCGTGATCCGAGATTTACTTCTCAGTTTTGGAAGAGACTTCAGGAACCTTTAGGAACCAGATTACATTTCAGCACAACTTTCCACCCTCAGACTGATGGACAATCTGAGCGTGTGATTCAGATTCTGGAAGATATGTTGAGATGTTGCATCCTTGAGTTTGGTAACCGTTGGGAGCGGTACTTGACTTTAGCAGAATTCGCCTATAACAACAGTTATCAGACTAGTATCAAGATGGTTCCTTATGAAACTTTGTATGGTAGAAAGTGCAGAACTCCTCTTTGTTGGACAGAGCTCAGTGAGAGCAAGATTGTGGGGTTTGATCTGATTAGAGAAATGGAAGAAAAGGTTCAAGTGATTAAAGACGGATTGAAAGAAGCCATGGATCGACAGAAGTCCTATGCGGATCTGAAGAGGAAAGATATAGAGTTTCAAGTGGGAGATAAAGTATTTCTGAAAGTTTCTCCATGGAAGAAGATCCTGAGATTTGGAAGAAAATGCAAGCTGAGTCCGAGATTCATTGACCCTTATGAAATTATTCAGCGAGTTGGACCAGTAGCTTACAGATTGAAGCTTCCACACGAGTTAGAGAAGATTTATGATGTCTTCCACATCTCTATGCTTCGAAGGTACCGTTCAGACCCAGTCATATCATCAAGCCTTAAGAAATTCGAGTTCAGCCACACATAACTTATGAGGAGCATCTAGTGAAGATTCTGGATAGAGAAATGAAGCAGCTCAGGAACAAACAGATCCCACTGGTGAAGATTCTCTGGAATCACCACAATGTCGAGGAAGCTACATGGGAACCAGAAGAGACCATGAGACAACAGTATCCCCAGCTCTTCAATTCAGGTAAATTTCGAGGTCGAAATTTTTAATTGGTAGGGGAGATTGTAATAGCCCCAATACCGGGTTAGCCATAAATAGTATTTTTCAAGAGTAAATAGTATTTTCGGAGTGAATAGTATTTCCCAAAATTGAAAAATATTTTATTAGACCATTAGATATAGCTCGTCAATACGAGTCCGTAGGCACAAATTTTGTGTCAATCAGAGGTCAAATGAGTTCGGAATGGCCGAAACAGTAAACAAAAGTATTTACTTCGGTGAAAAGCGGGCCCAGGTGGGACCCACTGAAAAGTGAAAAGTGGGGCCAGGTGGGACCCACTTAAACGTAAAAATGGGTCCAGATAGGACCCACTAAATAGTAAAAGTGGGGCCAGGTGGAGCCCACTAAACAGTAAATGTGGGACCATGATGACATCAGCGATGATATCAGCAATGTCATGATGATGAATAGTAACCGTGTCTCCTAAAGTATAACATCATCATTTGGTTAGAAACATCATCATCACTGGGTCACATTGAATAGTGACAGCATATTTGACTGGTCTCTGAATAGTAACTGTGGGTCCGTGAATAGTAACCGTACGGCCCACAAAATAGTGACTCCAGGATGAATAGTACCCGAAAATATTTTTTTCACGATCAGAAAGAGAACAAAAAATGTAGTAAAATGGTGTAATCTGGTCTAAAAACGAGGTCAAATAGGCTTCCGAAAGTTAGTATGAAGTTTCTCTGGTTCGATTTGATTGAACCAAGGTTTGACTAAACTTTGACCGAATTTTTTTAAATAGTTAGAGTGGATAAAATGATCCACTGTAAGAGGATAAAAGGCTTAGAATAATTTTTAGAAATTTTTGATAGTATTAGAATTGTATTTTACGGCAAAACCGAACTGAACCGAATTGGACCGGTTTAAGTGAACCAAACCCCAAACAGATTTCGATTGAGCTGTAATTTTGCGGGGAGACTAATTTTAATATTATAAGTATTATGTAAGTGCTTTGGAGTGAAAATGAATTCATGAACATTCAATTTCACCAAAACAGTGGAAAATGACCCGAAAAATGAAAATCGGACCAAATAGGCTCAAGCACTTTGGTTGGACCTGGTTGGGTCTGACTGGACCCATATAAATAGACTCAAAAAGATGGAAATCCCCTTGGATTCCATTTTTTTCAGCTCCCTCTTCTTCCTCCCTTGGCCGAATTCACTCTCCTCTCTTTCTCACCATTTTTCTTTCATTTTTTCTTCATCTCACCTCAAGATCAAACATCTCTAACATAATTCAGCTCATCTAGAATCCATTGGTGGTCTTAGATTTTCGTTTGGAGGAGTATAAGTGGGTGAAATCTAGACTTGAAATTTGGATGTAAAATTGAGGTAATAGAATTAAGTGTTTTAAATTTGGTTTTAAGGTTCCTAAAGGTAGATTAGGATGTTAATTAGATGTTTATTAAGTTTATTTGATGAAGGAAATTTAGTTTTGATTAAATCTTAATTTTTGTATTTGGACATAATTATGTCCAATAGGTGAGGGAACCTCCAATCAAGCTAAGGGCAAGGAAAAGGAAAATTGAGGAGTATATTTCAAGGATCTAAGGTTTGTGATTGCAAATTTCATTTAATTCCATGGTAAAAATATGGATTTAGCTTATGTTTGTGAATAAAGTATGTGATTTATGCATGTTTAATTGAAATTAACATGATATTCATGTTTAGGGATGTTAAAAATAATGGTGTGGATGATTAAATTGAAGAAATAAATTTTGTGTGAAAAATTCCTTCTTTTGCCGAATGTAATTCATGTGATTTTCATGTGTTTTCATGATGTTTTATGTATATTTATGATGGATCTATGGTACTTGGCATGTGAACTAATGTATGGTATGTGTTAGAGCATGTGAAAATATCATGAGGCATGTGATGCATGTATGGCCGAATGTATGTCATGTGTAAAGTCATGATTTTGATGGGTTTTCATGGAAATTGATGGTATGTTGATGTTATACATCATGAAATTGGCCTAATTAAATAATAAAATTGATAAAAATAATTAATGTAAATAAATTGGTATGTGGGCCGTATGCATGTATGTATGTATGTATGCATGTGTACCATGATAAAATAATAAGTTTACATGACATGTGATGATGTAATGATGATAATCACATGTGAAATAATGAAATGGTATGAAAAAGAATAAAATATTATGATGATATACCATGAAAAATAAGTATATTATATTAATAATGTGAAAAATAAAATAATATTGCCCTATGTAGTGATCTGGTAGTCAAGTTTAGTTCAGGATATGTTGGCATGCCATAGGGACATAAGACTGCAGGTGTGAGCATGGCGTCTCACTTTTTTTTAAATAGGTCAATGATGGTCCTATTTCACTATATTTGAATATTTTATTGTACTGTACTGTATTTAAGACAGTGGTGGTCCCACAGGACTCCGCTGGTATTTCTGTGAACTTCTGGAGTTCACGTCTCATTTATCCTGTATATAGAGTCTGCTCAGAGGCATAATTGTAAAAATAAGATTAAAATGGTTAAAATGTGATTAAAATAATATTTATGTGGAAAAAGGACATAAATGTTATTATATAAAAAGTTTGAGGGCAAAATTGTAATTTTATGCATATGTGTGTTAAGGATAATTAATAAGGGTAAAAATGTAAATAAATGGTTAAATATGAAAATTGGCCACTTTATATGGGTAAAAATGTAATTTGGCATAAAAATAATAATTGGAGGGTAAAACTGTAAATTGGCATATAAATTAATGATAAAATTGTAATGTTAGTGAAATTAATTGAACTAGTGGCATAATGGTAATATAATGCAATTAAAATGAACTAATGGCATAAATGTAATTTTGGTGAAGTATAATTGAACTAATGGCATTTTTGTCATTTTGAAAAAGTTTAAGGGTATAAAGGAATTATTACCATAAGTTAAGGGTAAAATGGTAATAAGATTATTTATGTGAATTAATTGTGTAATTACGCCAATTATATAATTTAAAAATAATTATATGTAATATTGCATGCCTAGTTGGGAATTAAATTAAATATGTTTATTTATGAATATTAAATGATAGTATTTGTGAATATTATTATGCATGAAAAATTAATTTAAGTAAAAATTTATGGAATTGCAATCACCACTGGGCATATTTAATGCTCAGCACGTAGTTTTATTTGATTGTATGTAGGTACTCCGTAAGCTTTTAGGAGCAGTGCATACCTCACACTGTGGAAGTGGTATGGAAGAGTATTATTTAGAATATTAAGTATGTTAAGATTTTTGCATGTATATGTCTTATAATATTATTGTGGATTTTGGACTGTAATAGATTATTATAACTGTCTCTAGTATATTGTGATTGGTATGCTTAAAAATTGGTAGAAATTAAGTTAATATTATTGGTAAAGTAAAATATAGATTTTTAAGTTGAAGGAAAATTAACTAGATAAATAGTAACTTAGACAGTTATAGGTCAATCGACATAGTTAATAGTGACTTAAAGTATAAATATTAAGTTGGTAATTAATTAATAAGTATTAATAGATTTAAGTAAATTGTCTTTGCCATACGATACTATTCACGTATACGGTACTATTCAAAAAATAAAAATTCCATTTTTAATTAATTGTCTATTTAATAACCTGACTAGTTTAAATAGGTTAACCGGATTAAAATGAATAGTTAAGTAATCGGAATGTAAAGTATTAGAGTGTATGTCAGTTCAGTGTTGTGGCATCCGGTATTCGTATCACATATGAGTATAGGGCGCTACAGTTGTTGTCTTTTTCTTATGAGAAATATATCAACAAAAACCTTGAATGATTTAATATGCAAAACTGCAAACCCATAGATAATCCCATTGCCAAGAATCAGTTTTTTAGCAAAGATGTGTGTCCTGAGATGCCAGGAAAAATGAACGTATGAGGAACATTCTATATGCCAGTGCCGTGGGTAGTCTTATGTACGTGATGTTGTGTACAAGACATGATATATGCTATGCAGTGGGCATGGTAAATAGATATCAATATAACCTAGGCAAAGGACATTGGAAGCAATTAAAAGGATACTTAGATACCTTAAGGGTACAACAGATTATTCTCTCTATTATCAAGAAAAGCATCTGCATCGAGAGAATACAAAAATGTTGATTGGGCAGGAGATGTGGATGAGAGGAAATTCACTTCAGGTTTCATATTCTTGTTTGGCAAGGGTGCTATCTCGTGGAGTAACAAGAAATAAACCTGTGTAGCCCTATCAATAATGGACGTTGAATTTGTCACTTCCTCAATTGCAGTATAGGAGACAGTTTGGCCGAAATGGTTTGTGAGCCATTTAAGAGTAATTGCCTTAGAGGTATCAGTGACAGTCTATAGTAACAGTCAGTCGTTGATAGCTTATAGTAGAGCTAAGCATATCGACATTAAGTATTTATACATGAGAGATATTGTTGCAAAAGGAGAAGTGAACTTATAGTATGTTTCTACGCATGCAGATCCATTGAGTAAACCTGTAACGAGAGATGTGTTTTGAGAAACACATTAGATCTCGAGGTTTTGCATAGAATTTAATTGGCACTGTTATATTTTAATATTATTCCTTAACTTTATTATTTGTGAATAATAACCAAAGTTCATTATTGGCAATACATGAGTGTGAATGTTTATGTGTAAACATTTACTGTTATTTGTATGAGATTGAGCATGTCGGACAGATAAGTAGCCCACTTACAAGGGTGTTTACCTTAGTTTTGTCAATGAGTTGGCAAAGACCAAGATGAGGCGATTTTTGAACATATACGAATGCTCGAGAGCCTGTTCAAAATAAAAGTACTGCCTTGCAGAAATTACAAGATGAGTCTTGTTAAGATGTGAGATAAAGACATACATAAAGTTGTATGCTTTGGATTGAGATCCAAATAAGGATCGTATGGAATCCGATGGTCAGTTATATGTAACTAACATGTTCTGTCTTAAAAGCTAGAAGTAGTGTGCATTGTAACCTTACGCTTTTGTATGGTGTTTTATATATATATATATATATTTAAAATGTGAGACATGCGCTCCTTTAAGGGAAGGAAAGAACACCATAACACATGTTTTATACAGTGTGTGCTTAAGTGACCAAAGGGATGGGAATTTAATAATATATTATTCTCAACTTTCCCTACGTGAGACCCTATTTATATTTCGACCCTTAGAACCCATAACTTATCCTTGAAGTATGGTTCGATGTGGCTAGCTTAGTTAGTCTCTAAGAGGTCCAAGAAAAATTTAGGCCCGACGGATCTAACTAAAAAAATGAGTTGAATCATGATGGATGGCATACAGTAAGAGGGGAAGATAGCTTTTTGATCACATTCAATATTTTCGTGGTTCACTGGCTAGCCTATTATAGTTTCTATGAGAATAAATATAATAGTGAACACGAAAATTATTTTATGAGATAATGAGTTAAAACAGTGAATGTGAGAAGGCCATCTAGGATTAGGCATACGTGAAAAGGAGGATTTTATTTTTCGAAGCGCTATATATCCCTA
The DNA here is from genome assembly GCA_947683425.1 of Excoecaria cochinchinensis. Taxonomy (NCBI): domain Eukaryota; kingdom Viridiplantae; phylum Streptophyta; class Magnoliopsida; order Malpighiales; family Euphorbiaceae; genus Excoecaria; species Excoecaria cochinchinensis. Next base: position 23,967,402 of record CANTUQ010000092.1, on the reverse strand, counting down.
ACAGGTGTAAAGCACTAGTGCTCTCAAGATATGCAAGTCACACAATCTATCTGCTAGTATAACTGAAGATTAAGACTGAAAATCGTTCCGTCATGTGCAACTAGGACATGATAGAGTTTGGGTACGCCTATGACTCTAATTTGGATAAAGTTCCAATCCAAATAGAATTAAGTAATTCAATCTGATTAAAATTACCAAATCCTATCTCAGAAAGAGTCTGGGTTAAACTAAAGATAGGTTTCTAGATTTTAGGATCTCTATAAATAGATGGGAGATCTCAGTATTTGGTAACGAGAAAACGTATACGTCGCAAGACTGCTCGTTCCCACTCATAGTTTTTTTTATCTTAATCTTTCAGGGGATTTTAAATTGTGGAATAGCTGCTATTATCCCGCATGTGGATAAAAGTCAGGCCAATGACCAAAAACAAAAGGGATCCTTGTAGACACTTTCGCAATGTGTTTATGTGCTGCAAGAGGTAGGTACCATTTTCTAATGTTATTTCCATAAATTATATTTTGTTATAATTTTCCTTTCATTTCCATTTACATATTTCATTATTAATATCCTTATAATTTATATGTATTCATGATTATCATCAATATTATCCTTAATATTATTTTCACCATTATCATACTATTAAGGCATACAAATTCAGTTAAATATTAACATAATTAATTTTAATCCACAATCTTATTATTATTATTTATATTTCTTTAATTAATATAACCATTAACTATTTCACCATATTTAAGATTATTATTATTATTATTATTTCTTTAATTACATTATACAACAATTTTCCATTGTCATTATAATCATATCTAATAGTCAATTTCCTTGTCAAATTATATTTTAGTTCTTCAATTAACATTACTATTATTATTTTACAATTTAGTCTCTAAACTTTTACTAAATTACAATATCACCCTCCTTTTTCACTTATTTACAATAATGCCATTAATTAATCTTATTTTTACATTTATTTCATTATTTGACATAGAAATTACTATTTTGTTCTTAAAATATTATTTTCAAGCCAAATTACATTTTAATCCTTATATTTCCTTTAAATTATGAATTTACCCTTTATTTACACTATAATTACAATTATACCATTGGTTATCCATAATTCATACTTAATTTATTATTTAACATGTAAAATTACCGTTTAGTCCTAACCTATATTTTATGCGTAATTTTATATTTATTCATCTTATTACTTATTCAACCAATTAATTACTTATTTTCCATAACTACCTTATTTTCTCAATATTAAATATAATTACCATTTTACTCTCAATACTTAGAATTCTTTACAATTTGGTCCTTATCGTATCATTACTATTTACTTATTTTCTTTTATCTTTATTTCACATATTTTTCTAATTTAATCTCATTTCTTACTTTTGCCCCTAGTAATATCCAGTAGAATCCACTGGACTTTATATGCAGACAAGGTTTCAAAGCCCTAAACCTACTGAAGTCGCCACTTAGGGGCTAGATTGTGCTTTGGTAGTGTTGAAGTGATCACTTAGGGGCCAAATTGCTCTCCGATAACAAATTTACATTTTAATATTTAATATTTGTCAGTTCATTATGACATTATAGGTAGACCGTCATTGGAGTACAATTGCGAGTCGCCATGACTCGCTACTGTGGTACACTATAACGTCCATATGGCTAGCCAATTATATCATACACTCCGTGATTTCCCGACTGATATACTAAGGGCACATAATCATTTCGTATATACAATTAATCATATATGTACATTTCATTTCCAATTCACTTTCTTTGTTCATAATATCACTTTACATCACATACTGTGTCATACATTTATTACCATATCCATGCCTATACACTTACATTTGTCATGACTATCACTCCAATTCGCATTACCATATCAATTATCACAATTCACAATTAGGTTAATAAATTACACAAAATCCTTTAATAAATTACTTACATATATTTCGGCCCACATATTTTATATACCTAGTTTTATTTCCTTTCTATTTATTTCAATTTCCATGCCATTAATTATTTAATTCTAAACTTACTTACACTATCATTTCACTTTAATAAACATGTTCTATACTATTTATTTTGAACATAGTACATTTCTATACTAAATTATAACCAATTAAATTCTATAATTTCTAATACATTACTGTACACTCAATTCTAATTCTGTTTTTACTCGTTCCCTTTATTTTTCTACTATTTCAATTTTAATTCACTTATTATTTATTTCTAATATCAATTATATCATTTTTTCACTTTAACCTATCATATTTCATAATATTCATTTTAGATATAATGCATATTCAACACATATTATATCCAATTAGGTTTCAAAAATTCCAATTAAATTATTTTACACTCTATTTGACTTATACATTCATTTTTAAACATTATTATCATCAAATTCAGAAAATGTATGATAAGAAAGCTAATACACTCATTCGGCCATACACTTGGTTTTTCTTATTTTTATCATTATTGTTAACTATATTACATATTAATTATTATAAATACTTTGTTATTGCATTAACCATCAAATATACCATAGTATCCTTTATGTATACTATTCGGCCCATGTTAGGTTTTCACACACAAATTTATTCTTTCCATTTTAAGCACACAAATCACCATTTTTAACTTCTTTTATCACATTTATAAGATTGTTTTTAATTTTACATGTATAAACCACCTACACACTTCATGAACATAACCTAAAATCACACATTTTTAATGGAAAAAGAAGGATATTGTATCAACTAACCTTATTTTCTTGTTCTAAACCTCTCAAACATCATTTTCTTGCCTTTGCACCTTGAAGCACCATCCTCTCCTTTACTTTCCATAAGTGGCTGAATATATTCACCAAAGAAATCACCATCAATTTACTTCCTTTCTTCAATATAACAACATAAAGACACTCTACATACCTAAAATTACCTATTTGAACCTTTAAAATAAATTATAGAACCCAAAATCACTTACCTAATTTTTGACACATAACATTATTTTCTTGATTTCTACTACTTCTTTCACCTCAATTGAAGGCCAAAGGTGTAGCACCCCAATACCCCTTGGGACTACAAGAAATTTGTGAAATAGCAACGGAAATAATTCCGTTGCTATTTAGCAACGGAATTTTGATTCCGTTGCTATTTAGCAAGGGAAAATTGATTCCCTTGCTATTTTCGGTTAAATGCCCAACATGTTGCAACGGAAATTTTTTCGGTCGCTAAAAGCGGAGGGAAAGTTTGGCGCGTAAATTTAGCAACGGTTATTAGCAACGGAATCAAAATACCGTTGCTAAATATCGCGCGAAATTAAAGCGGGAGAGAATTTGGTGCGAAAAATAGCAACGGAATCTGATTTCCGTTGCTATTTAGCAACGGAATCTTATTTCCGTTGCTATTTAGCAACGGAAATCAGATTTCGTTACTATTTAGCAACGAAAATATATTCCGTTGCTATAATTAGCAACGGAAATAAGATTCCGTTGCTAAATAGCAACGGAAATCAGATTCCGTTGCTATAATTAGCAATGGAATCTGATTTCCGTTGCTATTTAGCAACGGAAATATATTCCGTTGCTATAATTGTCTCTTGTCCTAAATTGCAACGGAATTAAATTCCGTTGCAAGGGACCTCATATAGCAACGGAAATTATTTCCGTTGCTATGGACCTAATTTTGCAACGGAATTGTAATTCCGTTGCTATAAATGCCCAAGTTGGGAGGGTCAAAATCGGTTCCTATATTGCAACGGAATTATTTTATGTTGCAAGGTACATGAAATAGCAACGGAAACAAATTCCGTTGCTATATTGCAACGGAAATTGGTTTCCGTTGCTATAAATGTCACAGGAAGGGAATCCAAAGTCGGGTCCTAAATTGCAACGGTAATGAATTCCGTTGCAAGGAACAAAACTAGCAATGGAAAATTATTTCCGTTGCTACGTTGCTAGATTTTATAAAAGAATCGGGCCAGTTTTTACCCTCTTCTTCTCTTTCCAAACCTACCCGAAAAGCTAACCTAAAATCGCTGCATCCAATCTCCGATCTCCCACTCGTTTGCGCCGCCTCCCTCGTCGCCGATCGGTCCCTAATCGCCGCTCGCTCCAACCCGCCGTAGCAGGTCAAGTGTCGCCGGTGTTGCTGCCTTTAGAGCCGTCTCCCTCGCTGAAAACATCGATCGCATTTCGTCGCCCCTCGCGTCTCGTCTCTCATCGCCGTCGCCGCTCGCAACCGCACCGCCGTTCACCCGACCCCGACGTAGCAGGGCAAGTCTCGCCACTGCTGCTGCATCTACATCCGTCTCCCTCGCGTGCTTTCAGAACGCTGTGGTCGCCCGTCGCGTCTCTACTCTGATCGCCGTCGCCACTCGTCCTCATCGCCGTTGCCACTCGCCCTCCGGTCACCAGCAACCACGTTTAAGGTTAGTTTTATTCCCTAATTGCTTCAAAATTATACTGTTTAAGGTTAATGTGTATATGGTTTGTTGATTGTGATTTCATTGTCTGATTATGGTTCTTGAATTCCAAGTTCCTGTCTTCGTGAACAACACATTTCCATTCATTAGTGATGTTTTTGCTTGATATGGTGTGCATGCTGGAGGGTTGGGCAGGAGACCACTACAATTTCTTAATTTACAGAATACTGATTACAGAATGCTAGGATTTTTTAGAACATGTAGAGCATCAATCCAGTGATAGATTGAAATATGCAGATTTGAGCATGCTGCAAACAGAAACTGCTATTGGAAAATCTTAATCTTCTTCGAATTCACATTTCATTTTGCACCTTCAGTCGTTGTTCTTCTTGTTAAATGTTTGCTTTTAGTAAAGAGCAGAGTTTGTAATTTACAAATCTTTAATCTTGGTAAAACTCTGCCCCTTGTATATCGTAAATTCATCCCAAGTATGAAGCAATAGTAATATTTGTGAAAATTTAAAATCTATGGATCGATAAATTTGTAAATGTTGGGTTATAGTTATAGAAGATGACTTGTTTTGCCCTACAAACGTATCTTCCGCTTCTTTCCTTGTAAACATAAGTGCTCACATATTTTCATTTGTATATTCATAAATGGAATCTTTAACTGTAATGATGCTTGTTTTTGCTACGTGCTCAGGACATTGTAATTGCAACCCCTGGACGTCTGAAGGATCTGATTGAAATGAATATATGCAACCTAGTGGAGGTATCTCTTGTGGTAAGTAAACAATTTCTCATTGACCTTTGAATAAATCATAATGTTTTGTGCATTATGTAATTTAAAGCACATTTTGGAAGTTAGAAATTATCAATATTTGGGCATTTAGATGCTTTGGACATGTCCTGAGCAAGTGCATGAGTCATTTGGTCATTAGCATCGCCAAGCCACAAGCCATAACCCACATACATCCAAATTATTTGAATTGTAAGCCATAGCCATACTTGGGCTCCTAGTTCTAGATACTATTGAACATTATCTTAAAGAATTTTTTATTCGTAGTTTGAGAAAGGGCTTTTAAAATACTTAAAAGTGCATCCAATAAGGATACCAACAGCTAAAATGACGTTGGTGGCACTTAGTAAACTATTATAGTATATAATTTAAAGGGTCTTTCTGTTATTTTTGATGCATTGGGCTTGAGGATCTTAAACCCAAAATTGTGGAATTGCTTTTACATCTTGAAATTGAAACAACAAAATTCAAAGGGCAGTTCAGTTTCTTTGTGCCCTATGCTTCGATGATTATACATAGTGAACACCATGGAATGGCTTTTACATCTCGAAGTTGAACCGATGCTAATTTGTGAAATGCTGAGCTAGATTAGCTGAAACATGCTGGTATACTAAGTTTCAATCAAATGCACACCTTATATGTAATCACACATTTGTTCATTGTACTTGGATCCAAAGGCATCTGCTAGTTTCATATTGTAAAGTATGTGGAAATGCTAGTTGTTAATTAGGAGAACTGTTGGGAGACTTCATTACATAAACTTATCAATTCCATGAAAAGATTCAGAACCATGATGCATTGGAGTCTAAAAGTAGATATATTCTGCATAAGCCATCACAAACATTAACAATTGTACATGGTAGGCAATTATAATTTTTTTTTTTAATTTCTTTATAATCAGTTTGTGCTTGATAAGAAAGTTTGTATAGTTTAATAATTAGCCTTTAACAAATGCGATAAAATTGGAAATTGAAACTTTCATACCTGAGCATAATAGGACCACTTCTGCACCCAATTCCTGGACTACCTCACTATACTATTCGCAGTATAGTAAAAGGACGGCAAACACAATTTAATTTGAATTTGGATGAAATTATATATCTCATATTAGAATTTTTTAATTATGGAATATATTTAAATATTCAAAAAGATGAATTTTCACAAACATTTTACAAGTCGTCGTAATGCCGAAATTTATACATAACAGTTTGACCTCTAAGAAAGAATATGAGATGATGCTACCATGTACATGGGCCAATATAATGTATCTTATTTTGTGTAAGTGGCAGATGAGTTTTTGTACAAAACTTGCATTTATCATAATTTAATAAATGAAACAACATAGCAATCAGGAATCATTATTGGGTGCTTTCGTGATAAGTTTTTATAATGAAATAAGCATTTGCCACTTGCAGGATAGTAATGCCACTTCAATTAAATTATATAACCTCTAACAAAATTGACAATGACTTGCCTCTCTTCCATGGCTTTTTCTTAGATCCTCCAAAATGATATTAAATAACCATGTATGAGTTTTGGATTGGGTGAGAGTGAAAGGCTAGATCTCTCTATAAGCTTAATTCCATATATCATGAAGCAGGAATATCTCTAGTTCTTCTCCTCCTCCTCCTTGGTTGTTAGGTTGTTAGGTTTGTAAATTTTCAAAATACTGTTAATTAATTAGTATTTGGAACACTTAATTTATACAAGGATTACATTTTTCATTTGTACTAGTTTGGTCTATTTGTTCAAATACTGATTAATAAGTAGTTTAGTTTCAGCCATACGCTTAATTGGAATATTATGTGAATTTAGTTATATAATGTTGTGGCAGTATTAATTATGCGGAATATATTTCTATAATTGTTTTTAACATGCTCAGCCAACATGTTTCTTAAATTATTTCTTATGCAGGCAAAGTCTTTGGGTAGGCAGCCTACATATCTTGAATTATTTATGCATACTCACACAAAGAAGCACGATGGGCAGACATTCGTCAATACCCGTTGCAGACAACTCAATGTATGTAAATTTTATACATCAGTATTAATTATTTTAAAAAATTAGAGTTAATTAATTGTAATTATTGTAATGGCAGGATCAACTACAAGATACTCTCACTCAACAGCGGCAGAACTCTGAAAGTGTTGATGAGAGTCGTATATATCTTGATGCAGTTGGTGGTAAGAATAATCGTGGGAGGATTTTTGGTTTAGGGTCAATTGCAAACACTTGCCATTCAAAGCCCTCTACATCATCCATTCCTGCATGTAGTAAGCAGTGTGAGTCTTCTCAAAGAGTTGTTCAGTTAGAGACCACAGTCGCTATGTTGATGGATTCTTTAACTGCATTAAAGAATCGGGTTGAAGATTTGGAAATAGATCGTGCTCCGCAGTCAGATCGGTCTCCTTCACCTCCACCTCCACATATTTAGTATTTTTAATGTCATTTGTATTGAATTTATATTTGTTTGTAACAGTTTTACTAGTTCTTTTTACTTTACAATGATATTATACTGAATTTAATTTTGTGATATATTTTTGGATTTTTATTTTATAATATTATAATATATTTTCAGGATTTTAATTATTGTGTATTACAATTTTTATATGAGATTATAAGCATACATTATTAATATATACAGGATTTCAATTATATAAATTTTACAAATAATAATTTTTTTCACTCGTAAATAGCAAGGGAAAGGTTTTTCCGTTGCTATTTTTAGCAACGGAATTTGATTTCCGTTGCTAAAAATAGCAACGGAAACTCATTTCCATTGCTATTTTTAGCAACGGAATAAATTTCCGTTGCTAATTGCACTATATTTATTTACAAATATAATTCCTATACTGTTGTAAATAGCAACGGAAACCTATTCCCTTGCTACAGAAATTATATTTATTATAAAATACGGAAAATACAGCAAGAGAAAATGATTTCCGTTGCTAAAAATAGCAAGGGAAATCAGTTTCCCTTGCTAAATATAGCAACGGAATCCAATTTCCCTTGCTGAAATAGCAAGGGAAAACTAATTCCGTTGCTACATAAATAATATTTATTGAAAATAACGGAAACACAACAAGTAAAAATAGCAAGGGAAATCGGTTTCCCTTGCTAAAAATAGCAACGGAATTGAAATTCCGTTGCTGAAATAGCAACGGAAATTTTTTTCCGTTGCTATTTTTAGCAACGGAAAAAAAATTCCCTTGCTATTTTTAGCAACGGAAATTATTTTCCGTTGCTATTTTTAGCAACGGAAAAAATTTCCGTTGCTAAATTTAGCGTCGGCCGAAATTGCAACGGAATTTTCCGTTGCTAATTTCCGTTGCTAATTTTTATTAGCAACGGAAATTTATCAAATTCCGTTGCTATTTTCCGTTGCTATTTCTTAATTTTCTTGTAGTGATATTGGAGCGCTACGCACACAAAGAAAACTCACATACAACTAAACAATTGAAGCAAAAGCAATAAACCAATATAAGAAATCAAAATTTATCATATATCATAAATGATCACCAAAATTTTACAAAGTATTCATTTATACTAATACATATACATATACTGAAATATTCCTTTACAAAAACATATACAATAGCTTAATCATAATCTCCTATATATACATATGCAAAACTATACAAAATGTAATATAAAAAGGCAAAAAAATGGCTACGACTGGAACTCCTACTAGCCGACCTGCAGATGCCCAACTCCGATAATGAAATTACCACCTACATGGGAAAACACCCGTGTTAAGCGATAATGCTTAGTGGGGAGGAAACAACACCAAGAAATCTCTATTGCAAATATAACATCAAAAGACGAGTATATATATAATCAAAACATATAATATACATATGAACAATACAAGTAATTCTACTTACACTCTAACATGCAATATCCCTTACTTTATACACATACATATAAATAAACGATCATACATTAACGTATCTTTACATCTCTAACACATGTATATACATATAAGCATATAATAAATGAATATTAGTAACTTGTATAATATCCATACACTCTATCTTGCCAAACTCAATCACATGTACATATAACATACTAACCTTCCTATAACTATAATAAAATAGACATGTAATAGCCTGAGTTCTCAATATCTAGTGGATACGGGTACTATTGATACTGATAGGACACAACATCTGAAGCATATAAAGACATGAGTCTCGTAACATGTATACCCAAAGGTAGAAGGGGAGACCGAAGTCTCAAATCATATAAACCCAAACGGCGCCGACTTATAAGACCTAAATAGGGCCAACATGTAGCAGCTACACTCACACTCTAACCCTTAATAAGCATGCTTATCTATCCACTACTATGACCATTCAGGCTCAAACCAACTCTATTACTATAATATAAATATTTCTTGATAACCACATATAGACTAAGTCACAATAACTTAATTCATATAAAACTGTCCAATAGAACAAGCATATGATTCATTTATTCATTTATGCAATCAAGAATAAATTTTACAATGTATAATCATACAGATCCCATAAGTGAGAAACCATGCAAAGGATCTCAAATAAATAGCATTTGCAAAAGAGGGGTGTGTTCCGCTCGCGCCCGCGACAGACTCCAAAACTCCACTATCGTGCTCACGACAGAAGAGAGGGGCCTTGGTCGCACCCGTGTACACCAGTGCTCTCGCGATAGAAGACCACACTTCTGATGCTCAACTCCAGTGCTCTCTATCTCGCTCTTAATAGAGCATGCTCGGCTGGAGATTGAAGCCTGAGGTCTCGCCCATAGTCTGAAACCTGAGCTCTCTATCGCACCCATGACCGAGGTTGCACTTGTGCCAGACCTAGAAATGCCAAACCCTAAAATTAACTCATTCTCAACTTGACCCATAATCAAGCTAATATGCATACAACCTCAATTCATTGAACATATGCATTCTAAACATGCTAATAATCATATGAATAACAATTTATACTTATTAGAAACAATTAAATTAGCACAGATGCACCATTAGAACCACAACCTCAAAAATTGCTCTAAAATCATACAATTCCATATTTGAACTCTCATATGCCAAATTAAACCTAACATATCATACATATATCACAACTCAACTCAAAACATGCATATCAACATATTTAGTAACTCAATTTCAAGAAATTCATCACAAGAATTTCAAATCAAAAACAATTAATTTACACAAACTCCCAAACCTCAAAAATTGCAACACCCTCTTCAAGATCCCACCTTTTCTTTACCTTTGTTCTTCCTTTTATCACCAGATTCTTGCAATCAAACCAACCAAAACACAAAAATCAACAACGCACATAACCCAAAACTCATCCAAAATGTAGGAGGAAAAGAAGAAGAAGCTCATATAACCAACTTACCTCTTCAACCAAACACTTATCTCTTAGAAACCAAACTCAAATCTTTGAAGCTCCAACCAAGAAGGAGAAGTAAGCAGAAGAAGAAGAAGAAGAAGAAGAAGAAAAAGAAGAAGAAGAAGAAGAGAAAATGGGAAAGTCACGCAGGAAGAGGGAAAATAAAGGCAAAAATCAGATTTTTGCCACCCTCTCTCCTCCTTTCTATCTTTTCTGCTTAATTGCTCCCAACCACCAAGCTTAGGTGTCATTGATAAGTTGCAATTATATTAATATTTTAGATTAATTCTTGGCATAATTATGTGTTTTATTTATTTAATTTTAATAATAATTAGTTAGTTTTTGTCTTTTTATTAATTTATAATGTTTTTATAATTTTTAATAAGTTTTGGGATGTTTTCAGGTGTTTTATTTTAATCCGGAACTAAATTGGAGGTTCGAAATTGATTTTAGAAGCAATTATGGAAGGAAGGAAGATTTTGCCTAAAGCACAGCAGTGCTTTTACAAAGCACAGTTGTGCTTTCGAATGGAGCGCGCATCAGCGAGGACAATCGACGACACAACTGTGCTTCCTTGCAAAGCACAGCTGTGTTCCGCAGCTGGAGGCGCGCGCGCACGAAGCGACAACGCTCATTGCCTCGCCCACAGCACAGCTGTGTTTCTGCGTGAAACACAGCTGTGTCACAAGGATTACACGACGCAACCCTAGCCAAAAACAAAAGCACAGCTGTGCTTCTCAAAGCATAGCTATGCTTTTCCTCAGACATTAAAAAGAATGCCGTTTCATCTTCAAAGAGAGCTGGTTAGATTTAGGATTTTTTTTCTTTTAGTTTCCAGCAGTCTTTTATTTTATTTTAGGTTTTAATTTTCCTTTTAAATTCTGTTTTAGATAGATTTAATTTTAAATTGCAATTTTGTTCTTAATTAATTTAGATTATTTTTTAGTTTAAATTTATATTTTGGGGATTCAAGAAGAGTCGAAGGTTGATGAACAAGAGCTTCAAGATCTATTTTCTCTCTCATCAAGGGTGTATTCTGAACTTTGATTTTTCATATTTTATGTTTATATTCTTGATGTTAGAGTAGTTATTCTTGCTTAGGAGTTCTTGAATCATATTTGTATTTTGGATTTTTTTGGATTTAATGAATATTTTCATGATTTCTTTTATTTCTCTCAATATATTTTCAGCATTTATGATGATTATTGGATTTGATTATGATTTAGTCCGGAATGATGATTAATTTCAAATCTGATTTTTGTTGTAATTTATTTTTGCACTATTCTTATAACTCTACATCTATCGATTTTGCTTGCTCCGGAATGGGACGCTTCATTTATAGATGTTAGTTTTATAATTTTCAGATATGTGAGGAATAGATGGGTTTTGGGTTGTTTGGCTCTGGAATGGGAAAGCAAACCGAATCTAGGACTTTAGACCCGTGCTTAGGCTAGTTGTATGGCTTGCTCCAGAATGGGACGTTATGCAATTAGAGTAGCTTGCTCCGGAATGGGATGCTTGGGTTTAGTTGGGTTGTCCAGAATTTCATATTTATATTGTTTTACCAATTTCCAATTACATTTATGAGGATAGAATTTCCTAAGCATTTAATTTCATCCTTGAGTAATTTCTTGATGAACACTTTTATTTTTAATTGTTAATTAATTTTCTTGCTTAGCTTAGTTTTCTCCACCAAACGAACCGGGGACATCTCATATTCACTCATCTATAGATATTTAACGTGACAATCCTTTTTCCCTTGGGTACGATAACTCGGGGTCCTAACTATACCCCACTTTATTACTTGTCGATTCGGTACACTTGCCGAACACCAATCAAGTTTTTGGCGTCGTTGCCGGGGATAAACGGTGTTGTTTATTTTATATTTTTAGTTGAGTTAGTTTGAGATTTTGATTTTTTTGTTCTTTGTTTTAATTTGGTGTTTATCTTTGCAAAAAAATTTTGAGGTCTTTTCAAAATGATGCAAGATAGTGTTCAAGATTATGAGTTGGTCCTTTTGCGAGCTCAAGTAAATGATATGATGAGGGAGATGCAAGAGTTACGACAAATGTATTCAACTTCACCAGTCACCTATTCACCATCTTTTGAAGATCCCTACTCTCAATGGGTATCACAAGAGTCTCACTGTGCCCACATCGAACGTTTTTTAGACCACATATATTGTAGAGAGAAATAATACCAAGCGAAAAGGGGAGAGTTGCAGGCTACAATCAACTATCAAGAGGAGAGGATCAAAGCTCAAGGGGATCTATTAAAGAATCAAGCATTGGAGATCTTTGGAATCCAAGTTGGAGCTTTTAATTGTCTCTTCGGGTGATAAAAAAGATGGTGGTGAATTGAGTCATGCACCTATAGAGATTAATGACAATATTGAAATTTTTGAGGATGGGTTGCATGAAGAAGAAAAGGAGCCAATTATTGTTGAAGACAAATCTTGTGTTTCGTTGGAAACTAATTTCAGTTTTTCTGTGCAGGATAGTGTACCAAAGGAGCAAGAGTTGTGCGATTCTCAAATGGAAGCACTGGATTCAGTTCATTTGAAGAATTTATTTAGGCTGGAAGAGCCGGTGGAGTTCGTTTATAGTGAACCCAAGGTGGAGTCATACTTCATCGAAGACATGGAATTTCCCACCTTGGTTCGATGATTTTCTCTTACTGATTGGGGAAAATGAGGAGCAAAAACCGGAAAGACCATTATTTGGTTCACAAGCTCGTCCACCCGAGAGTAACATGAGTCGAGCTGGGACTCATTAAACCAAAACTTTTCATCTTAACCCTTTCTATTTAATTATATGTAATTTATATGTGTTTTTGTGTTTTATGTTTTTAATTTTTAATTGTTTATTTTTGAGTCTTTATAATTTTCCTTAAATTTTTGGTGTGTTAGAAAGTTAATTTGTTGTTTTCAATGTTTAATTTGTGGATTTTTAATTTTTGGTTTTAATTGGTTTTGGTTTGGTTTCTTGTTTTGGAATTTAACAGGGAGAACAACATGAAAAATTCAAAAATTTTGCAGCCACAATTGTGCACTGAAGAAGTGGGGCAGTAGCATTTAACAGCTATCTCACGGTGACAATTAAAATTGTTGTCACTGTGAGATGTGGTTCATCAGGATAGTAGCGTCAGGTAAAATGCGAAAACACAGCTGTGCTTTTATTTAAAATACGCCGATATGTAGCGCTGTGAAAAAAACACAGCTGTGCTTCTTTCAAAAGCACATCTGTGCTTTTCACCCTGACCAGTTAAAGCGCTGTTTTCATTTCGGCGCTGTTCCCTCTCTTCTTCTTTTCTTTTCTCCTCTGTTTCCCCCTGTTCTTCAGCTCAAATATTTTTCTTGAAATTTTCTCTTTGATCTCCTTTGGAAACCCAAGCTCACCTCAGGTAATGTTGATTTAATGCATTTTCATCGAGCTTAATGGAATTCTTTTCATCTTCTTTCTGCATTTTCCTCTTTTATACCAATTCTGATTTTAAAAAAAAAAATTTCTGCATGAAATTCCAGATTTTTGGGTTAAAAGAATTAAGAGCTCTCTCTCTCTTTCCCGTTATTTATCTCCCAAATTTCTTAAGTCAGTAGCTCAATTCGACAGTTCCAGGTATGTAATTTCCTCATTCTTACACATTCTATTTTTTTCATTTTAGTGGACAGTGTTTGATCCTCAATTGGTAATTTTGTTGTGTTAGTGGTAATTTTTAATGTGTTTTGCTTATTTGGGCCAACATGGACAGAAATGGGTGTTTAGGATTGGAAAGATCGTGCTTAAAAATCTAGTTGTAATCATGCTCACCGGCTGTTTAATGAAATGCCTGAATGAGAAATTCATGTAAATTTTGGACTGATCATGTGATTAATTCAACATTTTTATCAATTTATTCTGACCAACTCTGTCCCTATGATCTGTTGAGGATATTTTCAAATTCATTTTGCATAAATCAGGTTGTTTATTCACTGCTGATTTGGAGCTTTCAAGTGTTGGAATTTATCTTACATTTTGTATATGGAGCAATTATTTTGAGCCTAATTTCATATTTGCGTCTTGGCTAAATTGCTTTTATAGCAATGTTGAGTTGATGGGTGCCACTAGAATTGAATTTGAGCTTAATAATCATTGTGCTAGATGGGGTATATTCTTGCACTTTATCTTGAAATATAGTTATTGGAAATTGGGAGTTTGAGCTTTAAAATTCTGAATTAAGTGTTTTGAGATAATTTGGGCATTATGCATGGTATGAATATGGAAAGAAATATTTTGCAAATTAAATTCAAATTGCTTGAGATTACGCTTGCCATTTATTTTGTTTTAGAAGCATTTACTGCTGCCTTTAGTTTTTAATTTAGATGCAATTGATATTGTGTTTGATTGTGTTGAGACAATTGCATGTTTGCTAGTTCCCGACTTGATGGGATTAGGATAAGTTATAATGGATGCCAATTTTTCAAATTCTTATTTACATGCAACTTTGAATTTTTCCTACATATTTTTGCTATGAATAGAGCATTGATTAAGCAAACTGTGCATTGTTCTCTATTATTCTCCATTAAATTGCATTTATTTTATTCTTGGCAATTGCATTTCAATGATGAATTACTTGTGCGTATTTTATTCTCCACCTTGTGTTTTTCATCTTTAATTTCTTTAAATTCTACTTTGTGCAATCTTCCAATTTTTACTATTTTGTGCATAGACTTTGTACTTCAATATGTTTATACATTTGCCTTATAATGTTTCAATTTTTTCATCATCATTAGCTAGAAAGTATATTTATTTTGCAAATTGCTGTTGTGAAGTTTTGGTGACTTTTGATATTATTCTTCCAATTTAGTTATAGATGTGGTATGCGCTTAATGAAACCAAGAATGTTTGAACAAAGTTTATACTTTCTTTTTCAGGAACCATGGTTTGTAATAGAGAGGAGCAACCATCAGCGCCCATTCAGCCTCCTGATTGGTTGACTCCAACTCAGCGCACTTTGTTCAACAAATTAGCTACAAAGATTATTGTTTCTAGTAGGTTCATGAGTACGAAGACACTCATAGAACTGGACATTCAAGAGAGGGTGCTATTTTTGCTAAGGAACATCAGATGGGAGGAGTTCTTTTCTCTGAATGGTCCGACTTATCCTGAGATAACATTGGAGTTCCTTAGTACTTTTAAGTACTCTCCAAGGTTATCTAAGGATGATCGGAATACCATTCAGTTTAAAGTGCGCAATATTCCCTATCATCTTTCGACTTCAGATTTGGCTAAATATTTGAGACTGCCGGTGGATGGAGAGGTGCAAATAGTTGGTGAATCAGCTGCGCATTGGGCTATTATTGGGAAGCCCAACATGAACTTTCATGCAAGAAACACCAAGTCAACAAAACTCCGCTCTCCAGTCTATCAGTACCTGCACAGAGTAATGACTTCCTCAGTGTTTATGCGACTAGGGTGTCCCAGTAATGTGACTACACCAAATTTGTTTTTCCTTTATGCTATAGAGGCTGGGATCCGAGTTAATGCCATACCCTGGTTATGTAAGCAGCTAAAGAGAGCTACAACCACCTCAGGGAAGAGGATCGGGATTGGTGGGTTGATCACCATAATCATGAGAGCCCTACATCTGCCTACTGCTGATATGGGACGACACTTGACATCATCTTATTTGATTGATGAGGAGGTAGTACTCAGGTGTAGGATTGTTATAGAGGATCCTTCTTCCGAGAGTGGATATAGACTTAGGAGAGCGGAGGAGATAGAGGCCCATGACTCAGGTAATGATAGAGAGGGCGATTCTGATGATGGTGCCCACCAGCCAGCTGATCACGATGTTGATGCTCCCCCACCACCTCCACCACAGAGAGCGACAGCTAGTACGTCCAGTAGGAGGGTGAGGCAGCGGAGTGATATACCATTCTCCCCTCCAGATATGAGTCGCTATGCTCAGGGGCATGATGAGCCATCTTCTTCCATAGCCCCTCCACCCTCAGCTCCACATCTAGATGCTTCTTTGGTCCAGACTTTGATATCTGAGATGCAGTCTATGACAGCATCGATAAAGCGGTTTGAGACTTCTATCAGCATGCTTCAGACTTCTTTTAGTGAGTCGAGGAGGGAGCAGACAGCTTTCCAGGAGAGGGTTTGGGAGAGATTGGATGAGTTGAGCAGAGGATTGGCGGAGGTTAGGGCAGCTACCTCTCAGAGTGACCAGTTGATATCTGGCATGGACCTATCAGTGCAGAGAGCTTGGGAGCATTTATCTTCCATTAAGACTCAGATGGAGCAGGTGCGCCGGGATATGGTCCTAGGAGCTGAGCAGAGAGACGCATTCTTAGGAGCGTTTTAGCAGAGGATTATTGCACAGTTGGATAGGTTGAGCAGTGAGATTAATGGATTTTTTACACCCGTTTCCACTGTATTTCCTCCACATTTGAGATGACCACCACTATGATATATTGTATATCTTTCAAGAAGTGATTCTTATATAACAGATTTTGTATTTATTTATTTTGTAGTTAATGAAATTGATATAGTCAGGCAATGTATGATTTTATTTATTTTATTTCATTTTTGAAATTGTGTGGCTGAGCCAATGCCGTGTGATAGGATAGACTTATTATTTGTGTTGGCTATGAATCTCACAGATTTCAAAGTATTTCATTTTCCACAGTGATTATTAGATTTTTGCACAGGTTTTGAGTTTTCTTTATTTTTGCACAGGTGGCATGTAGGAATTTTGGATTGTTTTTAGTTTTGCACAGTAATTGTTTTATGTTTGCCATTTTGAGATGATTGTAATAATTTTTAAATTGCAATGAGCTTTTTGCACAGTAAGGGAAAATTTTTGAGAAATTTATTTGGGTACTTCATTTTTTTTGCACTGAGGACAGTGCAATATTTTGAGTTTGGGGTGGAGTACTATATCAAATTTTCAAACCAAAAACCAGTTTTGTTTTGCATGTGTCTTTTTAGTTTATGGTTGTTTCTTTTTTATTTTCCTTCGATTTAAATTTTTATTTCGCCCTAGTGGTTCTCAATTGTGAATAATTTTGATCTCAGTTTTAGAAATTCGTGTTTCATTCAATTTTAAGTTGAGTGAGAAATAGTCCTGTTTGTATCTTTGTTTGCAAGACTACATGTAAACCTTGATTATACTTTGCAATTTCTAAATTTTGAGCACTTTGGGCCTGTTTTTTTTTTAAAATTGAGAAAAATCTAGTTGCAATTAGGGGATTAGATGAAAACTCACTAAGGGCACTAGAACCTTTCTGATTACCCATCGAAGCGACCCATGGATAAGACATAACTTAGAAAATGATTTAGGCAACCCTTCTTTGTATAGCTACTTTAAATGACTTTTCCTACCTTAATTTCATTGTCTCTTGTTAGCCCGTTGAGCCTATTATTTTAGTATGCTAAATGCGTGCTTGTTTTATTGTTACACATATTAAAACTACCTTTAGCCTTAAATAGTTTTTGCCTCCCATTTGAAGAGTGGCCACTCTAGTAAGGTTGGGTTTATATTTTGGGTAAAAAGGAGTTTAGTTTTTGTCAATTTTTGATGTAAATTTCTATTTGAGGATTGATTGGTGTGTGTAATGGAGAGTTGAGCCCATTTAAAGATATGAGTATGGGGTTGACAAAGAGGAATGTGATTTATGTGGTTTATTGGTCTTTTGAAAATTAGAGCTCAATTTTAGTTCTTGTTGATATTTTTGGATTTATTAAGTGCTTCATTAATTGTTAATGGCTAGTTATTTTTTTTATGCTTTTTTAGGAAAAAAAAATTAAAAAGGAAGAAGCATTGCAAGTTTTTCCTAGCTAATTGAGCAAAATGTGAGTTTGGGGTATAAAATTTAGTAAGACTTGAACTAGTGCCTTATGAAGATCATTGTTGAATATTATGTGGCATTTGTTATTGTGAGCTGAGTTTGATGATGCTAAAGTGTCTTTAAGGCCAATTTTATTTTGATTATATGTAATTGAGTTGGGAATATTTATTAGTACAGTTGGGTGATTGTGGTTTTGTTTAGGTAGTGGCCATTTTTCTCTAGTGACTTGATCTTTCTTTGTTAGCCAATTTACCTAAGCCTAACGTTACAACCAAAATGTAAGACCTCTTGATTCTTTGTTTTATCTTGTTCTATTTAGCGGAGATGACCTTCTAGTAAGGTTTGGTACGTAAGAAGAGGCATATGGTGTTTCTTGAGCTTTGAGTGGAAAGCCATGAGGGCATTCATACATTCGAGTTGATTCTTGTTCCCAACATTGTATCTAGAAATTTTGTTTTTAAATGATAAAAATTTTGTTTTGGCCTTTTGCACACACACATAGAAATTGTTTGGTATATTCTTGTGTTTATTTGTTATTTAGTAAGCATTGGTATTTACAAGCCTATTTTCTTGTCCCTTAATTGAGAATGACTCCTTATTTTCTTTTGTTGAGATTGAAATGATTGAGAATGAGGTTCATTCAGTTTACTCGAGGACGAGTAAAGGTTTGAGTTTGGGATAGTTGATAAGTTGCAATTATATTAATATTTTAGATTAATTCTTGGCATAATTATGTGTTTTATTTATTTAATTTTAATATTAATTAATTAGTTTTTGTCATTTTATTAGTTTTTAATGTTTTTATCATTTTTAATAAATTTTGGGATGTTTTCAGGTGTTTTGTTTTAATCCAGAGCTAAATTGGAGGTTCGGAATTGATTTTAGAAGCAATTGTGGAAGGAAGGCAGATTTTGCCTAAAGCACAGCCGTGCTTTTATAAAGCACAGCTTTGCTTTCGAATGGAGCGCGCATCAGCGAGGACAACCGATGACACAGCTGTGCTTCCTCGCAAAGCACAGCTGTGTTCCGCAGCTGGAGGCACGCGTGCACGGAGCGACAACGCGTACTGCCTCGCCCACAGCATAGCTGTGTTTCTGCGTGAAACACAGCTGTGTCACAAGGATTACACGACGCAACCCTAGCCAAAAACACAACTGTGCTTCTCAAAGCACAGTTGTGCTTTTCCTCAGACATTAAAAAGAATGCCGTTTCATCTTCAAAGAGATCTGGTTACATTTAGGATTTTTTTCTTTTAGTTTCCAGCAGTCTTTTATTTTATTTTAGGTTTTAATTTTCCTTTTAAATTCTGTTTTAGATAGATTTAATTTTAAATTGCAATTTTGTTCTTAATTAATTTAGATTATTTTTTAGTTTAAATTTATATTTTGGGGATTCAAGAAGATTCGAAGGTTGATGAACAAGAGCTTCAAGATCTATTTTCTCTCTCATCAAGGGTGTATTCTGAACTTTGATTTTTCATATTTTATGTTTATATTCTTGATGTTAGAGTAGTTATTCTTGCTTAGGAGTTCTTGAATCATATTTGTATTTTGGATTTTTTATATTTAATGAATATTTTCATGATTTCTTTTATTTCTCTCATTATATTTTCTGCATTTATGATGATTATTGGATTTGATTATGATTTAGTCCGGAATGATGATTAATTTCAAATCTGATTTTTGTTGAAATTTGTTTTTGCTCTGTTCTTATATCTCTACATCTATCGATTTTGCTTGCTCCGGAATGGGACGCTTGATTTATAGATGTTAGTTTTATAATTTTCAGATATGTGAGGAATAGATGGGTTTTGGGTTGTTTGGCTCCGGAATGGGAAAGCAAACCGAATCTAGGACTTTAGACCTGTGCTTAGGCTAGTTGTATGGCTTACTTCGGAATGGGACGTTATGCAATTAAAGTAGCTTGCTCCGGAATAGGACGCTTGGGTTTAGTTGGGTTGTCCAGAATTTCATATTTATATTTTTTTACCAATTTCCAATTACATTTATGAGGATA
Organism: Excoecaria cochinchinensis; assembly: GCA_947683425.1. Lineage (NCBI taxonomy): Eukaryota > Viridiplantae > Streptophyta > Magnoliopsida > Malpighiales > Euphorbiaceae > Excoecaria > Excoecaria cochinchinensis. The sequence goes on along the minus strand of CANTUQ010000092.1, from coordinate 23,946,927 downwards.
GAATTTCCTAAGCATTTAATTTCATCCTTGAGTAATTTCTTGATGAACACTTTTATTTTTAATTGTTAATTAATTTTCTTGCTTAGCTTAGTTTTTTCCACCAAACAAACCGGGGACATCTCATATTCACTCATCTATAGATATTTAATGTGACAATCCTTTTTCCCTTGGGTACGATAACTCGGGGTCCTAACTATACCCCACTTTATTACTTGTCGATTCGGTACACTTGCCGAACACCGATCAGCCATCTCCCTATTGGCCTAACTAATTAAATCCTTGTCTTTTATATCTTTGGTCCTTAGCATATATCCAATTACTCACTAACTTAATTTATTTTCTTTCTAGCTTTAATTCCTTTTTCAATTTAGTCCTCATTAAATCTAATATTTACTTGTACAATTACAATTATGCCCTTTTTCCAATGTAATAACCTTGTAAATTCTACGAGGGTCCATTTTGGGATGTTACAAATCTTCCCTCCTTAAGAAATTTCATCCTCGAAATTTCCACGCTAGCAAAATACGATTACACCAATATCTTAATAACTAAAAACACAATATAATAAATCACTACTTATCGGAAGGACCTGTGGGCTCTTCGGCACCTTCCTGAATCATAGCATAGACCTGTGCAAGACCACCAGCAGCAGCAGCTGGCTTTTCCACGGTCTAGGATGGCACCTCTGAGGCTCTACCTCTATCTCTATTACTTCTTGCTGCTCCCGATCTGTCTCCACCAATTCTACTCTCTTATTGGTCCTTGCTCTTTTTTCGATCCAGACAATTAGTAAATCGGTGCTCTATACTACCGCACTTGAAGCACACTCCTGTAACCTTCCGGCACGTACCCCAGTGTTGTCTCTGGCGATGTTCACATTCCAGTGCTCTACTACCTGTACTAGAGGGCGGTGCAATACTACCTACCTCTGACGATACTTAGGCCGACCCTCTAGCCACTTGTCCACTGGGAACATCTCTAGCCCTCTTATTACCAATACTCACACTAGCATGCACCCTTTTTTTCTGCTCTATTCTTTGCTTCGCCATTTTCGACTCTTCTAACTTTATTGTCGCTGAAACTAACTAATAATACCTCACTTGGTGTATAACCGCCATAGTTGATAACGGACCTCTAATCACTTCTCTTAACCTGTCCTAGAATTGCCGGCACTTAAAGTCCCCAGTTAATAAAGCATCTGGTACGTACTTACTCAAATGGCTGAACTCTTTCTCATATTCGCTGACCGACGTATTCCTTTACCTCAAACTGATAAACTCCTTCCATTTCTCTTCTCGGTAGGCCTTGGTAACATATTTCTTCTCAAATTCTTGGACAAAGAAATCCCAAGACAACTTGACAAATCTCAGAGGATTGCGAACAAGCTTCCACCAATCGTATGCTGACCCATGTGTAGACACCGGGTCCTGAGTCAATCTAAGATCAGGATTACCCGATGACGAAAATGATACTTGCTCATAGGCAAAGGTGTTGAAAATGATGTTTCCCTTGTCGAGAATCTCCTTTTTTCTTTAAAAATTTTAACTCGAAAAAGTCATTATTCTTATTTTTATTCTTCTTTATTTTTATTTTTAATTTTATTTATTTTATTTTATTTTTTTAATTTCGGGGGTTTCGGGGCCCATAGCACAGCGCCTGCGTGCGGGCCTGCGTGGTGTCGAGCGCGAGGCCGCGGGGCATGAGTCCTGCACTCCAGCAGCGGTAGCGTGCGGTCTCCAACGAGGAGGCCGCATGCCGCATGCGCGGCAGCGTGCGTCCTCCAGGCCGCATGATGCATGCCGCACACACGAGCTGCGGCCTTTTGCAGGCAGGATGTAGCTCGTGCGCCCCGCATGCGGTCCTCTGCCCGTGTTTCCCCTGCCCTGTGCTATCGTTTTTCACTTGCAAAAATGGTCAAATTTCAGACAGAAATTAATTTTTATTTCATGTTTTTTTGGACAATGGGGTTAAAAGGATGTTTTGTCTCTTTCCATTTTGGGAAGATAGAGGAAGTGAAATGCATGTTTGGTCTTCATTTCAAAGAAGGGGGGTTGCTCTTTCAAAAAAAAAAGGTGTTCTTCATCCTTACGAAAAAGGCAGACGATAAAAAGATTCCAAAAATTCTTAGGAATTTAATTTCTCTTCCTCTTTCTAAAAGATTTCATTTTTGGTTTGACTTGAGCAAGAAAAATTAATTTTCTTGGCTTGATCACTCCATTAAAATCATTTTTTGAGGTTTTTCTTTATGTTAAAAATTAGATTTTCTTAATTTTTTTGGTGTTTTGCCATCGCAAACTCGACAAGGAGGACGGATAAGACACCGTTTTTCCGATCTATAAACTCTGAGGGTAAACATTCTTGGATCCATTCTCATTTAATTTTGTTTATCATTACTGTGGTTAATATTGTTGATTCTTGCTATTATTATCATGTTTATCATTTATTCCTAATATTTTTAATATTAATATTATCATTATTATTTATACTGTCATCACTTTCTTCACTATTGATAACAAGATCATTGATGATGTTAATTTTATTATTGTGGGTGTCATTCCAATGTTAGCATGTTATCATCATTGTCATCGTGTACACTGTTATTATTATTATTATTATTATTATTATTATTATTATTATCATCATCATCATCATCATCATCATCATCATCATTATTACTCGTATCATGTTGCCTTTATTATTGTCATTATTATTATTATTATTATTATTATTATTATTATTATTATTATTATTATTATTCGTATCCTGTTGCCCTTATTATTGTTGTTATTATTATTATTATTATTATTATTATTATTATTATTATTATTATTATTATTATTATTATCTTTGTTTTTATGCTACTGTTGTTATTATCTTATTACTATTATTATTGTTATTGTTATTATTTTGACACTATTTTTATCATTATTCTTAGGCTCTTGCATGACTTATTTTTTACGTCCTTTGAATGTGAATTATTTGTACATTAAATTAACATGTTTAATTCAATCCCTTTCATCTGATACATTTATATTGAACATACTTCGTATTTATCTTGTCTTTATATTTATTCGGTTGATCTTAGAATTGCCACTAACATGTCTAATGTTATTTTTTTGATGTGGAATTTAAATGTGTTTTGCTTTGTATGAGCGTTCCCGTGACCACACGGAGGGGTCACGACGCGTAGGAGACTATATTGTTTGGGTGAGATCATTCCAGCCTCCCTTTTTGTGTTTTGTGTTTGTTTGCAAATAAAATAGTTTTATTGTAAGATAAAAAATCACAAAAATATTTTATAACTAAATTGAGATTTTATTAATAAAATTGGGAACAATGTCCCTCATTTTAGCCAATTAATGTAAAATGTCACGAATAAAACGAAGAGTTAAGTTTTCTAAAATGGGATCACTCATCCCGATTTTCAATCCAACAATTGAATAACTATTCGATCCCTCTTTAAGTGAGCGTGAAGGAACCAATGTTCCTAGCCCAAATAAATATCCCGATTTATGTATGTTATTTTTTTTTATACTTGACCTTGTTTGTTTGTTTTGAATTTATGTTCATATATATCTTGTGGGTCCTTGTAATTAATTATTTTTGGGGCAATGTCATTTAGCTTTCATTTGGGATTGTATTCTGTCCTAATTTCCACTTTAATTCTATTTGGCTTTCTTTTATTTGGGATTGTATTCTGTCCCAATTTCTCCTTTGTAATTGGGTGCTTGATGTGTTTATCGCTTTCTTTACCGTTTTATTTTACTGCTTTCTTTACAACTTTTATTTACTACTTTCGCATGCTCGCAATGTGCTTTTTAATTAAATGCATTAATCGTGTGAGATGAGAGATAGAATTTTATGATTCTAAAAACTTATTTATAATTAACCAAGATATAAATAAGAGTGAAGTTCCGAACATGATCTCTGGTTTAGACCATAGAGGTTAGATGACCTTTCCCAATTTCTCGTAAATTGGGTGGCGACTCCAAAATACCACAAAGGTGCCTAAAGGTACCATGAGGCTAGATGAACTCCCCAATGTTCCATTGGGTAGGGATTCCAAGATGTTTCATGGCACCCAAGGTCAAAAGACGCAAACCAATCCCTCGAGCCCTAAAAGCGGATCTCACCTACGAGGGCCTTTGCTAGGTTCGCCGCGCGTTATGGTGGTGACTCCACTGGGGACTTCGTGACTTTTCTCCGAAAGTGTCTTGGTTAAAATATATAATTGGGTTTTTAATACTTAAAATTCTACTTCTTTTCAAAAATTGCATTGCATCATTTCAGAGCCTTAGAATTATGCTAGGTGGTCCCTTATTCTACCCCGGTGCATTCCCGAAGCACAACCCTACTTTCACTCATTGTAGGGAAGTGTTAAAGATAATCACCAGCCCAAGCCTAGTACCTTTTGGTATATCTAGTGGAGACCCGATCGGTCATCATGCTCGCGATGAGCTAGACCCACTGGTAGGGACCATGCTTGGGTAGCCCTAAAGTATCATCACCTTGACCAAAGCTCATGTAATGGCAAATAAAAAATTCCATTAGGTGACATGATCCTTAATATGATGCTTGTGATGTGGGTCATTGCATATTAAACAAAGTCAAGCAAATTAAATCGTTCCCTATCAAAGGCTTTCATGCTTCGGTAGGTTCACCTTAATTTAATTGAAGTGTCCGAATACGTAGTGGCCAAAACCCATACGCATGTGCTTTAAATTAAGAGTGTTATGCTGCCGGTCTTTCACCGTGAACCATACACGTTCATAGGGTCCCTTGTTGACCCATGGACTAAGCCTACCTTGGAAAAGACTATTTGACCTCGTGTACGGGAGTTAAAAGGTTGGAAAGGTCTACTTGCTCGTATGTAATTGCGAAATGCTGCACAACTCACGATCATGCATTGTACATGTCATCCATGCATCATTCTAACAATCTAGGTCTTTCAGCCATCATAGATTCATCTAAGTGGACTAGAGGTTCTGACGGTCGGCTAGTAAGGACAAACCCTCTCCTTGGATTGTCAGAATTAGTGCCTATTTGGGATTCTGAGTCGCTCTCAATGACCAGCGAATCATCCTCAATGGAAAAAGAGACCAGAGCTCTAACAACTCAAGACCTTGCCAAGAGACTAGAGGATTTTGAGTGGAGGGTATTAGAGATGATGGGCGCAATGGCCGAAAGGATTGCTCCTCCTCCTATTGCACAACCACCCGTCTCTCCACAACCACCGGTAGCCCCTCCTCGGGGGCAAGTTGAACTACCTGCTAGTGAAGAGGTTCCCATTGTAGGCAATGCTGCTTGCCAACCTATCAATGAGAATAAAGCTGCTACTGCACCCATTGAGCCAAGGAGGGCAAGGATCCCTCATCCTGATGAGGATTTTGTAATGAAAGATGAGGTTGAGGAGCTAGCATACCATCAAGCTATGAGGGGTAGAGCACCCAAGTAGAGGATGAGGCTATGAGAGGAATAAGGTAGTAGATAGAGGCGATCACTCGCTTGTTGACATAACGCCGAGGATAGAGATTTGGGGGATGAAGAGCTACTGCTCCTAAGGTTTAAGATGCCGGAGATGCCAAAGTTTGATGGCACTTCGGACCCATCTACACACATTAAGCAGTATACCCTAGTAATGAAGGGTACAGGGTTGACCGAGAAGCAGAAGGTGGAATATTTCTGCCTTAGTTTGGTGTGACATCCAAAAAATCTCCCTACTAGAATTAAATGTCATTAGTGTAATTGTGTGCGTGATAATTAGGGTATACAGCATTGGACTTGATTGAAATATGAAACTAGGGACCCAATTGAAAAGAAATAAAACATTATAGTGGCTGAATTGTACTTTGCATGATTAATTAGCAAATGAAGATTTATTAGTGTAATGGCTGTTAATTAAGTTAATCAAAGTTAGTGGATTCGGCTGGATGTTAGTGGAGTCCAAGTGGAATGTGCTAGGGCAGCCACCTAGCTTAGACACACCCAAAGCTTGACACCTCACACTTACATGCAAGCATGAGGTGGATTAGTGAGTAAACCTGTCCTTTTGTTCCTTGATTCAGCCATTTTGAACCCTTGATTCGGCCCTCTCTCTCTAAAAGTTTACCTTCCTTTTGTCTCTCTCTTTTAATTGTTCTTTGATTATGAAGTCCTAAGAGTGAGATAGAGATAAGTTAGAAGAAGAATAATTGATTCGGAAGGTATGTAAACATGTAGATTATCTCCTCCATCTTCATCTATTTCTGATTTTATTATTAAGATTATAAGTATAGTCTAATGGACTTGTATGTATTGTATGTGTTATGAGTTGAGGAGCCAAGTAGAGCTGGAAAGGGGAAAGAGAAAGTGATATAGAAGAGTGAAGGGAAGGAGTGCTCTAAGAGGTTTGGGATATATATGTGTGTTATGTGTTAATTTTGCTCAAGTGTATATGATGACTATTTAGCTTAAATGTGTTATTGATATTGAATATGTGATTTCTGGAATTGAGCATGATTATGAACTTTGATGGAAGTGTATTTGAATGTGTATTGCTATTTGATGAGTAAGGAACTATGGAATTAGCATTATAAGTGAACCAGCTCTAACTATTGGTTGTATAAACTATAGATAATGGTATGCATGTTGATCTTGATTGAGTTGAATGTTCATATATGTGTATAGGAACTATATTTTGAATTTGGTGAATTGCTTTGGCCAAGTTGGCTACTTTCAAGCTTTACAAGCTTGATTGTGTTAACCCGTCTTAGAAGCCTATACTGACCCCTGTGACTGGTTTATAGTGTAAGTTTAGTTTTACAACTCTAAAATGGGTGAGACTAATTGGATTTGAACCATATGATCCGTGTCTTTAAATGTCCCAGAAATAGCTCTATTGATTTGAGGACTCTAAGGTCTTCAAAATTGACCATAACCGTAGTTACAATTCTGTAGGAGGGCTTCTGGAACCAGTTGTGTTCCTCTGGCCATAACTCCTTCATTTTAAATGCAATTGACTAGAAAATTGTCCATTTGAAAGGTAATACATAGAGGAAGACATTTTAAGAAGAGACCTTTGCCAAAAATTGAGTGTAAGACATCGGTTTGGGCTATAAAAAATTGTAGCGTGAACCAGTCTCGAAGGTTAGCTTCTGTTTTGCTTGCTTTAGTATGTCACGGCCACAACGGCCACAACCAAAATGGTTGCCACCATGACGTACTTCTGAAGTAGGAAGAATTTCATGCATATAGACCTCACAGTCACAACCAAGTGGTTGCCACCATCACCCTTCCCTGTTTTGTGTATTTACGGTGTTTTTCTTCCCGAAATGCACCCGAACTTCACTACGAGTTCCCATAGCTTGTCCAATCCATGTTTATCATTATAAAATGAGTATCTTAAGCATCATGAACTATGTATGCTAATGTATATAAATATGTATGAGCTTTAAGTGTTCTAAGGGTGATGAATTAAGTATGTGAATGGGTATAAATAAGGATGATAAACCATAGATGCGAATATGATAAATAATGAATACGAACAGTCTTGAATGTGAATGTGTACTTAGTGCAATCCTATCTATGATTGAGAACCTTATTGTACGGGCATTATATCAATGATAAATGAAGTTTATAAGCATATAATTGAGATGATTATGCATGCGAATTAGAGATGCATGATAGCCTAACCAAGCTTGAATGCATCATCATGCGAACATGTGACTATGCGAATTAGAGATGCATGATTAGCCTAACTAAGCTTGATTGCATCATAAAGCGAAATAATTACACATGCGATAAATAACTTATGTGCTTGGATTTTAACATGAGAATGAGCATTATCATGAAAATGAACCATGTCATGCGAATGAATTCTGTTACGCGAATAATTATAAAATGTGAATGAATGGTGGCATGAATATGTATGTGTAGTGAATGAACAAATATACCTATAAGCTTGTGGTCGGGTCGTGGATAAATAAGCATGCTTATGAAGGGCTAGTAATTTGCAGCTGCTAGTGTGACACCGACGAGTGTCTAGTGATTGATACCGACAGGTATCCAGTGATATAGTGTTCGAGACCTCGGTCTCTAGTGTCTATTGAATAGTATACCCGTATCCATCTCTAAGACTATACAGGCTATTAATGAATAACAAAGATATTGTAAGTGTTTGTGTTAAAAATGTATTGGTATTATTGTTTTTAATGATAGTGTGATATTTATGCCATGCTAGTGAATTAGTGATAGTGCAATGAGCCTACAAATAGCTTAGCGTAGTGACTAATAAGCAGTGTACATGATTGTTGATTGATAGTGACTTATTGTTCTTCATTGACATAGTGAAGTGAATATTGAACTTGGTAAGTGAATAGTGATTTAAAGTATGTTATAGACAATATATGATTTGTGATTAACATGAACTACGGTATATTGGCACGCTAGTGTAATATTGATTTAGTGAGTGTACATGATGTGCCATGTGTGTTAAGCATGTTCTTATTTGCATAGTGCTTTGTGATTATTGTGTTAGTGCTTATGTTTACATCCCCACTAAGCGATTTCGCTTAGCACGGGTGCTTATCTCCCGTGTAGGTTGTAGAATGAAGACGTGTTATGGAAGGTTTCTGCAGGCCACATAAGAGCAAATGAAGAGTTCCTTTTAAGTGTACAGATTTTGGTATATTGAGCTCCATTTTTGTAATAGTTAATCTTTTTGTATATGTCTAGTGTTATAAGTGGCTTTTTATAGTGAATCTTGTAATCTGTAATAGTGAATGGTGAAGTACTAGTGATGAAGAATAATGTAATGGAATGCATGGATCATAAGTATTAATGAATGTTAAAATGAAAGTAAGGTTAATAAGGTAATTGCATGCTTAGTGTTGTGTAGCACTCCTTTATCCTTCTAGGGGGCATTGGGGTGTTATATTTGGTGGGTCCGATAGTAGACTAGTATCACGGGTTGGATAGGAGGTCCAAGGAGGATTGAGACCTTTTAACTGATGAATTCATGAAGCAGTATGACTGTAGCACTAGAATGGAGGTCACCCTGAAAGACCTCAAACTTTTACAGCAAAGAAGTGATGAGTCATTCCATGAATACCTCACCAGATGGAGAAATAGGGTCATGGAGATGAAACGAAAGCCTAACACAGTTGACCAAATCAGGTTAATTATTAGGAACTCCTGCCCTTACTTGAGGGACTTGCTCAGCTTTAAAGGGCTCAGAGATTGGGAGTCACTTAAGAACATTGCTGTAGAAGCTGAGGGGGCTTACCTGGCAAAGAAAGCAAGCCAAAAAACTTTATTGGGAAAAACTTTGGGAACCAGTCAGGGTACAGATCAAGTGGTGCCGGAAGCAGTAACGGTAAAAATGGCAAGACAGCCGAGGTTTCAGCTATCGGAGTGGGATAAGGCTAGAGGTACTTTTCTAATCTGGGTCGGCCTCTATCCTAGGTGTTGGAGAGATTGACCAAGGAGGGTAAGCTGAGACCTCTACGACCTAGGCCAGCTGCGAATCAGGGATAGTCGGGGCATAAAGATGATCAGTACTGCGCCTACCATAAGCACACTGGGCACCTGATAGATTATTGTCGAACTTTGAGAAACAAGGTCCAGGATCTCATTGAGAGAGAAGAAGAAGGCAAGCTATAATGCAGTTCCCCCATCATGTATTTGATCAGGTTTGGGAAGATGTGTACGTTGCTGTCACCCGTCAGGAGATGGTTGAAGAAGGGACCCCCGTGGCGGCGGTAGATTGTTAATCCACTAGTGAGAGTGGAGTAGAAGATTATGTTTTTAGATGCTTTGTCTTTTTATTCCAAGAACTTCTTATGACAATGTTTGCAATTTTAATATGATGAACAATTTCGCTTATTTGTATGGTGTTTCTAATGATTTCATTTCTTATGATCATGATGCATCCACTTTTTGGCATTAACCCAATTAATACGACTGAATTTAATCTTGGAACTTTGGGAAATCCAAAAAAATCTTGATAGCATCTGATATAACTCCTGAAGAGAGGAAAATTCTGAGAGATAAATGTCAAGAAAAAAAAAAAAGAGAAGAGAACCTTTGCCAGGACCTGGAATGACATGCTGACAATTGACATGGACATTGTCGGTATGATGCTGCTTCAACATGCCAGCGAAACGGTGAGTAGAATTTCAAAAGCCACTCCTTTATCCCCTCAAGGTCTAGGACACATGCAATGCAGCCAAACAAAATCAAACTTCGAGGACTACATCAAAAGTTGGATGAATGAAACTTTGGACCTTCACAAGAAATATATAACTCGTTATAACCGAGCCTTATGGCTCCTTTCCTCCCAACCATTTGAGATGTGTACCCCAAAACAAATCTAGGTTGACCTCTAATCATGTGAGACCAAGATAAGCAAAGCATGGGCCCTTATGGACAAACTTAGGATGACGGCTCATTACCTTCAAGAAGGAAAAAAAAACAAAAGAAAAAAAAAAGAAAAAAATAAAAGCAAAACAAAAAAAAGGACAAACAAACAAAAAAAAAAGAAAAAAAAATATAATAAAAGAATGAAAAATAAAACCCACAATTTTTTCCCAAACCATCTGAGCCTAGCTTGTAACCCAATCTTAACTGCTAAAGGATACTTTAGAAATCGAGCCACCAAAACCAACAAAAGGAAGATACAGACTTTCACGATCAGGATTCGAGCAAAGAAACTCACTACCTCAGCCAGTTTGCACAAAGGTCAAGAGAAAGTCTTTGATGCTAAAAAGGAACACTGTCAGAAGAAGCAGCCTTTCCAGTTAACGAAGATAAAAGCGAATCTAATCAACCCTGGCGGACTGAAGGAGGTCCCATGGCAAAGGCTAAAAAAAAAAAAAAGAGGGAGACTGAGAGAAAATCTTTAATCATGAAAACCCGAGAGGGCTGATTGATAACAGGAGTTTGGTGCTTTTAGTACCCATTCCGAGATTAGATGAGGTCTTATATTTTTCAAGTTAATGCCAAATAATGATCATGTGTTATAAAATAAAATTAAAATATATGCATTTATGCAATGATATTGATGTGACTAGAGCAGTTCATCGTGCACCCTCAAAGTTGCCTAGTTCTGGTATAAAATCAGCATATTGTTATTATCTACCCACCGATACTCTCGCCACTCAAGCACTTCAGTCGACTCATCCTGCTATCAACTATGAGGTCAATTCTGTAGCATCTTCATGATAAGAACCAACCTCAAGCAACCATGATCTAAGACATAAGTACATGCCGATCACGCTCGGAAGATCTTTGATGATAGCTCCAGCCTCTACAAAAATAAATAAATAAATAAAGTCGTTAGAGATGAAAACCGTAATTAGCGCTCTAAGCAAAACTTAGGCCAAAGGGCACGGTGAAAACCTAGAAATAGGCAGTCTGTTCTATGAAAAAAATGAAATGAATAAAAGCCGCTGGATTGGGTTGGGTCCATTCCAGGCAAAAAAATAAGGCACAAGGTTATGTGAAAATCCGAAAAGGGCGCATTTCCCGCTAAGAAAAACTAGTGTAAAAATCCACAAGGGACGCACTACCTTAAAAGAATAACTACAGGTATCAGAGGAGAACCTCATAATCCCCAAAGGCATGAAATTGAAAAGCGATTCCAGAGGGCACTGATCTTACTGCAAATTGCGACCAAACCGGCTGTCGCCTCCAAATCCACTCGGATGAATTCTTATTCTGCATTGCTGCATAACACATACATTTCACATGCATGCTCACTATTTTTCTAGCATATTTGGCTTTTTAAGTTTTGCAGTAAGAGGGGTTCAATGCAGACACCGACAAAAGGCGAATGATGACGTTAGTCAAAATTCCAATACAACAACCAACCAAAGACCTCTCAGGGGGCACCATCTCAGAAGGGTTAGCACAATGGCGGCACTACCATTCTATGGAGGGTTAGCACAACCAAGGCACTAGCACTTCAGAAGGGTTAGCATGATGATGGCACTACCACTCTACTGAGGGATAGCACGATCACGGCACTACCGCTTCAAGTTTCAGAAGGGTTAGCATGATGGCAGCACTACCATTCTACGGAAGGTTAGCACGACCATGGCCCTACCACTTTAGAAGGGTTAGCACAAGGATGGCACTACCACTTAATGGAGGGTTAGCATGATCATGGCACTACCGTTTTATGTTTGAGAGGGGTTAGCACGATGGCGGAACTACCATTCTACGGAGGGTTAGCACGATCACGGCACTACCACTTTAGAACGGTTAGCACGATGACGACACTACCACTCCACAAAGGGTTAGCACGATCACGGTTGTACCGCTTCAAGTTTCAGAAGGGTTAGCATGATGGCGACACTACCATTCTATGGAAGGTTAGAACGACCACCGCATTACCACTTCAGAGGGGTTAGCACGATGACGGCTCTCCCACTCGACAGAGGGTTAGCATGATCACGACACTACTGCTTTAAGTCTCAGAGGGGTTAGCACGATGGTGGCATTAGCATTCTATGGAAGGTTAGCATGACCACGGCACTACCACTTCAGAACAGTTAGCATGATGACGGTACTACCACTCTACGGAGGGTTATCATGATCACGGCACTACCACTTCAAGTTTCAGAAGTGTTAGCTTGATGGCGTCAGTACCATTCTACAGAAGGTTAGCATGACCACGGCATTACCACTTCAAAGGGGTTTGCAGGATGACAGCACTACCACTCTACGGAGGGTTAGTATGATCACAACACTATCGCTTTAAGTTTTAGAGGGGACAGCAAGATGGCGGCACTACCATTCTACGGGAGGTTAGCACGACCACAGCACTACCACTCCAGAAGGGTTAGCACGATGACGGCACTACCACTCCACGGAGGGTTAGCACGATCACGGCACTACCGCTTCAATAGAGGACAGTACACCAACAATATGGTGGCAACCACTCCAACAATATCATCCAGTTCGGAAAAGCGATCGCCTCAGGTACGTGTCTCTTTCCTTCTTTTCTGAATTTTGGCTCACCTAGGCACCTAAGTTCTAGGTTCTCCAAAATTGGGGGCAATTGTAGACACAAGGTCCCGAATTGGTCCAAGATCAGGATTACCCGATGACGAAAATGATACTTGCTCACAGGCAAAGGTGTCGAAAATGATGTTTTCCTTGTCGAGAATCGCCTTCTTTCTTCAAAATTTTAACTCGAAAAAGTCTTTATTCTTATTTTTATTCTTCTTTATTTTTATTTTTATTTATTATATTTTCTAATTTTGAGGGTTTAAGGGCCCAGAGCGCAGCGCCTGCGTGGGGGCCCGCCTGAGGCCGCAGGGCACGAGGCGTGCACTCACGTTCTCACGCCAGTCGCGATATGTAGTATGCGGGGCATGCGCAGCAGCAGGCAGTCTCCAAGCCGTATGCCGCGCACACGAGCTGCGGCCTTCTGTAGGCAGGCTGCAGCTCGCGCGCCCCGCATGTAGGCCTCCGCGCGCATTTTCCCTGCCCCGTGCTATCATTTTCCACCTGCAAAAATGGTCAAATTTTAGACGGAAATATATTTTTTTTTCATGTTTTTATGCTTTTTTGGACAAGGGTGTTAAAAGGATGTTTTGTCTCTTTCTACTTTGAGAAGACAGAGGAAGTGAAATGCAGGCTTGGTCTTCATTTCAAAGAAGGCGGGCTGCTCTTTTTTTAAAAAAAAAGGTGTTCTTCATCCTTAGGAAAAAGGCAGACGAGAAAATGATTTCAAAAATTCTTAGGAATTTAATTTCTCTTCCTCTCTCTAAAATATTTCATTTTTGGTTTGACTTGAGCAAGAAAAATTAATTTCTTTGGCTTGATCACTCCATTAAAGTCATTTTTTGAGGTTTTTCTTGGTGTTAAAATTTAGATTTTTTCAATTTTTTTGGTATTTTGCCATCGCAAACTCGATAAGGAGGACGGATCAAGACACCATTTCTCCGATCTATAAACTCTGAGGGTAAACATTCTTGGATCTATTCTCATTTAATTTTGTTTATCATTATTGTTGTTAATATTGTTGATTCTTGCTATTATTATCATGTTTATCATTTATTCCTATTATTTTTAATATTAATATTAATATTATTATTTATACTATCATCACTTTCTTCACTGTTGATAACATGATCATTGATGATGTTAATATTATTATTGTTGGTGTTATTCCAATGTTAGCATGTTATCATTATTGTCATCGTGTACACCATTGTTATTGTTTTTGTTATTATTATTATTATTATTATTATTGTAACACCCCCACCATCGCCCCCGTTGGAAGGGCGCCGACAGGCGCGCTACCCGACGCTCACTCACATACATGCACACATACACTAAGCGAAAGCATACATTCATACATAACATACATACCAAAATACAGCAGAAATTAAAACTTTAAAGAAACAATAGCTGAACATACATTAACTCACATACATACATATAATCATTCAGCGGAAGCATAAGGCGAAAGATAAAATGAAGGAATAACTGAAACTTAATTACAATAAGATCCTTACATAATCAAATACATAAGCAAAAAGCTACAAAATTACAGAATCTGAAGTACAGGAGCTGAAACAAAATAACAAAACACTGCTAACTCCTATGTGGCCGACCCTGCAGATGCTCGACTCGAACCGAACCAAAACCTGCCACCTACACGAGAAAAGAACCCGTGCTAAGCGATAACGCTTAGTGTGGAGGAACAAAGAAAAAAGGACACTATGAAAACAAACATATATCATCATGCAAAAATACATATAAACTTATAGGCAAACACTTACCGGTTCCACCGAAGTATCATATATAAGAAGGGCGAATTATGCGAAAACACAAATTATGTACACGCAATTGTCATACCAAAGCACCCATATACCAACCAAATGCTGATTCATACACGATGCAACTATCACGCAGAGGTGCACATACACATTATACCTATACCCGAATTACGAATTTGATGCACTACACTACCATACCATGATGCACACAAATATCATGCAAAGTCACTAGAGGTCAGAACATACAACTATCATGCCATAATACACACACACTAGACGAGAACCGACTGACAAGATCAAAACACAACACTTCCGCCGCGCTACTCTGATACATATAAAATCATGCCGAAAACACTTCAATAGTAGAGACCGAAGAAATAATCACGTAACATCACATTCATAATATCACCATGCGGGAAGTATAGTTAAATCTTACATACTTATAGCCACAACTGATCCGATTCACATGCTTATATACAATAAAACATGCTTGAGTCACATACGTAAATACATTAGTCGAATCACATTCAAAGCACTCTGAAACTTATAACACATTACATGACAAGTGCGGATAATCATGTTAGATATAAAATCATGCTTGCATAATAAAGACATACATTCCGAAGCTCATATCCACGTTCATATACATATAAACTGATTCCTCAAATCTTTATTATGCTCATTCGGATGTCGCATTCTTATAGTTATTTCAAAGCAAAACAAAATAACAAAGCACCTGCTGACTCGTAATAGTGGATAACGAGTATACGGACAGTAACTTACGGGTACAAATCGGCCAAAGGGTACCTTACGTGTACGAATCGAACACCATTTAATTTTATCACATTCAAAACAATTTCTGAGGGGGATCTTAAACAAGATCCAAACACATTATAAAGGATCGCGAGGATCCGAACACATTAAAAGGGTTCGCGAGGAACCAAACGGGGACCTGATCAGGGTCCAAACGTCCAAAGGTGCTGCAGCTAAAGAGACTCTATTAGGCATGCCTAACTATCCACTAGACTGACTCTCGCAGTTCATGCGTAACACAAATCATGTCTCACATCATGGCGCATAATTTAACATATAATATTCATATAATTCATAACATTGTCCATGCATAATACATCCAATTATATTAATATACTTCATAAAATAGTCCAAGTATAAACCTAAAGGCATCACAATTTCGGAAATCTAAAGGCATCACAATTTCGGAAATCAAACATTGGAATCACAACAGAAAACTAAATTTGGAAACCAGGGAGTGTTGCGATCACGACGGATGTCGCGCTCGCGATAGAGGCGACTTGCCCCAGTTCGCGATCATGGCAACCTTCGCGATCTCGCGAGGGAACAATACACATCTCATTATCGCGCTCATGACAGAGGATTGCCCAAAGATCGGCAGCTGGGCTCTCTGTCGCGCTCGCGACAAGCATCGCACTCGCGATAGAGGCTCCACTGCATGGCTCGGCGGCGAGCTCGGACGCGTGCGAGGGCTGCTTTCACCGGGCTCTGTCGTGACCTCGCGATAGGGTCGTGAATTCCAACCCTTACACGAGAAATCTGCAGAGAAACCCAACTTCACAATACCCAAATCTCAAACCAAACATCAAAACATCAACTTACCTCATCTCTAGCAAGCCACACATCATTGACAACATAAAACACAAAATCCATACCAAGAATTCAAAATAAGTCATGCCACTAACAATATCCATATACACAATCTACAATATCAGCACTATTCTTCATTCATCTCAATCAAAAACACAATTAAGTTCAATAGCTCACATTCATGGCTTCATGCATCATCTAAATCAAAACCCATAACATTTAAACTATTATGAACATCAAGAACACCATAACTCCATTCTCAAACATTTGTTTATTCTATCTCCAAATTCTAAACAAGTAATGACTAAGTTTTGGACAGTTACAACGAAGTTCGGATGCATTTCGGAAGCAAAACGTACCAAAATACTCAACCTAAAGGAGGGTAAGGAAGGGCAAGTGCTCAAGCCAACCATAGGGTTCAAAATAAGAGAAAATGCCTTCAGCAAGCAGGTTCTGTCGCGCTCGCGACAGAAGCCTCCTCCACAGCACTACGAAAACGGACTAAGATGACTGCTATACGCCCCCGACTTGTATTGCCTAAACCAACCTCTAAACCTCTTTTTTAGCCAAAAATTACTCTTAACAAATGTTCCCTAGGATGATAACGTTCAAATGAAAGAAATATCAGATCAATTGGACATCTACAACGTCAGATATGAGCAAATGAACCTATACTATTCTAGTAACCCGACCCAAACAGAGACACTACGGTTTTGGCAAAATTTCAGGATCTTAGAGCAAGAATTTGCCCAAGGCTATTTCTGAGACTTTTAAATCCATAGAAGTAATGGTTCTAATAGCTCAATAATTACACAATTTAGATGTCTAAAACTCTACTTATGACAAAAATAATACACAGAGGTCAGATGAGAACTGAACAGAATTGCCAAAATCACCATAAAACATCAAACTCAAAGAAATTCCCAAACTCATGCATGTCAATACCAACCCTCATATACATTTATCTCAATCAATAACATGGATTACTAACACATTTACCCAAATTAATTCATGCATAAACTCATATCAAAGCACTCAAATTTTCGGAAAGCAAACACAAATACACACTCATGATCCATGGAGGATTAGGCAAAGGCAACTCAAAACTCAAATGCAGAAATCAAGGCTCCCAAACCTAAAATTTGCAGCCTTAATCTTCTCTTTCAAACCTCTACCTTCTCTTTCCCTTTGCTCTCTCTTTTCTCCATCGAATATTGCACAAAAACCCAGTCAAAACTCACTTAATCCAACAAACACACCACATCCAAAAGCCAGAAATATAGAGTAGCAGATGAAGAAGAAGACCCGCTCAAAACTCAAGAACTTACCTCTAGAAATCCAGCTCAACTCAACAAATCCAACATAAACTCTTGAAGATCCACGTTAGGGCATGTAAGGAAGAGCAGAAAATGAAAGAAGAAAGGAGAGGGAAAGATGAAAGTGGGAAACGTAGAGAGGAAGTAGAAATTCTGCTTTCTTCCCTTCCCTCTCTCCTCATTAATGCCCTTTACCTGCTCATCCTATGTGGCAAGCTTTAATTGGACCATAATTCCACTACTTTGACTTACCAATCCTTGGCACCATACTCTTACCTCACAATATAATTGTTAAGTAGATATTTTCCATCCTTAGTACCATACACCCAAAACACTAGATATTTGCCTTACATCCTTGGTACCAAACAACACACACACTAGATAAAACCACAACAAACACCCTACATCCATACACCACATGCACACCAAATAATTCCCCCACTTAACTTATTTAATTAATTACTTTACAATTAGGTCCTTATTATCCAATCTTCCTCATGCACAAATTACTGAAATACTCTTGAATTCCCGACTTAACGTGCCAATTCCGACCAGGCCTGATTTGGGTTGTTACAATCTCTCCCCCTTAAGAAATTTCGTCCTCAAAATTTTCCCGCTAAACACTTACATCCAAATAACCCAAACAAACAAAACCAACTTAGACAAAAGATTGCAAAGCAACTTACCAGAAGAACCTGCGGTCTCAATCTCTTTTCTGCGGTTTGTGACCGATACTCTGGCTGAATCCTCGATGGCATCTAACTTTACAACTGATTCCGATGATGCTTGCGTAGCTCGAAGCAACTCCTCCACATCTTTTCTAGCTTGCTGAGCTAGATTCTCACTCATCTTCTTAGGACAATTGACTCTCTGGTGTCCCATGCTGCCACATCTGAAATAAGCTCCAGTCATCAGCCGACACAAATCCCGATGTCACTTTTGACAGTTCTGACATATCGGCGGCACCCACTTCTTCTTACACTTGTCCCAATGTTGCTTCTGATAATGTTGACATATCGATGCTTCCCGAATCTTCTTTCCTGCTGGCACTACTCTACTCGATCCTTTTCTCTTCTGAGGTACATTCCGAACAAATTTTTGAGAAGCACGAGGAGCAGTCAATCTATCCAAAATTCGAATCAACCATTGTACTAAAATCCTATAGTCAGAAACAGGGCCAGAATCTTCAACTGGAGGACGCTCGGAAACATTCTGATCAGCACTAACTGGGTTCACACTTCCCATTATCTCGCCCACATTCTTACTAGGATCAGACTCCATCTAGACACGACACAAGACAAGACACATCTGCATTAGGCCACAACACAACCGATTCGCATGCAAAAACACGACACAAACCAACTAGCATACCAAGACTCAACACTCAAACAAATAAAGGCAACCAGAACCGCCAAACTGGCGCTCTGATACCACTAAATGTAACACCCCCACCGTCGCCCCCGTTGGAAGGGCGCCGGCGGGCGCGCTACCCAACGCTCACTCACATACATGCACACATACACTAAGCGAAAGCATACATTCATACATAACATACATACGGAAATACAGCAGAAATTAAAACTTTAAAGAAACAATAGCTGAACATACATTAACTCACATACATACATATAATCATTCAGCGGAAGCATAAGGCGAAAGATAAAATGAAGGAATAACTGAAAACTTAATTACAATAAGATCCTTACATAATCAAATACATAAGCTGTCACACCCCATTTGCCCCCTAGTAGAATGAGCCTGTCTGTCTGTCTGTATGTGTAAGCATTCGCATGTGTTCAGCATTTCATAAGGGTATTTTAGTAAAATGTATGTTTTTGGGTTTTATTATTATGGGGGTACATACATGGCATTAGTGTGTTTATTAAGTGAGAAATACTTGAGTGTGTGTGTGTGTGCCATTGTAGGGTACTTTAATTATAAGTGCATTAGGTGTGTGTGATGTATGTGGAATTTAAGTGTGAGTGGTTAACTCCAACAATAAGAAATGGACACTTACTTAGGGTAAAGAAAAGAAAAAGAAAAAGGAAAGAAAGAAAAGGAATTGGTAGATTCACGTTCTTTCTTCACTGGTCTTCTTCTTTTTCCTTTCCTTTTCCCTAAGGGCTCTTGTGTGTGGATTCAAGATTTTATTGGTGAAGTTAATCTCTCTTGGCATTCCCTAGCTTGGTAAGTGCATATCCTTGTCTTTATCTTGCTGTAATTCTTCATCTTCTTCTTTAGGTTGAGTTTTAATTTAGGGTTGCATGTTGATGTTCGTTACTGTGTTTGTGTTCTAGCTGAGGCTCCACGCGATCCCAAAGGCAAAGAGGTTGCTGGGAGCAGTGGGACTAAGTGTTAGAAGCTTAGAATACAGGTTTGGGAATGTTTATTTGTGAAATTGTGTGATTTTGATTTTACTGTAAAATTCTAGGGTTTATGTTCTTGTAAGTTTGAATGTATATGTTCTTGATTTGATTTCATTAATTATTTGATGAATTGAGTTGTATAATTGTTGCCTATGTTGTTTGAGATGATTTCTGGAAGGTAAAAACAGGTTTGTATGGTTTTAAATCAAATTGGGATTGAATTCTTTGTTCTGGAAATTCTGGAAATTCGAAGTACTGTTGAAGTTCTCTTTGTCGCGTGACTCGCTACGAAAGAAGGCAAGTCACGAGACGTGACCCTTGGTCACGTCGTGACCTGCCTTCTGAGAAGCCAGTCGCGTGACCAGCTGAAGAACAAGCAAGTCACGGGATGTGACCCTCGGTCACGTCGTGTGACCTGCGAAGACGATGCGTGATCTGCGAGATCACGCAACGTGATCTGCGAGGGAGTAGCACGTCACGAGACGTGACGTCAAGTCACGCCGTGACCTGCGAGGGCGTTGCGTGATTTGCGAAGATCACGCAACGTGATTGGCGAGGAACAAGCAAGTCACGTCGCGTGACCCTCGGTCACGTCGCGTGACCTGCCTGTTGGGAAGGCCAGTCACGCCCCGTGACCAGCAAATCTCGCCCGTTTCTCCGTTCAGCTCATTTTTCTGAAATTTCCTAGTTTTTAACTCAGAAATGAATTTGGTATTTCTTCTGAATGGACTTTACTGTTGTATGATGCATGTCTTACTGTTTGATGCTTGGATATGCGTGATACCATAATTTTCTGATGAATTATATTCCGTACTCTGAAATGTGATTTGAATGTCGCATAACCTGCTAGAGTCAAGTAAGTGGATAGTTAGGCATGCCTAATAGAGTCTGTTAGCTGCAGCCCATAGTTCTGTTTGGACCCCGATCAGGTCCCCGTTTGGTTCCTCGCGAACCCTTTTCTGTATTGGATCTTGTTTAAGGTCCCTTTTGAAAATATCTGTGAAAGTTAAAGTATAATGGTTTAATCGATTCGTACCCGTAACGTACTGTCTGTAATCGGCTCGTACCCGGAAAGTACTGTCTGCACACTCGTTATCCACTATCTAGAGTCAGCAGGTGTTCTTTAAATTTTTATTTGAACTGCTTTGATCTGATTTGGCTATAGAAGGATTATCTGAATGAATATGATTATGAAATACTGATTGTATGGCTTTATTACATGAGCATGTTTGTATGGATTATGTTATAGCCTTTGTATTCTGCCATTGTGAATGCGTTATGCCTTGACGACCATTGTGAATGGCCGTCCATTATTTATGTGTGTTTCCCCACTAAGCATTTTTCGCTTAGCACGGTGTTTTTACCCGTGCAGGTGCGGAAGGAGTTTTGCTTTGAGGGAGTCGCCGTCATCAAGCCAACACAGAAGGGTTTTAGTGTAGGGCTCAGTTTTGTATTAGTGATGATTCTTTTTGTATAGGACTCTCTGTATCAGTTTTGTTTCTGCTTCCGCAACTGTAATTATATTTTGGTTATGTAATATTATTTGTATCAGCTTGTTGATCAGATCATTATTGTAATAGTTTAATTATAGTAATGCATGATCAGCTTTTGCTTTCTGCATGTAAAGTTTTTAATTATTCTGTATTTTCTGAATGTATGTTATGAATGATTGTATGTTATACTTTGTACTTGCTTGGTGGCACCTTTACTCATACGGCATCTCACTCCTTCTCGGATGGGATCGCCTACGTATGGGAAGGGGGTGTTACAGTTTGTGGTATCAGAGCCTGGTTTAGGCGTTTCTGGGTGTTGTTGTGATTGTTTTGAGTTTCTTAGATGTGTATGTGTCTAGATCTGTGTTGGCTGATACGGTTGTTTCTTGTTTGTCTAGATGGCTTCTAATTCTGTTCGTGGATCACTCGAGGAGTCCGCTTAGAGTGTGAATCCTCCAGTTGTGGATCCGTCTGTTTCTGTTACTGTGTCGGCTCAGCATGCTAGGGTCCAGCCCGAGGCCGCAGCTATGCCCTTTGAGGCTATGTTCAGACTGCATCAGGACATGGCTAGGGTTTTAGAGAGAGTGACTGCTCCTAGAGCACCTATGGAGAATTTGAGAAGGGTAGGAGTTGAAGATTTTTATGGCACTGGTTTGAATGAATCTGAGTTGGCAGAGAGATGGTTAGATAAAGTAAAGCGTGCCTTGAGAGAGATTCGGTGTCCTCCCAACTAGCAGGCAGAGTGTGCATTAGTTCTTCTGCAGGGGTCTGCTTTTGAGTGGTGGGAATTAGTTTGCAGGCATCCTCAGTTATCGGATCCGATTACCTGGGAGTTCTTTGAGGGTGAGTTCACAAAGAAGTACAT
Source organism: Excoecaria cochinchinensis (assembly GCA_947683425.1). Lineage (NCBI taxonomy): Eukaryota > Viridiplantae > Streptophyta > Magnoliopsida > Malpighiales > Euphorbiaceae > Excoecaria > Excoecaria cochinchinensis. The sequence continues at coordinate 23,924,496 of CANTUQ010000092.1, read as the reverse complement.
TACTCAGACTTATAGAGATTCGAGATGGGCGCAATTTTTGAGTTTGAAGCAGAGGGCTTTGTCTGTAGCAGAGTATGAGAAGGAGTTCAACAGGTTATCTCGCTATGCCCCACGTGGAGTTATGACTGATGACTTTAGATGCAAGCATTTCGAGGCAGGGTTAAATGAGTCTTTGAAGATTGCTTTGATTTCTCTGATGTGCATACCTGGGGTCAGTTATTATCAGATTGTAGAGGCTGCTGTGCGAGCTGAGTTATCAGAGACTGTCTTGAGAGAGAGAGCTCAGAGGAGGAGTTCTTCTCGTGGAGGATCTTCAGCGGGTAAGAGATCTAGGAACCCACAGGATGAATTATCTTCTGGTCCGTCTTCTAGAGGTAGACGACAGGGTTCTGCAGCTGTGTCAGGTTCTGGTAGGGGAGGTAAATCTGATGCCATACCTATTTGTGAGAATTGCAGCAAGGCTCACCGGGGTGAGTGTAGGTGGCTCACTGGGGGATGTTTTAGATGTGGGAGCACTGAGCACCGTGTGGCTAGTTGTCCCCAGTCGATTGAGGATTCAGGACCTCAGGGAGAAGCTAGTAGGGTTGGTTCGAATGCTTCTCAGGCTACCCGTGGTAGAGGCCGAGGTAGAGGTAGAGGTGGTCAGCATAGAGATGGAGCTGCTTCTGAGACTGTTGAGCGTCCTCCTCAGGGTGCCGTTAGAGCTTATGCCATGAGAGCCAGAGATGAGCAGGATGCGCATGATGTTATTGCTGGTAAGTTCCTACTCCATGACACTGAGTTGTATGCTCTAATTGATCCTGGTTCCACACACTCATATTTGTGCACGGATAAAATTGTTGATAAATTGCATTCTGTTGATCAGTTAGATTATGAGATTTGTGTGACCAGTCCATTAGGGCATAGTGTCAGTGTGAGTAGAGTTTTTAGGAGTTGTCCTCTGATTGTTGAGGGAGCTGTGCTTCCAGCGGATTTAATTGAGTTACCTTTCAGAGAGTTTGATCTGATTCTGGGTATGGACTGGTTGGGTAAGCACCGGGCTGTAGTTGATTGCCATAGGAAGACAGTTGTGCTTCGGGATAGGAGTCAGTCTCTTGTGTTTCTGAAAGGTTTGGGTGCTAGTTCGTTGAATAATGTGATTTCTGCGATGCAAGCTAAGAGATTCATCAGGAAAGGATGTGAGACTTTTCTAGCTGTTGTGTTAGATTCCAAGAGAGACCAGGTTCAGATTGAGGACATTCCTGTAGTGCGGGAGTTTAGTGATGTGTTCCCGAGCGAGTTGCCTGGTTTACCTCCTGAGCGAGAGGTTGAGTTATCCATTGAGATTATGCCAGGTACTGCACCTATTTCGAGAGCACCTTATCGGATGGCTCCTGTAGAGTTGAGGGAACTTAAATCTCAGCTACAAGAGTTATTGGATAAGGGGTTTATTAGACCGAGCATATCTCCATGGGGAGTACCAGTTCTGTTTGTTAAGAAGAAAGATGGATCCCTGCGGATGTGCATTGACTACCGCCAGATTAATAAAGTTACTGTGAAGAACAAGTATCCACTGCCTAGGATTGAAGACTTGTTTGATCAGCTTCGAGGTGCGGGTGTTTTCTCCAAGATAGATCTTCGATCAGGGTACTACCAGCTTCAAGTTCAGGATGCAGATGTGGTGAAGACTGCATTTCGGACTAGGTATGGCCACTATGAGTTTCTTGTGATGCCGTTTGGTTTGACAAATGCTCCAGCAGCTTTTATGGATCTGATGAACCGTGTGTTTAGGCCATACTTAGATCGATTTGTAGTAGTGTTCATTGATGACATCTTGGTGTATTCCAAGGATGAGAGGGAGCATGAGGAGCATCTCCGATTGGTTTTGCAGATGTTGAGAGAGCATCAGTTGTTTGCTAAGCTTAGCAAGTGTGATTTCTGGCTTCGAGAAGTATCATTCTAGGGTCACATTGTTTCAGCTAGAGGTATTCAGGTAGATCCAGCCAAGATTGAGGCAATTGTTGATTGGAAAGTGCCTAGAAATGTTCAGGAAGTGAGGAGTTTCCTCGGTTTAGCAGGTTACTACCGTCGGTTCGTTAAAGGATTTTCCGTGATTGCTGCTCCGATGACTAGATTGTTGAGGAAAGGAGTCAGATTTGAGTGGTCAGACAGGTGTCAGTCTTGTTTTGATCGGTTAAAGCAGTTGCTTGTTGAGGCTCCTATCCTTACTCAACCCATCTCGGGTAAGGAGTTTGTCATTTACAGTGATGCTTCTGGAGTTGGTCTTGGATGTGTGCTGATGCAGGAAGGAAAAGTAGTGGCTTATGCTTCTCGACGGTTGAAGCCACATGAGAGGAACTATCCCACGCATGATTTAGAGTTGGCAGCTGTGATCTTTGCTTTGAAGATTTGGCGTCATTACCTGTATGGGGAAAAGTGTAGGATCTTCTCGGACCACAAGAGTTTGAAGTACTTCCTTTCACAGAAAGAGTTGAACATGAGACAGCGGCGTTGGCTTGAGTTATTTAAGGACTACGACTGTATTGTGGATTACCATCCTGGTAAGGCCAATGTAGTCGCTGACGCTTTGAGTCGGAAATCAGTTTCAGCCTTATTCTTGAGGCGTTTCAGATGGAGATTTGGTTCTGATGGGGCTTTGCTTGCCCAGTTGTGTGTGAAGCCTACATTGAGACAGAGGATAGTGGATGCTCAGAGAGATGATCAGAGGCTTCAGCGGATTGTGCATGAGGTTAGATTGGGTAAGCCATCAGAGTTCTCAGTTCAGGATGAAGTACTATCCATCCGGGCAGTGAGAAGATGTATAGAGACATGAAGCAATTCTATTGGTGGTCCGGTATGAAGCGGGATATAGTAGATTTTGTTTCCAAGTGCTTGACTTGTCAGCAGGTAAAGGCCGAGCATCAGGTTCCTTCAGGTTTGCTTATGCCTTTATCCATTCCTGAGTGGAAATGGGATGACATCGCCATGGACTTCGTTTCTGGTTTGCCTTTGACTCAGAGGAAGCATGACTCAGTTTAGGTTATTGTGGATCGGCTTACGAAATCAGCTCACGTTCTGCCAGTTAGAGTAGACTACTCCATGGACAGATTGGCCAGTATCTATGTGGATGAGATAGTTCGGTTGCATGGTGTGCCTTTGTCCATAGTATCAGATCGGGATCCGAGGTTTACTTCCAAGTTTTGGAAGGAGTTACAGAGAGCTTTGGGCACTAGGTTGAACTTCAGTACAGCATTTCATCCTCAGACCGATGGTCAGTCTGAGCGAGTCATACAGATTCTGGAGGATATGATGAGAGCTTGTGCTTTGGATTTTCCGGGTAGTTGGGACAGATATGTATCGTTGATGGAGTTTGCCTACAACAACAGTTTTCAGTCGAGTATCGGTATGGCACCATATGAGGCTTTGTATGGTCGTCAGTGTAGGACTCCGATTTGTTGGACCGAGCTATCCGAGAGATCTATGATTGGACCAGACTTGGTTAGAGATACTGAAGAGAAGATCAGAGTAGTGCAGCGGAATTTGAAGGCAGCAAAGGATCGACAGAAGTCTTACGGCAATTTGAAAAGGAAAGATGTGCATTTTGAGATCGGGGACAAGGTTTTCCTTAAGGTTTCACCTTGGAGGAAAGTGCTTCGGTTTGGTAAGAAAGGCAAGCTTAGTCCTTATTTCATTGGACCTTATGAGATTTTGGCTAAGGTAGGACCTGTAGCCTATAGATTGGCGCTACCGATGGAGTTAGCAAAGTTGCACGATGTGTTCCATGTTTCGATGCTTCGTCGGTACAGATCAGATCCTTCGCATGTTCTGTCAGTTCAGGATATTCAGGTTCAGCCAGACTTCTCTTATGATGAGGAACCGCGAGCTATTCTAGCCCGAGAGCTGAGGCAGTTGAGAAATAAGCAGATTCCGTTGGTTAAAGTGTTATGGATTCATCATGGAGTCGAAGAAGCGACTTGGGAACCAGAGGAGTCAATGAAAGCTCAGTATCCGCAGTTATTCAGTTCAGGTGAGAATTTCGAGGACGAAATTCTTATTAGTAGGGGAGAGTTATCACACCCCATTTGCCCCCTAGTAGAATGAGCCTGTCTGTCTGTCTGTGTAAGCATTCGCATGTGTTCAGCATTTCATAAGGGTATTTTAGTAAAATGTATGTTTTTGGGTTTTATTATTATGGGGGTACATACATGGCATTAGTGTGTTTATTAAGTGAGAAATACTTGAGTGTGTGTGTGTGTGCCATTGTAGGGTACTTTAATTATAAGTGCATTAGGTGTGTGTGATGTATGTGGAATTTAAGTGTGAGTGGTTAACTCCACCAATAAGAAATGGACACTTACTTAGGGTAAAGAAAAGAAAAAGAAAAAGGAAAGAAAGAAAAGGAATTGGTAGATTCACGTTCTTTCTTCACTGGTCTTCTTCTTTTTCCTTTCCTTTTCCCTAAGGGCTCTTGTGTGTGGATTCAAGATTTTATTGGTGAAGTTAATCTCTCTTGGCATTCCCTAGCTTGGTAAGTGCATATCCTTGTCTTTATCTTGCTGTAATTCTTCATCTTCTTCTTTAGGTTGAGTTTTAATTTAGGGTTGCATGTTGATGTTCATTACTGTGTTTGTGTTCTAGCTGAGGCTCCACGCGATCCCAAAGGCAAAGAGGTTGCTGGGAGCAGTGGGACTAAGTGTTAGAAGCTTAGAATACAGGTTTGGGAATGTTTATTTGTGAAATTGTGTGATTTTGATTTTACTGTAAAATTCTAGGGTTTATGTTCTTGTAAGTTTGAATGCATATGTTCTTTATTTGATTTGATTAATTATTTGATGAATTGAGTTGTATAATTGTTTCCTATGTTGTTTGAGATGATTTCTGGAAGGTAAAAACAGGTTTGTATGGTTTTAAATCAAATTGGGATTGAATTCTTTGTTCTGGAAATTCTGGAAATTCGAAGTACTGTTGAAGTTCTCTTTGTCGCGTGACTCGCTAGGAAAGAAGGCAAGTCACGAGACGTGACCCTCGGTCACGTCGTGACCTGCCTGCTGAGAAGCCAGTCGCGTGACCAGCTGAAGAACAAGCAAGTCACGGGACGTGACCCTCGGTCACGTCATGCGACCTGCGTAGATGATGCGTGATCTGCGAGGGAGTAGCACGTCACGAGACGTGACGTCCAGTCACGCCGTGACCTGCGAGGGCGTTGCGTGATTTGCGAAGATCATGCAACGTTATCGGCGAGGAACAAGCAAGTCAAGTCGCGTGACCCTCGGTCACGTCGCGTGACCTGCCTGTTGGGAAGGCCAGTCACGCCCCGTGACCAGCCACTCTCGCCCGTTTCTCCGTTCAGCTCGTTTTTCTGAAATTTCCTAGTTTTTAACTCAGAAATGAATTTGGTATTTCTTCTGAATGGACTTTACTGTTGTATGATGCATGTCTTACTGTTTGATGCTTGGATATGCGTGATACCATAATTTTCTAATGAATTATATTCCGTACTCTGAAATGTGATTTGAATGTCGCATAACCTGCTAGAGTCAAGTAAGTGGATAGTTAGGCATGCCTAATAGAGTCTGTTAGCTGCAGCCCATAGTTCTGTTTGGACCCCGATCAGGTCCCCGTTTGGTTCCTCGCGAACCCTTTTCTGTATTGGATCTTGTTTAAGGTCCCTTTTGAAAATATCTGTGAAAGTTAAAGTATAATGGTTTAATCGATTCGTACCCGTAACGTACTGTCTGTAATCGGCTCGTACCCGGAAAGTACTGTCTGTACACTCGTTATCCACTATCTAGAGATCGGGGACAAGGTTTTCCTTAAGGTTTCACCTTGGAGGAAAGTGCTTCGGTTTGGCAAGAAAGGCAAGCTTAGTCCTCGTTTCATTGGACCTTATGAGATTTTGGCTATGGTGGGACCTGTAGCCTATAGATTGGCGCTACCGATGGAGTTAGCAAAGTTACACGATGTGTTCCACGTTTCGATGCTTCGTCGGTACAGATCAGATCCTTCGCATGTTCTGTCAGTTCAGGATATCCAGGTTCAGCCAAACTTCTCTTATGATGAGGAACCACGAGCTATTCTAGCCCGTGAGGTGAGGCAGTTGAGGAATAAGCAGATTCCCTTGGTTAAAGTATTGTGGATCCATCATGGAGTCGAGGAAGCGACTTGGGAACCAGAGGAGTCGATGAGAGCTCAGTACCCTCAGTTATTCAGTTCAGGTGAGAATTTCGAGGACGAAATTCTTATTAGTAGGGGAGAGTTGTCACACCCCATTTGCCCCCTAGTAGAATGAGCCTGTCTGTCTGTGTAAGCATTCGCATGTGTTCAGCATTTCATAAGGGTATTTTAGTAAAATGTATGTTTTTGGGTTTTATTATTATGGGGGTACATACATGGCATTAGTGTGTTTATTAAGTGAGAAATACTTGGGTGTGTGTGTTTATGCCATTGTAGGGTACTTTAATTATAAGTGCATTAGGTGTGTGTGATGTATGTGGAATTTAAGTGTGAGTGGTTAACTCCACCAATAAGAAATGGACACTTACTTAGGGTAAAGAAAAGAAAAAGAAAAAGGAAAGAAAGAAAAGGAATTGGTAGATTCACGTTCTTTCTTCACTGGTCTTCTTTTTTTTCCTTTCCTTTTCCCTAAGGGCTCTTGTGTGTGGATTCAAGATTTTATTGGTGAAGTTAATCTCTCTTGGCATTCCCTAGCTTGGTAAGTGCATATCCTTGTCTTTATCTTGCTGTAATTCTTCATCTTCTTCTTTAGGTTGAGTTTTAATTTAGGGTTGCATGTTGATGTTCATTACTGTGTTTGTGTGCTAGCTGAGGCTCCACGCGATCCCAAAGGCAAAGAGGTTGCTGGGAGCAGTGGGACTAAGTGTTAGAAGCTTAGAATCCAGGTTTGGGAGTGTTTATTTGTAAAATTGTGTGATTTGAATTTACTGTAAAATTCTAGGGTTTATGTTCTTGTAAGTTTGAATGCATATGTTCTTGATTTGATTTGGTTAATTATTTGATGAATTGAGTTGTATAATTGTTGCCTATGTTGTTTGAGATGATTTCTGGAAGGTAAAAACAGGTTTGTATGGTTTTAAATCAAATTGGGATTAAATTCTTTGTTCTGGAAATTCTGGAAAATCGAAGTACTGTTGTAGTTCTCTTTGTCGCGTGACTCGCTACGAAAGAAGGCAAGTCACGAGACGTGACCCTCGGTCACGTCGTGACCTGCCTGCTGAGAAGCCAGTCGCATGACCAGCTGAAGAACAAGCAAGTCACGGGACGTGACCCTCGGTCACGTCGTGCGACCTGCGAAGACGAGGCGTGATCTGCGAGATCACGCAACGTGATATGCGAGGGAGTAGCACGTCACGAGACGTGACGTCCAGTCACGCCGTGACCTGCGAGGGCGTTGCGTGATTTGCAAAGATCACGCAACGTGATCGGCGAGGAACAAGCAAGTCACGTCGTGTGACCCTCGGTCACGTCGCGTGACCTGCCTGTTGGGAAGGCCAGTCACGCCTCGTGACTAGCCAATCTCTCCCGTTTCTCCGTTCAGCTCGTTTTTCTGAAATTTCTTAGTTTTTAACTCAGAAATGAATTTGGTAATTCTTCTGAATGGACTTTACTGTTGTATGATGCATGTCTTACTGTTTGATGCTTTGAGATGCGTGATACCATGATTTTCTGATGAATTATATTCCGTACTCTGAAATGTGATTTGAATGTCGCATAACCTGCTAGAGTCGAGTAAGTGGATAGTTAGGCATGCCTAATAGAGTCTTTTAGTTGCAGCCCTCAGTTCAGTTTGGACCCCGATCAGGTCCCCGTTTGGTTCCTCGCGAACCCATCAGTATAGGATCTTGTTTAAGATCCCCTCAGTTTATAAATAACATGTTTTGATAAATGATATAATATTTGATTTGTACCTGTGAGGTACCCTCAGTATTCGATTCGTACCCGTAAGGTACCTTCAGTACACTCGTTATCCACTATCTAGAGTCAGCAGGTGTTCTTTAAATGTTAATGGAATTGTTATGATCTGATCTGGCTATGAATGGATTGTCTGAATGAGTTTAATGATGAAATATATATTGAATTATTCTGTAATGGATCCGATTATGAGATACTGATTGTATGGCTTTTAATTATGAGCATGTTTATATGAATTATGTTATAGCCTTTGCATTCTGCCATTGTGAATGTGTTATGCCTTGACGACCATTGTGAATGGCCGTCCATAATTTATGTGTGTTTCCCCACTAAGCGTTTATCGCTTAGCACGGTGTATTTACCCGTGCAGGTGCGGAAGGCGTTTTGATCTGAGAGTCGCCGCCATCAAGCCAACACAGAAGGGATTAGTGTAGGGCTCAGTTTTGTATCAGTGATGATTCTTTTTGTATAGAACTCTTTGTATCAGTTTTGTTTCAGCTTCCGCTTTTGTAATTATATTTTGATTATGTAATATTATTTTGTTTCAGCTAGTTGATCAGATCATTATTGTAATAGTTTAATTATAGTAATGCATGATCAGCTTCTGCTTTCTGCATGTAAAGTTTTTAATTCTTCTATATTTCTGATTGTATGTTATGAATGGATGTATGTTTTACTTTGAACTTGCTTGGTGGCACCTTTACTCATACGGCATCTCACTCCTTCTCGGATGGGATCACCTACGTATGGGAAGGGGGTGTTACAGTTTGTGGTATCAGAGCATAGGTTTAGGCATTTCTGGGTGTTGTTGTGATTGTTTTGAGTTTCTTAGATGTGTATGTGTCTAGATCTGTGTTGGCTGATACGGTTGTTTCTTGTTTGTTTAGATGGCTTCTAATTCTGTCCGTGGATCACTTGAGGAATCCGCCGAGAGTGTGAATCCTCCAGCAGTGGATCCGTCTGTTTCTGTTACTGTGTCGGCTCAGCATGCTAGGGTCCAGCCCAGGCCGCAGCCATGCCCTTTGAGGCTATGTTTAGACTGCATCAGGACATGGCTAGGGTTTTGGAGAGAGTGACTGCTCCTAGAGCACCTATGGAGAATCTGAGGAGGGCAGGAGTTGAGGATTTTTATGGCACTGGTTTGAATGAATCTGAGTTGGCAGAGAGATGGTTAGATAAAGTAAAGCGTGCCTTGAGAGAGATTCGGTGTCCTCTCGACCAGCAGGCAGAGTGTGCACTAGCTCTTCTGCAAGGGTCTGCATTTGAATGGTGGGAATTGGTTTCCAGGCATCCTCAGCTACCGGATCCGATTACTTGGGAGTTCTTTGAGGGTGAGTTCACAAAGAAGTACATTACTCAGACTTATAGAGATTCGAGATGGGCGCAGTTTTTGAGTTTGAAACTGAGGGCCATGTCTGTAGCTGATTATGAGAAGGAGTTCAATAGGTTATCTCGCTATGCCCCTCGTGGAGTTATGACTGATGACTTTAGATGCAAGCATTTCGAGGCTGGGTTAAATGAGTCTTTGAAGATTGCTTTGATTTCTCTGATGTGCATACCTGGGGTTAGCTACTATCAGATTGTAGAGGCTGCTGTGAGAGCTGAGTTGTCTGAGACTGTGATGAGAGAGAGAACTCAGAGGAGGAGTTCTTCTCGTGGAGGATCTTCTTCGAGTAAGAGATCTAGGAACCCACAGGATGAGTCATCATCTGGTCCAGCTTCTAGAGGTAGGCGACAGGGTTCTGCAGCTGTATCAGGTTCTGGTAGGGGTGGTAGAGCTGAGACTACATCAGTTTGTCCTCACTGTAGTAAGTCACATCGAGGTGAGTGTAGGTGGCTCTCCGGTGCATGCTTCAGGTGTGGGAGTTCGGAGCATCAGTTGGCCAGTTGTCCGAGATTGCATGAGGATTCAGGTTCCCAGAGAGAGGGCAGTAGGGTCGGTTCGAATGCTTCTCAGGCTACCCGTGGCAGAGGCCGAGGTAGAGGTAGAGGTGGTCGGCATAGAGAGGGAGCTGCTTCTGAGACTGTTGAGCATCCTCCTCAGGGTGCCATTAGAGCTTATGCTATGAGAGCCAGAGATGAGCAGGACGCGCCTGATGTTATTGCTGGTAAGTTCCTACTCCATGACACTGAGTTGTATGCTCTAATTGATCCTGGTTCCACACACTCATATTTGTGCACAGATAAAATTGTTGATAAATTGCATTCAGTTGATCAGTTAGATTATGAGATTTGTGTGACCAGTCCATTAGGGCATAGTGTCAGTGTGAGTAGAGTTTTTAGGAGTTGTCCTCTGATTATTGAGGGAGCTGTGCTTCCAGCGGATTTGATTGAGTTACCCTTCAGAGAGTTTGACTTGATTCTGGGTATGGACTGGTTGGGTAAGCATCGGGCTGTGGTTGATTGCCATAGGAAGACAGTTGTGCTTCGGGATAGGAGTCAGTCTCTTGTGTTTTTGAAAGGTTTGGGTGCTAGTTCTGTGAATAATGTGATTTCTGCGATGCAAGCTAAGAGATTCATCAGGAAAGGATGTGAGGCTTTTCTAGCAGTTGTGTTAGATTCTAAGAGGGATCAGGTTCAGATTGAGGACATTCCTGTAGTGCGGGAGTTTAGTGATGTGTTCCCGAGCGAGTTGCCTGGTTTGCCTCCTGAGAGAGAGGTAGAGTTGTCCATTGAGATTATGCCAGGTACTGCACCTATTTCGAGAGCACCTTATCGGATGGCTCCTGTAGAGTTGAGGGAACTTAAATCTCAGCTACAAGAGTTATTGGATAAGGGGTTTATTAGACCGAGCATATCTCCTTGGGGAGCTCCAGTTCTGTTTGTCAAGAAAAAAGATGGATCCCTGCGAATGTGTATTGATTACCGCTAGATTAATAAAGTTACAGTGAAGAACAAGTATCCTTTGCCTAGGATTGAGGATTTATTTGATCAGCTTCGAGGTGCGGGTGTCTTCTCCAAGATAGATCTTCGATCAGGGTACTACCAGCTTCGAGTTCAGGATGCAGATGTGGTGAAGACTGCATTTCGGACTAGGTATGGCCACTATGAGTTTCTTGTGATGCCGTTTGGTTTGACAAATGCTCCAGCGGCTTTTATGGATCTGATGAATCGTGTGTTTAGGCCATACTTAGATCGATTTGTAGTAGTGTTCATTGATGATATTCTGGTGTATTCCAAAGATGAGAGTGAGCATGAGGAGCATCTCCGATTAGTTCTGCAGATGTTGAGAGAGCATCAGTTGTTTGCTAAACTTAGCAAGTGTGATTTCTGGCTGCGAGAAGTATCATTCTTGGGTCACATTGTCTCAGCTAGAGGTATTCAGGTAGTTCCAGCCAAGATTGAGGCGATAGTTGATTGGAAAGCGCCTCGAAATGTTCAGGAAGTGAGGAGTTTCCTCGGTTTAGCAGGTTACTACCGTCGGTTCGTTAAAGGATTTTCTGTGATTGCTGCTCCGATGACTAGATTGTTGAGGAAAGTAGTCAGATTTGAGTGGTCAGACAGGTGTCAGTCTTGTTTTGATCGGTTAAAGCAGTTGCTTGTTGAGGCTCCTATCCTTACTCAACCCATCTCGGGTAAGGAGTTTGTCATTTATAGTGATGCTTCTGGAGTTGGTCTTGGGTGTGTGCTGATGTAGGAAGGTAAGGTTGTGGCTTATGCTTCTCGTCAGTTGAAGCCACATGAGAGGAATTATCCGACGCATGATCTTGAGTTGGCAGCTGTGATCTTTGCTTTGAAGATTTGGCGACACTACTTGTATGGGGAAAAGTGTAGGATCTTCTCGGACCACAAGAGTTTGAAGTACTTCCTTTCACAGAAAGAGTTGAACATGAGACAGCGGCGTTGGCTTGAGTTATTTAAGGACTACGACTGCATTGTGGATTACCATCCTAGTAAGGCCAATGTAGTCGCCGATGCTTTGAGTCGGAAGTCAGTTTTAGCTTTGTTCTTGAGGCGATTCAGATGGCGATTTGGTTCAGATGGAGCTTTGATTGCCCAGTTGCGTGTGAGGCCTACCTTGAGACAGAGAATTGTGGATGCTCAGAGAGATGACCAGAGGCTTCAGCAGATTGTGCATGAGGTTAGATTGGGTAAGCCATCAGAGTTCTCAGTTCAGGATGAGGTACTTATGTTCAGAAATCGCTTGTGTGTGCCAGAATCTGAGGATTTAAGGAGAGAGATCATGAGTGAGGCGCATAGTTCAGTCTTTACTATGCATCCGGGCAGTGAGAAGATGTATAGAGACATGAAGCAATTCTATTGGTGGTCCGGTATGAAGCGTGATATAGTGGATTTTGTTTCTAAGTGCTTGATTTGTCAGCAGGTAAAGGCTAAGCATCAGGTTCCTTCGGGTTTGCTTATGCCTTTATCCATTCCTGAGTGGAAATGGGATGACATCGCCATGGACTTCGTTTCTAGTTTGCCTTTGACTCAGAGGAAACATGACTCAGTTTGGGTTATTGTGGATCGGCTTACGAAATCAGCTCACTTTCTGCCGGTTAGAGTGGACTACTCCATGGACAAATTGGCCAGTATCTATGTGGATGAGGTAGTTCGGTTGCATGGTGTGCCTTTGTCCATAGTGTCAGATCGGGATCCGAGGTTTACTTCCAAGTTTTGGAAGGAGTTACAGAGAGCTTTGGGCACTAGGTTGAACTTCAGTACAGCGTTTCATCCTCAGACCGATGGTCAGTCAGAGCGAGTCATTCAGATTCTGGAGGATATGATGAGAGCTTGTGCTTTGGATTTTCCGGGTAGTTGGGACAGATATGTGTCGCTTATGGAGTTTGCCTACAACAACAGTTTTCAGTCGAGCATCGGTATGGCACCATATGAGGCTTTGTATGGCCGTCAGTGTAGGACTCCGATTTGTTGGACCGAGCTATCCGAGAGATCTATGATTGGACCAGACTTGGTTAGGGATACTGAAGAGAAGATCAGAGTAGTGCAGCGGAATTTGAAGGCAGCCAAGGATCGACAGAAGTCTTATGCCAATTTGAAAAGGAAAGATGTACATTTTGAGATCGGGGACAAGGTTTTCCTTAAGGTTTCACCTTGGAGGAAAGTGCTTCGGTTTGGCAAGAAAGGCAAGCTTAGTCCTCGTTTCATTGGACCTTATGAGATTTTGGCTAAGGTGGGACCTGTAGCCTATAGATTGGCGCTACCGATGGAGTTAGCAAAGTTACACGATGTGTTCCACGTTTCGATGCTTCGTCGGTACAGATCAGATCCTTCGCATGTTCTGTCAGTTCAGGATATCCAGGTTCAGCCAAACTTCTCTTATGATGAGGAACCGCGAGCTATTCTAGCCCGTGAGGTGAGGCAGTTGAGGAATAAGCAGATTCCCTTGGTTAAAGTATTGTGGATCCATCATGGAGTCGAGGAAGCGACTTGGGAACCAGAGGAGTCGATGAGAGCTCAGTACCCTCAGTTATTTAGTTCAGGTGAGAATTTCGAGGACGAAATTCTTATTAGTAGGGGAGAGTTGTCACACCCCATTTGCCCCCTAGTAGAATGAGCCTGTCTGTCTGTGTAAGCATTCGCATGTGTTCAGCATTTCATAAGGGTATTTTAGTAAAATGTATGTTTTTGGGTTTTATTATTATGGGGGTACATACATGGCATTAGCGTGTTTATTAAGTGAGAAATACTTGGGTGTGTGTGTTTATGCCATTGTAGGGTACTTTAATTATAAGTGCATTAGGTGTGTGTGATGTATGTGGAATTTAAGTGTGAGTGGTTAACTCCACCAATAAGAAATGGACACTTACTTAGGGTAAAGAAAAGAAAAAGAAAAAGGAAAGAAAGAAAAGGAATTGGTAGATTCACGTTCTTTCTTCACTGGTCTTCTTCTTTTTCCTTTCCTTTTCCCTAAGGGCTCTTGTGTGTGGATTCAAGATTTTATTGGTGAAGTTAATCTCTCTTGGCATTCCCTAGCTTGGTAAGTGCATATCCTTGTCTTTATCTTGCTGTAATTCTTCATCTTCTTCTTTAGGTTGAGTTTTAATTTAGGGTTGCATGTTGATGTTCATTACTGTGTTTGTGTACTAGCTGAGGCTCCACGCGATCCCAAAGGCAAAGAGGTTGCTGGGAGCAGTGGGACTAAGTGTTAGAAGCTTAGAATCCAGGTTTGGGAGTGTTTATTTGTAAAATTGTGTGATTTGAATTTATTGTAAAATTCTAGGGTTTATGTTCTTGTAAGTTTGAATGCATATGTTCTTGATTTGATTTGGTTAATTATTTGATGAATTGAGTTGTATAATTGTTGCCTATGTTGTTTGAGATGATTTCTGGAAGGTAAAAACAGGTTTGTATGGTTTTAAATCAAATTGGGATTAAATTCTTTGTTCTGGAAATTCTGGAAAATCGAAGTACTGTTGTAGTTCTCTTTGTCGCGTGACTCGCTACGAAAGAAGGCAAGTCACGAGACGTGACCCTCGGTCACATCGTGACCTGCCTGCTGAGAAGCCAGTCGCGTGACCAGCTGAGGAACAAGCAAGTCACGGGACGTGACCCTCGGTCACATCGTGCGACCTGCGAAGACGAGGCGTGATCTGCGAGATCACACAACGTGATATGCGAGGGAGTAGCACGTCACGAGACGTGACGTCCAGTCACGCCGTGACCTGTGAGGGCGTTGCGTGATTTGCAAAGATCACGTAACGTGATCGGCGAGGAACAAGCAAGTCACGTCGCGTGACCCTCGGTCACGTCGCGTGACCTGCCTGTTGGGAAGGCCAGTCACGCCTCGTGACCAGCCAATCTCGCCCGTTTCTCCGTTCATCTCGTTTTTCTGAAATTTCCTAGTTTTTAACTCAGAAATGAATTTGGTAATTCTTCTGAATGGACTTTACTGTTGTATGATGCATGTCTTACTGTTTGATGCTTTGATATGCGTGATACCATGATTTTCTGATGAATTATATTCCGTACTATGAAATGTGATTTGAATGTCGCATAACCTGCTAGAGTCGAGTAAGTGGATAGTTAGACATGCCTAATAGAGTCTTTTAGCTGCAGCCCTCAGTTCAGTTTGGACCCCGATCAGGTCCCCGTTTGGTTCCTCGCGAACCCATCAGTATAGGATCTTGTTTAAGATCCCCTCAGTTTATAAATAACATGTTTTGATAAATGATATAATATTTGATTTGTACCTGTGAGGTACCCTCAGTATTCGATTCGTACCCGTAAGGTACCTTCAGTACACTCGTTATCCACTATCTAGAGTCAGCAGGTGTTCTTTAAATGTTTAATAGAATTGTTCTGATCTGATTTGGCTATTAAATGGAATATCTGAATGAATTTAATGATGAAACACATGTGGGATTATTCTGGAATGGATACGTTTATGAGATAATGATTTTATGGCTTTTAAATATGAGCATGTTTATATGGATTATGTTATTGCTTTTGCATTCTGCCATTGTGAATGTGTTATGCCTTGACGACCATTGTGAATGGCCGTTCATAATTTATGTGTGTTTCCCCACTAAGCGTTTATCGCTTAGCACGGTGTATTTACCCGTGCAGGTGCGAAAGGCGTTTTGATCTGAGAGTCGCCGCCATCAAGCCAACACAGAAGGGATTAGTGTAGGGCTCAGTTTTGTATCAGTGATGATTCTTTTTGTATAGAACTCTCTGTATCAGTTTTGTTTCAGCTTCCGCTTTTGTAATTATATTTTGGTTATGTAATATTATTTTGTTTCAGCTAGTTGATCAGATCATTATTGTAATAGTTTAATTATAGTAATGCATGATCAGCTTCTGCTTTCTGCATGTAAAGTTTTTAATTATTTTGTATTTCTGATTGTATGTTATGAATGGATGTATGTTTTACTTTGAACTTGCTTGGTGGCACCTTTACTCATACGGCATCTCACTGCTTCTCGGATGGGATCGCCTACGTATAGGAAGGGGGTGTTACATATACCAACCAAATGCTGATTCATACGCGATGCAACTATCACGCAGAGGTGCACATACACATTATACCTATACCCGAATTACGAAGTTGATGCACTACACTACCATACCATGATGCACACAAATATCATGCAAAGTCACTAGAGGTCAGAACATACAACTATCATGCCATAATACACACACACTAGACGAGAACCGACTGACAAGGTCAAAACACAACACTTCCGCCGCGCTACTCTGATACATATAACATCATGCCGAAAACACTTCAATAGTAGAGACCGAAGAAATAATCACGTAACATCACATTCATAATATCACCATGCCGGAAGTACAGTTAAATCTTACATACTTATAGCCACAACTGATCCGATTCACATGCTTATATACAATAAAACATGCTTGAGTCACATACGTAAATACATTAGTCGAATCACATTCAAAGCACTCTAAAACTTATAACACATTACATGACAAGTGCGGATAATCATGTCAGATATAAAATCATGCTTGCATAATAAAGACATACATTCCGAAGCTCATATCCACGTTCATATACATATAAACTGATTCCTCAAATCATTATGCTCATTCAAATGTCACATTCTTATAGTTATTTCAAAGCAAAACAAAACAATAAAGCACCCGCTGACTCACAATAGTGGATAACGAGTATACGGACAGTAACTTACGGGTACGAATCGGCCAAAGGGTACCTTACGGGTACGAATCGAAAACCATTTAATTTTATCACATTCAAA
The DNA here is from genome assembly GCA_947683425.1 of Excoecaria cochinchinensis. Lineage (NCBI taxonomy): Eukaryota > Viridiplantae > Streptophyta > Magnoliopsida > Malpighiales > Euphorbiaceae > Excoecaria > Excoecaria cochinchinensis. The sequence goes on along the minus strand of CANTUQ010000092.1, from coordinate 23,907,904 downwards.
ACATTTTCTGAGGGGGATCTTAAACAAGATCCAAACACATTAAAAAGGATCGCGAGGATCCGACCACATTAAAAGGGTTCGCGAGGAACCAAACGGGGATTTGATCAGGGTCCAAACGTCCAAAGGTACTGCAGCTTAAGAGACTCTATTAGGGATGCCTAACTATCCACTAGACTGACTCTTGCAGGTCATGCATAATACAAATCATGTCTCACATCATGGCGCATAATTTAACATATCACATTCATATAATTCATAACATTGTCCATGCATAATACATCCAATTATATTAATATACTTCATAAAATAGTCCAAGTATAAACCTAAAGGCATCACAATTTTGGAAATCAAACATTGGAATCACAAAAGAAAACTCAATTTGGAAACCAGGGAGTGTCGCGATTGCGACAGATGTTGCGCTCGTGACAGAGGCGACTTGCCCCAGGTCGCAGTCACGGCAACCTTCGCGATCTTACCAGGGAACAATACACATCTCACTGTCGCGCTCGCGACAGTGAGCTGCTAGGCAGATCTATCACGCTTGCGCTCGAGAGCGCGCTCGCAACAGAGGATCACCCAAAAGATCGGCAGCCGGGCTCTCTGTTGCGCTCGAAACAGAGGATCACCCAAAAGATCAACAGCCGGGCTCTCTGTTGCGCTCGCGACAGAGGCTCCGCTGCACGGCTTGGCGGTGAACTCGAACACGTGCGAGGGCCGCTTTCACCGGGCTCTGTCGCGACCTCGGGACAATGTCGCACTCGCGATAGGGTCGTGCATTCCAACCCTTACACGAGAAATCTGCAGAGAAACCCAACTTCACAATACCCAAACCTCAAACCAAACATCAAAACATCAACTTACCTCATCTCCAGCAAGCCACACATTATTGACAACATAAAACACAACATCCATACCAAGAATTCCAAATAAGTCATGCCACTAACAATATCCATATACACAATCTACAATATCACCACTATTCGTCATTCATCTCAATCAAAAACACAATTAAGTTCAATAGCTCACATTCATGGCTTCATGCATCATCTAAATCAAAACCCATAACATTTAAACTATTATGAACATCAGGAACACCATAATTCCATTCTCAAACATTTGTTTATTCTATCGTCAAACTCTAAACAAGTAATGACTAAGTTTTGGACAGTTACAACGAAGTTCGAATGCATTTCGGAAGCAAAACGTTTCAAAATACTCAACCTAAAGGAGGGTAAGGAAGGGCAAGTGCTCAAGCCAACCATAGGGTTAAAAATAAGAGAAAACACCTTCAGCAAGCAGGTTCTGTCGCGCTCGCGACAGAAGCCTCCGCCACAGCACTACGAAAATGGACTAAGATGACTGCTATACGCCCCCGACTTGTATTGCCTAAACCAACCTCTAAACCTCATTTTAGCCAAAACTTCCTTCTTAAAAAATGTTCCCTAGGATCCTAACGTTCAAATGAAACAAATTTCAGATCAATTGGACATCTACAACTTCAGATATGAGCAAATGAACGTATACTTTTCAAGTAACCCGAGCCAAATAGAGACACTACAGTTTTGGCAAATTTTCAGGATCTTAGAGCAAGAATTTGCCCAAGGCTATTTTTGAGACTTTTAAAGGCATAGAGGTCATGGTTCTAATAGCTTAAGAATTACATGATTTAGATGTCTAAAACTCTACTTATATCAAAAATAATACACAGAGGTCAGATGAGAACTGAACAGAATTGCCAAAATCACCATAAAACATCAAACTCAAAGAAATTCCCAAACTCATGCATATCAATACCAACCCTCATATACATTTATCTCAATCAATAACATGGATTACTAACACATTTATCCAAATTAATTCATGCATAAACTCATATCAAAGCACTCAAATTTTGGGAAAGCAAACAGAAATACACACTTATGATCCATGGAGAATTAGGAAAAGACAACTCAAAACTCAAATGCAGAAATCAAGGCTTCCAAACCTGAAATATGCAGCCTTAATCTTCTCTTTCAAACCTCTACCTTCTCTTTCCCTTTGCTCTCTCTTTTCTCCACCGAATCTTGCACAAAAACCCAGTCAAAACTCACTTAATCCAACAAACACACCACATCCAAAAGCCAGAAAAATAGAGTAGCAGATGAAGAAGAAGACCCGCTCAAAACTCAAGAACTTACCTCTAGAAATCCAGCTCAACTCAGCAAATCCAACATAAACTCTTGAAGATCCACGTTAGGGCAAGTAAGGAAGAGCAGAAAATGAAAGAAGAAAGGAGAGGGAAAGATGAAAGTGGGAAACGTAGAGAGGAAGTAGAAATTCTGCTTTCTTCCCTTCCCTCTCTCCTCATTAATGCCCTTCACCTAGTCATCCTATGTGGCAAGCTTCAATTGGACCATAATTCCACTACTTTGACTTACCAATCCTTGGCACCATACTCTTACCTCACAATATAATTCTTAAGTAGATATTTTCCATCCTTAGTACCATACACTCAAACCACTAGATACTTGCCTTACATCCTTGGTACCAAACAACACACACACTACATAAAACCACAACAAACACCCTACATCCATACACTACATGCACACCAAATAATTTCCCCCACTTAACTTATTTAATTAATTACTTTGCAATTAGGTCCTTATTATCCAATCTTCCTCATGCACAAATTACTGAAATACTCTTGAATTCCCGACTTAACGTGCCAATTCCGACCAGGCCTGATTTGGGTTGTTACAATTATTATTATTATGGCATCATCATCATCATCATCATCATCATCATCATCATCATCATCATTATTATTATTATTATTATTATTATTATTATTATTATTATTATTATTATTATTATTATTATTCGTATCCTATTGCCTTTATTATTATTATTAATATTATTATTATTATTATTATTATTATTATTATTATTATTATTATTATTATTATTATTGTTATTATCTATGTTATTATATTACTGTTGTTATTATCTTATTACTATTATTATTGTTATTGTTATTATTTTGACACTGTTTTTATCATTATTCTTAGGCTCTTGCATGACTTATTTTTTACTTCCTTTGAATGTGAATTATTTGTACATTAAATTATCATGCCTAATTCAATCCCTTTCATCTTATACATTTATTTTGAATATATTTCGTATTTATCTTGTCTTTATATTTATTCGGTTGATCTTAGAATTGCTACTAACATGTCTAATGTTATTTTTTTGGTGTGGAATTTAAATGTGATTTGTCGTGTATGAGCGTTCCCGTGACCACACGGAGGGGTCGCGACGCATAAGAGACTACATTGTTTGGGTGAGATCTTTCCTACCTCCCTTTTTGTGTTTCGTGTTTGTTTGCAAATAAAATAGTTTTATTTTATGCACATGTAAGATAAAATATCACAAAAATATTTTATAACTAAATTGAGATTTTATTAATAAAATTGGATCCAATGTCCCTCATTTTGGCCAATTAATGTAAAATGTCGTGAATAAAACGAAGAGTTAAGTTTTCTAAAATGGGATACTCATCTCGGTTTTCAATCCTACAATCGAATAACTCTTCGATCCCTCTTTAAGTGAGCGTGAAGGAACCAATGTTCTTAGCCCAAATAAATATCCCGATTTATGTATGTTATTTTTTATATGCTTGACCTTGTTTGTTTGTTTTAAATTTATGTTCATATATATCTTGTGGGCCCTTGTAATTAATTATTTTTGTGGAAATGTTATTTAGCTTTCATTTGGGATTGTATTCTGTCCTAATTTCCACATTAATTCTATTTGGCTTTCTTTCATTTGGGATTGTATTATGTCCCCATTTCTCCTTTCTAATTGAGCGTTGGATGTGTTTATCGCTTTCTTTAACGCTTTATTTTACTGCTTTCTTTACAACTTTTATTTATTACTTTCGCATGCTCGCAATGCGCTTTTTAATTAAATGCATTAATCGTGTGAGATAAGAGATAGAATTTTATGAATCTAAAAACTCATTTATAATTAACCAAGACATAAATAAGAGTGATGTTCTGAACATCATCTCTATCTTAGACCATAGAGGTTAGATGATGTTTCCTAATTTCTCGTAAATTGGGTGGCGACTCCAAAATACCTTAAAGGGGCTTAAAGGTACCATGAGGCTAGATGAACTCCCTAATGTTCTATTGGGTAGGGATTCCAAGATGTTTCATGGCACCCAAGATCAAAAGATGCGAACCAATCCCTCGAACCCTAAAAGCGGGTCTCGCCTACGAGAGCCTTTGCTAGGTTCGGCACGCGTCACACCACGCAATAATGATACCGTACAAGCTACTCTCTAGTTCGGAGGATAATTGATCTCTTGTAATATCCTATCCGTCTTTTCCATCCAAAACTCCGCTACATCTAATTGGTCCAAGGAGGTTCCACTAAACTCCTCCGCTCCTCTCTTTCACAAAAGTTCAGTGGGGGCTTTAGGAGCTGTCAGTCTATCAACCAGTTGTAATAACCCTTGTACTAGTGTTGGATTCTCATAAGCAGGACCAGAACCCTCTGCTAGAGCACGTTTATGTGCAAGCCGATCAACCCCTATCGGATTCACACTACCCGTTATCTCACCTACGTTCTCACTAGGATCAGACTCCATCTAACTCTACACAAGACAGCATCTGCATTAGGCCACAACTCTAGATAGACTGACATGCATATACTCTGTACTATATCATCTTATAGACCAGAACCACCAAAACCTATACTCTGATACCAATAAAATTATAGCACCCCAATACCCATTGGGAGGATATCAGAGCGCCACGTACACAAAACAAACTCACATACAACTAAACAACTGAAGCAGAAGCAATAAACAAATATAAGAAATCAAAATTTATCATATATTATAAATTATCACCAAAATTTTACAAAGTATTCATTTATACTAATACATATACATATACTGAAATATTACTTTACAAAAACATATACAATAGCTTAATCATAATCTCCTATGTATACATATACAAAACTATACAAAATGTAATATCAAAAGGCAAAAAAGGGGCTACAACTGGAACTCCTAGTGGCCGACTTGCAAATGCCCAACTCCGATAATGAACCTGCCACCTACACGGGAAAACACCCATGCTAAGCGATAACGCTTAGTGGGGAGGAAACAACACCAAGAAATCTTTATTGCAAATATAACATTAAAAGACAAGTATATATATATAATCAAAACATATAATATACATATGAACAATACAAGTAATTCTACTTACACTCTAACATGCAATATCACCTACTTTATACACATACATCTAAACAAATGATCATACAATAACATATCTTTATATCTCCAACACATGTATATACATATAAGCATAAAATAAACAAATATTAGTAACTTGCATAATATCCATACACTCTGTCTTGCCAAACTCAATCACATGTACATATAACATACTAACCTTCCTATAACCATAATAAAATAGACATGCAATAGCCTGAGTTCTCAATATCTAGTGGATACGGGTACTATTGATACTGATAGGACACAACATCCAAAGCATATAGAGATATGAGTCTCGTAACATGTATACCCAAAGGTAGAAGGGGAGACCGAAGTCTCAAATCATATAGACCCAAACGGGGCCGACTTATAAGACCCAAACAGGGCCAACATGGAGCAGCTGCACTCACACTCTAACCCTTAATAAGCATGCTTATCTATCCACTACTATGACCATTTAGGCTCAAACCAACTCTATTACTATCATATAAACATTTCTTGATAACCACGTATAGACTAAGTCACAATAACTCAATTTATATAAAGTTTTCCAATAGAACAACCATGTGATTCATGTATTCATTTATGCAATCAAGAATAAATTTTACAAGGTATAATCATATAGATCCCATAAGTGAGAAACCATGCAAAGGATCTCATACAAATAGCATTTGCAAAAAAGGGGTGTGTCGCGCTTGCGATAAAGGTCGCGACTGCGACGGACACCAAAACTCCACTGTCGCATTCACGACAGAAGACAGGGGCCTCAGTCGTGCCCGTGTACACCAGTGCGCACGCGACAGAAGACCGCACATCTGATGCTCGACTCCAGCGTTCTATATCATGCTCGCAATAGAGCATGCTCGGCTGGAGATTGAAAACTTAGCTCTCGCCCATAGTCTGAAACCCGAGCTATCTGTCGCGCTCGCGATAGAGACGAGCTACTAAACCTAGAAATGCCAAACTCCAAAATCAACTCATGCTCAACTTGACCCATAATCAAGCTAACATGCATACAACCTAAATTTATTCAACATGTGCATTCGAAAAATGCTAATAATCATATGAATAACAATTTATACTTATTAGAAACAATTAAATTAGCAAAGATGCACCATTAGAACTAGAACCTCAAAAATTGCACTAAAATCATACAATTCCATATTTGAACTCTCATATGCCAAATTAAACCTAACATATCATACATATATCACAACTTAACTCAAAACATGCATATCAAGATATTTAGCAACTCAATTTCTAGAAATTCATCACAAGAATTTGAAATAAAAAACAATCAATTTACACAAACTCCCAAATCTCAAAAATTACAGCTCTAAGAGCACCTTCTTTAAGATCCCACCTTTTCTTTGCCTTTGTTCTTCCTTTTATCACCAGATTCTTGCAATCAAACCAACCAAAACACATAAATCAACAACCCACATAACCTAAAACTCATCCAAAACGCAGGAGGAAAAGAAGAAGAAGCTCATATAACCAACTTACTTCTTCAACCAAACTCTTATCTCTTAGAAACCAAACTCAAATCTTTGAAGCTCCAACCAAAAAGGATAAGTAAGGAGCAAGTAAGGAAAGAAAAAGAAGAAGAAGAAGAAAAAGAAGAAGAAGAAGAGAGAACGGGAAAGTCACATAGGAAGAGTGAAAACAAAGGCAAAAATTTGATTTTTGCCACCCTCTCTCCTCCTTTCTATCTTTTTTCCTTAATTGCTCCCAACCACAAAGCTTAGGTATCATCTCCTTATTGGCCTAACTAACTAAATCCTTGTCTTTTGTATCTTTGGTCTTTGGCATATATCCAATTACTCACTAACTTAATTTCTTTTCTTCCTAACTTTAATTCCTTTTTCAATTTAGTCCTCATTAAATCCAATCTTTACTTGTACAATTACAATTATACCCTTTTTCTAATGCAATAACCTTGTAATTTCTATTAGGTTCCATTTTGGGATGTTACGAAAGGCTACTACTGTAACACCCCCTACCCATACATAGGCGTGCCCACCCGCATCAGAGTGAGAAGCCGTATGAGTAAGGTGTGTCACCACACAAATCGATACAAGATACACCTCTATACAATAATGAACATACATAAAAAGCGGAACAATTAAAAACTTGGCGATACATCAGATACCAAAAGCTGATCATGCAATAATACAATCAAAATACATTACATTACTGTTTGATCAACTTGCTGATCCAAAAGTATTACATGCCCAAAAATATACATATACATATGTGGAAGCTATTGCAAAAAGGTACAAGAGAGTCCTATACAAAAAGAATCTTCATTACAAAAGAATATAGCTCTAACACTAAACCCTGCTGTGTTGGCTTAGACTGCGACGACTCTCCCAAGGCGAAACTCCTTCCTCACCTGCACGGGTAACACACTGTGCTAAGCGATAAATGCTTAGTGGGGAAACACATACACAAGATAAGGACGGCAATTCACAATGGTCGTCAAAAATAACGCATACAGATGGCATAAACCGATATACATATAGGGTACAAATACTATCATGCTTGCATATAATCCATCATTCAATTGAATATAGCCATAATCATATTCACATTCGCAGTAGAATCATCTCATTTGCATATACATGTTCAAGTAACACGTTCTTGTAGTTTAGGACATTGCAAAGTAAATTAAGCACCTGCTGACTCAAAAGTAGTGGATAACGAGTAAACGCATGGCGGTATCTTACGGGTACGAATCGGATGCATGGCGGTACCTTACGGGTACGAACCGGAAATCATTTTTACTTTTCATATTCAAACATTTTACTGAGGGACCTTAAACAAGATCCTATACTGGTTCGCGAGGAACTAAACGGGGACCTGATCGGGGTCCAAACTGAACTGAGGCTGCAACTATAAGACTCTATTAGGCATGCCTAACTATCCACTATACTGACTCTAGCAGGTTATGCATAAACCATACAATCCAATTTATAATATTCAAAGTCTCATTCATATATCACCCATGATTACCCATTCATGTAATTCGTAACATTAATCTTGCATGAAATCCAAAAACATAATCATTCCAAGGTTCGCACACAAGCATGCAAGAAAAGAAACCCAGATGGACAGCATAGCTGTCGAGCTCGCGACAGGGGCTAAGCTCCCCGCGCGTCGCTCCCGTGACAGAACTCGCGATCGTGAGAAGGAACAAGCAGCCGGCTCTGTCATGCTCGCGACGTTGTGACGATCGTAACAGAGAGCTCTCATCGCTATCGCGGCCTCGCGACAGATCGCGTGCCCGCGATAGCGCGAGCTAGCAGCACAGCCACCATCGCTCTGTTGCGATCGCGATGCTGTCACGCTCGCGACAGAGAGTGGCGTCACGCCACCAAGATCGCTACAGGACGAAGGCTGGAACACCGGCCTTTGTCGCGCCCGTGACAGACACAGGTTTTCCAAAATCTGCAGAATTCTGCAGATTCTTTCTTCTCCAAAATCACACACAAATCACTTCACTTGGTCTCTTACCTCAATTCCAGCCATCCAACACCCACAACAAACACAATATAACATATTTCCACAAGTAATTCCACTCAATTCATCAATTTAAGCTCATAATCTCAACAATTATCAAAACCTAGAAATTTACAACAAAACTACATCAAACCACTCAATCACCACAATAAATTCATACTCATGCATAAGTACTCCTCTCAATTAAAAGCCCATAACATACATGCCAAAATAAGTCCATTTCACAACCCAATTTCCAGAAATTCATCAAGAACACATATAGACATATTCACATTCAAGAGCAGAAAATTCCCAAACCTTGAAATCCTTTGCTCCTAATGCTTAGTTCCACTAGATCCAACCTGCTCTTTGCCCTTTGGCTCACGAGGAGGCTCAACTAAGCATCAAACCATCAAACACACAAACACAAAACCCTAACTCAGATCCAAACCCAGAAAATGCAAGGAAGAAGATGAAGAACCAATTGAAGAAAAGAAGAACAAATGCAATAGAATTACCTCTAAAATGCTAAAGGATGATCAATTCCCACCAACTAAGCCTTGATTCCAAGCTAGGGTTCTTAGAGGAAGAGAAAAGGAAGAAGAAGAGAGTGAGGGGAAAGGGGAAACGGGAAATGAAGGCAGCCACCGCCCATCCCACTCTTCTCTTTTCTTTTTCTTTTTCTTTTCCTAACCCTAGACAAGTGTCACTTCCCTATTTGTGGGATTTGATCACTCACACCCAAAGCACAGCATCACATACATGCAAGACTCTCCCAACTAATGCATACCCTACAAGTGTGTGAACACACACACAATGCTCTCCCACTTAGACATACTCTATTATGCTACACTTATGCACATGCAATCACACCCAACTCACTCACACCCCACAACCATGTGAGCAAGCACACCCTAGCACAATCCTACTAGGTCACACATAAATACCATGTACACACCCACATGCTAACAGAACCCATATACATGCACTTTTACCAAAATGCCCCTCATAATATGCCAAAACAAACACAAATGCACACCTACACATGGCTCATTCAACTAGGGGGCAAACGGGGTGTGACAACTCTCCCCTGCGAACAAGAATTTCGTCCTCGAAATTCTCACCTGAACTGAACAAATGAGGATACTGAGCCTTCATCGAATCCTCTGGCTCCCAAGTCGCTTCCTCGACCCCATGGTGATTCCATAATACTTTTACCAGAGGAATCTGCTTTCTTCTCAGCTGTCTCACTTCCCGGGCTAGAATAGCTCTCGGCTCCTCATCATAAGAAAAATCAGGCTGTACTTGTACCTCTTGCACTGACAGAATATGCGACAGATCCGACCGGTACCGACGAAGCATCGAAACATGAAACACATCATGCAACTTCGATAACTCCATTGGCAAAGCCAATCTATAAGCCACCAGACCAACTCTAGCCAAAACCTCATACGGTCCAATAAAGCGAGGACTAAGCTTTCCCTTATTTCCTAACCAAAGCACTCTCCTCCAAGGTGACACTTTAAGGAAAACCTTGTCCCCGACTTCAAACTGCACATCTTTCCTCTTTAGGTTCGCATAAGACTTTTATCGATCCTTAGCTGCCCTCAAGTTCCGTTGCACAATCCTGATCTTCTCCTCGGTATTCCTAACCAATTCTGGTCCAATCACTGAATGCTCGGATAGCTCGGTCCAACATACCGGAGTCCTACACTTTCGACCATACAAAGCCTCGTATGGTGCCATACCAATACTCGACTGATAACTGTTATTGTAGGCAAACTCCATAAGCGACACATATTTGTCCCAACTACCTGGAAAGTCCAAGACACTAGCTCTCAGCATATCCTCCAAAATCTGTATCACCCGCTCATATTGACCATCTGTCTGAGGATGGAACGTCGTACTGAAATTCAACTTGGTACCCAAAGCTCTTTGCAATTCTTTCCAAAACTTAGATGTGAACCTTGGGTCCCGATCTGAAACTATGGACAATGACACTCCATGCAACCGAACTGTCTCATCCACATAGATACTAGCCAACCTATCCATCGAATAATCCACTCTCATTGGCAAGAAGTGAGCTGACTTGGTAAGCCGATCCACTATCACCCATACTGAGTTATGCTTCTTCTGAGTCAAAGGCAAACCCGATACGAAATCCATGGCTATGTCATCCCATTTCCACTCGGGAACAGATAAGGGCGTAAGTAATCCCGAAGGAACTTGATGGGCCAACCAATTCTAAGCCCATTTGAGTAATTAGGCCCATTAAACAAATTCAATTTATTTTTCTCTCTTCCCAAGTTCAATTTCTCTAAAAAATTATTCTAAAATTCTTCAAATATATTTATTAGGCTCCATGAATATTTTCAGATCAATCAAAGACCATTTTTCGATCCGGTAATTTCTTACCAGTTTGATAACTCAATTTTGGTCTCACCGTAAAGTTTATTTTTTTATCACCATTTGATTCCCCATATTATTTATAGCAAATTCATGCTTTCAGATAAATTTTCTAAGGTCCGTAACACCATTTTGAGCTCGGTCAAACTAGTCAATTTGGTTTGACCAGTTCGGTTCACTGATTGAACCGGTTCGATTTACTATTCATCATTCCCTTTCATTTTGCTCTTGAGAGCCTATTTTCCCTAAGTTCAAGTTAATTAGACTCCATTGCCACTCTGGTTCAATTGAACCGGTCCGATTCATCAATTTTCATTATTACCATAAAATTATTTTTTCATTATCAAATAATTCTATACATCATTCTGAGTCAATGTATGCTTTTAGATAATTTTTTAGAGGTCATTTAATAGTTTTAAAGTCTCGGTCAACTTGCAGTCAAACTACTTACTAGTTAAACCAAACTAGAGACTTTTTTCTTATTTTTGACTTTTGGAGACTTATTTGACCTAATTTTCACTCCAAATTTTTTCTTTAGACTAGTTGCGACTAGTATTTTCCAATTTTCAAATAAAATATTTTTCTCTTCCGGGTGTACTTTTTAGCCTGAGGACTTCCTAGGAGGTCAACCATTTTGACTTCCTAGGAGGTCAACCATTTTAATATTACTCTCACCCCAAGCATGTTTAACCTCAAAGTTTCAATAAAATTCGGTGCTTTAGTATTGGTATGTTTGCATCCGGAAAACACTTTCACGGCTTTTGCTATTGTGGATCATTACATGCGGGCTATTGAAATTTTGTGCCATTACATATTGTGCCAAAAATAGATAAGTATTAGCTGAGTAACACTAAAAGTAAATGAGTTTAAATGGTAAGGTGATTATATACTCATATAATTATATTAATTTGTAAAATTTCATTATATATAATAATTATATATAATTACATTTATAATTTATACTTAATTACTCATATATGTATTATGCCAAAATAGATGAGTACTAGTTGAGTAATACTAAAATTGGTAAGGTAATTATATACTTATATAATTACATTAACTGGTAAAATTTCATTAGACATAATAATTGTATATAATTACATTATTAATTTACATACTCAATTCCTCATATAAGTATTGTGCAAAAACTAGATGAGTATTAGATGAGTGACACTAGAAGTAAATAAAATTGACTGGTAAGGTGATTATATACTTATATAATTACATTAATTGGTAAAATTTCATTATGTATCATAACTATATATAATTATATTATTAATTTACATACTTATATGGGTATTATGCCAAAAATAGATGAGTACTAGTTAAGTGACACTAAAAGTAAATGAAATTAATTGGTAAAGCAATTATATACTTATATAATTACATTAATCGGTAAAATTTTATTATATATAATAATTATATAATTACATTATTAATTTACATACTCAATTATTCATATAGGTATTTTGCTAAAACTAAATGAATGTTAGTTGAGTGATACTAAAAGTAAATGAAATTAACTGATAAGGTGATATACTTATATAATTATATTAATTGGTAAAATTTCATTATATATAATAATATTTCTAATTTACATACCTATATAGGCATTGTGCCAAAAATAGATGAGTACTAGTTAAATGACACTAAAAGTAAATAAAATTAATTGGAATGTGACTAGGTAATAAATTGCTTAGTTTACATACATATATAAATATTTGGGAAAAAAATTAACTAATAATCGAGTATTCATATTCATATTCATGTAGGTAAATTAAATTAAATACAAATAGCTTTAGTTACATATTCATATTCATATAAATATAATAATTATTATAATAATTAAAATTTTTAATTTTATTTATTAACTAATTATTATCTTAATTTCATGCATTAAAATATTTAATACTGAAGGGAAAAATATAGAAAGAATGGAGGTAACAATATAATTGGTACCTACCTCTTGTAGCGTGTAATACTCGTTGTGGAAGCGTCATAAGGATCCCTTTCTTATTGGTCACTGGTCAGGCTATTAGCCACGTGTGGGATAAGAGCAGCTAGATCACAATCTAAAAGCCCCTATAAGATTAAGACAGAAAACTTGTGAGTGGAAACGAGCAGCCTTGCGGCATATAAGTTTTCTCGTTACCAAATAATGAGATCTCATATCTATTTATAGAGATCCTAAAGGCTACAGACTTATCCCTAGTATAACTCAGAATCTTTTTTAAGATAGGATTTGGTAAACTTAATCAGATTGAATTACTTAGTTCTATCTGGATAGGAACTTAATCCAAAATAGAGTCATGGGCGCATCCCAACTCTATCATCTCCCACTCGCACATGACGGAACACATTCCATTTTTAATCTCCTGTTATACAGGCTAATAGATTGCGTGACCAGCATACCTCAAGAGCACTATTGCTATACACCTGTTAGGGATATATAGCTTCTCGAAAAAGGCGATCCTTCCATTTCACATATGCATAACCCTAAATGACCTTCTCACAATCATTGTTTCAACTCATGATCTCATAAAACATCTTTTGTGTTCACTATTATGTTTCTACTTATAGAAACGATAATAGACATGTTGGTGAATCACAAACCCTTATGAATGTGATCAAAAGGTTATCTTCCCCTCTTACTATATGCCATCCATCATAATTCAACTCGCTTTTCTAGTTAGATCTGCCAGGTCTAAATTTTTCCCGGACCTCTTAGGGACTAAGCTAGCCACATTGAACCATACTTCAGAGATAAGTTAAGGGTTCTAAGGGTCGAAATATAAAATAGGATCTCACAATAGGGAAAGTTGAGATCAATAATATTATTTTAAATTCCCATCCCTTTAGTCACATAAGCACACACGGTATAAAACATGTGTTATGGTATTCTTTCCTTCCCTTAAAGGAGCGCATGTCTCAAATTTTAAAAATGTGTATATAAAACACCATACAGAAGCGTAAGGTTGCAATGCACCAAAGCACTCAATTTTACTCTGCTTACTTAAAGACTACTTATGGCTTTTAAGACAGAACATGGTAGTTACATATAACTGACCATCGGATTCCACACGATCCATATTTGTATCTCAATCCAAAGCATACAACCTCATGTATGACTTTATCTAACACCTTAACAAGACTAATCTTGTAATTTCTGCAAGACATCACTTTTATTTTGAACAGGCTCTCGAGCATTCTCATATATTCAAAAATTACCTCATCTTAGTTTTTGCCAACTCATTGACAAAACTATGGTAAACACCCTTGTGAGTGGGTTATTTCTCTGTCTGACATGCTCAAAACTCAAATAAATAACAGTAAGTGTTTATACATTAAACATTTACACTCATGTATTGCCAACAATGAACTTTATTATTATTCATAAATAATAATGTTAAGGGATTACAAAAATAAAAATAGTACACATCAAATTCTACGCAAACCTTGAAATCTAATGTGTCTCTCAAACACATATTTCATTACAGGTTTAATCAACGGATCTGCTATCATATCATGCGTAGATATGTATGGTAAGTTCACATCTCCCTGTGCAATAACATCTTTTATATATTGATACTTAATGTCGATATGCTTAGTCCTACTATGAAATTTCGGATATTTCGTGTAAGCTATTATAGATTGACTGTCACTATAGACTGTCACTTGTGCCTCTGAGGTTGTTACTCTTAAATGGTCCATTAACCATTTCTGCCAAACTACCTCTTGTATTGCAGCTACGGAAGCTACAAATTCACCTTCCATTGTTGATAAGGCTACATAGGTTTGTTTCTTACTACTCCATGAGATGGCACCCTTGCAAAGCAAGAATATGAAACCTGAAGTGCATTTCATTTCATCCACATCTCCGGCCCAATCAGCATCAATGTATCCTCTCATTGCAGATCTTTGCCTTGATAACAGAGAGAATAATCTGCTCTACTTTTGAGGTATCTAAGTATCCTCTTAACTGCTTTCCAATGTGCTTCGCCTGGGTTAGATTGATATCTGCTTGCCATGCCCACTGCATAGCAAATATTAGGTCTTGTACACAAAATTGCATACATAAGACTACCCACGGCACTGGCATATGGAACGTTTCTCATACGTTCCACTTCTTTTGGCATCTTTGGACACATTTCTTTGCTAAAAAAACTGATTCTTGGCAATGGGCCAGTCTACGGGTTTGCAGTTCTGCATATCGAATCATTCAAGGACTTTGTTGATATATGTCTCTTGAGAAAGAGATAACAACCTTCTTGAACGATCTCTTGAAATCTGAACTCCAAGAATGTAGTCTTCATTTCCCATATCTTTCATTTCAAAGTTGGACGATAACCAATCTTTGATTTAATTTACGTATTGTTTGTCATTTCCAGCTATGAGTATATCGTCTACATATAATGTTAAAATGACAAAATTATTTTAAGAGCTTTTATTATACACACAATGGTCTTCATCAATCGTGTTGAACCCATTCGACATGATTGTATCATGAAATCTAAAATACCATTGTCTTGAAGACTGTTTAAGGCCATAAATTGATCTTTTCAATCGGCAAACCTTATGTTCGCTGCCTTTTTTGATGAAACCTACAGGTTGATCCATGTAGATTTCTTCATTTAGTTCTCCATTGAGAAAAGTAGTCTTCACATCCATATGATGCAGCTCTAGGTATAAACTCACCACTATGGCAAGAATTAACCTTATAGGCGTAAATCTTACAATAGGTGAGAAAGTCTCCTCATAGTCAATCCCTTCTTGTTGTGTAAACCCCTTAGCAACTAGCCGAGCTTTATATCTTTTGATACTTCCATCAGCTTTTCGCTTCACCTTGAAAATCCACTTATTCCCAATCGGTTTGCATCCTTCCGGTATATCAACCAGTTTTCAGACACGGTTTGATCTCATGGATGCCATATCTTCTTCCATTGCTTTAATCCATTTTTCTTTAGCTGGGCATGAGAAGGCCTCTGTAATATTTTTAGGCTCATCTTTGTCTTGTGGGGTAACCAAAAGGGATTCGTTCAAGCCTTCGATCTCAAATCATCGGCAAGGAACACTTATCCTTTTTGACTTACGCAGTTCCGAATTTCGATAAACATGTCTCATATACTCATCGTAATTCGAAATGCTCCCACTGAGACCATGTTCCATACTCCCACTGGAGTTACGAATGCTCCTACTCAAATCAGGATCTCAAACATCTAGACCATTTATAGGAGGAAGGTCTTGACTTTCTTCCTCTAATTCCCTCCCACTCAAATGGAGTGATCCCGATGGTTCATCTTCCTGAGTTTCATAGAAAGTGAAATCTTGATTCACTTTGCCCAACTTTGGAAACTCATTTTCCAAGAATATGATGTCTCGTGATTCAAATTCAGCCACTGAACCATTTTCTTGCTCACCCATAAAGACATATCCTTTTGATACTTTAGAATATCTCACAAAGATACTCTTTTCACCTTTTAGTCCCAATTTATCAAATTTACTTGAGGTATCATGGATGTAAGCAGCACAACCCCAAGGTCGTAAATGGCTTAGGTCAGGCTATCGACCAGTCCACAACTCATAAGGTGTGGATGTGGCAGATTTTGAGGGCACTCGGTTTAGAACATATGTGGCAGTTAATAAAGCATCTCCCTAATAGGAGATAGGCAAATTTGCCTCTACCATCATAGATCTAACCATATCAAGGAGAGTTCTATTTCTCCTCTCCGTAACACCATTTTGTTGTGGAGTTATGGGAATGGACAACTGATGTTCAATCCCTTTTTCATCACACAAAGCCTTAATTTCATCTAAAAGATATTCCCGATGTCAGTTCTTAAAATTTTATTTTTTTTGTCTAATTGATTCTCAACTAAGTTCATAAAAGTTTTAAAATAACTCAATGCTTCTGACTTGTGAGAAATCAAGTAAACATGACCATACCTTTTATAGTCATCTTTAAATGTGATGAAGTAGTAGGCTCCATGCCTTGCCCTCACATTCATTGGACCACATACGTCAAAATGAATTAATTGCAATGGAAATTCAGCACTAGTTCCTTTTCTGAACGGTTTTCCCACTAGTTTTCCTTTTAGGCAATGCTCACACGTAGGCAATTCAACCTCATTCAAATCACCTAGTAAACCAGCTTTAGCTAACCGACTCATTCGATCTTGCCCAATATAGTTTAATCTAGCATGCCACAATTTCACATAATTCTCATTATTATGTGAAGTAGAAGAAATTAAAGAAAAACTATTTTTGTTCATAAAGTCAGGATCAATATCAAACAATAAAATTGTTCGAAATAAAATCAGAACCATAATAAACATCACCCAAACATAAGCGCATACTGTCATCTTTAAAGTGCAAATTAAAACCAAGTTTCAATAACACAAGAACGGAAACTAAACTCCTACGAATATTTAGAGCATAAAGCACATCATGTTGGAGCAGGATTCGGCCTTTGCATAAGACTAATCTACACGCGCTAATCCCTCAAACCGGCACTCTAGTGTCATTTCCCACATATATATATTTTATTCCATTTGGTATTTGGCGAAATTCTACAAAGGCATCTCGATCCTTTGCTACGTGGTTCGTTGCTCCTCAATCAACTACCCACAAAAGATGAAATTCATTTAATAATGCAGAACTAGATACATAAATTTCACTCACTCTTAAGTCAGAATAGTGTACCTGATTGGGGACAATGTAATCTCTTGCATAGTATCCTTTTTGTTGGCAGTTGAAACATTTCACTTTTGAGACGTTTATCTTTTTCTTGCCTTTGGACCTCTTAGAATTCTGTTCCTTCTTCTGCCTTTTATTTCGCTTGGCAGGTTCCTTATCCCAACCTTTGAAGCTTTTTCTCTTGTTCTGGTTAGAACTCATTCCACCAGAATGGGATTGTGCCATGTGCACTTCGGCATTGACCTTAATCGATGCCAATCTGTGATCTTCTAGCTCCAAGTGACAAGCGACATCCTCAAATGTCTTGACACTATCCATATGAGTCAGTTGCATTTTCATATGCTCCCAACTCTTAGGTAAGGAACGGATGACAGCTTGGGCCTGCTGCTCGTCAGTTAACTTATGACCATATTCACTAAGCTGACTCATCATATTCTCCTTCTCCCTAAGATGTTTTCGCATTGTATGGTTAGGCTTCTTCTGATAAGTATCGAATTTGATCATCAAAGATCGGAGCTTAGTAAGAGTCACTCCTTCGAACTTCTCCAGCAAAGCGATCCACAGATCCATTGTGTTTTGATACTTGCGGAATTGCTTAGTTATATCATCCTCCATAGCACTCAGTAGGATGATACGAGTAGTGGAATTCTTTTTCTTCCATGCCAAATAAACATCTCAATCCTGCCTATGCTGGGCCATGTTGCCATCCTTAGGTTCAGCCATAACTGAACTTAAGGTTTCAAGAGCCTCTTGCTCCTCAAACACATACTGGATCTTCATGCTCTAGATTTTGTAATTATCGCCGTTCAATTTCAAGTCTTTGTTTAATTCAGCGATAATTGATTTGGAAGCAGAAGCCATTTGTATCCTCTGATTCAAATGGAACAAAGTTGCAAGTTATTATAGGAGATTAGGCAATACATGCTATTTACTATACACTTGAAATAATAACCTAATAAAGTCTTCTATTAGACTCAAATTCGAAAAGGGTACTAGAAGTACCAGTTACCTTCTAAGTTCTAATGTCCAACTTTACAGGTTAAGCTTACATGCATAGTAAATATGAATTATTGGATTAGTAAGTTCTTAAACTGATGAGGGAAATTTTATTGGTTTTTATCTAATTAAGTCTCTACTTAATAAATTTGCAATCATTTTACTCATAAAATATTGCAGGGCAATTAACATTTTTAAATAAACACATTAAAAAAATATTAAATGCAAAAAAATAAACTCATTTATTCAACCAATAAATAAATCCAATAATTCCAAAATGAGACACTCATGTCAAATATAATAATAGGAAACATAAATCCTATAAAAATAAACGTTAACTATAATTGACATTCATGTCAACTATTCTAGAAAACCGATCTCCTCAAAATCTTTATTGACACTGGGACTGATTCTTTGACCATCTTCATTAATTCATCAGGCAACTCATAAGTTCGCTGATGAAGCCATGGACGATGCACACTACGTCCACTTCTCAATTTCATCACGGATGGAATGTTGCTCCTCAACACTCCTCTTTTGGCAACTCTAGCCAAAAAATGGATGATAGATTTTCTATAAAATCTATCTCCTATGTACCAAGTAGTTTTCAATAGCTCCCTCAAAACTGGATGATATTCAAAAGAGTTAATCAACACTTTGATTAGGGCTTTATCATCCCTTCCTAGGCTTAAAGCTCCTATCCAAATGCACTCCTGCATTTCTTCCTGCATAGTCAATATATGATGCACTATAGCATCAGTATCATCAGCTTGGATATTCCTCTACATCCTCATATTGCTTACTAAACGCACTTTTGCATTTCTTAAAGCAATCCCATGCTGGATTTTAGGAATCATAGGTGTCCTTATCAATATTTGTGAAATACATTACAGTAATTTAAATGGTTAATACACTCATGTATAAACACACATGATTGAAACACATTTTAATCAATAAATAAGGACAGAAAATACAAAAAAAAAATTTCAAAATATTTTTAAAATAGAAAACACATTTTTCACAATTATTATAATATTTATTTTATCAATAAAAGATAAAAATATATTCTGGTCATTAAAAAAATTTGCAAAAATGACCAATAAATCAGAAAAATTTTGAAAAACACATTTGAGAAAAAACGGAGCTGATTTGGAGGCTAGAGCACGCCGCACGCGCCTACAAGTGCCGACGAGGGGAGGAAGACGTGCTCACGTGCCTTCACGCGCCACACACGCGCACTCCCACTTACAAGACACGTGTCACAGCCACAACGTGCCACGTGTTCAAATGCTATTGGTCCACTTGGTGCCACGTTGGCACCATCAGTACACATCACCGCTACGTGGCATGACACGTGTCATCCACGTGGCGGTGTCTCATTGGTATACGTGTCACATGTGACACGTCATCACCGACACGTGGTAGACCTCGGTCTTCCATGTGTCGCCCCTAATTGGGCCACATGACGCCCTGGTGATATGTTGGAGCCACGTGGCATGACCACAATATGCTACATGTCTCTCAACTATTGGGCAATGTGTCATTAACGCGCAACGTTATTAACATGTGTTTGCACACGTGTGGGCCACCACTCGTGCGCACGCGCCCACGTGTGGTGGCGCGTGTAAGCCACGCGCCACCTTCCCGGCTGATTTTGCTCTCCGAATTTCAGCCAGTGGGGTTTTCGAGGTCTGTGAATCCAATGGTAAGGTCAAAAATAAAAAATTCAAATTTCTAGTTAGCGTTTTGAATATTCAAATTCGTTTTCTCGGGTTTCGGTGTACACATACACGAAATTAGCCAAAATATATATGCATATATATTTTTCACACAAAAAATAAAATTTTGTTGCGTTTCATGCTTTCTAGATCTACCAATTTTACTCATAAAATTTTATATCAATTTTAAGCCACATGCCAGGGTGCAAAAAAATGAAGGCTCTGATACCAATGAAGGAAAAAATATATAAAGAATGGAGGTAACAATATAATTGGTACCTACCTCTTGTAGCGCGTAATACTCGTTGTAGAAGCATTACAAGGATCCCTTTCTTATTGGTCACTGGTCAGGCTATTACCCACGTGCGGGATAAGAGCAACTAGATCATAATCTAAAAGCCCCCTGTAAGATTAAGACAAAAAACTTGTGAGTGGGAACGAGCAGTCTTGCGGCATATAAGTTTTCTCGTTACCAAATAATGATATCTCACATCTATTTATACAGATCCTAAATGCTAGAGACTTATCCCTAATATAACTGAGAATCCTTTCTGAGATAGGATTTGCTAAACTTATAATCAGATTGAATTACTTAATTATATCTGGATAGAAACTTAATCCAAAATAGAGTCATGTGTGCATCCTAACTCTATCAAATACCAATAGTCATACAGTTAAATTTATATAATAAATGTAGAATAGAAATTATATATAACATTTATATATAAATTATTAGTATTATATATAACACTTAATAAATATTGGTTTTTTCGGTTTAATTCGGTTATAGAACAATTTGGTATAATTCAATACGGTTCTTGGTTCAGTTCTAGATAAAATATCCAGACCCATTCCAAATAAAGTTAACGGTACAATGTGGTTCAGTTCTAGTGAAAAAGCCAACTATATAATTCGGTTTTAAGTATTTTTATTCTGTATTTTGATTCGGTATAAAAAAATTCAGACCGATGTACACTTCTAATAATAGCCTCTTAAAGCCTAGAGGAAAAAGGATGCTAATCTCTTTGAGCGCTAAAAATAACCATTCAAGCATAAAAACAAAATTCTGTAATTAGTTCTTAGTTATATAATGTGTACCATCACAAGACGATTTCCAAGTTCAGCTTTTACTTACCAAGCCAAAAAATCTAGTAAGTGTCCAATTACACATAATTGCATAGAGCTAAGCATCATCATCTCTCTCTCTCTCTCGATATATAACCTAACGATTTACTTATCAATAAGCCTCTACCATAACCGCATTTTACTGTGCTTATTATAAGTACACTAACGATGTCACAACTCAACTATTTACATAATAGCTACCACTACAACTACTTAAAAAAATGCATTAAAAATGCATTTTAACGATGGAAAAATCCGCCACTTTTTCGAGAAAAAAAAATTACAATATCATTTATCAAAATTTCCCAAGATGCATCATGCTTATAATAACCTACAAATTGCAGATTGGCCACAATATTTAGCTACTATTAATATTGTTGGAAAAATAGATAACAATAAATTAAATTACAGTTCTAATGGAAAGATTGTACAACCTCAAAAGAGTATTGATAAAATTCATCCCACCAAAATCAAGAATGTTCTAATGCTTTCACATTCTTAAAAAGAATATGAATCTAGATATAACTGTTTTGCATTTAAATGATACTATAAATATAAGTTTCTGCACAACTTAGACTACACAAAACCCATAAAGAAAAGAGTGTAAACAATTTAGATTAATACATAATTAAATCACAATGCACCAAGAAATGATAGCAAGAGTTTGTCTTCATTATCATATCCACTTAATAACTCTAAATCAAAAAAGAATAAGGAGATTAATTAATTGCAACTAAAAACCTTCACTAGCCATAGGCATCGATTAAAAAAAAAAAATCTATGCACAAAACAATTTATTGTAGTTGCACCAAGCAATACCCAAAATCCATTAAATCCCAAGAAAAAGCCATAGGAAAACAGATATGTGATCACCAGAAAGGCCAGCCATAACAACACACATACATATGTATACATAAATGGATGAACAAATAATAGATAAACAAACGAACTCACCAGAAATGATTCTGCAGTGGCAATTTCAGGCTTCAATTTCGTCCTATTTGACAAGAAGCCAAAACAAGGGCAATGACCCATTCCCGCAAACAACGATCAAAATCCCAATGGATATATATGAATCTCTTTTTTTTTAATTATTATTTTAACTGATTCTATGATCCTAATAGAATTAAAAGGGAAATGTTTATTGCAGAGAGTGCTGTTGAAAACTAACAAGCAAAATAGAAGGAGAAGGAAATGGTGATTTTACATTGGAAAAATGCTTAAAAATATGAAATGAAAGAAGAGACTCTTAAAACACTTCTAGTTTAATCTTAGAAACAACTTAAACTAGCAACGAATTACATTATAGCATCAAACATATCTGACGGATAATAATTATACATATATAATTAACATGCGGAGGTAACATTAAATAAATGTAGCTACCTCTTGTAGTGCATAAACTCGTTGCGGAAGCGTCTACCAAGATCCCGTTTGTTTTTGGTCACTGGTCTGGCTTTTACCCACTCGGGGTAAGAGCAGCTAGATCACAATCTAAATGCCCCTGAAAATAAGACAAAAAACTGTGAGTGGGAATGAGCAGCCTTGCGGCGTATACGTTTTCTCGTTACCAAATTATGAGGACCTCACCTCTATTTATAGAGGTCCTAATGGCTAGAAACCTAACTCTAGTTTAACTCAGACTCTTTCTGAGATAATATTTGGTAATTTAATTTAGATTAAATAACTCAATTTAATCTTGATAGGAACTCAATCCTTTATAGAGTCATGGGCGTATCCCAACTCTATCATCTCCCACTCGCACATGACGGAACGCATTCCAGTCTTAATCTTCAGTTATACTGGCAAATAGATTGTGTGACCAGCATACCTCGAGAGCACTAGTGCTATACACCTGTTAGGGATATATAGCGTCTCGAAAAACAAGATCCTCTTCTTCACGTATGCCTAACCCTAGATTGCCTTCTCACATTCACTGTTTTAACTCATGATCTCATAAAACAATTTTCGTGTTCACTATTATATTTCTACTCATAGAAACTATAATAGACCGGCCAGTGAACCACGAAACCTTATAAAAGTGATCAGAAGGCTATCTTGCCCTCTTACTGTATGCCATCCATCATGATTCAACTCGCTTTTCTAGTTAGATCCGCCAGGCCTAAATTTTTCCCGGACCTCTTGGAAACTAACTAAGTTAGCCACATTGAACCATACTTCAGGGATAAGTTAAGGGTTCTAAGGGTCGAAATATAAATATATATAGGGTCTCACAATAGGGAAAGTTGAGATCATTAATATTATTAAATTCCCATCCCTGTGGTCACATAAGCACACACGGTATAAAACGTGTGTTATGGTGTTCTTTCCTTCCCTTAAAGGAGCGCATGTCTCACATTTTGATAATGTGTATATTAAACACCATACAGAAGCGTAAGGTTGCGATGTACCAAAGCACCCAACTTTAGTCCGCTTACTTAAGGACTGCTTCTGGCTTTTCAAACAGAATATGGTAGTTACATTTAACTTACCATCGGATTTCGTACAATCCTTATTTGGATCTCAATCCAAAGCATACTATTTTATGTATGTCTTTATCTCGCACCTTAACAAGACTCATTTTGTAATTTCTGCAAGACGGCACTTTTATTTTGAACAGGCTCTCGAGCATTCTCATATGTTCAAAAATCGCCTCATCTTAGTTTTTGCCAACTCATTGACAAAACTAAGGTAAACACCCTTGTGAGTGGGCTACTTCTCTGTCCGACATGCTCAATCTCATATCAATAACAGTAAATGTTTACACATAAACATTCACACTCATGTATTGCCAACAATGAACTTTAGTTATTATTCGCAAATAATAACGTTAAGGGATTATATAAAGTATAACAGTACCAATTAAATTCTACGCAAACCTCGAGATCTAATGTGTCTCTCAAAACACATCTCTCGTCATAGGTTTACTCAACGGATCTGCGTGCGTAGAAACGTACTGTAAGTTCACATCTCTCCTTGTGCAACAATATCTCTCGCGTATTGATACTTAATGTCGATACGCTTAGCTTCACTATAAGCTATCAATGACTGACTGTCATTAATACCTCTAAGACAGTTACTCTTAAATGGCTCATAAACCATTTCAGCCAAACTGTCTCCTGTACTGCAATTGAGGAAGTGACAAATTTAACTTCCACTATTGATGGGGCTTCACGGGTTTAATTCTTGTTACTCCTCGAGATGGCACTCTTGCCAAACAAGAATATAAACTTAAGGCGGATTTCCTCTCATCCTTACCTCCTACCCAATCAACATCTCTGTATTCTCTCAATGCAGATCATTTTCTTAATAATAGAGAGAATAGGCTGCAGTACCTCTAAGGTATATAAGCATCCTTTCAATTGCTTCCAATGTGCTTTGCCTGGGTTAGATTGATATCTATTTACCATGCCCACTGCATAGCATATATCATGTCTTGTATACAACACTGCATACATAAGACTACCCATGGCACTGTCATATATAAAACGTTCCTCATACGTTCAATTTTTCTGACCTCATAGGACACACATCTTTGCTAAGAAACTGATTCTTGGCAATGGAGTAATCTATGAGTTTGCAGTTTTGCATATTAAATCGCTCAAGGTCTTTGTTGATATATTTCTCTCAAGAAATAGACAACAATCTTCTTGAATGATCTCTTGAAATCTTAACTTCAAGAATGTAATATGCACAACTCATATTCTTTGTCTCAAAGTTGGACGATAACCAATCTTTGATTTTATTTACGTACCATTTATCACTTTCAGCTTTAAGTATGTCGTCTACATACAATGCCAAAATGATGAATTCATTTTCAGAGCTTTTACTATGAACACAATGACCTTCATCAATCATATTGAACACATTCGACATGATTATATGATGAAGTCTCAAGCACTATTGTGTTGAAGACTATTTAAGGCAATAGATTGAACACATCAATCAGCAAATCTTATGTTTGCTGCCTTTTCCGATGAAACGTGTAGATTGTTTCATCCATTTCTCCATTGAGAAAAGCAGTCTATTCATCCACTTGATGAAGCTCTACATTCAAACTCGCCACTGTGGCTAGAATGAACCTTATGGACGTAAATTTTACAACAGATGAGAAAGTCTACTCATAGTCAATCTCTTTCTATTGTATGAACCCCTTAGCGACTAGCCGAGTCTTATATCTTTCGATACCTCTTTCAGCCTTTCACTTTACTTTGAGAATACATTTATTCTCAATTTGTGTCCTTCCAGTAGATCAACTAGTTTTCAAACATGGTTTGATCTCATGGATGCCAATTTTCTTTTCCATTGCTTTAGTCCATTTTTCTCTTAAATGGGCATGAAAGAGCCTTTTGAATAGGTTTTATGCTCTTTCTAGTCTTGTGGAATAACTAAAAGGGCTTCGTTTAGGCCTTCAATTTTAAATTGTCGGCATGAAACACTTATCCTTTTAGATTTTTGCAGTTCTGAATCTTGATAAACATGTCTCATATATTTATCGTGATTCACAATGCTCCCACTGGGATCATATTCCATACTCTCACTGGAGTTAGGAATACTATATTCTTTGACTCCCACTGGAGTTAAGAATGCTCCCACTCGAATCAGGTCTCGAACATCCGGATCGTTTGGAGGATGAAGGTATTAACCTTCTTCCTCTAACTCCCTCCCACTCGGATGGAGTGATCCTGATAGTTCCTCTACCTGAGATTAATAGGAAGTGAAATCTCAATTCACTTCACCCAACTTAGAAAATTTATTCTCTTAAGAATGTGACGTCTAGTGATTCAAATTTTATCATTATGCCATTTTCTTACTAACCCATGAAAATGTATCCTTTTGATACTTCAGAATATCTCACATAGATACTCTTCTGCCTCTTGGTCTCAAATTTACCAAATTGAGGTATCACGGACGTAAGCATTATAACCCAAAAGTTATAAATGGCTTAGGTCAACTTGTCGACCATTTCACAACTCATAAGTTGTGGTAATGACAGATTTGGAGGGCATACAGTTCAGAACATATGTGGCAGTCAACAAAGCATCTCCCCAATAGGAGATAGGAAAATTTGCCTCTGCCATCATAGATCTAACCATATATATAGGAGAGTCTTATTTCTCCTTTCCTCAACACCGTTTTGTTGTGGATTTCAAGGAATGAACAACTGATATTCAATCCTTTTTCATCACATGAAACTTTAAGTTTATCTGTAAGATGTTACTGACCTCTGTCAGTTCTTAAAGCTTTGATCTTTTTATCTAATTGATTCTCAGCTATACTCATATAAGTCGTGAAGCAACTCAATGCTTCTGACTTGTGAGAATTCAAATAGACATGACTATACCTAGTATAGTCATGTATTAATGTGATGAAATAGTAGGCCTCATGCCTTACCCTCACATTCATTTGACCACATTCGTCAGAATGGACTAACTGCAATGGAAATTCGCTTTAGTTCCTTATTCGAATGATTTTCTAACTAGTTTTTCCTTTTAGGCAATGCTTACATGTAGGTAATTCAACCTTATTTAAATCGCCTACTAAACCTTTTTTGACTAACCGACTCATTTGGTTTTGTCCAATATGGTTTAATTTAGCATGCCATAATTTCACATTGTCCTCATAACTATGTGAAGAGTAAGAATCAATTAAAGGAAAAATTAGTTTTACTTAAATAGTTATGGTTTACATCCATAACAATAAAATCATTCAAGCATAAGTATACATTGTTATCCTCAAAAATAAACTGAAAACAAATTTCAATAAATCAAGAACAGAACCTAAATTTCATAACAAAGGTATCTCGATCCCTTGTTATATAGTCCATTGGTTCTAAATCTATCACCCACAAAGGATGAAATTTAGAAGTAGATACATAAATTTCACTCACTCTTGAGTCAGAATAGTGTATCTTTAAAGACACAATGCAGTCTCTTTGCATAGTATCCTTTTAGGCAATTGAAACATTTCACTCTTGAATTGTTTACCACCCATTTGCCTTTGGACCTTTTGTGATTCTATTCCTTTTGCTTTTCAGGCTCTCAAGCCTTTTTCTTACCTCTATTGTTGAAGCTTATTTTATTTTTCTAATGAGAACTCATTCTATTAGAACAGGACTGTGCCATATGCACTATGACATTGACCTTAATCATTGTCAGACAGTCCCTTCTAAGCTTCAAATGACAAGCGACATCCTCAAATGTCTTTTTGCTTATCTATGTGAGTTAGTTGCATCCTCACATGCTACCAACTCTTGGATAAAGAACGGATAACAGTTTGGACCTTCTACTTATCAGTCACTTATGACTACTAAGCTCACTTTGCTCACTTTTCTTCTTCATCTCTCTTAGATGTTTTCGCATCGAATGATCAGACTTTTCTGATATGTATCAAATTTGATCTACAATGATCAGAGTTTATTCAGAGTCACATCTCTGAATTTCTCCTGCAAACCGATCCACAGATCTATTGCATTTTGATACTTGCGAAATTGCTTAGTGATGTGATACGACATTGGCATCTTGGTCCTGCTTATGCTGGGATATAGCGTCATCCTCAGGTTCAGCCATAACCGAACTTGAGGATTTAAGAGCCTCTTGCTCTTCAAGCACATACTGGATCTTTGTATTCCAGATTTCATAATTATAACTTGGAAGCAGCATCCATTAAAATCCTCTGATCT
Organism: Excoecaria cochinchinensis; assembly: GCA_947683425.1. Classification (NCBI taxonomy): domain Eukaryota; kingdom Viridiplantae; phylum Streptophyta; class Magnoliopsida; order Malpighiales; family Euphorbiaceae; genus Excoecaria; species Excoecaria cochinchinensis. The sequence continues at coordinate 23,879,508 of CANTUQ010000092.1, read as the reverse complement.
CAAATGGAACAATGTCGCACATAATTAAAAGAGATAAAGTAATACATGCAATTTACTATACACCTGAAATAATAACCTAATAAAGTTTTCTATTAGACTCAAATTCGAAAAGTATACTTAGAGTACCAATTACCTTCTAAGTTCTAATGTCCAACTTTATAGGTTAAGATTTCATGTATAATAAATCTGAATTATTGGATTATCAAGTTCTCAAACTTATGAGGGGATCTTTATTAAGCCTTTACTTAATAAGCATGCAATCATTTTACTCATAAAATATCGCAAGGCAATTAACAATTAAAATAAACTCATTTATTATAAAGTTAAATGCCATCATGATAAGTAAATAAACACATTTATTTAACCAAAATCCAATAATCTCAAAATAAGACACTCATGTCAAATATTAATAGGAAGTATAAATCCTATTTTAATAATAACAAACGCCAACTCAAATTGACACTTATGTCAACTATTATAGAAGTCCAGATTTCATAAAATCTTTTTAGTTTATTAGGATTATTTCTTTGACCAATTTTATACTTCATCAAGCGACTTATAAGTCCATTGATGAAACCATGGACAATGCACATTCCGTCCATTTCTCAACACCATCACAGAATTTTAGTGTTACTTCTCAACACATTTACTTTATGATGCACTATTGCATCATTGTTATCAGCTCAAATCTTCCTATGCATTATCATGTTGCTTATTGATTGCACTCTTGCAATTCTCAAAGCAACTTATGCGTTTTTAAAGGAAGAACCGGTGCCCTTATTTAACATTTCTGTAACATATTACAGGAAAAAATTATACACTCATGTATAAATACACATGATTGAAACGCATTTCAATCAATAAATAAGGACAGAACCTCAAAAAAATTTTCAAAATATGTTTTAAAAATTTTCGAAAGCAGAAAACACATTTTCTACAAATTTTTAATATTTTATTTTTGAAATTAAACACATTTAAATATCAAAAATTACAAAATATATTTTCTGGTCATCAAAAAATTTTGAAAACATGACCAAATAATCAAAAATAATTTGAAAAATAAATTTGACAAAAATCGGAGCTGAAATGGTGATCGGAAGACACCGCACGCGCCCACACGCGCCGATCAGAGGGAGATTGACGCGCCCACGCGCGGCCTCCCACTCGACCAGACACGTGTCACAGCCACAGCGTGCCACGCATCTTCATCCAGTCACGCCACGTGTCTGAAAGCTATTGGTCCAACTGGTGCCACGTGGCGGTGTCTCATAGGTCCACGTATCACGCATGACACGTCAGCATTGCCACGTGGCAGACCTCGGTCTGACACGTGGCGACCCCTGATTGGGCCACGTGTCATTGATGCCACGTCATCAATAACACGTGGCACCGCCTCATTGGTCCGCGTGTTTCTCCTTGGTTGGGCCACGTGTCAGCTATATGACACGTCATCATGACACGTGGCATGACCTCGGTCAGCCACTTGTCGTCCTCTAATTTGCCCACGTGTTATTAAAAAATCCTGACTTCTAGTTAGCCGTTTAGAACACTCATGTTCGTCCCCTCTGGTTTCGGTGTACACATACACGAAATCGAGCCGAAATATACACGCATATATATTTTTCACACAAAAAACAAATTTTTGTTGTGTTATCTGCATCCCAGATCTAATAATTTTACACATAAAATTTTAGATCTGTTTAGCCACATGCCAGGACGCAAAAACCACGGCTCTGATACCAATGATGGATAATAATTATACATATATAATTAACATGCGGAGGTAACATTAAATAAATGTAGCTACCTCTTGTAGCGCATAAACTCGTTGCGGAAGCGTCTACCAAGATCCCGTTTGTTTTTGGTCACTGGTCTGGCTTTTACCCACTCGGGGTAAGAGCAGCTAGATCACAATCTAAATGCCCCTGAAAATAAGACAAAAAACTGTGAATGGGAACGAGCAGCCTTGCGGCGTATACGTTTTCTCGTTACCAAATTATGACGACCTCACCTCTATTTATAGAGGTCCTAATGGCTAGAAACCTAACTCTAGTTTAACTCAGACTCTTTCTGAGATAATATTTGGTAATTTAATTTAGATTAAATAACTCAATTTAATCTTGATAGGAACTCAATCCTTTATAGAGTCATGGGCGTATCCCAACTCTATCAATATCTTAACCTGCTCATTTTATATATGAGGAAAATGAAATTATATACAATAACAAGCCAACAAGAAAAATAACCTGAGGTTTAACAAATTCTTTAACAGTCTAGAGAACGAAACTTTCAGGTGGCCTAGGCTACAATATAGCTTTCTGAAATTAATCCCGAAATTATATATATAAAAAAGGCAGAATAGTCACTCATTGCAGAAACACATTGCTTTCCATTTTTTTCCCTAACTACGAAAAAAGACTAAAATTTTCTAATTAATCAAACCAAAGTCTCACCTTATGCAAGGCATGCGTTTAATTAAAATTTTCAGACACAAATAACCAGAATACAGTTTACATTACATTTATTTTCCCTGGGAACATTAATTAGATAGGGCATAAGTATATGTATGAGATAAGAAGTGTAAGAGAGAAAAGGAGCAAAAACCTGTATCAGAACCGAAAAGAAGGCCACCAACGCCAGCAGAAAAAGCTAGAGGAAAAACGCAAGAATTTTTCCAATGGCAAGTGAAGTGGAATCTTATCTAAAATACATATTTTCAAGCTGTCTATGTTCGGGAATTACAAGAACAGGGGTCAAAATGCCAAACTCTCTTAAAAACTCCATGAAAATACATGTATAATATGTTAGAATTTTGGAAAGAAAATTTATTTGTAATTAATTATATGTGATCATGTCATGTTGTAGCATCACCAACTAAGAATATATATATATATAATGAATAATTCATTTGCAAAGAAAAAAATATATATATATAAACTCACTCTTACCATAGATTCGTGGGTTAGGTCAATTTTGACAAATAATAATAATAATAATAATAATAATAATAATAATAATAATAATAATAATAATAATAATAATAATAATAATAATAATAATAATATACTTACTAGTCTTCTTTTAATTAATTTCTCTTTTTCAACTAGTTTTTCTTCTTATTTACATATATTATTTATATTTCTATCTATGTGATTTCTCTTTTAATTAAGTTCCTTCTTATTTTCTCAAAAAACAAAAAGTTGCTTCATCTCATATTCAAATGAATTTTTCCTTAAATGACGTAGGGTGTAAAAAACATAACTAAATAGCTATAGATATGCACCACTTATAAAAATATTTGAAATAATTTTTAAAATTCCAAATAAATATATATAGTGACGACTTTGCGATGTAAATTCCGTCTTTATATATTTATAATCAAATAGTACGGAAATATCCGTCTATAAATTTTTATACAAGAAAAACTTTAGTGACCGAGAGTATACCGTTGCTAAATCACTCGCCAATAATTGATGACTACTTTTCCCGCTAAATTTAGCGACAGATTTAATGTTTATTGCAATTTCGATCACTATTGTTAACATTTTTTATTTTTCATTATTGGTACAAATGGATTGTATATCCGTGGTAATTCCGTCGCTAAAAGTTGATAATAGCGATGGATTATTTCGGTCGCTAAAAATACATCGCTAAAAACATTTATTTATTTTTGGTTAGGATACAGGTTATTTGGTTTGGATTTGAAATATCTAATCTCAAGTTTCTTACGTATGCCAATTAAGGGAATCAGAATAACGTAGTTCTTAACTTATACACTCGCTGCAAGAACTTACAATTATCACATTAATAATATTCCACATCTTTACCCTTTTATTGTAATGCCCCGAAATGTACCCTAGACGAATTTGTATATGTCTAGGGCATAGTAGTGGCAGAAAATGTGTAATTGGATATTTGAAATTGTTAAGTATAGTAAAGGATGTATCCGGTATTAATTGAAAAGTCGAGGATAAATTAGTAATTTGATATTTATGGACTTAAAGGCAAGAAATGAGCTACTTGGTATGAATATGAATAGAATTAAGTTAATTAAAAGGTAAATGTAAAATTGGATGATTAAAGTAATAAAATGAAGTGGAGGACGTGATCGGCATTAAGTTATAGGCCAAGGGTGATTTGGTCATTTTGCACCTATGGATTAAATTGAATGAATTAAGTAATTAGGTGGGCTAATGTATGAGAATGGATTAATTATAAGGTGAACGTAAGAATAAGTTAAAGAGGAAGGATTAAATTGGAGTTTTGACATAAAAATCTAAAATGGACAAATTAGGGTTTGACACTTAGCATTCAATATAAGTGATGAAAGTGAAGGAGTATATAAGAGAGAGGGACGGATGAAGGAGGAGAAAAAAATCAAATTTCCTCCTCCTCCGTCTTCCACGCCATTCTCTCTCTCTTTCATGCCATGGATGCCTTAATGAAGAGTAAGGTTGGATGGTGGATTTGTAAATAACTTTGGTAACTTTTTGTGTAGTTGCATCTCTTTTCTTCTCTATTTCTTGAGCTAAAATTTTGAGTTAGTGATGGTGGTTGAGATGGGCTTTTAGTTTAATTTGTTGTGGATTTTTAATAAGTGAAATATGAAGGATGAGGAGTGTCACACCCCGTTTGCCCCCTAGTAGAATGAGTTTGTTTGTATGAGCATGCATGTGCATGTGTTCAGCATGTCATAAGGGTATTTTAGTAAAAATATATGTTTTTGGGTTTATTATTATGTGGGTGCATACATGGCATTAGTATGTGATTTATTTGGGAATTGCTTGTGTACATTGGAGCATACCATTGTAGGGTGTTTTAGTTGAGTTTGCATTAGATGTGTGTGATGTGTGGGGTTAGGGTGTGAGTGAGTAAGTTCCACCACCAAGAAAATGACATGTGTATTAGGTTAGGGAAAATGAATAAAGAAAAGAAGTAAGAAAGAAGAGAAGATCAGATTTACGTTCTTCCTCCTTTTCCCTTTCCTAAATACTGCTACCTGTTAATCAAGTTGTGTTGTGGAGATTGCTCACTCTTACTTCTAACTTGGTAAGTACATATCTTTGTTCTTGTCTTACTGTAATTCTCTTCTTCTTCCTTGAGTTTAGGTTTAACTTAGGGTTGCATTATTGAATGTTTGTGTTTAGCTGAGACTCCTCGCGATCCCAAAGGCAAGGAGATTGCTGGGAGCAGTGGGACTAAGTGAAGAGAAGCTTAGATTTCAGGTTTGGGAATATTTGCTTATGATTTGTATGATTTTGAGTTTACTGTAAATTTCTAGGGTTTATGTTCTTGATGAACTTGATTGTATATATTCTTGAGTTGGTTGATTAAATGTTGAAACTGGGTTGTATATATGTTGCTTATATTGTTTGGGATGTTTACCAGAAGGTAAGAACAGGTTTGATTGGTTTTGAATCAAATTTGGGATTGATTTCTGTATTCTGGAAAACTGGAAATCGAGTTACTGTAGAAATCCCGTTTTCTAGATTTTGAGTCGCGTGACTAGCCAAGGAAGAGAGGGCAAGTCACGAGACGTGACTTCCAGTCACGACTCGTGACCTGCCAGAGCAAAGCCAGTCACGAGTTGTGATTGTCTATCACAACGCGTGACCGGCCTTGAGGAAGGCAGTCACGAGACGTGACTCCCCGTCACGCCTCGTGACCGGCCTGATAAAAGGCATGTCGCGTGATCGGCTGAAGAGAGAAGCAGGTCACGAGACGTGACTGCCAGTCACGACGCGTGATCAGCTTGAGCGTCGCGTGATCAGCGAGATCACGCCGCGTGATCTGCGAGGGACGAAGCAAGTCACGAGGCGTGACCCACAGTCACGTCTCGTGACCTGCCTTGTGGGGAGGCCAGTCACGCCTCGTGACCAGCCAACCTCACCCGTTACCCCGTTCAGCCCTTTTTCCGAAATTTCCCAGCTTTTGACTCAAAAATGAATTTGGTGTTTCTTCTGAATGGACTTATATTGCGGTATGATGCATGCCATACTTTTATATGCTTTGATATAAGTGATACCATGAATTTCTGATGAATTCTATTTCGTACCCTGAAATGTGATTTGAATGACGCTGAACCTGCTAGAGTCAAGTAAGTGGATAGTTAGGCATGCCTAATAGAGTCTTTAGCTGCAGCCCTCAGTTCAGTTTGGACCCTGATCAGGTCCCCGTTCGGTTCCTCGCGAACCCTTCAGTATTAGGATATTGTTTAAGATTCCCTCAGTATACAAATAATGTGTTTTGATAAAAAAAATGAATGACTTTTGATTTGTACCTGTGATCAGTATTTGATTCGTACCCGTAAGGTACCTTCAGTACACTCGTTGTCCACTATCTAGAGTCAGTAGTGTTCTTTAAATGTTTAATAGAATTGTTCTGATCTGATTTGGCTATTAAATGGAATATCTGAATGAATTTAATGATGAAACACATGTGGGATTATTCTGGAATGGATACGTTTATGAGATAATGATTTTATGGCTTTTAAATATGAGCATGTTTATATGGATTATGTTATAGCTTTTGCATTCTGCCATTGTGAATGTGTTATGCCTTGGTGACCATTGTGAATGGCCGTCCATTATTTATGTGTGTTTCCCCACTAAGCGTTTATCGCTTAGCACGGTGTTTTTACCCGTGCAGGTGCGGAAGAAGTTTTGCTTGAGAGAGTCGCCGTCATCAAGCCAACACAGAAGAGTTTTAGTGTAGGGCTCAATTTTGTATCAGTGATGATTCTTTTTGTATAGAACTCTCTGTATCAGTTTTGTTTCAGCTTCCGCGTTTGTAATTATATTTTGGTTATGTAATATTATTTTGTATCAGCTAGTTGATCAGAACATTATTGTAATGCTTTATTATATTAATGAATGATCAGCTATTGCTTTCCTTTCTGTAAAGTTTTAATTATACCGTATTTCTGTATGTATGTTATGAATGAATGTATGTTTTACTTTATACTTGCTTGGTGGCACCTTTACTCATACGGCATCTCATTCCTTCTCGGATGGGATCGCCTACGTATGGGAAGGGGGTGTTACAGTTTGTGGTATCAGAGCATAGGTTTAGGCGTTTCTGGGTGTTGTTGTGTAGTTGTGATTGTTCTGAGTTGCTTAGATGTGAATGAGTCTAGATCTGTGTTGGCTGATACGGTTGTTTCTTGTTTGTTTAGATGGCTTCTAATTCTGCTCATGGATCACTTGAGGAATCCGCCGAGAGTGTGAACCCTCAAGCCGTAGATCCATCGATTTCTGTGTCGGCTCAGCATGCTAGGGTCCAGCCCGAGGCCGCAGCCATGCCCTTTGAGGCTATGTTCAGGTTGCATCAGGACATGGCTAGGGTTTTGGAGAGAGTGACTGCTCCTAGAGCACCTATGGAGAATTTGAGGAGGGCAGGAGTTGAGGATTTCTATGGCACTGGTTTGAATGAATCTGAGATGGCAGAGAAATGGTTAGATAAAGTGAAGCGTGCTTTGAGAGAGATTCGGTGTCCTCCCGACCAGCAGGCAGAGTGTGCGTTAGTTCTTCTGCAAGGGTCTGCTTTTGAATTGTGGGAATTGGTTTGTAGGCATCCTCAGCTACCGGATCCGATTACTTGGGAGTTCTTTGAGGGTGAGTTCACAAAGAAGTATATTACTCAGACTTATAGAGATTCGAGATGGGCGCAGTTTTTGAATTTGAGACAGAGGGCCATGTCAGTAGCAGATTATGAGAAAGAGTTCAACAGGTTATCTCGCTATGCCCCACGTGGAGTTATGACTGATGACTTTAGATGCAAGCATTTCGAGGCAGGATTAAATGAGTCTTTGAAGATTGCTTTGATTTCTTTAATGTGCATACCTGGGGTTAGCTACTATTAGATTGTAGAGGCTGCTATGAGAGCTGAGTTGTCTGAGACTGTGATGAGAGAGAGAGCTCAGAGGAGGAACTCTTCTCGTGGAGGATCTTCTTCGGGTAAGAGATCTAGGAACCCACAGGACGAGTCAGCATCTGGTCCGGCTTCTAGAGGTAGACGACAGGGTTCTGCAGCTGTATCAGGTTCTGGTAGAGGTGGTAGATCTGAGACTGCATCAGTTTGTCCTCATTGCAGTAAGACTCATCGGGGTGAGTGTAGGTGGCTCTCCGGTGCATGCTTCAGGTGTGGGAGTTCTGAGCATCTTTTGGCCAGTTGTCCGAGATTGCATGAGGATTCAGGTTCCCAGAGAGAGGGAAGTAGGGTCGGTTCGAATGCTTCTCAGGCTACCCGTGGCAGAGGCAGAGGTAGAGGTAGAGGTGGTCGGCATAGAGATGGAGCTGCTTCTGAGACTGTTGAGCATCCTCCTCAGGGTGCCATTAGAGCATATGCTATGAGAGCCAGAGATGAGCAGGATGCGCCTGATGTTATTGCTGGTAAGTTCCTACTCCATGACACTGAGTTGTATGCTCTAATTGATCCTGGTTCCACACACTCATATTTGTGCACGGATAAAATTGTTGATAAGTTGCATGCAGTTGATCAGTTAGATTATGAGATTTGTGTGACCAGTCCATTAGGGCATAGTATCAGTGTGAGTAGAGTCTTTAGGAATTGTCCTCTGATTGTTGAGGGAGTTGTGCTTCCAGCGGATTTGATTGAGTTGCCTTTCAGAGAGTTTGATTTGATTCTAGGTATGGACTGGTTGGGTAAGCATCGGGCTGTAGTTGATTGCCATAGGAAGACAGTGGTACTTCGGGATAGAAGTCAGTCACTTGTGTTTCTGAAAGGTTTGGGTGCTAGTTCGTTGAATAATGTGATTTCTGCGATGCAAACCAAGAGGTTTATTAGGAAAGGTTGTGAGGCTTTTCTAGCAGTTGTGTTAGATTCTAAGAGGGATCAGGTTCAGATTGAGGACATTCCTGTAGTGCGGGAGTTTAGTGATGTATTCCCGAGCGAGTTGCCTGGTTTGCCTCCTGAGAGAGAGGTTGAGTTGTCCATTGAGATTATGCCGGGTACTACACCTATTTCGAGAGCACCTTATCGGATGGCTCCTGTAGAGTTGAAGGAACTTAAAATTCAGCTACAAGAGCTATTGGATAAGGGGTTTATTCGACCTAGCATATCTCCTTGGGGAGCTCCAGTTCTTTTTGTCAAGAAGAAAGATGGATCCCTGCGGATGTGTATTGACTACAGGCAGATTAATAAAGTTACAGTGAAGAACAAGTATCCATTGCCTAGGATTGAAGATTTATTTGATCAGCTTCGAGGTGCGGGTGTCTTCTCCAAGATAGATCTTCGATCAGGGTACTATCAGCTACGAGTTCAGGATGCAGATGTGGTTAAGACTGCATTTCGGACTAGGTATGGCCACTATGAGTTTCTTGTGATGCCGTTTGGTTTGACTAATGCTCCAGCGTCTTTTATGGATCTGATGAACCGTGTGTTTAGGCTATACTTAGATCGATTTGTAGTAGTGTTCATTGATGATATCTTGGTATATTCCAAGGATGAGAGTGAGCATGAGGAGCATCTCCGATTAGTTCTACAGATGTTGAGAGAGCATCAGTTGTTTGCCAAGCTTAGCAAGTGTGATTTCTGGCTTCGAGAAGTATCATTCTTGGGTCACATTGTTTCAGCTAGAGGTATTCAGGTAGATCCAGCCAAGATTGAGGCGATAGTTGATTGGAAAGCGCCTAGAAATGTTCAGGAAGTGAGGAGTTTCCTCGGTTTAGCAGGTTACTACCGTCGGTTCGTTAAGGGATTTTCTGTGATTCCTGCTCCGATGACTAGATTGTTGAGGAAAGGAGTTAGATTTGAGTGGTCAGACAGGTGTCAGTCTTGTTTTGATCGGTTAAAGCAGTTGCTTGTTGAGGCTCCTATTCTTACTCAACCCATCTCGGGTAAAGAGTTTGTCATTTACAGCGATGCTTCGGGTGTTGGTCTTGGATGTGTGCTGATGCAGGAAGGTAAGGTAGTGGCTTATGCTTCTCGTCAGTTGAAGCCACATGAGAGGAACTATCCAACGCATGATTTAGAGTTGGCAGCTGTGATCTTTGCTTTGAAGATTTGGCGTCACTACTTGTATGGGAAAAAGTGTAGGATCTTCTCGGACCACAAGAGCTTGAAGTACTTCCTTTCACAGAAGGAGTTGAACATGAGACAGCGCCGATGGTTGGAGTTGTTTAAGGACTACGACTGCATTGTGGATTACCATCCTGGTAAGGCTAATGTAGTCGCTGATGCTTTGAGTCAGAAATCGGTTTCAGCCTTGTTCTTGAGGCGATTCAGATGGAGATTTGGTTCTGATGGGGCTTTGCTTGCCCAGTTGCGTGTGCAGCCTACTTTGAGACAGAGGATTGTGGATGCTCAGAGAGACGATGTGAGACTTCAGCGGATTGTGCATGAGGTCAGATCGGGTAAGTAGTCAGAGTTCTTAGTTCAGGATGAGGTGCTTATGTTCAGAGATCGTTTGTGTGTGCCAGAGTCTGAGGATTTGAGGAGACAGCTCATGAGTGAGGCGCATAGTACAGTCTTTACTATGCATCCGGGCAGTGAGAAGATGTATAGAGACATGAAGCAATTCTATTGGTGGTCCGGTATGAAGCGTGATATAGTGGATTTTGTTTCCAAGTGCTTGACTTGTCAGCAGGTAAAGGCCGAGCATCAGGTTCCTTCGGGTTTGCTTATGCCTTTATCTATTCCTGAGTGGAAATGGAATGATATCGCCATGGACTTTGTTTTTGGTTTGCCTTTGACTCAGAGGAAACATGATTCAGTTTGGGTTATTGTGGATCGGCTTACGAAATCAGCTCACTTTTTGCCAGTTAGAGTGGACTACTCCATGGACAGATTGGCCAGTATCTATGTGGATGAGATAGTTCGGTTGCATGGTGTGCCTTTGTCCATAGTTTCAGATCGGGATCCGAGGTTTACTTCCAAGTTTTGGAAGGAGTTACAGAGAGCTTTGGGCACTAGATTAAACTTCAGTACAGCGTTCCATCCTCAGACCGATGGTCAGTCAGAGCGAGTTATTCAGATTCTGGAGGATATGATGAGGGCTTGTACTTTGGATTTTCCGGGTAGTTGGGACAGATATGTGTCGCTTATGGAGTTTGCCTACAACAACAATTTTCAGTCGAGCATCGGTATGGCACCATATGAGGCTTTGTATGGTCGTCAGTGTAGGACTCCGGTTTGTTGGACCGAGCTATCCGAGAGATCTATGATTGGACCAGACTTGGTTAGAGATACTGAAGAGAAGATCAGAGTGGTGCAGCGGAATTTGAAGGCAGCCAAGGATCGACAGAAGTCTTATGCCAATTTGAAAAGGAAAGATGTGCATTTTGAGATCGGGGACAAGGTTTTCCTTAAGGTTTCACCTTGGAGGAAAGTGCTTCGGTTTGGCAAGAAAGGCAAGCTTAGTCCTCGTTTCATTGGACCTTATGATGTTTTGGCTAAGGTAGGACCTGTAGCCTACAGATTGGCGTTACCGATGGAGTTAGCAAAGTTGCACGATGTGTTTCACGTTTCGATGCTTCGTCGGTACAGATCAGATCCTTTGCATGTACTTTCGGTTCAGGATATTCAGGTTCAGCCAGACTTCTCCTATGATGAGGAACCGCGAGCTATTCTAGCCCGAGAGGTGAGACAGTTGCGAAGTAAGCAGTTTCCCTTGGTTAAAGTGTTGTGGATCCATCATGGAGTCGAAGAAGCAACTTGGGAACCAGAAGAGTCGATGAGAGCTCAGTATCCACAGTTGTTCAGTTCAGGTGAGAATTTCGAGGACGAAATTCTTATTAGTAGGGGAGAGTTGTCACACCCCGTTTGCCCCCTAGTAGAATGAGCCTGTCTGTATGAGCATGCATGTGCATGTGTTCAGCATGTCATAAGGGTATTTTAGTAAAAATGTATGTTTTTGGGTTTATTATTATGTGGGTGCATACATGGCATTAGTATGTGATTTATTTGGGAATTGCTTGTGTACATTGGAGCATACCATTGTAGGGTGTTTTAGTTGAGTTTGCATTAGATGTGTGTGATGTGTGGGGTTAGGGTGTGAGTGAGTAAGTTCCACCACCAAGAAAATGACATGTGTATTAGGTTAGGGAAAATGAATAAAGAAAAGAAGTAAGAAAGAAGAGAAGATCATATTTACGTTCTTCCTCTCCAACCTTCATCTTCTTCGTCCTTTTCCCTTTCCTAAATACTGCTACCTGTTAATCAAGTTGTGTTGTGGAGATTGCTCACTCTTACTTCTAACTTGGTAAGTACATATCTTTGTTCTTGTCTTACTGTAATTCTCTTCTTCTTCCTTGAGTTTAGGTTTAACTTAGGGTTGCATTATTGAATGTTTGTGTTTAGCTGAGACTCCTCGCGATCCCAAAGGCAAGGAGATTGCTGGGAGCAATGGGACTAAGTAAAGAGAAGCTTAGATTTCAGGTTTGGGAATATTTGCTTATGATTTGTATGATTTTGAGTTTACTGTAAATTTCTAGGGTTTATGTTCTTGATGAACTTGATTGCATATATTCTTGAGTTGGTTGATTAAATGTTGAAACTGGGTTGTATATATGTTGCTTATATTGTTTGGGATGTTTACCAGAAGGTAAGAACAGGTTTGATTGGTTTTGAATCAAATTTGGGATTGATTTCTGTATTTTGGAAAACTGGAAATCGAGTTACTGTAGAAATCCCGTTTTCCAGATTTTGAGTCGCGTGACTAGCCAAGGAAGAGAGGGCAAGTCACGAGACGTGACTTCCAGTCACGACTCGTGACCTGCCAGAGCAAAGCCAGTCACGAGTTGTGATTGTCTATCACAACGCGTGACCGGCCTTGAGGAAGGCAGTCACGAGACGTGACTCCCCGTCACGCCTCGTGACCGGCCTGATAAAAGGCATGTCGCGTGATCGGCTGAAGAGAGAAGCAAGTCACGAGACGTGACTGCCGCGTGATCAGCGAGATCACGCCGCGTGATCTGCGAGGGACGAAGCAAGTCACGAGGCGTGACCCACAGTCATGTCTCGTGACCTGCCTTGTGGGGAGGCCAATCACGCCTCGTGACTAGCCAACCTCACCCGTTACCCCGTTCAGCCCTTTTTCCGAAATTTCCCGGCTTTTGACTCAAAAATGAATTTGGTGTTTCTTCTGAATGGACTTATATTGCGGTATGATGCATGCCATACTTTTATATGCTTTGATATAAGTGATACCATGAATTTCTGATGAATTCTATTTCGTACCCTGAAATGTGATTTGAATGACGTTGAACCTGCTAGAGTCAAGTAAGTGGATAGTTAGGCATGCCTAATAGAGTCTTTAGCTGCAGCCCTCAGTTCAGTTTGGACCCCGATCAGGTCCCCGTTTGGTTCCTCGCGAACCCTTCAGTATTAGGATCTTGTTTAAGATCCCCTCAGTATACAAATAATGTGTTTTGATAAAAAAAATGAATGACTTTTGATTTGTACCTGTGAGGTACCCTCAGTATTCGATTCGTACCCGTAAGGTACCTTCAGTACACTCGTTATCCACTATCTAGAGTCAGCAGGTGTTCTTTAAATGTTTAATAGAATTGTTCTGATCTGATTTGGCTATTAAATGGAATATCTGAATGAATTTAATGATGAAACACATGTGGGATTATTCTGGAATGGATACGTTTATGAGATAATGATTTTATGGCTTTTAAATATGAGCATGTTTATATGGATTATGTTATAGCTTTTGCATTCTGCCATTGTGAATGTGTTATGCCTTGGCGACCATTGTGAATGGCCGTCCATTATTTATGTGTGTTTCCCCACTAAGCGTTTATCGCTTAGCACGGTGTTTTTACCCGTGCAGGTGCGGAAGAAGTTTTGCTTGAGAGAGTCGCCGTCATCAAGCCAACACAGAAGAGTTTTAGTGTAGGGCTCAATTTTGTATCAGTGATGATTCTTTTTGTATAGAACTCTCTATATCAGTTTTGTTTTAGCTTCTGCGTTTGTAATTATATTTTGGTTATGTAATATTATTTTGTATCAGCTAGTTGATCAGAACATTATTGTAATGCTTTATTATATTAATGAATGATCAGCTATTGCTTTCCTTTCTGTAAAGTTTTAATTATACCGTATTTCTGTATGTATGTTATGAATGAATGTATGTTTTACTTTATACTTGCTTGGTGGCACCTTTACTCATACGGCATCTCATTCCTTCTCGGATGGGATCGCCTACGTATGGGAAGGGGGTGTTACAAGGAGAAATAAGTAGAAGCAAGAAGGAAGGTGAAAAGAAGGCTAAGTGAGGCAAGAAAAGAAGCAAGGAGAAGAGGTTTTAGAACTAAGTTGTTTATATGCATTTGATGATGATTTATGTAACATCGCAATACGCCTTGGGAGGATATTGGAGCACTACACATAGACAACATATATATAACTGAAGCGGAAGCATTAAAAACCAATATAGAAGATCAAAAATAATCCATGTAATAATAATCATGTATTATTTATAATCATCCAAAATAACAAAGTAATCTATTAAACCATAACATATACATATACCAAATAATCGTTTACAAAAACATATATCTGAATACATATAAGGCTTGTATCAGTATATGTATATGTTATGGTTTAATAGAATACTTTGTGATTTTGGATTATTATAAATAATATATGATTATTATTACATAGATTATTTTTGATCTTCTATATTGGTTTTTAATGCTTTCGCTTCAGTTATATATATGTCGTCTGTGTGTAGCGCTCTAATATCCTCCTAAAGGGTATTAGGGTGTTATAATTTTATTGGTATCAGAGCATAGGTTTAGGCGGTTCTGGTCTTTAGGGTGTTAGAGCATAGAGTATATGTATATGAGTCTGTCCAGTGTCGTGGCCTAATGCAGATGATGTCTTGTGTAGAGTTAGATGGAGTCTAATCCTAGTGAGAATGTGGGTGAGACAACGGGTAGTGTGAACCCAGTTAGAGCTGATCGTCCTGCACCTGAGCGTACTCAAGCAGAGGGTCCTGGTCCTGCATATGAGAATCCAGCACTGGTACAAGGGTTATTGCATTTGGTTGATAGACTAACAGCTCCTAAGGCTCCTTCGGAGCTTTTGAGAAAGAGAGGAGCGGAAGAGTTAATTGGAACTTCTTTGGACTAATCAGATGTAGCGGAGTTTTTGTTAGAAAAAATTGATAGGATTCTACAAGAGATTGGGTGTCCCCCAAACCAGAGAGTAGCATGTGCAGTATCTTTACTACAAGGATTGGCATATGATTGGTGGAAGCTTGTGCTTCACAACCCACAGAGACCAGTTGAGCTATCTTGGGAATTCTTTGTCTAAGAATTTGAGAAAAAGTATGTTACCAAGGCCTACCAGGAAGCAAAATGGAAGGAATTTATCAGTTTGAGGCAAAGAAATATGTCTGTTAGCAAATATGAGAAAGAGTTCAGCTGTTCGAGTAAGTATGTGCCGGATGTGTTATTGATAAAGGATTTTAAGTGTCAGCATTTCGAGGATGGCTTGAGAGAAGTTATTAAAGGTTCATTATCGGCAATGGCAGTTATGCACCAAGTGGATTTTAAGTGTTAGCATTTCGAGGATGGCTTGAGAGAAGTTATTAAAGGTTTATTATCGGCAATGGCGGTTATGCACCAAGTGGGGTATTATCAGTCAATGTCGGCTGCCATGAAGTTAGAGGAGTCAAAAATGGTGAAGCAAAGAAGAGAACAGAAGAAGAGGGGGTCGGATGGTACAGTGATTGGTAATAAGAGAGCTAGAGATATTCCTAATGGACAAGTTGCTAGGGATGACCCAAGTATCTTCGGAGGTAGGTAGTATAGTACCACCCTCTAGTAGAGGAAGTAGAGCACCGGAATGTGAGCATTGCTAGAGACGGAACTAGGGTACGTGCCGGAAGCTCATAGGAGCGTTCTTCAAGTTTGGTAGCATGGAGCACCGATTTGCTAATTGTTCGAATCGGAAAGAGAGCAAGGATCAACAAGAGAGTAGAGCTAGTGGTGTTAGACCGGGTGTAACACCTCGATACCCCCGTTGGAAGGATACCGGAGCGCTACCGCGACACTCACTCAAAACATGCATACATCACAGCAGAAGCGCACAATAACACTAATAACTCTAATAATCTTAACATAGAATCAGAAATATTTTTATAAATATACATCTTCAAAACGTAAATCACTGTGCCCAAAAAGAATTACTTCATTACATAACAAAAATGATATACAAAAGAAATACTGGAGGAGTATAAAAATAAAACAAGACTCTACTCCTAGTGACCAACCCTGCAGATGCGCGACTCGAGCGAAACCAAAACCTGCCACTTAGACGGGAAAACAGCCCGTGCTGAGCGATAACGCTTAGTGGGGAGGAACAAAGATAATAAAGCACTACACAGTAATATCATGCAATAACATATAATGAGCATCAACATACTGAAATCTCTAAGTAACAGAGAATAGAGATATATAAGTCATAATCACTAAAAGAAAGTAGAGCTCAATAACAGCATGTATAGAGCAAATGCAATAACTGGAATCACTCAACGATCATAACACTTCACTAAACAAAATGCCAAACACAATAAACCATAGCCTGAATTTCAGTGGTGGTGGATACGGGAACACTACACGGGAGACCGAAACCTCAAAACATTTTCACTAAGTCCATAATGGAGGTCAACCGTAATCACTAAGACCCTATAAGCGGGGTCATCGCATAGCTCGAGGGCAACACTGGCAGCTGCAATCAATATCCCTTTATAAGCATGCTTATCTATCTATTACTATGACACATCAGGCTCAACTACTCACTCTCAATATAATACTTCAAATTATTCAAGTACACGAAACAAATTACTATCATATTAATATTCACTAATATAACACTAGGACAATATATCACCAAGGCCTAAGCAAAACCGTGTATCATACAATAGGGAGAAACCGTGCAAAGTGGGACAAAAAGAAACATTTCAGAAAATAGGGTAGGCAGGAAGGGCTTCTGTCGCCATCGCGATAGAGTGCAGGGTACCCCGTCGTGCACTCGCGACGAAGCATGCTCGGTAGACGCACACTTTTCGAGCTCTGTCGCACTTATGACGGACGTCGTGCTTGCGATACAGAACAAGCACTCACTATACCGAGCTCCGTCGCGCTCGCGACAGAGTCCGGACACTTCCCCAACGCATTCGAGCTCGGAGGAGCGTTCGCGCTGGGGCTTGGCTCGCCGAAGCTCGGCCTACTGAACTCTCTGTCGAGCTCGCGATATAGTGCTCCTCAGCAACACAAAGGCCATTCCGCACTCTGTAGCGCTCGCGACAGAGCCAAGAATTGCCCAGAAACCTAGCATTCTGCAATTCACTTCAAGCCCAACTAATTCAAAACCACTCATTCATGCAATAACACTTACCTCATCACTCCAATGCATACCAAGACATGCTTATCATCAATATACACTCACTTACACTAATTTAAGCAAGAAGTCACAATTAAATCACAAGAACAAGCAAATCATAATTTACACTAATTCATGCTATTTCACTGCCACTTTACATACTAATCACTACAACTTAAATCATTCCAAATCAACGCTCCAATTCAATCTCATACATGCATTTACACATAATTAATCACTCAAGATCACCAGACATTTAAAGCACAACACGCAAATGATCCAAAGAGAAAAGAGGGCAAAACACTCCCAAACCTCAAAATGAAGCTTCAATCCTTCCACTTCAAAATCCCACTTTCTCTTTTCCTTTGCTCTTTCTTCTCTCCTCCGATTCTTGAACAATACCCAGCCAAATACACATTTAAGTCAAACCATTCATTCACTTAACCAAAACCAGAAAACAAAGAAGAAGAAGAAAATGAAGAACCCAAATCAAAACCCAAATAGTTACCTTTACAAAACCCAGCTCAAACTCAGAAATCCAACCTCCAAAACTCAAGGAAGCACACAAGGGAAGGTGGAGAGCAGAAAATGAAGAGAAGGGAGAGTAGAGAGAATGGGAAAGAGTAAGAAAGAGGAGAAAAGGGATAGCTTCTACGGGAAGCTTCTCCTATTTCTGCCCTCCCTTCCTTCTCTCTTCCTTTTCATTTAATGCTCACCTACCAATGCCATGTGTCACACTCCAATGGTTCCAAGTGTCCAAATCTTGACTAACTCTTCATCAAGGCACCATACACAACACACACTTGATAAACTCTTCATTAAACACTTTAATCCTTGTACTATACACATAATCCACTACATAAACTCTCCACTTTTAAAACTTTGTTTAATTTCTTCAATTAGATTCTTAATTATCCAAATTTCTTCATGCACAAGTTACTGAAATACCCTTAATTTTCTGACTTAGTATGCGAATTCTGACTAGGCCCTATTTGCATCGTTACAATCACTCCCCCTTAAGAAATTTTATCCTCGAAATTTCCCCGCTAACCGCAAATCCAACAACCCAAAGCTGAACATAACAAAAGTTAATAATACAACTTACCAGAAGGCCCTGCTCGCTTAACTGCATCTTCTCCGATCATTGCATACACTCGCGGATGCACATACACTTCTTCAAGTGGCAGTTTTTGTACTGTTTTTGACGGTGCCTGTGAAGGTCTTCCACTACCTCTTCTACTTCGGTTCCCTTTCGATCGATCACCACTCATCCTACCCTTGGGCTGGTCTTGAAGGTCTCTTCGCTCTGGACAACTGGCCATCATATGCTTTTTGTTTCCACACCTGAAGCACGCTCCAGAGACCCTTCTATACTCGCCTTAATGGCGCTTCTGATGGTGCTTACATTCCTGAATCACACTTCACCTACTAGAGGGTGGCGCGATACTTCCAACTTTCGAATGCATTATAACTGAACCTTTCGCTCCTTGGCCACTCGGAACACCCCTTGATTTCTTACCACTCCCAAGTCCGCTATGAGGTGCCTTCCTCTTTTGCTCAATCTTCTGCTTGATCAACTTAGATTCCTCTAACTTGATCGCTGTTGCAACTAGTTGATAGTACCCGACCTATTGCATGACCGCCATGGCCAACAATGGTCCTCAAATAACTTCCCTCAAACCATCCTCGAAATACCTACACTTAAACTCTTCCGTCAAAAGCAACTCCGGTACATACTTACTCAATAGGCTGAACTCCTTCTCATACTCACTCACTAACATACCCCGCTGTTTCAAACTGATGAACTCTTTCCACTTAGCTTCACGGTATGCTTTCATCACATACTTCTGTTCAAACTCTTGCTTGAAGAACTCCCATGTCAATTCAACTGGATGCTAAGGGTTGCGAAGCACAAGCTTCCACCAATCATACGCTGGTCCTTGAAGAAGCGACACTGCACAAGATGCCCTCTGATTTGCAGGACAGTTAATCTCTTGGAGAATCTGATCTACCTTCTCAATCCAAAACTCAGCTACATCCGATTGGTCCAATAAAGTCCCATGAAAATCCTCGGCTCCTCTCTTTCTCAATAACTCAGTAGGAGCCTTAGGAGCCGTTAACTTATCCACTAACTATAGCAAACCTTGCACTAAAGCCGGATTCTCAAATCCCATTCCGGGCATATCACGATGCTCATCACGCTGATGCTGTGAAGCAGACTCCTCAACTCTAACTGCATTAACACTACCAGTTGTCTCGCCCACGTTCTCACTTGGATCAGACTCCATCTAGACACTACATAAGACACATATGCATTAGGCCATGACACAAAACCAACTCACATACAAAGACTCGACACTCAAACAATCAAAGACAACCAGAACCACCTAAACCTGGCTCTGATACCACAAAATGTAACACCCCGATACCCCCGTTGGAAGGATACCGGAGTGCTACCGTGACACTCACTCAAAACATGCATACATCACAGCGAAAGCGCACAATAACACTAATAACTCTAATAATCTTAACATATAATCAGAAATATTTTTATAAATATACATCTTCAAAATGTAAATCACTGTACCCAAAAAGAATTACTTAATTACATAACCAAAATGTTATACAAAAGAAATACAGGAGGAGTACAAAAATAAAATAAGACTCTACTCCTAGTGGCCAACCCTGCAGATACGCGACTTGAGCGGAACCAAAACCTGCCACCTACACGGGAAAATAGTCCTTGCTAAGCGATAACGCTTAGTAGGGAGGAACAAAGATAACAAAGCACTATATAATAATATCATGCAATAACATATAATGAGCATCAACATACTGAAATCTCTAAGTAACAGAGAACAGAGATATATAAGTCATAATCACTAAAAGAAAGCAGAACTTAATAACAGCACGTATAGAGCAAATACAATAACTGGAATCACTCAACGATCATAACACTTCACTAAACAAAATGCCAAACATAATAAATCATAGCCTGAATTTCAGTGGTGGTGGATACGGGAACACTACACGGGAGACCGAAGCCTCAAAACATATTCACTAAGACCATAACGGAGGTCAACCGTAATCACTAAGACCCTATAAGAGGGGTCATCGCATAGCCCGAGGGCAATACTAGCAGCTGCAATCATTATCCCTTTATAAACATGCTTATTTATCCACTACTATGATACTTCAGGCTCAACTATTCACTCTTAATACAACACTTCAAATTATTCAAGTACACAAATCAAAACACTATAATATTAATTTTCACTAATATAACACTAGGACAATATATCACCACAACCTAAGCAAAACCGTGTATCATGCAATAGTGAGAAATCGTGCAAAGTGGGACAAAAAGAAACATTTTAGAAAATAGGGCAGGCGGGAAAGGCTTATGTCGTGATCGCGATGTGTGTCGCACTCGCGACAGAGCGCTGGGTACCCCATCGCGCGCATGCACATGCAGGCGCGCTCGCGAAAAAGCACGCTCAACAGATGTACACTTTTTTGAGCTCTGTCGTGCTCACGACAGAGATCGAACACTCACTATACCGAGCTCCATCTTGCTCGCGATAGAGTCCGCGCACTTCCCCAACGCATTCGCGCTTGGAGGCGCGCTAGTGCTGGGGCTCGGCTCGCCGAAGCTCGGCCTACTATGCTCTCTGTCGCGCTCGCGACAGAGGACTCCTCAGCAACACAAAGGCCATTCCACACTCTGTCGCGCTCGCAACAATCGTCGCACTCGCGATAAAGCCCAGAATTGCCCAGAAACCCAACCTTCTACACTTCACTTCAAGCCCAACAAATTCAAAACCACTCATTCATGCAATAACACTTACCTCATCACTCTAATGCATACCAAGACATGCTTATCATCAATATACACTCACTTACACTAATTTAAGCAAGAAATCACAATTAAATCATAAGAACAAGTAAATCATAATTTACACTAATTCATGCTATTTCACTACCACTTTACATCCTAATCACTACAACTTAAATCATACCAAACCAATGCTCCAATTCAATCTCATACATGCATTTACACATAATTAATCACTCAAGATCACCAGACATTTAAAGCACAACACACAAATGATCCAAAGAGAAAAGAGGGCAAAACACTCCCAAACCTCAAAATGAAGCTTCAATCCTTCCACTTTAAAATCCCACTTTCTCTTTTCCTTTGCTCTTTCTTCTCTCCTCCGATCCTTGCATAATACCCAACCAAATACACATTTAAGTCAAACCATTCATTCACTTAACCAAAACCAGAAAACAAAGAAGAAGAAGAAAATGAAGAACCCAAATCAAAACCCAAACACTTACCTTTACAAAACCCAGCTCAAACTCAGAAATCCAACCTCTAAAATGCAAGGAAGCACACAAGGGAAGGTGGAAAGCAGAAAATGAAGAGAAGGGAGAGTAGAGAGAACGGGAAAGAGTAAGAAAGAGGGGAAAAGGGACAGCTTCCATGGGAAGCTTCTCCTATTTCTGCCCTCCCTTCCCTCTCTCTTCCTTTTCATTTAATACTCACCTACCAATGCCACGTGTCACACTCCAATGGTTCCAAGTGTCCAAATCTTGACTAACTCTTCATCAAGGCACCATACACAACACACACTAGATAAACTCTTCATTAAACACTTTAATCCTTGTACCATACACATAATCCACTACATAAACTCTACACTTTTAAAACTTTGTTTAATTTCTTCAATTAGATTCTTAATTATCAAAATTTCTTCATGCACAAGTTACTGAAATACCCTTAATTTTCTGACTTTGTATGCAAATTCCGAAAAGGCCCTCTTTGGGTCATTACACCGGGGGCAGCAGGAAGTGGTAGAGGTAGAGGTAGAACTTCACAGGCACCATCCGAAACAATAGAGAAGCCAGCTGCTACTGCTAGTGGCCTTGCACGAGTATATGCCATGATTCGAGAGGATGCCAAAGAGCCCACAAGTCCTTCCGAATCTGGTGATAAGAGGAAAAGCAAGGGCAAAGAAAAGATGGGATCTTGAGGAGAGTTTGGTGTTGAGTTGCAATTTTTGAGGTTTGGGAGTATTTATGTTATTGTTGTGTTTTGGTCAATTACTTGAATTTCTGGAAAATAAGTTGTTAAATTTATGTTCAAATGCTTGTTTTGAGGTGAATCTTGAGTATATGTTTGATATGTTAGAAGTAATTTTGGTTTATGTAGTTTGGAAAGTGGATTGGTATGAGTTTAGTGTAAATTTTTGGGTTTGTTAATTTATTGAACATTCTTGCTAATTTAATTGTTGTTAACAAGTGTTAATTGTTGTTAAATGAGTATTAACATGTTTAGAAAGCATATGTTAAGTGAATTGAGGTTATAGACATGATAGTATGAGATTAGGAGAAGATGAGCATGTGTTGTATTGAGAAGTTAGAGTTGAACGTCTGGAATTCGACTTTGTCGTGAGCGTGACAGAGAGTCCGGGTTCTAGACTGGGCGAGAGCTCGGGCTTTGATCTTCAGCTGAGCACGTTTTCTCGTGAGTACGATAAAGAGCACGGTAGCGAGCATCTGGCGATCTGTCCCAACCGCGAGCGCGCTGGCATACGTGAGCGCGACCGAGACCCCTGATTCATGTGGCGAGCGCGACCAGTGGAGTATGGGCATCTGTCGCGGGCGAGACAGACCCCTGTTTTACAAATGCTTTTTTTTTTAGATTCCTTTTGCATGGTTTCTCACTCATGGGATTTATATGATTATACTTTATAATATTTATTCTTGATTGCATAAATAGATATATGAATTACATGCTTGTTCCATTGGATAGTTTTATATGAATTGAGTATTATGTTTTACTCTATACGTGTTTACCAAGGAGATGTTTATATAACAGTAATAGAGCTAGTTGAGCCTGAATGGTCATAGTAGTGGATAGATAAGCATGCTTATTAAGGGTTAGAGTGTGAGTGCAGCTCCTACATGTTGGCCCCATTTGGGTCTTATAAGTCGGCCCCGTTGAGGTCTATATGATTTGAGACTTCGGTTTCCCCTTTTACCTTCAGGTATACATGTTCCAAGACTTATGTTTCCATATGCTTTGGATACTGTGTCCTATCAGTATCAATAGTACCCATATTCAATATTCATTATGAACTTAAGGTATCATATGTTTAGGTAAAAGCTAATATGTTATATGTGTATGTAATTGAGCAATGATAAGATGTAATGTATTGATGTTTTAGATTGTACTCTGAGGTTTTGTTTGTTATATGCTTATATATACACGTGATATAAATGTTAATGTAGGATGCATGATCATCTTGTTAAGTGTGCAAGTTTAATGATTATGTATATTATAACATGTGTTAAATTAGATGTATGTTAAAGTAATTGATAGCTCATGTTAAATCTTACGTATAGCCATATGATGAGTTTTTTTTTTTTTTTGTAGAAGTGTATTCTCTTATCATGGTTTTATGTTTATGCATTTGGTTATATATGCGTATATCTTGGTTTTTGTTCCTCCCTACTAAGCGTTATCGCTTAGCACGGGTATTTTTCCTGTGTAGGTGGCAAGTCTATTTTCGGAGTTGGGCATCTGCAGGTTGGTCACTAGGAGTTCTAGTTGTAGTCTTTTTTGTTTTTGGATAATTTATTTTGTATAGTTTTTGTACATGTTTATGTTCGAGACATTATGGCAAAGCCTTATATGTATTCAGATATATATTTTTGTAAACAAATATTTGGTATATGTATATGTTATTGTTTAATAGAATTCTTTGTGATTTTGGATGATTATAAATAATACATGATTATTATTACATGGATTATTTTTGATCTTCTATATTAGGTTTTAATGCTTCCGCTTCAGTTATATATATGTTATCTGTGTGTAGCGCTCCAATATCCTCCTAAGGGGTATTGGGGTGTTACAATTTATGTGAGCTCATGTGTGTATGAATGATATATGTTGATTTGAATTGATTTGTGATTGTTGAGTTTGTGGAATTGGTTGATATGGGTATATAGATTGAATAGGAGGAATTCTGTCCAATTTTCATTAAACCCCGTGGCACTATTTTGGCCCTAAAATGAGTTATAGAACTCCAAATTATATGAAATTAGTGTCATTGGAAAGCTAAGATACATAACTACAAATGTATTAGAAATAATCATGAGCTAAGTTTTGCTCTATGTGGCTCGAAGTTGGCCAAAACAAAAGGATATCTTCTTTGGCCAGGTTCATGGAATAGTTTGTATCTTTAAGGCCATAACCCCTTGGATTTAACTCTAATTGATTTGAAATTTTAAATGTAGAAAATTATGATATATTGTAACAAAATTCTAGAAGACCACTTTTGCTAAATCTATCATTTCGTAGTTCAAATTGACCACACAAATTAAGGGTCAGAATCTGCCTTGTGCAGAATTGAGGTTTATAGGGAGGCATGGTGGGCACATATTAGCTACCACTGTGACCTACCCCTCTGGATGAGTTTTTTCACACCTCATGGTGGGCATGGATCAATGACCACCGTGACCCTCCACCTTTTTTACTATACTATGCATTTTTCTTCCCGAATTGAACTTGCACTTCATCGAAACTTTCGAGACTTATCCGATGCAAGTTTTAGGGTTATGTAATGGATAAAGGAGTGGTTAACAATTGGATATATGATCTAATAGAGTTATGATTATTAAAAATTAATGAAGGATTTAAAGGTGCATTTAGATGTTAATGATTTTGTATGCCACATTGAACATTTATATGCAATGTAACTACATTATAACTTGTTGACATGATAAGTTAAGTATATGTATGTTGGTATTGATATTGAGTTAATATTAAATGATTTGGCATTAATATACATGTATATATGTGTATATGTAAACATATGCCTGCATAAGTCCGGATGAAATGGTATAAGTTCGAATATATGTATGCTTATAAATGAGTTTATCAAGTGACAATAATTATGATTTGAATAATATTAAGCACGACTACCACCATGAATACATGTAATTAGCATTGAAAAGATAATGTGTTAATGAGAATATTTTGTAAATAATTAAGTATTAAATGCTAAATTGCTTATCAAATGTAGCCTAAAATTGTTTAGAATGATTATGCTATTTGTTTAATATTGTTAAATAACATAAATGAATATATGCATTGAGCATATATAAGATGACATGGAATGTCAAGGTGGTTATAGAGAGAAACTTTAATAGAATTTTTCAGGTATGGTGCCAACGTGTTTATAACATTCATTTAACATTATCAAATGATATTTAATAAGTTTATGCCAACATTATGAGGCTAGAAAGGAGATTAAAAGAGAGAAATACAATGATATTATGAAAGAAACTTCTATTTAATATGACATACTAAAGAGTATTCTATGTTAATTATGTGATAAGAGTTTTAAATGTATATGATCATTATATGGTCATAATGAATGACTGTGAATGTGATGTGCATGACATTGATATAAGTACTATAAGAATGAGCGTAAATATAAGTATTAGCCTGCGTTAACCAAGTAGTAAGTAGATAGGCATGCCTATAGGGACCTTTGTTGCTACAGCTTATGCGTTCTTTGACCCCATTTGTGTCCCTAAGTGTTCTTAGACCACTATTGGATCCCCATATGTTTTGGATCCCGTTTGGATCCCTATGTGTTAATGTACCTGCAGGTACGTACGTGTTTCCTCTCCTGTTATCCACCACCTTGGATATGCAGGCAATTGTTGTGCAAAAGAATACTAAAAGAATAACATGGAATATGTTAATGAGCGAATGCACATTTATGTATGGATTTTTAAATGAATAATGCAGTAAATGTTTAAGTAATTTGCTAACTCTGAATGATTCTTTAATAGTGTTAAGGGCTTGGACATTGAAAGAAATATGGATTAAGTATTTCATATGCATGCGATGTTGATGGTTATTTATTACAGCTATATTATTTTGTACACGCGCTTCATGAGCCTAAAGTTTTAACCATAAGAATCAGTAGTGAAATATAATTTGTGTTTAATATGTTAAAATTGATTTATAAATAAAGTTAGGTGTCCTAAATTGATAATAAAACAAAGAATGTGTAATAACATTTATGTGCACACTTATATGACCTCATAAAATTACTTGTAGCTATATGTTTTGTCAAGTAGGTTAAGCATAGATACATTATTGTTTACATGAAACCTTAATATGTTGATATAGATTTCCTCGTGTGAATATGTTTTGGAAGGAAATTCAAATACATTGAATATGTATGAATATTTCTATAAAGTCTGTAAGTGATAATGTTAACTGAGAAAGATAATATGGTTTGTAAATATTAAATGAATGTCTTTAGATTTTAAAAGTGTTGTGCATAGACGTAAGTATAAAGCAGGTAATAATTAGGAAAGCACATAATAAATGGATATCATGTAATTTAACATTATATGAAAATAATTGAGTATGCATTACCTATGCATGTTGTTAAATGTCTATTTTGTAGAGAAAGTATGCATAAATATTAAAGTATATAAACGTATGAATGTGTTTAATAAATGTTTCTATTATGCTTAAATGTCATGGATGTGAGTAATTACGTGTAATCATTCGTATGGAAGTCAACTATAAGTTTAACATGTATAATAACCATAATCAAGTACTTTGTATGTGATTGCTTTAGATGTATTCAATTGCGTGTATTTGTCAATGACTGTTGTGAGTAGTCATCCATGTTACATTTGTTCCCCACTAAGTTTTAAGCTTAGCATGGGTGTTTCATCCATGCAGGTATCAAAGATAGATATGTCTCCAAGGATATTCCTCATTCATTAAGGCCAACGAGTATGTAGAAGTTTCTTTGAATAATATTTGTACTATGTATTGTAACATAAATAAATGACATATGTATGTAATATGAGTATTATGTAAAGGATCCCGCTTTTGCATTTGTATAGTTAACTATGAGTAGTATATATTTATATAATAATATTGTAAACTTTGTTTAAGGTATTATGCGAGAAAATTATTTTGTAAATGAAAGAAATTTTATAATTCTGAACATAATATAATAGAGGTAACCAAGATACTTTAGTTGCCGTGGGGCATCCTTCACCTGTCGTGGTAGATTGCTACGTACGGGAAAAGGGGTGTTACATTTATATTCACATAACAGAGGCTACTATTTTACTTACAAACTCTCATTTCCATTCAAATTTTCAATTAATAGATATACTTGAAATAAATATAAGCTCATATTAAGATTTTCAATGTATAACTGGAATTGCTAAATTTAAATGTCCATGATTAATTCTTACCATAATACTTTAGGTAACAACTATTACTGAGGATATCACTTCAGAAGTCAACTGATATTGAAGTTACCATTTCTAGTGCCAAACATGTTATGCGGATACCTTTCTATGTGTCACACTGATACAAAAAATACCATGTAAGATATCACACTAATATAGGAGATACCGTTTAAGATATCATAATGATACAAGAGATAAGATGTTAGGTATTATACTAATATAGAAGATACCAGGTCAGGTATCAAATAGATACAAAAAATACCGTTTAACGTATCAAAAAGAAATCAGGGAACATTGATTAATTGTCATCACTAACAGCTATTGTTCTATCTCTTATAGGCATGCTTACTTATCCATGACTGTGATACGGTTTCGGCGAAGTTGAACTAATAACTTTAGTTGGCATTTCATGTACACAATCTTAAAATTTATCTTGAGTTTCCATAAGCAATTGCACAATACAAATTAATAATGCATATTGGATTCACAACTGGTTTTTACTAGAAGATTATATTCATACCTTTGAATCAATAAAGACGTCAAACAAATTCATAATCAATTCAATAACAGTGTTAAAAAAACCAAGAAATGTGCCTAGCACTATAAATTTTATTACGAAGGTCAAGTAGCAATATACCAAAATTGTCTTAACAAACTCACTCAAGATTATATTACTCACCTTAGAAAGTTGTCATACTTTGTCTACCATATTTATATTCTTTATATATAATAAAATTCCACCAAATCTCCATAAAGTCGAATTAATAAGAGTAAAGACCACATTCCATATCTTATGAATCAAAGTCAAACAACAACCCTATGTATAAACTGAACTTAAAGATTCTTCTAGTTACAAGATCATGACTAGTATAAGATATTGAATAACAAAAATTAAGTGTAGTATGAGTGGTTTGGGTAGTATTGATGAGTAGGATATCTACATCAATAGATAATAGGTCTAATTTTTTCCAAATGAAAGAGCATGAAGTGTAAGTGTCTACCCTCTAAAAAACTATCACTATGGTGTCTACCCTCTAAAAAACTATCACTATGGACACTTACCTCTACGAGATAGTTTAGTAAAGTCGTCACCTAGTGTGTTAGGCCGAGGCATATACCCATAAGATACTAGGTTCTAAAATCTCAATCTTATTTATGCCTTTAATTAACATCTTATTATTCTTAATGGTTTTCATGTTTATTCTTTTCCTTTTAACATAATATGCATTTAAAGCTGTAAAAATGGTCATTTACACGAGTGATCCTATTACTTTTTTATCCTAAATTACAGGATTATTTTGATTATTTGTCTTTGGACATTGGTCCATCAAAGTGAATTGGGCCTCGGGCCTATTTAATGATTTAGAATATTGGTCCATTAATCCTAGTTCATTGGTTTAGTCTTCCTATAATATTGGTCATTTCACATTAACGAGGTACTCAAACAAAGGTCGCCATTATTTTCGACGGACTTTAAGATGACATGTTCCTAAAGGAGTTCATGTATCATTGTTTATGATCAATGTTGGGAAAATCATTCATTTTAGTGTTTATCAAAAAAAAAAGGCTTGAGATATTGGTCCCATTTTACAATAATGAAATGAAATACAAATTCTTTTACAACTGTAACACCCTTAACTATCTATACTATACGTACGATAATTGGATGTCTCAGTTATGCCATTGGTACTAAAGTAACAAGATCATGCTATAGCAAACAGTTCAATAAAAAATTTTTGCATGCGAACATCAATGATGCTCATATACAAACAATAATAATATAACGGTTAATACATAACTCTTGTTTAAAACTTACATTTAACCTACATAAAACATAATACCGTGTCGTCCATTGCGGTCATATACATGCCATGCCTATCTTTCTATCTCTGCTTTCATTCCTCTTCTCTACTGTCACCAAAATCTCGGCCACTTTAAAGCATCATATCTTCAAAACCTGCTCGCAGTAACAACACTATGCATTGAGCATTAAAATACCTAGTGGTGGATACATATCCCAAATTTTTCATAATCCTATTTACATGCATGAACACACGGACATATTTTTTTTATTCACACCATATGAACATTAATTATATAGACTTTTAATTAATTTATGCCTTAATTTAATGTCTTAATAAATCTTTACTTCAGTCGTTTATCTTATGCCTTTTGTATCATTTCTGTAACTATACTATAACATTACCATTTCAGTTGTCAGTATCATTATTGTCTGTACTATTACCCTTAACATTAATACTATTATGTTCAGTCTACCAATTTAATAATCAGTCATTTTAACAATCTTTGTTATTATCTTATTAATGTACGTATTAGTTTCCTTCATTTTGCTTATAACTTATTTACTTATTTACAATATATATTTTGGGCACATTATCAGTTACCGTATTATCCACTAGAGCAGTTATCATTGTTGACATTAACAGTACTGATTTAACGTTATTATTTTTTTTAACTCCTTAATACTTTTTTCACTCTTTCTTAAATACACTAATCTTTTTACGTGTTATATTTTTATTACTATTTTTCACTTAATCAATTCCTTTGCTGCCTTAACTATTATTAGTAACATTATATGCATTATATATATCACCTTTATTATTATTTGAACAATTAATATTATTTCATTATTAACTCTTAACGTTTTACTAATAGTCATTTGTCCGATTCATGTACATATAGTTCTATTACTAATATTCTTGCGTGACACCTTTTTATTCATTTGTTACTTTAC
Organism: Excoecaria cochinchinensis; assembly: GCA_947683425.1. Lineage (NCBI taxonomy): Eukaryota > Viridiplantae > Streptophyta > Magnoliopsida > Malpighiales > Euphorbiaceae > Excoecaria > Excoecaria cochinchinensis. Next base: position 23,849,087 of record CANTUQ010000092.1, on the reverse strand, counting down.
TAATATTTCTATAACATTTCCGATTATTTATTGACCTTATTATTTACACTTCTAATCCTTCATTAACACTACCTCATTGACCTTGTTATTGTTTAATATCACTTTACTAAATTTACATACAACTTAGCTAATATTTATATCATTTATGCCAATTATATTACATTATCTTTATTTAGTATTCATTCCCGCATCCTTTCCTTTTTATAATCTGTACTTCAGTTATGTGATTTTCCCATGTCTAGTTTAATACATTAAATACTTATTTTCCTAAAAACTCCAATGTTCTTCTTCTTCTTCTTCTTCTTCTTCTTCTTCTTCTTCTTCTTCTTCTTATTATTATTATTATTATTATTATTATTATTATTATTATTATTATTATTATTATTATTATTATTATTATTATTATTATCCCTCTAACCATTCTCATTATCTATTTAAATCCAATTAATGTTGTTAATCTAACTACATTAATATGACCCCATATTCATATTTTCCTTAAGGATTTTCAGTAATTCATTACAATAACATGTCTCATTAATTCACTAACACTATCATTAATCATTTTCCTTACATTCATTAATACTATAATTCACAATATTATATAAATTTGATTACTATTATTGTCATTATCGTTATTGACATTAACGTTAACATAAATATTTACTAGGGGTGATCATGGACCGATTGACCGATCCATGAGACTCAAAAAAATCAGTCCATTAACTATCGATTTTTTAAAATCACTAACCATTAACCAGTCAGTTACTATTAGCTAACCAGTATATCGGTTTCGGATTTTCGGATCGGTTAACCAATATTATTTCTGTTAACCACTATAATTATAAAATGTATTCATAAAAAAAAAATTAAAATGTTCATGTTACTTAAAAATAAAACTTAGAAACCAAACATAATTCAATATAATATTCAAATTGTAAATATAAACTAAAAATATTGTGTCAATATGCATGCATATGATAGAAAAATATAATAAATGAAAAAATTGTAATTTATTAATTTTATTAAATATTAATTATTACTTGCAACGAATATTTTTATTTTTAAAGCGAAATGTATTTAATTAGAATTACAAGTGTTAAATATTACCTATAATAATATTAAAACTAACATTCTACATTTTAATTGAATATTATTTATAATATTAAATTTTAATAATTTAAATATAAAATATTTTAATTAAAGAGTTAAAATTATTAAATTAATTACAATTAGGAATTAATTGTATATATTAAAATGTTTGAAAAATAAAAATTTTTGTGTATATGGAAATAAAAGTCAATCATGGATATAACTTTTCATTAATATATTAATGTTATATAACTTTTGGAATATATTATAATTTTCATTATTGAAAAATTGATAAATCAAGAAACAATAATAAATGATAAATATGGACATATTGAATAATTAATAAATTAACTAAAAATTTGGTTATCAGTTCGGTTAACTGAGTATATGAGCCAAAACCATTAATCAGTTAATTAATATCGATTTTTTCAAATTACTAACCATTAACCAGTTCATCGGCTCGGTTTCGAATTGGTTTACCGGTTAATCGCATCAACCGGCTTTTTTGCTGACTCCTAATATTTACATTTACATAAACATTTACATTAATATTATTCTTATTATTATTAAACCGTTAATTTCTCCATTAACATTTAATTATAAAATCAATACTCATATTGCGTGTCAATTACATTTAATCCTTTATTTTTCATTACTATAGTCAATTTGCAGTTTAGTCCCTAGACTTTCACTAAATTAATGTATTGTCCTCCATTTTTCACTTATTTACAATAATACCACTAAATAACCTTATTATCACATTCATTTCATTATTTGACATGCCAATTGCTATTTAGTTCTTATTATATTATTCATATACTAAGTTACACTTAAGTCCTTCCACTTTCATCCAAATTATAATTTACCCTTCATTTTTACTATAATTACAGCTATGCCATTTATGTCGTTTCTTTTTCTTTTTTTCTTTCATTTTTTTTTTTACCTTTCTCACTAAATTCATTACTTATTATATAAAATTAGTATTTAATCCTTAAACATTGTTTTTTCACCATATTATCTCTTCATCCTTAAATTATCACTATTTTACTAGTTTATCATTTAATAACCTATTATTCCATAATTACCTTATTTTTCTTCATCATTAAGCATAATTACAATTATACCCTTAATACTTTTTAAACTCTTACAATTTAGTCCTTATTTTCTTTATTTCTCTTATTACTTTATTTTTATTCATTTTAATCCATTTTTACCTTGTTATCTTGATCTTTTACATAGTTACCATTTACTCCTTAAAATACTATTTTCAAGTCAAATTTTATTTTAATCCTTATCTTATCTAAATCTTAACTTATCTTATCTTATTTTATCTTATCTTATCTAAATCTTATCTTATCGTTATCTTGTCAATTACATTTTAATCCCTATATTACGAACATATTACTTATTGTATCAATTAATTATATATTTCTTCTTATTTACCCTTATTAACTCATTTTTAACGAAATTACTGTTTTATCCCTAAATCTTTTGATTTCTTACCATTAAATCCTTTTTCATTCTTTTTTTTATATCGACTCCAAATTTTTCATTTTAAACCCACTTTTACACTTTTTACCCTAGTATCAAATCGGTAGAAATCCTTAGACCAGATACACAAAACGTGGACCCCATAGGTCCACTACACTATAAAGTGACTCCGAAGGACCCCCTGAACACTATCATTACAATTCACTGTATGCTTTATCACTATATCACTGTATCATTGTAGTAGACCGTCATTGGCCTACCGATGTCAGTCGCTATGATCGCTACCACGGTATAGGTGTCGCTATGGCTAGCCAACTATATCCTCAGCTAGATTCACTATCAGAACACTAAGAGCAATCACAGTTGTTATAATTTCTTTTAAACCTTCATCATGCTGTAACACATAAATCATCCATTATACATATATTCCATTCGTCCATGGTAAAAATATCAATCATTCAAGTTCTTTTTCATCATTTCCTACTTCCAAACCATTCATTACTTTATTCTAACTTCAAATATGTAATATTTTTACCTTAACATGATATATACCATCATTTTCATTATGAACATAATGCAATATTTCATTTCAACACATTCAATTTCATTCTAAAATTATCAAATAAATTACTATACACTTAATTTTTATTCTATCATCATTTTACGTCATTACATATATCAAATTACCAACTTACACTATAATTTAACCAAGGATACCATTCAGCCAAGATTGAAATTTCTTACTAAATTTTACTTTTCACTCATTTAGCAAGATTGCAAGTTAATTATTACAAATATAATATTTATATGCCTTAAATAACAAAGTATTCCATGATATACCTAAAGTATACATTCGGCCTCACCTTAGGTTCATCTTCAAAATTTTATCTTTTCATTTTAAGCACTCAAATGTTCATATTTAACCTGCCTAAACATGATTATAAGGTTTGATTCAATTTATCATACATAATTCACATACTTTATACTTAAATATAACTTAAAATCATACTTTTTAATGGAAAAAGGAGCATATTGTATCCACTAACCTCACTTTCTTGTTCTAAACTTCTTAAACATCATTTCCTTGCCTTGGTTCCTTAAAACACCATCACCTTCCTTGTGTTCCATAAGTGGCCGAATATACACATCAAAGAAACCACCATCAATTTACTTCCTTTATTCAATCCAACAATATAAATACACTATACACATCCTAAAATACCTATTTGAACCTTTAAATCAAATTATAGAACCGTTACCTTAATTTTGATATATAACATTTTCCACTCACCTTTCCCACTTCTTTCACTTCAAATGAACTTTGGAGGCTACTATCCTTGAAAAGAAAAGCTAAAAATTACTTGGAAATGTTGGATTTGGTGGAAATTATGGAAGAGAAATGAAGAAAATCCATGGAGAGAGAAAAAGGAACCATTCGGCCAAGAGAAGATGGAAGAGAGGTGGAGAGATTTCTAGGGTTTTATGATATTTAGGGGTATTTATAGGTGATTTTGGTGGGTTGGGCTTGGTCCAACCAATTGGGCCAATCTAATTCTAAGCCCATGTAGGAAATGAAGCCTATTATGCAATCCAAAATTATTTATCTCAATTCTTAAGTCCAATTTCCCTCAAATATAATTCTAAAATTCTCCAAATATATTTGTTAGGTGCCATGAATATTTTCAGGTCAATTAGAGACCGTTTTTCGGTCTAATAATTTCTTAGCAGTCCGCTAATTCAATTTTTTATTTTACCGTAAAATTTATTTTTCACCACCATTTGGTTCTTCATACTATTTCGAACAAATCCATACTTTCAAATACATTCAAACCTTGGTCAAACTAGTCAAACTACAGTTAAACTGGTCCAATTGGTCCCATTCACTAGTTGAACCGGTTCGGTTCACTTTTCATCCTTAAATTCCTTTTTACTCTTAATAACTCATTTGACCTTGGTTTTATCTCAATCAGGGTCCATTTTCTGTTCTGTTCAATTGAACTGGTTCGATTCGCCAAATTTTCAGTATCACCATAAAATTACTTTTTTCACTACCAAACTGTTCTACACATTATTCTGAGTCTACATATACCTTCAGATAAATTTTCAGAGGTCATTTACTATTTTTAAAGGCTCGGTCAAATTTCAGTCAAACTTAGTTACTATTTGAATTAAACCAGAGGCTTCTTCTTCTTTTTAACTTTTAGTGACCTATTTGAAGTCAATTTCACTCTAAATTACATCACCAGACTCCTTATAACTTGTACTTTGCAATGATTCAATAAAATATTTTTTTTTCTTTCGGGAATACTTTTTACCCAGAGGACTTGTTAGGGGGTCATGTAACACTCTTATCCCTTACGTTCCATTAATTAACTATCCACCTTAAACCGATTAACCTAATTAAGTAATCAAATAATTTTTTTTAAACCGATTATTAATTTACTTTGGTTGCCTAAACCTATTAATGACATTAGAACAATTAAGCACTTACAAAACATATTTTAACTTAAACTCAATTTCACCGATTGACCTATAACTGTCCTAATTTACTATTCATTTGGTCAATTTTATTTTAACATGCAAATTCACAATTCACATGACCAGTATCACCATTTATATCAACCTAACTTCTGCATGTTATAAGGCATGCCATAAAACACATCACAGACATACAGACACATAAAATAAAATCATCACACACATCGATAACTAGTACCAGTTATAACAGTCTATTACAAACCAGTACCCAACACTATAGTATAAGTTTTTGTACATGCCAAAGATACTTAACATACTTAAATATTCTAAATCCAAATCTTCAAATCAGCTTCCAAAATTGTGAGGTATGCTATCGCTCTGTGCCTAAGGAGTACCTACACAGTCAAATAAAACTACGTGCTGAGCATTAAATATGTCCAGTGGTGATTGCAATCCCAGGTATTTCCACTAAACTAAGTTATCATGAATAAACAATATTACAAATATAATAAAATAATCACAATTAAATATTATTCACATTAAAATAATAAGTAGTCATTTATTACTTATGCATGCAATATTATACTTATTTATCATTTAATTACTTATTTATGGGCAAATTACCATTTAGTACACATAAATGACTATAATTACCATTTTGTCCCTAAACATAGCAAATTTACAATTATGCCCTTAAACTTCACCAAAATTACCAAAATGCCACTAATTCATTTTATTTTACCATTTTACATTATTTTACATGCAAATTACTATTTTACCCTCCAATTACCGATTTCATGCCAAATTTCATTTTAGTCGCTAAAAAGTGACCAATTTTCATATTTAACCATTTAATGACATTTTTACCCTTATTAATCCATTTAAAGTTGAAATTACCATTTTGCCCTCAAACTTTTACATAAATTTCAATTATGTCCCTTTTTCACACAAATGTCATTTTAATCACAATTTAGCCATTTTAAGCTTGTTTTTACCATTTTGCCCATGTATAACATTGGCAGACTCTATGAACAGGATAAACGAGATGTGAACTCCAGAAGTTAACAGAAATACCAAAGGGATCCTATGGGACCACCCATGTCTTTAGATACAGTACATAACAATAAAAACTTTCAGATACAGTGAGGTAGGACCATCATTAGCCTACAATAAGTGAGATGCAATGCTCATACCCGCGGTCTTATGTCCCTATGGCTAGCCAACATATCCTGAACTAGACTTGAGTACCAGATCATCATATAGGGCATCAGTATTCCATTTTGCTAGTACGGTCTTAAAATCTTATGCTACCAATAAAATCGAATAATTTATATGGCTAAATTTAGCAACAATAATTATTGATGGTAATTTATGTGTACTTGCTAGTACGGTTGATTTGCAGTGTAATCTATGTTTCTGTTGCTAAATTTAGCAATGAAGTTGCAATTTTTGTTGCTAATTTTAGCAATAGAATAGTTACACCGTTGCTAAATTAGCAACGAAAACTCCAATTCCGTTGCTAAATTAGCAATGGAAACATTCCATTACTACAATTGACCGATTCACCGAAAATTTAATTGGTTGAATTTAGCAACAGAATAATTCTTCTTAGCAACGAAAAAATTTTTTCGTTGCTAAATTAGCAACGGAAGAATTATTCCGTTCCTAAATTAGCAAACGGAATTTACACCTCCGTTGCCAAATTTAGAAACGAAAACTATACTTCAGCAATGGCAAAATTTTTTCGTTCATCTCCGTCGCTAAATTTAGCAATGGAAACACTACTTCCGTTGCTAAACTTGGCAACAGAATTCCGTTGCTAAATTAGCAACGGAAACATTATTCCGTTGCCAAAATTAGCAACGGAGATATTCCGTTGCTAAAAATGACCAATTCACTAAAACTTTACTTGGTTGAATTTAGCAACGGCATTCTTTTTCCGTTGTTAAATTTAGCAATGAAATTTCATTTCCATTGCTAAAAATTAGCATCCACCGGTTTAGCAACCAAAAGTTCCGTTGCTAATTTTCGTTGCTATTTTTTTATTAGCAACGAAAAATGTCAAATTTTAGTTACTATTTTTCGCTGCTAAATTGTAATTTTCTTGTAGTGGCAAGATGTGGCTGAACCTCCTACCGTTAGGTCCTCTAGCCATAACATACCAGCTATGCTTGAACAAATCTTGCAAAATCAGTCCACCATGCAAGATCAGTTAACTTCCTTGTCTAGACGTCATCGTCGACTTGAGCATAAGGTGGACACATTCATTGCTCAAGCTGGTTATGTGGTTCTTTCTCCTCCACCTTCACAATGAGCAGGGAGTTTTTCTTACCTTTGTTTTATTTCTTTCTTTTACTTTTTCATTTTATTTCATTTCTCCACATTAAGGACAATATTGGTTCTAAGTGTGGGGGAGTGTGCTTATATATTTGTGTGCTTGTTGGCATTTTATGAATTTTTGTATGAGTGTTGTGCATGTTATTTTTAAAATTATTTGTTTGTGTGTATTTATTTTTCAATTAGGCTTTTTAGTAAGTTTTATTATAAGGTATTGTTCAATTTATATATTATATAGATTGTTAAGTTATTTATCTTTTATGCTCATTTTATTAGTCTTTCAAAATTTTTAGTATGTGTTTTAAGTTTTTCAAGTTATCTTCTTTTACTTCTTGCAATATTGTAGATTATTTAATCTTTTTACTAACCATGTTTTTAAAGTTAGAAATTGCTCATTTGCTTTAAAATTTCGGGGTTCTAGTTGCCCTATGGAAACCATAGCCATAGTACTTACCCTTAGTTTCTTTCAATAATGGATGAGGACTTAAAAAGAAAAAAATAAGTGGGATGGAGCATAAAATGCACACACAATGTTAAAAAAAAAAAGAAAGCAAGATATATATCCAAAATTGAAAAAGTATGGGATGGAGCGTAAAACGCACCCATACTAAATTCTCTTGCTATTCATGAGATAAAAATTAAAAGTATACCTGTGACGCGCGCCGAACCCGGTAACCCAGCAAGGGCCCTAGACGTGAATCCGCCTTTGGGATTCGAGGTATGAAGGTTCGCGTCTTTTGGATCATGGGCGCCATGAGACATCATCGGTTTGCTCCTCCCAATAGAACATTGGGGAGAACAACCTAGCCTATTGACGCCTAAAGGCACCTTTGAGGTATCTGGAGTCGCCACCCAATTTGCGTGAAATTGGGAAAAGGTTTCTCACCTCTATTGGTCTAAACCAGAGATATGGTGTTCGGAACTTCCCTCTTATTTATGCTTTGGTTAAGTATAAGTGGATTTTTAACTTCTTAAAATTATATCTCTCATCTCACACGAGCGATGCATTTAATTAAATAGCGCATTAAAAGCACGTAAAGAAAATAAATAAAAGCGATAAATAAAGTAAATAAAGAAAGCAAAAAATGAAAGCGGTAAACACACAAGCACGCAATTACAATAGAAATAGGGGCAGAATACAACCCCATTAAAAGGAGATTAAAGATGTAAATGGGACGGAATACAATCCCCAAAAGATAAATAAAGTTACCCCAAAATTAATTACAAGGGCCCAAATAGAAATGAACTTGAATTTAAAACACTCACTCAAGATCAAAGTAAAAGAACATACATAAATCGGGACATTATTTGAGGAACATTGGTTCCTTCGCACTTGTCGAAATCTAGGAACACTGGTTCCTTCGTATTAATTTAAAGAGGGTTCGAAGAGTCATTTTTGATTGTTTTGAATTGGAAAACCGGGATGAGTGATCCCATTTTTGGAGAAAATTTGACTGTTCGTTTTAATGGTGATGTTTTCATGGTTGGGCTAAAACAAGGAACGTTGGTCCCAATTTTATTAGTGAAAATCCCGATTTAATTATAAAAGTATTTTTGTGAGTTTTTATCTCACTCGTGTATAAATAAAATAAATATTTACAAATAAACAAGTAACACATAAAGAGAGAGTCGAAAAGATCTCACCAAACCGGAGTGACTCTCCACGCGTCACGACCCATCCGGGGAGTCGCGGGACGCTCACATGACCCGACTCAAGTCAATTCTTAGACAAAAATTAATATCAAAAATATTAGTGATGGTTCTAAAAATTAATCAAGCGAAAATGAAATAAATATTGGGTAAGTCAAATTATAATGACGAGACAAACACGACAAAATTAATAATAATAATAAATATAAGACGACAATATTAATAATAAATAAATCAAATAATGATAATAACAACAACATTAATAAATAGTAATATAAAAAAACTAATTTAGGAATGAGAATAATAATAATAATAATAATAATAATAATAATAATAATAATAATAATAATAGAATATTAATGGCAATAACAATAATAATAAAAATAATACGGAATATTAAATGATAATAATGCTAATTAATTAATTAATCAATTAATAATAATAATAATAATAATAATAATAATAATAATAATAATAATAATAATAATAATAATAATAATAATAATAATAATAATAATAATGATAATAGGATGGTAATGATGCAAATAATAATAATAATGAATGATAAATAATATGAAAACAGAATAATCAATAATAATAATAATAATAATAATAATAATGACAATAGCTATGAAATGCATAAATGATAGTAATGACAGTAAATACAAAAAAGAGACAGCAAATAAATAAGTATATAATGAACACTAATAATAATGATAATAATAATAAAAACAAACTAAGAAAAATAATGCATAAATGATAGTAAACGAAACCAGCAATCACAAAAATAAACATGAAGAAAAAAGAATGGCATGCCCACAGTGACTAAATCAAAGAGAATATTAGGCAAATGACATAGTATTTAATGGCAAAAAAAATGAAGAAGTATTTTACAATAATAAATAATATACAAACGAATAAATGAAATTGGCCCAAGAATGTTTACCCTCAGAATTTTTAGATCGGAGAAGCGGTGTCTCGATTTGTTTTCCTTGTCGAATTTGTGGTGATAAAAATTTGAAGAAAATGTGGAAATTGATATTTTGAAATAAAATCAAGAGAATATTTTGATAAAAATATTTTTTGGTGGGTGATTGAGCAAAGAAAATTAATTTTTCAAGCTTAAATCACCCAAAAAATGGATTATTTTTGAAGAACAATTAAAGATTAAAATTTGAGAAAAAGAAAAAGAAATTAAGAGTTGAAGAACCAGTTGCTGGAGAGGAAAAAATTGGAGAGAAGAGCCCAGAAATTTTTGTGTAAAAATTTGTCCCTCCTGGAAATGAAGATCGAAATTCCTTTTGATTTATTGGTCTTGGCTCAAAATAGAAAGAGACAGAAAATCTTTTTATTTTAGTTAATCAAAATTGACATAAAACGGTGAAAGAACCGGTCAAAACCGACTGAAAAAGAGACTGAAAATGGCGCAAGAGGCACGCGAGGGGGCAGATGGTCGCGTGGTGAGGGAAACGGTGCGCGCAAAAATACGCGCGTGGTGCCCTCGGTACCACGCGACCACTACAAGGAAGTGGTCGCGTGGTACCACTTCCTTGAAGTGGTACCACGCGTGGTACCACTTGCCACCTTTATAAAGTGGCCAAAATGGCCACTTTATAAAAGTGGCAGGTGCCCAAGGAAATTTTTAATTACCTTTTAAATTTTTTTTTTTAAAAAAAAAAATCTTTTTTTTAATTAAACTAATTAATTAATTTAACAACCAATTCCCTTTTTTAATTAAATCAATTACTTAATTTATTCAATTAAATTAAGAAAACTAATTTAATTCACCCCTTTTTTTTAAAAAAAAAAATTTAATTAAATTAATTAATTAATTCAGTTCAATTAAATAACTAATTTAATTTTTTGTTTTATCAAAATAACACTTTCCAATAATATTATTTTTAGAATTAGTATTAATAATAATTTTTTTATGATAAAAAAAAGGATTTCGACAAGAGAAACATCATTTTTGACACCTCTGCCCGTAAATCGGTATCATTCTCATCATCGGGTAATTCTGATCTTGGACCGCCTCAGGACCCGGTGTCTACAGTTGCCCCCAATTTTGGGGAACTCTAGGATTTAGGTGCCTAAGTGAGCCAAAATTCAGAAAAGAGAGGGAGAGATGCGTACCTGAGGCGGTCGCTGTCCGGAACTTGGTCTTGCCAGCTTGTCGGTATCATAGGATTACTACTGGTCACCTGATTGAGGAACGTCAGCTTGTCGACGTGAAACTACGGCTGAGCGACGGATAAACACCAGTTTATCGGTGCGTGAAGGCGCCAGACTTTGAAGAATGTGGTTGATAGAACACCAGCTTGTCGGCGTGTGAGACCACGGCTGAGCGACTGATAAACACCAGCTCGTCGGTGTGTGAAGGCGCCAGACTTTGAAGAACGTGATTGATAAAACACCAGCTTGTCGGCGTGTGAAACCACGGCTGAACGACTGATAAACACCAGCTTGTCGGTGTGTGAAGGCGCCAGACTTGGAAGAACGTGATTGATAGAACACCAGCTTGTCGGCGTGTGAAACCACGGCTGAGCGACTGATAAACACCAGCTCGTCGGTGTGTGAAGGCGCCAGACTTTGTAGGACGTGATTGATGAAACACCAGCTTGTCGGCGTGTGAAACCACGGCTGAACGACTGATAAACACCAGCTTGTCGGTGTGTGAAGGCGCCAGACTTGGAAGAACGTGATTGATAGAACACCAGCTTGTCGGCGTGTGAAACCACGGCTGAGCGACTGATAAACACCAGCTTGTCGGTGTGTGAAGGCGCTAGACTTTGTAGGACGTGATTGATGAAACACCAGCTTGTCGGCGTGTGAAACCACGGCTGAGCGACTGATAAACACCAGCTTGTCGGTGTGTGAAGGCGCCAGACTTGGAAGAACGTGATTGATAGAACACCAGCTTGTCGGCGTGTGAAACCACGGCTGAGCGACTGATAAACACCAGCTTATCGGTGTGTGAAGGCGCCAGACTTTGTAGGACGTGATTGATGAAACACCAGCTTGTCGGCGTGTGAAACCACGGCTGAGCGACTGATAAACACCAGCTTGTCGGTGTGTGAAGGCGCCAGACTTGGAAGATCGTGATTGATAGAACACCAGCTTGTCGGCATGTGAAACCACGGCTGAGCGACTGATAAACACCAGCTTGTCGGTGTGTGAAGGCGCCAGACTTTGTAGGACGTGATTGATGAAACATCAGCTTGTCGGCATGTGAAACCACGGCTGAGCGACTGATAAACACCAGCTTGTCGGTGTGTGAAGGCGCCAGACTTTGTAGGACGTGATTGATGAAACACCAGCTCGTCGGCATGTGAAACCACGGCTGAGCGACTGATAAACACCAGCTTGTCGGTGTGTGAAGGGGCCAGACTTTCCTGCAGAAACAAAAAACTCGTATGCAAGGGTAAGTTATGCATGTGCATGTGCATATGTTATGCAGAATGCAGGTGACACCATCCATCTGAGTGGTCTAGGGGTCGAGGTACGATAACTTTTGCCGAAGCGACTCATGGCTCCGTGTGGTCACTTATGCCCCCAAGCTTCTGAAAGCGATGTCCTGCTTTATGGACTCTGACTCATAATTCTTCAGGGAGGATCGCCCGATGTGTGTCTTTGCTTGAGAGGGGTTGCCCAAGGTAATGCTGCCTTATCACTCCAAGCGTCATTGTTTTAAAGGTAGTGCGTCCCTCGTGGATTTTCACACTAGCTTTTCTTAGCGGGAGATGCGTCCTGTCGGATTTTCACATAACCCTGTGCCTTATTTTTTGCCTGGAATGGATCCAACCCAATCCAGCGGCTTTAATTTATTTAATTTTTTTTTTGTAGGGCAGACTGCCTGTTCTCAGGTTTTCACCCTGCCCTTTGGCCTAACTTTTGCTTAGAGCGCCAGTCACGGTTTTCATCTCTAACGGCCTTTTTTTTTTTATTTTTTTTTTGCCACGGAATCTTTTCAATCTGTTGACGTGGACCGGCTTCCTGAATTCGTTCCCATCACTATCTGTCAAGATCGCAGCCCCTTTAGACAAAAGCTTCTTCAGAATGAAGGGTCCTTCCCAAGTGGGCCTAAATTCGCCTCGAAAGTCCGGAACCCCCGGCCTCATCTGTTTAAAGACTAGGTCTCCTTCCTTCAATGGGTGTTTTCTTACTTTCTTCCCAAATGAGCGAGCTAGCCTTTTCTGGTAGATCTGGTTGTGGTAGTATGCCCGCATCCTACCTTCGTCCAATAGGTTCAACTGTAGTAGCTGCCGCTGGGCCCATTCGGCTTCGGGTAGCTGAGCTTCTGTTACCACCCTTAATGACTGGAGTTCTATTTCTATCGGTAGGACTGCTTCCGTCCCGTAAACCAAGGAGAAAGGGGTAGCCCCTGTAGATGCTCTGGCAGTGGTCCTGTAGCCCCAAAGTGCAAATGGCAATTTCTCTGCCCAGTCTCTATAGGTTTGCACCATCTTAGCCAATATTTTCTTGACGTTCTTACTAGCGGCCTAGACTGCTCCGTCGGCCTGCGGTCGGTATGGAGAGGACTTATGGTGTTGGATGGCATACCTCTTGAGCATCTGCTTAGTCTCAGCTTAGAACTGTACCCCATTATCTGACACGATGTGATGCGGGAGCCCGTACCTACAGATCAAATGTCGCTCGATGAACTCGGCCATTTCCCGGGCGCCCAACTTCTTGAAGGATTCAGCCTCGAGCTATTTGGTGAAATGATCGATAGCAACCACAATAAATCGGTGTCCATCGGAGGCTGTCAGGTGTACTTCTCCTATAATGTCAATTCCCCATGCTACGAACGACCATGGAGATGCCAGGTTACACAACTCCGAAACTGGAAGGTGTCTCAGATTAGCGTATTGTTGGCATAATTGGCACTCCTTCACATATTTAGAGCTGTACTGCATTGTCAGCCAGAAGAATCCTTGCCGCATTATTTTCTTTGCTAGGGCTAGACCATTCATATAGGCCCCACAGACCCCTGCATGAGTTTCCTCCATAACCTTTTTGGCTTCTTTACCATCTAAGCATCTTAGTTGTATGCCATCGGCTTGTCTCTTGTACAACACACCGTTTACACTAATGAACTGAGTGGACAACTTGCGAATCATCCTCTGGTCTTTTTCAGTGGCTTCTTCGGGGAATACCGCCCTTTCCAAATAATTCTGGACATCATAGTACCATGGCTTTCCGTCCGTAGCCTCGACATCCCCAACTCATTCAGTCTCAAAGTATGGCTTGTTTGCACTAGAAATGTGCACAGGCCTCATGGCTATTCCCTTGGGGTTATCCGACATGGATACCAGGGTGGCCAAGGCATCTGCCAATTGGTTCTCATCTCGGGGCACGTAGTTAAAAGTGCAGACTCCAAACTGGCCACTTAGTTCTTTTAAACACCTCACATATGGCAACAGCCGCTCTTCCTTAACGGTCCATTCACCCCTGACTTGGTGGATTACTAAGGACGAGTCCCCAAAGACCTCTACTACTTTTGCCCCCATGGCTGAGAGTGCTTCTAACCCAAAGATGCAGGCTTCGTACTCAGCTTCGTTATTTGTGGCTTTATATCTCAGTTTTTTAGCTAAGGGGAGCTTCTCACCATCTGGGGTTGCTAGAATTACTCCTGTCCCGGCCCCTTCGTTATTTACTGCCCCATCAAAATACATCTGCCACTTCTGTACCGTGATGGCAACCACGTGTTTGTCGGGGAATTCATATTCTAGCCGGTCTGCTTCAATTGGATGGTCGGCAAGAAACTCCGCAACTGCCCGACCTTTGATGGTCTTTCTCGTGACATACTCCACATCAAATTCCTGTAGCAATATTAGCCATCTTCTCATCTTCCCTAATAACGAGGGCATTGCTAGATTCAGTGAGATATCAGATGCAGTCGTCGACGGATTTTCGGGGTGTGTTCTCCTGTGCGGGCTTTGTCAAGCTACTTTTTGTATCATTGCCCGACGTGCTCGTCAGCTCGGGATGACCCAGGACCCAGCTAGGGACCCATTATCGTTCCGGGGAGGAATCTTTTCTGCAAACTTTTACCTCTCGCTATCAGGATCTTTGGAGCCAACCGCCGGCGAAAACTGTCATACCCCTTTCGGTACCCATTATGTAACTTCTACTGGTGAGTGCAAAAGATGGATACTCAGTCCGGCACCTGACAACGGGACACGACAACTTAGGCATCTGGCTGGCGAGAGCAGGAGTAGAGTAGCCACTTAGATTTTACTTTTTATAAAAGAACTAGGAAATGATGAGTTGAACTGCTTTTGCTTTATGTATTTGCATAAAACTGTGTTCATTTCAGCATGATTTCTCCATACATGATCATTATTTAACATGGATTCAGAATGCAAAATTACATCTAATCTTGGAGTGGATCTTGTAAGCATCAGACTCCTGTTTCCAATCAGCCCTCGCGGGTTTTCTTGATTGAATATTCTCTCTCTTTTTTTTTTTTAAACCTCCGCCATGGACCCTCCTTCAGTTTGTCAGCATTGGTTGAATTCGCTGTCATCTTCATCTGCCAGGGGGATCGCTGCTTCTGAGAGTGGCTCCCCTTGGTATCAAAGTCTTGGTCTTAGCCCTTATGCAGACTGGTCGAGGTGATGGGTTCCTTATTTGGGGTTTGAATATGAAGTTTCGCGTTTGGCCTTTATTGGCTTTGGCGGTTCGAACCCTGGGATGGCCTTTCGATGGCTGAGACAGGGTGACAGGTTGGGCTTGGATGATTGGGGGTACTTTTATCGGTTTTGGTGGTTTAAACTTTTGAAATGGTTTTCGACGGCCGGGATTGGGTGGATGGTTTGTGGGTTAGCCTTTTAGATCCTTTTCAGTAGCTAAGAAGAATGACAATGTGCAGGCATGTGTAGATCAACAGGATTTGAGCGAAGCTTTTCTTCAAATAGTATTCCCTTGCCCCCTGATCAATTCTCTCTTTTCTTCTCTCTTCTTTTTTTTCTTCTTCTTTTTATTTATTTATTTATTTATTATTTTTTTTTTTGATTTTTTTTTTTATATATTTTTTTTCAACCCAATTTTTTTTTTAATTTTTTTTTACAAGCTCTGCTCAAGTCCTCAATTTTACACATACGTGCACTTTTTATCTTAACCACTGGGACCATGTTGCTCAATCTAGTCGGGCATATAGTTTTAGCAAGAATTTTGGCTATAAGGGTTCTGGATGGTTAAGAGTCGATCATAATTGTTTTTGGGGTACACATTTCAAATGGTTGAGAGGAAAGGGTTCACGTTGTTTGGTTTTGATGAGTTGTATTCTGGTGAGTTATGTTTTCTTCGTGAAGGTCTTGAGTCTCATTCGCCTAACTCCTGATGTAGCTTTCGAAGCTTGATCTTATTTGGTGGCATCATATGCATCCCAGATGTCGTGGGAGTGCAAAGAAATGGCTTTCAACATTCGGTTCGTCGTCATGTTGGCTCGTGGAAGTAGTATTAATCTCAAGAATGTCCTTATCAATTTTCAGCATGTCATACCAAATCCGGGCAAAGGCTTTTTTTTTATTATCTCTCAAGTTTTTATCTCACTTCAGGAGTCATAACAGATGCTATCAAGATTTTCTTTGGGTTCTCCCAAAGTTCCGAGATTGAATGGAATGGCATTAGTTGAACCAATGTCAAATGTAAATGTGCCATGATTATGCATAATGAAATCATAAGAAACATCACACAAGATAGCAAAACCATCCATTTCATTCAAGAAAACTATAATTAAAACTGTCATCATCAAATAGTTCAGAAATAAAAAAGAGCATCTAAATAGCTACTTCCTTCTCCTCTTGCCAACGCGGACGCTGCAGTCAACGGCCTATTATCACTTTTGGGAACCATTCTCCTCACTTCTCAGCTCCTCATCAATTAAGTGTAGAATTTGCCTCCTCAGAATTCGGCACTCGTCAGTCTCGTGCCCGGTACGCTGATGGTAGACACAATACAGATCTGCTCGGTGATTGGGGCGCCCTTGGCCCCTGGCAGGTTGGGCCGGCATTAACTGTATTTTTTCCTTGCTGACAAAATGAGCGAAGTGCTTGGATAGGGGTTTTTTCAGTATGGCATAATGACTCTGAGTCATTCCGAAAGTCGGGGTCCTTGTGGCTCTAAAACCTTCTCCATCGTCCCCTGCAAAACTTAAGCTCCCGTGACTACCCTGGCGGCATTCAGGATCTGTGATCTGGTTGCTATCGATCAGATCCTGAATCTCGTGCCTCAGCCTAGCACAATTATCCGTCATATGGCCAGTGTGTTGGTGGTATGCGCAGTACTCGCCTTCTTTGTGCCCAAGCTGCCCCCAGGTCTTTGCCAGCTTGGACGGCAATGGTTGTAACATCCCCTTTTTCATCAGCCTTTCCAGAACCCAAGACAAAGGTCTGCCTAAATTAGAGTAATGCCTCTGAGCCATCTCAACCATTGGAGCTTTCCCCATCCTTTTTGTACCTCTGTTGTCACCATAGTAACCAATTCCGAGACTTGCAGGGCTAGTAACGGCCCCATTGGGAGGTGTACGGGTAGTTGCGAGCTTGGACCTCATGATCTCCTCCTCAAGATCAGCTAATCTCTTTTTAGTGTTTGCGGGACTGAGACGACCCATCGGCTGTAAGGGCCCTAGTCCCTTCCCTCTTTCCACTTGCTCGATCAGTGAGTTGGGTGTCGTCTCGCCCCTAGGCTCAAGAGTGAATGGAGACATTACAGCCATCATCGCGTACTCCTTTTTGGTCGCGGCTGGGTCAAATCGGTTAAGTGTAGCTGCAGTGACTTGAGCTTGAAGAATTAGTGCTGCAGCGTCCAACCTTTCCTTAATTATGGCTGACAACCCCCCTTTAAGTTTTTCAAACTTTTCATCTAGTTCTCGGGCAATCATGACACGGGCCTCTTCAATCTGTTGTGAAGGACCAGCCATTCCCAATGTCTATGGATGCTCTGACTAAGACGGTAGATCTTTGCCAACCACTTCGAATTCTGCTTACTCTTCAGATAGCTATGAGGACCCCAGAACCTCCCCGGTGAATGGTGTATGATGGCTGAAAAATCAAAGGGGTTAGAATGATGCATGGATGACATGTGATGCATGAGCATGACGTGCAGCATTTACAACCACATGCAGACAGCTAGATCCTTCCAACCTTATCACTCCCACACACGGGGTTGTGCGGTCTCTTTCCAAGGTGGGCTTCATCCGAGGGTTAACAGGGAACCCATAGACACGTATAGTGCACGGTGGAATTCTCAACAAATAGAGAGTCAGCATTTAGTATGGGATTCCCATTACTACTGTTGCTTCAGAGTCAGCATTTAGTATGGGAGGAAGAATTCTCAACAAATAGAGAGCATCCATGTTACCTGAAAATGCAGAGACATTGATTACAACTTGTAGTTGGTTATTTGGATTTGAAGGTAAAATAAATGCAATTATTTATTTGAACATATTTTGCGTAATCTTATAATATTCTGACTAGATATTTATTAATATTACAGCTAAGGATGACTGTGAATATCACATGGGAAAGGATATTAAATTTTCAAAACAAAATCAAAGTGTGGAGTGATCGGAAAACGCTTATTTCTTACTATTTGTATATACGATATTTTTGTAAGATTAATATTTTGAAATGAACAATTACTTGCTATTTTTATATCCATTTGGGCCAAATATATTTTACATTAGTCACTTTAATATCATTTTATTATATCGGAAATGATTTTTCATTAAAAATGGATTAAATGGGTCAAATCACATTTCGGCCCGTTTGTGCCTCAAGCAGCCCATTTGGGCCACCCAATCCATTTGGACCAAATTATTTTACATTAGTCACTTTAATATCATTTTATTATATCGGAAATGATTTTTCATTAAAAATGGATTAAATGGGTCAAATCACATTTCGGCCCGTTTGTGCCTCAAGCAGCCCATTTGGGCCACCCAATCCATTTGGACCAAATTATTTTACATTAGTCACTTTAATATCATTTTATTATATCGGAAATGATTTTTCATTAAAAATGGATTAAATGGGTCAAATCACATTTCGGCCCTTTTGGGCCTCAAGCAGCCCATTTGGGCCACTCAATCCATTTGGGCCAAATTATTTTAAATTAGTCACTTTAATATTCCTTTATTATAAAGAAAATTATTTTTTATTAAAAATGGATTAAAAATATCAAATTACATCTCGGCCCGTTTGGGTCTCAAGCGACCCATTTGGGCCACTCAATCCGTTTGGACCAAAATCAGTTCGTTTGGACCACCCGACTCATTTGCGTATTATTATAAATTTTTTGTATATTCAAAGAGTTTTTAGCCCATGGGTTGACCCAACCCGCCCAACCCATTTGGATATTTGGCCCATTTGTGACCCATACTTTTTGGCCCATTTGTGACCCGCCCATTAGTGACCCAACCCAAACCCGCCCAACCCGCCCAACTTGCCACCTCTAATGTTTTTCATGCATGTTAAATTTTATAAATTTTATTTATGCATGTTAAATGTTAATATGTTTATTTTATTATGCCATCTAATTAATTTGTCATACATTATGCATGTTGTTTTATTTATTTTAATTCATTTTTACATGTTATATGTTTAAATCCATTTTTTATTACAAACATTATTTTTATTTGTTTTTATTTCAATACTTATTTTTCATGTGTGAGCCTTTTCAATTCCAAGTGGGAGCCCATGGAGATTTAAAGATATTATTTGGAAGTTAATTAATTTGTCATTTTTATTGTTTCCCATTATTTGTAGTTTATTATTTAATATGTAATTTGTAATAAATTTATTTTTCATGCACGTTAATCAAAAGTCACAAAACTATTTTTATTAAATTAACTTGGAACTTTTTTCTAATAAAGTGGGACCAATGTCCTAATTTTTCATCCAAATAAATTGTCACTTCAAAATCATTTTCTTTAATTGTGCATGCGAGGACCAATGTCCTCATATTTAATAAATAACCCGTTTTATGCATGATTTACATTTATTTTACAATACTTCGCCCCTAGTTTTGTTGTACTTTATTTTTATGAACTTTATTTTAAGTATGCTTTCATTTAATTTTTTTTCTTGGATGACCAACTTGCGCTCTAATTATTGCATTAAAACGTTTGAGAAATGGGATAAAATCTTAAATTCAAAACTCAATTTTAACTTAACCAAGGTATGAATAAATGAGAAGTCCCAAACCATCTCTGGTCTTTAGGCTCAACGAGGCGAGAGAACCATTCCGGTATTTCATTGGAATGGGATCTCCAAGACACCTCTTGTGTCCCACCAAAAGACTCAATTTACAATCCTAGGCTCCACGGGGTAGATGGTCATTCCAGTGTTCTATTGGGGTGAATGCCTCCAAGATCCCTTTGGCTTGCCCACAATGGATATTATGCGTCGTCTTAAGCTCACTGAGGCGAGATGAACTTTCCCAATGTTTTATTGGGTGGCGACTCCAAGAAACCTCCTTGTTGACCAAAATGGACGCACTTGTAAATACCTTACAAGTTTTCATGAACCTCTCCTGATCGCCCTAAGAGCGGGCCTCCGGGGTGTCCCACGGGGTTCGGCGCGCGTCACAAGTGGGCTTCTGTCGCGAGTACGACAGAACCTGCTTGAAAAGTGTTTTTCTTCTTCTTTTGAACCTTTTGGTTGGTAGGAAACCTTGCCTACCTTTACCCTCTTCTAGTTTGTGTATTTTGTAATGTTTTTCCTTCCGAAATAGACCCGAACTTCCTCGAAACCCCTTGAGACATATTCATCATATGTTTAGAGTTTGGAAATATGTAAACAGATGGCTATTACTTATGGATACAAGTGTTTGAGGTTATAAATAAGAATATTGACTTACTTATATAAAAGTTTAAGGAGCTGAACATTTTCGAGTATGTTCAATATTGACTGGATTTATATTATGTTAGGCGATTTGAAGTGAAATTCTATAACTTGCGGTTTAAACTAGTAGAATATTGGGGTTTGAATTCCCAAATCTTTGGATACATAGGAAGTTTATAACCCTTTTCTAGGTCCAAACCAAAGTATAGGAACTATTTCGGATATTAAAGATAATGTACCAATTGAGCTCTAGTGATGCCTTGGTATTTGTAAAAAATAAATGTGGCTTATATGCACGGATTTGTTAAAGCTTGTTGAACCATTAATGATTCAAGTTTCAAGTAGACTAATTTATAGTTTAGAATTTGTATGGGATATTAAGAATGATTCTTAATAAATGGAATACTTTAAGATGCTTGTGTTGAAGTTCTTGAATTTAATGCATGAATTTAGGGAAATTGATGCTTATGAAATTATTTGTGGACAATTTAAGAGTAGGTATATTTTTATGTGAAGTTGTATTCAATTGGGAATCGACGGGAGTGTGATGCTTGGCTGGTGTCGTGAGCGCTACAGAGGCCATCTAGCTTTCTGTCACGGTCTCGACTAAGGTCGCGAGCGCGACTCTTTCTATGCTATGAATGTATGTTGTCGAGCTATTTGGCATGGGTTTTACTTATGCTTTTCATATGGCATGTTATGTAAACTTGGATATATTATACCATATAAGCTATAGTTAAAATGAATGTTTAGGAATATGGTAAAAATTTTGATGGGATTGAAATAATAAGGTTATGGTTTGTCATATAGTATATGAGCTTTTGCTTTAGCTTATAAATGAATTATGCGTGTGATTATTACGCGACTATAATAAAAGTATGCCCGTATGAAAAGTATTAAAAATATCATGTACATCACTAAAAGAAACATATATTTGTTTAGCCTGCGTTAGTCGAGTAGTTGATAGTTAGGCATGCCTAATAGAGTTAGTGTTGCTGCAGCCTGTGTACGATTTGGACCCTAATCAGGTCCCCTGACTTGATCTTCGTGATCCCTGTGTACTGAAAAGATAGTGTTGATACCTTCGGGTATCTATGAGTTATGAGAATAGTATTAATACCTTCGGGTATCTATGCGTTACTCATTATCCACCCCTTTGACTTAGCAGGCATTAAATGAATAAGAGTATGTGAATTAAGCAATAAGTGTGAATTGATATAGATGTAAAGATTTGTGTAATTATATGCACTTAATAAGAATGTGATCACATAGTACGCTATAACTTATATATGACATGAATTTTCACTTCGGGCGTCTATGTGTTTTGGATTCGATAAGGATTCTTATGTGAAACTATGATAACACCTTTGGAAATGTTAACATATGTTAATGTCACGATTTTGAGATGATATGTATTGTGATGTCTTATATATAGTATGTGAACATATGAAATAATGTGACTATTGTGCTTCTAAGTATTGATTTATTTTATGAAATTTCTACATTTGATTATGTTATAAGCAAGATAGGTAAAATGAATGATGGTAATCTGAATAATTGTAAACAAGTGAACAAAGTAATATGTGTAAGATGTGGAAAAGTGTAATAATACATAAATGACTTGGTAATGGCAATTTCTTTTGTTGAGGTAAGTAAATACGTTTGATGACCTCTTTGAAAGCATCTTATTTATTATAATTGATATGATTATATTCTTGATATTATGCTTTTCTTTGAGGCTGTTGTGACGGGCCTTCCCAGTGGCCGTCTATATTTTTGTGTTTCCCACTAAGCTTTTTGCTTAGCATGGATTTTCTTTTAATCCATGTAGGTACTATTGATTTGATCGTGCGAGTATCTTTCCGCAGCAGTCCTGGCCAATACAAGTTATGAAGAATTTCAGGATAGGATTTATTTAGGCTTAAGGATGTAAATCAGATTTGTAATTTTAGAATTATAAGTTTTGTAAGCGTTATTGGTTATGTAATTAATGTATCTATAATAATCTCTGAGAAAGTATCTTCTATAATATGTTTGTGTAATGAATATATGGTTAACTATAAATGTGTTTTCGTTAATGAAAGAAATTTTTATAACTCAGTTCCCAGCTTGAAAGTTTATTAATTTCTCACATTTGGGATAATGCCTCGACCGTCATCGTGAACCATCTATCGCGATATGGTTTTCTATATACGGGTAAGGGGTGTTACATTTAGTGGTATCAGAGCATAGGTTTAGTCGGTTCTGGACGACTAGAGTTTAGAGTTCAGTCTGTATAGTTTTTACATTGGCCAATGCGGAGGTCTTAATTTTTGTATAAGTATTGTGGTAGGAGTGGATAGATGTTGATGATATCAGCAATGAGACAGCTAAGTGTGATACGTGATAAGTTATGATCGGTCTATTATGAATCCGTCTCCTGCTATTAAGGTATTGGATGTATCTGTAGAGATTCTAGTTAGAGATTGTGTGTAGTACAATATAAGTTATGTATAAGTTTTCCCTGAGGGGAAATATGGAATAAAGGATTAGATAGTGTTGGATTTTCTATAATTGGAAGTATTTCGAGGATTGTGACACTCTGTACACCTGTCAGCTACATTACTGATGAGAGCAATTATTTGAATGTGATACATAATGGGGGGTTGGTCAACTTGCATTGCCATTATCCTAACTGCATTAATGCATTGCATCATTCTGCATACATAATTCATTCAGCATCCATTACATTTATCTCTGTTGTTCCTTCTTAATGAATATCAGACATGTGCATTTGCCTCAAGTGATAGGAAGCTGGCAGAATGTACATTGAGTGTAACAAAGTTAAGCAAGTGTAATAAGGAATTAGTTATTTAAACTAGAAAAAAAAGAGAGAGTGAAGGATCACTGAATGTGTATAAGTATGAGTAAAAGATTTGTGTCTACAGAATTGATGGGTTTGACCCTTCTTTGTTAATGAATCAAGATATAAAATGGGATAAGATTTCTATGTATTTTGGAAAGGAATGGAATTGTATCTGATTAGATTGACTTATTAGCTATAGATTTGGACTTGCTTATAAGAGTGAATAAAACTGTGAACTTTTATGCAAGATAGTCAACTAATAAGTACTGTAAGATATATGTGATGTTTTAGAAGTGATAGGCAAGCTGTGACTAGTGATACTGGTAATCTAGGAGGGAAACGTTATATTTATTTTGATCAAGAGAAAAGTTTAGTGAATGTGTGAGCGATTCTGTATTTAAAAGATGAGATGTTTTATGAGGAAGGAGTTAAGTGAAAGGATTGACATGATAATCATAAGATAAAAGTATATATATAAGGATATATGATAAATTAAATATTGGGAATATGTGTATGTCATGATTGTATTGGAAATTGAGTAAGGAATAATTTGATGAAAAGGGTTATATGTGCATATGATTTGATAAGGTGGGTTGAGAATGACAATTGGGACATGATAGAGTGTGTGTATGTTAGTGATAAAGATTTTGATATGCAAAAATCGGATATAAGTGAATTTCGAGGACGAAATTCTTTTAAGGAGGGTAGATTTGTAATACCTCGAATATATCCTAGTCGGATTAGGGTAAGTTTAGGGGGTAACGGAAATCGAATATGCTAAAGATAGGGACGGAAGTGTCCAAAAAGGACACAACCGTCATTAATTTGAAAGTGTCGGCAAGTTTCGGTAAATTGGACAGTTATATCATCATGCCTTAAATGACATGAAAAGAATTATTTGGTGATTAAAAATGTGTAATTGGATGATTGAAGTGATTAATTGTAGTAAAGAACATGACTGGGTTTATTTGTATAGGGTAAGGGTATTTTGGTCATTTTGTAATTATGGATTAAATTGAATGAATTAGTTAAATTACGTCGGCCAATGTGTGTAATAGAAAAGTGCTATATCAATTGGAGGAGAGGAAGTAAGATTTGGGATTAAAAGATAAGTTTGACAAAAAAAAATCTTTATGGGACCAATAAAAGAGTGACATGTGGCATTTGGGGATAAGAATGGATTAATTGCCTTAATTTAGCCCTTTGACTATTCTAGGGCCAAGGAATGGACGGGATATAAAAGGGAAAAGAAAGAAAGAGGGCTTATCTCCTCCTTCTTCGCGCCAAATCCCCTAATTCAAGCCCAAGGTGGGTTTGTTCAAGATTCAAGTAATTAGATGAAAGATTTGGGTTAGGAAAGGTAAGTGGTTGATTTTTTTCCCTCTTCCTCTCCTCTT
The DNA here is from genome assembly GCA_947683425.1 of Excoecaria cochinchinensis. NCBI lineage: Eukaryota > Viridiplantae > Streptophyta > Magnoliopsida > Malpighiales > Euphorbiaceae > Excoecaria > Excoecaria cochinchinensis. Next base: position 23,823,951 of record CANTUQ010000092.1, on the reverse strand, counting down.
CTCCTTAAAGATAAGTAAGGGTTTGTGTAACTTTGAATTTTGGTTGTTTTTTTTGGAGGGAACAAGAGAAGCTAAAGAAGGAGTAAAAAGGAAAGGGGATTGTGCAGTTATTTTAGCAATTAGGGAGTAAAGGAAAAGAGGTTTGGAAACGCTTTAATTATATATATGAATTTGAATATATTCAAGTGTTAAAAAAGCTACTTGAATGTGTTGATGATGATATATGATGATGGTAGTGAGTGTTGGTTTAAATTGTTAAATTGTGCATGTGAATAGCATTTTGGGGGAAAAACTGTGTTAGAATAAACTTGACCCTTTTTTGGTTATTAGGCTGTATCTAGAGTTTTAGAACTCTAAATTTTATGAAACTAGTACCTTTTGCAAGCTAATACATATTTCTACAAATTTCCTAGAAATAAGCTTGAGCTAATTTTAGATCTAATTGTCCCAAAAGTGGTTATAAAGTAGAGGTATATTCTCTGGCCGGGTTCAGGGGAGCAGTATAGGTTGTTTTGGTCATATCTAATGATTTAGGAATCCCAACAATATGACCCTTATTCTATATTAAAGCTAACATCTTAAGGATAATTTGTTATGAATGACATTTTGTCTAAAAATGTGGTTTAGAGGTCGGTTCAGGCAGTTGAAGTTTGAAGCAGAAAGCAGTCTTGTGACTTGCTCTCGTGAGAAACCTGCAGGGGGCTTCTGTTGCGAGCGCGACAAAACCTGCTTGACAAGTTTTTTCTTCTTCTTTTGAACCTTTTGGTTGGTAGGAAACCTTGGAACCCCTCGAGACATATTCATCATATGTTTAATGTTTGGAAATAAGTAAATAAATGGCTATTACTTATGGATACAAGTGTTTGACTTTAGTTACTTTAAATTTTAATGAGCTGAACATTATCGAGTATGTTCAATATTGACTGGATTTATATTATTTTGGGCGATTTGAAGGGAAATTATATAACTTGCCTTTTAAACTAGTAGAATTTTGGGGTTTGAATTCCCAACTCTTCGGATACATAGGATGTTTAGAACCCTCTTCCAGGTCAAAAGCAAAGTATAGGAACTATTTCGGACTTGAAAGTTAATGTACCAATTGAGCTCTAGTGATGCCTTGGTATTTGTTAAAAATAAATGTGGCTTATATGCACGGATTTGTTAAAGCTTGTTGAACCGTTAATGATTCAAGTTTCAAGTAGACTAATTTATAGTTTAGAATTGGTATGGGATATTAAGAATGATTCTTAAGAAATGGAATACTTTAAGATGCTTGTGTTGAAGTTCTTGAATTTAATGCATGAATTTGGGGAAAGTAATGCTTATGAAATTATTTGTGGACAATATAAGAGTAGGTATATTTTTATGTGAAGTTATATTCAATTGGGAATAGACAGGAGTGTGATGCTTGGCTCTGTCGCGAGCGCGATAGAGGCCATCTAGGTTTCTATCGCGGTCGCGACCACGATCGCGAGCGCGACTCTTTCTATGCTATGAATGTATGTTGTCGAGCTATTTTGCATGGGTTTTACTTATGCTTTTCATATGGCATGTTGTGTAAACTTGGATATATTATACCATATAAGCTATAGTTAAAATGAATGTTTAGGAATATGGTAAAAATTATGATGGGATTGAAATAAAAAGGTTATGGTTTGTCATATGGTATATGAGCTTTTGCTTTAGCTTATAAATGAATTATACGTGTGATTATTACGCGACTATAATAAAAGTATGCACGTATGAAAAGTATTAAAAATATCATGTACATGACTAAAAGAAACATATATTTGTTTAGCCTGCGTTAGTCGAGTAGTGGATAGTTAGGCATGCCTAATAGAGTTAGTGTTGCTGCAGCCTGTGTATGATTTGGACCCTGATCAGGTCCCCTAACTGGATCTTCGTGATCCCTATGTACTGAAAAGATAGTGTTGATACCTTCGGGTATCTATGAGTTATGAGAATAATGTTAATACCTTCGGGTATCTATGCATTACTCATTATCCACCCCTTTGACTTAGCAGGCATTAAATGAACATGAGTATGTGAATTAAACAATAAGTGTGAATTGATATAAATGTGAAGATTTGTGTAATTATATGCACTCAATAAGAATGTGATCACATAGTATGCTATAACTTATATGTGACATGAATTTGCACTTCGGGTTTCTATGTGTTTTGGATCCAATAAGGATTCTTATGCGAAACTATGATAACACCTTTGGAAATGTTAACATGAGTTAATGTCATGATTTTAAAATGATATGTATTATGATGTCTTATATACAGTATGTGAACATATGAAATAATGTGACTATTGTGCTTCCAAGTATTGATTTATTTTATGAAATTTCTACATTTGATTTTGTTATAAGCAAGATAGGTAAAATGAATCATGGTAATCTGAATAATTGTAAACAAGTGAACAAAGTAATATGTGTAAGATGTGGAAAAGTGTAATAATACATAAATGACTTGGTAATGGCGATTTCTTTTATTGAGGTAAGTAAATACGTTTGATGACCTCTTTGAAAGCATCTTATTTATTATAATTGATATGATTATATTCTTGATATTATGCTTTTCTTTGAGGCTGTTGTGACGGGCCTTCCCAGTGGCCGTCTATATTTTTGTGTTTCCCACTAAGCTTTATGCTTAGCATGGATTTTCTTTTAATCCATGTAGGTACTATTGATTGGATCGTGCGAGTATCTTTCCGCAGCAGTCCTGGCCAATGCAAGGTGATGAAGAATTTCAGGATAGGATTTGTTTAGGCTTAAGGATGTAGATCAGATTTGTAATTTTAGAATTATAAGTTTTGTAAGCATTATTGGTTATGTAATTAATGTATCTATAATAATCTCCGAGAAAGTATCTCCTGTAATATGTTTGTGTAATGAATATATGGTTAACTATAAATGTGTTTTCGTTAATGAAAGAAATTTTTATAACTCAGTTCCCAGCTTGAAAGTTTATTAATTTTGCACATTTGTGTCGATAATGCCTCGACCGTCATCGTGAACCATCGGATCGCGGTATGGTTTACTACGTACGAGTAAGGGGTGTTACACCGCGTGCCTGCGCACTGCCGCACCGATACTCGTGAATATATATATATATATATATATGTATATATATATATATTTTTTTTAAAAATTTTAAATTTAACTAAAAATACTACAATTTTTCAAATATAATTTTCAAAATATTTTTTTATTTTTCGTTCTAAAATGCAAATTTGGCAAGAAAATCTTAATTTTTAACGTTTTTGCCTGTGAGCAGGCATCTTTTCATCATTGGGTAACTCCGATTTGGGCTGTCTCAAGACTTGGTGTCTACAGTTGCCTCCAATTTTGGGAAAACTAGTGTACTAGTGCTTAAATGAGCCAAAATTTAGAGAAGAAGGAAAGAGATGTGTTCTTGTGGCAGTCCTTACCCTTTTGCCATATGGAAGGTTGCGGCTTGTTGCCGTCAAGCTGTAGTGCTATGCAACTGTGGCTCATTCGCAACTTGTCCTATCGCATTATCCCGCTTTCCTCTACTCGGATTGCACGGTGTGAGGTGCAGTATTATCTAACTGCAACTCCATTGCGATTTGTCCCGCTGGCCTCATCTCAGCTTGCATTGTGTGAGGAGTAGTGTTCTCTAACTATAACTTAGTTGCAATCTGTTCTATCGCGTGTGCCCTGTTGTCCTCATCTCAGCTTACACGATGGCTGATCTGTCCCGCTGGCCTCATCTCGACCTGCATGAAATCTGTGAGGTGTAGTGTTCTCTAACCATAAACCTATTGCGATATGTTCTATTGCGTGTGCCCCGCTCTCCTCATCTCGGCTTGCACAGTGGCTGATCTATCCCGCTGGCCTCATCTCAACCTGCACGGTGTCTGTGGCATGCAGTGTTCTCTAACCACAACCCTATTGCAATATGTTCTATTACGTCTGCTATGCTGGCCTCGTCCCAGCTCGTGCAGTGTCTGTGAGATGTGGCGTTCTCTAACTACAATCCCGTTGCGATTTGTTCTACCGCATGTGCTCTGCTGGCCTCATCTCGGCTCGCGCAGTGTCTATGAGATATAGTGTTCTCTAACTATGATCTCGTTGTGATCTGTTCTACCGCATGTGCTCTACTGGCCTCGTCTTGGCTCACGTAGTATCTATGAGATACAGTGTTCTCTAACTACAACTCAATTGCGATCTGTTCTACTGCATGTGCTCTGTTGGCCTCGTCTCGACTTGCGCAACGTCTGTGGGATGTGGTATTCTTTAACCACAACCCTGTTGCAATATGTTCTATCGCATGTGCTCTGCTGGCCTCGTATCGGCTTGCACAGTATCTGTGAGATGCAGTGTTCTCTAACTGCAACTCCATTATGATCTGTTCTATCGCATGTGATTGAACATTCTGTCTTGCTAGCCGCTTCTGGTCTTGCACAACATAACCTGGGTAACCTCCAATCGATCCTTATAACATCTTATCTGCTAACCATTATCCAGTCAGTGTAATATCTGCTAACCACCATCCGGCCAATACAATATCTGATCTGCTAACCACCATCTGGTCAGTATAATAGCTGATCTGCTAACCACCATCTGGCTAGTACAATATCTAATCTGCTAAGCACCATCTGCTAACCACCATCCGGTCAGTACAATATCTGATCTACTAACCACCATCCAGTGAGTACAATATCTGATCTGCTAACAAACATCCGGTCAGTATAATATCTGATCTGCTAACCACCATCCGGCTAGTACAATATCTAATATGCTAACCACCATCCGGCTAGTACAATATCTGATCTGCTAACCACCATCCGGTCAGTATAATATCTTATCTGCTAACCACCATCCGGTAAGTACAATATCTGATTTGCTAACCACCATCCACTCAGTATAATATCTGAGTATTGACCATACTTAGGTCAACATGGTGACTCGCTTGTCTTTGTCTTTATTGGCGCTTATCCTAAACCTCTTTTTTTCTACAACAAAGGCAAAGCAAATGTGTGGGGTATATAAAAGGGATGCATGCCTGTGGTTGTACATACCTTTAGGGTTTATGTTAGACGAGTGCCCCTTGAAGGATGGTTGGTTGCTTCTTAGAGAATGGTTGATGAAATATAGTCCTCTTAGATTTTCACCAAGTCATTTCCAGACTTCTAAAGCACGAATGCCATTCTCTTGATTGTACCGACTGTGATATGCACGATACCGATTCCTCTATCATCTCTAATGTAGCCTCCTTGAAAAGACCTATGTACTTCTCCAGAGGGTGAGAGAATTTAAAGTTGAACCTCCAAAGAGGAAAATAGATTTGAGCTTTCTCAGAGAAAAAATAGATTGGAGGTTTTGCTTGCCTGCAGGTGGATAGGTTTCAATGTCTTTGGCATCTCTTGAAATGATTTTTTTGTTTCATTTTTTGTAAATTTTTGGATTTTCACATTTTGGATTTATTTGAGTTTTACAGTATGTTGGATTTTCAAGGCCTTGAAAATATCTTCTTCTTTTTTGTTTTGTTGTTTTCTTTTGTTTGTTTTTGTTGTTTTTTGTTTGTTTTTTGTTGTTTTTGTTTTTTTTAAGAGTTGTATTCTTTGTACATTTGAATTTGGATTTTGTACACTTTATGTGATATGTGTGAGCGTACATCTTATGATAGAGAAACTTACCTGGTTGCTCCCTGCATGAGTAGGCTTGCTCTTTTAAATTTCTTCTTGGGAGAAGGTCTACAAGATTCCATTCTCATGAGGACTTCATCTTGATTTGATTGTTTGGCATGGATGAGCACTGATGTAGAGCTGAAGCTATACCCTGGCCCACTTTTGCGTCTGATTGCCTCCAACTAAAGTATGTGTGGGTAGTCCGGCTTCTCAAAGGATCTTCTTTTCTGCAGATTTGTGTGATTCCGGATTGCCCTTAGCATGGTGTGCCTGGATAGGCTTGTTCTTCTGGCCGTTCCACCTCTGTACATATTCACATGATTTTATGCCAGATACAGTGGCCGATAATGTTGAGCTGAACCCATCGCTTGGATCACCCTTACTCATGAGGTCCATTCGATCCTTTCCTTCTGAGTCATGTACACAACAATATATACAAAACATTGTGTACGTGTGGAATCATGTGTGTGAAATATACATACAAAACTATATACAAGAAACACATGCAAAGGATTAATGTAGAAAATTATGTATACGCAACTATACGTGTAAAGGATTGAATGCACATGATATGCAGGGGGATATGCAAAAGATCTATGCATGCTAGATGCACATGAGATGCAAGAATGGATAGACCACATCCTGGGTGGTTAAGGGATTCGTTGAGGATACTGCTCGTACTGTCTGATGCCCTCAAGGATCTAGAAAAGCATCGTCTTGGCTTTAGGGACTCTGACCCACAATCCTTTCAAACATAACTGACCCGTGTGCATCCTTGCCCCCCGGCCACTGAGTATTTTGCCCCCAGGACTCTGAATCAAGTTCTGCATAATGCACTACCTGCCTAAAGGGAAGTTATTCGGAGTAATACCGCCTTATCACTCCAACCTTCAAAAGTCATTGTTTTAAAGGTAGTGCGTCCCTTGTTGATTTTCACACTAGCTTTTCTTAGCGGGAAGCGTGTCCTTTTTCGAATTTTCACACGACCCTATGCCTTATTTCACTACAAAAAAAGGGAAATAGCGACGGAATATTTAGTCGCTATTTCGATGAATTTAGTCGCTAATTAGTTTTAGCGACGGGACGACGGCTAGTCGCAACTCAGGCCGTCGCAAGCAATTTAGCGACTAAACAAGATTTAGTCGCTAAAATTAGCGACTAACTATTTTGTCGCAAAATGCATTCATTTCCGTCGCTAATGAGGAAGTAAATTTAGTCGCAAACAGTACTTAGCGACTAACTTACCGTCGCAATATTTAGTCGCTATCCGTCGCTAATAATTAGCGACGAACATGTTTACCGTCGCTGAAAATTTAGCGACTAAATTTTCTGTCGCAATTCCGTCGCTAATCTGTCTAAATTTGTTTTTAGGGGTAAAATTTCATGGTATTATTAAATAAAATAAATAAAAGTAAATATAAATGTAAATTATAATCAAATGTATGAAATTATAATCCAAAATATATATAATTAATATTCATAAATATGAATGCAAATTATAATCAAATATATAGAATTATAATCCAAAACATATATATATATATATATATATTAATATTCGTACGTACATAGTATATATATTTAATACAGAATACATAAAAACTAAATTAAAATAATAACGTTAAAGTACCACATATTATCATCCTAAGTAATAAAGTGCGATAAAAGTATCATACATAAAAAAAAATATTGAGATTGATGTTCAGGTAGGGCCACCACTACCAAAATGAGAATCATCAGGCGGGTCAGGACCGTGTGGACATGAAGGGCCGACATCATCATGTGGTGCAGGTGATGTAGTGGTCGTACTGGGCTGTGTGGCTGGCGGCTGAGGCGTCAAGTGCGGAAATAATGAACGAATAGTCGTAGCGACAATCTCCGCGACATCTTCTTTTGTCAAGCAAGGACCACCGGAATGAGAGGCTGTACTTGCACCAGCAGCACACGATGGACCGGATGGATAAAGACCAGGAGGCACATATGAGCCTAGACCGTAAATTGTTTTCCTTTTATTGCATCTCGCGGGCTCGAAGAACAACTCAGACTCATCAACCGATGACTCATCCTGCGATCTTTCAGCTCGGAGTTGCTCATACCTCTCCTGACATGGTAAACAACAGCAATTTTTAATAAACGTAAATATAAGAACAAATCATATTTTACAACAATTTAGCATTTGAAAAACTGAAAATATTATGAATAAGCAAAGTACATCTAACTTACATGTACCTCCCTGCTACGATCCGCCACATACGTCTTCCCATCATGATTTATAGTATGTGTGTGCAGATAGGTCTCGGGAATTGTAGGTGGTCGGCCCAACTCTTTCTCCTATATTGTGCAGTAGAAAGTAGTAATTGAAAAGAAGAAAATGATTAACGAAAATAACTACTTGCTTTGTTATTAAAACACGGCATTTCAATATTTTTTCTTCTTTATACTATTTCATTATACTGTATGAAGTGAAAATTCTTTAAAAAATCAATAAAAATTTTGGCAGCACCTCCCCTATAATATTGACAACCTCCTGTAAATAAAAATTCATTTTACACTTCTTAAAAGCGCAAATATACTCCAATCCCCTCAACAAACACCAACACAATTTGCCCATCCTCCAATATGTAAATCAATCAATATATTGTCATACAATTCGCACATAATTAAAATACATTTTTTAATTGGTTCTATATAATCCATATAAAAAAGGCTAAACGTTTCAAACTAACTCAATTGAACAAATCAATTGGCAAACATTATGATAATTAAATTTGACTAATGTAAGAGTATAATTTCTGTAAGAATTGAATTACTTACCAGTTGTGAGACATGCTCACCAATAGAAATAGTCCCACCGGTGTATGATCCAGGAGCCTTCTCTTCAGACCCTCCATGGCGATTGATTTTTTTCTGATTAGAAGCTGAATGCGTGGCGGTAAATTAAAAATCTCATTCCACCTATTCCATGCAGCTTCTGGAAAGTCTCTCGGCTTTTGCTTGGCGTATTTTATGTGGTACACAAAATCTTTATACCGCTACGCTGCCTTTGTTTCCCAACCTGCCCTAACAACTCCATTTGCATCAGCATCCCAATGGCATTTTTTCTGTATATACACGTGACAACAAAATCATTAGTAAATACAATAATGCAATAATCCAATTAATTTGCAAACTTAAATTTTTAATGAAAAAGTTTCAACAATATTCGAATGTACCCTGAATTCCCCCCAATAAAACTCCTTAACTTCTCCAGAAACCTCTTTCCAACTAACGCCATTAATGTCTATCCGCTGGTGGAAGCTGCCAGTTATGATTCTGGAGCATTGTGAGGAAGGTTCCAGCCTGTAAAGTATATAATATAAAAATGATGAGATTAAACATGTTATTATCACTTAATCGCAATTTGTATAGGTTAAAACTTACAGGCCCCTTGGGTTCACTGTAATGAGCAATCGACTGTTATTTTCACTTGCCACTTCACATGTAGTCGATGTACTGCTGTTGGCTGTATGCGGAGTAGGAGTTGATGCAGATGGCGTGAATGTGACAGGAGGCGACTGTGCATGATGGGATGAAGGGACTCCCGGTACATCTGGCATGTCTCCAAAAGACTGAGTAATCGAGTCCCCTCTAGAATGTCCCCCCTGTCGACCTCGACCTATAATGCCCCGTCCTCTACCAGGACCCATACCTGCAAAAATTGTGAACTATACATATATGCGTATAAAATAAATTACATACAGATTCATAAATGCACGTATCAATGCTATTTTTCATGTGATATATAAATTTTAAAGGTTTTAAACGTTACAACATGATACTAAAAAAAAAATATTTGTAACATCAATTAGTAACTATTAGAAGACTGTTCAAATTCCTCATCCTCGTCCTTATTGCTATCATAATCAGAGAATTATATTCTTGTTAGAGTGGATTAAAAATTTATATTCTTTATTGGGACTAATGTTTTGGTGGAATAACGCTAATTGCAGTGAGCAGTTTGAATGCATTACATTAAGAATAAATAAAAGAAAAGGATTGTCCTAATTCAGATAACTCACTTTCTGAAAAATAAGAAGCTCGTAGAGATCTGCACTACCACAATATATATATACATCCCTAAAACTCCTTTTCTTTCTTCCTTGATTCTTTAGAATTTCGGAACAACAAATTGTGACCCAATTTTTGTTTTGATTCAGAAATTGAACAAATAATGCATTAATTCTTGCATCACTAGACATGCGCTCTGACTATTTGATTAGTTAACTCTTGATGTACTTGACAGGTAGTTGATAATCATTTGTTTAGTAATCATGTGCTATGCTAGACAAAATCATATGCCCAACTACTAAATTCCTAGCTTAATATTTAAGAAAGCTTCTTATTTAATATATTTTTTCTAACCATCCGCTATTTATTTCCCTATTTACTGGGTGGATTAATATCCATTCATACTGAGCAAATTGACAAATTAGTTGAGAAAATAATTGATTGGATTCATTAGTGAGTTGTGTTTCTTATAAGTTATAATTTGGAACTCTGTTTGATTAGAAATGGTAATTTCTGTTTTCGAGTATCATATATTTGTAAAGTAAGAATCAGTTTTTTTCCATAGCAGTTGTTGATAAATATATATATTTAAGCATGAAATGTTAATTTGATAAATGCAACTGCTAGCAGTGCTTTCAATCTCAGTGTAATTGCCAATGCTTATCTATCAAACTGATACTGATACAGACTGGGAGTGAATTCATGTTTAATCTAGATAAAGAAAATAAGTAGAAAAGGTTATGATAATGGTTATATGTTGGATGATATGCGTAGCAGACATACTTTGCACATATATGACTTATCATTTTAATTGTTTTAGCAGATAATATTATTTGAAAATAATGTCCTATATATATATATATATATATATATATATATATATATATATATATATATATATATATATATGTATATATTGTATTCAATAGACTCCAATAATACTTGCTCAGACTATACCTATAGCTATCACCAACCAATCTAATCATATATGCATGTATATATAGTAAAATATTATTAAAACAATTTAATAAAAAAGTTGGATAAAATAAATCTCAATGCGTAATTTGGTCCATCCTATAAGCCAATTCAAGTTTATAAGAAGCATTAAAAAATTATTATCCAATCGTCATATCCATATTTGGGCATTAATGATAGATAGATAGAATGAACATTGTATAAAATGATGAAATCTCTCATATATATCTTTATTTCATAACATCTTTCTTCACCAACAATGATTATTATCAATTTCTTCCTCACCTCTTATGTGCTTTTTATGGCACAGAAATAAGCATCAATACCTCATTTTACACTTGACCCATCAACAGAATTTTCATCTTTCGTATCATATAATCATAGTAGTTGTCTTTTATTATATTTATACTGATTAGAATGTTGATTTTTTTTGGCATTTCAATTAATTAGTCTTACCTCTACTTGAATATATATATTTCTAATTCTTTTGCCTTATCTATAATTTTATTTGTTCTAAGTGCATTTAATGTTGATTGCAACAGACAACATTTGTTTTCAACTTGGCATCCGTAAGATTTCTAGCTTAGGGTTTTGTTTTGTAAACAACTCTAGTGTTCTTTAATGACGACTACATTACTCGAAAATTACATAGTTGGGAAGTCTATTTTAACAGGACAGGGTCCACTCTGAAAGGAATCTTCTAAGTTCTAAAATTTTAGGACCTAACCTAAACATACATATATATACATATAGCTTGTACACATTATATATACATATAGCTTGTACACATTACTTCAACCGAACTTAATTCACAGTAGAAATAAACAATACTCTACACAAAATGTATATTCCAAACAATGAAGAAACACAGATCTGTGCAATCTCCTAAAAATTCATGATAATCAATGTTAACTTTGTCAGATAGGCATTTCTTAGTTCTAAAACATGAAATTACATTGACTTCTTTTATTTTTTCAAAGCAATGAATTCTGAACCAAGAAATTACAAGAAACTGATGCATACCCGTTTTTTCCTGTGCGTCGGAAGTTCTGTTTCTAACCCCACAAAACAAGATCGTAACTAGCTCCTGCCTCCTCCTTTTTTTGTCTTCAATCTCGCCAGAAAACCAAAAGGAAAGCATCAATTTCACACTATACTGGAACAAGCTTGGAAATATCTACGGGAATCATACTCACCTCAAAATGTAGAAGACAATGGAGAGGCCAACGCTTGTCGGACCGCCGGAGAACTCTTGCGCCGACAACGGTGGCGGACGAATCGGCAAAATCGGGGGACCTACGTTTCCAATCGCCGGCACTGGGGTGTTTCCTATTTGGGTGTATAGTGAAATTTGTGGATTTAGGTATTTGGGTCTGTTTAATAATCGTGAATTAGCGACTATTTAGCGACTGCAAAATTTAGTCGCTAAAAAATTTGCGACGGATTCTTGTAGTCGCTATTTTAGTCGCAAAATCATTCAGCGACTAAAAGTTAGTCGCTATTTAGTCGCAATTATTATCTTCAAATTTAGCGATAAAATTTTGTCGCAATTAATTAGCGACTAAATAATCTGTCGCTATTTTAGTCGCAAACATATGGCGGGAGTAATTCGCGCGTTAATTTAGCGACTACATTTTCTTTTAGTCGCAATTTAGTCGCTAATTACTGTTTTTTTTGACAAATACGACTAAATCGCAATGCAGTCGCTATTTAGTCACAAATTTGCGACGAAAACAAAACAGTCGCAAATTTTCGTCGCTATTTGCCTATTTTTTTTGTAGTGTTTTAGCTTGGGGTGAACCCAGCTCACCCCAGCGACTTTTATTCTCTTTTCTTTTTTCCTTTCATATTTTTCTTTCTTTATTTTCAAATATGGTTGCAAGAGAAACTGAAACTATTGTCGGAACCACCTCCTAGGGTTATTGGTCAATATGCCCCGAGGCACTTCCTTCCTCGTCAATGCCTGTACTCGTTGGCGACCTCCGACGAAGGCATTACTAGATTCAGCAAAATTATAGATGAGGACATTAACTTCATGCACGCTTGGCTTCCTCTGTGCTGCAGTAATTGATGGACCTTCAGGATGCATTCCCCTATGTGGGCTTCGCGAGGCCACCTTTTACATCACGGTCTGCTGTGCTCGGCAGCTCGGGATGACTCGAAATGTGGTGAGACTTCCTCTATCCTTCTGAGGCAGAGTCTTGTCTTTAGGTTTTTCTTCTCGCTATCATGATTTCTGAGCTGAACTACTAGTGAAGACCGTCATACCTTCCTTCGGGAGCCATTTTGTCACCTCTACCAATGCCTATAAGAGATGGATACTCAGCTCCACAATTGATAATAAGACACGACGACTTAGACATCTGGCCGGCGAGAGTAATAGAAGGGCATAGTTTTGATTTATACGTATTTTGAGCAATATATTCTTTTTAGAACGGAACTAGAAAATAATGTAAATGAATGAATTCGGTTTTATTTCATTTCCCAAAACTGTGTACATTTCAATATGATTTCATTATACATGATCACTATTTAGTACTAACTCAAAAATGCAAAACTACATTCATTCATGGAGCCAAATCTTGATAGCACCAACTCCTGTTACCAATCAGCCCTCTGGGGTTTTCTTGATTGGACATTTTCTCTCCAGCCTCTAACTTTTGACAAGGATGCCTTTTTTCGGTTTTCACCCTGACGAGGCGCCCAATTTTAGTAAGGCCGCTTTCGATTTTCGACCTGCGGGGCTTTTATTCTCTTCTTTTGATTTTTAGCCTTTAGCCATGGAACTTCTTAAGTCTATTGATGTTGATCGGTTCGTTGAAGTCATTGCCATCACTATTTGACAGAACTGCCGCTCCTTTTAACAAGAAGTTCTTGAGGATGAAGGGACCTTCCCATGTTGGTTTGAATTTTCCCCTGATATCGGGCACACCCGATCACATTTGTTTGAATACCAAATCTCGTTCCTTCAACGGGTGTTTCTTGACCTTCTTTCTGAATGACCTAGCAAGCCCTGTCTGATATATCTGATTATAATAGTGATCCCGTGACCTATCTTCATCTGCCGTGTTGAACTGCTGTGCCCTGTCGGCCTGCAGAATCTGGGCTTCCATGACTGTCTTTAAATATTTGAGCTCTACCTTTACTAACCATACTGCTTCAGCCTGCGATATCGAGGAATAAGAGATGACTCTTGTGAAGGTTCCGATGGCGGTTCTCTAGACTCGAAGTGCAAAAGGGCAACTTTTCCAATCCTTGTGACTTCGAACCATCTTAACCAAGATCTTTTGTTAGCATCTCCTCCCGCCCCATTATTTGAGGGAAATACAGAGACGACTGGTGGTCTTTAATGCCATACTTTTGGAACAACTTAACCATAAATTGTCCTTCCGTCATTGAAACCTACGTGGCGCGGCCAGGCATACTGGGTTCTTTTTTATGACCCCATCCATTAGTGGTTGTGGGGTGTACCTCTCGTATGAGGTCTTTTCCCAATATCAAACATCCCGTATTCGTTGTAAGTTAATAGAAACCTTTGGGTCCTCCTCGAAAGTCAAGAAGAATGGGAAAGTGCGCGTATGTCTAGGTCAATAGGATTCAAACAAAGCTTGCCCCCAGGATGACCTTCTCTTGCCTTTCATATCAATAGTTTTGGCCGGATCTACATATTGATTATTTTCCTTCCTTTTTCCTCTCTTTTCATATTTTGTCTTTCTCTTTTTTCCTATTTTTCTTTCTCTACTTTCCTCATTTTTCCTTTTATTTTTATTTTTTTCGTCTTTTTGTCTTTTTTTTTTCATGGATAAGCTCCGTTTAAATCCTTGATAATCTAAACATACATGCACTCTTCCTCTTCTCGGTATTAGGATATCATCGGGTATTTGTGCTTTCATAAGAAAATTTGGTCCTGCTTCTATCCGTGGGTTTCTCCTTTTAACCTTTTATGCTCTTTCTGGCTTGAGTATTCTAACCTTTTGCTTGACTGAGTATGCTCTGTGATTTTATTGTCTTTTGTCGGTGTACCTTCCTAGATCCAAGCAAAGGCTTTTTCTTTTTTTTTTTAGTATTCTCTCAAAATTTTCTCGCTCCTTAAGAGTTATGTCAGATGCCATCAAGATTTCTGAGATTCCAAGAATAAATAGAGCAGCATCAATCGAGTTAATATCAAATATAAATGATTTATGATCATGTATAATGAGATTATTAGAAACATCACACAAGTAAGGGAAATTGTTTACTTTATTAATAAAACCAGAAATGTCATTAGCATTATTGAAAAAGTTCAGAATTAAAAAGAACAAATCTAAACTATCATCTTCTCCTCTTTCAGCCAATGTAGATGTTGTTGCCGATGGTCCACGATCACCCTCAGGGCCCATCCTTCCTTCCTTTCATCTCCTCATCAATGAGGCCTTGAACTTGCTCCTTCAAAGTTCGACATCCATTAGTGTCATGCCCAGCTTGCTGATGATAGGTGCAATACTTATCTACTCGATGATCTGGATGCCCTCGTGTAATGGCCCAAATTGTACCCTAGTAGGAATGTGACTTATTAGGGGTAATTGGATAAGTTTAGTTTAGAGTCTACTAATCTTTGGATTTAAGTGTAAATAAATTGAGGACCTAATTGCATAAAAAAATAAGTTGAAGTGATTTATTACCAATTATGCATGATTAAGAGTAAGTGTGGTTAATTAGTGTAATAGAAACAGAATTTGGTTAATCAGGATTAGGAAATCAAGTGGACTGCACGTGTGCCTTTGTAGTGATGCCAACCAAATCCTTTGCATGCAAAGTAAGGGTAAAAAATAGTGGAATCCAAGTGTTGATTGTTGGCCTTGCCAACACACCCTACCATATGCAAGATAAGTGAGTGGAGAATGCAGGATTTATCACTTGTGTTCTCATTTGTACAGCTTTATTGAAGTCCCATTCTTTTCTTCTTCTATTCTATTTCTGCATGTGTAGCTTAAGTTCAGCAAATTTCTGTTACTAGATTTTCGTGGGTTAATATAGTTGAATTGTGTTCTTGTGCAAGGTAAGTAACCCTAGTTCTTCATCTTCATCTTCTTCTTCTCACTTCTGAAATTGAGATTGAATTGGTATTGAACCCTTGTTTTCATTTCTGGATTTGGAATGAGGGTTATAATGGTAGAATCTAGCAGAGCTAAGGGTAAAGAAAACTTGGAGAACCTTATGGCAAGTAAGCAATTGGAGCAAAGGAGAAGAGGTTTGGGAATTAATTGCTTTGTGTGTGCAAATTGATAGATTGTATGTTTAAGTGTGTAAATTATTTTATGAGCTGCATGGAATTGAAGAAATGAACATGTGGAGTGATAATGAATGCCATGAGTTTAATTGACTTAAAATTGAACCGTAATTTTTTATGAATTCGTGAATTGATGTGTTTATGTTAATGGAAGAATCTATTGAAAGATTGTAAGTGCCATGGTATGCATAATTGAGTTAAGAATGTGTAGTTTGAATTTAAAAAAAATAAGGTACTAAATAGTTCAATGAAGGCTAATGAATTAGAAGTGTAAAATTTGGTCTGAGACTTATTGGACCTATTTGAATTGTCATGGTCATTAAGTGTGTTTTTCTCAAGTCTGATGTGAATGAGACCTATTGGTATGAAATTATCATTTTCATGCCTTCAAATGTTGTTGAGATATTTTTGGTGTTTGACGCCTTTAAGGTCTTCAAAACTGTGCTCAAAGTGTAAGTAGAGTTCTATGGGAGAGTCTCGGGGACACCATAACTCCTTAAGTTTTAGTCAAATTGAGATAAGGATTATGCCTATTTCAAGTTAACATACATGTGAATAAATGATTAGTATAGCATGTTGGTTGAAAATGTCATTAAATTTGAATTTAGAGGTCATATGCACGTAGTAGGAAAAATGTGTTTGTAGAGTAAGTCCCTGGGTAAGTCTCTCTTGACCTTTAATGATTGTTTTACCCATATATTGAGTTTTAATACTCCAAATTAGTTGCTTCAAAATGGAGCTGAAACTTAAGATCCACGGCTAAAAATGTATCAGAAATATGGTTGAGCTAATTCTATCTTTTAATGTCCCAAAAAGTGGCCATAACATAGGTGTCCCTATTCTGGCGGGTTTATCAGAATAGTATTCAGTGTTTAGATCATATCTTATGTTTTTGATGTCCAAATGATCTGAAACGTGTCCCATTGGAAACTTAACATCCTAAGGAACAATTGTTATGAGAGCGTTTTGCTTAAAAATGATGTTTAGACATTGGTTTAGGCGATACGAATTTATGGTGAAAAGAAGTCTTGTAGGACACCTGGGGGAAGCTACTGTCGCGAGCGCGACAGAGGTCGCAAGCTCACAATAGGACAACTCATATGAAGCCTTTTCTTCTCATTTTTGAGCCCATGGTTGGCATGGATCAATTCCCCACTGTGACGAGCGCCGATGGTACCCAACCCAGCAAGGGCCCTCGCTTTGAATCCGCCATTGGGATTCGAGGTATTGGTTTGCGTCTTTTGATCATGGGCGCCATGAGACATCATCGGTGTAGCCCTCCCAATAGAACATTGGGGAGAACAACCTAGTCTAATGACACCTAAAGGCACCATTGAGGCATTTGGAGTCGCCACCCAATTTGCAAGAAATTGGGAAAAGGTTTCTCACCTCTAATGGTCTAAACAAGAGATATGGTGTCCGGAACTTCCCTCTTATTTATGCTTTGGTTAATTATAAATGGGTTCTTAACCTCTTAAAATTATATCTCTCATCTCATGCGATCGATGCATTTAAAATTAAAGGCGCAATGCAAGCACGTAAAGAAAAATAAATAGAAGCGATAAAAGTGATAAAAGAGGTAAATAAGGAAAGCGGTGAACACGCAAGCACACAATTAAGAGAGAAATAGGGGCGGAATACAACCCCGCTAAAAAGGGACTAAAAATATAGGCGGGGACGGAATACAATCCCCAAAAATGAATAAAGTTGCCCCAAAATTAATTACAAGGGACCAAAAAGAAATGATATTAAATTTAAATGACTCACACAAAATAAGAAAAGGCATACATAAATCGGGGCATTATTTTGGGAACATTGTTTCCTTCGCACTTGGTCGAAATTTAGGAACATTGGTTCCTTCGTATTAATTTAAAGAGGGTTTGAAGAGTCGTTTTGATTATTTGAATGAAAACCGGGATGAGTGATCCCATTTTTGGAGAAAATTGACTCTTCGTTTTAATTGCGATATTTTTATTGTTAGGCTAAAACAAGGGACATTGGTCCTAATTTTATTAGTAAAGCTCAATTTAATTGTAAAAGTATTTTTATTACTTTTTATCTCACGCATGCATAAATAAAATAAATATTTACAAATAAACACAACAAAAGGATAGGGAATTAGAGAGATCTCACCGGACCGATGTGACCCTCCATGTGTCACGACCCATCCGGGGGAATCGCGAGTACACTCACATGACACGATCCAAATTAAATCTCAGACAGAAAATAATGTCAAAACATTAGTAATGGTTCTAAAAATTAATCAAGTAAAATCGAAATAAATATTTAAGCAAGTCAATTTATAAATGATAATAATAATAATAATAATAATAATAATAATAATAATAATAATAATAATAATAATAATAATAATAATAATAATAATAATAGTAATAATAATGAGATGATGGTAATAATGATAATAACATAATAGCGAACATAATGTAAATGAATATGATAATAATAATAATAATAATAATAATAATAATAATAATAATAATAATAATAAAAATAATAATAATAATAATAATAATAATAATAATAATAATAATAATAATAATAATAATAATAATAATAATAATAATAATAATAGTAGTAGTAGTAGTAGCACAACAGTAACAATGAAAATAATAATAATAATAATAATAATAATAATAACAACATGGTATTAATAACTATAATAGAGATGAGCACAAATATAGTAACAACGTAATAACGATAAAAACTAATGATAATAATAATAATAGTAATGACTATGGTGAATGAACATAAAAATCAAATTAAAATAAATAAATAATACGTTAATAGTGATATTAACACATTAAAATGCAAAAAAGTAAATAACAGACATGATAAAAATAGCAAAAATAATGTTAACAACAACAAATTATATACAAAAATAAATGAGAACGGGTCCAAAAATATTTACCCTCAGAATTTTTAAATCGGAGAAGCGGTGTCTCGATTTGTTTTCCTTGTCGAATTTTGTGGTGATGAATATTTGAAGAAAGTGTAGAAATTGATATTTTAAAATAAATTAAGAGAATATTCTGATAGAAAATATTTTTAGTGGATGATTGAACAAAGGAGATTAATTTTTCGAGTTCAAATAACCCAAAATGTGTTATATTTTTTTTTTAAGGGTAATAAAGAAAGTTAAAGCTTGAGAAGAAGAAAAAATAAGCTTAAGAATATTTTGAAGGAGAGAAGAAACCTAGTCTGCTGGAGAGGAAAAAAACTAGAGAGAAAAGCAAAATCAATTCCCTCAAAAAAAATAGTTGTCGTCCCCTATGAAGATTCAAAATCCCCTATTTGATTTTTGGTGTCTTGCAAAAAAAAGGAAAAAACAAAATTAACTTTCTAATTTTTATTATTTCAAAAAATCCCAAAACGTGAAAAAACGCAGGGAAACAGCGAAAAAAACGGGTCAGAGCAGGTGGTCGCGTGGTGAAGGGCACAACGCATGCGAGGGACAGCCGCGCACATGCGCGTGCGAGCGGCAGTTGGCCGCACGGTGGCCAAGCGGCCACCACACGACCACTTTGGCCAAAAGCCAAAGTGGCCGCGTGGTGGCAATGGCCACCACGCGACTAAGGTGGTAAAATGGCCATATATGGCCACTTTACCACCAAGTTAAAACATTTCTTTTTTATTTTTTTTTAAATCTTTTTTCTTTTTTTTTTCTTAAATCCTTTTCTTTAAAATTCTTTTTTAATTAAACTAATTAACTAATTTAATAACTAATTCCCTTTTTTAATTAAATCAATTACTTAATTTATTCAATTAAATTAAAAAACTAATTTAATTCCCCTTTTTTCAATGAAATTAATTAATTAATTGAATTCAATTAAATTAAATAACCAATTTAATTTTTTTGTTTTATCAATATAACACTTTCCAATAATATTATTTTTGGAATTAAAATTAATAATAATTTTTTATGAAAAAAAAAAACGAGGGTCTCGACAAGGGAAGCATCATTTTTGACACATTTGCTTGTGAGTCGGTAGCATTTTCATCATCGGGTAACTCTGATTTTGGACTGCCTCGGGACCCGGTGTCTACAGTTACCCCCAATTTTGGGGAACTCTAGGACATAGATGCCTAAATGAGCCAAAATTCAGAAAAAAAAAGGAAGAGACACGTACCTAAAGCGGTCGCTTTCCCAAACAACGAGAGATTGTTAGTGTGTTACGCTTTCTGAGGTGGTGCCCCCTGGGAGGTCTTTGGCTGATCGGCGCCCCCCGAGAGGTCTTTGACTGGCTGGTGCTCCCTGAGAGGTCTTCATTTGATTGCCCCCTGAGAGGTCTTCGATTAGTTGGCTGCTCCTTGAGAAGTTTTCGGTTGATCGCCCCCTGAGAGGTCTTCGATTAACTGCTCCCTGAGAAGTCTTCGGTTGATCGCCCCCTGAGAGGTCTTCGGTTCACTGCTCCCTGAGAAGTCTTCGGTTGATCGCCCCCTGAGAGGTCTTATGTTCGCTGCTCCCTGAGAAGTCATCGGTTGATCGCCCGCTGAGAGGTCTTCGGTTAGCTGCTCCCTGAGAAGTCTTCTGTTGATTGCCCCCCGAGAGATCTTCGGTTAGCTGCTCCCTGAGAAGTCTTCGGTTGATCGCCCTCTGAGAGGTCTTCGATTAACTGCTCCCTAAGAAGTCTTCGGTTGATCGCCCCCTCAGAGGTCTTCGGTTCGCTACTCCCTGAGAAGTCTTCAGTTGATTGCCCCCTGAGAGGTCTTCGGTTAGCTGCTCCCTGAGAAGTCTTCAGTTGATGCTCCCTGAGAAGTCTTTGGCTGATGCTCCCTGAGAAGTCTTTGGCTGATGCTCCCTGAGAAGTCTTCGGTTGATCACCCCTTGAGAGGTCTTCGATTAACTGCTCCCTGTGAAGTCTTCGGTTGCCGCTCCCTGAGAAGTCTTTGGCTGATGCTCCCTGAGAAGTCTTTGGTTGCCGCTCCCTGAGAAGTCTTTGGCTGATGCTCCCTGAGAAGTCTTTGGTTGCCGCTCCCTGAAAGGTCTTTGGCTGATGCTCCCTGAGAAGTCTTTGGTTGCCGCTCCCTTCGAAGTCTTTAGCTGATGCTCCCTGAGAAGTCTTTGGTTGCCGCTCCCTGAGAAGTCTTTGGCTGATGCTCCCTGAGAAGTCTTTGGCTGATGCTCCCTGAGAAGTCTTTGGTTGATTGACTTGGATTGAATTGATGTTTTGATCGATGTTGTCGCTTCCCTTTCGTTGGCGTTAGCATCGAGTCTTTCTTTCTGCAAAATTTAGAAGACAAATATGCAGGTATAAATAGTGAGCATGCACGTGAGATGCATATATATGTAGGAATGCAGGATAAGAGTTCATCCGAGTAGATTTTGGAGGCGACAGCTGATTTGGTTATCGGTTGTGGTTGGCTTGGTGTCCTCTGAAATTGCTTTCGAATTTTATGCCTCTGGGGGATTATGAGGTTCTCTTCTGATACGTGTAGTCATTATTTGAAGGTAGTGCGTCCCTCGTGGATTTTCACACTAGCTTTTCTTAGCGGGAGATGCGTCCTTATTGGATTTTCACATAACCCTGTGCCTTATTTTTTTTTGCCTGGAATGGACCCAACCCAATCCAGCGGCTTTTATTTATTTCATTTTTTGTAGGGCAGACTGCCTGTCGCCAGGTTTTCACCCTGCCCTTTGGCCTAACTTTTGCTTAGTGCGCCGGTCACGGTTTTCATCTCTAACGGCCCCTTTTTTTTTTTTTTAGAGAGGTCGGAGTTGCTGCGAAAGATCTTTCGAGTATGCTTGGCATGTGCTTATGTCTCAGATTTTGGTTGCATGAGCTTGGATCTTTGTTGGGAAGGTGCTGTAGGGCTGGCTTTATAGTTGACGGCTGGATGAGTCAACTGAAGTGCTTGAGTAGCGAGAATGGTAAGGGGCAGATAGTAGCAATGTGTTGGTTTTATATCTGACTCAGACAACTTTGAGTGTGCAAGATGAACTGCTCTGGTCATACCAATACATCTTTGCATAAATGCATATATTTCAATCTGATTTCATATCACATGATCACTATTTGGCATTAACTCGAAAAATATGAGACATCATCTAATCTCAGGATAGATCTTGAGAGCATCAAACTCCTGTTTTCAATCAACCCTCGCGGGTTTTCTTGATTCAATATTTTCTCTCTCTTTTTTTTTTCTTTATTTAGCCTCTGCCATGGACCCTTCTTCAGTTTGTCAGTATTGGTTGAATTCGCTTTCATCTTCGTTAGCCGGGGAGACTGCTACTTCTGAGAGTGGTTCCTCTTGGTATCAAAGTCTTAGTCTTAGCCCTTGTGCAGACTGGTTGAGGTGATGGGTTCCTTATTTGGGGCTTGAATGTGAACTTTCATGCTTAGCTTTTGTCGGCTTTGGGGGTATGGTTTCTGAAGTGGCCTTTCAACGGTTGAGATAGGGTGACAGGTTGGGCTTGGATGATCTGGGATATTTTTATCGCCCTTGGCGGTTTAAGCTCGAGATGGTTTTCGATGACTGGGATTGGGTGGATGGTTTGTGGGTTAGCCTTTTAGGTCCTTTTCAAGCAATGTGCAGGCATGTGTAGATCAACGGGATTTGAACAAAGCTTGCCTCCAAATAACATACCCTTGCCCCCTGATCAATTCTCTCTTTTCTTTTTATTTATTATTTTTTCTAAAAATTTTTCTTTTCTTTTCTTTTAATTTTTTTTTTTTGCACCCCAATTTTTTTTTTATACAACCCAATTTTTTTTTTCAAGCTTTGCTCAAGTCCTGAACTTTACACATACGTGCACTTTTTATCTTAACCACTGGGACCATTGTTGTTCAATTTGGTCGGGCATCAAATTTTGGTAAGAAATTTGGCTATGAGGGTTTTGGATGGTTAAGGGTCAGTCATAATCGGTTTTGAGGACGTACATTTCAAGGGGTCAGGAGGAGAGGGGTCATATGGTTTGGTTCTGATGAGTTATATTTTCCTCATGGAGGTCCTGAGTTTTATTCGTCCAACTTCTGATGTAGATTTCGGAGTTTGATCTTACTTGGTAGCACCACATGCAACTTAGATGTTGTGGATACAAAGAAATGGCTTTCAAAATTCGGTTCGTCATTATGTTGGCACGTGGGAGTAGTACTGATCTCAAGAACGTCCTTGCCAATTTTCAGCATGTCTCACCAGGCCCAGGCAGAGGCTCTCTTTTTTTTTTATTATCTCTCAAAATTATCCTCTCTTCAAGAGTTATATCAGATGCTATCAAGATTTTATTTGGATTTCCCAAAGTTTTGAGATTAGATGGAGCCGTATTAATTGGGTTAATGTCAAAATGAATGAATGCATTATGATCATAAGGAATGAAATTATTAGAAACATCATACAAATAAGCAAAAAGTATTCATTTCAGTTAACAAAAACCAGAATTAAAAATGTCATCATCTAATAGTTCTGGGATAAGAAGAACATCTGAATAGCTATCTTCTTCCGGTTTCCATCGGTAGGGCTGTTTCGGCCAACGGTTCCTCGCCATCCGCAGGAACCACCTTCATCCTCCACTTAGGTATTCAATTTGTCTTCCTCTGCTCCTTTCGCTCTTCCGGATCAAACATTAATGCTTGAATACGATCTCTCAGAGGACGATAATAGTCTGTTCTGTGCCCTGTGTACTGGTGATATGCACAATACCAGTCTGTTCTGTGTCTAGGCTGTCCTTGGCTTAGGGCAGGCCCGGCTGGCAAGGGTTGTAACTTCCCTTCCTCAACGAGGTGGGTAAAATACCAAGATAATGGCCTACCTGAGATGGTGAGGTGGCGTCGAGTCATTCCCGTGACTGAAACTTCTACTGCCCCAGGTCTGCTCCTATTATCACAGCTACCAACTCCTTGACTTGTGAGGCTAGTGATAGACTTATTGAGGGGTGCCCGGGTAGTTGCCATGAGTTGAGCTTGAAGAACTAGCACCATGGCATCCATCCTTTCCTTAATTGTGGCCAGCAACCTCTTTTCAAGCTCCTCGAACCTTCTATCCATTATAAAATCCTCATCAGGGTTTAGGATCCTTGCTCTTCTTGGCTCAACTAGCACAGCATCAGCTTTAGGCTCATTTACAGGTTGATGGGCAGCGACTCCAGCGAGGGGAGCCTCCCCACCAGCAGGCGGTTTGGCTTGCCCCCGAGGAGGGGCTACAGGTGGCTGTGGAGCAACAGGCACTTGTGGAGCAGGAGGCTGGGCAATCCTCTCGGCCATGGCACCCATCATGTCCAACATCCGCCGTTCAAATTCCTCTAGTCTCCTAGCGAGGTCTTGAGTAGTCAAAACTCCAGTTTTTTCTGCTATGGAAGATGATTCACTGGTTGTTGAGAGTGACTTAGAATCCCAAACAGGCACTAATTCTAGCAATCCAAAGTGCGAGTTTGTCGTCACTAGTCAATCGTCAAACCTCTAGTCCACTCAGATGAATCTAGGATGGCTGAAAGATCAAGATTATTAGAATGATGCATGGATGACATATACAATGCATGATCATGCCATGCAAATAGTCTTTAATGAGTGCGGGATCAATGGACTACCACAATACGATGGGATGCATGGAAGGAATTACCTGCAGGATGGTATGTACATGCGAAAAATGATATGCAGACAAGAGGATATATACACATATAGCATGAGAGAAAATTTATTATTATTTATATATACACATATTTGTTTTAGTGACATGCATAAATGACATGCGATGCATTAGCATGCGGTGCAGTATTCACAACCACATGCAAGCAAATAGATCCTTCCAACCTTATCACTCCCACACACAAGGTCAAGTAGTCCCTTCCTAGGTTGGCTTAGTCCATGGGTCAACAGGGGACCTAATGAACACGTGTAGTGTACAGTGTAAAAATCGGCAGCACAACACTCTTAATCTAATAAACATACGTATGAGTTTTGGCCATTACGTATTTAGGCAATTCAATCAAATTAAGGTGAGCTTACCGGGGCATGAAAGCCTTTGATAACGGACCACTTAATTTGCTTGATTTTGTTTAATACGTGACGGCCCACATCACAAGCATTGTATTAAGGAGCATGCCCCCTAGGGGAAGTTTCTATTTGCCATTACATGGGCTTTGGTCAAGGTTAGAAAATTTTAAGGCTACCCAAGCATGGTCCCTGCCAACGGTCTAACTCGTCACGAGTGTAGCGACCGATCGGGTCTCCACTTGATATACCAAAAGGTACAAGGCTTGGGCTGGTGATTATCCTTAACACTTCCCTACAATGAGTGAAAGTAGGGTCGTGCTTCGAGAATGCACCGGGGTAGATAGGGGACCAACTAACATATTCTAAGGCTCTAAGATGCTGTAATGCAATTTCGAAAAGAGAAATAATTTTAAGTTTTAAAAATCCAATTATACATTTTAACCAAAGCACTTTCGGAGCAAAGTTTCAAACACAAAGTTCCCCAGTGGAGTCGCCACTGTGACGCGCGCCGATGGTACCCAACCCAGTAAGGGCCCTTGCTTTGAATCCGCCATTGGGATTCGAGGTATTGGTTTGCGTCTTTTGATCATGGGCGCCATGAGACATCATCGGTGTATCCCTCCCAATAGAACATAGGGGAGAACAACTTAGTCTAATGACACCTAAAGGCACCTTTGAGGCATTTGGAGTCGCCACCCAATTTACAAGAAATTGGGAAAAGGTTTCTCACCTCTAATGGTCTAAACAAGAGATATGGTGTCCGGAACTTCCCTCTTATTTATGCTTTGGTTAATTATAAATGGGTTCTTAACCTCTTAAAATTATATCTCTCATCTCACGCGATCGATGCATTTAAATTTAAAGGCGCAATGAAAGCACGTAAAGAAAAATAAATAGAAGCGATAAAAGCGATAAAAGAGGTAAATAAGGAAAGCGGTGAACATGCAAGCACACAATTACAAGAGAAATAGGGGCGGAATACAACCCCGCTAAAAAGGGACTAAAAATATAGGTAGGGACGGAATACAATCCCCAAAAATAAATAAAGTTGCCCCAAAATTAATTAAAAGGGCCCCAAAAAGAAATGAGATTAAATTTAAATCACTCACACAAAATAAGAAAAGGCATACATAAATCGGGGCATTATTTTGGAAACATTGGTTCCTTCGCACTTGGTCGATATTTAGGAACATTGGTTCCTTCGTATTAATTTAAAGAGGGTTTGAAGAGTCGTTTTGATTATTTGAATGAAAACCGGGATGAGTGATCCCATTTTTGGAGAAAATTGACTCTTCGTTTTAATTGCGATATTTTTATTGTTAGGCTAAAACAAGGGACATTGGTCCCAATTTTATTAGTAAAGCTCAATTTAATTGTAAAAGTATTTTTGTGACTTTTTATCTCACGCGTGCATAAATAAAATAAATATTTACAAATAAACACAACAAAAGGATAGGGAATTAGAGAGATCTCACCGGACCGATGTGACCCTCCACGTGTCGCGACCCATCCGGGGGAATCGCGGGGACACTCACATGACACGACCCAAATTAAATCTCAGACAGAAAATAATATCAAAACATTAGTAATGGTTCTAAAAATTAATCAAGTAAAAACGAAATAAATATTTAAGCAAGTCAATTTATAAATGATAATAATAATAATAATAATAATAATAATAATAATAATAATAATAATAATAATAATAATAATAATAATAATAATAATAATAATAATAATGAGATGATGGTAATGATGATAATAACATAATAGTGAACATAATGTAAATGAATATGATAATTATAATAATAATAATAATAATAATAATAATAATAATAATAATAATAATAATAATAATAATAATAACTATAATAGAGATGAGCACAAATATAGTAACAACGTAATAACGATAAAAACAAATGATAATAATAATAATAATAGTAATGACTATGGTGAATGAACATCGAAATCAAATTAAAATAAATAAATAATACGTTAATAGTGATATTAACACATTAAAATGCAAAAAAGTAAATAACAGACATGATAATAATAGCAAAAATAATGTTAACAATAACAAATTATATACAAAAATAAATGAGAACGGGTCCAAAAATATTTACCCTCAGAATTTTTAGATCGGAGAAGCGGTGTCTCGATTTGTTTTACTTGTCGAATTTTGTGGTGATGAATATTTGAAAAAAGTGTAGAAATTGATATTTCAAAATAAATTAAGAGAATATTCTGATAGAAAATATTTTTAGTGGATGATTGAGCAAAGGAAATTAATTTTCCGAGCTCATATCACCCAAAATGTGTCATATATTTTTTTTAAGGGTAATAAAGAAAGTTAAAGCTTGAGAAGAAGAAAAAATAAGCTTAAGAATATTTTGAAGGAGAGAAGAAACCTAGTCTGCTAGAGAGGAAAAAAACTAGAGAGAAAAGAAAAATCAATTCCCTTCAAAAAAAATAGTTGCCGTCCCCTATGAAGATTCAAAATCCCCTATTTGATTTTCGGTGTCTTGCAAAAAAAAGGAAAAAACAAAATTAACTTTCTAATTTTTATTATTTCGAAAAATCCCAAAACGTGAAAAAATGCAGGGAAACAGCGAAAAAAACGGGTCAGAGTAGGTGGTCGCGTGGTGAAGGGCACAACGCACGCGGGGGACAGCCGCGCACATGCGCGCGCGAGCGGCAGTTGGCCGCACGGTGGCCAAGCGGCCACCACGCGACCACTTTGGCCAAAAGCCAAAGTGGCTGCGTGGTGGCAATGGCCACCACGCGACCAAGGTGGTAAAATGGCCATATATGGCCACTTTACCACCAAGTTAAAACATTTCTTTTTTAATTTTTTTTTAAATCTTTTTTCTTTTTTTTTTCTTAAATCCTTTTCTTTAAAATTCTTTTTAATTAAACTAATTAACAAATTTAATAACTAATTCCCTTTTTTAATTAAATCAATTACTTAATTTATTCAATTAAATTAAAAAACTAATTTAATTCCCCTTTTTCAATTAAATCAATTAATTAATTTAATTCAATTAAATTAAATAGCCAATTTAATTTTTTTGTTTTATCAAAATAACACTTTCCAATAATATTATTTTTGGAATTAAAATTAATAATAATTTTTTATGATAAAAAAACGAGGTTCTTGACAAGGGAAGCATCATTTTTGACACCTTTGCCTGTGAGTCGGTAGCATTTTCATCATCGGGTAACTCTGATTTTGGACTGCCTCGGGATAGGGTGTCTACACCCACCTTTCCCTTCAACTGATTTGTATATTTTTATGTGTTTTTCTTCCCTAATTGAACCCGTATTACACCGAAACATTCCAAGATCTATCCAATACATATTTAGGATTACTAAATGAATATAAGAATAAATATCAATAGGATAATAAATATGAATATGATTAAGACTAGTAGTAGATTAATGAACTAATCATGTATAATTATATGAAGTGGAATTTAGTCAAGTTAAATGATATTCAAGGATTATAATGCCTTAATCCATATGAGCGTGTGTAAAATAAACAAGTATATATATAATTATTGGTTTAAACTAAGAGCTATATATATGAAGGATATTAAATGAAGTGATTATGCTTAATGTAAATATAGACCAAAGGTATGTGTGTATTGAGATTAAATTATGTATGAGGAAAACATAGGCATGATTGAGGAGAATGGGGTGTGTGAAAATATGACTATAAGCTCAATAAATGTGTGTTTGAGAAATATGTGTTTATGCATAATTTGTTTTAGCATGTTTAAGTGTTTAAGATTTGTTGGATTAAAATGAGTAAAATGGACCTAGTATGTGTTAACGGAATGTTTGAATGAGGATGAGTTGAATCGCTAGATGCTATGCTTGAATGTTTAATGTTAAGTTGTGCTTGTGATCTATATTTTGTGATCATTGTATTACGTTGTCCATAAGAAGGGTTGGTAAGCTTGGAATAAGAGATTTCAGTTCTGTCGCGAGTGCGACACCTTTGTATGATTGAAATGTTTTCTTATTTGCTTCAAGTTTAGCTAAAGCATATATGTAAGTGATAATTGAGCATGTCTGTGATTTCAATCCTATGATTAATATGTGATTATGTAAAATATATAAATGTGAACATAAGATGCAACTTAGGTTTGTATATATATACATATATGTATATGTGCGATTGTAGACACCGGGTCCCGAGGCAGTCTAGATCAGGATTACCCAATGATGAAATTAAGTGTGCCGATCTATAGGAAAAAAGAATGAAGTTGGAAGTGACGATTTCCTTGTCGATTTGTTGTTTTAAAATTTAATAAAAATGTATTTCAAAAATATTTCAAAAGTATTTTAAAATTTATTTTGTGATGAAAAAAGTGAGTTTTTAAATTATAATATTTTATAAAAAAAAAAATTATGCGCGAGGGACGGGCTGGCCGTCGGTCGCGCCTTTGGACGGGCTGGCCGTCGGTCATGCCTTCAGACGGGCAGGCCGTCGGTCGCGCCCCTATTCGTCCGTTTTGCCTATTTTGGCCATAAATTCTTCATTTTAAATGCTTTTTAACTCATTTTTTTTTGCAAAATTTAATTCAAAAAGTTTTTTATCTTCCAACCCAATAAATTCAGTGGTTTTTTGTAATTATGGGAATTAAATTAATTTAATTTATTAATTAAAAAATCTAAATTTTAAGGGGAATAAAAAGAGTTTTTTAGTGGGAATTAGGGGGGATTTTCTTTAGAAAATATTTTTTTTTCTTCTTCTTTCTTCTTTCAAGCACAAATTCTCTCAATTTCGAAAGAAATTTCCAGCAATTTTTAAGGAAAAAAATAAATATTTTTGTTCTTGAGAATTTTCTTATTTTCAATCAAATAATTTTCTACTTTGAGACAAACAAATTAATTGTTTGTTCTTGAGAAAAATTCATCTTTCAATATTTTATTTTTCTAATCACATTCTTCAAATCAAGACAAGGAATTGGATCATCTACCTTTATCTCTTCAAGATAAATTTGAGGGTAATTATTCTTGGCTCAATTTCTTAAATTAATTTTAATTTCATTCTTTTGTTTTTATTTATTTAATTAACATGTAAATTCTTTTAGTTCTATCATTTTATTCTTTTCTTATTCTTTTAATTGTATTTAATTAATCATCATGTAAATTCTTTTAGATCTATTATTTTTTTGTTCTTATTTCTTCTTTAATTGTTCATGCTATTATTTTTGTTCATATTATTTTTATTTAATTGTTCATGTTGTTCATGCTATTATTTTTGTTCATATATTATTATTATCATTAGTATTATTATTATCATCATTATTATAATAATCTATTATTATTACCATCATTATTTTTATTTATTATTACTATTATTATTGTTATTATTATTATTTATTATCATTACTTGCATATTTAATTTGATTTTTCACATTCTTTGGATTTATTATTATCATTATTATTATTTATTATCATTACTTGCATGTTTAATTGGATTGTTCATATTCTTTTATATTACCATCATCATTATTATTTGTTATTTTTATTTATTATTATTGTTATTATTGTTATCATTGTTATTATTATTATTATTATTATTATTATTATTATTATTATTATTATTATTATTATTATTATTAGTTAGTTTTGTCTATTATAATTTATTATTTTTATCATCATCATTATTATTATTCATGTTTTTCATGCATGTTAAATTTTAGAAATTTTATTTATGCATGTTAAATGTTAAATGTTAATATGTTTATTTTATTTTGCCGTCTAATTAATTTGTCATACATTATGCATGTTATTTATAGTTATTTTAATTCATTTTTACATGTTATATGTTTAAATCCATTTTTTATTACTAACATTATTTTTTATTTGCTTTTATTTTAATACTTATTTTTTATGTGTGAGCCTTTTCAATTCCAAATGGGATCTCATGGAGATTTAAAGATATTATTTGGGAGTTAATTAATTTGTCATTTTTATTGTTTCCCATTATTTGCGGTTTATTATTTAATATGTAATTTGTAATAAATTTATTTTTCATGCACGTTAATCAAAAGTCACAAAACTATTTTTATTAAGTTAACTTGGAACTTTCTTTTCCTAATAAAGTGGGACCAGTGTCCTAATTTTTATTCAAATAAATTGTCACTTCAAAATTGTTTTCTTTAATTGTGCATGCGAGGACCAATGTCCTCATCTTTAATAAATAACCCGTTTTATGCATGATTTACATTTATTTTACAATGGGGGTTGTATTCCACCCCTAGTTTTGTTGTAATTTATTTTTATGCACTTTATTTTAAGTATGCTTTCGTTTAATATTTTTTCCTTGGATGACCAACTTGCACTCTAATTATTGCATTAAAACGTTTGAGAAGTGGGATAAAATCTTAAATTAAAAACTCAATTTTAACTTAACCAATGTATGAATAAATGGGAAGTCCCGAACCAGCTCTCGTCTTTGGGCTCAAAGAGGCTAGAGGTTTACCCTCCAAGACACCTCTTGTGTCACGAGACTTTAGCGTTAAATCCTAGGCTTCTCAGGGTGAGAGGTTTACCTTCCAAGACCCCTCTGGCTGGCCCAAAATGGATACTAAGCACAGTCTTAGCCTCTCCAAGGTGAGAGAAACTTTCCCAATGTTCTATTGGGTGGCGACTCCATGAAACCTCCTTGTTGCCCAACATAGACGCACTTGCGATTTATTGCAAGCTGTTAACGGACCCTCAATTTCTCTATCGCCCTCAAGCGGGCCGTCATAGGGGCGGCCGAGTGGACATCCGGCGCGCATCACAGTGACGACTCCACTGGGGACTATAGAGACTTCGATTCGAAAATACCTTGGTTAAAAATTGTAATTGAGTTTTAATTTAAAAATTTTATCCCTTTTCAAAA
This sequence comes from Excoecaria cochinchinensis, assembly GCA_947683425.1. Taxonomy (NCBI): domain Eukaryota; kingdom Viridiplantae; phylum Streptophyta; class Magnoliopsida; order Malpighiales; family Euphorbiaceae; genus Excoecaria; species Excoecaria cochinchinensis. The sequence goes on along the minus strand of CANTUQ010000092.1, from coordinate 23,792,150 downwards.
TTGCATTGCATCCATGCTAGAGCCTTAGAACTATGCTAGTTTGGTCCCTTTATTAGCCCCGGTGCGTTCCCGAAGCACGACCCTATTTTCACTCAATTTAGGGAAGTGTTAAGGATAATCACCAGCCCAAGCCTCGTACCAACAAGGTATATCAAATGGTGACCCGATCGGTCGTTATGCTCGTGATGAGCTAGACCCATTGGCAGGGACCATGCTTGGGTAGCCCTAAAGTATCATCACCCTTGACCGAAGCTCATGTAATGGCAATAGATACTTTCCTTAAGTGATATGCTCCTTACACAATGTTTGCTATGTGGGCCAATATTTATTGAACAAAATCAACCAAATTAAGTGGTCTTTTATCAAAGGCTTTCATGCCCCGGTGAGCCCACCTTAATATAGTTGAGATGTTTAAATACATAAAGGCCAAAACCCATATGTATGAACAATAGGCAAGAGATGTTATGCTGCCGGCCTTGCACCGTGCACCATACGCATCCATTAGGTTCCCCGCTAATCCATGGATCAAACCCACCTAGGAAAGAGACCACATTACCTCGTGTATGGGAGTGATAAGGTTGGAAGGATCTATCTGCTTGTATGTGATTGTCCAGGCTGCATCAACACGATCATGCATTGTATATATCATTCATGCATTGTTCTAACAATCTAATTTTTTCAGCCATCATAAATTCATCTAAGTGGACTAGGGGTTCTAATGGTCGGCTGGTGAGGATAGATTTGCCTATTGGATTGACATAATTAGTGTCTGACTGGAATTCTAAGCCACCCTCAACGACCGAAGAGTCATCCAGAGAGTCATCCATGGCAGAAGAGACCGGAGCCTTAACAACTCAAGACCTAGCTAGGAGGCTAGAGGATTTTGAGCGAAGAGTGTTGGAAATGATGGGAGCTACGGCTAATAGAATTGCTCATCCTCCTTTTCCACAACCACCAGCTGCTCCATATCCACCTATTGCTCCACAGCCCCAGATAGTTCATGTTGGGGGGCAAGTTGAACCACCTGCTAGCAGAGAAGCCCCTGGTATGGTTAATGCTCCCCGTCAACCTGCTAATGAGCATATAGCTGTTGTACCTATTGAGCAAAGAAGGGCAATAATCCCCAATCCCAATGATGATTTTGGGATGGAGGAGGAAGATGAAGAGGCATTATGTGACGCGCGTCGGAACTACCCAGCAAGGGCCCTCGACTTGTGAATCCGCCTTTGGGATTCGAGGTATGGAGGTTCGCATCTTTTGGATCATGGGTGCCATGAGACATCATCGGTTTGTTCCTCCCAATAGAATATTGGGGAGAACAACCTAACCTATTGACGCCTAAAGGCACCTTTGAGGTATCTGGAGTCGCCACCCAATTTGCGTGAAATTGGGAAAAGGTTTCTCACCTCTATCGGTCTAAACCAGAGATATGGTGTCTGGGACTTCCCTCTTATTTATGCTTTGGTTAACTATAAATGGGTTTTTAACTTCTTAAAATTATATCTCTCATCTCACACGATTAATATATTAAAAGTAAAAGCGTATTTCAAGCATTTAAAGAAAATAAACGAAAGCAGTAAAGAAAATAAATAAAGTGGTAAATGAAAGCGATGAACACGTAAGCACACAATTACAAGAGAAATCGAGGCGGAATACAACCCCGTCGAAAGGAAAACAAAGATGTGAATGGGGACGGAATACAATCCCCTAAAATAAATAAAGTTGCCCCAAAATTAATTACAAGGGCCCAAAATAAATAAACTTAAATTTAAGACACTCACACAAGGTAAAAATAAAAAAGGGCATACATAAATCGGGGCATTATTTTAGGAACCTTGGTTCCTTCGCACTTGTTCAAAATTTAGGAACATTGGTTCCTTCGTATTAGTTTGAAGAAGGTTCAAAGAGTCATTTTTGATTGTTTGAATTGAAAAACCGGGATGAGTGATCCCATTTTTGTAGAAAATTTGACTCCTCGTTTTAATTGTGACATTTTTATCGTCGGGCTAAAATAAAGGACATTGGTCCCGATTTATTAGTGAAAATTTCAATTTAATTATAAAAATATTTTTTTGATTTTTTATCACACGCGTGCACGAATAAAATATACATTTACAAATAACATGACATAAAGAAAGGATTGAGAAAGATCTCACCGAACCGGAGTGTCCGCCTACGCGTCGCGACCCATCCGGGGAGTCGCGGTGACACCCAAACAACCCGATTCAAGTTAAACTCATACAAAAGTTAACATCAAAAATATCAGTAAATATTCAAAGTAAATTAACCAAGCAAATGCGAAATATAATAATAATAACAATGATAGTAATACAACAAAATAGATTAAATTATCAACAGTAAATAACAACGCAACAATACATAAGATGAGCAGTAGATATAATAATCACAATAAAACCATATAATAACAATAATAATAATAATAATAGTAGGATGGTAATAATGCAAATAATAGTAGTAATAAATGACAAATAATATGAAAACAGAATAATCAATTAGAAATAATAATAATAATCATAATAATAATAATAACAATAGTAATAATAATAATAACAATAATGATAATAATAATAAAAGACACTAAATGCATTAAACATGGCAGGAACTCATTAATGAACATAAACACAATAAAAATAATAATGATAGCAAAATATCAAATTGAAGTAAGCAAATAATATATTAATGGTGATATTAACACATTAAAATGCTAAAAGTAAACAATATACATGATAATAATAGCAAAAAATAATATTAACAATAATAAATAATATACAAAAAAAATAAATGAGGATGGGTTCAAGAATGTTTACCCTCAGAATTTTTAGATTGGGGAAACGGTGTCCCGATCGATTTTCCTTGTCGGATTTGTGGTGATAAATATTTGAAGAAAATGTAGAAATTAATATTTTGAAATAAAACCAAGAAAATACTTTGATGAAAATATTTTTGGTGGATGGTTTGAGCAAAAGGAAATTAATTTTCCAAGCCCAAATCACTCAAGAAAATGGATTATGTATTTTTGAAGAGCAATTCAAGATTAAAACTTGAGAAAGAAGAAAAAAAGAAGCTAAAGAACTAGTTGCTGGAGAGAAAAAAGTTCAAAGAAAAAGCCCTTGAAAAACAATTCCCCCGTCCTTCAAAATGAGGGCAAAATCCTCATCTAAACTTGCCTTAGCCAAAAATGGCAAGGGACAAAAAAACCTTTATTTTTAGTTAATCCAAAATAGCATAAAATGGTGAAACAACGGAAATGTCAGACTGAAAAATAAGTCAGACTGAAAACAGCGAAAAAAATGGACAGGCGAAGACCAGCAGGTCGTGCGGAGAGGGCAAGGGCGCGCGCGGCAGCCTGCTGCGCGCGTGGTGCCCCCGCACCGCGCGCGGCAGGCAGCTGCCTCGCGCGCAGGGGGGCGCGTGGCGCCCCCCGCCTCTCGCGCAGGCGCCCCTGCGCGCTGGGGCGGCCTGCCGCGCAGGCAGCCTTCGCGACCCCCCCCCCCCTCTTTTTTTTATTTTTATTTTCTATTTTAAATTTTGACACAAAATTAATATTTTTCATTTTATTTTTTTACTCCATTTTAATTTTGATTTCAAAAAAAATATTTTAATCATTTTCCGAAAAACACACTTTTGACAAGGGAACGATCGATTCTCACCTTTCTTGCCGAAAATCGGTCTTCTATTTCATCATCGGGTAATCCTGATCTTGGACCGCCTCGGGACCCGGTGTCTACACATTAGCACCTTAATTTGTGGGCGCTAGAGCACCCCGAGCAGAAGATGAGGCGATGAGAGGGATGAGGCAGCAGATCGAAGCCATTACCCGAATGCTATCAGCTGGAAAGGGGATCAACCCTGAAGACAGAGATCTAGGGGATGAAGAGCTGTTGCCCCAAAGGTTCAAAATGCTTGAGCTACCGAAGTTTGATGGTACTTCGGATCCATCCGCACATATCAAGCAGTATACCCTGGTGATGAAAGGCACAGGGTTGACCAAGAAACAGAAGGTGGATTATTTCTGCCTTAGTCTGGTGGGTCCGGCTGTGGACTGGTACCATGGGTTAGACAGGAGGTCTAAAGAGGATTGGGACCTTTTAACTGAGGAGCTCATGAAGCAATATGACTGCAGTACTAGGATGGAGGTCACCTTAAAGGACCTCGAGCTTTTGCAGCAGAAGAATGATGAGTCGTTCCATGAGTACCTTACGAGATGGAGGAATAGGGCCATGGAGATGAAGCGAAAGCCTGACACTGCTGACCAAATTAGGCTATTTATCAGAAACTCTTATCCTTACTTGAGGAACCTGCTATGCTTTAAGGGGCTCAGAGACTGGGAGTCACTTAAGGACATTGCCGTAGAAGCTGAGGGTGCTTACTTGGCGAAGAAAGCAGGCCAAAGCAACTTTGCTGGGAAAGGTTATGGCAATCAATCAGGGTACGAACCAGGCGGTGTAGGAAGCAGCAATAATAGAGGTGGTAAGACGGCCGAGGTTTCAGCCACTGAGGTTGGACAGGTTCAGAGGTACTACTCCAATTTGGGCCGTTCTCTGTCTTGGGTGCTGGAGAAATTGACAAAAGAAGGCAAGCTGAGACCATTGCCATCCAGACCAGCCATGAATCGAGGAAAGCCGGGGCATAGAGAGGATCAATACTGCGCTTACCATCAGCACATCGAGCATTTAACAGATTACTGCCGGACTCTGAGGAAAAAAATTCAAGACCTTATTGATGCCAAGGAGATCACCGATCCTGAGAAAAGAGACAAGAAGAAGAGAGCAGGCTACAATGCAGTTCCACCACCTTGAATGTGATCGGAGGAGAAGATTATGCTTTGTTTTAGTTGCTTCTGTTATTCCAAGAACACTTTCTATGACAATATTTGCAGTATTGCTAATTTCAATAAAGTGAACAATCTTGCATATTTATATAGTGTCTCTAATGATTTCATTTCTCATGATCACGAAGCATTCATTTTTTGATATTAATTCAATCAATACGATTACATTTAATCTCAGAACTTTGGAAAACCCAAAAAAAAAATCTTGATAGCATCTGATATAACTCCTGAAGAGAGAAAAATTTTGAAAAAAACTAAATGCAATTAGGGGATTGGATGAAAACTCACTAAGAGCACTAGAACCTTTCTGATTACCCGTCAAAGCGATCCCTGGACAAAACGGAACCTAGAAAATGATTTAGGTAGCCCTTCTTTGTATAGCTCTCTAAATGACTATTTCCTACCTTTATTCGTAATCGCTTGCTAGCCCCTTGAGCCTTTATGGAGGTATGCTAAATGCGTGCCAATTTTATTGTTACACATGTTAAAACTATCCTCTCGCTTAAAATGATTTTTGCCTCCCTTAGAAGAATGGCCGTTCTAGTAAGGATGGATGTACATTATTGACAAATCTACATCATTGACAATTCTTTGGGTTATCAAAAATTGCCCTAATATGATTGAGTTTACACTTTGGGAGGAGGGTTTAGTCATGTGTCAAAGACATGAGCTCGCAAAAAAAAAAAAAAAAAAAAAAAGAAAAAGGAAAAAAAACATAGGGGAAAAGTAAAAAAAAAAGAAAAGAAAAAGTAGAGCTCAAGATAGTAATCTCTTGATGAGTTTCAGTGGCAATCGCTTTAACTTGATTGTTATGCTGAGCTTGATAAGCTAAAAATATTATCAAATCCTAATCCTATCGCAAATTGGGTTATACCTTAATAGTACGCCATTGAATTGAGCGGCCATTCTTCTCTAGCAACCTGATCCTTCTTTGATAGTCATATACCTAAGCCTAACGTTACAACCGAAGTAAGACCTCTTGATTCTTGGTTCAGTCTTATCCAATTAGCGGAGATGACCTTCTAATAAGGTTTGGTACGTAGGAAAAGGCATATGTTATTTCTTGAGCTTCAAGCGAGAAGCCACGAGTGCATTCGTGCATTTGAGTTGAGTCTCATCCCTAACATTGCATCTAGAATTTGCTTTAAAAAAAAGTGGTTTTTAAAAAAAAAAGGCAGAGAGAAAATATTAAACCATGAAAGTTCGAGAGGGTTGGTTGATAACAGGAGTTTGATGCTTCCAAAATCTATCCCGAGATTAGATGAGGTCCTATATTCTCTGAATTAATGCCAAATAGTGATCATGTTTAATGAAATCAAATTGAAACACATGCATTTATGCAACGATATATTGGCGTGATCATAGCAGTTCACTTTGTGTGATCAAAATCATCTATTGTTTGCCCTCTGCTACTCTCATCACTCAAGCGCTTCAACTGACTTATCCTGCTATCAAATGTGAAGAATTAAGCTCATACAACCATGTCCCAAGACTCCTGAAAGAATCTCGGGCAATATCTTCAGCCTCTTTAGCAATCAGCCAAAAAAAAAAAAAAAAAGCCGTTAGAGTGAAAACCGTAACTGGCGCTCTAAGCAAAAGTTAGGCAAAAGGATAGGGTGAAAACCTGGAAACAGGCAGTCTGTCCTTCAATAAAAAAGAAGAAAAAAGAGCCGCTGGATTGGGTTGGGTCCACTCCAGGCAAAAATAAGGCACAGGGTTATGTGAAAATCCGCAAAGGACGCATTTCCGGCTAAGAAAAGCTAGTGTGAAAATCCACAAGGGACGCACTACCTTCAAATAATGACTACAGGTATCAGATGAGAACCTCACAATCCCAAAGATATGAAATTCAAAGGCAATTACAAAAGGCATCGATCCTATCGCAAGTTGCGGCCAGCCCAGCTATCATCTCCAAAGTCCACTAAGATGAATTCTTATCCTGCATTCCTGCATTACTCATGCATTTCACGTGCATGCTCACTATTTTTCCTGCATATTTGGTTTTTTCAATTTTGCAGTAATAGAGATTCGATGCGGACACCGACAAAAGCCGAGTGACGACATCAGTCTAAACATCAGATCAAACACCAATTTAACAATCAGCAAAAGACCTCTCAGGGGGCAACCAACCAAAACGACATCAATCTAGACATCAGTCCAAGCATCAGCAAAAGACCTCTTATAGGGAAACCAACCAAGACGACATCAGTCCAAGCATCATTCCAAACATCAAATAATCAAACAAAGACCTCCCAGGGGGCAATCAACCAAAGGGCTCACAGTTAGTACCACTTCACCAAATCGAAAGGTTAGCACGATGGCGGCACATCCATTCTACGGAAGGTTAGCACGACCACGACACTACCACTTCACCAAATCGAAGGGTTAGCACGATGACGGCACTACCATTCTACGGAAGGTTAGCACGACCACGTCACTACCACTTCACCAAAATCGAAGGGTTAGCACGATGGCGGCACTACCATTCTATGGAAGGTTAGCACGACCACGACACTACCACTTCACCAATTCGAAGGGTTAGCACGATGGCGGCACTACCATTCTACGGAAGGTTAGCACGACCACGGCACTACCACTTCACCAAATCGAAGGGTTAGCACGATGGCGGCACTACCATTCTACGGAAGGTTAGCACGACCACGGCATTACCACTTCACCAAATCGAAGGGTTAGCACGATGGCGGCACTACCATTCTACGGAAGGTTAGCACGACCACGGCACTACCAGTTCACCAAATCGAAGGGTTAGCACGATGGTGGCACTACCATTCTACGGAAGGTTAGCACGATCACGGCACTACCACTTCAAAAGGGTTAGCACGATGATGGCACTACTACTCCACGGAGGGCTAGCACGATCACGGCACTACCGCTTCAACACACCGACAAACTGGCGACAATCACCACAATAGCATCATCCGTTCCGGAAAGACGGCCGCCTCAGGTACGCGCTTCTTTCCCTTTTCTGAGTTTAGGCTCACCTAGATACTAGTACACTAGTTTTCCCAAAACTGGGGGCAACTCTAGACACCGGGTCTCGAGGCAGTCTAGATCAGGATTACCCAATGATAAAATTAAGTGTGCCGATCTATAGGCAAAAAGAATGAAGTTGGAAGTGACGATTTCCTTGTCGATTTGTTGTTTTAAAATTTAATAAAAATGTATTTCAAAAATATTTCAAAAGTATTTTAAAATTTATTTTGTGATGAAAAAAGTGAGTTTTTAAATTATAATATTTTATAAAAAAAAATTACGCACGAGGGATGGGCTGGCCGTCGGTTGCGCCTTCGGACGGGTTGGCCGTCGGTCGCACCTTCGGACGGGCAGGCCGTCGGTCGCGCCCCTGTTCGTCAGTTTTGCCTATTTTGGCCTTTTTAGCCATAAATTCTTCATTTTAAATCTTTTTAACTCATTTCTTTTGCAAAATTTAATTCAAAAAGCTTTTTATCTTCCAACCCAATGGTTTTTTGTAATTATGGGAATTAAATTAATTTAATTTATTAATTAAAAAATCTAAATTTTAAGGGGAATAAAAAGAGTTTTTTAGTGGGAATTAGGGGGGATTTTCTTTAGAAATTTTTTTTTTCTTCTTCTTTCTTCTTTCAATCACAAATTCTCTCAATTTCTAAAGAAATTTCCAGCAATTTTTAAGGCAAAAAATAACTATTTTTGTTCTTGAGAATTTTCTTATTTTCAATCAAATAATTTTCTACTTTGAGACAAACAAATTAATTGTTTGTTCTTGAGAAAAATTCATCTTTCAATATTTTATTTTTCTAATCACATTCTTCAAATCAAGACAAGGAATTGGATCATCTACCTTCATCTCTTCAAGATAAATTTGAGGGTAACTATTCTTGGCTCAATTTCTTAAATTAATTTTAATTTCATTCTTTTGTTTTTATTTATTTAATTAACATGTAAATTCTTTTAGTTCTATCATTTTATTCTTTTCTTATTCTTTTAATTGTGTTTAATTAATCATCATGTAAATTCTTTTAGATATATTATTTTTTTGTTCTTATTTCTTCTTTAATTGTTCATGCTATTATTTTTGTTCATATTATTTTTATTTAATTGTTCATGTTGTTCATGCTATTATTTTTGTTCATATATTATTATTATCATTAGTATTATTATTATCATCATTATTATAATAATCTATTATTATTACCATCATTATTTTTATTTATTATTATTATTATTATTATTGTTATTATTATTATTTATTATCATTACTTGCATATTTAATTTGATTGTTCACATTCTTTGGATTTTTTATTATCATTATTATTATTTATTATCATTACTTGCATGTTTAATTGGATTGTTCATATTCTTTGATATTACCATCATCATTATTATTTGTTATTTTTATTTATTATTATTGTGATTATTGTTATCATTGTTGTTATTATTATTATTATTATTATTATTATTATTTTTATTAGTTTTGTCTATTATAATTTATTATTTTTATCATCATCATTATTATTATTCATGTTTTTCATGCATGTTAAATTTTATAAATTTTATTTATGCATGTTAAATGTTAATATGTTAATATGTTAATTTTATTTTGCCGTCTATTAATTTGTCATACATTATGCATGTTATTTATAGTTATTTTAATTCATTTTTACATGTTATATGTTTAAATCCATTTTTTATTACTAACATTATTTTTTATTTGCTTTTATTTCAATACTTATTTTTCATGTGTGAGCCTTTTCAATTCCAAGTGGGAGCCCATGGAGATTTAAAGATATTATTTGGGAGTTAATTAATTTATCATTTTTATTGTTTCCCATTATTTGCGGTTTATTATTTAATATGTAATTTGTAATAAATTTATTTTTCATGCACGTTAATCAAAAGTCACAAAACTATTTTTATTAAGTTAACTTGGAACTTTCTTTTTCTAATAAAGTGGGACCAGTGTCCTAATTTTTATTTAAATAAATTGTCACTTCAAAATTGATTTCTTTAATTGTGCATGCGAGGACCAATGTCCTCATCTTTAATAAATAACCCGTTTTATGCATGATTTACATTTATTTTACAATGGGGGTTGTATTCCGCCCCTAGTTTTGTTGTAATTTATTTTTATGCACTTTATTTTAAGTGTGCTTTCGTTTAATATTTTTTCCTTGGATGACCAACTTGCGCTCTAATTATTGCATTAAAACGTTTGAGAAGTGGGATAAAATCTTAAATTCAAAACTCAATTTTAACTTAACCAAGGTATGAATAAATGGGAAGTCCCGAACCAGCTCTGGTCTTTGGGCTCAAAGAGGCTAGAGGTTTACCCTCCAAGACACCTCTTGTGTCACGAGACTTTAGCGTTAAATCCTAGGCTCCTCAGGGCGAGAGGTTTACCTTCCAAGACCCCTCTGGCTGGCCCAAAATGGATACTAAGCGCAGTCTTGGGCTCTCCGAGGTGAGAGAAACTTTCCCAATGTTCTATTGGGTGGCGACTCCATGAAACCTCCTTGTTGCCCAACATAGACGCACTTGCGATTTATTGCAAGCTGTTAACGGACCCTCAATTGCTCGATCGCCCTCAAGCGGGCGGTCATAGGGGCGGCCAAGTGGACATCCGGCGCGCGTCACAGCGATCTTATGCAAATGCCATGACAAGGTAATTGTGATGTGAAGTACAATGTATGTGAACAATTAGATGAAGTTTAATTGAATGCTAGTATAATGCTATATTTGCTATGACAATGAGATAATCAGATTAATAATTTAGCCTGCGAGTCAAGTAGTGGATAGGTAGGAATGCCTATAGGGTCTAAGTACTGCAGCCCAATGTGTCCAATTCCTCTAGAATCAAAATGAGATTTGAATCCTTGCTAGGTTGCCCAATGTGAAAACATTGATTATGTTGATTATACTGTACCTTAGGGTACAAATGCGTTTACGTGTATCCACGGATACACTAAAGAATGTTGGAAATTAATAGTACCCTTGTGGTACCAATGCGATACCCGTTATCCGCGTCTTTGAGTTGCAGGCAAGGTTAACATAAATACGTGAACTAATTATGTAATTCAAAATTATGTGACAACTATTGTGTGCGATTGTAATGGGTAAGTGAAAGCCATGAAATGGTGTTATAAAAAGGTGATTGGCATTCTACGAAATGTGCTTGAGTCACCTATTTATGTATGTGCATGTGTTGATTCTAAAATATGGAAATTTTATGATTCTCTTATTATTGCGATGAAATATGAATAAGCTCATTGAGAGTTAAATGCAAAATGCGTACACTAATGCGATGGAATAATATGGATGAATTGTGATTAGTTGATGCTTGAATAATGAATATGTACATATAGGATTCATGAAGATTGTTAAGCTGAATTCATCATTGTTATGCTAGTAACATGATATATCTTATACATGAATAATATTATGTATATGCATATGGATAAGTATGCGATGTACATGTGAAGAATAAGTGATAATGTGAATTCAAATGTATTTGAGTATGAAGTATGATAGATACTATAAACCTTACTATACGTATAACATGCTCAATGAGTATACTTGATTATTATGTTATTGTATATTGTATTTTGTTTCTCCACTAAGCGTTATCACTTAGCATGGATATTTAATCCATGTAGTTATCTGAAGATTGTATTTTGGAAGACAGTCATGCATCGCCAACGGCCAACACATAGGAACCTCTTTAGATGTGGGTTATTTTGTAATAGTATAGGATGTGTAAAGATGGTTAATATGTGTATTAGAACTGAAGTGTTTGTAACAAAGATGTTATATTTTGTAAAGTGACAACTGGTGTAAGACTATGAATGTTATAAAATGTAATGTATGGATTTATGAAATATAATTCAGCATCGCATGTTGTGACGCGCGCCGAACCCCGGTGCTCCCCGAAGACCCGCTTTTAGGGCTTTCGAGAGAGGTTCATTAAAACTCGTAACGAATTACAAGTGCGTCTATGTTGGGCAACAAGGAGGTTTCTTTGAGTTGCCACCCAATAGAACATTGGGAAAGGTTGTCTAGCCTCATTGAGCCTAAGACGGCGCATATATATCCATTTTGGGCATGCTAGAGTGATCTTGGAGATCTCATCCCAATAGAACATTGGAATGATCCTCTAACCCCGTGGAGCCTAGGATTGTTCGTGTTGGGCCTTTTGGTGGGGAACAAGAGATATTTTGAAGGCCCCATCCCAATGAAACATTGAGAAAGTCCTCTAACCTCGTTGAGCCTAAGACCAAACTGGGTTCAGGACTTTCCATTTATTCGTACTTTGGTTAATTTTATAATTGAGCTTTGAATTTAGAGTTTCATCCCATTTCTCATTCATTTTAATGCAGTTAATTAAACCGCTGGTTGTCCACTCAAGGAAAGCGGTAAGTAAAGCATAATTAAAGTAAAGCACATGAAAATAAATTACAATAAAACTAGGGGCGGAATACAATGCCCATTGTAAATAAAATATAAAGCATGCATAAAATGGGCTATTTGTTAAAGATGAGGACATTGGTCCTCGCATGCATAGTTATTATAAAACAAGTATGATGTGACAATTTTGTTTTGGATGGAGAAAATTAGGACATTGGTCCCATTTTTATTAGGAAAGATTCCAAGTTAATTAATAAAAAAATGGTTTGGTGATTTTCTTTCTAGCGCCTAAAATAAATAATTTTATAGGAAAATTACATAGCAAAATAAATGGAAAAACCAAATGAGTAAAAGATTACAAATAAAGCAAATAAATATTTAACCCCAAACGAGCCTTTTGGATCTCCTCGCGTGCTCACAAAAAATGCCTAAGAAGAAAAAATAGGATGTGAAATAAAAACACAACACAAATAAAATGATGTTAGTAATTGAATCAAAAATATACTAAATGATAAAATAAGGTGATATCAAAATGACAAATGAATTAACATGTTAACAATTTAAAATAAATGAGAAAAATGTGTTATGAATGACAAATGGATTAAAAGATGTAATTGGAATAAAAAAAATAACATGTTAATGAATTAATATGTAAAAATATGAACATGATAATAATGAAAAATGAAAATGAATAAATAAATAATAATAACAATGATAAAAGAATGATAAAAATGAATAAGAGAACGATAAAAATAATTAAATGAATGACATGATTAATTAAATATGTTCACAAATGATATAAACCATTTACATGGCAAAAAGATCAATCAAAATGAATTAATTTAATTACATGTTAAAAATAATGATGAATTAAAGTGAAATAAATTAATTACATGTTAAAAATAATCAACAATCAATATTTATGTGAACAAGAAATAAAATAATATATGAACATATTAAATAAAAAAAATACAAAATAAATAAAATACATAAATAAATGAAGATAATAAGAATATACATGAATAAATTAAATATGAACAAAAATAATAAAAAAAGGAAGATTGAGCCCAGAATATTTACCCTCAGAGTTTCGGATTCGATGAACGTAAAAATGATATTGATTTCCTTATTCTTGATTTGCAAGATTATAATTGAAATATGAAAATGTTGGAATTTTATTCGAAGAAAAAAGATTAAAAAAATGATCAAAAATTCTTTAAGAACAAAAAATTAATTTCTTTGCCTAAAGAAATACTATTGATCAAAAATAGATTTTTATTGATTAAAAAAATAAAAAATGATCCCAAGAACAAACAATTATTTGTTTGTCTTAAGAAATAAAATATAAAAAAAATCTTATTTTTAAAAAATCAAATGAAAATTTTGATTTTGATAACAAACAATTATTTTATTTGTCTCAAAATTAACTTTTCATCAAAAAGAGATTCAAAAGAAAATCAATGGAAAACATTTTATTGAACACAAATAAAAGGTTAAAAAAGAATTTTGAGAACAAATAATTGTTGTGTTTGTCTCAAAAATTTAATCAAACAACAAAACTCCTTCTAAATATATGTTTAGAAGAAATTATGTTGGAAAAAGAATGAAAGATGAAATTTTCTCTTTTCATTTTTGCTTGGGGAAAATCTGAAAATTTTAGAGAGTTTTTTTTTTTTTTTTTGAGAGGAAGATGAAAAGAAGAAGATGAAAAACCCTAGAAAAAATCCCCCCCCCCCATTTCTCTTTCCATCATTTTCTTTTTATATGAAGAAAATAGGAAAATAAAAATAATTAGAAGAATAAGACCTAATTAAATCAGATATTAACAATTTTAAATTTTAAAAATTGAAAAAAAACTGAAAATCCCTTAAAAAGTGATAAAAATCGAATTTTATGGAAAAAAATCGGAAAAATTGATTTTTGGGGCAAAATTGGCAATTTGCGGCCGCATCGCGCTGCCACAAGGCGTCGACGCTTGAAATTTTATTATTATTATTATTATTATTAAATATTAACTAAAAATACTACAATTTCTAAACCCCATTTTCAAAATATTTTTTTATTATTTTTTACTTTTTCACTCTAAAATGCAAATTTAAACAGGAAATCACCACTTTCAACATTTTTACTCATGGCAAGGCATCTTATAATCATTGGGTAACTCTAACCTGGTTTGTTTCAGGACTCAGTGTCTACAGTTGCCCCGAATTTTGGAGAAACTAGTGCACTAGTGCCTATATGAGCTAAAATGCAGAGAAGAAGGAAAGAGATGCATACCTGAGGCAACCCTTACCTTTTTGCCATGTGGAAGGTTGCGACTTGTTGCCGTTGAGCTGTAGTGTTATCTGACTGTGGCTCGTTTGAAATCTTTTCTATCGCATTGTCCCGCTCGCCTCCGGTCAGCTTGCACGGCGTGAAGTGAAGTGTTGTCTAACTGCATCCTCTGTTGCGATCTGTTCTATCGCTGTCCCCCGCTAACCTCATCTCGGTCTGCACGGCGGCTGGTCTGCCCCGCTAGCCTCATCTCGACCTGTGCGGTGTGAGCTGAAGTGTTGTCTAACTGCATCCTCTGTTGTGATCTATTTTATCGCTAGTGTCCCGCTAGCCTTGTCCCGGCCTGCACGGTGTGAGGTGAAGTGTTGTCTAACTGCATCTTCTGCTACGATCTGTTCTATCGCTGGTGTCCCGCTAGCCTCGTCCCGGCCTGCACGATGTGAGGTGAAGTGTTGTCTAACTGCATCCTCTGTTGCGATCTGTTCTGTCGCTGGTGTCCCGCTAGCCTCGTCTAGATCTGGACACTGTGAGGTGAAGTATTGTCTAACTGCATCCTCTGTTGCGATCTGTTATATCGCTGGTGTCCCGCTAGCCTCGTCCCGACCTGCACGGTGTGAGGTGAAGTGTTGTCTAATTGCATCCTTTGCTGCGATCTGTTCTATCGCTGGTGTCCCGCTAGCCTCTTCCCGGCCTGCACGGTTTGAGGTGAAGTGTTGTCTAATTGCATCCTCTGTTGCGATCTATTCTATCATTGGTGTCCCGCTAGCCTCATCCCGGCCTGCACGGTGTGAGGTGAAGTGTTGTCTAATTGCATCCTCTATTGCGATCTGTTCTATCGCTAGTGTCCCCGCTAGCCTCATCCCGGCCTGCACGGTGTGAGGTGAAGTGTTGTCTAGCTGCATCCTCTGTTGCGATCTATTCTATCGCTGGTGTCCCGCTAGCCTCATCCCGGCCTGCACGGTGTGAGGTGAAGTGTTGTCTACCTGCATCCTATGTTGCTATCTATTCTATCGCTGGTGTCCCGCTAGCCGCGTCCCGGCCTGCACTATGTGAGGTAAAGTGTTGTCTAACTGCATCCTCTGCTACAATCTATTCTATTGCTGGTGTCCCGCTAGTCTCATTCTGGCATGCACGGTGTGAGGTGAAGTGTTGTCTAACTGCATCTTCTGTTGCGATCTGTTCTATCGTTGGTGTCCCGCTAGCCTCATCCCGGCCTGCATGATGTATGGTGAAGTGTTGTCTAACTGTATCCTCTGTTACGATCTGTTCTATCACTGGTGTCCTGCTAGCCTCATCCGGCCTGCACGGTGTGAGGTGAAGTGTTGTCTAACTGCATCATCTGTTGCGATCTGTTATATCGTTTGTGTCCCGCTAGCCTCGTCCTGGCCTGCACAGTGTGAGGTGAAGTGTTGTCTAACTGCATCCTCTGCTGTGATCTGTTCTATCGCTGGTCTCCTGCTAGCCTCATCCCGGCCTGCATGGTGTGAGGTGAAGTGTTGTCTAACTGCATCCTCTGTTGCGATCTGTTCTATTGCTGGTGTCCCGCTAGCCTCGTCCCGGCCTGCACAGTGTGAGGTGAAGTGTTGTCAACTGCATCCTCTGTTGCGATCTGTTCTATCGTTGGTGTCTCGCTAGTCTCGTCCCGGCCTGCACGGTGTGAGGTGAAGTGTTGTCTAACTGCATCCTCTGTTGTGATATGTTCTATCGCTGGTGATCCGCTAGCCTCGTTCCCGCTTGCATGGTGTCGGTGAGATGTAGTGTTATCTAACCACAACCTCTATTTTCGACCTGTTCTATCGCATGTGATCCTCTAGCCTCGTCCCGGCCTACAAGGTTTCTGTGAGATGCAGTACTGTCTGACTACAACCTCTGTTTGTGATATGTTCTATCGCTTATGATCCGCTAGCTTCGTCTCGGCCTTTACGGTGTCTATGAGATGTTGTGTTCTCTAACTACAATCCCGGTTGCGATCTGTTCTACCGCATGTGATTGAACGTTCTGTCGTGGTAGCCGCTTCTGGGCTTGCACAGCATAACCTTGGTAACCTCCAGCCAATCCATGTAACATCCTATCTGCTAACCATTATTCGGTCAGTGTAATATCTGCTAACCACCATCCAGTCAATACAATATCTGATCTGCTAACCACCATCTGGTCAGTATAACATCTGATCTGCTAACCACCATCCGGTCAATACAATATCTTATCTACTAACCCCCATCTGGTCAGTATAATATCTGATCTGCTAACCACAATCCAGCCAGTACAAAATTTGATCTGCTAACCACCATCCGGCTTGTACAATATCTGATTTGCTAACCCCCATTCGGCTAATACAATATCTGATCTGCTAACCCCCATCCGGTTAGTACAGTGTCTGATCTGCTAACCCCCATCCGGCTAGTACAATGTCTAATCTACTAACCCCCATCCAGCTAGTTTAACATCTGATCTGCTAACCCCCATCCGGCTAGTTCAATGTCTAATCTGCTAACCCCATTTGGCTAGTTCAATATTCTGATCTGCTAACCCCCTTAGGTCGGTATGGTGACTTGTTCGTAATTTTCTTTGCTGGCGCTTATCTTGAGCCTCTTCTTCTTTTTCATACAAAAAAGGGAAAAACAAATGTGTAAGGTACATAAGAGAGATGCTTACCTGTGGCAGTGCATACATGTTGGGGTGGTCGATGTGAAACGGATGCCCCCTGGAAGATGGTTGGTTGTTCCCCAAATATTGATTCCTCTATCATCTCCAACATCCTTGCTGAAAAGACCTACATACCTCTCGAGAGGGCTCTGTGCTCACAGGGAGACTTTAAAAATCTGTGCTCACAGGGAGACTTTTAAATGCTCACTGAGAGTCTTTGATGCTCACTGAGAGACTTCGATGCTCACTGAGAGTCTTTGATGCTCACTGGGAGACTTTGATGCTCACCGAGAGACTTTGATGCTCACTAAGAGACTTTGATGCTCACTGGGAGACTTTGATGCTCACTGAGAGACTTTGATTTCAAGCCTCCAGAGAGGAAAATTATGTTTGAGCCTCCTCAGAGCAAAATTATATTTGAGCCTCTAGAGAGAAAATTGGATTTGAGGTTTTGGTTGCTTGCCCTCAGGCAGATAGGTTTCCATGTCTTTGGCGACCTCTATAATGATTTTTTTTTAATTTTTATTTTTGTTTTTGTTTCTTGTAAGTTTTTGGAATTCTTACATTTTGGATGTATTTGAATTTTTACAGTATATTGGATTTTCAAGGCCTTGAAAATATCTTCTTCTTTTTGTTTTGTGTTGTTTTGTTTTTTGTTGTGAATTTGTATTCTGTTGTTTTTTTTGTTTCTTTGAGATTTTGTACATTTGAATTTAGATTTTGTACATTTACTGTGTGATGTGTGTGAGCGTGTGTCTTAAGATAGAGAAACTTACTGGTTGCCCCCGACATGGTGTGTATGAATAGGCTTGTTCTTTTAAATGTCATCTTGGGCGCAGGTCCGCGAGATTCCATTCTCGTGAGGACTTTATCTTGATCTGATTGTTCGGCATGGATGAGTGCCGATGTAGAGCTGAAACTGTACCTCATCCCATTTTTGCGTCTGATTGCCTAAAGTGTGTGTGGGTAGTCCGGCTTCTCAAGGGATCTTCTTTTTTGTAGATTTGTGTGATTCCAGAGTGCCCTTAGTATGGTGTGCCCGAATAGGCTCGTTCTTCTGGGCATTCCACCTCTGCACATATTCACCTGATTTTATGCTAGATACAGTGGCCGATAATGTTGAGCTGAACCCATCCTTGCTCATGAGGTCTATACGGACCTTTCCCTCTAAGTCATGTACACAACAACATATATAAAAGATTGTGTGTGCGTGTGACGCGCGCCGAACCCAGTGGCCTCCCAAAAGTCCACTTTAGGGGCGATCGGGATG
This sequence comes from Excoecaria cochinchinensis, assembly GCA_947683425.1. Taxonomy (NCBI): domain Eukaryota; kingdom Viridiplantae; phylum Streptophyta; class Magnoliopsida; order Malpighiales; family Euphorbiaceae; genus Excoecaria; species Excoecaria cochinchinensis. Next base: position 23,773,707 of record CANTUQ010000092.1, on the reverse strand, counting down.
GGATTTATTAAAACTTGAAAGGTATTTACAAGTGCGTCTATATTGGGCAACAAGGAGGTTTCTTGGAGTCGCCACCAAATAGAACATTGGGAAGAGTCGTCTAGCCTCAGCGAGCCTAAGACGGCGCATACTTATCCATCTTGGGCAAGCCAGAGAGATCGTGGAGGTCTCAGCCTCTACCCCCTAGAGCCTAGGATTGTAAATTTAAGTCATTTGGTGAGACTTAAGAGGTGTCTTGGAAGTCCTAGACCTCTCGCCTCATTGAGCCCCAAAGACTAGAGTGAGTTCGGGACTTCCCATTTATTCATACCTTGGTTAAGTTTATAATCGAGTCTTGAATTTAGAGTTTCACCCCATTTCTCATTCATTTTAATGCAATTAGTTAAAGAGCATGTCAATCACGTAGTGGAAGCGATAAATAAAAGCGTAAATAAAATAAAGCATATGTAAAAATATTACAACAAAACTAAGGGCGGAATACAACCCCCATTCTAAATAAAATACAAAACATGCATAAAATGGGATATTCATTAATGATGAGGACATTGGTCCTCGCTTGCATATTTATTATAAAACAATTTTGATGTGATGGTTTTATTTTGGATGGAGAAAATTGAGATATTGGTCCCATTTTTATTTAGGAAAAATATCAAATTAATTAATAAAAAAACGTTTAGTGACTTTCTTTCTAGTGGGCCTAAATAAATAATTTTACAAGAAAATTACATGGCAAAAATAAATGAAAAAGCCAAAATAAATAAATATTACAAATGAAGAAAATAAATATGTAACCCGAACGAGCCTCTTGGATCTCCCCGTGTGCTCGCAAAGATGCCCAAGCAAAAAATGAGATGTGAAATAAAATAAAATACATATAAAATAATGTTAGTAATTGAATCAATTAAAAACAATTAAATATAAATTAAATGATAAGATAAAATAAAATGATATCAAAATCATAAATGAATTAAAATGTTACCAATTTAAAGTGAACTAGAAAAATGTGTTATTAATGACAAATGGATTAAATGAAGTGATTGGAAAAAAAATATAACATGTTAATGAATTAATATGTAAAAATATGAACATGACAACAATAATGATGAAGATAATCAAATCAATGAATATATAAAATAATAAAGGAAAGAATAATAAAATAAACAAATTAAAGATTGATGAAAACAATTAAATGAACAACATGATTAATTAATGTAATTATAATTAATATAAACATTTACATGGTAAAAATATCTATTAAAATGAATTTATTAATTAAATGTTAGAAATAATGATGAGTTAAAATGAAATAAATTAATTACATGTTAACAATTAAAAGAAAACAATATTTACATGTTAGAAATGATAAGAAAATCAATATTTATAAGAACAAAATAATATATTAACATATTAAATTAAAACAAATATAAAAGCAATAGAATAAATGAATGAATAAATGAAAATAATAAAAATAATAATAATAATATACACGAATAAGAATAAAATCATATATAAACAAGTTAAATAAAACAAATCTGAAATAAATAAAATAAATAAATAAATGAAGTTAATAAAAATACACATGAATAAATTAAACATGAACAAAAATAATAAAAAGAAAGAATAAGCCCGAAAATGTTTACCCTCAGAGTTTCGGATTCGATGAAAGTAAAATGATGATCGATTTCTTCATTTGATGATTTGCAATATTTGAGTGCAAAATGATGAAAATGTTGGAATTTTATTCCAAGAAAGAAATAGGATAAAAAATGATAAAAAATTCTTTAAGAGCAAAGAATTGATTTCTTTGCCTAAAGAAATGATTTTGATAAAAAAAAGATTTTTATTAATTAAAATTAAAGAAAAAAAATGATTTGGTTTATATCAAAATAAAAATCAAATGGAAAAAATTAGATTTTGATAACAAACACTTACTTTATTTGTATCAAAATTAATTTTCCATCAAAAAGAGATTCAAAAGAAAATCAATGGAAAAAAATTTATTGAACACAAATAAAAGGTTAAAAAAATTTGAAGAATAAACAATTGTTGTGTTTGTCTCCAAAAATTAATCAAACAAACAAAATTCCTTCTAAATATACTTAGAAGAAATTATGTTGAAAAAATAAAAAGAATGAAAGATGAACTCAATTTTTTTGTTCTTCTTTGGTAGGGAAAAAATCTGGAATTTTTTTTAGAGTTTGAGAGGAAGAAGAGAAAAGATGAAGAGAAAAAACCCTAGCCAAAAAATCCTCCTTTTTGGTTTTCATCTCATTCTTTTTATATAAAGAAAATAGGAAAAATAAAATAATTAAAGGGATAAAATTTAATTAAATCAGATATTACCTATTTTAATTTTTAAAAATGGAAAAAATCCCTTAAAACCTTGAAAAAAGGGATAAAAAACTGATTTTTCGGTCCAAAAATAGGAAAAAAGGGGTATCAGACCCTTTAGCGACAGCCAGAAGTAGGGACGCCCGTTGCTATATAGGGACGGGCGTCTCAGCGGCAGCTTCCGCGCGCGCGCAATGCTACGCGCGTTTTGAGCGACGCTCCGCATCGCTTTTGTTCGCGCAGCGCGCTAGGCGCCCGCGGGCTGGGAGCCAGCGCGCGCTGCCGCAGGCGCGCCGCCGTGCCCGACACTCGCGATCCGATTTTTTTTAAATTTAAATTGACTAAAAATAATATAATTTTAAGCCCCCATTTTTCAAAACTAATTTTTAAAATAATTTTTATTATTTTTTTTTATCTTTTCACTCTAAAATGCAAATTTGAAAAGAAAATCACCACTTTTAACCTTTTTGCCTGTGGAAAGGCGTCTTATCATCATTGGGTAACTCTGACCTGGGCTACCTCAGGATCCGGTGTCTACAGTTGCCCTCAATTTTGGGAAAACTAGTGCACTAGTGCTTAGATGAGCCAAAATTCAGAGAAGAAGGAAAGAGATGCGTACCTGAGGCAGCCCTTACCTTTTTGCCGTGTAAAATGTTGCGACTTGTTGCCATTGAGCTGTAGCGCTATCAGACTGTGGCTCATTTGCAATCTTTTCTATCTTATTGTCCCGCTCGCCTCCGGTCGGCTTGCACGGCGTCTGTGAGATGCGGTGTCCTCTAACCCCAATCCCGTTGCGATCTGCTCTATCGTTGGTGCCCCGCTAACCTCGTCTCAGTCTACACGGTAGCTGATCCATCATGCTGGCCTCGTCTCGACTTGCACGGTGTCTATGAGATGTGGTGTCCTTTAACCCCAATCCCGTTGCGATCTGCTCTATCGCTGGTGCCCCGCTAACCTCGTCTCGGTCTGCACGGTGTCTATGAGATGCGGTGCTCTCTGACTACAACCTCTGTTTGCGATCTGTTCTATCGCTTGTGATCTGTTAGCCTTGTCCCGGCCTGATTGCCCCCGGCATAATGTGAATGAAGAGGTTTGCTTTTTTGGGTAGTTTCTGATAAGGTTAAGCTGAACCCACCTCTCGGATCATCTCAGGATTGAAGGGATTTGGAATATTTTTGAAAATAACTTGATGTTCCGAAGAGACTGAGAAAGCTTTAAGAAAAGATCTTAGAGATAATGCTCCAAAGAGACTGAGAATGCCTTAAGAAAAGGTCTTAAATATAATGCTCCAAAGAGACTGAGAATGCCTTAAAAGGACTCAAAGATAATGCTCCAAAGAGACTGAGAATTCCTTAAAAAAAGGTCTTAAAGATAATGCTCCAAAGAGACTGAGAATGCCTTACAAAAGGTCTTAAAGATAATGCTCCAAAAAGACTGAGAATGCCTTAAAAAGGTCTTAAAGATAATGCTCCAAAGAGACTTTGATGCTCACTGGGAGACTTTGATGTCGAGCTTCCAGAGAGAAAATTATGTTTGAGCCTCCTCAGAGGAAAATTATTATTTGAGGTTTTGGTTGCTTGCCCGCAGGCGGATAGGTTTCCATGTCTTTGGCGATTTTTCTGTTTTTGTTTTTGTTTTGGGATTTTCTTTCTTGGAATATTTACACTTTGGATGCATTCGAATTTTTACAGTATGTTGGATTTTCAAGGCCTTGAAAATATCTTCTTCTTTTGGCTTTGTTATTTTGGTTTGTTGGTCTTTGTTGTTGTTGTTGCTCGAGAAATTTATTTTTGCTTGAGATTTTGCACATTTGAATTTGGATTTTGTACACTTATTGTGTGATGTGTGCGAGCGTGCCTCTTATAACAGAAAAACTTACCTGTTCGCTCCTGGCATGGTGTGCATGGAAAGGCTTATTCTTTTCCCTCTTGGGAGCAGGTCCTTGAGATTCTTCTCTTGTGAGGACTTCATCTTGATCTGATTGTTTGGCGTGGATGAGCGCCGATGCAGAGCTGAAACTGTACCTCGGCTCACTTTCGCATCTGATTTCCTTTAGCATGGTGTGCCCGGATAGGCTTGTTCTCTTGGGCATTTCACCTCTGTACATATTTACTTGATCTTAGGCCGGATACAGTGGCCAATCATGTCGAGCTGAATCCGTCCTTTGGATCATCCTTGCTCATGAGGTCTATTCAGACCCTTCCCTCTAAGTCATGTACACAACAACATATACAAAAGATTGTGTGTGTGTATGGAATCACGGGTATGAAATATACACATAAAGCTATATACTCGAGACATAAGCAAATGATTACTGTACAAGAATTGTGTGTACAACCATAAGTGTAATGGACTAAATGCACGTGATATGCAGGGCAATATACAAAAGATTTCTGGATGTGAGATGCAAAAATGGGTAGACCACATCCCAAGGTGGCTAAGGGATTCGTTGAGGGTACTGCTCGGCTGCCCACATCATCTGATGCTTCCAAGGATCTAGAAAAGCACTGTCTTGGCTTTACGGACTCTGACCCATAATCTTTTCAAAGAGAACTGACCCGTACGTATCTTTGCCCCCGAGTCAATGAGCATCTTGCCCCCGAGACTCTGAATCAAAATCTGTATTATGCACTACCTGCCTAAAGGGAAGTTATTCAGAGTAATACTGCCTTATCGCCCCAGGCTTCAAAAGTCATTGTTTTAAAGGTAGTACGTCCCTTGTGGATTTTCACACTAGCTTTTCTTAGCGGGAAATGCGCCCCTTTAGGGATTTTCACATAACCCTGTGCCTAATTTTTGCCTGGAGTGGACCTAACACAATCCAGCGACTTTTTTTTTTTATTTTTTTTTGAAGGACAGACTGCCTGTTCCTAAGTTTTCACCCTGCCCTTTGGCCTAACTTTTGCTTAGAGAGCCAGTCACGGTTTTCATCTCTAACGACCTTCTTCTTTCTTTATTTTTTCTTTTTTTTTTTGTCATTTAAGGGATAGGAGGAGGATTTGTCACATGAAAAATCATTATTATTGCTTCGATAATTGCTCCAGCGTACGTCTTTATGCCTGCAACAGGTTTCTCTTAACCGTCTAATTGTATGTTTATGCCTAGCTTATGCATGCATTTCTATCTATAGGCACCATATAGCCATAAGAATGACCATGACTAGACATGTGATACAAAAGCACTAGTTTTACTTAGTTTCAATGAGTAACAACTTAGGTGCACCCAATCTCCTGTTATCAATCAGCCCTCTCGGGTTTTCTTGATTGAACATTTTCTCTCAAGCCTCTAATTTTTGCCCAGGATGCCTTTTTTCGATTTTCACCCTGACGAGGCACCCAATTTTAGCAAGGCCGCCTTTTTTTTTTTTGGTTTTCGACTTGTGGGCTTTTATTCTCTTCTTTTGATTTTTAGCCCTTAACCCTGACCCTCTTGAGTTTGTCAACATTGATCGGTTCTATCCGTTACTGCTCTCTTGGATAACAATCTCTGGAGGACAAAGGGACCTTCTCACACTGGCCCAAATTTACCTCGTATGTCTGGAACACCTGGTCTCATTTGTTTGACAAGTGAATCTCCCTCCTTCATCGGATGCTTTCTGGCCGTCTTTCCAAATGATCAAGCAGAATGTTTTCTAATGGATCTGACCGTGGCAATAATCCCATGACTTGTCCTTGTCTGACTTGTGTAATTGCTGCTGTCGTTGTTGTGCTCTGTCGGCTTCCAAAATTTAGCCATGACTGCCCTTAAAGATTTGAGCTTCACATCTATCAGCCATACTGCTTTTGCCCCCTGTGTCAAGGAATAATAGATGACTCTTGTAGAGGTTCCAATGGTGGCTCTCTAGCCTCGAAGTGCAAAAGGGTCATTTCTCTGCCCAATCCTTTTTCATGATCTTTTCTGCCAGCTTTAAACCAATCATATAGGTCGTGCAAATTTTGGCTTGGATTTCTTCTGTCTCTTAGCTCCTTCCTCATTCATCAACTCGTTGCTTGTATAATATACCCTTCATGCAGATAAACCCATTAGATGGTTTGCAGATCAGCGTTTTGGTCCTTTTCCTTTTGGCAACCAAGAAGAATGGTAGGATACGGACATGTACAAATCAACAGGATTTGGGCAAAACTTGCCCCCAAGATGTTTTCCTTCTATCTTTTTTATTTCCTTCTTCTTCCTTTTTTTTCTTTTTCTTTTCTTTTTCTTTTTTTGTTTGTGCTTGTTTTTTGTTCTTTTCCTTTTTATTCTCTTTTTCCTTGTTCTTTTTTCGAGGATAAGCTTTGTCCTAATCCTGATAGTTTACACATGTACCCCTTCTCTTCTTAACTTGGGATAGTATTGACCAACTAAGTCCAGTTTTGAACTCCGCCCAAAAATTTTAGCTTCATCTCTGCTGGTGGATTCTTCCTTTTGACCTTTTCTGTCCCCTCGAGCCTGCTCTTCTGAGCTTCTACTTGACTGGTCCATGATCGGGGTATGTTGGAATGGTGTGTTTGACGCCTTTACAATTATCTCCTGGCATGTCTTCATGGGTCCAGGCAAAGACTTCTTTAGATTTTTTTTTCATTCTCTTAAATTTTGTCTCACCTCAGGAGTCAAATTGGGTGCAACCAAGATTACTATTTATTGCAACTAAATGAAACGGTGTTTTAAACCGATGCCTTAATCATGATTATTATTTATGCTTGATGCAATAAAATATAAAAATGCATATATAAGCGAAGCTCATATTATTAAAGCAGAAAAGATAAACAATTGCATAGTTCAGGAATACACTTTAGAAAATGAAAAGCATTATAACAACTCTAATCCTTTCTTTCTTCATCCAGGCTAGGCACCAATTCTTGAATGCAATCTCTCAAAGGGCGACAATAGTCTATCCGATGCCCTGTGTACTGGTGATACACACAATACCAGTCTGTTTTGTGCCTCGGTTTTCCCTGACTTGGGGCAGGCCTAGCTGGCAAGGGTTGCAACTTCCCTTCCTTGATGAGACGAGTGAAGTGCCAAGATAGAGGCATGCCCGAGATGGTGAGGTGTTTAGGAGTAATTCCGGTGGTTGAGACCTCTGCTGCCTTGGTATTGCCCCCATTGCCACTGCTATTTCCTAAGGCCAGATTTGCAGATTTAGCCATTTTATCCAGATGCTCAGCTTCAGCTTCAATGGCTATATCTTTTAAGGACTCCCAGTTGTTCAACCCCTTCATCTTTAACCCATCTTTCAAGTATGGGCTGGCATTCCTAATAAACAGCCTGATCTGGTCTGGAGTGTCCGGCCTCTTCTTCATCTCCATTACCTGGTTCCTCGATCGGGTTAAGTACTCATGGAATGACTCGTTCGGCTTTTATTGTAGTAAGTCTAGATCTTTCAGAGTGACCTCCATCCTTGTACTACAGTCATATTGCTGGAGGAACTCCTCCGTCAGTAGATCCCAGTCTTTTTTTGTTCTCCGATCTAGTCCGTGACACCAGCCCATCGTAGGACCTGTCAAACTTAAACAGAAGTATTCTACCTTCTGCCTCCTTGTTAGTGTGGTACCTTTCATTATCAAAGAGTACTACTTGATGTGTGCGGTGGGGTCCGATGTGCCATCAAATTTTGGGACATCAGGCATCTTAAAGTTCAAGGGGATTAGATCTTCTCCATCCAGCTCTTTGTCTTCGGGGTTCATTCCTCGACCCCTTGTCAATATCTTAGCCATTGCCTCGAACTTTTCTTCCATCTTCTTCCAGATGGTATCTTCTATCTGGGGTGCTTTCCTTCTAACTGACAGGGTTTCTCCATATTCATCCCCTTCTAGGTCCTCTTCCATTCTATGGGCTACTCATCTCTTTTGCCCTCCTGACGTGGCAGGCCCTAGGTCCACTAGTGGTGGACGTACATCCTCCGACTGATCCTCTCTGGCCTCCTTCTGTTCATTTTGTCTCATGGGAGGAGGCGCCAGGTTTTGTGGTGCAGCTGGTTGAGCCATTGCGACCATCATGGCCATCATCCGGTTCTCAAATTCTTCTAACCTTCGACCCACTTCTTCAGCTATCAAGGCCCTGGTAGCATCTGCATCCCTCGATGAATCGGCCATTTTTGAAGATTCTCTGAATTCCTATTGATTGCACTTGGTTGCTCAATTAAAACCCTCTGATAATGCGACTGTCAGAAACCCTAACCAACTAGGAAAATGGTCTTTGATGGCTGAAAAGTTTAAAGAGTTAGAGTGATGCATGAATAATACGTAATGCATGGTCGTGCCGTGTAACAAAAATAATATACAATGGCTAAAAGAGATTACGATGATACATGTGAAACATTTAAAAAACTATACACAAGATAATATGTACATGTAATAATTATATGCAAAGAATTAGATGTATACATGTAGAAGAAATACATAAATTTATTTGTGCATGATTGAGATGAATATGCAATGCATCATTCACAAACACATGCAAGCAGATAGATCCTTCCAACCTTATTGCCCCCACACATGAGGTCGTGCGGTCTCTGTCCTAGATGGGCTTGATCCATGGGTTAATAGGGAACCCTATGGATGCGCATGGTGCACGGTGAAAAACCAGAAGTATAACCTCTCTTAGCTAATGTGCATACGCATGGGTTTTGACCATCATGTATTTAGGCAGCCCGAATAAGTTGACATGGGCCTATCGGGGCATGAAAGCCTTTGATTAGGTGACCAATCAGATTATTTGTGTTTGTCCAATACAAAATGATCCATATAGCAAGCAAGGTATTACGGTTCATACCACCTAGGGGAAGTATTTATGGCCATTACATGAGCTTTAGTCAAAGGTGGTGTTGCTTTAGGGCTACCCAAGCATGGTTCCTACCAACGGGTCTAGCTCATCACAAGCGTAATGACCAATTGGGTCACCATTTAATATACCATAATGGTACGAGGCTTGGGCTGGTGATTATCCTTAACACTTTCCTACATTGAGTGAACGTAGGGTCGTGCTTCGGGAACGCACCGGGGCTAAAAGAGGGACTAAACTAGCGTAGATCTAAGGCTCTAATGAGATGTAATGCAGTTTTGAAAAAGGATGAAATTTTTAAATGAAAACTAAATTGTAAATTTTAACCAAGGCACTTTCGAAGTGAAGTCTCGAATTTATCCCCAGTGTGGTCGCCACTGTGACGCGGACCGAACCCCGTGGCCTCCCGAAAGTCCGCTTTAGGGCGATCGGGATGGGATTCATTAAAACCTGTAAGGTATTTACAATGTTAGTGTAAGCCCTAGCCCCAATACATTGTAATAAAACACTTTAGTTAATAAATGAGGCATTTTGTTTTATCCATTGTATTCCTGTGCATGTCAATTGATAGAACTATCCAAGAATGTCGTTTCAGTTTAAGTTATCATGTGTGAGGCACATGGTTGTAAGACCTTGAAACAAATGAGACTTCATTCTAAATATCCCTAGTCAGTCATTGTTATGGGAATAACAAATGAATTAAGACTAGTATGCTCTCTCTGATTAGTTGAGTTCTGTCTTACGGATCATAAGGACAAAAGTGTCAATCAGAGATCATAGATACATGTTTATAACATGGTATTTGGATACGATCCACACATGAGAACACTACATGGTACAAGTCATAAGTGTTCCTCATATGCAAGTTTTGTATCGGAGTTCTTAGACCTAAAATCTCTATGAAACTCTTTATGAATTACTGTGTACTTTGACATACACCTAACGTGCTCGTAACTGAGTGACAAGTATGGGTATGCTTGGGTATGCATTGATTCATGTTAGAGAGCATGAGAGAAGTGAAGGGATTACCCCTCTCTATAAGAGAGAAAAATATCATCGGCCACTTGATCAGTGAACTGAGAAGTGTATGGCCATACCGAGATGTAATAATGTGCAATCATTATTTATCTGAGAGTTCAGTGTCACTGGAATATCAAGAAAGGAATTAACTTACACATGAGGATGACTTGTTCCATGCCTTATGTTAATTCTGATATTTATGGGTAAGGGAATATACAAAATTGCATTAGGTCACTAAATGCCAATTGCATTTTCATTTAATTTGGAATGCTATAATATCTTGCTAGAGAATATATATAGCCTTTGAATTAATTCTTAATTCATTGCCAATATTAAATGGACCTATAGGATCGCACACAAAGCATTGGGCTTAAAATACTTGAATAAAGTATTGGGCATTAATTTGGGCTTTTAATTTAAGTCAAATTAATGTATATGTAATGGGTATTTAATTGCTAATGGACCTTGGTCCATGAGAGAGGAAATTCGGCCCACATAGGTTTAATTTCAATTAATTAATTATGTTGTATTAATTAATTTAATTGAGTATTAAATCCTAAGATATTTAAGTCAAACTAAATCGCTTAATAATGGGATGACCTAGCCGAAATTCCAAGGATATATACCATGGGAATTTCGGCACATGTTAAATGGTAAGTGATTAGTTTGATTAATACATTTTAAGGTTTTATTTCAAATCAATTTGAATTTTAAATTCAAAAGGGATTGAGCTAATATTTACTACTGATCTTTAGGAAGTGTTTAAGGTTGAATTAACTATCTTAAGGTAGTCAAATTCGGATTAAAGACTTGCCATAAGGAGGGGGTATATATTAGATAAGAATAAAACCCTAGAGAGAAAAAAAAGAAAAGAGAAAAAAAAAATAGGTGTGAAACTTCTCTCTCTCTCTCATTTTTCTTCTTGGCCGAAATACACAAGGAGAAGGATTCTTCCTTGCTTGCTTGTGACTTTGAGCATTCTTTACACATAGTAGAAGGACAAGATCAAGTCTTGTGGCTTCAAACTAATTCCATTACACAATACATATTTAGTAAGCTAGCACTTTCGGTTTTGAGCCGTCTTTGCAAGTGTGTGTGTGAGAATAGAGAGGAGTGGCGAAAAAGGCTGTTCCTTGGCATTGGTGGTGAACATCTAAGGTGGACAAGATCATCTAAGTTGCTGGTCATCATCAAATTCAATTTGAAAGGCATCTAAAGTTGTAAGTTATTAAAACCCTAAAATTGCATGTTTCCGATTCTTGTCATGGAATAGTTTGGCATGTATGATCAAAATTTTTTGTTTTCCGCTGCGTGATCATCATACACATACCATGACATATTTCATCAGTGGTATCAGAGCCTAAACATGCTTATTTTAGTGCTTTAGATGCATGAAATAATTAATTAAAAATCGTTGCTTTAATTGCATGCAATGCTGGAATTTTCTGTTTTGAATTTTTTGCATTGTTTTGGTGTAAAAACGATTTTAATTGATTAGCTGGGTATTATAATTAATATGACATGTTAATATACTGTCCTAAGGTTGTTTAGGGGCTATTAATGGTCGGATTTAATTATGTATACCTGATGGTACATGTTAATGTTAAAACTAGGTGCATTATGGCATGTTAATTGAAATTTTAACAACTAGTTTTATATATTAAATGTAAAATTGGTTTTGGCATGTTTTTAAGTGTTTTTTAAAATATTAAATATCAGGTCTGGACATTATTTAAATATGGTTTTAATTCTGGTCCATGACAATTTAATTGATTAATTTTAAAATCACTTAAAACATGACTAGTTTGTGTTTGTTACATGTTTAATCAACATTGTTTGTTTTGATTTGATTAAAATGGTAAAAACACATTTAGATCAGATTGGTACAGAATGTTAAATCAATATTTATGACCTTATTTATATTATTAAATGACTCATAAAATTGATTTAAGTGTTTGTGCATTTTTGGCATCACATAAGCATTAAACAACTAGTTTTTGTTGTTTGTTTGTTTTTATATGCATGCCATGTTTTATATATATGTTCTTCATGATTTTATGCTTTAATTCATGTTGGTACATATTATATGTATTTTTAATGTTTATGGGCTGAATGACATAAAATTAAAAATGGCAAAATTGGAAATTATACTTGAGTTGATTTATAGCACAAATCTAACTAGTTTGTGTTTTGGGCTTTTAAGAGAACTTATTCAATAAGAGGATTTAGTCCATTGGGCCTCGGCCCAGGCCCATCATGGGGTCATCTCTTAAAGGTTCAAGTACACAATTTCCATTAATGGGCTTGGCTAAATTAATTAAAATTGGACTTTGTTTAATCCATGAATGTTATGTATATTTATTTGCTTGTTTGGTATGATGAATGGATATGCATGGTGCATTCATGGGCCCTGGGTTTTTGTAATTAATTATGGCCTGCGAGCCATTATGTATTATTGTAAAAGTTTCATTTATTTCTTAGAATAGAATTTACTTGAAGACTTTGTAAATCAAGATGAAGCCCACCGGAGTGGTGAAGCCCAACTCGAAGATTCTTGTGTAATAGTATAGAATCTTAGTTGTAGGTTTTATGGGCCCATGTTTGTCACGCTTTACTTTATGCAATTATTTATATATGCATGCTATGAATGGATGACAAAGCGTATGCCATGTAAGCCGTAATAAAATGAATCCCTAAAATAGTAAGTCACAAAGTTGCCTTCCTAATTTGAAACATGTCAAGGCATCGATCATCGGTAACGTAGACTAGGAGTCCTAGATGCGCCCGATTATCTTTGTGAGGCATGAGTTGTGAATGTAAGTTGGACTTAACATGGAAAGGGATGCCCGGACCTAGGCAACTAATAAATGGGTTTGTGCTATAACATCTTAAGATGTTAGCCCATTTGATCCAAGAGTCATGTACGAGTCATGATTGGAGTTATCCTACCTAAGTAACTTAACTTGTTAGGTGTACAAGCTCAGCTTGACTAATAAGGTTGTTGTGAAAAGTGGATCTTGGCCCACATTAAATCACTAACGCGAATTATTTAAAGGGATATTAATTCGGTTTGTGGGATTATTAATAAGACCTCATTTAATCTTGCTAAATTTTATTGTAGATTGAAAAATGGCATCTTCAAACAACAATTTCTCATTGCGATCGGTCCTTGAAAAGGATAAATTGAATGGCACCAATTTCATAGACTGGTCTCGAAACTTAAGGATAGTTCTTAAGCAAGAGAAAAAGTCGTATGTTTTGGATGCACCCTTGCCTCAAGAACCTGGTAGGAATGCCTCTGCGGTTCAAAGGGAAACTTTTGAGACCAAGAAGAGCGACTCCAATGATGTGACCTGTTTGATGCTAGCCACTATGGTGCCTGACTTGCAAAAGCAATTTATGGACCAAGAGGCTTATGCGATCATGGTGCACTTAAAGGAGATGTTCCAAGAGCAAGCTCGTCACGAGAGGTTTGTGACAACTAAGGCCTTAATTTCCTGTAAGATGGCTGCAGGTACTCCTGTTAGTACGCATGTACTCAAGATGAAAGGGTATCTTTATACTCTTGAGAAGCTTGAGGTACAAGTACCAAAGGAATTGGCTACTGACTTGATTTTAGGATCATTGGCTGATGATTATGATCCATTTGTAATGAATTATAACATGCATGCGATGAACAAGTCAGTTACTGAGCTTCATGGGATGCTTAAGAATGCTGAAGAAAACATTCGAAAGACCAATCCCGTACTGATGGTTCAAGGGGGCATCAAAAAGGGACCCGCTAAGGGAAAGGGAAAGGGAAAGGCAAAACCCAAGAATGACCTGGCTCGGTTCAAGTCAAATGGGAGCGCACCTCAGGCCCAATCCAAGCCCAAGGCGCAAAAGCCCAAGGAGAGCGAGAGCACTTGCTTCCATTGCAACAAAATAGGGCATTGGAAGAAGAATTGCGCTCTCTTCAAGGAAGAACAAAAAAAGAATGGAGCCAAGGCGTCCAGTTCAGGTATTTTTGTTGTTGAAATTAACCTTTCTATTTCTACCACTTGGGTACTAGATACCGGTTGTGGTTCTCACATTTGTTCAAATGTGCAGGGGCTAAGAAATAGGAGATTACTTGGGAAGAATGAAGTGGACCTCCGTGTGGGGAATGGAGCACGAGTTGCTGCCATGGAGATAGGCGACTATCAACTCACTTTACCTTCCGGACTTTGTTTAGTTTTGAAAAATTGTTATTATGTACCTGCTATGAGCAGAAACATTATTTCAGTTTCATTGTTGGATTTGGATGAATTTGATTTTGTTATTAAAAATGGCAATGCTCATATTCGTCGCCAAGGCATTTCATATGGCAATGCCATGTTGCAAAATGGCCTTTATATCCTTGATTTACAAAACAAAGAGTCCATATACAACATTAATACAAAGAGGGTTAAATCAAACGAATTGAACCCTACTTACTTCTGGCATTGTCGTTTAGGACATGCAAACGAAAAATGCATTTCAAGACTCCACAAAACTGGAGTGCTTGGGTCATTTGACTTAGAATCTTATGATACATGCGAGCCATGTTTGCATGGAAAATTGACAAAGAGTCCTTTTAACAAGAAAGGTGAGAGGACTAATGGCTTATTGGAGCTAATACATACCGATGTATGTGGACCATTAAGTACACAAGCCAGAGGTAGTTTTAGCTACTTCGTGACATTCACAGATGACTTCAGTAGATATGGCTATGTCTATCTAATGAAGCATAAATCTGAAACTTTTGAGAAATTCAAAGTGTTTAAAAATGAAGTAGAAAACCAACTTGGCAAAAGTATAAAAGCCATTCGGTCAGATCGAGGTGGCGAATATTTAAGCCAAGAGTTTGACTGTCATCTAAAAGAGTGTGGTATTATTTCACAGCTCACTCCTCCTGGAACACCACAATGGAATGGTGTGTCCGAAAGGAGAAATCGAACTCTATTAGACATGGTTCGATCTATGATGAGTCAAGCAAATCTTCCTATCTCTTTTTGGGGCTATGCATTAGAAACTGCTGCGTTTCTACTAAACCGTACTCCAACTAAAGCAGTTGAGAAGACACCATACGAGGTATGGACTGGGAAAGAACCCAATATGTCATTTCTTAGGATTTGGGGCTGTGAAGCACATGTTAAGAAATTAACATCTGACAAACTAGAGTCCAAATCCACTGTCTGCTTATTTGTGGGTTATCCCAAAGAAACAAAGGGATACTACTTTTACTCACAAGCCGAGAACAAAGTATTTGTTGCTCGCAAGGCTGTTTTCTTGGAAAAGGAGTTCCTTCTCAAGAAAGACAGTGGGAGTAAAGTAGAACTTGGAGAAATTCAAATGCCACAAACTCCTATACAGGATGAGTTGGAAATGGGATCAAGTTCACAACCAATTGTGGAACAAGAACCCATTGCACAAGTACCTAGAAGGTCCGGTAGGGTACGTCAGGGGATTGAGAGATATGGTTTTCTAATCACCGACAGTGACACTATTGAGTTAGTAGATCGTGAGGATCCTACTACCTACCGAGAAGCTATTGAAAGCCCAGACTCGAAAAATTGGCTTGAAGCCATGAAATTCGAGATGCAATCAATGTACGATAACCAGGTTTGGACCTTGGTTGATCCACCAGAAGGTGCTAAAGTAATTGAATGCAAGTGGCTATTTAAACTCAAAGCTGATAAGACCTACAAAGGTAGACTAGTAGCGAAAGGTTTTCGACAAACACATGGTGTAGACTATGATGAAACCTTTTCGCCTGTAGTCATGCTCAAATCCATTAGGATCTTGCTTGCCATAGCTGCATATCATGATTATGAGATATGGCAAATGGATGTCAAAACTGCTTTCCTTAATGGAAATTTACTTGAGGATGTGTATATGACACAACCTGAAGGTTTTGTCAATCCCAAGCATCCTAAGAAGGTTTGCAAGCTTCAGAAATCCATTTATGGATTAAAGCAAGCATCCCGAAGTTGGAATCTTCGTTTTGATGAGGCAGTCAAAGAATTTGACTTCGTCAAGAACAAAGATGAGTCTTGTGTATACAAGAAGGTTAGTGGGAGCATAGTAGTATTTCTGGTCCTGTATGTGGACGACATCCTTCTCATTGGGAATGACATTCCAACATTGCAAAAGGTTAAGCAATGGTTGGGGAAATGTTTCTCAATGAAAGACTTAGGTGAAGCTGAGACAATACTTGGCATTCGGATCTACAGAGATAGATCGAATCGGCTATTGGGACTAAGTCAAGAAAAGTACATAGACAAGGTACTAAAGCGTTTTAGTATGGGAGACTCAAAGAAAGGGTACATACCTTTGGCTTTGGGAGTTCCTTTAACTAAAGAACAGTGCCCTAAAACCAAAGAGGAAAGGGACAACATGAGTAGAATCCCATATGCATCTGCTATTGGATCTATCATGTACGCTATGTTATGTACTAGGTTGGATGTTGCTCATGCACTAAGTATAACCAGTAGGTTTCAGCAAGACCCTGGTGAAAAGCACTGGTCTGCTGTAAAAGGGATTCTAAAGTACCTACGAAGGACTAAGGATCACTTCTTGGTGTATGGTGGTCAGGAAGAGCTCGTCATACAAGGCTATGCCAATGCTGCTTTTCAAACCAGCACTCAGGACTCAAGATCGCAATCTGGATTCGTTTTTGTTTTAAACGGTGCTGCTGTCAGCTGGAGAAGCTCAAAGCAAGAGACCGTTGCCGACTCAACTACAGAATCTGAGTATATTGCAGCAAGTGAGGCTGCAAAAGAGGCTGTTTGGATTAGAAATTTCATTTCTGGATTAGGAGTGGTCCCAAACATCCTAGATCCATTAGAAATTTTTTGTGACAACAACGGGGCCATTGCACAGGCCAAAGAGCCCCGGTCACACCAGAAATCCAAACACATACTCAGGAGGTACCACCTGATCAGAGAAATCATTGATCGTGGGGACGTCAAGGTCAGCAAGATAGCAAGTGAAGACAATGTAGCAGATCCTTTGACGAAACAGTTGCGCCCAAATCTGCACGAAGCTCATTTGAGATCATTCGGTCTTAGGGCTATGCCCAATTGGGACTAGTGCTAGTGGGAGATTGTTAGTGTAAGCCCTAGCCCCAATACATTGTAATAAAACACTTTAGTTAATAAATGAGGCATTTTGTTTTATCCATTGTATTCCTGTGCATGTCAATTGATAGAACTATCCAAGAATGTCGTTTCAGTTTAAGTTATCATGTGTGAGGCACATGGTTGTAAGACCTTGAAACAAATGAGACTTCATTCTAAATATCCCTAGTCAGTCATTGTTATGGGAATAACAAATGAATTAAGACTAGTATGCTCTCTCTGATTAGTTGAGTTCTGTCTTACGGATCATAAGGACAAAAGTGTCAATCAGAGATCATAGATACATGTTTATAACATGGTATTTGGATACGATCCACACATGAGAACACTACATGGTACAAGTCATAAGTGTTCCTCATATGCAAGTTTTGTATCGGAGTTCTTAGACCTAAAATCTCTATGAAACTCTTTATGAATTACTGTGTACTTTGACATACACCTAACGAGCTCGTAACTGAGTGACAAGTATGGGTATGCTTGGGTATGCATTGATTCATGTTAGAGAGCATGAGAGAAGTGAAGGGATTACCCCTCTCTATAAGAGAGAAAAATATCATCGGCCACTTGATCAGTGAACTGAGAAGTGTATGGCCATACCGAGATGTAATAATGTGCAATCATTATTTATCTGAGAGTTCAGTGTCACTGGAATATCAAGAAAGGAATTAACTTACACATGAGGATGACTTGTTCCATGCCTTATGTTAATTCTGATATTTATGGGTAAGGGAATATACAAAATTGCATTAGGTCACTAAATGCCAATTGCATTTTCATTTAATTTGGAATGCTATAATATCTTGCTAGAGAATATATATAGCCTTTGAATTAATTCTTAATTCATTGCCAATATTAAATGGACCTATAGGATCGCACACAAAGCATTGGGCTTAAAATACTTGAATAAAGTATTGGGCATTAATTTGGGCTTTTAATTTAAGTCAAATTAATGTATATGTAATGGGTATTTAATTGCTAATGGACCTTGGTCCATGAGAGAGGAAATTCGGCCCACATAGGTTTAATTTCAATTAATTAATTATGTTGTATTAATTAATTTAATTGAGTATTAAATCCTAAGATATTTAAGTCAAACTAAATCGCTTAATAATGGGATGACCTAGCCGAAATTCCAAGGATATATACCATGGGAATTTCGGCACATGTTAAATGGTAAGTGATTAGTTTGATTAATACATTTTAAGGTTTTATTTCAAATCAATTTGAATTTTAAATTCAAAAGGGATTGAGCTAATATTTACTACTGATCTTTAGGAAGTGTTTAAGGTTGAATTAACTATCTTAAGGTAGTCAAATTCGGATTAAAGACTTGCCATAAGGAGGGGGTATATATTAGATAAGAATAAAACCCTAGAGAGAAAAAAAAGAAAAGAGAAAAAAAAATAGGTGTGAAACTTCTCTCTCTCTCTCATTTTTCTTCTTGGCCGAAATACACAAGGAGAAGGATTCTTCCTTGCTTGCTTGTGACTTTGAGCATTCTTTACACATAGTAGAAGGACAAGATCAAGTCTTGTGGCTTCAAACTAATTCCATTACACAATACATATTTAGTAAGCTAGCACTTTCGGTTTTGAGCCGTCTTTGCAAGTGTGTGTGTGAGAATAGAGAGGAGTGGCGAAAAAGGCTGTTCCTTGGCATTGGTGGTGAACATCTAAGGTGGACAAGATCATCTAAGTTGCTGGTCATCATCAAATTCAATTTGAAAGGCATCTAAAGTTGTAAGTTATTAAAACCCTAAAATTGCATGTTTCCGATTCTTGTCATGGAATAGTTTGGCATGTATGATCAAAATTTTTTATTTTCCGCTGCGTGATCATCATACACATACCATGACATATTTCATCATACAAGTGCGTCTATATTGGGCAACAAGGAGATTTTTTTGAGTCGCCACCCAATAGAACATTGGGAAGGGTCGTCTAGCCTCAGCGAGCCTAAGACGACGCATACATATCCACCTTGGGCAAGCCAGAGAGATCTTGGAGGTCTCAGCCTCTATCCACTGGAGCCTAGGATTGTAAATTTAAGTCGTTTGGTGAGACTCAAGAGGTGTCTTGGAAGTCCTAAACCTCTCGCCTCATTGAGCCCCAAAGACCAGAGTGAGTTCGGGACTTCCCATTTATTCATACCTTGGTTAAGTTTATAATCGAGTTTTGAATTTAGAGTTTCATCCCATTTCTCATTCATTTTAATGCAATTAATTAAAGCGCATGTCAATCACGTAGTGGAAGCCATAAATAAAAGCGTAAATAAAATAAAGCATATGTAAAAATATTACAATAAAACTAGGGGCGGAATACAACCCCCATTCTAAATAAAATACAAAACATGCATAAAACGGGATATTCATTAATGATGAGGACATTGGTCCTTGCATGCATATTTATTATAAAACAATTTTGATGTGATGATTTTATTTTGGATGGAGAAAATTGAGACATTGGTCCCATTTTTATTTAGGAAAAATTTCAAATTAATTAATAAAAAAACGTTTAGTGACTTTCTTTCTAGTGGGCCTAAATAAATAATTTTACAAGAAAATTACATGGCAAAAATAAATGAAAAAGCCAAAATAAATAAATATTACAAATGAAGAAAATAAATATGTAACCCGAACGAGCCTCTTGGATCTCCTCGTGTGCTCGCAAAGATGCCCAAACAAAAAATGAGATGTGAAATAAAATAAAACACAAATAAAATAATGTTAGTAATTGAATCAATTAAAATCAATTAAATATAAAATAAATGATAAGATAAAATAAAATGAGATAAAATAAAATGATATCAAAATCATAAATGAATTAAAATGTTACCAATTTAAAGTGAACTAGAAAAATGTGTTATTAATGATAAATGGATTAAATGAAGTGATTGGAATAAAATATAACATGTTAATGAATTAATATGTAAAAATATGAACATGACAACAATAATGATGAAGATAATCAAATCAATGAATATATAAAATAATAAAGGAAAGAATAATAAAATAAACGAATTAAAGAATGATGAAAACAATTAAATGAACAACATGATTAATTAATGTAATTATAATTAATATAAACATTTACATGGTAAAAATATCTAATAAAATGAATTTATTAATTACATGTTAGAAATAATGATGAGTTAAAATGAAATAACTTAATTACATGTTAAGAATTAAAAGAAAATAATATTTACATGTTAGAAATGATAAGAAAATCAATATTTATATGAACAAAATAATATATTAACATATTAAATTAAAACAAATATAAAAGCAATAGAATAAATGAATGAATAAATGAAAATAATAAAAATAATAATAATATACACGAATAAGAATAAAATCATATATAAACAAGTTAAATAAAACAAATCTGAAATAAATAAAATAAATAAATAAATGAAGTTAATAAAAATATACATGAATAAATTAAACATGAAAAAAAATAATAAAAAGAAAGAATAAGCTCGAAAATGTTTACCCTCAGAGTTTCGGATTCGATGAAAGTAAAATGATGATCGATTTCTTCGTTTGATGATTTGCAATATTAGAGTGCAAAATGATGAAAATGTTGGAATTTTATTCGAAGAAAGAAATAGGATAAAAAATGATCAAAAATTCTTTAAGAGCAAAGAATTGATTTCTTTGCCTAAAGAAATGATTTTGATAAAAAAAAAAGATTTTTATTGATTAAAATTAAAGAAAAAAAATGATTTGGTTTATATCAACATAAAAATCAAATGGAAAAAATTAGATTTTGATAACAAACACTTACTTTATTTGTATCAAAATTAATTTTCTATCAAAAAGAGATTCAAAAGAAAATCAATGGAAAAAATTTTATTGAACACAAATAAAAGGTTAAAAAAATTATGAGAACAAACAATTGTTGTGTTTGTCTTCAAAAGTTAATCAAACAACAAAATTCCTTCTAAATATACTTAGAAGAAATTATGTTGAAAAAATAAAAAGAATGAAAGATGAACTCAATTTTTTTGTTCTTCTTTGGTAGCGAAAAATTCTGGAATTTGTTTTAGAGTTTGAGAGGAAGAAGAGAAAGGGCGAAGAGAAAAAACCCTAGCCAAAAAATCCTCCTTTTTGGTTTTCATCTCATTCTCTTTATATGAAGAAAATAGGAAAAATAAAATAATTGAAGAGATAAAATTTTATTAAATCAGATATTACCTATTTTAATTTTTAAAAATTGAAAAAATCCCTTAAAACCTTGGAAAAAGGGATAAAAAACTGATTTTTGGGTCCAAAAATCGGAATAAGGGGTATCAAACCCTTTAGCAACAGCCAGAAGTAGGGACGCCCGTCGCTATATAGGTACAGGCATCTCAGCGGCAGCTTCCGCGCACGAAGCTCGTTTTTAGCGAAGCGCAGCATTGGCGAAGCTCCGCGTTGCCTTTGCGCGTGCAGCGCGCTGGGCGCCGGTGCGCTGCAGCCGCGCCCTGCACTCGCGATCCGATTTTTTTTTAAAATTTTAAATTGACTAAAAATACTATAATTTTGAGCCCCCATTTTTCAAAACTAATTTTTAAAATATTTTTTATTTTATCTTTTCACTCTAAAATGCAAATTTGAAAAGAAAATCATCACTTTTAACCTTTTTGCCTGTGGAAAGGCGTCTTATCATCATTGGGTAACTCTGATCTGGGCTACCTCGGGACCCGGTGTCTACAGTGCATATGGAACTATGTGTGGGAAATATATGCATGAAGTTATATACACGAAACACGAGCAAAGGATTAATGTACAAGAACTGTGTGTGCATATCTATACGTGTAAAAGACTAAATGCATGTGACATGCATGTGATATGCAAAAATAAATAGACCACATCTTAGGTGGTTAAGGGATTCATTGAGGGTACTGCTCGGCTGCTCACATTGTATGATGCTCCTAAGGATGTAGAAAAGCGTTTTCTTGGCTTTACGGACTCTGACCCATAATCTTTTCAAGGAGAACTGACTCGTGCGCATCTTTGCCCTCCGATCAACGAGCATTTTGCCCCCATGACTCTGAATCAAGTTCTGCATTATGTACCACCTGCCTAAAGGAAATTATTCGATGTAATACCGCCTTATCACTCCAGGCTTCAAAGGTCATTGTTTTAAAGGTAGTGCGTCCCTTGTGGATTTTCACACTAGCTTTTCTTAGCGGGAAATGATAAGTTCAATTTTATATTGTTCTTTTATGTGAATTTTTAGCTCACTTTTAAGTTTAGAAGTCCCTATTTCAGTATGTTTTTGTTGAAGTATTATTAGATTTTATTTGGTACACTAAAGTGAGTTTTTAATGTTGTTTTCGGGTGTTTTAGGTAGCTTACACGGCGGTGAGCAAGTTCCATACAGCCGTGTAAGATCAAAAGTATCAGAGGGCAGCAGAAGAACATCACACGGTGGTAAGAATCTGTCTTACCGCCGTGTACCTCGGGACTTTGAGTTACGTAGGAGGCTACACAGCGGTAAGGACTTCTCTCACCGCCGTGTGAAGTGTGATTAACGGCACTGTACATGGGAGCAAAAATTCAAAGAGGCTGACCAAAAGCCGTTTACAAGGCGGTAAGGACCTTTCATACCTCCGTGTAAACCAAAATATTTCAAAGACTGTCATCTAGTCTGCAGTTACACGGCGGTGGGAGATTCTCATACCGTCGTGTAACCCAGAAATCATGCATGTGAATAAAATCTGCACAAAATCAAATATTGTCATGCCACCGTTTGACTTTAGCTGTTATATAGGGGCTGAAGTTAGACATTAAGGGAGATATTTTGGAACGAAAGTCATATTATTATTTTTTCTCTGTAACCAAAGTTGAGATTTTCCATATATTTTTACAATTAATTATTCAGTAGGGATTGATCTGGAGAATTTGGGGATTGGATAATTTATCATTCATTTTGGAAGTCTTATTAGTTGATTCAGTTTGAAGAACGTCATTTATGATTATTGTAAGAATTTCATTTTCAGATCTCAAATGGGTAATATCAATTTCTCTCTATTTAATTCAGTTTTTATTTCAATCATGAGTGAGTAGTTCCTTTTCTCGTTAAGGGATGCCTTGAATCCCTAATAACCATGTGAATGCTTTGTATGGATTGATTTATGCATATGCTTCAGTTTTATTTTCTCTAAATTAATTTATTTGTTATTGAAATTAATGCAAGTTTGAGATTGATCTACCGTGATAATCTTTGATTGTAATTTGTTTCATGAACTTACACATACTCTGTTCTATTTCTATCAATTTTCATTGATTTGATGAATCCGGGATGGTAGTTAAATCTATGGACTTTTATTTTAATAGGTTTAGAATGGTGGGAGATAATTGAGCTTTGATGTCTGAATCTGGAATGGTAGGACCATCTAAGCTCAGGACTTAAGACCTGTTTTGATTACTAATTTATGTGCTGAATCTGGGATGGTAGGTACATGTTTTAGAGAAGCTGGATCCGAAAGGCAGGCTAGGGTATAGGCTAGCTTGTTCACTGAATTGCATATGAGATTATTATGTTTAAGCATTTTCATGGTATTATGGGGAGAATGGGTATTCCTTAGCAAGATCTGTTAATCATTTTATCAAATCTTTATTAAAATTGATTATTTTAATGTTGATTAATTTTGCATTACATCACTTATTACTCTCAACAATTGGGAATTCTTTAGCATACATTTATTTATCAACGTTTGCACAATTCAGTCCCTTGGGTACGATAACTCGGGGTCTTAAAAATTACCCCACTGTATTACTTGCCGATTCAGTACACTTGCTGAGGTCGCATCAAGTTTTTGGCGCCGTTGCTGGGGACTGGCGTTGTTAGTAAGTTTTGATTCTTATTTGTATGTGTTTTTATTTTTTCTGATTTTATTATTTCTTATTCTTTTCAGGTACTTGTGGTGTATGAGAAGATTGAGGCAAAAAAAAGTAGCGCCCTATGACCCTGAAATCGAGAGGACTTTGCATTAACGCAAGAGAGCCAATAGAGATAACAACATGGAAAACAATCCTCTCCTTATTGATGAATTTCCTCCCGAGAATGAACAAGTGCCACGAGCAGAAGAAGAGATGCCTGGTAATTATGGAGAAAAAGTCCCAAGGTAGAGGACAATAAGAGACTATGCTGTGCCAAGATGTAATGAAGACCATCGGACAATTGTGTTGCCTAGAGGAATGCAATTTGAACTCAAGCCAGCAACCATTACTATGGTACAGAGAAACCAGTTTTCAAGAGCAGAATTGGAGGATCCTGCACAGCATTTAGATATATTTTTGGAGGTCAGTGACACAGTTCAGATCCCGGGTGTCACTTCTGAAGCAGTAAGGTTGAAATTGTTTCCATTTACATTGATTGGAAAAGCAAGGGATTGGTTGCAGATGTTACCAAGTCAATCAATAAGATCATGGGAGCAATTACAAGAGAAATTCTTAATGAGATTTTTCCCTCCTACCAAGACCGTAAGAATTCGTAACAGTATTATGGGATTTGCTCAAATGAATGAAGAGCCTTTTCATGAGGCTTGGGAGAGATTTAGGAGATTATTAAGAAGTTGTCCGCATCACGAGGTAGCTTTACATTAATTAATGACTTTATTCTTTGCTGGAGTCACCCCACAGACAAGGTCACTTTTGGATGCATCGTCGGGAGGTTCCTTCTTGAATAGGTTGCCAGAAGAAGCTTTTCTTATGTTGAATGAGATGGCAGCAAATGATGCGCAATGGGCTGCTCTTAGAGCAATTCCGAAAAGGCATGGAATACATAATGTGGACGAAGTATCAATGCTGAAGGCACAAATAGAATCAATGCAGAAGGAGATGAGTGGATTGAATCAAGAGAGTGGGCAGTATGAAAGCGGTCAATATAGTCAAGAAGGTGGAGCAATGGGAGATGTAAATGCTGTAGGAGATTACCGCAGGAATGACCCTTACAGTAACACCTATAATCCAGGTTGGAGGAACCACCCAAATTTCTCTTGGAGGGATGGAAGTCAGAATGCTTCATCTTCTCAACCACAAACAAGAGCACCTTTCAACCAAAACAGCCATCACAACCACAACCAGTCATACCAGCCGCAATCCTCCACTAATTACAAAAACTCCTATCCACCATATCACCAAGGACAGGGCTCAAACCAATCCCATTCTCAAGCTTATCACCCACCGGGTTATCAACCAAGGCCACCTGTACAAGAAAAGAAGCCAAATTTGGAAGATATGTTGGCTAGCTTCATGAATAGTCAGCAACAGTTTATGAACAGCCAACAATAATTTATGGCCAGTCAAAAAGCAAGGTAGAAATCCCAAGAACAATGGAACCAGAATCAAGATACGTCCATGAGAAACTTGGAAACGTAATTGGGCCAACTTGCAACTTCGATGTCTAATAGACAACCAGGAACTTTTCCTTCAAATGTGGATCGTAATCCCAAGGAAGAGGCAAAGGCAATTACATTGAGGAGTGGCAAGGAGGTAACACAAAGCAAAGACCAAGGTGAAACATCTTCACCATCTTCAGCTAAGGGGAAGCCTACACGAGAGGTAAATAACTCCAGCTCTATGTTACAAGTAAATGAAAACGCTCCTACAGTTGATAAAGGTAAAAGTTTAGTGAATCCCAGAGCAGAGGATCTTGATATTAATAGGTTGCCATTTCCTGCTGTGGCTAGAAAGGAAAAGAAAAATGAGCAATTGGCTAGATTTTTAGAAATGTTTAAGAAACTGCACATTAACCTACCATTTGCAGAGGCCTTAGCTCACATGCCCAATTATGAAAAATTTATGAAAGAATTGTGCTCAAATAAAAAGAAATTAGAAGGGCATGGAACCGTGCAACTTACAGAAAATTGTAGCGCTTTAATAATGAATAAGATTCCTGAAAATTGGAGGATCCAGGTAGTTTTACGTTACCATGTGAAATTATTGAAAATTTTTATGGGAGTGCTCTATGTGATTTAGGTGCTAGCATAAATCCAATGCCATATTCTACTTACAGAAAACTTAATCTTGGAGAGCTCAAGGAGACGAGCATGAGGCTCCAACTTATAGATAGATCAGTAAGGAGACCTAAGGGGGTGATAGAGGATCTGCTAGTGAAAGTGGGAAAATTCATTTTCCCGGTGGATTTTGTAGTAATGGAGATGGAGGAAGACCATAAGATACCACTTATAGTGGGGAGGCCATTTTTGAACACAGCAAAGGCTTTGATCGATGTACATGGTCAAACTGTTACCTTACGATTCAATGATGAAAAGCTAGTTATGGATATGAATAAAGCTCAAAAATACACATTAAATGATATGGAGGAATCTATTTATTTTGTGGATGCAGTAGATAAATGTGTGGAGGAAATTCAGGAAAATGTGTTGGTAGGTGATCCACTGGAAGAAATTGTGGTGCATTCATTGGATAATGACAAATTGGAAGATGAGATGGAGAGAAAAGCAATAGCAGTTGTAGAGGAAGAACAACAAGAAGAACCTGATCCAAAAAAGGGGGAGTCAAATTCTGAACTTAAACCTTTCCTTCTCATTTAAAATATGTATTTCTGGAGAATGGAAAAAAATCGGTAATCATTTCTTCTTTATTGTCAGGTGATGAGGAGAAAATGTTGCTGGAGGTACTGAAAAAACACAAGGAAGCTATTGGATGGGAAACATCAGACTTAAAGGGGATAAATCCAAGCTACTGCACCCACCGGATCCTCATGGAGGAACAATGCAAACCAGTAGCTCAGCCACAAAGGAGACTTAACCCAGCCATGCAAGAAGTGGTAAAGAAGGACGTACTTAAGCTCCTTGATTCAGGTATAATCTATCCTATTTTCGACAGCAGATGGGTTAGTCCAGTGCAATGTGTCCCTAAGAAAGGGGGAATGATAGTGGTAAGGAATGAGCTAGATGAGTTAATTCCAACTCGTACAGTTTGGAGAGTCTGTATCGACTATAGAAGATTAAATAATGCCACTAGAAAAGATCATTTTCCATTACCATTTATTGATCGAATGTTGGAAAGGTTAGCAGGAAATAGGTTTTATTGCTTTTTAGATGGGTACTCTGGATATTTGTAAATCCCTATAGCCCTTGAAGATCAAGAGAAAACAACCTTCACCTGCCCTTATGGCACATTTGCATATAGGAGAATGCCCTTCGGGTTGTGTAATGCACCGGCTACGTTTCAGCTGTGCATGATGGCGATATTTCATAACTTCATAGAAAAATTTATGGAGGTATTTATGGACGACTTCACCATTTATGGGAGTGATTTTGAGAGCTGTCTAAGGCATCTGGATTTGGTGCTAGAGAGGTGTAAGGAAACCAATTTAGTACTGAATTGGGAGAAATGCCATTTTATGGTGAGAGAGGGTATCATGCTTGGGCACAAAATTTCTGAGAAGGGGATAGAGGTTGATAAGGCCAAGGTCGAGGTGATAGAGAAGTTACCACCCCCAACTAGTGTTAAAGGCATTAGAAGTTTCTTAGGACATGCGGAGTTTTACCGCCGTTTTATCAAAAATTTTTCGAAAATTGCTAAGCCTTTGTCCAATTTGCTGATGAAAGATGCTGTTTTTAATTTTGATAGAGAATGCATGCTAGCTTTTGAAACTTTGAAGCAAAGGCTCATTTCAGCCCCGGTGACTATATCTCCGGATTGGAATTTGCCATTTGAATTAATGTGTGACGCTAGTGACTCTGCAGTTGGGGCAGTGCTTGGACAGCGGCGGGATAAGGTATTTTGTGCGGTTTACTATGCAAGTCATATTTTAACAGGAGCTCAAGTTAACTACACCACAACTGAGAAGGAACTCAAGAGATAAGGATTGGGCAAAGAAATAATCCTTTTGCACTTCGAGGCTAGAGAGCCACCACTGGAACCTGTACAAGAGTCACCTATTATTCCTCGACACAGGGGGCAGAAGCAGTATGGCTGATTGATGTAAAGCTCAAATCTTTAAGGACGGTCATGGAAGCCCAGATTTCAAAATCCGACAGGGCACAGCAACGGCAGCAGCAGTTAAGCAAGTCAGACAAGGACAAGTCATGAGATTACTACCACAGTCAGATCCATCAGAAAATACTCTGCTCGATCATTCAAGAAGGAAGTCAGAAAGCATCTGATAAAAGAGGGAGATTCAATCTTCAAGCAAAGAAGGCCAAATGTTCCAGACAAATGAGGTAAATTTAAGCCGATGTGAGAAGGTCCTTTTGTTCTTCAGAGATTGTTATCCAAGAGAGCAGCAACGGACCGCAATGAAGATAACTTCAAAGAACCGGTCAACATTGACATACTCAAGAGGGTCCATGGCTAAAGACAATAAAATCAAAAGAAGAGAATAAAAGCCCCACGGGTCGAAAACCGAAAAAAGGCTGCCTTGCTAAAATTGGGCGTCTCATCAGGGTGAAAACCGAAAAAAGGCACCTTGGGCAAAACTTAGAGGCTTGAGAGAAAATGTTCAATCAAGAAAATCCAAGAGGACTGATTGATAACAGGAGTAGGATGCACCTAAGGTGTTACTCATGTCTAGTGTTTTTGTATCACATGTCTAGTCATGGTCATTCTTATTGCTATATAGTGCATAGAGATAGAAATGCATGCATAAGCTAGGCGTAAACATGCAATTAAATGGTTAAGAGAAACCTATTGCAGGCATAAGGGCATATGCTGGAGCAATTCTCAAGGCAGTAATAACAATTTTTTTGTAACAAATCTTCCTCCTACTCTTAAAAAAAAAATTAAAAAAAAAAAACCGTTAGAGATAAAAACCGTGACTGGCTCTCTAAGCAAAAGTTAGGCCAAAGGGCAGGGTGAAAACCTGGAAACAGGCAGTTTGTCCTTCAAAAAATGAATAAAAACCGCTGGAGTGTGTTGGGTCCATTCCAGGCAAAAATTAGGCACAAGGTTATGTGAAAATCCCTAAAGGGACGCATTTCCCGCTAAGAAAAGCTAGTGTGAAAATCCATAAGGGACGCACTACCTTTAAAACAATGACTATTGACACCTCGAGCGATAAGGCGGCATTATTCTGAATGACTTTCCTTTAGGCAGAACTTGATTCAGAGTCCTGGGGGCAAAATCCTCATCAACGGGGGGCAAATATGCGCACGGGTCAGTTCTTTTTGAAAAGATTATGGGTCAGAGTCCGTAAAGCCAAGACAATGTTTTTTCAGATCCTTGCGGGCATCAGACAGTGTGAGCAGCCGAGCAGTACCCTCAACGAATTCCTTAACCACCTAGGATGTGGTCTAGCCATTTTTGCATAGCACATGCTTCTCATGTGCATTCAATCCTTTATGCGTATAGATATGCACACACAACTCTTGTACATTAATCCTTTGCTCATGTCTCGTGTATATAGCTTTATGTGTACATTTCACACACATTACGCACACACAATCTTTTGTACATACTTTTGTGCCAATAACTTTACAGGGAAAAGGCCGAACTAAAGGACAACTTCGGCAAGCTGAATTAATGATAAAGCCCACGCAAGTCAAATCATGTAAGCCCATGAAGCCATTATCTTTAACACCTTTTTTAAGTCATTATCAGTCTCTTCGGAGCATTATTTTTAAGACCTTTTTTAAGGCATTCTCAGTCTATTTGGAGCATTATCTTTAAGACCTTTTTTAGGCATTCACAGTCTCTTTGGAGCATTATCTTTAACTCCTTTTTTTAGGCATTCTCAGTCTCTTCAGAGCATTATCTTTAAGTCCTTTTTTAGGCATTCCCGGTCTCTTCGGAGCATTATCTTTAAGTCCTTTTTTAGGCATTCCCAGTCTTTTCGGAGCATTACCTTTAAGGCCTTTTTTAAGGCATTCTCAGTCTTTTCGGAGCATTATCTTTAGGACCTATTTTTTAAGACTTTATCAGTCTCTTCGAAGCATTATCTTTAAGTCCTTTTTTAGGCATTTCCAGTCTCTTCGAAGCATTATCTTTAAGACCTTTTTTAAGGCATTATCAGTCTCTTTAGAGCATTATTTTTAGGCATTGTCAGCCTCTTCGGAGCATTATCTTTAAGTCCTTTTCTTAAGGCATTTCAAATATTTTCCAAGACATTCTCAGTCTCTTCAGAGAATTAATTTATTTTCAAAAAAAATCTCCCAAATCCATTCAATCCAAGGTGATCCAAGAGATGGGTTTACCTCAACATTGTCAGGCACTATCTAGAAAAGCAAGCCTATTCATGCATGCCATGCCGGGGGCAATCAGGTAAGTTTCTCTATCATAAGAGGCACGTTCACACGCATCACACAAAATGTACAAAATCCAAATTCAAATGTACAAAGAATGCAAACTCTCAAACAAAAACAACAAAAACAAAAAAACAAATCAAAAAACAAACGAAAAAAAAAGAGGAAGATATTTTCAAGGCCTTGAAAATCCAATATGATGTAAAAATTCAAATACATTTAAAATGTAAAAATCCCAAAAATTTACAGGAAAGAAAAGACAAAAACAAAAACAAAAACAAACACCAAAAATCGTGTTAAAAGATGCCAAAGACATTGAAACCTATTTGCCGGCAGGCAAGGAATAAAACCTCCAATCTAATTTTCCTCTGAGGAGGCTCAAATCTATCTTCCTCTCTAGAGGCTCAACATCAAATTCTCTCACCCTCTTGAGAAGTGCGCAGGTCATTTTAATAAGGAGGCTACATTGGAGATGATAGAGGAATCGATATTTTGGGAAAAACCAATCGTCCTTCAGGGGGGCACCTGTCTGACATCGGCCCCAACAGGTATATACTGCCATAGGTAAGTATCTCTTTTATATACCTGCACATTTTCTTTTCCCTTTTTTGCAGAAAAAAGAAGAGGTTCAAGATAAACACCAGCAATAGAACAGATCACAAACAGAGGTTGTAATCAGAGAGTACTGTATCTCACAGACACCGTGCAAGCCGAGATGAGGCCAGCGGGACAGACTAGCCACCATACATGCCGAGATGAGGACAACGGGGTGCACGCGATAGAACAGATCACAAATAAAGGTTGTAGTTAGAGAATACTATATCTCACGGACATCGTGCAAGCAGAGATGAAGCCAGCTGGACACCAACGATAGAACAAATTGCAATAGAGGTTGTAGTTAGCGCACTGCGTCTCACACACTCCGTGTAGGCCGGGACGAGGCTAGCGGGACACCAGTGATAGAACAGATCGCAAAGAGAGGTTGTAGTCAGAGAGTACTGCATCTCACAGACACTGTGTAAGCCGAGATGAGGCCAACCGGATAGATCAGCCACCGTGCATGCCGAGACGAGGACATCAGGGCACACACAATAGAACAGATTGCAACGGGATTGTGGTTAGAGGACACCGTATCTCACAGACGCTGTGCAAGCCGACCGGAGGCGAGCGGGACAATGCAATAGAAAAGATTGCAAACGAGCCACAGTCGAATAACACTACAGCTCAACAGCAACAAGA
Organism: Excoecaria cochinchinensis; assembly: GCA_947683425.1. Lineage (NCBI taxonomy): Eukaryota > Viridiplantae > Streptophyta > Magnoliopsida > Malpighiales > Euphorbiaceae > Excoecaria > Excoecaria cochinchinensis. The sequence goes on along the minus strand of CANTUQ010000092.1, from coordinate 23,742,016 downwards.
CGCAACATTCCACATGGCAAAAAGGTAAGGGCTGCCTCAGGTACGCATCTCTTTCCTTCTTCTCTGAATTTTGGCTCATCGAGGCACTAGTGCACTAGTTTTCCCAAAATTGGGGGAAACTGCAGACACCGGGTCCTGAGATAGCCCAGATCAAAGTTACCCAATGATGATAAGATGCCTACTCACAGGAAAAAAGGTAAAAAGTAATGATTTCTTAGTCAAATTTGTATTTTAGAGTGAAAAAATAAAAAATAATAAAAAATATTTTTAAAATTAGATTTGAAAAATGGGGTTTAGAAATTGTAGTATTTTTAGTTAATTTTTAATAATAAAAAAAAAATTCGAGCGTCGGCCGCGGCAACGCACAGCGCCTGTGCACGCTGCGAGGCACTGCTGCGCGTGGAGAGCCACCGCGCGGTGCTCCGCGAGCAGCGCGCGAGAGCGACGCACGAGGCGTCACTCACGTGCGCGTGACGGACAAGCCATCGCTTGCCTATCTCGCCTGCCAGCGCGCAGCGCACGTGCTGGCAGCCCGTTGCTCGCCAGCGTCGGGCGTTGGTGGCCCAATTCCGCCACAAAACGCCCAATTTCGTCGAAAATGCATTTTTTTTGCCTTTTTTCATTATTTTTTTTAAAAAGTTAATTTTTTTATCTCATTTTTGGTATTTTTATATAGTTTTCAGTTTTTAAAATTAATAAATTAATTTTTAAATTTAATTTAATTTTATTTTATTTATCCTTAAAATAAATGTCAAAGATTTAATTTTATCTTTTAAATTCTAATTTGAATTCAAAAGGATTTGATTTTATCCTTAAATCTAATTTGAATTTAAAAATATTTGATTATATTTTCTAAAATCAGGTTTGAATTCAAATGGATTCGATATGTATCTTTAAAGGATTCAAATTTTAAAAAGGATTTTGTTTTTAAATTCAAATTTTAAAAAGGATTTTGTTTTTAAATTTAAATTTTAAAAAAGGATTTTGTTTTTAAATTTAAATTTTAAAAAAGGATTTTGTTTTTAAATTTAAATTTTAAAAAGGATTTTGTTTTTAAATTCAAATTTTAAAAGGGATTTTATTTTTAAATTTTGAATTTCAAAAACATTTAAATTTTTTATCTTCATCCTCATTCACCTATAAATAGGAGGCTGAGGGTCGAGGGAAGGAGGTCGGATTTTTTTACTTTTTGTTCTTTCTTTTTCAACAGAATTCTCTCTACTTTTTTCTTCAAATAAATTTCTCAAATTAGTTTTCAATAAAATAATCCTTCTTGAGACAAAGAAAATAATTCTTTGTTCTTGCGTTGTTATTGTCTTTCATTCTTCATTTTTAAGCAGTTTTCTTTCTTTGAATAAAACTCCGACTTTTTCATTTTCAACTTTAATTTTGCGGATCAAACTAAGGAAATCAATCATGTTTTTCCTTCATCGGGCACGAATTCTGAGGATAAATATTCTGGGCCCAATCTTACTTTTATTTTATTTTCTTATTTTATTTATTCACAATTATTTCATCAACATATAGATATTTATATCTATTGCTTATTTATTTTATTTCTAATATTTTCTTTTATTTCCATTATCTTATTTCATTATCCCACTCACATGTTGTTTGTTTTTTTGTGAGATTATTTATTTTCACTAAATATGGGGCGCTGAGAAAGGGAGCCTGCTAGGATAATTCGGGGACACCAATTTATTTCATTTTCTTTACCCTATTTCCTTTTAGTTTATCTTCATTTCCAATTTCTTGTAAATATTATTTTAATCCAGCTAATATAAAAATGGTCAAATGTTTTTTTATTAATTAAATTGGGATCATTTGTAAATTGAGGACCAATGTCTTATTTTTTCAGCAAATAAAACCGGCACTTCAAAAAATTGTTTTGTAATAAATATGTATGCGAGGACCAATGTCCTCACCCTTAATGTATATCCCGTTTTATGCATGTTTTGTATTTTATTTACAATGGGGATTGTATTCTGCCCCTAGTTTTATTGTAATCTATCTTTAGATGCTTTATTTTAATTATGCTTTATTTACCTTTTTTCTTGAATGGATGATTTGAGCTTTAATTTGAATGCATTAAATTGAGTGAGTAATGGGATGAAACGATAAATTCACAACTCAACTATAAACCTAACCAAGGTATGAATAAATGGGAAGTCCCGAACATTCTCTGGTCTTTAGGCCCAAAGAGGCGAGAGGGCTATCTCAATGTTCTATTAGGATGTGGCCTCCAAGACACCTCTTGTGTCCCGTAAAAGGCTCAAAATTGCACAGTCCTAGGCGCCAAGAGGCGAGAGGGCTATCCTAATGTTCTATTCGGGTGGATGCCTCCAAGACACCTCTGGTTTGCCCAAGCGTGAGTTTAGAGGACCATCCTATCATCAGGGTGGAAGCCTCCAAGACACCTCCGGCTTGCCTATAATGGACATAGCAACGCTATCTTAGGCTCACTGAGGCTAGACGACCTTTTCCAATGTTCTATTGGGTGGCGACTCCAAAAAACCTCCTTGTTGCCCAAAATGGACGCACTTGTAATTTTTTACAAGTTCTTATGAACCTCATCCCGAAGGCCCTAAAAGCGGGCGGTTCGGGGTGCCCCAGGGTTCGGCACGCGTCACAGGTGCTTACTAAAACTATGGCTAACAAGGGCAAAGGAAAGAAGGTATCATGAGAGTCTAGTGCTAATGCCCAAGAATCTGATTTGTTGTCTCTCCGATTCAAGTGTGATTGCCCCTTTCCTATCTACACAGAAGAAGAAGAAGAAGAAGAAGAAGAAGAAGGTGAGAAATTTTTATATTTTGCTAAGAAAACTTACGTAGGTATGTGGCATGTGCATTTTCCTTTGTTGGATGATCTAGGCTTAACTGAACAATTTGAGAAATATTTGAAATATATGCAATGGGGTCAGTTTATGAATTAACTTTGCCAATTAAAAAGGATTGGGCTGTAGAATTTTTTGTCACTCTTGACTATGTGGATAGGAGAAAAATTAATTTCGAGTTTAGGCACCAAGGCAAAGAATATATTTTTGGTTTTGATGAGATGCATGACTGGTTTGATTTTCCCTTAAATGGCAAACGATTTGATCCTCATCTTTTTGATCCTACACCTGTTTGGAAAACATTAACTGGTTTGGATACTTTTAATAATAAGAATTCCACAAATCGTCAATTTAAAGATGATGTTCTATTGTTATTTTATAAATATCTTTGTCATGCTTTATTTGGGAGAGTGGAGAGTAATAAAGTTCAAACCAAGGATTTATTTGTTTTAAACCTTATCTAATCTAGGAAGACACCAAGTTCTATTTATTTCATTTTTGATGGCTTATATCATGCTTCAATTGCACAAACTAAAACAGTATGCATGTGCCACATGGTGACCGGGATTGTATTGGGATGTTTAGGGGAATTGCACAACTTTGTCATGGATGAGCATGAGACTGTTGCCTTAATTGATGCTAAATATTTGAGAAATGCTAACGTGTTAACAAGAGGCAGATAGCCTCCAAGGTTTGTTGACTGTGGTGTGCAGGTTCAAGGTCCAAGTGTGGACAAAGGCAAAGGCAAAGTCCCTGAAACGTCTACTGCAACTGATGAAGATGAAGATTTCGAGGACGAGGAATCGGATGAAGAAGGAGCTAGAGTGCCTGCTGGTAGAGTGGATGATTCTGTTGGTTGGCAGTAGGTTATGACACGCTTGGATGGTGTCGAGGCTATCAACCCAAGCAATGCAGCCAGAATGGAATCCATGGAGTCCACCATGAAAGACATGCACAAGAGCCAAAAGAGCATGAGTCGCAAACTTCTCTCTTTATTTCGCAAGAAGAATGTCGAATTCACACCTTCTCCACCAAGTTTCCCAAGTGGGAATTAAGATTAGTTTTCTCCTACCCTTTTACTTTTTATTGTTATTTTTATTTTTATTTATTTGTGTTTTGTATTTTCATTGTTTTTATTGTGTGTTTTTGTTTGTGTTTGATTTTCTTACACAATGAGGACATTGTGTCCTTTAAGTGTGGGGGCATACATGTTATGTTTATTTATATATGTGTGTTTGTTTAGCATAGCCTGTGGATATGCATGTGCTGCTAGTTTTATGTTTTGGTTTTTGCATATGTTGTTAGTATTAGGTGTGTTGAGTTTGATTTGTATATATGTGTATGTTGTTTATGTATGATTATTTATAGGTTTATATCCTAGGTTGTTTTGTGAGTTTGATTTTGGAGCTTGTATATTTAGGGCCTATTTGGGAATATATAAGCATGTAATAGCTTGAATTTCTTTTAATTTAGTTTAGTTAGGCGAATTTTTGAGGAATATCATTTTCATTTTACTTTGACAATTTAATGTACATAGTCGTAGCAGGTGTCGCACTCGCGACACAGCACGGCACTTCACTTCTTTCAACTACTTGATCTTCCTTTCCTCCGCATCTTTGCCGCGCTCGCGACACCTATCGCACTTGCGACAGAGCGCGGCTTCCTTCCTTTGCTCTTCTTTTCTTCTCTTCTCTTGGGCTTCTCTAGGCTATCCTCTATCATGCTCGCGACAGCAGCTTCTTTTCTTGCTCATTTATGCTCCTTCTTCACATTTTCTCCCTTTTTCTCCTATATTAACAAAACTTAACACAAAACATCAAACAGACCTAATTCTAACACATTTAATCATAAATAAACATAATTTTAATCACAAAACATAAGCTAAATATGAGCTATTTAGGCTCATATCAGGTTCTGAGTAAATAATGGTTAGATATTCATTTATAAACTCATTACATTTTTGTGTGAATTATATTCATATAAATTTTCTCAAATACATTATATATATCTAATATACACATCATTGTAATATATCGAGGTACATATACATCTAAGTATGCACATTCATAATCATATAATTAACTCATCCAATTCAAAACACATGCCATACCCTTCTAAACAATATTGAAGAACAACTATCCTTTACACTTGGCATGCAAATTGTGTTCATACTATTATTCTCATACAGTCACATATGTTATATAAGTATATCAAATCATCACATCTCTTTAAAATATATTTTGGACAAGTGTTATAAAATCAGTACATATCAATTAAAATACATACCCTATAATTTATGAGTGATTCTAGCAGTCCAAATGTTCATTTTAAATAAAATGCCTTATGTGTCAACTATGTACCTAACAATATTTCCCATGTTAATTCATATACATTATCATCATCACTTTGCAATATATGCATGTCGAACAAATATGGTCAACTTTCAAGGAAGTTTGGGTTCATTTTTATGAGAAAAACTCATTTTTTAGCTCTAAAAATAGGGGTCACACGATAGTCAGGTCATGTCACATGGTGGTTAGGGTTTCCTAACAGCCGTGGGGCATTTCAAAAATCCAATTTTTCATTCTAGGAACAATTTTACACGGTGGTCAGGACTTATCACATAGGGGTCAAACGTTCTTGATCGTCATATGGGTCATTTTTAAGGCAATTTTTGAGTTCTAGAACCGTTTACATGGCGGTCAGGGCATGCTACATGAGGGTCAATAATTCCTCACCATTGTGTAACCCTATTTTAGAGCAAAATAAAGCAGGATAGATTTACAGGTTAGTTTTGCTTGTTTTAACCTAGTAAATGAACATTTTAGACTTTGGTCTCTTCTTAACATTTATTCTCCTATGTCTTCAGTTTACTATTGCATAAAAAGCATACAATTTTGATTTATAAATTAGGAAATATTCCTGTAGGAACACAAATTGCTCCCAATATAGGGGCAGTATCAGGTTTGTATTTTCTATTGCATTTTTATAGGTCTTAGAGGAAGAACTGTATCTTAGTTCACCATAACAATTGTGAATCTATCTGTTAAGGTTATTATTAAACTAAAATCACTCCATTTAGAGGTCTATAGGCCAAGATATGGCATTGACACTAAAATGGGTTCAAGTGAACCTTAAGCAGAATATCAACTATCACAAATCCTAAGGCATATTTCACTATATTCATGCAAAATAACTTTAATCCAACACTTTATCAACACTTCTATAACTAATATAGCATATATAATGATTTAATTCCATCTCAAGCATAATCAAATAAGTGAAATTTCTTCCAAACCTCAAAATGGCCACTTGTTCTTCTCTAGCTTCCTTCTCCTTCTCCTTTCTTTTTCTCTTGCTGGATTCTTCAACTAGAATCATCATGAGAATTACATCAATATCATTTATAACTCCTATTTCCAGCAATTTATCAAATAAAATAAGAAAGAGATGAAGATTGAAATCAAATCTTACACTTTTATGCACCAATTAACTAGAATTTGATTACCTTCTTGTGATTCCTTAAACTTGTGTTTGTGGTGTGTTAATTGAGAGGAAAATGGAACCAAATTTTCTACCTTTTCCTTCCCAAGTGAGCTAACCATAATGGCTAATTTATATGGCCACAAATTCATGAGGTTTCTAGAAGTCCACATGTTAATTTGCAATTGGTTTTACTTTGTAAAATTTTCAATTTGATCCTCCATCGCCTTTTTGATTCTCACTTAACATGTAATTAATATTTACTCATACATTGGCCTATAATCAATTCCATTTATACTAACATGTCATAATTTAACAAATTACCGTTTTATCGCATCTTTTTAATTAATGACAGTTATGTTCTTATGACATTTTCATCACTTAATCATGCCTATTCGATTTTCATTTCACCCTAAATATGTCTTATTACTGCTATGGTGTTATTTGGGCCCTTATATCAAGCTAGTTTTGACCTGTTAAAAAGGGATGCTCACATAAGCTTTAATTTTCACACAACCCCCTAGGTAGAGAATATGTTATGTTTTGTGATACTTACATGAGTGTTTTGGGTTGTGTTCTACTGCAAGATGGGAAAATAATGGCTTATGATTTAGGCAATTAAAGCCTAATGAATAGAATTGTAAGGCCCTAAAGTATACCTTAGGAGGATTAGAACATGTTATGCATGCACATGCGTGAGTTGTAATGCATTTAAGCCCAAATTATGCATTTGGGACGTGACCGTATTTTTGAAATTTTTAAGGCCATAAAAGTAATTGTGAATTAATGACTTATGGACTTATTAGAAGGAAAAAATGGTAGTTTATGCATGTGGAAAGTTAAGTTAAGAGAGGGATTTAATGGAAATTAACCAAGGACTTAAAATATTGTGCCAATGGGAAAGTGACACCTAGTGGATTTAGGTGAGATTGTATTAATTAAAGTGGAAATATCTGCTCTATACAGTTGGCCAACCATCTTAGTCCATAAAGCACCAAATTCCTTTGTCATTTCTCACTTGTGTAAATCTCCATTTTATGCTCTTGGGGGGAGTGGTTTATATGAGAAAAAGAGAGAGCTTGGCAAAGTAAGTAATAAAGGTTTTGAGCTTGGATAGTCACTTTCTTCCTCTATAATTCCCTTGCATGTGATGTAAGCTCTGTGTATTGGTTTGTGTATGATTTTTGGATGGTTATTTGTGTTGGTAGCTGAGGTTAGAGTGAAGGATAAGGGCAAAGAGAAGGTTTGAGCAAGAGAAACAAAGATCAAGCTTCTAAGAGGTATGGGAGTATTTGTTTGCATGTTTGTTTTAATGTTGTGCATAATTTTGAGGGTTGAAAACATGATAGTATTGTGTAAAATGTTTATGAATGTGAATTAAGTGGTAAAGAGGTCATTAAGGAAGGAAAGTGTAGAGATAAGCTTATAGGGTGAATTCTGGTGTAGATCCCTTTTGACCTTTAGTAACTATTTTGCCTATAACTTGAGTTAGAGAGCTTCAATTGGGATGATTCCAATTGGCACATAAACTAAAAATATATACCTAAATTTCGTATGAAGAGGCTGGATCCTGATTTCACCTCTAACACCACTCATTTCTTGGTTATAGTGCAATGTTAGTGGTTGTCCCAATAACTAGAGCAGTCTATAGTGTTTTGTGAATATCTCTTTTTGTAGATATCTAATGACCTGATTTTGGAGTCTATGTAAAGCTAAGACAAAGAGGAAAAAAATTATAGAAGACCACTTTGTCAGAAAATGCCATTTTCTAGTAAAAATTTGTCCTCAAACTCATAGAAAAATCTGCCCCCTAAGCACATTCTGTGCCGAGTCGACACAATTGTGCTGACTCGGCAGTGTCGACTCGGCAAGGGTGGCCTCTGTGCCGACTCGACACCGCAAGCCACTGTCATGAGTCGTGACATGGATCATGACTCATGACAGCCCCATCCTTTCCCATTTTTATTCCTTTTGAATTAGTTGTTCCATTTATGCATATCCCATGTTAAGTTTGTTGTTTTTACTTTAATATATTATTATATTATGACTGGGAAGCCATGGAAATGTGGTAATGAAATGGAATTCTTAGTTAATTGTGTTATAAAATATTATAATATTAATTATAATATTACTTGCATATATATATATATATATATGAAATTGGGCATTTAGATGTAATATAAGGAATTAAATGTTATTATTATTTATTATTATTATTATTATTATTGATTAAACTATAAGTGAGCGCCCAAATTTCGGATAGTAATGGATAGATAGGCATGCCAATTAGGGTCAGTGTTGGCGGCTGTCCAGTGTTCGCACTGAACAGTGCATAGTGTTTGCATTGAAAGGTGCCTAGTGTTCAATACCACTTAGTATCCCAGTAATTCGAGACTTACATCTCCTAGTGTTTGATATTGCTCATCAATATCTAGTGATTGTTCCCGTTATCCATTCTTGATAAGAATTCAGGAGATTGCAGTGAAATAATTGCATAATTGTGACAAGTGATTATTGACAATTGTATAAATAACTTATTGATCCTTGAAATGCTAAAGTTTGAGTGTATGTTTTATAATTAATGCTATTGTGTGACATTGATATTGGCATGATTTTATGATTATTGTGACTTCATAAGAAGTCAATTGCATTATTTTCTCCCTACTGAGCCTTCGCTCAGCATGGCTATTTTCTCGTGTAGGTTCTTGAGTTTTTAGATGTCCCAGCTTGAGTTGTCATCTGCAGGCTACTAGGATTGAAGCTTGAAGTATTTTTGTTTTTGATATACATTAATTTTGTAATGAACAGTATAGTGAATATGTAAAGGATATTGTAATAGTGTGATGTAAATATGATGTAAATATTTTAGAGTCTATATATGTGTATGTATGACTTGTTATGAAAATTATATTCATTATTTTAAGTAATCTAGCAATGTTAATTTCAAGGGAATGAAAAGAAATAATAATAATTATACGGATTTTTAAATTGGTTAATGTGGTTTGACTAAGGTAACCATGCAAGATTAGAATTGTATAGTTTGTGTGTAGTGCTCTTATATTCTCTAGGGGATATTGGAGTGTTACGAGAATTACCCTACTCACGAACTAGAACTTATGGTAGTGTTGTTTGCTTGGAAAATATGGCGACACTACTTAGAGTGAGTTTATAGAAAGATGATATTAAGTTACAAAAGATTGTGCAAGCAGTTAGAAGGGAAAGTTCAATCTAAGGTACATAGGTCTTTATGAGATCCTTTAGAGGATAAAACAAATGGTTTATAGGTTAGCCCTTTCTGCAAAATTAGCCAAGTTGCACAATGTTTTCCATGTTTCAATGCTAAGAAGATATCATTCAGATGCCTCACATGTAATTCATTGCATGAAATAAAATTTAACAGACTTTTCATATGATAAGAAACCAATAGGAATCTTAGCTAAAGCGATGAAGCACTTCACAAACAAGTCAATTCCCCTTGGAAAGATACTATGGTAATATCATGGAATAGAAGAGGTGTAACACCCCTTAACCGTACGTAGTAAACCATACCGTGATCTGGTGGTTCACGACGACGGTCAGGGTATCACCGACACAAACATGCAAAACTTATAAAACCTTTAAGCTGAAATATGAGTTATAAAATTTCTTTCATTTTCAGAAACACATTATAATTAACTATAAATTCGTTATACAATCCCATTAAATAGTATACTTCTTCAGAATTCACTATAGATAGATCATTTACATAACCAATATTACTTTTATAAATACTTATAATTTAAAATTACAAATCTTGCATACATTCCGAAGTCTATATAAATCCTACCCTAAAACCACTTCATAATCTTGCATTGGCCTGGACTGCTGCGGAAAGACTCTCGAACGATTCGATTAATAGTAGCTACACGGATTAAAAGAAAATCTATGCTAAGCATAAAGCTTAGTGGGAAACACATAAATATGGACGACCACTAAGAATGGCCGTCGAGTAAGTTCAAAGAAAAGCATAATATAGAAAATATATTCATAACCATAATAACAAGTTAGATACTTTCGAGGAGGTCATTAATATAACCACTTACTTAGTATATCAACTTTAATAAATCACCTATACATTATCACACTTTTTCACATCGTATACATGTCACTTTGTTCACTTATTCACATTCCTTTCGGTTTCCAAAATTCATTTCACACATCTTGCTTAGTAGATGCATTATCATGTAATTTATCCAATCAATAAGGCATTTAGATTGCAATAACAAAATACATACTTCCATACCAGTCTTAACATATATTCATCAATTCATAACTTATTATCTGATTCACATACTCTTGTTCATTTAATGCTTGCCAAGTCAAAAGGGTGGATAACGAGTAACACATAGATACTTGAAGGTATCAACACTATTCTCATAACACATAGATACCTAAAGGTATCAAAACAATCTTTTAATTTTGTTCCAAAAATATTTTCGCATAGATTCAGTACACAGGGATCACGAAGATCCAGTCGGGGGACCTGATCAGGGTCCAAATCACAGATGTTGTAGCAACAGTAACTCTATTAGGCATGCCTAACTATCCACTACTCGACTAACGCAGGCTAAACACATATATATTTCTTTTAATGATGTACATGATATTTTTAATACTTTTCATACGTGCATACCTTTATTATGGTCGCATAATAATCACACGCATAATTCATTTATAAGCTAAAGCAAAGGCTCATATACCATATGACAAACCATAACCTTTTTATTACAATCCCATCATAATTTTTACCATATTCCTAAACATTTATTTTAACTATAGCTTATATGGTATAATATATCCAAGTTTACACAACATGTCATATGAAAAGCATAAGTAAAACCCATGCCAAATAGCTCGACAACATACATTCATAGCATAGAAAGAGTCGCGCTCGCGATCTTAGTCGCGACCGTGACAGAAAACTAGATGGCCTCTGTCGCGCTCGCGACAGAGCCAAGCATCACACTCCTGTCGATTCCCAATTGAATACAACTTCACATAAAAATATACCCACTCTTGTATTGTCCATAAATAATTTCATAAACATTACTTTCCCCAAATTCATGCATTAAATTCAAGAACTTCACACAAGTATCTTAAACTATTCAATTTATTAAGAATCATTCTTAATATCCCATACAAATTCTAAACTATAAATAAGTCTACTTGAAACTTGAATCATTAACGGTTCAACAAGCTTTAACAAATCCATGCATATAAGCCACATTTATTTTTAACAAATACCAAGGCATCACTAGAGCTCAATTGGTACATTATCTTTTATGTCCGAAATAGTTTCTATACTTTGATTTGGACCTGGAAGAGTGTTCTAAACTTCCTATGTATCCAAAGAGTTGGGAATTCAAAACCCAAAATTCTACTAGTTTAAACCACAAGTTATAGAATTTCACTTCAAATCGCCTAACATAATATAAATCCAGTCAATATTGAACATACTCGAAAATGTTCAGCTCATTAAACTTTTAAGTAACTAAGTCGCTATTCTTATTTATAACCTCAAACACTTGTATCCCTAAGTAATAGCCATTTATTTACTCATTTCCAAACTCTAAACATATGATGAATATGTCTCGAGAGGTTCTGAGGAAGTTCGGGTGTATTTCGGAAGGAAAAACATTACAAAATACACAAACTAGAAGAGGGTAAAGGTAGGCAAGGTTTCCTACTAACCAAAAGGTTCAAAAGAAGAAGAAAAATTCTTGCCAAGCAGGTTCTGTCGCGCTCGCGATAGAAGCCCCCTGCAGGTTTCTCACAAGAGCAAGTCATAAGACTGCTTTCCGCTTTAAACTTCAACCGCCTGAACTGACATCTAAACCTCATTTATAGACCAAATTTTCTCTTAACAAATGATCCTTATGATGTTAGCTTTAATATGGAACAAGTATCATGTCGTTTGGACACATAAATCATCAGATATGATGAAACCAATCTATACTGCTCCCCTAAACCCGGCCAGAGAAGATACCTCTACTTCATGACCACTTTTGGGACACTTAGAGATAAAATTAGCTCGAGCCTATTTGTACAACATTTGTAGGAATATGTCTTAGCTTTCAAAAGGTACTAGTATTATACAATTTGGAGTTCTAAAACGCACAATACAGCCTAATAACCAAAAAGGGTCAAGTGTGTTCTAACACAGTTTTCACCCAAAATCCTATTCACAAGCACGGTTTAGCAATTTAAACCAACACTCACTACCATCATCATATATCATCACCAAAACATTCAAATAACTCATATAACACATGAAAATATTCAAATTCATATATATATATAAAGAGTTTCCAAATCTCTTTTCCTTTGCTCCCTAATTGCTCAAATAATTGCACAATCCCCTTTTCTTTCTTACCCCTTCTTTAGCTTCTCTTGTTCCCTCCAAACAAAATAACCAAAATTCAAAGTTACACAAACCCTTACTTATCTTTAAGGAGAAGAGGAGAAGAAGAGAGACAAACTAACCACTTACCTTTCCTAACTCAAATCTTACATCTAATTTCTTGAAACTTGAACAAATCCACCTTGGCTTGAATTGCTTGAATTGGCGTGAGGAAGCAGGAGAGGAGCCTTCTTTCTTTTCTTTGCCCTTTTGTTTCCCGTCCATCCTTGGCCCTAGAATAGTCAAAGGCTGAATTAAAGCCATTAATCCATCCTTATCCTCCAAATGCCACATGTCACAATTTGAGTGGACCCCTAAAGATTTTTATGCCAAGCTTTATATTTTAACCCCTTAACTTACCTTCTTTTCTTCCATTGGCATAGCACTTTTCAATTTCATACATTGGCCTACATAATTAACTAAGTCATTCAATTTAATCCATAATTATAAAATGACCAAAATACCCTTATCCTTTACAAATAAAACCAGTCACGTCCTTTACTGCAATTAATCATTTCCATCATCCCATTACTAATTTTTAATCACCAAAATAATTCTTTTCACGTCATTTAAGGCACGACGATATAACTGTCCAATTTACCGAAACTTGTCGAAATTTTTGAATTAATGACGATTGTGCCCCTTTTGGACACTTCTGTCCCTATCTCTAGCATATTCGATTTTCGTTACACCCTAAACTTACCCTAATCTGACTAGGGTGTATTCAGGGTGTTACCAGAGGTAACTTGGGAACTTGAGTTGACAATAAAGGCTCAGTATCCGCAACCTTCTAATAACTGTACGAATTTCAAGGGAAAAATTCTTTTTGAGGGGGAGAGAAATGGAAGGTTCTAAAATATACCCTAATATAATTATGACATACTTAGGGTGAATTAGAGAAAGAATAATGAAGGTTAAGCAAGTTAAAGAATAGTTAAAGGACGTTTTTAGGAATAGTTTAAAAGTTAAAGGGCAATTTTATAATTAATTTAAATTTTGATGCCAATGAATAAATAAATACAGGACATAGGTTAATATGAAATTTAGGTAAGAATACATGCTAATGTGTAATTAGAGGAAGAATTGGGGTGGAATTATGATTACATAAAGTCAAAAAGTCTTGGTCAATAGAAAGTTTACAATTGTGCATTCACGAAACATGAAGAAATTGCTAAAGAATGAAATGGAGAGTTGGCTAAACAAAATAGTAAGGAAATTAAGAATTTGCTCTCCATTTTTCATCACAACAATTCACACATGTAGAATCTTTAAGGGAGAATTAGAAGGAGAATCAAAATTAGGTAATTTTCAAGGCTTCATCGAGGTAAATTAGTCTAACATTTTAGTTGTTGTTTTAAGAAGTGATTTCTTCTTCATATTATTTTCTTTCAAGAGATTAGGAAGAATATGTTCCATGTTGGACATAATATGGATTGTGTTTATCTGGTGATTTAGCGGAAGGATAAGCAAAGAGAAAGGGCAAGAAGGAAGTTTGAAACCAAGACAAGCTTTGTAGACAAGGTTTGGCAAACTTTTCATTTATGTGTATGAACATAGGTTTTGGCATAAAGTATCTTGTTATATGAGTTCTTATTGATGTGTTGTTGCTAAAATTAGGTTAAGTTGTTAGTGTTGGATTGTCTTGGTGGTGAAATTCTGTTGAGCATTTTCTATATATGCTATATACCGTAAGTATACGGTGTACCGCAATAGTACTTTAGATGTCGATCCCACAAGGAACGCGTTTTACTCATTATTGCTACCCAATTTTAATCTTGTTTACAATGGTCAAATAATGTGAAAGTCAATTTTACTCTAATCTAACATTTAAACTAAATAAACCTAGTTAATGATAGTCAAAGAAGATAGAAAGATTAATGATGCTAAGTATAAAAATAGAACTTGAATTAATTGTTCTTAATGCTTATAGTATTCTTATCATGCAAGCCAAGTTGAATAAATTTCCTACTTACTCTCTCGACATAAATAAGATTGCCTAAAACATGCATAAATAATTCTATTTCACAACTTTTGTTAATGAACTAGAAGATTAAACATGCAAATCTTAGGTTAAATTACAACCTATAGCAATCATTTCAATATTATGATTTCTCAAATGATATCTTAATGATGAATTTCTAATTAGATGTAAGAATGAATTCATTTCTCAATCAAACTCAGACTTATAATGATCTTAAATAATATACCAATGTGAAATTCTACAAACAAGAACACATAAATTTATATGAACAATAAAATATTTGATATTAAATATTCAAGTTCAGAATTTACATCATAAAAGTTACAAAGAAGAATTAAAAGATGAGAAGTGAAGAAGGAGATTTCTCAACCCTTTTCAAATCACCAAGAGTAGTCTTCTTCTTTGTATATTATCTTCTCTTCAATACATGAACTCTACTAAAGAAAATTAAACTAAAAGAATGAGAGAACTAACTTAACTTACAGAAATTTTTCTAAAAATAATATGTTCTATATTAAAATTACAGTTAATAATAATATTTATATTGTTCTAATTGTGCCTCTTCAAATGTCTCTTGAGAATGGTTGCAATTGTTGGTGGAAAGGCATAACTCTTCAAAGTGAAATTTGCACTTTTGTCTCTAATGGATCTCTCTGTCGTGATCGCGACATCATCGCGCTCGCGACAGAGCGCGCATCTTTCATCGCTCCACCTTTCTCGCATTCGCTTGCTCCGCGCCCCGTCGTGACCTTGCGATGCCACCCTTGGTCGCGATGATACTTCTTCCTTCTATTTCTCTCTTCTTCTTTGGATGTCCCTTAGCGCATTCTGTCGCGATCGCGCCACTGTCGCGCTCGCGACAGAGACTCTTCATCCTTTGCTCATTTTGGCTATTTTTCTCCACTTTCTCCATCTTTTCTCCATTTTCCTCCTACACACAAAACTCAAACAAAAACATAAAATACACCTAATACTAACAAATAATAACACTTAAAACATTACTTCTAACCATAAAATATGGATTAATAATGAGCTATTTAAGCTTATATCAAATTCCACCTAGAGCTCAAGTTGTGTTCATTTTGCAAATTTTTGTGTATATGGTACATAATGGCTTTTATGGACTATATGGCCAAAGTAATACCTTAGGACAACTTATAATGTTTGAATATGCATATAAATGACTTAAGAAAAATTTAATTTTAGAGTGATTAGAGCTTAGAGGCACTCTTGGGGCCGAAACTAAAAGGAAGATTGTGTTGGTGTGAGTGAGAGAACAAGTAATATTTTAGGTATAACTTTCTTTTTGGAACTCTAATTGAGGTGAATCGAATTTCTGTAGCAATTAGACTCATAATAAAGTAACTTTTTTTTACAGAACTTATGATCCAATTCAATACCTAACACACCTAAAAATCTACTCGTAAAGAACCAATTTTGTCTCTAAATAAACATCTAGGAGTAGTCATTAGAATTTTAGCCATATCTCCCATTTTATAGGTCTAAAGCACTTAATTCTTATTTTTTTAGAACGCTATGATATAGAGTAACAATTCTTATGAAGACACCTTGATCTAAATCTTAATGCTTCTGGGTCTAAAATAGGGATGACAATTGATAACAAAATCGAATGGTTTGGGAACTTCTCACTTTTGAGTGTGTGCATAAATCATGCAAGAGCTATATGACTATATGGGATGTAAATGTTGTATAAATGTTATAAATGTGCTGATATGTGATAGTATTATTGGTGACTTAATGTGCTTAGGTTATACCCTATATGTATCAAGGGCACTTGAGTATGAACAAGGGCATGACTTGTAATGCTGGAACATAATGAAGTGTGTATGTGCTTGTGTTAGCTTAAGGATGTGTAACATGAATGAGAGAATGTGTAATAGCCCCAATACCGGGTTAGTCGTAAATAGTACTTTTCTAGAGTGAATAGTATTATCAGGGTGAACAGTACTTCCCAGAATAGAAAAATATTTTATTAAACCATTAGATAGAGCTCGTCAATACGAGTTCGTAGGCAAAAATGTTGTGTCAATCGGAGGTCAAACGAGTCCGGAATGGCCAAAACACTAAGTAAAAGTATTTACTTCAATAAAAAGTGGGTCCAGGTGGGACCCACTGAAAAGTAAAAGTGGGCCCAAGTGGGATCCACTGAACAGTAAAAGTGGATCCAGGTGGGACCCATTGAATAGTAAAAGTCGGCACAGGTGGGGTCCACTGAATAGTAAATGTGGGCCCAGGTGGGATCCACTGAACAGTAAAAGTGGATCCAAGTGGGACCCATTAAATAGTAAAAGTGGGCCCAGGTGGGGTCCACTGAACAATAAAAGTGGATCCAGGTGGGACCCATTAAATAGTAAAAGTGGGCCCAGGTGAGGTCCACTGAATAGTAAATGTGGGACCATGATGATATCAGCGATGACATCAGCAATGTCATGATGATGAATAGTAACTATGTCCCCTAAAGTGGAACATCATCATTTGATTGGAAACATAATCATTTGGTTAGGAACATCATCATTGACTGGGTCCCATTAAATAGTGACAGTATCTTTGACTGGTCTTTGAATAGTAACTGTGGGTCCGTGAAAAATAACTGTGGGGCCCACAAAATAGTGACTCCTGCATGAATAGTAACCGAAAATATTTTTTTTCACCATCAGAAAGAGAATGAAAAATGTAGTTTGATGGTATAATTTTGGTGTAAAAACGAGATCATATAGGCTTCTGAAATTCAGTCTGAAGTTTCTCTAGTTCGGTTCGATTTAACCAAGGTTTGACTGAACTTTGACCGAATTTTTATAAATAGTTAGAGTGGATAAAATGATCTATTGTAAGAGGATAAAAGGCTTAGAATAATTTTTAGAAATTTTTGACAGTATTAGAATTTTATTTTACAGCAGTACCGTATTAAATCGAATTAGACCGGTTTAAGTGAACCGGACCCCAAACGGACTCTGATTGAGTTGAAATTTTTTAGGGAGACTAATTATAATATTATTATAATATTATAAGAATTATGGAAGTGGTTTGGAGTGAAAATGAATTTGGGAACATTAAATTTCATCAAAATAGTGGAAAATGACCCGAAAAGTGAAAATCGAACCAAATCGGCTCAACCACTTTGGTTGGACCTGGTTGGGTCCGATTGGACCCATATAAAAGAATTAAAATTTCTGGAAATCCCTTGGATTTCCTTTTATTTCAGCCTCCCTCTTCTTCCTCTCTTGGCTCAATGGTTTTTCCTCTCTTTCTCACCATTTTTCTTTCATTTTTTCTTCATCTCACCTCAAGATCAAACCTCTCTAACTTAATACATCCCCTCTAGAATCCATTGGTGGTCTCAAAATTTCGTTTGGAGGTGTTTAACCATAAAATATGGATTAATAATGAGCTATTTAAGCTCATATCAAACCCCTACACTTAAACATTTGCTTATCCCCAAGCAAAACACTTAAACAACACAAACACACAACACTCAATAAACACAATATTTTGGAGCTTACTTTATATTTGACAAGCATTTGGAAATACCATGCATAGACTTACCCTTCTAACACACCAACCTAAATATGCAACTATTTAAACATTACCAATATTCATTAAACTTTAACCTCTATGCACAATTGGAAAACCATGAAATTGCAAAACACAATGATGTTTGATCTCAAGAAATCAAATATCTTAACACATGTATAGATTATGTCACTCAAAACATTGCCTAAGATAATTTTCTCTCAACACTTAATTTTCAAAGCACTCAATCACTCAAGTGTTTATAGGTTAGTGTTTCTCTCATTCCTTGATTATGCCATTACACACCATAAGCTTGTAATTAGTAAAAATCTCCACTACTAGTATAAGGTAGTAAAGAGGATCAAAGGGTCTTAAAAGGGTTGTAATGTGGCTTAGGTTAAGGTAGGAAACTTTTGGATTTAGGTAGCTAACATTGTGTAGAGAAAAAGTATCAATACAACATAGGAGATCTAAACAAAACATAACAAGCATGATACTTTTATGCTAATTACCTTCTTGACTAAACAAATTTTCTGCTAGCTCTTAATTTCTTTCTTTTTTTTTTTATTTTTTAAAGGATAGCAAGAGAAATTAGCATGAGTGCGTTTTATGCTCCATCCCACACTTAAACCATTTTGGATGTACATCTTGCTATTCAAACTTATTTTTTTCTTTTTCTTTGTTGTTTTTTTTTCTTCTTTTTTTATATATGAACAATATATAGAGACTAGCATATCTAACACCAAGTTGCAAAACAAGGGAAACTTCATGCTTTTCAAAATTAACATCTCCAATGCTATATCAATCCTAAAACCCTCCACAAGATAGGTAAGCAACAAAAATAAGGCCTTGTTTAAGCAAAAAGATATGGCTATTTATGTGCTTATTCAAGAAAAATAGGATATAGGCTCAAACTTGGCTTCCTAAAGTCAAAAGGTAAGGAAATTTAAAGCAAGCAAAAAATGGTTCATTCTAAATGACCTTATCATATCCCGTGTACATCCCATACTAAAATGTAGTCTCAAAAATTACCAAAAACAAGTTCTAGAGGATATGGCATAATAAGGCTCTCATACAAGAAAAATATTATTGTACAAGGCTTCAAAAGCTCACATAGGCTATAAGTTAAACTATCATAGGCAATGAGTTGGCAAAACAATCTTTATTTACATGTAAAAAGATACCTAACTTAAAAAGAACCTACACCAAAGTATTTTGCTAAGTCATACCCTTTACTATGTACAATAGAATGCCAAAGTAAAACAAATAAGGATAACGTTCAAAAAGTTTGACTATCTAGGCTAAGGTCAAAAAGAGAAAAACTATACATGCTTTAATTCCCAAATAATTATCAAATATAAAGCTCCAAAACACAATGTGTCTAAAACATCCTAACACACTCTAAAACTTACAATCATAACAATACATACCTAAATCTAGCAATTCATGCAAAACACAAGCTACACTACTCATATATAACAAATATATCCATACATACACATATTTGAAACAAAAACAACATCACAAAGCTCTCCCCACACTTGAAGGACACAATGTCCCCATTGTGTGAAAATAAATACACTTAAAAAAAATAAAAGAACACAAAAACATACAAAATAACACAAAAACAAACAAAACAAAGAAAATAAAGAAAAGTGGAGGAGAACAAACTCAAAAACTCCCACTAGGGGAGCTAGGTGGAGAAGGAGAGAGGTCCACTTGCTGCTTTCGAAAGAAACTCAGGAGTTTGCAACTCAAACTCTTTTGATTCTTCAGCACTGCCCTCACGTCATTCTCCATTACATCCATTCGTGCTGCCTGACTTTGATTGGTGGCCTCAATGCCATCCAATCATTGCAAAACAGGTTCCAAATTGATAGAAGAACCACCAGCAGTCCCTCTCTCAACAGCAGCATCACCCGTAGCATCAACTCCAGCAGCTGCCTCGTCCTCATCTGAGGAGTCATGAGCAACAGCTGCCGAAGCTGATTCATGTGCTCTTTCATGTGGCACACTTGGACCAGCCATACTAGATGTACCTACAAAACGATCAACAAACTTTGGGGGCCAAGCTCCCTTGGTTAAAATATTAAAGCGCCGCAAGTAAACAACATCAAGCAATGGAATGGATTCATTGTCAGCCAAGACAAAATTGTTTAAATCACCCATAAATCCCAAAATAATACCAGTAACCATATGGCACATCCCCACAGATTTACTTCTTGCAATAGAAGCATGGTATAAACCATCTAAAATAAAATCAATTGAATCAGGGGATTTATGGGATTGTAAAAGGTCTAAGATAAATAAATCCTTGGTTTGAACTTTCGTACTCTCAACCCTCCCAAACATAGCATGGTAAAGAAACTTATGAAAAAGCATCAAGGCATCATCTTTAATTTGCCTATTAGTTGAATTCTTATTATTGAAATGCTCTAAGCCAGACAATCTATTCCAAACAGGGGAGGGTTGAAACAGATGGGAATCAAACCGTTTTCCATTTAAAGGGAAACCAAACCACGTATTCAAATCATCATAGCTAAAGGTATACTCTATTCCTTGATGTCTAAATTTCATTGAAATTTTACGTTTATCCACATAAGTCAAGGTAACAAAAAACTCTAAAGCCCAGTCTTTTCTCACAGGTAACGATAAGGTTATAAATTTTCCCCATTTCATATATTTAAGAAAACGATTTATTTGATCAGTTAATCCCATTGTATTCAAAATAGCGGAGTCTAAAGCCCACATACCAACATACGTTTTTTTGGCAAAATATTGGAATTTCTCCCCTTCCTCATCAGAAAAAATTGGAAAAGGGCAATCATACCTGTTTTGAAAAACGAGTGAAGCAGGAGTAGAATCATCTCCCTGATTGCTTGACTCCCCCATGGGACGCTTCCCCTTGCTCTTATCTCCCACATGCTTAGTTCTCACCATTGTTAAATCGCTTACAACTAGGTAAATCAAAATGAAAAGAAATAGAAGAGAACAGAAGTAAAAGAAAAAGGAAGAATAATCGTGAGGAATTTAGAGAGAATTTTGAGTAAGGATTGAGAGAAAAGAGAGAAAGTAATTGGAAAGAAACTGAAAAGGCAAAAAAAAATTGAAAGAAGAAGAAATTATTAGGGTAGAAAAGAGGGAAGTTGGGGAATTAAATGAGTTCCCAATGGTTAGATTGACCAAGAAATTCATATCCCGCATTCTATCGCGACATCGTCGCGATCGCGACAGAAGCACTTTGAAAAATTAGCATGTCGCGATATACGTCGCGGCATAGCAACAAATAAACCCCTCTCTCCATCGTGACCTCGCAACATAGTCGCGCTCGCGACAGAATGCAAAAATGAAAAATCAAAAAGAAACCGTCGTGATTACCCCCAACGTCGCGCCGTCGCGATGTAATCTATAAAACACCTTCCCCTTTCTGTCGCGCTCGCTACAGAAAGAAATTTGAAACACTAAATTTTCTTCCCTTTCAAAAACATCACAATTAGACATATAAAATAAAATTACAAATTAGGATTATCTGTGGAACAAAAAGATTGACATTAGTACATATCAATATCACACATAAAATATAACAATTAATTAAAAAGAAAAATAATACCAAGTAACCTTCAAACAATTTTCAAAGAAAGAAATGAAACCTTCCTTCCATGAAATGTTTCCTCCAAATACACCTTACATCTTTGACCATTGGCTTTAAATAACTCGCCTTTTGCATTTTTTAATTCTAAAAACCCTTGATCAAAGACTTGGGTGACTTCAAAGGGTCCACTCCATCTAGATCTCAATTTTCCAGAAAAGAGTTTCAATCTAGAATTATACAATAAAACTTTGTCCCCTACATTGAAATGTTTAATGCGTATATGTGCATCATGCCATTTTTTAGACCTTTCTTTATAGATTTTAGCATTTTCATATGCAAGAAGTCTTAACTCATCTAGCTCATTTAATTGTAAACATCTCTTGACACTTGCATCTTTAAGTTCATAATTCAAAGTCTTAATGGCCCAATATGCTTTGTGCTCTAACTCCACAGGTAAATGACACGCTTTTCCATAAACCATCCTATATGGTTTCATACCAATTGGTGCTTTAAATACTGTGCGATATGCCCATAAAGCATCATCTAACTTATGTGCCCAATCCTTCCTAGAATTAGAGACTGTTTTCTCTAGAATCCATTTAAGCTCCCTATTGGACACTTCTACTTGACCACTTATTTGTGGGTGATATGGTGTAGCTACCCTATGATGCACACCATATTTATACAATAAAGAATCAAAAGAACGGTTAATGAAATGCTTACCTCCATCACTTATGATGGCTCTAGGCACTCAAAATCTTGAGAAAAGCTTCTTCAAAAATTTGATCACCACCTTTGAATCATTGGTTGGTGTGGCTTTTGCTTCAACCCATTTAGATACATAATCAACTCCAACCAATATGTAGTTTTGACCAAAAGAAGTAGGGAAAGGACCCATGAAGTCAATCCCCCACACATCAAATACTTCAACTTCCAATATGTTATTCAAAGGTATCTCACCTCTTTTCCCAATATTACCAGCCCTTTAACATTTATCACATTTGGCTACATATATCCTTGCATCATGAAATAAAGTTGGCCAAAAGAATCCACATTCAAGCACTCTAGAAGCAGTTTTATTAGCACCATTATGACCCGAATACAATGCAGCATGACAATGCATCAAGATTTTTGATAATCCTCCTCACTTACACAACGACGAATTATACCATCCCCACCTATCTTAAATAAGTAAGGTTCCTCCCAAAGATAATTTTTAACTTCACTAAAGAATTTCTTCTTTTGTTGCCATGTCAAATTATCAGGTACAATTCCAGTAGCAAGAAAGTTAGCAAAGTCAGCATACCAATGTACATGCATATTCTCAATTGACATTAATGCTTCATCTGGAAACGATTCATTAATTGCAATGCCATCACCTAAAGTTTGGTCATTGCTTTCTAACCTTGATAAATGGTAAGCAACTAAATTTTCACTTCCCTTTTTATCTTTAATGATAAGGTCAAACTCTTGCAATAACAATACCCAACGAATCAACCTAGGTTTAGCATCTTTCTTTGCAAATAAATACCTCAATGCAGCATAATCGGTATAGATTATGACTTTAGATCCTAACAAGTAAGATCTAAACTTGTCACATGCATAAACTACAGCTAACATTTCTTTTTTAGTAGTTGTGTAATTAATTTGAGTACATGACAAAGTATGACTACCATAGTAAATTACATGCAAATTCTTACCATGTCTTTTACCTAAAACACAACCCACAGCAAGCTCACTTGCATCACACATAATCTCAAATGGTAATTCCCAATTAGGAGAAGCAATAATAGGTGCACTAGTAAGGGCCTTCTTCAAAGTATCAAAAGCATGCATACATTCTTTAGAAAATTCAAAAGGAACATCTTTAACTAACAAGTTAGTTAGAGGTTTAGTAATTAAAGAAAAATCCTTTATAAATCTTCTATAAAAACCAGCATGTCCAAGAAAAGATCTTACCCCCTTAAGTGTAGTGGGTGGAGGTAACTTCTCAATTAATTCTGTTTTTGCTCTATCTACCTCAATCCCCCTACTTGAAATTTTGTGCCCTAAGACTATCCCTTCATCAACCATGAAATGGCATTTTTCCCAATTAAGAACCAAATTATTTTCTTCACATCTAGCCAAAACCTTGTCTAAATTTTATAAATAAAGCTCAAATGAATCCCCATATACAGAAAAGTCATCCATAAATACTTCCATTATATCCTCTATCATGTCCCCAAAAATTGAAGTCATACATCTTTGAAAAGTGGCTGGGGCACTACAAAGCCCAAAAGGCATTCGCCTATAAGCAAAGGTCCCATAAGGACAAGTAAATGTGGTCTTCTCTTGGTCACTAGGGTAGATAAAGATTTGGAAATACCCTGAATATCCATCAAGAAAACAGTAATGAGAATGGCCAGCAATTCTTTCTAACATTTGGTCAATAAATGGTAAAGGAAAATGATCCTTTCTAGTGGCCAAATTTAGCTTCCTATAATCTATACACACCCTCCAACCAGTGGTGGTTCTAGTTGGAATTAAATCACCATTCTCATTCTTCACTACCGTCATACCCCCCCTTCTTTGTAACACAATGTATTGGACTCACCCAATCACTATCCGAAATTCGATAAATAATCCCAGCATCTAGCAACTTAATAACTTCTTTTTTCACTACTTCTTTCATGTAAGGGTTAAGCCTTCTTTGTCTATCAGCCTTTGGTTGACATACATCTTCCATATTTATCCTATGCATGACAACATTAGGACTAATACCTTTCAAATCAGATATTTTCCATCCAATGCTTTTTATCCTTTTCCTTATAACTTCTAATAATGCATACTCTTGTTCATTATTGAGTTTATTGGAAATAATAATAGGCAAAGTATGATTAGGACGAAGAAAAGCGTACCTCAAATGATTTGGTAGTTCCTTAAGATCAACATTTGGAGGACTTACAATTGAAGGTGGCAAGGGTGCTTCATTACAATAAAGAGGTTCTGGCCTTAAGCTTTCTTGCTCCACCTCTTCATGAACTTCATCTTCCATTTGAACATCCTCTTCTCCTGCATTTTCTAATACCTCCACAATACATGCATCAATGATATCTATTTTCATGCACACATTTTCATCCATGGGGTATTTTAATGCCTTATCCATTTGATACTCAACACTATCATCCCCTACTCTTAAAACTAATGTGCCCTCATAGACATCAACTAAAGCCCTACCAGTCCTCATGAAAGGTCTACCCAATATCAAGGGGCATTTCTCATCATATGAAAAATCTAAGATGACAAAGTCAGCAGGTAATATAAACTTATCCACTTTTACAAGCACATCTTTTACTATTCCATATGGTTTCTTAATAGATTGATCAGCTAATTGCAAAACCATGGAAGTAGGTTTAACATAATCCAAACCCAACTTTTTAAAGATTGATAAAGGCATGAGATTAATACTTGCCCCCAAATCACACAAACACTTAGGAAACTCAACATCCCCTAAGGTACATGGAATAGTGAAACTACCATTATCTTTAAGCTTTGTAGGCAAATTATTTGTGATTATGGAACTACATGCCTCAGTCAATGCAATGGTGGATATATCCTCCCAACTTCTTTTCTTAGATATTAAATCTTTAAGAAATTTTGCATAGTTAGGAATTTGTGTTATGGCCTCAATAAAATTCAAATTGATGTGCAAATGCTTCAATTTATCTATAAAAGATTGAAATTGCTTATCTTGGTTTTGTCTCTTTAGGCATTGAGGAAACGGTGGGCGAGGTTGAAATGCCTTAGGAAAATTTTCCTTAGAAGCCTCTTCTGTCGCGACCGCGACAGGTGTCGCAATCGCGATAGAAGGCTCTCCTCCTGCTGTCGCGCTCGCACCTGGTATCGCGCCTGCAACATTGGTTGGCTTCTCCTCTGTCGCGATCGCGACAGGTGTCACGCTCGCGATAGAAGAGTCATTTTTCTCTTTATTTTCCACTCCTTGTTGAGCTCCACTCAAAGCAGGTGTGGCAAAGTCCATCAATCTTGGCGGATTTTCTTCAGCCATGATAATTGGTCTCTTATCCTTGTTCTTTTTCTTATTGGACTTCCGGTTACTTAACAAAAACCTTTCAATTTCAGGATTTAAGGGTTCAAGCTCTTCTAAAGAACTCCTTATACTAGGCATGAATTTCTAAATCCTGTAAAACCAAAAATAAAACACAAAGTTAAACTAAATCAAATAACTTAAAACAAAACAAAATATTGTAATCCAAAATCATAAACTAAGTTTCATAATGGCAAAACAACCGTTCCCCGGCAACGGTGCCAAAAACTTGTTGAGCATTTTCTATATATGCTATATACCGCAAGTATACGGTGTACCACAATAGTACTTTAGATGTCGATCCCACGAGGAACGCGTTTTACTCACTATTACTACACAATTTTAATCTTGTTTACAATGGTCAAATAATGTGAAAGTCAATTTTACTCTAATCTAACATTTAAACTAAATAAACCTAGTTAATGATAGTCAAAGAAGATAGAAAGATTAATGATGCTAAGTATAAAAATGGAACTTGAATTAATTGTTCTTAATGCTTATAGTATTCTTATCATGCAAGCCAAGTTGAATAAATTTCCTACTTACTCTCTCGACATAAATAAGATTGCCTAAAACATGCATAAATAATTCTATTTCACAACTTTCGTTAATGAACTAGAAGATTAAACATGCAAATATTAGGTTAAATTACAACCTATAGCAATCATTTTAATATTATGATTTCTCAAATGATATATTAATGATGAATTTCCAATTAGATGTAAGAATGAATTCATTTCTCAATCAAACTCAAACTTATAATGATCATAAATAATATACCAATGTGAAATTCTACAAACAAGAACACATAAATTTATATGAACAATAAAATATTTGATATTAAATATTCAAGTTCAGAATTTACATCATAAAAGTTACAAAGAAGAATTAAAAGATGAGAAGTGAAGAAGGAGATTTCTCAACCCTTTTCAAATCACCAAGAGTAGTCTTCTTCTTTGTATATTATCTTCTCTTCAATACATGAACTCTACTAAAGAAAATCAAACTAAAAGAATGAGAGAACTAACTTAACTTACGGAAATTTTTTTAAAAGTAATATGTTCTATATTAAAATTATAGTTAATAATAATATTTATATTGTTCTAATTGTGCCTCTTCAAATGTCTCTTGAGAATGGTTGCAATTGTTGGTGGAAAGGCATAACTCTTCAAAGTGAAATTTGCACTTTTGTCTCTAATGCATCTCTCTGTCGCGATCGCGACAGAGCGCGCATCTTTCATCGCTCCACCTTTCTCGCATTCGCTTGCTCCGCGCCCCGTCGCGACCTCGCGACGCCACCCTTGGTCGTGACGATACTTCTTCCTTCTATTTCTCTCTTCTTCTTTGGATATCCCTTAGCGCGTTCTGTCGCGATCACGCCACTGTCGCGCTCGCGACAGAGACTCTTCATCCTTTGCTCATTTTGGCTATTTTTCTCCACTTTCTCCATCTTTTCTCCATTTTCTCGCGACAGAGACTCTTCATCCTTTGCTCATTTTGGCTATTTTTCTCCACTTTCTCCATCTTTTCTCCATTTTCCTCCCACACACAAAACTCAAACAAAAATATAAAACACACCTAATACTAACAAAAAATAACACTTAAAACATTACCTCTAACCATAAAATATGGATTAATAATGAGCTATTTAAGCTCATATCAAATTCCACCTAGAGCTCAAGTTGTGTTCATTTTGCAAATTTTTATGTATATGGTACATAATGGCTTTTATGGACTATATGGCCAAAGTAATACCTTAGGACAACTTATAATGTTTGAATATGCATATAAATGACTTAAGAAAAATTTAATTTTAGAGTGATTAGAGCTTAGAGGCACTCTTGGGGCCGAAAGTAAAAGGAAGATTGTGTTGGTGTAAGTGAGAGAACAAGTAATATTTTAGGTATAACTTTCTTTTTGGAACTTTAATTGAGGTGAATCGAATTTCTGTAGCAATTAGACTCATAATAAAGTAACTTTTTTTTACAGAACTTATGATCCAATTCAATCCCTAACACACCTAAAAATCTACTCGTAAAGAACTAATTTTGTCTCTAAATAAACATCTAGGAGTAGTCATTAGAATTTTAGCCATATCTCCCATTTTATAGGTCCAAATCACTTAATTCTTATTTTTTTAGAATGCTAAGATATAGAGTAACAATTCTTATGAAGACACCTTGATCTAAATCTTAAAGCTTCTGGGTCTAAAATAGGGATAACAATTGATAACAAAATCGAATAGTTTGGTAACTTCTCACTTTTGAGTGTGCGAATAAATCATGCATGAGCTATATGACTATATGGGATGTAAATGTTGTATAAATGTTATAAATGTGTTGATATGTGATAGTATTATTGGTGACTTAATGTGCTTAGGTTATACCCTATATGCATCAAGGGCACTTGAGTATGAACAAGGGCATGACTTATAAGGCTGGAACATAATGAAGTGTGTATGTGCTTGTGTTAGCTTAAGGATGTGTAACATGAATGAGAGAATGTGTAATAGCCCCATTACCGGGTTAGTCATAAATAGTACTTTTCTAGAGTGAATAGTACTTTCCAGAATCGAAAAATATTTTATTAGACCATTAGATAGAGCTCATCAATACGAGTCCGTAGGCAAAAATTTCGTGTCAATCGGAGGTCAAATGAGTCCGGAATGGCCAAAACAGTAAGTAAAAGTATTTACTTCAATAAAAAGTGGGTCCAAGTGGGACCCACTGAATAGTAAATGTGGGCCCAGGTGGGACCCACTGAACAGTAAAAGTGGATCCAGGTGGGACCCATTGAATAGTAAAAGTGGGCCCAGGTGAGTTCCACCGAACAGTAAAAGTGGATCCAGGTGGGACCAATTAAATAGTAAAAGTGGGACCAGGTGAGGTCCACTGAATAGTAAATATGGGACCACGATGACATCAGCAATGTCATGATGATGAATAGTAATTATGTTCCTTAAAGTGGAACATTATCATTTGGTTGAAAACATAATCATTTTGTTAAGAACATCATCATTGACTGGGTCCCATTAAATAGTGACAGCATCTTTGACTGGTCTTTGAATAGTAACTGTGGGTCCATGAATAGTAACTGTGGGGCCTATAAAATAGTGACTCCTGCATGAATAGTATCCAAAAATATTTTTTTTCACCATCAGAAAGAGAATGAAAAATGTAGTTTGACGGTATAATTTTGGTGTAAAAACGAGATCATATAGACTTCCGAAATTCAGTCTGAAGTTTCTCTGGTTCGGTTTGATTGAACGAAGGTTTGACTGAACTTTGACCGAATTTTTATAAATAGTTAGAGTGGATAAAATGATCTACTGTAAGAGGATAAAAGGCTTAGAATAAATTTTAGAAATTTTTGATAGTATTAGAATTTTATTTTATGGCAGTACCGGATTAAACCGAATTAGACCGGTTTAAGTGAACCGGACCCCAAACGGACTCTGATTGAGCTGAAATTTTATAGAGAGACTAATTTTAATATTCTAAGAATTATGGAAGTAGTTTGGAGTGAAAATGATTTCAGGAACATTAAATTTCATCAAAACAGTGGAAAATGACCTGAAAAGTAAAAATCGAACCAAATCGGCTCAACCACTTTGGTTGGACCTGGTTGGGTCCGATTTGACCCATATAAAAGAATTAAAATTTCTGGAAATCCCTTGGATTCCCTTTTATTTCAGCCTCCCTCTTCTTCCTCTGTTGGCTCAATGGTTTTTCCTCTCTTTCTCACCATTTTTCTTTCATTTTTTCTTCATCTCACCTCAAGATCAAACATCTCTAACTTAATACAGCCCCTCTAGAATCCATTGGTGGTCTCAAAATTTCGTTTGGAGGTGTAAATTTAGGTGAAATCTAGACTTGAAATTTAGGTGTAAAATTGAGGTAAGTGATTTAAGTGATTTTAATTTGGTTTTAAGGTTCCTAAGGGTGCTCTAGGATGTTAATAAGACGTTTGTGAAGTTTGATATTTGAAAGGAACCTTGGATTTGATGAAGTCTTAATTTTTGTGTTTGGACATAATTATTTCCAATAGGTGAAGGAACTTCTAAGCAAGATAAGGGCAAGGAAAAGGTTAATTGAGAAGTATAATACACAGATTTGAGGTTTGTAATTGCAAATTCCATTTAATTCCATGGTTAAAGCATGAATTTAGGTTATGTTTGTGAAGAAAGTATGTGATTTATGCATGTTTAATTAAAATCAACATGATATTCATGCTTAGAAATGTTAAAAATGATGGTATGGATGATTAAATTGAAGAAATAATTTTTTTGTGAAAAGTTCCTTCTTTGGCCGAATGGTATTCATGTGAATTTTATGTGTTTACATGATGTTTTATGTATAATTATGATGGATCTATGGTATTTGGCATGTGAAATAATGAATGGTATGTGTTGGAGCATGTGAAAACATCATATGTTATGTGATGTATGTATGGCCGAATGTATATCATGTGTAAAGTCATGATTTTGATGTGTTTTCACGGTAATTGATGGTATGGTGATGTTATACATCATGAAATTGGTAAAAATAATTAATGTGAATAAATTGGTATGTGGGTCGTATGCATGTATGTATGTATGCATGTGTACCATGATGAAATAATAAGTTTACATGACATGTGATTATGTAATGATGATAATCACATGTGAAATGATGAAATGGTATGAAAAAGAATAATTTATTATGGTGATATACCATGAAAAAAAATATGTATATCACATTAATAATATGAAAAATAAAATAAAATTGACCTGTGTAGTAATCTGGTAGTCAAGTCTTGTTCAGGATATGTTGGCATGCCATAGGGACATAAGATCGCGGGTGTGACCATGGCATCTCACTTTTTAGTAGGCCAATGATGGTCCTACTTCTGTATCTGAATATATGAATATTTGAATATCTGAATATCTGAATATCTGTATCTAAATATCTGAATATCTGTATCTGAATATCTGAAGTGTACTGTTCTGTATTAAAAGACAGTGGTGGTCCCACAGGACTCCGCTGGTATGTCTGTGTGAACTTCTAGAGTTCACGTCTCGTTTATCCTGTATTCAGAGTCTGCCAGTGTGTTACAGGGGCATAATTGTAAAAATAAGATTAAAATGGTTAAAATGTGGTTAAAATAATATTTATGTGGAAAAATGACATAAATATTATTATATAAAAAGTTTGAGGGCAAAATTGTAATTTTGTGCATATGTGTGTTAAGAATAATTAATAAGGCTAAAAATATAAGTAAATGGTTAAATATGAAAATTGGCCACTTTATATGGGTAAAAATGTAATTTGGCAAGAAAATAATAATTGGAGGGTAAAACTGTAAATTGGCATATAAATTAATGATAAAATTGTAATGTTAGTGAAATTAATTAAAATAGTGGCAAAATTGTAATTTTAGTAAAAATAATTGAACTAGTGGCATAATGGTAATATAATGAAATTAAAATGAACTAATGGCATTTTTGTCATTTTGAAAAAGTTTAAGGGTATAAATGAATTATTACCATAAGTTAAGGGTAAAATGGTAATAAGATTATTTATGTGAATTAATTGTGTAATTGCCTAATTACGAAATTGAAAAATAACTACATGTAATATTGCATGCCTAGTTGGAAATTAAATTAAATATGTTTATTTATGAATATTAAATGATATTATTTATGTGAATATTATTATGCATAAATAATTAAATTAAGTGAAAATTTATGGAATTGTAATCACCACCGGGCATATTTAATGCTCAGCACGTAGTTTTATTTGACTGCGTGTAGGTACTCCGTAAGAGTTTTGGAGCAGTGCATACCTCAAACTTTGGAAGTGGTATGGAAGAAAGTTATTGGAATATTTAAGTATATTAAGAAGTTTGGCATGTATGTGTCTTATAATATTATTGTGGGTTTTGGACTGTAACAATACTATGTTAACTGTCATTAGTTAAGTATGTTTGGATATGCCTAATAATTGGTAGAAATTAAGTTAATATAATTGGTAAAGTAAAATATAGATTTTCAAGTTAAAGGAAAATTGACCAGATAAATAGCAAATTAGACAGTTATATGTCAATCGGTATAGTTAATAGTGAAAAAAAATAGTAAATATTAAATTTGATAATTAAATATTAAGTATTAATAGACTTAAGTAAGTTGACTATTCATATAGTACTATTCACACAGTATTATACATACGATACTATTCACGTATACGGTACTATTCAAAAAAAAATTTACTGGTTTTAATTAATGGTCTATTTAATAACCTGAATAGTTTAATTAGGTTAACCAAATTAAAAGGAACAGTTATTTACTCAGATAACAAAGTATTAGAGTGTATGTTAGTTCAGTGCGGTAGCACCCGGTATTCGTATCACATACGGGTATAGGGCGCTACAGAATGCATATGTGTTTTAAAAGTATGTTCATGACTTAAGTGCTAGCTTATGACATGATTTATGGGAAAAGGGCAATATGACTATGAATGTATATTATGCTAAGCTTGTGACAAGTATGGACATAATTATTGGCTTAGAATCTTATGTTGTGACTTACGACTACTCGGAAATATGTGATCACCTTCGAGTGTGAACTAAACTTATGTACATGTATAACCTAATATTGTACTGGATATGTGGATATTTGTTGATGCTTGATATGTAATGATGTCAGCAAAAGGCCTGCTTTAGTCTGAGTTGTGAATAGAGAGGCATGCCTATAGAAATTTTGCAGCTACTTCAATGATAGTGATTAGTGTCTTTAATTTTGTAACACCCAAATACCCCTTAGGAGTATTCATGGGTGCCAAACTGATGCACAGCAACATCAAACCAAATATCACTAACAATAATATAAGTCTTAAAATTTCATTAACATTTCATTACATTATATTATTACTAAGTTTGTATAATAAATACAACTTCAGATACATAACTATACAACAAAATAGTTACAACATCATCTAATATACATTAAACATTCACAAAGTTCCAAATCTTCTGAGAACTCTTCTTGACATTTCTCGATCTCCTCCTTATGCATGACTTCAATTTGGAACTTACTAAAATAACAATTTAGACTCAGTTATACCTAATAATTAAACTATTAAGTATAGCTAAGAATTCATTTAATTTACTTTGCAATTTTAAATCTTTAAGTACATTACCCAACTACTAACATTATCCTTATTTTTCCATATGACTTATTGGGCACTATCCTTCACTAATTACCTTTTTGCATATTAACATATCAACTACTCGCTTATATTCATATTTCTCACTAGACACTTATTTCAATCTATCTAGGCAAGATCACTTGAAAATCCCATATCAAGTTACTCCCCTAAGGTTGCCACTACATCTAGTATTTGGTTCGGACCTATAATTAATATTCCAATCTTTCTTCGTATTCCGAAAGCAGTAATCAGAACCATGTAGTTCTAATTATAACTAACATTATACACACTTTTGTAGCTTGAATTCAATCTAAGTGTGGACAATTGGGAACACTAGATACCTAAAGGTATCGAATCACTAGACACCATAAAGGTGCCAACACTAAACACCAAAAGATATCGAATTCACTAAATGCCGTAAAAGTGTCAACACTAGATACCTAAAGGTATCGAATCACTATCCCAAATATGTCCACATTTATCAAATTCTGGCTCAACTAAAAGATTTCACTCACTACATTATTACATTACACTAATCACTCATGTGTACACTATACACTATACACTTCAATCATTAGTTCACTTTACATAACATAACATTCACTCATTTATTCCATTAAATCAATGCACATTTAACTATGTTCATATATCAATTATGCATATCTGGAAACATGTATCAAAATATACTATATGCATTTCACTATTATATTCATGTAGTTCATGTACACTATAAGCATTGCATCATGATTCAATCATATGCCTTCTAAAATTCATGTCATCTCAATAATGCATACACAATATTTACTTTCATATACTCTATAATGCACACTCAATATTCAATTTTATATAATATCTACATTTAAAATCCTAATGTAATTATGTTATAATAACTCTTAATTATTTCATCTCATTCTTAGTTGTTTCCGTCTTGCTTTTGGTGCTCTATATGTTCATTCTAGCTTAATTTATGCTTTAAAAATGTATTCAGGTGCTCTAGAATCAAGAATATGGCATAAAGAATAGAAAGGAAAAAGTTTAGGACTATTATGAGTCATGATAGTCATGCTGACTCGTGACAAAAGCTCTCTGTCACGAGTCATCACACTTGTCACGAGTTAGGTGGCGAGTCAGAGCCAAATTTCTACTTGTGCTGAGATTTTGAGCTAGAAAATGGAATTTTTAGCTAAAATGGTCTTCTATACTTTTGTTTTCCTATGTCTTAAATTTCTATAGGTAAAATTTCAGATCATTTTGAGTTATATCCTAGGATTTATGGCTTTAGAAGCACACACTACTCCATTGACCCGGCTAAAGTAGGAACACTTCTATTATGGCCAATTTTGAGGCACTTATGGCCACAATTAGCTCATGGACATTTCTATGACTTTTGTAGGTATGGAAGTCATGGTTCAAATGAATCTTAATCATATCATTTAGAGATCTCTACACCAAAATATAACCAAAACACTAAATCAAGGTCAAGTGACACTTTGGACAAAATTCCCCTACATACACTACATGCCACTAATCATCATTCCAATCAATTCAACAACCACAAAACAACTCATATCATCCTATAAGATAAAAATAGTATCAAATATCATCTCATAACATTATAATTATACACACAAAAGATAAGAAATTCCCAAACCTTTTGTTGATGCAACTCCTCTCACTATGCTTTCCACTTCCTCTCTTTCCTCTCCTTTCTTCATTGGGCAGATTTTCCTCATCCAAAACACCAAGATTTTCATGTTAACATCCATACTAACCTATAATTTCTAACTCTACGGAAATATAGAAGAGGGAGAAGAAGAATTCAAGCTATTTTCTCACCTTTTTTTAGCTTAACTTTCACTAGAACTTGAACTCTTCCTTAGAAAATCCATTAGCAAAGCTTAAATGAATTTTCAAGAGTAAAAATAGGAAGACAAAATGACTACTCTTATCCCCAATATAACTAGCTCCTCATGGCTTAAATATGGGCAATTTCCTTTAGCTTTTAGGTGTTAACTTGCCATTGGACACTTTTAGATTTTTATGCCATATTTCAATTTAATCCCTCATCTATTATCTCTTCATACTTTGATATATAATCATTTCCAATTTAAACATTAGCATATGATATTTGTTAATTCCTTCATTTAAGTTACAAACAAGCAAATTACCAATATACCCTTAACTTTCCACTTAATACCGGATACGTCTTCTACTACACTTAACCATTTCAAATATCCATTGCATATTTTCTGCCACTATTATGCCCTAGACATATGCAAATCCGGGGTCAATTTCACTCATGGTCACTCAACTTATCACTCATCGCACAAAAGTAACCGACTTTTTTTTCTATCTTAAATGTCACTGAACTTCTAACATTTTTTTAAAAAAGTCATGTTAACCAAAATCCGGTGAGAACCCTTGTCGGATTGATGACATGGCATATGACACGTGGCAACGAATAGTAAATATATGAATTTTTTGCAAAAATGTTAGAAGTTCAGTAACATTTAAGTTGGAAAAAAAAAGAAAATTGGTTACTTTTGCGCGATAAATGATAAGTTTAATGACCGTGAGTGAAATTGATTTAGATATAGCATTTGTTGGAAATATTGTTAAATGACATTTAGTTTCTGACATGGCATGCCATGTCGTCAATCCGGCGGTAGTCCTCACCGAATTCCGGTCAACATGACTTTTTTGCAAAAATGTTAAAAGTTCAGTGACATTTAAGTAAGAAAAAAAAGTCGGTTACTTTTGCGCGATAAGTGATAAGTTAAGTGACCGTTAGTGAAATCAACCTTGCAAATCTGTCTAGGGTACATTTTGGGTTATTACAAGTTTGTTCGGTATCTTCAGTTCAGAAATATGACCTTGAAACTTATGTCTCTTCATTGATGCCTTTCTAGGTATTTTCAGTAGATGCCATTTTATGGTATTTTTCAGTTCCCGTTATCCACACCTACAAGGAAATAGTAGACAAATATGTATATGAACTGTTTCTGTCTTATTGTACCTATAACACCCCATTCCCATCCGCTCACACAGCTTTGCTATGGCAGACGAGAACGGTCATTATGACTCATATCACAAGCATATCGCATACAGTTCTCTTAAACATACAAAATCCTGAACCAATTAATTCCATTCACATGCAATGAAAGACTTTCAATACGCATAGACATACACATACTTCCTCCCAATTACCAATATTTTAACATGATATATTACATCATACATCAAAATTACATTGTACTTAATTACATGCCCAAAAGCTATTAATTACATATTCATAATACAAAAGACAAAACTTACACTAAGCAAAGCTATCCTAGTGTGTTGACCAACTGAAATACGAGGACGTTTTAGACACCGGGTCCAGAGACAGCCCAGATCAGAGTTACCCAATGACGATAATATGCCTTATCACGGGCAAAAAGGTTGAAAGTGGTGATTTCCTGTTTAAATTTGCATTTTAGAGTGAATAAGTAAAAAAAATAAAAAATTCTTTGAAAATTAGATTTGAAAAATGGGGTTTAAAAATTGTAGTATTTTTAGTTAATATTTAATAATAATAAAAAAAAATTCCCAGCGTCGGCCGCGGCAGCGGGCAAGCACGTGCGCGAGCTGGCGCAGCGCCTGTGCGCGCTGAGCGCCATCGCGAGGCGTTCGGCGCGCAGCCCGTCGCTCGCCAGCAACGAGCATCCGCCCCTGTCCACTGCAAAACGCCGATTTACGCCCGAAATTCAATTTTTTTTCGACTTTTTCACCTAAAATCCATTTTTTATCCCATTTTTTCAGGTTTTTTAAGGATTTATTCAATTTTTAAAATTCAAAATAGTTAATATCTGATTTAATTAGGTCTGATCCCTTTACTTATTATTTCTTTCCTATTTTCTTCATATAAAATGAATAAGATAAAAAATAAAAGGGGGGGATTTTTTCTAGTTTTCTCTCTTTTCTCTTCTTCTTCTTCCTTTCTAAAATTTCCAGATTTTCCCCACCAAAAAGAACAAAAATTCAGTTCATCTTTTTCATCTTTTTTCAATAGAATTTCTTCTAAACATATATTTAGAAGGAGTTTTGTTGGTTGATTAAATTTTTGAGACAAACACAATAATTATTTGTATTCAAAATTCTTTTTTAACCTTTTATTTGTGTTTAATAAATTTTTTCCATTGATTATCTTTGGAATCTCTTTTTGATGAAAAGTTAATTTTGAGACAAACAAAATAATTGTTTGTTATCAAAATCTAATTTTTCATTTGATTTTCTAAAATAAGATTTTTAATCATTTTTTATTTTGAGACAAACAAAATCATTGTTTATTGTTGAAATCATTTTTCTTTATTTTAACCAATAAAAATCATTTTTTTGATCAATATTATTTCTTTAGGCAAAGAAATCAATTTTTTGTTCTAAAAGAATTTTGATCATTTTTCAATCTTTTCCAGAATAAAATTCCAACATTATCATATTTAACTTTAATTTTGCACACCACAAATAAGGAAATCAATATCATTTTTACCTTCATCGAATCCGAAACTCTGAGGGTAAATATTCTGAGCTTGATATTTATTTTATTTTCTTTTATTTATTTTGTTTATATTTAATTTATTAACATGTATATTTTTATTATTATTCTCATTTATTTATTTATTCTATGTCTTGTAGGTTTATTCCATTTAATGTTTATATTATTATGTTTATATAATATTATTGCTATTATTAGTTTATTATCATTCTCTTTCATTATTATTTTCATTACTGTTGTTAATATTATCATATTATTTTATTTTTATTCATGTAAATATTCATTGTTTATTATTTTTAGCGTGTAATTAATTTATTTCACTTTAAGTCATCATTATTTTTAACATGTAATTAAATTAATTAATTTTGATTGATCTTTTTGCCATGTAAATGGTTTATATCATTTGTGAACATATTTAATTAATTATGTCATCCATTTAATTATTTTCATCGTTCTCTTATTCATTTTTATCATTCTTTTATCATTGTTATTATTATTTATTTATTATTGTTTATTTATTTATTCATTTTCATCTTTCATTATTATCTTGTTCATATTTTTATATATTAATTCATTAACATGTTATATTTTATTCCAATTACATCTTTTAATCCATTTGTCATTCATAACACATTTTTCTCATTTATTTTAAATTGTTAACATATTAATTCATTTGTCATTTTGATATCACCTTATTTTATCATTTATTATATTTTTGATTCAATTACTAACATCATTTTATTTGTGTTGTGCTTTTATTTCACATCCTATTTTTTCTTCTTGGGCATTTTTTGCGAGCACGCGAAGAGATCCAGAAGGCTCATTTGGGGTTAAATATTTATTTTCTTAATTTGTAATTTTTTATTCATTTGCTTTTCCATTTATTTTGTTATGTAATTTTTTTATAAAATTGTTTATTTTAGGCGCTAGAAAGAAAATCACCAAACCGTTTTTTTTAATTAACTTGGAATCTTTCCTAATAAAAATGGGACCAATGTCTCAATTTTCTCCAAAATAAAACCGTCACATCAAAATTATTTTATAATAAATATGCATGCGAGGACCAATGTCCTCATCATTAATGAATATCCCGATTTATGCATGATTTGTATTTTATTTACAATGGGGGTTGTATTCCGCCCCTAGTTTTGTTGTATTTATTTTCATGTGCTTTACTTTGATTATGTTTTATTTATCGCTTTTCCTTGAGTGGACAACCTGCGCTTTAATTAACTGCATTAAAATGAATGAGAAATGGGATAAAACTCTAAATTCAAAACTCAATTATAAACTTAACTAAGGTATGAATAAATGGGAAGTCCCGAACCCACTCTGGTCTTAGGCTCAACGAGGTTAGAGACCATCTCAATGTTTCATTGGGATAGGGCCTCCAAAATATCTCTTGTGGCCCACCAAAAGGCCAAACTCGAATAATCCTAAGCTCCACGGGGTTAGAGGATCATTCCAATGTTCTATTGGGATGAGGTCTCCAAGATCCCTTTGGCTTGCCCAAAGTGAATATATATGCCCCGTCTTAGGCTCATTGAGGCTAGACGACCTGTCCCAATGTTCTATTGGGTGGCGACTCCAAGAAACCTCCTTGTTGCCCAACATAGACGCACTTGTAAGTCGTTACAAGTTTTAATGAACCTCTCTCGAAAGCCCTAAAAGCGGGTCTTCGGGGCGCCCCGGGGTTCGTCGCGGTCACAGTGGTGACTCCGCTAGGGACAATACTCGAGACTTCGCTTTGAAAGTACCTTGATTAAAATTTATAATTGAGTTTTAATTTAAAAATTTCATCCTTTTTCAAAAATGTATTGCATCTCATTAGAGCCTTAGATCTATGTTAGTTTGGTCCCTCTTTCAACCCCGGTGCGTTCCTGAAGCACAACCCTACTTT
The DNA here is from genome assembly GCA_947683425.1 of Excoecaria cochinchinensis. NCBI lineage: Eukaryota > Viridiplantae > Streptophyta > Magnoliopsida > Malpighiales > Euphorbiaceae > Excoecaria > Excoecaria cochinchinensis. The sequence goes on along the minus strand of CANTUQ010000092.1, from coordinate 23,702,455 downwards.
CACTCAATGTAGGGAAGTGTTAAGGAAAATCTCCAACCCAAGCCTCGTACCATCATGGTATATTAAATGGAGACCCGATCGATCGTTATACTCGTGATGAGCTAGACCCGTTAGCAGAGACCATGCTTGGATAGACCTAAAGTAACATCACCTTGACTAAAGCTCATGTAATGGCAATAGATACTTCCCCTAGATGGTATGAACCATAATACCTTGCTTGCTATATGGATCATTAGGTATTGGACAAACCCGGATAATTTGATTGGTCACCTAATCAAAGGCTTTCATGCCTCGATAGGCCCATGTCAATTTATTTGGACTGCCTAAATACACAATGATCATAACTCTTGCGCCTGTGCATTAGTTAGGAGAGGTTATGCTGCCAGTTTCCCACCGTGCACCATACGTGCCCATCGGGTTCCCTATTAACCCATGGATCAAGCCCGCCTAGGAAAGAGACCGCACGACCTCGTGTGTGGGAGAGATAAGGTTGGAAGGATCTATATGCTTGCATGTGGTTGTGGATGATGCATTGCATATTCATGTCATTCATGCACAAATAAAATTTTTATTTCTTCCCTATGTATACATCCTATTCCTTGCATATAATTATTACATATACATATCATCCTGTGTATAGTTTTTTAAATGTTTCACATGTATCATTGTAATCTCTTTTAGTCACTGTATACTATTTATTGCACAGCACGACCATGCATTTCATATTATTCATGCATCGTTCTAAGCCTTGCTTTTCAGCCATTGTAGACCATTTGCTTGGATGTTTAGGGGATCCAAACAGTTATCTAAGAAGATATCAGAGTTCACGTGGGCTGACAAAGTTTTAGCATTCTTACCAGAGCATCTAAAGGCATTAGAAATGGCTGGCCCTTCACAATTGACAGAAGAGACTCATGCCCTAATTGCCCAGGAGTTGGATAGAAGGTTCGAAGAGCTAGAAAAAAGGATGCTGGCCATGGTCAAAGAAATAATGGATGCCATGGCACTTGTTCTCCAAGCTCAGCTTATGGCAACAACTCATAACCAAGTAGAGCTGGCCATGGTCAAGAAGGCTTATACAGCGATAGTTAAAGTATCTCCTTTTCCTTTCGAGACTAGAGACAAGAGGCCATTTGACTTACCAAGTGAGCAAGGAGAATAGGAGGCCTACTCTAGAATGTAGCATTGTGCCTGAAAAGGATGGGGACCCCAAAATCACGCATATTCTAAAAGGTAAAAGCTCAGGAAGCCATAACATCAGTGAGATAAATCTTAAGGTCACAGAAGCCTCAGCCATTAGAGCAGTTCAGTCCCACCTCACTGTTTCGGGTAGGCCATTATCCTGGCACTTCACCCGTCATATCAAGAAAGGGAAGTTACAACCCTTGCCGGCCGGGCCTGCCCTGAGTCAAGGACGCCCTAGACATAGAGCAGATTGGTACTGCGCGTATCACCAGTATTCATGGCATAGAACGGACTATTGTCATCCCTTGAGAGATCGCATTCAAGAACTGATGCCAGGCACAAAAAAGGAAACGATTGTAGAAGCGCCAACCACGGAGGTAAAGCAAAGGCATTTTTCTAATTTAGGCAGATCTTTGTCCTGGGTCCTCAAGAGGCTGATGAGGGAGGGGATATTACATGTAGTTTTGCATCTTGAATTGATGTTAGATAATGATCATGTATAAAGAAATCATACTGAAATGTACATAATCTTTGCAAATACATGTGTTCATTATTTTCTAGTTCGTTTATAAAAAGAGAAACATCGTTCATTCCTGAATGCATGAAATCTAAATGACCACACTCTGCTCCTGCTCTTACCATCCGGATGTCTAAGTCGATGTGTAATACCCCCTTCCGCCGCCCCCGTTAGAAGGGTGCCGGCGGGCGCGCTACCCGACGCTCACTCACAACATACACACATTTGCTAAGCGGAAGCATTCACTAACAATAATAACAGAAAATCATACATCATAAATAATTAAACATACTTATATACATTAACCAAGATATTCTATCATAGTTCTTTACAAAAAGTTACATGTGCCACTTTTCAAAAAGAATACATAAACCAAAAAGGAATTACAAAAATACCGGAGCTAAAAATAAAATAACATAACACTTCTAACACCTATGTGGCCTGCCTGCAGATGTGCGACACGAACAAACTCCCAAAATCCTGCCACCTACACGGGAAAAGAACCCGTGCTAAGCGATAACGCTTAGTGGGGAGGAAAAACAGACAAGAGAGCACTAACAATATGCAAGTAATATCATGCGTAAAATGAGTAAAGCATACACTAATTGAATCCACTATAAAAGCAGGAAAAAATAGAAATATAAAATATATAATCACTACATCCATTCAACTAGCATACATGGCATAATTACATTAACCGAAATTGATTCACTATGGTAAAACAATTACCTCAAATAACAATACAGTTCATTTATATATAGATACATAACACTACACAACAGCCTGAACTTCACTTGTAGTGAATATGGGAAAAACACTACACTAAAACTGGAGGCTAGGGCTCAACAGCATCACTAAGACCCTATTAGCGGGATCATCACTCAAAACCGGAGGCTAGGCCTCAACAACATCACTAAGACCCTATTAGCAGGGTCATCGCCCAAAACCGGAGGCTAGGCCTCAACGGTATCACTAAAACCTTATAAGCGGGGTCATTGCCCTTTCGGAAAGTAAATATAGGCAGCTGAACTCACTAACCCTTTATAGGCATGCTTATCTATCCACTAACGTGACACTTCAAGCTTAACTCACACACACGATACTCAACATTGGACAAATACACAAAAACTAAACCAAATACTAGCAGAGAAATAATCATTCCTCAAAGCATGCCGGAATCAAAATTAAACACTAACATGTCATTAATTACCAATTCAAAACTCTAATTATATAGTAAATGCTGAATAAATAAGCATACATCATTCACTAGGATGAAAACAAGCAAGATGGGAGAAGAGAAATCATTTTCAAGAGCAAAACAGGGAAAAGGAGAGGACCTACTGTCGCGATCGCGACTGAAAGTCGGGGTCGCGACAGAGGCGAGAGGCACTACGGAGAATAGGCGAGGAGCACGACTAGTGCTAGTGAGGACGACTAGTGCTCTGGAGCACGACTAGTGCTAGTGAGCACTACTAGTTCTCTAGAGCACGACTAGTGCTCTGGAGCACGACTAGTGCTCTGGAGCACGACTAGTGCTAGTGAGCACGACTAGTGCTCTTGAGCACGCGTGATCACGAAGGCAGGGGAAATTGCCTCTGTCACGATCGCGACAAAGTCGCGCTTGCGACAGAGACGATTTCTTCAACCCTAAACTAGCCCTGTAACACTCTGTTTTCAAAACCACTCACACACACTCCAATCAAACATGCATAAATCTTACCTCATGCCTCTATTACACCTCCAAAACATTCCCAAAGCCACATAAACACATTTTACACATTAATCAAACATTAATTCATCATGAATGCCATCAAAACCAAATCCAGAATTTCATTCACATATCATGTTCATGTTCTTTAAAAACACATACAATCCTCACTATATCACTAACATTTAACTCATATTCACTACATGATCAGTACATGCATTTACCCAAACAAAACGCTCACGATATCAAGAATTATAGGACACAAATACACATTCAATCCACATAAGAACTAGGGCAAAATCATCCAACTAATAGAGGGATAAAATCAACTCCCAAACCTGGAATTTGCAGCTCAAAATCTCAATCTTCAAGAACCCACTCTATCTAGCCTTAGCTCATCTTCAAATCATCCAAATCTCACACAAATAAACCCAAGAATCACTAAACCAAAACCCTAACTTACTCAAATCAAGAGCAAAACCAGAAGGAGAAGAAGATCAACTTCAAAATAACTAAAATCAAACACTTACCACTTCCATCTCAGCTCTAGATTTCTCTAAAACCCACTCAAACCTTGAAGAAATCACATAAGGGAAGAATGGAGAGCAGAAAATGAAGAAAGGGAGAGAAGAGAGAACGGGAAAGAGTGAAGGAGGAGGGGAAGAACAGCTTCCACGAGAAGCTTCCCCAATTTCTTACCTCCCTTCCCTCTCTCTTCCTTTTTCATTAATTGCCACCACCTAACAAGCCATTTGTCACCATCCAACGAACCCAAGTGTCACAATCTTGTCCATTCACTTCCTAAGCACCATATACCCCACACACACTAGATAACTTCCATAATAAACATATAATCCTTGGTACAATACACACGTTCCACTAGATAATTCCTCACTTAACATCTTATTAATTTAATTTCTTCAATTAAGTCCTTAATAAATCCAATTTCACATGCACTAATTATCGAAATACCCTTTATTTTTTGACTAAGCTCGCGAATTCCGATTAGGCCCTATTTGGGTTGTTACACGATGAGTTCTAGTATCGATTGCGGGACTAAGCACCTACCTCTTGAATGCATTAGTGGGGGTGAAAGAACAACCACCGATAGATGGCATAATAGTCTTCGCCTAGAGGCCGTGATGTTTAGAGGTAAGAGCCGAAGATAAAGGATCCACCTTGGAAATATAGGGATGCCTCACTACACCGTTAATCCCTCTGAACTATCGAGCATAATGGGTGGTAATGTAAAAAGAAGCCCCATGAAGCCCTAAGGAACCTGATCCTTATCCGCCACCTCACCCAATCTAGCGACACATTCAAAGGAATGCAACCGATGCCTAGGGAGTAGATGCCTTAGTGAATAACTGCCGATTACTCTAGAAGGGGGCTCTAATAGTAGCTTCGACTTTTCTTACATTCATACCCTCTTTTTTAAAAAAGAAAAAGAAAAAGAGGCCGTTAGAGATGAAAACCGTGACTGGCTCTCTAAGCAAAACTTAGGCCAAAGGGCAGGGTGAAAACCTGAGAATAGGCAGTCTGTCCTTCAAAAAATAAAAATGAATAAAAGCCGCTAGAGTGGGTTGGGTCCATTTCAGCCAAAAATTAGGCACAGGGTCTTGTGAAAATCCCTAAAGAGATGCATTTCCTTCTAAGAAAAGCTAGTGTGAAAATCAACAAGGGACGCACTACCTTTAAAATAATGACCTTTGCCGCCTGGAGCAATAAGGCGGCATTACTCCAAATAAATTTCCTTTAGGCAGGTGGTGCATAATGCAGAATTTGATTCAGAGTCCTGGGGGGGCAAAATGGTCGTTGACCGGGGGGCAAAGATATGTACGGATCAGTTCTCTTTGAAAAGATTACAGGTCAGAGTCCGTGAAGCCAAGACAACACTTTTCTACATCCTTGGGAGGATCAGACAATGTCAGCAGCCGAGCAGTACCCTCAACGAATCCCTTAACCACCTGGGATGTGGTCTATTCATTTTTACATGTCACGTGCATTCAGTCTTTTACACGTATAGATATGCACACACAATTCTTGTACATTAATCCTTTGCATGCGTTTGTTATATATAGTTTTGTGTGTATATTTCACACACATTATTTCATATGCACACACAATCTTTTGCATATGTTGTTGTGTACATGACTCAGAGGGAAAGGTCCGAATAGACCTCATGAGTAAGGATGATCCAACGGATGGGTTCAGTTCAACATTATCGGCCGCTGTATCCAGCATAAAGTCAGGTGAATATGTACAGAGGTGGAACGCCCAAAAGAACAAGCCTGTCTAGGCACACCATGCTGAGGGCAATCCGGAATCACACAAATCTACAGAAAAGAAGATCCTTTGAGAAGCCGGACTATGCACACATGCTTTAGTCAGAGGCAATCAAACACAAAAGTGGGTCAAGATACAGTCCCAGCTCTACATCGGTGCTCATTCACGCCGAATAATCATATCAAGATGAAGTCCTCACGAGAATGGAACCTCGCGGACCTGCTCCCAAGAAGACATTCAAAAGAGTAAGCCTATTCATGTACGCTATGCCGGGGGCAATCAGGTAAGTTTCTCTATCAGAAGATGTACGTTCACACACATCACACAAAGTGTACAAAATCCAAATTCAAATGTACAAAGAATACAACTCTTCAAAAAACAAACAACAAACAAAACAAACAAAACAAAACAACAAAACAAAAAGAAGAAGATATTTTTAAGGCCTTGAAAATCCAATATACTGTAAAAATTCAAATACATCCAAAATGTAAGAATCCCAAAAACTTACAAGTAAAAGGAAAAGAAAAACAAAAAACAAAAACAAAGGATCATTTTAAAGGTCGCTAATGGAAACCTATCCGCTTGCGGGCAAGCAACCAAAACCTCAAATCCAATTTCCTCTCTAGAGCCTCAAATGTAAATTTCCTCTCTGGAGGCTCAAATATAATTTTCCTCTGAGGAGGCTCAAACATAATTTTCCTCTCTAGAGGCCCAAAATTTAAGTCTCCCAGTGAGCATCAAAGTCTCTCAGTAAGCATCAAAGACTCTCAGTGAGCATTTAAGCCTCTCAGTGAGCACAGATTTTTAAAGTCTCCTTGCGAGCATAGAGCCCTCTCGAGAGGTATGCAGATCTTTTCAACAAGGACGTTGGAGATGATAGAGGAATCGATATTTGGGGAAAAACCAACCGTCCTTCAAGGGGGCACCCATCTGACATCGACCCCAACATGTATGCACTGCCACAGGTAAGCATCTCTTTTATATACCTTGCACATTTGCTTTTCCCTTTTTTGTAGACAAAAAAAAAAAGAATAAGAGGCTCAGGATAAGCGCCAGCAAAGAAAACGACAAACAAGTCACCATACCGACCTAAGGGGGGTTAGCAGATCAGAATATTGAACTAGCCGGATGGGGGTTAGCAGATCAGACATTGTACTAGCCGGATGGGGGTTAGCAGATCAGACACTGTACTAGCCGGATGGGGGTTAGCAGATCAGACACTGTACTAGCCAGATGGGGGTTAGCAGATCAGATATTGTACTAGCCGGATGGGGGTTAGCAAATCAGATATTGTACAAGCCGGATGATGGTTAGCAGATCAGATATTGTACTGGCCGGATGGTGGTTAGCAAATTAGATATTATACTGACCGGATGGGGGTTAGCAAATAAGTTATTGTACTGACCGGATGGTGGTTAGTAGATCAGATATTATACTGAACGGATGGTGGTTAGCAGATCAGATATTGTACTGACCGGATGGTGGTTAGCAGGTATTACACTGACCGGATAATGATTAGCAGATAGGATGTTACACAGATTGGTTGGAGGTTATCAAGGTTATGCTGTGTAAGCCTAGAAGCGGCTACTACAACAGAACGTTCAATCACATGCGGTAGAACAGATTGCAACCGGGATTGTAGTTAGAGAACACTGCATCTCACAGACACCGTGCAGGCCGGGATGAGGCTAGCGGATCACCAGCGGTAGAACAGATCGCAAACAGAGGTTGTAGTCAGAGTGTACTGCACCTCACAGATACTATGCGAGCCGAGATGAGGCCAGCAGAGCACATGCAGTAGAACAGATCGCAAACAGAGGTTGTAGTCAGAAAGTACTGCATCTCACAGACACTGCGCGAGCCGAGACGAGGCCAGTAGGACACCAGCGATAGAACAGATCGCAAACAGAGGATGTAGTTAGACAACACTTCACCTCACACCGTGCAGGCCGAGATGGGACAGACCAGCCGCCGTGCAGATCGAGATGAGGTTAGCAAGGGACATACAATAAAACAGATCGTAACAGAGGATGCAGTTAGACAACACTTCACCTCACACCACGCAGGCCGAGATGAGGCTAGCGGGACAGACTCCGTGCAGGCCAGGATGAGGTTAGAGGGGGATAGCGATAGAACAGATCGCAACAGAGGATGCAGTTAGACAACACTTCACCTCACACCGTGCAGGCCGAGATGAGGCTAGAGGGACAGACCAGCCGCCGTGCAGACCGATATGAGGTTAGCGGGGGACATGCGATAGAACAGATCGCAACAGAAGATTCAATTAGACAACACTTCACCGCACACCGTTGCAAGCCGAAATGGGGCCAGCGCGACAGATCAGCCACCGTGCATGCCGAGACGAGGACAGCGGGGCACACGCGATAGAACAGATCGCAAAGGGATTGGGGTTAAAGGACACCGCATCTCACAGATGCGGTGCAAGCCGACCGGAGGCGAGCGGGACAATGCGATAGAAAAGATTGCAAACGAGCCACAGTCGGATAGCACTACAGCTCAACGACAACAAGTCGCAACATTCCATACGGCAAAAAGTTAAGGGCTGCCTTAGGTACGCATCTCTTTCCTTCTTCTCTGAATTTTGGCTCATTTAGGTACTAGTGCACTAGTTTCCCTAAAATTGGGGGCAACTGTAGACACCGGGTTCTGAGACAGCCCAGATCAGAGTTACCCAATGATGATAAGGTGCCTTGTCACGGGCAAAAAAGTTAAAAGTGATGATTTCCTGTTTAAATTTGCATTTTAGAGTGAAAAAGTAAAAAATAATAAAAAAATATTTTGAAAATTAGATTTGAAAAATGGGGTTTACAAATTATAGTATTTTTAGTTAATATTTAATAATAATAAAAAAAATCCGAGCATCGGCCGCGGCGGCAGCGTGCATCGCCTGTGCTCGCTGAGAGGAGCTGGCGCTCGCCCGTCTCGCCTGCCAGCGCACGCGCTGGCAGCCTGTCGCTCTCCAACGACGGGCGTCCGTCACCCCTGTCCGCCAGAAAACGCCCGTTTTTGCCCGAAATTCATTTTTTTCCGAATTTTTCACCTAAAATCTGTTTTTTATCCCATTTTTCAAGTTTTTTAAGGATTTATTCAATTTTTAAAATTCAAAATAGTTAATATCTTATTTAATTAGGTCTGATCCCTTTACTTATTATTTCTTTCCTATTTTCTTCATATAAAAATAATAAGATAAAAAATAAAAGGGGGGGGGGGGGGGGATTTTTTCTAGGGTTTTTTCTCTCTTTTCTCTTCTTCTTCTTCCTCTCTAAAATTTCCAGATTTTTCCAACCAAAAAAAACAAAAATTCAGTTCATCTTTTTCATCTTTTTTCAATAGAATTTCTTCTAAACATATATTTAGAAGGAGTTTTGTTGGTTGATTAAATTTTTAAGACAAACACAACAATTATTTGTTCTCAAAATTCTTTTTTAACTTTTTATTTGTGTTCAATAAATTTTTTTCATTGTTTTTCTTTGGAATCTCTTTTTGATGAAAAGTTAATTTTGAGACAAACAAAATAATTATTTGTTATCAAAATCTAATTTTTTCATTTAATTTTCTAAACTAAGATTTTTAATTATTTTTTATTTTGAGACAAACAAAATCATTGTTTGTTCTTGAAATCATTTTTCTTTATTTTAACCAATAAAAATCATTTTTTTTATCAATATTATTTCTTTAGGCAAAGAAATCAATTCTTTGTTCTAAAATAATTTTTATCATTTTTCAATCTTTTCCGGAATAAAATTCCAACATTATCATATTTAACTCTAATCTTACACACCACAAACAAGGAAATCAATATCATTTTTACTTTCATCAAATCCGAAAATCTGAAAATAAATATTCTGGACTTGATATTTATTTTATTTTATTTTATTTATATTTAATTTATTAACATGTATATTTTTATTATTATTCTCATTTATTTATTTATTCTATGTCTTGTACTTTTATTCCATTTAATGTTTATATTATTATGTTTATATAATATTATTGCTATTATTAGTTTATTATCATTGTCTTTTATTATTATTTTCATTACTGTTGTTAATATTTTCATATTATTTTATTTTTATTCATGTAAATATTCATTGTTTATTATTTTTAACATGTAATTAATTTATTTCACTTTAATTCATTATTATTTTTAACATGTAATTAAATTAATTCATTTTAATTGATCTTTTTGCCATGTAAATGGTTTATATCATTTGTGAACATATTTAATTAATTATGTTATTCATTTAATTATTTTCATCGTTCTCTTATTCATTTTTATCATTCTTTTATCATTGTTATTATTGTTTATTTATTTATTCATTTTCATCTTTCATTATTATCATGTTCATATTTTTACATATTAATTCATTAACATGTTATATTTTATTCCAATTACATCTTTTAATCCATTTGTCATTCATAACACATTTTTCTCATTTATTTTAAATTGTTAACATGTTAATTCATTTGTCATTTTGATATCACCTTATTTTATCATTTATTATAGTTTTTATTCAATTACTAACATCATTTTATTTGTGTTGTGTTTTTATTTCACATCCTATTTTTTCTTCTTGGGCATTTTTTGCGAGCACGCGAGGAGATTCAGAAGGCTCGTTTGGGGTTAAATATTTATTTACTTTATTTGTAATCTTTTATTCATTTGGCTTTTCCATTTATTTTGCTATGTAATTTTCCTATAAAATTATTTATTTTAGGCGCTAGAAAGAAAATCACCAAACCGTTTTTTTCAATTAACTTGAAATTTTTCCTAATAAAAATGGGACCAATGTCTCAATTTTCTCCAAAATAAAACCATCACATCAAAATTATTTCATAATAAATATGCATGCAAGGACCAATGTCCTTATCATTAATAAATATCTCGATTTATGCATGATTTGTATTTTATTTACAATGGGGATTGTATTCCGCCCCTAGTTTTGTTGTATTTACTTTCATGTGCTTTACTTTGATTATGTTTTATTTATCGCTTTTCCTTGAGTGGACAACCTGCGCTTTAATTAACTGCATTAAAATGAATGAGAAATGGGATGAAACTCTAAATTCAAAGCTCAATTATAAACTTAACTAAGGTATGAATAAATGGAAAGTTCCGAAACCCACTATGGTCTTAGGCTCAACGAGGTTAGAGGACCATCTCAATGTTTCATTGGGATGAGGCCTCCAAAATATCTCTTGTGGCCCACCAAAAGGCCCAACTCGAATAATCCTAGGCTCCACGGGATTAGAGGATCATTCCAATGTTCTATTGGGATGAGGTCTCCAAGATCCCTTTGGCTTGCCCAAAATGGATATATATGCGCCGTCTTAGGCTCACTGAGGTTAGACGACCTGTCCCAATGTTCTATTGGGTGGCGACTCCAAAAAACCTTCTTATTGCCCAACATAGATACACTTGTAATTCGTTACAAGTTTTAATGAACCTCTCTCGAAAGCATTAAAAGCGGGTCTTCGGGGCGCCCCGGGGTTCGGCGCGCGTCACAGACGTCCTTCGAATTACTTCATTTCGTAACTTACACGGATTGAAAACCCATGCTAAGCGATAACGCTTAGTGGGAAAACAATAACAATATCCACACATATATATAATGAAAAGCATATAATAAATAATATCAATTCCATGCCCTACATCCATGCTTCATTTCTAACAGGCTTCGTATTCATATTATTAAGTACACTATCAATAATCATAAGACATACCAGAAAAATCGTATTCAAATGCCATACTATTACCTATCAATTTACAACACATCACATTCACAATATCATATCGCATGACATTCACTTTGTACATTATAGCTTATTTCATTATTAATGTCTTGCCTGCCATTTCAAAGATTCGAATAACGGATATCGCATCAGTACTCGAGAGTAGTAAAATAAATGAAAAATGATTAATATATTGATATTTGATAATTAATATGTTGTTTGAATGTGTTTTTTATATACTATATTTTTAATATTTTTATAAATAGTTATATTTAAAAAAATAAAAACTTCCAATCAATCTGATGCAATCAGTTGACTCATGACTCAAGTTAGCTGATCGAGTAGATATCCGATCCACTTCTAAAAGCATGGTCTCTTGTTGAAAAGCACTCAATCTCTAATTCTATATCAAAAAGAAAAGCAAATGATTTGATTGAAAGACAAAGGTGAAGACAACAAATTACATAGATAGAATGACCGATCCACTTCTGAAAGCATTGTCTCTTGTTGAAAAGCACTCAATCTCTAATTCTATATCAAAAATAAAAGCAAATGATTTGATTGAAAGACAAAGGTGAAGACAACAAATTAAATAGAGAGAATGACCGTCCTACTAGAGCAGACTAGATATTCAATTTTGCTTAAATGATTTGTATTTTAAAATCCATTTATACATAATCCCTATAATGTTGTTATATGAAAGGTAAATTTTTGTCCAGTAAATATTATTTAATTAGCTTGAAAATATGTAACATAAATTATGAGAGTTCGAACAATTATTGTTCAAAATTCAATTTAGACCATGCATGAGATATTTTTTATCATGGTTCTTTAATTTTTAATGTATAATTTATTATATCATCAGGATTTAGTCCTGTGACTATTATTTTTAATTATAATTGTGTAATTAGGTTATATGCATCGAATGTTATTACAATTGGTTCAGATGTACAAGGAAAACAATAATGTTTGCTTTTGGTCGAAAGAAGGAAAACATTAACATCATAAAAAGTTACAATTGATAGATCCTATTCAAGAGGAAGCAATGTCACTATGGCGTGCAAAAGAATGCTATTGATTAATTAATTTTTATCATCTCACCCCAACAATAAAAACTTAACAACTAAAAAATTTGTCATATAGTAATAAATATCACTACTTTTTATAAGGAAAATAAAAAAGCAAAAAAATAAATAAATAAATAAAAGAAAAACAGCTTCCAAGATAAACAAATATTGGATGTGGCCCTGCACCTCAAATTCATAATCACACAAGATTGTTCATCACTTTCAGAACCATACCTCTCCCCTACTCCACTGCTTATCTTCAAAGCTAGTCCTCCTCATTTACGTTTTGATAATTATCTTAGGCTAAAGGTGCATTTTTTCCCTATCGTTTGTCAAAATGAACAAATTTACCCTCAACGTTTATGTTGTTGCAAATTTGCCTCTAACGTTTATAAAATTAGAGATTTTTGCTCCCGCCATTAGCGATCAACTAACTTATTAACGGTCAAACTTACCGGTAATTGACGGTATGGGCAAAAATCTCATATTTTACAAACGTTAGGGCCAAATTTGCATGTTTGAAAAAACGTTAGTGGCAAAAATACACTTTTGGCACCCAAATTTTTTATCCACATGTCCAATTGATGTATGACACGTGTCCCACTAACAGTCAACTAACGTATTCACGGTCAAAGTTAGCAGCAATTGACGGTAGGAACAAAAATCTTCTATTTTATAAACGTTAAGAACAAATTTGTCTCAAAATAAACGTTAGTGCCAAATTTGCCTATTTTGCCAAACGTCAGGAGCAAAAATGCACCTTTAGCCATTATCTTACATTAAGATGGGATTCTTCTACTGTACGCTCTTTCCCTTCTACTGAATTTCTCAATGCTATATATATTATTTAACAATTATCTATCTCTTGCCAAATTGACATCGTTCCACTTAGCAAACATCTATATAGAAGAGTATTGTCTCCCTTTGTAAATAGCCAATTAAAAAGATTAATATCACTTTTTGCCATTTAACTTTTTAAAATGGCTAGAAAATACTAGTAAATTTTTTATTGTTTTTTCCCTTAAGATTTTAAAAAATTAACAATTTTTATCATTATATATACTCTTCAAAATAAATAAATTTTTTTTATTAAATTTAAAGAAATAGATATATTTTATTTATAAAATAAAAAATGCATGACATGATGTAATTAATTGATGAATCAAATAATGACTTTTTCTTCCTATTTTTAAATTAGAGCAAAAAAAATAATAGAATTTTTTAATCAGTTCTAAAATTTTAATAACAAAAAACTGAGTATAACCATTAATTAAATAGTATCTGACATTTTTTTTTTAAAGAATAGTATCTGACATTTGTGTTCACGTACAATAATTTTTCCGTCAGTGATGTACAAGTTCTCAAGAGTTTACCATTTTAAAAAAAATAAAAGAACTTATAATACTAAAACTTCTCTAGGTTTTGGTAATATTGACACTTATGTAATAACTATATTTTTCTACGATAAATTTCGTTTCTTAATAAAATCAAATGTCACGGACTATTTTGTTAATTTATGATGAAAAATCGTCATCTATGAGTATTGACAAATGTCATCCCGTTTTTTTTTTTTTTTTACTTTTTCTTGGTAAAAATGTATTTATAGATGTACAGAGAATTTTGATAATTTTCTTTAACCTTAGCAGCATTACGAATCTCCCTCTCCAAATATATTAATTAAAAATAACAAAAGTTGCAAATATATCTCTAAAATTTTAAAAAAAAAGTAAAATATTATCTCAAAGTTTCAACCGGTATAATGTAATCTCTAACGCATTAAATTTGAAGTAATATTACTTTTAAGTAAACAGTTTGTTTTTTTTTTATCGAATTTCATCTATTAACCGATCGACATAAATTAAAGAATAATACATGTTACCAGTTTAGAATTACTAAACGACTAATTTTATCCCTTAAATTGCAAAATTGGAGCAAATCAATCACTGCTCAAACAGATATTTAAATTTTACTTCTCTACTCCATTATATATGACTCTTTTGTTGTTTTCACAAAAATTAAAATGCTATTAACTAGGTTTTAGTTTAGCATAAAATTGAGTGATTAAACAAAAAATTTAGGATAAATTTAAATTTAATTGATTTTAAACAAGTCAACTTTCATTGAAAAAAAATTAAATTATATTAAAAGTCTAAAAATATAAGATGAATTGAATTTAGATTTTACTCAAAAACGTCACATATAATAAAACGGAGGGAGTACCATTTTACATATATTTAGTCATGCAGTTGGCAATATACTTTATACACATCAATTATATTCTATAATATTGGACTCAAATGACTCTAAACATATAAAAAGAGAAGACAAAAAAAAAAAAAAAAAAAAAAAACAAATTAACCCTTATTTCACATTTGCTTAATCTTAAATCAAACCTTTAAAAAAATAAAATCATTCTATCAACAAAGTTACAATTACATCTTCATTTAATTAATCTTTCATACTGTCTTTCCTATGCTTGTTTCTACAATTCACTTTTTTACTTATTCAAATCAAAATTCTCCGATTTTGCTATTCTGCTTGCTCAACAAACAAATAATTTTGATTAGTATTTATCCATTGACCTATACTCGAATATTGAATTGTATTTACAATCCACACGCTTTCCCATTATGGAAGTTAGGAGGCTAGTCATTGATATATAAAAAAGTGGCATTTGAATAATTAAGTAGAAGACTAATGTGATGAAGTTATAATTATGATGTCGTCGGAAGAATGATTTTTTTTTTTATTAGGGTTTGGTTTTAAGGTTAAGAGAGATTTAAAATATGGATTAATTTAGAGTTTTTACCTCTTTTTTATATGTCACATATGAGAGTCACTTGAGTCCATTATGATAGTATTTATTTGTTTTGTATACAATATTTGTGAGGTATACGGCTTAATAGATGGAAGATGATCAAATTTAATATTTACTTTAATAAGGGTTGATTTACTCCAATTTTGCAATATAAAGGGTTTTTTTTCCTTTTGGTGTAAAAACCAAAGGAATTTAGAAAATTGGTGCCACAGTAAAAATAATTAGGGAAATGGGATGTCAGAAAACGGCAACTTAGGTTGCCATTTTCTGTCAGTGTGGGTCCCACAGTAATTATACAGATTCAGGGATCCGGGTGGGAACCGGTTGTCAGAAAACGACAACCTAAGTTGCCGTTTTCTGACAAATATTTTTTTTTATTTCCAAGGAGCAAAACTGTGCCGTTTTGTGCCTTGATCGAAGTCAGTCCGGGTCGACAGAAAATGGCAACTTAGATTGCCATTTTCTGACAAGGTGCAAAACGGTGCCGTTTTGCGCCTTGGAAATCAGTCCGTGTGGGACCCGGACTGATATAAAACGGCAACCTTATTTTTTTTTCTTTTATAATCTAGTCAAAGGCTACAGCACACAAATTTTACTTTGCGCTGCAGCCATAACACAGCAAAACCGTGCCTTGTAAAAGGCACGGGTCTGTGAAGTAAATTATTTTTTTTTAGGAAATTAGTCCGTGTGGGACTCGGACTGATAGAAAACGGCAACCTTATATTTTTTTTTTCTTTTATAATCTAGTCATAGGCTGCAGCACACAAATTTTACTTTGCACTGCAGCCACAACACAGCAAAACCGTGCCTTGTAGAAGGCACGGGTATGTGAAGTAAATAATTTTTTTTTTTAAAAAAAATTGGCTTTAAAAAGCCAAACCCCCTCTTTCATTTGCTTCATTTCATAGCAATTTGAAGGTTTTTTCTTTCTCATTTTTCCTTATCACTTCATCCTTCATTTCCTTCACAATTTCAACTTTCACTTGCCCATTCTCGATTTAATTCTTATATAATTAAGCCACTACCTCCTATTTTGTTCAAGGTTAAACTAAAAGTATTATTACGTTAATATAGTTAGAATCAAAATTTATTTGATAACTAACTTGATTTTCATTTTTAAATTGCAGGGACTGTTAGTTTTAAAATATAATTCCGATCAATATTTTAAATGTAAGTTATTATTATTTTATTTATTTTAAAAAATAAAATTTATTTATGCAACGGTTATTAAATTTCTCATGCGACTTTATTTAATTGATTTATAAAATTTTTCACACTATGAAGCATATAATATATTTGAAAACGTAATTGATAATTGGTTTTCTCTTATTATGTTGGCTGTTACATTGATATTAAGAAATTTGATATTTACAGTCGATGCATGTATTTTAATTATTTTACGATAAATCAATATAAAAATAGTTAATTAAATAAAATAATATATTATATATTAAATTGTGAAAATAAATAAATAAATAAAAGCTAAGAATAAAAATTTAGTTTTTATATAACATTTTTTTATATGAATTTCATATTACAGATGGTGAAAACGTATTTAGCACAAAGAGCAATGATGAGTGATGTGGCAAAGGTAATTGTCAAAAGAAAATGGGATGATTTGTACAACAGCCGAATTGAAAAAGGAATGACAATATGCGATCATATCATACAAATAAGTAAAAAATTACAAGATATTATTATGGATAAATATCCTATGATGGAGGCAAAAAAGGTTGAGGCTATTTGGATGACATTACCAATAATTTATTTGGTACCTATCATGAAAATTTGGAATATGGCTCATGTAACAAAATATGAGGAATTAGTTCTCATATTTGTGAAACATATAATTGGAATCAGTAAGGAAAATTTATTAAAAGTTAGGGATACAATGCCAGTGTCCCAAATAACTTATTGTATGTAGTATAATTATAATAAATGGCATAAATATTATGTTCATTCGAACATAAAATAAAATTAGACATGTATGAATGAAAATGTCATCGATGTTAAAATTTAAATTTCATTATTTTTTTAAGTGTTTTATAATAATTACCGGTTGTTAATTATTTTATGAAATTATGTCATATTTTTTTATTATTATTACATAATAATTCATGAAATAACATATAATATATAGTCGAAAGTTAGATAATAAAATATTGATGATATATATATAAAATAAATTAGAATTACTATAACAAGAAATAAAATTAGTATGAACAAATATAAGATAAACAAATAAATAAAATGGAATAAATCATTTAACATGTATGATGTAAAAATTGATCCAGGTTTTGACATGGATCGACATATAAGAGCTGCAAGAATAAATCTGGATCCTATTAATAGAAAATTGCTTACACTTCAAGGGAGACACCAATCTAACGCAATATGGAACAATTTAGTAATTTTTTTGTTATAAATATATATTAAATAAGAAGTTTTAATTTATTTATTTATGTTTACTTTATTATTTGACTTATTTTATTTATATTAAAGATTTAGAGGGATTTGTTGAGGACAAGAAGGTGACCTAATTCGTGTGCATTATTGCATTAGATGGTGAATGATAAATGTATTTATGTGTGTGAGAACAATGATGTTAGTTCATGGATGATTATGCATATAGTGAAGATAATCATGTTTACCTACATGAACATTAAGTGAATAAATTCATAGCCTGTAATCGAGTCGTGGATAGATAAGTATGCTTATAAAGGTTAGTGTTTGCAGCTGCTAGTGTTGGTATCTAATCGGTATCTAGTGTTTTGAGATTTATATATCTCTTGTATAAAAATTGTTCTCTCCAAAAATGCTAGTGATTAGTACCCGAGTGGTATCTAGTGTACCCGTTATCCACTGCTGTATTGATTCAGGCTATATTAAAGACTATTATTTTTTTGATTGGTTATAGTACTGTGTTATATGCCTGGTAATGATGTATATTAGTGATTTGATGTTATGAAGCTTGGATTATTGAATATTGATATATTACTTAACTATAGTGTGTGTTGTTATTATATGATAATTCATGACTTATCTATAGTAGACTATTGTATGTTTATATCCCCACTGAGCCATAGCTCAACACGGGTGTTTATCTCCCGTGTAGGTTTTTTTTAACTTGGAAGCAAGTTTTGTGAGGAACATCTGCCGACTACTAGGAGAAGTCTTCAGTGAGATCTTTTAGTTAGATTATTCTTTTGTAATGCATAGAAATGTTCCTATTTTTTTGTATAATAAGTATATGTAAATGAACTTGTAATTTTGTACTTGTAGGGATGTACGCGTTAACTGGTTAATGATAATGGAAATTTTTGGATAAGTAACGTTTTAATGACCTATTTTGTTTAGCATGTACGTTTATAGTTATATTAGTATGATATTGTGTTGTGTAGCGCTCCTTTGTCCTCCCAAGGGACATTTTTGCGTTACAAGTTGTGGTATCAGAGTATAGGTCTAGGCGATTCTGGAGTATAGGAGATATAGTGAATAGAATTGATTCGAGTCTATTTAGAGTGTGGCCTTAATGCAGATTTTATTTGTTTTGTTTTGTAGAGTGATTGTAACACCCCATCTGCTACCCTAGTGGTTTCAAGTGTTGTGTGGTGTGAGCTTATTATTATTATTATTATTATTATTATTATTATTATTATTATTATTATTATTATTATTATTATTATTATTATTATTGTTGTTGTTGTTGTTGTTGTTGTTGTTATTGTTGTTGTTGTTTTAGATTTAATTGCACGGTTTAGTTAGCTTAGAAGGGTAATTGTGGTTTAATGTTTTTTTGTTGAGATTGGAGTGAAGTTGTGAAGAAAAAGGAGATTAGTGGGGGGATTTGCCAAATTCACCACATGTGACTGAAATGTGGAGGAGAGAGAATAAGGAGATAGGGATAGTTGACTTAAAGAGGAAAATGAGAGAGAGAAAGAACAGGAGCTAATACCGTTTTCCTCTCCCGTTCTTCCCCTCTCGCCAGCCTCTCCTCTTCTTCTCCTTATTCATCCCCTCTTCCTCTTGGTTGTGAACTTTGGTTGATTGGGCAAATTCTAGCTTTGTGGTATGTGATAATCTTCTTCTTCTTCTTCTTCTTCTTCAACGTTATCACTCAGTACAGGTGATTTATCCGTACAGGTGTGAAAGCAGGTAGAGTTCTGGGAGGACCGACCACAACCTTCAGGGCCAACACAAGAGAGAGAGAGAGTTTTGTAGTGTAGGATTTTGTATTTTTGTATTTTGTATTTCGGTTTTGATGTAAAGCTTTTGGTTATACTTTTGCCTTGTAATATATTCAGTTAACGATATTATAATCTTTCAAGAATGATGTTGTACCTCCGCTTTGTAATGAATATTTTTCATTTATCTAAGGAGAGATTTCAGTATTTCTGTTGATAATTCTCTTCTATGTTTTATATTTTGAAAAGTTTTAGTTTATTATGTTTCTAATTTTGTATTTTAAGCTTTATGCATTAATTTGCCTGCTTTGTTCTTGGTGTGTGACAACCCTTGCCTATCGTTTCGCTTACTTCCCCTATGGGTCGTGCTTCCCTACGTATAAGGTAAGAGGTGTTACAATTTTTGGTATCAGAGTCTAGGTTTAATCGTTTCTGGGCCAGAGTATACTAGAGTATGCGTTTAGATTGTGTTGATGTGGATATCTTTATGTTTTGTAGTTAGATGGAGTCAGCTCATGGATCCCTCGAGGTTTGCCGAGAGTGCGAACCCCCGAGAGCAAGATCCATCAGTTTTTGGTCCTGCTCAACCAGCTAGGGTACAGCTTGAGGCGCCAGCGATTCCTTTTGAGGCTATGCTCAAAATCTCTCAGGATATGGCCAAAGTTCTGGAGAGCGTTACTGCACCTAAAACTTCGATTGAGAATATTAGCAAGTTTGGAGCAGAGGATTTTTACGGGACTGTAGACACCGGATCCTGAGGCAGCCCAGACCAAAGTTACCCAATGATGAAAATGATGCCTGTTCACGGGCAAAATACAAATAGAAGTGATGATTTCCATGAAAATAAAATAAAATAGTTTTTATTTCATGGGCCAGTGTAGTGAGGCCCATCTCACTAATGTGAGATGCAGCCTCGTATTAGTGAGGCCCATCTCACTAACGTGAGATGCAGCCTCACGCTAGTGAGGCGCTTCTCACAGGTGAGGTTCCTGCCTCACGCACGCATTTTTCATCTCCCCCGTGCTGTCATTTTCACCTGCAATTTTTGGTCAATTTTTTTCAGTCTGTTACATTTATTTTACGTTTTAATGATATTTTTGGTTAACGGAATGAAAGGATTTATTTTGTTTCTTCCCATTTTGGGACAAGGCAGCGAACAAAAGGCAGATTTGCCTTCATCCTCAAGGGGAGGAGATTTTTTTTTAAAACACCGAAAGAAAAGAGACTGAGAAGAGCTTTGAGAGCAAGAAAGTGATTTTTGTTCTCAAAGCATTCTGAGATTGTTCTTGAATCCAGGAAATTAATTCCTGAGGTTTGAGACTCAATTATCTTTCATGTTTCATTTTTCTTTAACGTAAATCTCACTTAAAGTTTTTTTTTGTTAATCTCTGTTTTGATTTTCTTCTCAAGCAAACCAACAAGGAAATCAGAGCTTCTTAACTTGCAATCTAAGATCATATCTGAGGGTAAATACTGGGGTAAACCTCCTCTTATTTCATTTCTTATTTTTCTTTACTGAGTTTTCTAGGATGTGCATACTGTATATGTCACACCCCAAAGTGGCCCTAGAAGAATTACAGAGTTTTGTTCAAAAAAAAGGTAAGTTTATGTGCGAGAGTTCTGTCGCGAGCACGACAAGTGTCGCGGGCGCGACAGAGACCTCCAGCGGTTTTTGAACTTCAGCTGGTTGGTGTGGGCGTGAGCGTTCTGTCGCGAGCGTGGAAGAACCCCCTCGCGAGATGTGTGCATAAGTGGGACTAAGAGACTTGGAGTTGTAGGGAATTAACACATGGCATCGTAGAGGAGTGACAAGTGGCATCGTAGAAGAGTGACAAGTGGCGGCATAAGAGTTTGACAAGTGGCATTGTAGGAGAGTGCCAAGTGTCATTGTAGGGAAGAGACACTTGGTTTGGCTTGGCTTGGCTTGGCTTGGTTTGGCTTGGCTTGGCTTGGCTTAGGATATGGATGGATTAAATGAGATGGTTGGCATTTATTTGGTTTGGTGAGCATTATGTGAGAAGGTTTGGATTTAGTTGACCGGCCACTTTCCCTACTCCCATTTCAATTCCTTCATTTGGCCTTTCAATTCTCCTTTTTGTTTTCTTTGCTCTTAGTTGCCGTGCTCCACTTTCCTTTATTTTCTTCTCTTTTCCATTTGCTCCTAAAGAGAATCATTTGGGTTGGGATGAAGAGAGTGGATTTTTGAGGAGAGGTAAGTAGTACTATTATGATAGCATTAGTCTTCTTCTACTACTTGGTTTTTATTTTGATTTAAAGTAAAAAGAAGAGTAACCCCAAGTGTTTTGTGTGTGGTTTTGGTGCAAGTTGGAGGCAAGAGAGTCGATAAAGGAAAAGAGAAGATCGGAATGAGTAGAGAACTGTGATCGAGTTCCTAGAGGTAGGGATCGAGTGTAACTGTGTTAACTTTGCATGTGTTTATATGAGAAATGCTTGAACAAAGACATGTAGAAATAAAGAGATGCTTGATGAGCTTTAATTAGCTCAAGATGTTCATTTTGATTGCTTACAGTGCTCATGACATGTGTATATATGTTTATAAGTATGTAACTTGATCATTTGAGTGTTTGTGTTGATGATAGAGCTTGATTTTGCGAAATTCTGCTTATTTATCATCAGACCTCTGTGTATTGTATTTGTGATAAGTAGAGCTATAGGACTCCAATTGTGTTGATTCCAATTGCATTTGAAAGATAAGACCCGTATATAAAAATGTATAAGAGGGTTCTTGATCTAATTCAGGCCCTAAATATCCCAAAAAGTAATTAAAATGTAGGTGACCCTGTTGTGCCTGGTTCACTGGAACAGTATATGTTGTTTAGATCATAACTTTTGTTATAGATATCTAAACGACCTGAAAATTGTCCCATTTGAAAGATAACATCCTAGAGAACAAATATTAAGAGAACATTTTTCCTAAAAAAGACATTTAGAGGTTCATTTAGTCGATACAAGTTTAGGGTAAAAAGTAGTGCCGTGAGGCACCAAAGGCGAGTCTTCTGTCGCGAGCGCGACACATGTCGCGACCTCGCGACAGAACAACTAATTTTAAGCTTTTTCTCCTTCATTTTGAGCTCCTAGTTGGCATGGTTCAACCCCTCGCCTTTCCACTCAACTAAATTGTATATTTGCTTGATGTTTTACTCCTCGGAATGAACCCGTATTATCCCGGAATGTTTCCGTGATTTATACCCTACATGTTTAGGGTTATCAAATGATTATAGGATTAGTTATCTATGTAACCAATGCTACGGCACAAGAGTTAGCGTTGACCATGAGATGCCATGTGATATGAATAGTTATATAATGCATTTGGTATAGAGTATAGAGCCTTTTTGCAAACTGGCTTCTGTCGCGAGGGTGACATCTTGTCGCGATCGCGACAGTGGACTTGGCTTCTATCGCGAACGCGAATTCTTGTCGCGATCGCGACAGTGAACCTCTTCTCATCCTGTTCTACTTGTTTTGAAGAGAGTGTTTTCTTCTGTCTTGCTTTGCATGATTTATATGTTTATGCAATGAGTTGAATACATGTATATGATGGTGTTATATAAGAGTGCATGCATGGAATTTAAATGTTACATGTTTTTAGTTGTTGAATAAGATTAATAAAGATTGTATATGAATTACATGCCTCTGAATTTGATAAATGCACTTGAATTTTAATTGATGAGTTGATATCTGTGTATAGTGTGTGAGTGGGTATTGAGCCTGATTACCGTTATAGTGGATAGATAAGCATGCTTATAAAGGGCTAGAGTGCAGCTGCTAGAGTTGGCCTTAATTGTGCCCAGAGTTCGGAATATCTCGTGTATTCCATAGAGTTTGAGTT
Source organism: Excoecaria cochinchinensis (assembly GCA_947683425.1). Classification (NCBI taxonomy): domain Eukaryota; kingdom Viridiplantae; phylum Streptophyta; class Magnoliopsida; order Malpighiales; family Euphorbiaceae; genus Excoecaria; species Excoecaria cochinchinensis. Next base: position 23,679,086 of record CANTUQ010000092.1, on the reverse strand, counting down.
AATTCTCCACATGTAAGATACTGTAAACAGTATCCAGAGTTACCCGTATCCACCATGAAAGGAATTCAGGCTTGTTTTGTTAAATGTTGTGCAGTGAGCTTGAGATGATTATAGTGTTGCTTCGAATAAAGTTATAGTACATAAAAGTAATGTTTAAGTACATTACAGTTCTGTATACAAGTACATGATTACATGAGTGTATTGACATGAATGTGGTTACATGATAATGTATATTTGAACAAACGAAATGTACAAGATGTAGTGTACATGAATTAGTGAAAGAGTAGATGTTACTTATATGTGAGTTCAGAGTATTTGATATTTAAGCATGCAACCTATAGACGTATAAGAGTTATATGCATGAGATATATGATTGTGGGATTTATATGTGACTTCGTAAAGAAGTCCTTTACAGTATTTTCATACCCACTAAGCGTTATCGCTTAGCACGGATGTTTATTTCCGTGTAGGTTACAGGTTCGGAGCAGTGAGTGGACATCTGCAGGTCAAGGCCACTAGGAGTTTTATTTTGATCTCCTTTTTGTATAAGTTAGAGATAGAGTTTTTACATTTTGAGTAACATCATTATGTAATATAAATAGAAAAAGCACAAGTAAGGGCACATGTAAATGTATATGTAAAGTTAAATTAAAACAGAGTGTAATATGAACATGTAAATGTATATGTAGTTAATATGAAATGCAAGTGGGCCCTAGTGTAGTATTTAATTACTTTTATATGGATGTGTTTATGCTATCGCTTTGGCTATTGCATGTACATGTATACGTAAGTGTCCGCGTAGCGCCCCGATATTCCTTACCGGGGGTATGGGGGTGTTACATTTAGTGGTATCAGAGCTCTAGGTTAATTGGTTCGGGACTAGAAGGTGTAGAGTATAGGTTAATGTCATAGTTTGTCTAGAGTTGTGGCCTAATGCAGATGTCGTTTGTGTAAAGTATAGACGGAGTTCGACTCGCGTGAGAGCATAAAAGAGACAGCAGTAGATGTGAATTGGTAAGAGTTCGAGGTGATATTCTGTATTCCTATCAGCTATCTCCATGAACCGTGTGAACAAAAGCATAGTGAAACATGGGGATGGGAAAAGTGCATTACAGTAGCCTACATTGCATTTTTGCATCATGTTGCATACACGAATCATTACATAGCCATTTCATCCGCATCCCTCATTTGTATGTGAAAAGCATCATTGCATGCGTTTCATTGAGAAAAGCTGACAGGATATACATCCAGTGCCCGATGTTTAGAAGAAGTGTAAAGAGTAGAGTGCAGTGCATTAAAGAAAGTGTGAAGAGTATATGATTTGATAGCTGTATAGTATAAGTGATAGCGATTTGGAGATTTGTTTAAAGATTTACCTACAAGTGATTAGCGGGGAAATTTCGAGGACGAAATTTCTTAGGGGGGAGAGATTTGTCACACCCCAAGGTGGCCCTAGTAGAATTACAGAGTTTTGTTCAAAACAAAGGTAAGTTTATGTGCGAGAGTTATGTCACGAGCGCGACAAGTGTCGCGGGCGCGACAGAGCCCTCCAGCGGTTTTTGAACTTCAGCTGGTTGGTGCGGGCGTGAGCGTTCTGTCGCGAGCGCGACAGAACCCCCTCGCGAGATGTGTGCATAAGTAGGACTAAGAGACTTGGAGTTGTAGGGAATTAACACATGGCATCGTAGAGGAGTGACAAGTGGCATCGTAGAAGAGTGACAAGTGGCGGCATAAGAGTTTGACAAGTGGCATTGTAGGAGAGTGCCAAGTGTCATTGTAGGGAAGAGACACTTGGTTTGGCTTGGCTTGGCTTGGCTTGGCTTGGCTAGGCTTGGCTTGGCTTGGCTTAGGATATGGATTGATTAAATGAGATGGTTGGCATTTATTTGGTTTGGTGAGCATTATGTGAGAAGGTTTGGATTTAGTTGACCGGCCACTTTCCCTACTCCCATTTCAATTCCTTCATTTGGCCTTTCAATTCTCCTTTTTGTTTTCTTTGCTCTTAGTTGCCGTGCTCCACTTTCCTTTATTTTCTTCTCTTTTCCATTTGCTCCTAAAGAGAATCATTTGGGTTGGGATGAAGAGAGTGGATTTTTGAGAAGAGGTAAGTAGTACTATTATGATAACATTAGTCTTCTTCTACTACTTGGTTTTTATTTTGATTTAAAGTAAAAAGAAGAGTAACCCCAAGTGTTTTGTGTGTGGTTTTGGTGCAAGTTGGAGGCAAGAGAGTCGATAAAGGAAAAGAGAAGATCGAAACGAGTAGAGAACTGTGATCGAGTTCCTAGAGGTAGGGATCGAGTGTAACTATGTTAACTTTGCATGTGTTTATATGAGAAATGCTTGAACAAAGACATGAGAAATAAAGAGATGCTTGATGAGCTTTAATTAGCTCAAGATGTTCATTTTGATTGCTTACAGTGCTCATGACATGTGTATATATGTTTATAAGTATGTAACTTGATCATTTGAGTGTTTGTGTTGATGATAGAGCTTGATTTTGCGAAATTCTGCTTATTTGTCATCAGACCTCTGTGTATTGTATTTGTGATAAGTAGAGATATAGGACTCCAATTGTGTTGATTCCAATTGCATTTGAAATATAAGATCCGTATCTAAAAATGTCTAAGAGGGTTCTTGATCTAATTTAGGCCCTAAATATCCCAAAAAGTAATTAAAACGTAGGTGACCCTGTTCTGGCTGGTTCACTGGAACAGTATATGTTGTTTAGATCATATCTTTTGATATAAATATCTAAAAGACCTGAAAATTGTCCCATTTGAAATCTAACAACCTAGAGAACAATTGGTAAGAAGGACGTTTTTCCTAAAAAATACGTTTAGAGGTTCATTTAGTCGATACAAGTTTAGGGTAAAAAGTAGTGCCGTGAGGCACCAAAGGCGAGTCTTCTGTCGCGAGCGCGACACATGTCGCAACATCGCGATAGAACAACTCATTTTAAGCTTTTTCTCCTTCATTTTGAGCTCCTAGTTGGTGTGGGTCAACCCCTCGCCTTTCCCCTCAACTAAATTGTATATTTGCTTGATGTTTTACTCCCCGGAATGAACCCGTATTATCCCGGAATGTTTCTGTGATTTATACCCTACATGTTTAGGGTTATCAAATGATTATAGGATTAGTTATCTATGTAACCAATGGTACGGCACAAGAGTTAGCATTGACCATGAGATGCCATGTGATATGAATAGTTATATAATGCATTTGGTATAGAGTATAGAGCCTTTTTGCAAACTGGCTTCTGTCGCGAGCGCGACATCTTGTCGCGATCGCGACAGTGGACTTGGCTTCTGTCGTGAACGCGACTTCTTATCGCGATCACGACAGTGAACCTCTTCTCATCCTGTTCTACTTGTTTTGAAGAGAGTGTTTTCTTCTGTCTTGCTTTGCATGATTTATATGTTTATGCAATGAGTTGAATACATGTATATGATGGTGTTATATAAGAGTGCATGCATGGAATTTAAATGTTACATGTTTTTAGTTGTTGAATAAGATTAATAAAGATTGTATATGAATTACATGCCTCTGAATTTGATAAATGCACTTGAATTTTAATTGATGAGTTGATATCTGTGTATAGTGTGTGAGTGGGTATTGAACCTGATTACCGTTATAGTGGATAGATAAGCATGCTTATAAAGGGCTAGAGTGCAGCTGCTAGAGTTGGCCTTAATTGTGCCCAGAGTTCGGAATATCTCGTGTATTCCATAGAGTTTGAGTTAATTCTCCACATGTAAGATACTGTAAACAGTATCCAGAGTTACCCGTATCCACCATGAAAGGAATTCAGGCTTGTTTTGTTAAATGTTGTGCAGTGAGCTTGAGATGATTATAGTGTTGCTTCGAATAAAGCTATAGTACATAAAAGTAATGTTTAAGTACATTACAGTTCTGTATACAAGTACATGATTACATGAGTGTATTGACATGAATGTGGTTACATGATAATGTATATTTGAACAAACGAAATGTACAAGATGTAGTGTACATGAATTAGTGAAAGAGTAGATGTTACTTATATGTGAGTTCAGAGTATTTGATATTTAAGCATGCAACCTATAGACGTATAAGAGTTATATGCATGAGATATATGATTGTGTGATTTATATGTGACTTCGTAAAGAAGTCCTTTGCAGTATTTTCATCCCCACTAAGTGTTATCGCTTAGCACGGATGTTTATTTCCGTGTAGGTTACAGGTTCGGAGAAGTGAGTGGACATCTGCAGGTCAAGGCCACTAGGAGTTTTATTTTGATCTCCTTTTTGTATAAGTTAGAGATAGAGTTTTTACATTTTGAGTAACATCATTATGTAATATAAATAGAAAAAGCACAAGTAAGGGCACATGTAAATGTATATGTAAAGTTAAATTAAAACAGAGTGTAATATGAACATGTAAATGTATATGTAGTTAATATGAAATGCAAGTGGGCCCTAGTGTAGTATTTAATTACTTTTATATGGATGTGTTTATGCTATCGCTTCCGCTAATGCATGTACATGTATACGTAAGTGTCCGCATAGCGCCCCGATATTCCTTACCGGGGGTATGGGGGTGTTACATTTAGTGGTATCAGAGCTCTAGGTTAATTGGTTCGGGACTAGAAGGTGTAGAGTATAGGTTAATGTCATAGTTTGTCTAGAGTTGTGGCCTAATGCAGATGTCGTTTGTGTAAAGTATAGACGGAGTTCGACTCGCGTGAGAGCATAAAAGAGACAGCTGTAGATGTGAATTGGTAAGAGTTCGAGGTGATATTCTGTATTCCTGTCAGCTATCTCCATGAACCGTGTGAACATAAGCATAGTGAAACATGGGGATGGGAAAAGTGCATTACAGTAGCCTACATTGCATTTTTGCATCATGTTGCATACACGAATCATTACATAGCCATTTCATCCGCATCCCTCATTTGTATGTGAAAAGCATCATTGCATGCGTTTCATTGAGAAAAGCTGACAGGATATACATCCAGTGCCCGATGTTTAGAAGAAATGTAAAGAGTAGAGTGCAGTGCATTAAAGAAAGTGTGAAGAGTATATGATTTGATAGCTGTATAGTATAAGTGATAGCGATTTGGAGATTTGTTTAAAGATTTACCTACAAGTGATTAGCGGGGAAATTTCGAGGACGAAATTTCTTAGGGGGGAGAGATTTGTCACACCCCAAAGTGGCCCTAGAAGAATTACAGAGTTTTGTTCAAAACAAAGGTAAGTTTATGTGCGAGAGTTCTGTCGCGAGCGCGATAAGTGTCGCGGGCGCGACAGAGCCCTCCAGCGGTTTTTGAACTTCAACTGGTTGGTGCGGGCGTGAGCGCGACAGAACCCCCTCGCGAGATGTGTGCACAAGTGGGACTAAGAGACTTGGAGTTGTAGGGAATTAACACATGGCATCGTAGAGGAGTGACAAGTGGCATCGTAGAAGAGTGACAAGTGGTGGCATAAGAGTTTGACAAGTGGCATTGTAGGAGAGTGCCAAGTGTCATTGTAGGGAAGAGACACTTGGTTTGGCTTGGCTTGGCTTGGCTTGGCTTGGGATATGGATTGATTAAATGAGATGGTTGGCATTTATTTGGTTTGGTGAGCATTATGTGAGAAGGTTTGGATTTAGTTGACCGGCCACTTTCCCTACTCCCATTTCAATTCCTTCATTTGGCCTTTCAATTCTCCTTTTTGTTTTCTTTGCTCTTAGTTTCCGTGCTCCACTTTCCTTTATTTTCTTCTCTTTTCCATTTGCTCCTAAAGAGAATCATTTGGGTTGGGATGAAGAGAGTGGATTTTTGAGAAGAGGTAAGTAGTACTATTATTATAGCATTAGTCTTCTTCTACTACTTGGTTTTTATTTTGATTTAAAGTAAAAAGAAGAGTAACCCCAAGTGTTTTGTGTGTGGTTTTGGTGCAAGTTGGAGGCAAGAGAGTCGATAAAGGGAAAGAGAAGATCGGAACGAGTAGAGAACTGTGATCGAGTTCCTAGAGGTAGGGATCGAGTGTAACTGTGTTAACTTTGCATGTGTTTATATGAGAAATGCTTGAACAAAGACATGTAGAAATAAAGAGATGCTTGATGAGCTTTAATTAGCTCAAGATGTTCATTTTGATTGCTTACAGTGCTCATGACATGTGTATATATGTTTATAAGTATGTAACTTGATCATTTGAGTGTTTGTGTTGATGATAGAGCTTGATTTTGCGAAATTCTGCTTATTTATCATCAGACCTCTGTGTATTGTATTTGTGATAAGTAGAGCTATAGGACTCTAATTATGTTGATTCTAATTGCATTTGAAAGATAAGACCCGTATCTAAAAATGTCTAAGAGGGTTTTTGATCTAATTCAGGCCCTAAATATCCCAAAAAGTAATTAAAACATAGGTGACCCTGTTCTGGCTGGTTCACTAGAACAGTATATGTTGTTTAGATCATATCGTTTGTTATAGATATCTAAACAACCTGAAAATTGTCCCATTTGAAAGCTAACATCCTAGAGAAAAATTGTTAAGAAGAACGTTTTGCCTAAAAAATACGTTTAGAGGTTCATTTAGTCGATAAAAGTTTAGGGTAAAAAGTAGTGCCGTGAGGCACCAAAGGCGAGTCTTCTGTCGCGAGCGCGACACATGTCGCGAACTCGCGATAGAACAACTCATTTTAAGCTTTTTCTCCTTCATTTTGAGCTCCTAGTTGGTGTGGGTCAACCCCTCGCCTTTCCCCTCAACTAAATTGTATATTTGCTTGATGTTTTACTCCCCGGAATGAACCCGTATTATCCCGGAATGTTTCTGTGATTTATACCCTACATGTTTAGGGTTATCAAATGATTATAGGATTAGTTATCTATGTAACCAATGGTATGGCACAAGAGTTAGCGTTGACCATGAGATGCCATGTGATATGAATAGTTATATAATGCATTTGGTATAGAGTATAGAGCCTTTTTGCAAACTGGCTTCTGTCGCGAGCGCGACATCTTGTCGCGATTGCGACAGTGGACTTGGCTTCTGTCGTGAACACGACTTCTTGTCGCGATCGCGACAGTGAACCTCTTCTCATCCTGTTCTACTTGTTTTGAAGAGAGTGTTTTCTTCTGTCTTGCTTTGCATGATTTATATGTTTATGCAATGAGTTGAATACATGTATATGATGGTGTTATATAAGAGTGCATGCATGGAATTTAAATGTTACATGTTTTTAGTTGTTGAATAAGATTAATAAAGATTGTATATGAATTACATGCCTCTGAATTTGATAAATGCACTTGAATTTTAATTGATGAGTTGATATCTGTGTATAGTGTGTGAGTGGGTATTGAGCCTGATTACCGTTATAGTGGATAGATAAGCATGCTTATAAAGGGCTAGAGTGCAGCTGCTAGAGTTGGCCTTAATTGTGCCCAGATTCGGAATATCTCGTGTATTCCATAGAGTTTGAGTTAATTCTCCACATGTAAGATACTGTAAACAGTATCCAGAGTTACCCGTATCCACCATGAAAGGAATTCAGGCTTGTTTTGTTAAATGTTGTGCAGTGAGCTTGAGATGATTATAGTGTTGCTTCGAATAAAGCTATAGTACATAAAAGTAATGTTTAAGTACATTACAGTTCTGTATACAAGTACATGATTACATGAGTGTATTGACATGAATGTGGTTACATGATAATGTATATTTGAACAAACGAAATGTACAAGATGTAGTGTACATGAATTAGTGAAAGAGTAGATGTTACTTATATGTGAGTTCAGAGTATTTGATATTTAAGCATGCAACCTATAGACGTATAAGAGTTATATGCATGAGATATATGATTGTGTGATTTATATGTGACTTCGTAAAGAAGTCATTTGCAGTATTTTCATCCCCACTAAGCGTTATCGCTTAGCACGGATGTTTATTTCCGTGTAGGTTACAGGTTCGGAGCAGTGAGTGGACATCTGCAGGTCAAGGCCACTAGGAGTTTTATTTTGATCTCCTTTTTGTATAAGTTAGAGATAGAGTTTTTACATTTTGAGTAACATCATTATGTAATATAAATAGAAAAAGCACAAGTAAGGGCACATGTAAATGTATATGTAAAGTTAAATTAAAACAGAGTGTAATATGAACATGTAAATGTATATGTAGTTAATATGAAATGCAAGTGGGCCCTAGTGTAGTATTTAATTACTTTTATATGGATGTGTTTATGCTATCGCTTCCGCTAATGCATGTACATGTATACGTAAGTGTCCGTGTAGTGCCCCGATATTCCTTACCGGTGGTATGGGGGTGTTACAGTATATATTCGTTGTTTGATTTTATTAGTCTATATATCGTATATTTGTTGTGGTTAGTTATCAAACATGAATCCTAAATATTTATTATGACTTATCGGCATGTTTTTTGCTTTATTATGCATGTTTTGATGGTATGTTATCATATTTATTCAGTCTATGAATGATACTCTATTCGTCCCTATTTTTATGTTTGTCTGACTGTGGCTTTGTTTTTTTCGAGTTGTGACTTGCCATTCAAGTCGTGTCTTTTTTTTGTTCAAATCGTGACTGTCCGATCGGATTTTGTCTTTGTCTTTTTTCGAGCTATTGTTTTCCCGATCGGATAGTGCTTTTTTTTGTTTGCCCGATCAGTCGCATCCCTCTTGGTAGCAGATATTGCATGATTCGTGCAAAGAGTGCATGAGTCATGCACCCATTGCACTACTCGTGCAATGAGTGCACGAGTCCTGAACCCATTGCACTACTCATGCAATGAGTGCACGAGTCGTGCACTAGTCTTCTGTCCTCCCCTTTCTTCGGCGTTTCTTTCTCTTTACCCGAGCGCCTTCTTTCCTTTTACATAAGTACCCGACCGAATATATAAATAGATAAATGCATGAAATATAATATAGTCTGTCCGGTTTATTTTGTCAATTTATGTTTTAGCTTATTTTGCCATATTTTAGTTTTCTTTTATTCAATTTATTTCCTGTAATAATTATCAATGCTATATTGTTGAATTATTTGTCACCGTTTTATTATTTTTATTGACTTATTTGTTTTATTTGCTAGTCTTTATTTGATTGTTACTTTTATGTATTATTTATTTAATTACTTTACTAACATTTTATTTTACTTTTGTTTTGTTGCCTCAAAAATTGTTTATCTATACGAATTATATTTGTGCACGGGATGGAGGACCGGGAGACCAAAGACCTTTAATTTAGAATTTGCTTTTTTTAATTGTTTTATTTTCTTTTATTATTATTGTTATTTTATGTGTTGTATGTAAAACGTATTTTAAGTTCTCCGCATTATAGAAAATCACGTTTTTTACAATAATTAATAACTTGAAATTTTTCTTAATAAAATGGACCACCGTCCTATTTTAACCAATAAAGTTCCACTTTCAAATGGAGAACTAATTTTCATAAAATGGGATCACTCATCCCAGTTTGTCTCAATTAATATCCAAAAATAGTTCTCTTTTTTTAAGTTAGCAAAAAGGAACCAATGTTCCTAAAATTCAATAAATCTCTTGATTTATGTATGATGCATTTTAATTATCTTTATGTATTCATTTGTGCCCTTGTAATTAATTTTGGGGCAAGTTTTATTATGCTTTCTTATTTTTTGGGGGATTGTTCTGTCCCAATTTTTTTACATGTAATTTATTTATCGTTTTATTTAAATGCTTTCCAATATGCTTGCAATGCGCTTTAAATTCAATTGCATTGTCATGTGAAACGAGAGATGAAATTTTGATTTCTTAAAGACTCAATTATAACTTAATTTAAGTCATTAATAAGAGAGAAGTTCTGAACACTTTCTCTGGTTTAAGAGCCCTGAGGTTAGAGACCTTTCCCAATTTCTTGTAAATTGGGTGGCGACTCCAAAATACCTCAGGTGCCTAAAGGCGTCGTAAGGGTAGATGATCCTTTCCAATATTTTATTGGGAAGGAGGCATCCAAAATGTCTCATGATGCCCAAGATCAAAAGACGCGAACCAATCCCTCGAACCCTAAAAGCGGGTTCAAAGAGGGCCGTTGCTAGGTTCGGCAGGCGTCACAGTGGCGACTCCACCGGGGATGATCGAAACTTCGCTTCAAAAGTGAATTAAGTTGAAATTATAATTGAGTTGTTAAGATTCAAAAATTCTATTTCTTTTCAAATTTGCATTGCATCTCATTAGAGCCTTAGATCTATGCTAGTTTGATCCCTATTTTACCCTGGTGCGTTCCTAAAACACGACCTTATGTTCACTCAATGTAGGGAAGTGCTAAGGATAATCACCAGTCCAAGCCTCGTACCATAATGGTATATTAAATGGAGACCCGACCGGTCGTTACGCTCGTGATGAGCTAGACCCATTGGCAGGGACCATGCTTGGGTAGACCTAAAGTAACACCACCCTTGACCAAAGCCCATGTAATGGCAATAGAAGCTTTCATTAGGTGATATGCTCCTTAATACGATGTTTGTTACGCGGGCCCTTATATATTAAACCAATTCAAATATATTAATTAGGCGCTCATCAAAGGCTTTTATGCCTCGGTGGGCCCATTTTTGGTTTATTTGGAAGGTCCAAATACATAAAGGCCAAAACTCATGCGTATGCACATTAGATAAAAGATGTTATGCTGCCGGTTTGTCACCGTGCACTTCGCGCCTTCATAGGGTCCCCTATTGACCCATGAATTAAGCCCACCTACGAAAGAGACTACACTACCTCGTGTGTGGAAGTGATAAGGTTGGAAGGAGTTATCTGCTTGCATGTGGTTGTCTATGATGTATCAACAGGACCATGCATCTTTAATGTCATCCATGCACCATGCTAACAATTTGAGCTTTTCAGCCATCATAGATTCATTCGGGCGGTCTAGGGATCCTAATGGGAGACTGATCAGAAATATGGTAGCGGAGTTGCCAGGGTTAGAACCAACATTGGGTTCACATTGGGATAGAAATTTAGTCTCTTCTTTGGAACAATCCTTTGGGTCAGTAATGGCAGACTTATCGCAAGATATGGGTGCTATGACAACACAAGATTTGGACAAGAGGTTTGAGGACTTTGAAAGGAAAATGCTAGCTATGATGGTGAACCTTGTTGCTCAAATGGCACCGAATATTGGACAACCATCTGTGGCTCCAACTGTTGAAAAAGCTGAAACGCCTGTTGTTAGAGAGACTCCCGTAGCAACTACTACTGTGCAACAGCCGGCTGCTGAGCCTAGAGTGGTAGCCCCAGCTGAGCAGAGAAGGGTGAGGATTTCGGATCCGATAGAGGACTTCTTAGGGGAAGTGGAGGATGAGCCAATAATCCCTCAAGCTGTGAGGTGTAGGGTCCCTAAGGTAGAGGATGACATGGTAAGAAAGATGGAAAAAAAGATGGAGGCTATCATGCGCCTGCTGTCAGCTGGAAAAGGGGTTATCCCCGAGGACATAGATCTAAGTGAGGAAGAGTTGCTACCCCAGAGGTTCAAGATGCCAAATTTACCAAAGTTCGACGGTACTTTGGATCCTTCGGCACACATCAAGCAGTACGCCCTGATCATGAAGGGCACAGGGCTCATAAAGAAATAAAAGCTGGAGTACTTCAGCCTTAGTCTGATGGGGCTGATGGTCAATTGGTACCACGGATTGGATAGGAGGTCAAAGGAAGACTGGGATCTATTAATGGGAGAATTTATAAAGAAATACGATTGTAGCACCCAAATGGAGGTAACGCTGAAAGACCTCGAGCTGCTATAGCAGAAGTTCAGTGAGTCTTTTCGTGATTACCTTACTCGATGGAGGAATCGAGTTATGGAGATGAAGAGGAAACCCGACACCTCGGATCAAATCAGATTGTTCATCAGGAATGCGAGCCCGTATTTGAGGGAAGGGCTTAAGATGAAAAGGCTTAAGGATTGGGAATCCTTGAAAGATATCGCCATAGAAGCCGAAGTAGAATATCTGGCAAGGAAGGCCAACAATGATAATTTCACTCGGAAGAACTATGGCCTCAAGGAGGAGGAAAGTTCGGTGGCACTGGAAGCAGCAGTAATAGAGTGGGCAGAACAGCGAAAGTTTCAGCCACTGATGCAAACCAGAGACAATACTTGAATTTGGGAAGGTCGCTATCTTGGGTTTTGGAGAGACTGATGAAAGAAGGAAAGCTCCAGCCATTGCCAGCCAGGCTGGCTAAGAACCATGGCCAGCCCAACCATATGAGGGATCAGTATTGTGCTCTTTACCAGCACACCAGCCATCTCACTGACTCTTGCAGAACTTTGAGGGATAGAGTCCAAGATCTTATTAACAGTAAATAGATTTCTGACCCTGAGAAGAGGGAAAAGAAAAAGATAATCGGGTTTAATGCTATTCCTCCGCCTGTTTTTATGATAGGTTCAAGTCTGCTAGAATGGTTTGTGTTAAGGGACCTTTATGATAATGATTATGTGGCTGTTGCCCGTCCCGAGCAGGGGGTTAGTGAAAAGAAGCCTCAGGTTAGCATGATAGAATGTTGGGATTCGACCAGTGAAAGCAAGGCCGAAGAAGTCAAAGAGCCGGAGGACGTGTGGAACTCCAAAGGTGAAGAGGAGGTACAAAAGGTACAACTTGTGACCCGAAGTGGTAGGGTGATTCCAGACATAGAGAGGCCTCAAGATCCAATGCCTACGCCTACAGAAAGGGAACTCGAGGAGGATGGGTTAATGAGACAGCTGAAGAAGACAACGGTGCAGATATCCATTTGGGATTTGTTAAGACAATCTCCATCACATAGGCAAAAGTTGGTGGAAGCCTTATGTGAGTCCACTGTTGCCACCACCATCTCACCGTCTGAATTGCTGGATTTAGTCAAAGGGATTTCAGGGGAAATTTTGGTTTATTCTGATGTGGATTTGCCACCAGAGGGCCGAAAACACAATCGCCCTTTAGACATTAAGGAACAGATCAATGGCAAGCATACCACCTGTGTGATAGTAGATAACGGCTCCTCTATAAACTTGTGCCCCTTGGTTGTGCTCCCGGCCTTTGGCTTGGATGAAAGCATGCGAAGCAGATCTGACTTAACCATCACTGCCTACGACAATTCAAGGAGGCAAGCTGCTAGGACTTTCAAGGCACAAGTGAGGACCGGGCCAGTTGAGACATAAAACTGATTCTGTCGTTCTGCCTATACCAGCCAACTTCGAGGTGCTACTAGGGAGGCCCTGGTTTCACAACCTTGGAGGGGTTCCATCTACACTCCACCAAATGATCAAGATCCCCCATGAAGGCTAGGTTGTGACCATTAAAGCAGCTGGTGATAATGAAGTGTCAGTCCTCGAAATTTCCAATTAGCCTTTCAGTGGGTTCCATATGGCCGTGGTGAACAAAGAGGGTGGTCTGGTAGGGAGCTCTCAGGTTGTCAACATGATGAAGAGAATGAATTTCCTCCCGGGGGACGATTTGGGCAAAGAATGGCAAGGGCCTCAAACGCTTGTCGCCACAAGGGGGCAAAAGGACAGAAGAGGTTTGGGTTACACCACCGAAGCCAAGAAGAACAAACTCGGGGAGAAGCCTGCAGGGATCCTGCACATTTTAGAGAGCTTTGTGCCAGCTGCATCAGCATGTGCTTATTGTGGAGAAGCCGAACCATAGTGGATTGGCGGCAAGATCACCCCAGGCTTCGAGATTTTCAATGATATTTTTGACTGGTCCGACGAAATGGTCAAACCAGTAGAAGGTTTCTGGGATGAGGAGATCCTCAACCAAAGCTTGGCTTGGGATCGAGAAGTTCCTGAAGAGATAGTCACTGACAGTCTGCTGGCCACCCGAGTGAAAGGCAAAGAAAAGGTAGAAGTTGAGGTGGCAGTGCCAGAATTGGAGAACTTAAAGATTGCAGATGACCGAGATGGCGGGCCATCAACTTTAGTGCCGGCATTAGTGCAGGATGTTAATGATAGTTTTTCTGATGTGCTTTTTATCCCTGTACTATTTGACAATTATGCTTGTAATTTTGAGTTTGTTAATGAGATGAATGGCTTTGCTTACTTGTGCGATATTTCTCATGATTTCATTATGCATGATCACGAACATGAATCATTTATATTTGATATTAACTCAACTAATACTACCTCATTTAATCTTGGGACTTTGGAAAACCCAAAGGAAATCTTGATAGCATCAGATGTAACTCCTGAAGAGAGGTTAGAATTTGAGAAAATTTTGAAAAAATATGAAAAAGTCTTTGCCTGGACCTACGAAGACATGCCGGGGATCGACCAGGAAGTCGCTGAGCATGCCATTCCTACCTATCCAGAATGTAGGCCAGTTAAACAAAAGCTCGGGAGGCTAAGACCAGAGTGGGCAGAAAAGGTAAAGGAAGAGGTGCACAAGCAAATTGAAGCTAAGTTCTTGATAGAGGTTCAGTATCCAACATGGTTAGCCAATGTTGTTCCCATAGCCAAAAAGGACGAAAAGGTTCAAGTATGCATTGACTACCGGGACCTGAATAAAGCCTGCCCAAAAGATGACTTTCCTTTGCCGCACATTGATGTGCTAATCAATAGTGTGGCTGCTTGCATGATGTACAATTTTGTGGATGGGTATGCAGGGTACAACCAAATTCTCAACAAGATCGTGGATCGAATTAAGACAGCCTTCATCACTGAGTGGGGTACATTCACTTATAGGGTCATGCCTTTTGGGTTAAAGAATGCCAGAGCAACATACCAAAGGATGGCTACTAAGATACTTAACGACTTGATCCATAAAAAGGTGAAAGTGTACGTCGATGATATGATGATTAAGTCGGCAACTCGAGAGGGGCATTTCGAGGCCTTGGAAAAGTTCTTTCGGAGGATTGACAAGTATAACCTTCGCCTCAACCCCATGAAATGCATCTTCGGAGTCACCTCAGGTAAGCTGTTAGGCCACGTGGTGAGTCAAAGGGGAATTGAAGTGGACCCCGACAAGGTCAGGGCAATCATAGAGATGTCAACACCTCGGAGGGAAAAAGAAGTCAGGAGTTTTTTGGGCAAACTGCAGTACATCAACAGGTTCATTTCTAAGCTTGCTTCGGTATGCGAACTAATTTTTAAGCTCCTCAGGAAGAATCAGCCAGTCCGATGGAATGATGATGGCCAGAAAGCTTTTGATATTATCAAGGAATACCTTCTGCACCCCTAGTTCTACAGCCGCCACAGCCGGTTAAGCCACTGATCCTTTACCTAGCTATAGAGCAAAACTCTGTGGGCACTATGATAGCTCAAGAGGATGAATTCGTTGCAGTTTACTACCTCAGTAAGAAGTTCCTTCCTTACGAAGCCAAATATGTTGAAGTGGAAAAGATTTGTCTAGCAGTAATTTGGGCTTCAAAGAAATTGAGACACTACTTCCATTCTTACAAAGTGAAGGCAGTCGCCTAATAAAACCCTCTTTGGTACCTTCAGGAGGCACCCTCCTTGCTGGGAAAAATGGGGAGGTGGCTGATATTACTACAAGAATTTGATGTGGAGTACATCACCAGAAAGACCATTAAGGGTCGGGCAGTTGCAGAGTTCCTAGCCGACCATCAGGTGGAAGGTGACCAATTTGAGTATGAATTCCCAACGAGGACGTGGCAGCCATCATAGTACAGAAGTCGCAGATGTACTTTGATGGAGTAGTGAATAGCAAGGGGGCCGGAGCGGTAGTGACTTTAGTAACACTAGAGGGTAAGAAGCTCCCCTTAGCTATGAAATTGATATATAGAGCCACTAATAATGAAGCTGAGTACGAAGCCTGCATCTTCGGGTTGGAAGCACTCTTAACAGTGGGGGCAAAAGTAGTAGAGGTCTTTGGAGACTCATCCTTGGTAATCCATCAGGTCAGGGGTGAATGGACCATCAAGGAGGAGCAACAATTACCCTATGTAAGGTGTTTGAAGGAATTAGGTGGTCAGTTTGAAATTTGCACTTTAAACTATATGCCCTGAGATGAGAACCAATTAGCAGATGCCCTAGCCACTCTAGTATCTATGTGGGATAACCCAGAAGGGATAGCCATGATGCCTATACTCATTTCTAGTTCAGACCAGCCATACTTTGAAACTGAGCAGGTCGAGGATGTTGAGGCCACTGACTGAAAGCCATAGTACTACGATGTCCAAAATTACTTGGAAAAGTCAGTATTCCCAGAAGAGGCCACTGAAAAGGACCAAAGGATGATTCGCAAACTGTCCACCCAGTTCATCGGTGTAGATGGTACGCTGTACAAGAGGCAAGCTGATGGCATACAGCTAAAGTGCTTGGATGAGAAGGAACCTAAGAGGGTCATGGAGGAAACCCATGCAGGGGTCTGTGGAGCCCATATGAATGGTCTAGCTCTGGTAAAGAAAATCATGCGACAGGGGTTCTTTTTACTGACAATGGACACAGATTGTTCCAAGTATGTGAAGCAGTGACAACTGTGCCAACAATATGCCAATCTAAGACACATGCCAGTTTTAAAATTGTGCAACCTCACATCTCCATGGCCATTCGCAGCTTGGGGGATTGACATCATAGGGGAAATACATCCGACAGCCTCTAACGGGCATAGATTTATTGTGGTCGCCATTGATTACTTCACTAAGTAGGTAGAAGCTGAATCTTTCAAAAAGCTTGGCGCCTGAGAAATGGCCAGATTTATTGAACGACATCTGATTTGTAGGTACGAGCTCCCGCATCACATCGTGTTGGACAATGGGGTACAGTTCCAAGCTGAGACTAAGCAAATGCTTAAGAAATATGCCATCCAACATCATAAATCCTCTCCTTACCGACCACAGGCTAATAGGGCAGTTGAGGCAGCCAATAAGAACATTAAGAGGATACTGGCTAAAATGGTGCAAATATATAAAGATTGGGCCGAGAAAATGCCATTTGCCCTATGGGGCTACAGGACCACTTCCAGAACTTCTATAGGAGCTACACCTTTCTCCCTGGTCTATAGGATGGAAGTAGTTCTGCCAGTAGAAATTGAACTCCAGTCCCTGAGGGTGGTAACAGAAGCCAAGTTACCAAAAGCAGAATGGGCACAGCAGCGATTGCTACAGTTGAACCTATCAGACGAAGATAGGATGCGAGCATACTACCATAACCAGATCTATCAGAAGAGACTGGCTCGATCATTCGGGAAGAAAGTTAGGAAACACCCGCTAAAGGAAGGGAATTTGGTCTTACAGTAGATGAGGCCAGGGGTTCCGGACCTTCGAGGCAAGTTTAGACCAATCTTGAGAGAAATGAATCCAGGGAGCCGATCAACATCGATAGATTGAAAAGGTTCCATGGCTAAAGGCTAAAAAGTATATAATAATATCAAGGAAAAGAAATCTTGAGAGAAAATGTTCAATTAAGAAACCCGAGAGGGCTGATTGATGACAGGAGTTGTGATGCTTTCAAGATCTATCTCGAGATTAGATGTGGTCCAGTATTTTGAGGTTAATGTTAGATAATGATCATGTGTAATGAAATCGCACCAAAACATGAGCATGTATGCAATTGTACGCTTAGAGTAATTCTTTTCATTCAATAGAGTTCAATGGTTTTATCCGAGAAAGTAATACGTCACTTCCCATTGAATGCGCATAATTTATCCATCGTTGCTGTAGCCAGCGAGGAGCTTCATCCATGTAAAAAAAAAAATGAGGCCGTTAGAGATGAAAATCGTAATTGATACTCTAAGCAAAAATTAGGCCAAAGGGCAGGGTGAAAACCTGGGAACAGGCAGTCTACCCTATAAAAAAAAATGAAATGAATAAAAGTTGCTGGATTGGGTTGGGTCCATTCCAGGCAAAAATAAGGCACAGGATTGTGTGAAAATCCCTATGGGACGCATTTTCCATTAAGAAAAGCTAGCGTGAAAATCCATAAGGGATGCGCTACCTTTAAAATAATGACCGATGACACCAAGGATACTCAGAGGCTTTCAATGATGAGTTACAGAGCTGGCAAACCATATCAATGGACGTCATCAAGGAATGGCGTCATGCCCCAACACCTAGACCACTCGGATGATGGTACCACTCGCATTCTGCATAGCATCTGCACGTTTACTCACATAATTAACCCCCTGCATACGACTTTTAATTTTGTAGGACATATCGGCGGCGAAGGTTACCCGGAAAAAGGCCCCCTAAAGCATTCAGGGAGTATCCAAAAAATAATGATAAATGAATGACTGTTCAAGTTTCCTTTTTCAGGGATGCCTCCATGACATGGTCCATCCAAGGAGCCGACAGATGTTCCACCCCCAACATGGATGACCGACGTGCTGAAATAGAAATTCAAGGCTTTATGTCGCCCGCAGTATCTGTCCAGTAAGTTTCTATCCCAAGTGTTCCTAGAGCAGATGGGCCTATGGGACGAAGTTCACATGTTGTTAACAGCCATGGGTTGGATGGATTTCATCACACCAGCTTTTCTCACATATCCGGAGGTAACAAGGGAGTTCTTGGCTACACTTAAGTATAGAGGATCCTTAAGATCAGATATGGACCCTGAGGCTATTTTGTTCCGAGTTCGGAATTTTGGGCACACGATGAGTCGTCGAAAGTTTGTAGAGATTATGGATCTTCCGACTGGAGACCATGTGCAAGTGCCCAAAAAGACCGATCTGGCGTATCAATGGGAGGAGATCACAGCGCCAGGGGCTCAGTATAACCGTAACACAGCCAAAAGCACCCTGTTGGCCTCGCAAGGGTACAGGTATGTCCAGAGGGTCTTGGCTAGCAGCTATTTGGGCAGGACAGGTAGTCCTAGCGCTGTCAGTGCTGCAAAAATTTGGAGCCTTTGGGCTATGGCTACTGGGATACCACTTAATATCAGTCATGAGATTATGGCTGGTATGGTTAGGCAGGGTCAGAGGGCCGTAGCGCAGCTATGGATAGGTGGAGCAGTTACCAGACTGCTACTGCATTTGGGTCACGACCCCGGCACATTTTGTAACACCCTGGATGGGGATATTTATGTTGACTGGGTTCTCGCTAGTAATATGGGCATGGTGGAGCAGTTGCCTGGGCAGGCAGGAGGATATAGACTGCTTACTATGGTAGAAACTCGATGATTATACCATTTACCTTCAATCTCAACGGCGGCGCCGTTCGAGGACCAACCTCAAGCTGAGGAGGGGTGTTATTACCCGCAGCTAGGGGGAGGAGGGCCTTACCCGCCATTGAATGGCATGGATATAGATATAGACCTAGATGATCTTTTTCACACCTTATCATCACTGTCACCTCCGAGAGATCTAATGCACTCTCCTCCTCATATCCATACTTCGGAGATAGATCCTAAGGCATCTGGGGGTTATTATGCCCGTGGTCATTCAGGTTCTCCGAGGGCATCTGCTTCAGCAGCCCCACCTCCACCACTTGAGCCGGAGATGGAGCGGAGCCAGACAAGCACAGAGGCACTAGTCCAAGCCATGCACGAGAGGCTGATGACTATGGAGCAGCACGTGAGTGAGAGCTTGAAGGCTATGGAACTATGTACTGATGGCAGGCTACGGGCCATAGAAGAGAGACTGCATGCCTGAAGCGGCTTGCAGAGGAAAAGCGGTAGCGTCGAGAAGAATGCGAGGGATCCTCAGCTGCCTCTCGCACGGTGATAGCAAGTGGGGTGGATGAGTCCATCGGCCACGATCTGGGTGACTGATTTTTCAAGGAGGCTGTCCGTTATGAGACTTAGTTTTATTCAGCTTTTGTACCAAACGTATTTTTGGCATGTAACTGCCCCTTTGGTTGTCTTTATTTCTCCGTTCATATCTGCGATACACCCCTGACCCAGTCTTGCAGGAAATTTCAGACAGCAAAAAAAAAATAGTCGAAAAGACACAGTCGAATTTTTGGAGAATTAAAAAAAAGAAAAAAATAACAATAAATAGAATTTAAAGAAAAAAATAATAATAAATAGAATTTAAAGAAAAAAAGAAGAAAAAAGAAAGAGAAAAAAGAAAAAGAATAAAAAATAATAAAAAGTAAGAAAAAATAGATATATATAAAAAGAAATGGAAAACAATGATGGCAGGTGGAGTGAAAAGAAATAAAGAAATAAAAAAGAAGGATAAAAAAAAATAATAAGAATAAACAGGAAAAAAAGAGGACAAAAAAAAAATGTCGCAATTAAATGCGTGCACTACCAATGATGGCATTGTGATTAAATGCTAGTGGTGTGGTGCGTGCTAAAATACAATGGGATGTGCTTTTGCGTAGTCTAATGGATCGATTTCTTCTCAACAGGGTGCACACCTGGCGGTTAGCTGTGAAAAGATTATGAGTCAAAGCCTCTAAACCAGGATGACACTTTCAAACCCTTGGGGGTCATGATCGGCCAAACTAAGCCATGGATCACTTCAGCTGAGATTACCGTGCCTCGACACATGGACCACTCTGATTAATGGAAATACTGGCGGTTTAACACGCCGACAAGTTGTGTTTATCAATCGTTCAGCCGTGGTTTCACACACCAACAAGCTGGTGTTTTGTCAATCACATCCTTCCAAGTCTGACGGTTTCACACTCCGACAAGCTGGTGTTTATCAATCGTTCAACCGTGGTTTCACACACCTACAAGCTGGTGTTTTATCAATCACATCCCTCCAAGTCTGACAGTTTCACATGCCGACAAGCTGGTGTTTATCAATCGTTCAATGGTTTCACACACCTACAAGCTGGTGTTTTATCAATCACGTTCCTCCAAGTCTGACGGTTTCACACGCCGACAAGCTGGTGTTTATCAATCGTTCAGCCATGGTTTCACACACCTACAAGCTACTGTTTTATCAATCACGTCCCTCCAAGTCTAACGGTTTCACACGCTGACAAGCTGGTGTTTATCAATCGTTCAGTCGTGGTTTCACACACCTACAAGCTGTGTTCCAAGTCTGACGGTTTCACACGCCGATAAGCTGGTGTTTATCAATCATTCAGCCATGGTTTCACACACCTATAAGCTGGTGTTTTATCAATTACGTCCTTCAAAGTCTGACGGTTTCACACGCCGACAAGCTGGTGTTTATCAATCGTCCAGCCGTGATTTCACACACCTACAAGTTGGTGTTTATCAATCTTGGAACTCAACAGTGGTTTCGCACGCCGACAATCTGACAAGAAACTAATCACACAGCAATCAGGGACGACAACGCAATGGGAAGGTCGCCGCCTCAGGTACGTGCCTCTTCTTTCTTTCTTTGAGTTTTGGCTCACCTAGGCACCCAGGCATTGCGTTTCCCAAAACTGGGGGCAACTGTAGATACCGGATCCTGAGGCAGCCCAGACCAAAGTTATCCAATGATGAAAATGATGTATGTTCACGGGCAAAAGACAAATAAAATACTTTTTATTTTTAAAGTTAAAATTAAAATTTTTTTAAAAAAAAGAAAGAAAAGAGACTGAGAAGAGCTTTGAGAGCAAGAAAGTGATTTTTGTTCTCAAAGCATTCTGAGATTGTTCTTGAATCCAAGAAATTAATTTCTGAGGTTTGAGAATCAATCATCTTTCATCTTTCATTTTTCCTTAACGTAAATCTCACTTAAAGTTTTTTTTTTGTTAGTCTCTGTTTTGATTTTCTTCTCAAGCAAACCAATAAGGAAATCAGAGCTTCTTAACTTGCAATCTAAGATCATATCTGAGGGTAAATACCGAGGTAAACCTCCTCTTCTTTCATTTCTTATTTTTCTTTACTGAGTTTTCTAAGATGTGCATACTGTATATATTCATTGTTTGATTTTATTAGTCTATATATCATATATTTGTTGCGGTTAGTTATCAGACATGAATCCTAAATATTTATTATGACTTATCGGCATGTTTGTTGCTTTATTATACATGTTTTGATGGTATATTATCATATTTATTCAGTCTGTGAATGATACTCTGTTCATCCCTATTTTTATGTTTGTCTGATCGTGGCTTTGTTTTGTCCGAGTTATGACTTGCCGTTCAAGTCGTGTCTTTATTTTGTTCAAATCGTGACTGCCCGATCGGATTTTGTCTTTGTCTTTGTTCGAGCTATTGTTTTCCCGATCGGATAGTGCTTTTTTTTATTTGCCCGATCAGTCGCGTCCCTCTCTGGTTATTACCAGTTGAGGGTTAAGGATGGGGATGTGGCTAAGATAGCTTTTCGGACGCGATATGGCCATTATGAGTTTTTAGTGATGCCGCTTGGTTTGACTAATGCTCTAGCGGCTTTTATGGATTTGATGAATAGGGTGTTCAGGCCATATCTCAACTAATTTGTAGTTGTATTCATAGATGATATCTTGGTGTATTCGAGGAATGAGAGCGAGCATGAGGAGCATCTTTGTATTGTGCTGCAAGTGCTGAAAGATCATCGCCTTTTTGCTAAATTAAGCAAGTGTAAATTTTGGTTAAAGGAGGTGTCTTTTCTAGGGCATATTGTCTCCATGGAAGGTATTTGAGTGGATCAATCTAAAGTGGAGGCGATTGTGAATTAGAAACCACCTAGGAATGTATCGAAAGTAAGGAGCTTTCTTAGTTTGGCTTGTTACTACAGACGATTTGTGAAAGGGTTTTCTATTATTGTTGCACCTTTAACCAAGCTTCTAAGGAAAGGGATTAAGTTTGAATGGTCCAGCAGGTGTCAATCAAGTTTTGATCAGCTGAAGAGTAAGTTAGTTGAGGCACCTGTACTTACTCAACCCATTTCGGGTAATGAGTATGTTATGTACATCGATGCATCTGGTATTGGGCTTCGTTGTATTTTAATGCAGGATGGGAAGGTGGTAGCTTATGCGTTTAGGCAGTTAAAGCTCCATCAAAAAAATTATCCGACGCATGATTTGGAGTTAGCTGCAGTAATGTTCGCCCTTAAGATATGGCGACATTACCTGTATAGGAAACTTGCAGAATCTTCACTGACCATAAGAGTTTGAAATATCTGCTTTCATAGAAAGAACTGAATTTGAGACAACGGAGATGGTTAGAATTATTCAAGGACTACGATTGCATTATAGATTATCATCCGGGGAAAGCGAATGTGGTTGCAGATGCATTGAGTAGGAAATCGGTTTCGGCCTTAGCCTTGCAGCATGAGAAATGGAGATTGGATTCTGATGGGGCTCTGATTGCCCAACTGAGAGCTAGGCCGAATCTGAAGCAATTGATTGTTGATACTCAGATGTCTGATCCTAAGTTGTAGCAAGCTTTGCAGTTAGTACAAAGTGGGAATCAAATTGATTATTAGGTAAGTAATGGGGTGCTAAGTTTTAGAGATCGCTTGTGTGTGCCTAGTGATAGTGAGATGAAGAGGAAACTTTTACTAAAGGCACATGCTACGATTTTCATGATACATCCAGGAAGTGATAAAATGTATCGTGATTTGAAGCAATATTATTGGTGGCTTGGAATGAAAAAGATGTAGCAGATTTTGTTTCTAAATGCTTAACATGTCAGTAGGTAAAGGCTAAGTATCAAGTCCCATCCAGATTGCTCAATCCCTTACCTATTCCTCAATGGAAATGGGATAATATCACTATGGATTTTATATCGGGTTTGCCTTTGACTCAGCGAAAGCACGATGCCATTTAGGTTATAGTTGATAGACTCTCAAAATTAGCTCATTTCTTGCTAGTCCGCCTTGATTATCTAATGGATCATTTGGCCAAGGTTTATGTCAATAAAGTGGTCCGATTGAATGGCATTTCATTGTCAGTTGTGTTTGATCGAGATCCAAGATTTACATCAAAGTTTTGGAAAGAATTGCAGTCTGCTTTGGGTACTCATCTAAATTTCAGTACTGCATTCCATCCTTAGACTGAGGGTCAATCAGAGAGGGTCATCCAGATTCTTGAAGATATGCTTCGAGGGTGTGTATTAGATTTTTCGGGAAGCTAGGATAAGTATGTGTCACTGATCGAATTTGCATATAACAACAGTCATCAAGTGAGCATTGGAATGGCTCCATATGAGGCTCTTTATGGACGGAAATATAGGACCCTAGTTTGTTGGATTGAGTTGTTAGAACGTTCTATGGTGGGTTCGGATTTAGTCTGAGATACTAAAGAGAAGATCAGAGTAGTGCGACATAATCTGAAAGCAGCCAAAGATAGGCAGAGATCTTATGCCAACTTGAAATGGAAGAATATTTAGTATGAAGTCGTGGACAAAGTTTTTCTAAAAGTGTCACCTTGGCGTAAGGTTCTCCATTTCAGTAAAAAGGGAAAAATGAGTCCAAGGTTTATAGGACCTTATGAGATTCTAGATCGAATCGGACCAGTTGCCTATCAGTTGGCTTTGCTGATGGAGTTAGCTAAGCTGTATAATGTATTTCACATGTCAATGCTTCGCAGATATAGATCAGATGTATCTCATGTATTATTGGTCAAGATGTAGAAGTTCAGTCTAATTTTTCTTATGATGAGGAACCAAAAGAAATTCTTGCTTGGGAAGTGAGACAACTCCAGATTAAACAGATTCCTTTAGTTAAAGTATTATGGCAACATCACGGGATTAAAGAAGCAACTTGGAAATTAGAAGAGATTATGAGATCTCAGCATCCTCAGTTGTTTGGTTCAGGTGAGAATTTTGAGGACGAAATTCCTTAAAGGGGGAGATTTGTAACACCCCTATCTGGTACTCTAGTGGTTTCGAGTGTTGTGTGGTATGACCTTATTATTATTATTATTATTATTATTATTATTATTATTATTGTTGTTGTTGTTGTTGTTGTTGTTGTTGTTGTTGTTGTTGTTGTAGATTTAATTGCATGGTTTAGTTTGCTTAGAAGGATAATTGTGGTTTAATGTTTTTTTGTTGAGATTGGAGTAAAGTTGTGAAGAAAAAGGAGATTAGTGGGGGGATTTGCCAAATTCACCACATGTGCCTGACATGTGAAGGAGAGAGAACAATAAGATAAGGATAGTTGACTTAGAGAGGAAAATGAGAGAGAGAAAGAATAGGAGTTGATCCCGTTTTCCTTTCCCGTTCTTCCCCTCTTGCCAGTGTAGGTACCGGGTCCTAAGGCAGCCCAGACCGAAGTTATCCAATGATGAGAATGATGCCTGTTCATGGGCAGAAGACAAGTAAAAGTGATGATTTCCTCAAAAAAAAAATTGCTTTTCGTTCTTAAAAATAAATAAATAAATAATTTATTTTGGGGCCTGTGGTGTGAGGCCCATCTCACTAATGCAAGATGCAGCCTCACGTTAGTGAGGCGATCTCACAGGTGAGGTGTGTACCTCATGCGCGCCACTGCCTCCAACTTCTTCTTTTCCATCTTTTTCGGGATTTTGTTGGAAAACACAGGTTGGATGTCTGATCCTCAAGCATAAAAAACCTGATTTGGATAAGAGAATCAAGGGCTTTATAAATAATATACCTAGGAAACCCTAGTTTTTAGAGGAGATATAAAAGGAAAAAGTTGAAAACCTAGATATAAAAGGAAAAAGTTGAAAAACTAAGGGGGGAGGGGAGTTTCTTGAAAACGGTGAAAAAAAAAACCCAGAAAGAGGGAGAGACAGAAGGAAATTTTTGGAGAGCAAGAAAACAATTTTTATTTTCCAAAGCATTTTGAGATTGTTCTTGAATCCAGGAAATTAATTCCTGAATTTTGAGATTCAATCGTCTTTCATCTTTTCTTCAACGAAAACTTTCATTCAAAGCTTTTCTCGCTCTCTGTTTTAATCTTCTTTTCAAGCAAATCAACGAGGAAAACCAGAACTTCTTCACTTGGAGTCTAAATTCATATCTGAGGGTAAATACTGGGATAAACCTCCTCTTGCTTTCCTTCTTTCTTTTTATTTCTTATTTTGTTTTACTAAGTGTTTTTCATTTGTACATACTGTATATATTTATTGTTTGAGTTTATTGATCTGTATATCGCATATTTGTTGCTTTTTATTATCAGATATGAGCTTAAAATACTTATTATGACTAACCGGCTTATTTGTCATTCTATTATGCATGTATTTGATGGTATATTAGCATGTTATTAAGCTGTTAGTGTTCCTCTGTTTGTCCCTATTTCCCATTCATCTGAGTCGTGACTTTTTTTTTATTTTTTCTGAGCTGCATTTTCTCTCTATCCGATCAGGTTGTGCCGTGTTGTCTCAGACGTGCTCTTGTTCTTCTCTCTGCCCGTTCGGGTCGTGCATCTTTGCATGACTCGCGTCCCTCATAGCAGCCTTCACGACTCATGCATTCTTGCCCGAGTCGTGAAGGTCTTGCATGACTCGTGCATTCCATGCACGAGTTGTGCTCTTCTTGCATTACTCATGCAAGGATGCACGAGTCATGCACTTCGACTTTCACTCCCTTCTTTGGCTCTTCTTCATCTTTCCCTTCATATCTTCACAAGGGCCCGAATGTCGTTCCTTTCTATTTTTCCAAGTGCCTGAATATTTTACTTTCATGTTTTACCCAATTATCCAAACATGTAAATGGATGAAAATGCATCAAATATAGCATAATCTGCTCCATTTACCCGTCAATTTCCGTCTTAATCCACTTAGTTAATTTCTAGTTTTCTTGCTTAATTAATCCCCTCTGGTTGTGTTACTAGTCATGGTTTAATTATTCTCTTTGATTTATTTAATTCGTTCATCTACTGGTTCCTATTTAATTATTCATTCATATTTTGTTCATTTAATTTAATTTATTTAATCACTGGTAATGCATTCCATGGGGTTAGATTTTGTTGAACTTTAGCTTTTTTAAATTAAAACCAGTGTTTTTCTGGTGGGACGAAGCCATTTTGCGTAACAGAGTAAAAACACAGCTGTGTTCTGCGAGAAACACAGCTGTGTTTCTACACTGCCCGGCGCCTTGCTGAAGAAACACAGTTGTGTTTCGTAAGAAATCACAGCTGTGTTTTTCTGCACTCACTACAAGAAAAATGCCCTTTAACGAAAGGAAATCCGGTAATTAAAAGTCAAAATCCAGTCGTTAAAAATATATAACGATGGAAAATCCGGTCGATAAAAGGCCCTTCGATAAAGGTATAGACGACCGAATTTTAAATCCGATCGTTAATGTCTTTAACGACTGGAATGTTTCCGGTCGTTGAATGCTAATTTTTAAGGACCGAATTTTCCCTTCGTTGATTGTGTTCACTTTCAACGAAGGGAATTTCGGTCGTTAAAAATTTCCTTTCACGACCGGATTTTCCCTTTTCTGATTGTGTTCACTTTCAACGAAGGGAATTCCGGTCGTTAAAAATTCCTTTTAGCGATCGAATTTTACATTTGTTAATTGTGTTTAGCGCTAAAAAACAACAATTACCAATATACTATGCCCTCTGATTTATCATCATACACCAAACATTAATAATAAAATGGCATTTTAAAACACAAATCATTTTATAATATTATATGCATGGTATATATCATTCACATATATTTTATACAAAAATATTATAAGCTCTTTTCATTTATTGAAAAAGAAAAGTTACAAAAAATAGTCATATTTATAAATTGAATAGTCGCAATTCCAAATAAAATAAAATAAAAAACTATCAATGACATACTTGGTCAAGAAAATAGCTCATCTCTATACTAATTTCTATTCAAAAGATTTTTGAAAAAAATGTGAAAAATAAACCTCCTAACTTCACTGTCCAAAATTTTAAAGACCTGCAAAATGTATAACAAAAGCAAAAATTAATATTCGCAGGTACAGACAAAAATATCAATAATAGAAAATATAATAAAGGCTAAAATTAATATTCGCTATTGAAATTATGGCATGATAATGCAAGGCGACCTAATAAATACAAATGAAAAAAATATCAAAGTTAAACTTGTGCTTTATCTAACTTGATAAATACAAATGAAGAAAATATCAAAGTTAAACTTTTATGAACCCTAATGCTTGGTTCAACAAAATATAGAAAATTTTAGAACATTCTAAAACATACATGTAGGCCATGAACAGACTGCAGTAAAAGTTTGAAACACCCTACTGCAGTAAAAGTTTGAAGCCTGTAGTTAATAATATGGCATTTAGAGGTATAATGATGCACGACATACAGGCATTCCTTATAATGATGCACAACATATAGGCATTCTTTCATCAACTGAAATCAAGTCCTATAAGGACTTCCTAAATGCAAAAGCACAAGCTCGGAAAACAGGCTCACAAGTCATGCCTCTAGAGTTCCCTCTACAAAGAGTGTTCATGCAAGCAATCTTATGGATCTCATAGAAAAGTATTAAAGAGCTATGCCTCTGATGTTCCTTCTATAAGGACTGTTCATATACGCATATTGTGGATCTTGTAAAAAAGCACTATGCAATATGAGAAAGGTTACAACTAAGTCATCCCTAAACCAACTAGCAACTCAAGTTTGAAAAGTTTTTACTATTAAAATATAACATTGCGCATATATTAGCATTACTTGCACATTTCTTTTTATAGACATCATGGGTACTTAGACTATAAAAGGAAATTAGTGAAGGTACCCCTGCCAAATAACGATGTGAAAAAGTTTTTGGTTGTAGTGGATGTGAAAGCATCATATTCAGCTCCTGCAATTTCAATTATAAAAGAATTAGTGCATAAAGCCATTCAGGAAATTAATTGGCCAAAGTTTAGGTTAAAACAAGGATAATTAGTTATTGGTGAAACCTATTGTAATTTGTTCAGTTGCATAGAAGTGATTCTCTTTTGCTTATGGTTGCTTGTTCTTTCATCCTCACTGTCATCCTTCTCCACAACTAACTCTACTGATTCTGCATTGCGTTTAAACCGGGTCTTTTTTGCCTTCTCCTGAAGCAAGAGCATGCATAAAAGAGCTAAAAAAGGAAGTAAACATAATATTGCAGGACTAAAACCTTCTACGCCTAACAATGTAAGAAATTACAAAAGAAAAGCAATCCCAAACATAAATCACAACTGAGACAAAGTCATGAAAAATGTGAACTAGATAGCAAAAAAGAGGTAAAAGATGCTGTAAATATTATAGATTAAACTCCAAAAATAAATATGTCTATTATAAGGAAAACAACAAAATGATAATTAAATTCAAACAACTGTTTGAAAATACACAAATCTTTACACGATCAACCCCAATCTCCTAAACTGTAAACTTCAATAGTACAATAGCTGCAGTCCACATAAGGCTAAAAAAAACAAGCAAAAGAACCTGCCTATGATTCCTTCCGTGCTATCTTGTCAATTTGACGTGCAAGAGACAAACAATTCATCAACTCAGGCATCGATGACAATTAGTTCCTACAGAGGAAGAACAAACCACAATCAATCTGCCCAATTATTATAATTATTGAAATCATGAATCACACTGAAGAAATTCTAAGTGAAATCTTTAAAATTTAAGTGCGAGCACACATGCATAAGAGTAGAAAGAACCACAATAGAAACAGTCCAATATTAACATCTTACATGTTCTATGGTAGCCAGTAGTAAATAACAGCAAAACTAGTAAATTTCAGTTTTGTTACACTAGTTTCTAGGTGTAGCTCAAGCTACATGGGATAAAGTTTTGGTTAATTTCTCTTTATCAAAGTTGTTCTTGGCTATGTCCCTTATTATTATTTTTTTCAAGTATATATATATAAAATTTCTGATTCCTAGAGAGAAAATTGTAATCGCACCTTTGTAAGCCATTCTTGGGTTAAGGAGAATTTTGCATAAACTAAAAACATATTTAAGTCATGCACTCTTTTTTGAAATTATAACTCTTATGTCCAAACTTAAACAAAAGAATTAAATTATGTTATCCTGAGCTCTACAACCAGGATTATAATCGACACTTTAAAATTGGAAATTAAACTTAATCTACTACTAGAACCAAGAGAACAATCAGTATAATATACAATTGGTCACTCAAAGAAACAGATTTAATATTAAGAGTTAGAAGTTAATAGAATTATGGTAATAAACAACAGAAAAATGAGAAAGCCAGAAATTATTATCAAAATGGCAAAGCACCTAAATCTTCATTCTGCCCTCTACAGGGATGACAAAAATCTCTACTGCAAACTTTTAAATCTTGAATTTCAAGAAATTGAGCATTGGCCAATATGTTTGAGATGGACAATTTCTTAAATATATATAGGAAATAAAACATATACAATTATGGAAGGTAAGTAATGCATTAACATAATCAATATAACAACAAAATTTAGATGAAGATGGCCTACCAGATTAAAATCAAGAAAGGGTATAAACCAATTAAAATCTGCAATCTTAAGAGTTCTTTTTTAGCTTAAACAATGGACGAAAGGAAATTAAAGGGGCAAGTGGTAGTAGAAAAGCAAGAAAGTAAAACAATGGAGAAAGGGAGATAGAGAGAGAGAAAGATGATAAGAGAGAAGGGAATATGAAAGGGTTTTATGGTTAGGCATTGATTTAGGCAGTTATTTCTAACTAACTTCAATTCATTTCTCCAAATCATCTCTTGATAAACGGTTATCTCGCGCAGCATCCATAAAACGATAGAACAACATTTTATATTATGAATCACAAAACTTCTTTTATTGCCGCTAAATGCTAATGCCTCTTATGCAAATTCAATTAGTTATCCTAATCCTTAATTCATTACTAATTCATATAATTATTCATTTCTCCCAACAAAATGTTAAATTTCACATTACTGTTCTCTTAAACTCTTACATACTTAAACATAAATTTCATAAATTTTATCAGTTAAACACCAATAATTTACAAAATTCAATTTAATCAAACCAATTACTCAAATAACATAGCCAATTTATTAATCAATTCAGTAAACCATAATAACACATACTGTAACTATAAAATCACACCTTAACGAATTAAATTCATGTAAAAATCACTTGGAAAAGTAAGTTTGGTAGCCACTTACAAATTTTTTTGCTATTTTTGGTCCCTTCAACGTTACCGGAGCCTCGCCGGAGTCCAGCCGGAGCTCCACCGGAGGCATCGAAACCACCGAAAGGAAGCTCAAAGCATCGGGGTTGCTTTTCCAGTGGTCGCGCGCTATGACTGCCCTTCATTTTGCCGGAATCGATATTGGAGATCTCAGTTCTTCCCAACGCCGATCTGCTCGTCGCCGGCAATTGAGGACCACCCATAAGTACCGAAAGATTCGCCTGCCCTCCAGGAGTCTCATCGTGAAATTTGTGTCGTCGTTCGCTGCCGGAGCTGGCTGGAAAATGCAAAAGAAGCTTGAAGATTTCCTCCCGCTCTCCTTCAACGGCGACGTCACGACGGGGAATAAGACACCGAGATCGGTATTGTGAGGAGCTAGTTGCTTGCTGTCGACCGTCGCCAGCTACCTCGCCCCTTCCGCCGTGCTTCGCCGTCTCTCTCTCTCCCTCTCTCTCTCTTTCTCTTCCTTAGTCTCTTTCCCGTTCTGCCTCCCTTCCGTGGGCGACGCGTGCCGAACCCCGTAGCCCCCGAAAGCCCGCTTTTAAGGCGATCGAGAGAGGTTCATGAAAACTTATAAGGTATTTACAAGTGCGTCTATTTTGGGCAACAAGAAAATTTCATAGAGTCGCCACCCAATAAAATATTGGGAAAGTTTATCTCGCCTCAATGAGCCTAAGACGGCGTATATTATCCATTTTGGGCAAACCGAAGGGGTCACCCTAATAGAACATTGGAATGGCCCTCTAACCCTAAGCAGCCTAGGATTGTAAATTGAGTATTTTGGTGGGACACAAGAGATATCTTGGAGATCCCATTCTAATGAAACATCGGAATGGCCCTCTCGCCTCGTTGAGCCCAAAGACCAGAGATGATTCGGGACTCCCTATTTATTCATACCTTGGCTAAGTTTATAATCAAGTTTTGAATTTAGCGTTTCATGCCTTTTCTCATTCAATTTTAATGCAATTTAATTAAACGCATATCAATTATATAAATAAAGTGGTAAATAAAAAACGAATTTGAAATAAAACATATGAAATATATTACAACAAAGCTAGAGGCGGAATACAACCCCCATTTGTAAATAAAATACAATTCATACATAAATCGGGCTATTTATTAAAAATGAGGACATTGGTCCTCTCATGCATAATTAAAGAAAATAATTTTTAAAGTGACCATTTATTTTGGATGAAAAAACTAGGACATTGGTCCCATTTTATTTAGAAAAAAACAAATTAATTAAGTAAAAATATTTTTGTTATTTTTTAATTAACGTGCATAAAAAAAATAATTTATTACAAATTACATATTAAATAAAATAATGAAAGCAAAGTAATGAAAATAATAAAGAAATAACCAATCAACTCCCAAATGGATCTTCAAATCTTCATGGGCTCCCACTTGGTATGAAAAATACTCACACATAAAAAAATAAGTATTGAAAATAAAAGAAAAAAAAAAACAAATAAAAGCGAAGTTAGTAAAAAATTAATTAAACATATAACATGAAAACAATTAAATTAAGGCAATCGAAATTGCATCATATATGACAAGCCAATTAAAATGACATAATAAAAATATGCAATCTAATTAATTAACAATTTAGCATACATAAAAGATAACATAACAATAATAAAATTCAACATGCATAAACAAGCATAAAATAATGATGATAGAATTTAACATGCATAAAAAATACAAAATAACAACAATAACATCCAATCATGCATAAAAAGGAAAAGTAATAATAAAAATCAGCATGCATAAAACATAAATAATAATAGTAATAATAAAATTAAACAAGAATAAGGATAATAATAATAATAATAATAATAATAATAATAATAATAATAATAATAATAATAATGATGATGGTAATAACTACAATAATAATAATAACACAATAATAACAAAGAATATGAACAATCAAATATAATAATAATAATAATAATAATAATAATAATAATAACATCAAAGAAGATGAACAATCCAATTAAATATGGAGGAATAAAATGAAAATAAGATAAGCCAATTATGCTAAAACATGTTAAATGATAATACTAATACGATTTATGAATAAAAACTGATGACAATAATATGAACATGAACAATTAAATGAGAAGAAAGAAATAAGAAGTAAAAATGTGATCCAAAAGAATTTACATGATAATTAATTAAATAAAAACAAAAGAATAAGAAAATAAGAAAAAAATGATAGAACTAGAAGAATTTACATGTTAACTAATTAAATAAAAACAAAAGAATGAAATTAAAATTAAATTAAGAAATTGAGCCAAAAATGTTTACCCTCAAAATTTATCTTGAATAAATGAAGGTAAATGATCCAATTCCTTGTCTTGATTGTAAGAATATATTAGAAAAATAAAATATTGAAAATGAATTTTACTCAAAAACAAATAATTGATTTATTTATCTCCAAGTAAAAAAATTGTTTGATGAAAATAAGAAAAATTCCCAAGAAAAAAAATTATTCTTTTTTGTCTCAAGAATTCACTTGGAAAAATTCTTTAGAAAAGTTGAGAGAATTTGGTTTGAGAGAAGAAAGAAGAAGAAAATATTTTCTAAAGAAAATCCCCCCCTAATTCTCTCTAAAATTCCCCTTTTATTTTTTCCCAAAGATTCAAATTTTTAATTGAAGAATTAAATTGACTTAATTTCAATAAAACCAAAAAACTGAAGAAAATCAATAGTTTGGAATTTTAAAAGTTTTACCATTGAATTCTACAAAAAAAAATTGAAGAAAAATGAATTTTTGGGGCCAAAATGGCCAAAAATCGAAAAATGGGCGACCAGGGGGCAACAGGGGCGAGGGACGCCCCGTCGGAGCGCCCGACGGGCGTCCCCGCGCACAGGGCGCATGCCTAGTTGCGCGCGAGACGGGCAAGCCGTCACTGGTGCGCGCCTGCGCGGAGCTCTCGCGCAGTGCGCGGGCGAGTGGCCCTTCGCACGCTCTGCATCCGCGCCCAGGGCTGCCGCAGCCCGACATTCGCTCGAAATTTTTTATTTTTTATTTTATTTTTTTAAATTTCTATAAAACACAATAATTTAAAAACTAACTTTTTATCCCAAAATATTTTTTAAAACATTTTTAAAATACATTTTTATTCATTCCTAACAAATCAAAACGACAAGGAAATTATCACTTCCAACTTTCATTCTTTTTGCCTATAAATCGGCATACTTAATTTCATCATTGGGTAATCCTGATCAAGGCTACTCGGGACCCGGTGTCTACAGTTGCCCCCAATTTTGGAGAGCCTAGTGCGTGGGTGCCTAGGTGAGCCAAAATTCAGAAAAAGGAAAGAAGCGCGTACCTGAGACTGCCTCCTTCCAGCTGCTCCCTCGGGAACAGTGCTGTGATTTGAACAGTGAGTATCCTCTTGGATTGCACTGAGTCGCTGACAAGACTACAAAGTGCCGGGAACCATCCTAAGATGGTGATGCGTTGGGTCTGTTACCGACTAATAAAAACGCAAGAAGAGGATTGCACCGAGTCTGTTACAGACTACTAAAAGTGCAGGATGTCATCCGCAGATGACGATGCGTCGAGTCGCTGATAAGACTACAAAACGCAGGAGATACCCTCCTCAGAGGACTGCACCGAGTCTGCTACAGACTACTAAAAGTGCAGCTGCCATCCGTAGATGACGATGCGCCGAGCCTGCTACAGGCTACAAAAAATGCAAAAGAAGGATTGCACCGAGTCTGCTACAGACTATAAAAAGTGCAAAAAGAGGACTGCACCGAGTCTGCTACAGACTACTAAAAGTGCAGCTGCCATCCGTAGATAACGATGCGCCGAGCTTGCTACAGGCTACAAAAAACGCAAAAGGAGGATTGCACCGAGTCTGCTACAGACTACAAAAAGTGCAAAAAGAGGACTGCACCGAGTCTGCTACAGACTACTAAAAGTGCAGCTGCCATCCGTAGATAACGATGCGCCGAGCTTGCTACAGGCTACAAAAAACGCAAAAGGAGGATTGCACCGAGTCTGCTACAGACTACAAAAAGTGCAAAAAGAGGACTGCACCGAGTCTGCTACAGACTACTAAAAGTGCAGCTACCATCCGTAGATGACGATGCGCCGAGCCTGCTACAGACTACAAAAAACACAAAAGAAGGATTGCACCGAGTCTGCTACAGCCTACCAAAAGTGCAAGAGAGGACTGCACCGAGTCTGCTACAGACTACAAAAAGTGCAGCTGCTATCCGTAGATGACGATGCACCGAGTCGCTGACAAGACTACAAAAAGCATAAGAGGGGAACTGCACCGAGTCTGCTACAGACTACAAAAAGTGCAGAGGTGTCATCCGCAGATGACCGCATTCATTTAGATATTTCCTGCAAAGTCATGTGCACAAAAATATATACAACAATTTAAGTTTATATGATATGAGATGTAAATGTTTGTATGCATGTATGATATGAGATGTAAATGTTCGCAAAAATAGATTGACCCTATCCTAGGTGGTTAAGGGTCTGCTGAGGATATAACTTGGCTGCTGCATCGCGCCTCCAAGGATCTGAAAGAGTGACATCTTGGCTTTAGGGACTCTGACCCCAAAACATTTTCTGAGAGAGCATCAAGTGTGCATCTTTGCCCCCGGCCAATGATCACATGCCCAGGATTCTGACTTATGCATTATCTGACTGAAGAATGATCATCCGAAGTAATGCCGCCTTATCGCTCCAGGCATCGAACGTCATTACTTTAAAGGTAGTGCATCCCTTGTGGATTTTCACACTAGCTTTTCTTTGTGGGAAATGTGTCCCTTCGGGGATTTTCACATAACCCTGTGCCTAACTTTTGCCTGGAATGAACCCAACCCAATCCAGCGGCTTTTATTTATTTCATTCATTTTTTGTAGGGCAGACTGCCTGTTTCCAGGTTTTCACCCTGCCCTTTGGCCTAACTTTTGCTTAGAGAGCCAGTTACGATTTTCAACTCTAACGGCTTTTGTTTTTTTTTTTGAAGGAACTATAAGAGAAAGCTATTATCAGAACCACCGCTAAGAGTGAATAGCACATATCTGCTTAGGCACCTTCCGACAGAATGATTAGATAATAGTCATTAGATGAATAAGTGATATATTTCTTTTTAAGACAGAACTAAAAGAACAATGAAAATGAAAACTGTATTCTTTTATTCATTGCAAAACTGAGTACATTTCTATATGATTTCATCATACATTATCCTTATTTAACAAGAATTCAAAAGCACAAGACTACACCTAATCTCGAAATAGATCTTGTAAGCATCAAACTCCTGTTATCAATCGGCCCTCTCGGGTTTTCTCGATTGAACATTTTCTCTTAGCCTTTAATTTTTGCCCAGGATGCCTTTTTTCGATTTTCACCCTGACAGGGCACCAAATTTTAGTAAGGCCGCCTTTTTTCGGTTTTTAACCTGCGGGGTATTTATTCTCTTCTTTTTATTTTCTGGTCTTTAGCCATGGAACCTTTTAAGTCTATCGACATTGACCAGGTCTTTAAACTCATTCCCATCTCTATCTGCTAAGATTGCTCCCATCGCTATTTGCTAAGATTGCTGCTCCCTTTGTTAGTAACCTTTTCAAAACGAACGGACCTTCCCAGGTTGGCCTGAATTTTCCTCGTATGTCAGGCACTCCTGGCCTCATCATCTTAAAGACCAAATCCCCTTCTTTCAATGGATGCTTTCGTACCTTCTTGCCAAAGGACCGAGCTAGTCTCTTCTGATAAACCTGATTGTGATAATAGGCTCTCAACCTATCTTCATCCAACAAATTCAACTGCAACAATCGCTGTTGTGCCCATTCTGTCTTTGGAATCTCGGCTTCCATGACTACCCTTAAGGATTTTAGCTCAATTTCAACTGGCAGAACTGCTTTGGTTCCGTACCCCAGGGAGAATGGTGTTGCTCCCGTAGAGGTTCTAACTGTGGTTCTATAACCCCAGAGTGCAAAAGGCAGCTTTTTCGCCCAATCTTTATAGCTCTAAACCATCTTGGCCAATATTCTTTTCATATTCTTGTTCGCCGCTTCAACCGCACCGTTAGCTTGAGGACGGTAAGGAGAAGACTTGTGATGCTGGATTCCATACTTCTGAATCATCTGTTTAGTTTTTGCTAAGAATTGTACCCCATTATCATATACAATATGGTGTGGTAGGCCATATCTGCATATCAAATTCCGCTCGATGAACTTAGCCATATCCCTAGCATCAATCTTCTTGAAAGATTCAGCTTCGACCCACTTAGTGAAATAGTCAATGGCGACTATAATGAACCTGTGCCCATTAGAAGCTGTAGGGCGTATCTCGTCTATGATATCTATTCCCCAAGCTGCAAATGGCCATGGAGATGTTAAATTATGTAGCTCTGAAACTAGGACATGCCTTAAATTCCCGTATTGCCGGCATAACTGGCATTGCTTCACATATTTTGAACAATCCGTATCCATTGTGAGCTAATAGAATCCTTGGTGTATGATCTTCTTCGTTAAGGCTAAGCCATTCATATGAGCTCCGCAGACTCCGGCATGAACCTCTTCCATAACTCTTTTTGCTTCTTTCTCCGCTAAACATCTTAATTGGATACCATCAGC
Source organism: Excoecaria cochinchinensis (assembly GCA_947683425.1). Taxonomy (NCBI): domain Eukaryota; kingdom Viridiplantae; phylum Streptophyta; class Magnoliopsida; order Malpighiales; family Euphorbiaceae; genus Excoecaria; species Excoecaria cochinchinensis. The sequence goes on along the minus strand of CANTUQ010000092.1, from coordinate 23,641,678 downwards.
TTGTCTCTTATACAAAGTGCCATCTACACTGATGAATTGAGTGGACAACTTCCGAATCATCCTTTGGTCTTTCTCGGTGGCTTCCTCTGGAAAAACTGACCGTTCCAAGTAATTCTGAATGTCGTAGTACCAAGGGTTTCCATCGGTGGTCCCAACATCCATCACCTGCTCAGCTTCAAAACAAGGCTTTTCCGAGCTAGAGATTAGTACGGGTTTCATAGTAACCCCTGTTGGATTATCCCACATGGACATCAATGTCGCTAGAGCATCAGCCAATTGATTTTCATCCCTGAGGGTGAAGTGAAAAGTGCAAGTCTCGAACTGGCTACTCAACATTCTCAAATGCTTCACATAAGGTAACAACCTCTCTTCCTTAACTGACCATTCCCCTCTGATCTGATGAATTACTAAGGAAGAGTCTCCGAAGACTTCTGCGGTCTTTGCCCCTAGAGCCAGCAATGCTTCCAATCCAAAGATGCAAGCTTTATATTCTGCTTCATTGTTGGTTGCCTTGTACCTCAGCTTCTTGGCTAATGGTAGCTTTTCACCATCCGGGGTCGTAAGAATAATCCCTGCTCCTACGCCTTTACTGTTAATTGCCCCATCGAAAAACATCTACCACCCTTGTATTGCTATGGCCATGACATCTTCATCTGGAAAATTGTATTCGAATTGGTTTCCCTCAATAGGATGTTCAGCCAAGAACTCCGCTACAGCTCTTCCCTTAATGGTTTTCCTGGTGATGTATTCGATATCGAACTCCTGCAATAATAGTAACCACCTTCCCATCTTTCCTAGCAGAGAGGGCGCTTCCTGAAGGTACTTGAGCGGGTTATGCTTAGCAACTGCTTGCACACTGAAGGAATGAAAGTAGTGCCGCAACTTCTTAGAAGCCCAAATCACTGCCAAGCAAATCTTTTCTACTTCAACATATTTGGCTTCATATGTCAGGAATTTCTTGCTACGATAGTAAACAACAAACACTACCCCAAAATCATCCTCCTGGGCCATCATGGCACCCACTAAATTGTCTTCTACAGCCAGATACAAGATTAATGGTTTGGAGCGATGTGGTGGTCTTAAAACTGGTGGATTCAAGAGATAATCCTTAATAGTATCAAAGGCCAATTGACAATCATTATTCCACACCACCGGCTGATTCGTCCTAAGAAGCTTAAAGATGGGCTCACATACTGAAGCCAGCTTGGCAATAAACCGGCTGATGTACTGAAGCTTTCCTAGGAAACTTCTAACCTCTTTCTCTTTTTGAGGCACTGGCATCTCTCTGATGGCCCTGACCTTGTCAGGATCTACTTCAATTCCTCTCTGGCTTACCACATGGCCCAATAGCTTACCTGAGGTAACACCAAAAAAGCACTTCTTGGGATTGAGGCACAGATCATACTTATTTATCCTTTGAAAGAACTTTTCCAAAGCCTCGAAGTGACCTTGTCTAGTAGCTGACTTGATCATCATGTCGTCAACATACACCTCCACTTCCTTGTAGATCAAATCATTGAGAACTTTGGTGGCCATCCTCTGATAGGTCGCTCTTGCATTCTTTAGTCCAAAAGGCATGACCCGATAAGCAAATGTACCCCATTCAATTATGAAGGCTGTCTTAATCCGATCCAATATCTTGTTAAGGATTTGATTGTACCCTGCGTACCCGTCCACAAAGCTATACATCATGCAAGCAGCAGCACTATCTACCAGCACATCAATATGAGGCAGAGGAAAATCATCTTTCGGGCAGGCTTTGTTCAGGTCCCGATAGTCCACACATACTCGAACCTTTCCATCCTTTTTAGCCACAGGAACTACATTAGCCAGCCACGTTGGGTATTTAACCTCCAGTAGAAACTTAGCCTCAATCTGCTTATGGATCTCCTCTTTCACCTTCTGAGCCCGTTCTGGCCTAAGTCTTCTGAGCTTTTGCTTGACCGGTTTACTCTCTGGGTAAGTTGGAATGGCATGTTCGGCTACATCTCGATCAATTCCTGGCATGTCCTTGTAGGTCCAGGCAAAGACTTTTTCATATTTTTTTAATATTCTCTCAAATTTTAGCCTCTCCTCAGGAGTTATGTCTGATGCTATCAAAAGTTCCTTTGGATTCTCTAGAGTTCCGAGATTAAATGCAGTCGCCCTAGTTGAGTTAATGTCAAAGATGAATGCATCATGTTTATGCTCATGAGAAATGAAATCATCAGAAACATCACACAAGTAAGCAAAGTTATTCATCTCATTGATGTAATCAGCAACATTAACATTGTCATTAAAAAGTTCTAGCATAAAAAGACTATCTAAACAACTACTGCCTTCATCTTCTGTCGACAATGACGTTGCAGCCGACTGGGCTTTGACTTCTTAGCTTGGTAGAGGCTTTTCAACTACCTCCAGTGAAATCTTTAAATCTTCAATCTTTAGCTCTGGCCCTACCATCTTTTCCTTTCCCTTCAACCTAGTAGCTAATAGCTTATCAGTGAATTTCTCCTCGGGCCCATCCCTATCCCAGACACTGCACTGAGTCATAATTTCCTCATCCTAGAAGTTCTCTGCAGACTTGATAACTCCAACATCCCAATCGAAGACATCATTGAAAATTTTAAACCCCGGAATGATCTTCCCATCCACCCATTGAGGCTCTTCTTCTCCAGTATAAGCACAGACCGAAGATGAGGGAATAAAACTCTCTGAAATATGGGGGATCTTCTCTGACACTTTCTTCCTGCCATGCTCTCCTTTGTATCCCAGACCCATCCGATCTTTTTTGCCTTGTGTTGTGATGGCATCTTGCAGCCCCTGCGAATTTTTACCCAATCCGGCCCCTGGGAGGAAGTGCATCCTCTTCATCATGTTCATTACCTGAGGGCTACCTGCCAAGCCCTGCTCCTCACCAATCACTGATACGTGAAAGCCACTAAATGGGTGATTAGAGATCCCTAAGGTAGACACTTGGTTCTCTCTCGCTGCTTTTATGGTCACCACCTCCCCTTCATGAGGAATCTTTACCATTTGGTGTAGGGTGGATGGCACTCCTCCCAAATTATGGAACCACGGTCTTCCCAGTAGGGCTGAGAAATTTACTGGGATAGGCAAGACCACAAATTCTGCCTCTGTCTCAATGGGCTCGGTCCTAACTAGAGCTCTGAATGTTCCTGATGCCTATCTCCAAGAATTGTCGTAGGCTGTGATGGTCAGATCAGACTTACTCAACATACTCTCATCCAGCCCAAAAGCCTGAAGTGCCACCAAAGGGCAGACATTTATGGATGACCCATCATTAACCATAACACAAGCGGTATGCTTGCCGTTAATTTGTGCTTTGATGTATAGTGGTCGGTTGTGATTGCGGCCTTCAGCTGGCAAATATGCGTCAGAAAACACCAGTCTTTCCTCTGATCCCCCCTTGACAAGATCTAGTAGCTTGGATGGAGAAATTGTGGTGGCTACGGTGGACTCACTCAATGCCTCAACTAACTTCTGTCTATAAGAAGGGGACTGCCTTAGAAAGTCCCAAATAGATATCTGAGCCGTGGTCTTTTTCAGCTGCTTTATTATGGAATTTTCTTCCGGCTCCTTCTCTACAGGTGCTTGCACTGAGTCCTGCTGCTTCTCAACTTCGGGGACCACTCTCCCACTTCTTGTTACAGCCCTAACTCTCTCCTCCTCCTCTGAATCCCATGGATCCGTGAACTCTCCATCTTTCTCCTCTTCATCTTCGTCTCCACTCTCACTAGTGGACCAGTAGTCTATCGCCGCCATGGGAATCCCTTCTTCACTTGCCTCAGGGCGAGTGACAGCGACGTATTCATTGCCATATAAATCCTGTAATACATACCATTCAGGTAAGCTCGACCCAATAATGAAGACGGGCGGTGGCACAGCATTAAAATTAGACTTTTTCTTACTCTCCCTCTTTTCAGGATCGGTGATCTGCTTACTATCGATCAGATCCTGAATCTGATACCTCAGCCTAAAGCAATTGTCTGTCAGATGCCCAATATGTTGGTGAAAGGCACAATATTCGTTCTCTTTATGCCTCGGTTCCCCTTGGGTCCTAACTGGCCTAGGTGGCAGGGGTTGTAGCTTTCCCTCCTTTATCAACCTCTTCAGTACCCATCACAAAGGCCTACCCAAATTTGAGAAGTACCTCTAATTCACTCCTGTTGCCCACACCTCAGCTGTCTTCCCACTTCTGTTACCACTGCTGGAACTAGCTGACTTGGTTGCACCTTGATTGTTATAGCCCTTCTTAGCATAAGCCTCACTGCTTGCCCTTCTGGCCATATATTCTCCTTCTGCCTCTATAGCAATGTCTTTCAAGGACTCCCAATCTTTTAGCCCGTTCATTTTCAGTCCATCTCTCAGATATGGGCTAGCATTCCGAATGAATAATTGGATCTGATCAAGTGTATCGGGTTTGCGCTTCATCTCCATAACCCGATTCCTCCACCGAGTGAGGTATTCATGGAAAGACTCCCCAGCCTTCTGCTGCAACAGCTATAAATCCTTCATTGTGACCTCCATCCGGGTACTGCAATCGTATTGCCTTAGGAACTCTTCAGTCAACAAGTCCCAATCTTCTTTGGACCTCCTGTCCAGTCCATGATACCAGTCAATGGTAGCCCCTGGAAGACTCAAGCAAAAGTACTTTATCTTCTGCTTCCTTGTTAAAGTTGTCCCCTTCATGACTAGTGAGTACTGCTTGATATGTGCACCAGGGTCAGAGGTGCCGTCAAATTTTGAAATGTCGGGAATCTTGAAGTTCTAGGGGATCCGATCATCCCTATCCAGCTCACGATCCTTCGGGTTCATTCCCCTTCCTACCGTCATCATCCTTGTCATAGCCTCAAATTTCTCCTCCATCTTCCTCCACATTGCTTCTTCCAGCTTAGGCGACTTCCCCTTTGCCACCATCTGCTCCTCTTGCTCATCTTCCTAGAGGTCAACCTCAGACTTCGGGCCTTCTCTATGCTCAACAAGCACTGGTGCTCTTTGCTCAACTGCAGGTGGGTTAACTACAGCAGGGGGATCCTCCCTAATAGCCCCTTGTTCATCTAGTCCCCTAATAGGAGCAGTAGCAACTTGTTGCCCAGCTATGGTAGTGGCAAGGTTGCCCATCATTGCCATCATTCTGGCCTCAAACTCCTCCATTCTTCTTCCTACTTCCTCGGTAATCATTGCCCTGGTTGCATCAGACCCACTGGCTGGATTAGACATACTTGTATCAACTAATGATTCTGAAGAGAAAGTCTCACTACCCTCTGAAAGAGAATCCGAACTCTGATATGATACTAGCTTTGGTAACCCCAAGAGTGGAATCCTTCTCAACTGACCGTCGGGACCCCTAAACCACCCGGGCGAATCTATGATGGCTAAAAAAAATACGTTTCGTTAGGATGATGCATGATTGAAATGTAATGCATGGTCGTGCTGATGCAGCATAGACAAACACATGCAAGCATATAGATCCTTCCAACCTTATTGCCCCCACACATGAGGTAGCATAGTCTCTTTCATAGGTGGGCTTTATCCAAGGGTTACCAGGGAACCCATTGGACGCGTATGGTGCACGATGAAAAACCGGCAGCATAACATCTCTTATCTAATGTACATGTGTATGGTCGTTTGGCCATTATGTATTTAAACAATTCAACTAAATTAAGATGGGCCCATCGGGGCATGAAAGCCTTTGATGGAGACCATTTAATTTAACTGATTTTGTTCAATATATAATGGCCCAGGTAGCAAGCACGGTATTATGGTACATTTCACCTAGTGGAAGTATCTATTGCCATTACATGAGCTTTGGTCAAAGGTAGTGATACTTTAGGGTTACCAAAGCATGGTCCCTGCCAACGGGTCTAGCTCATCACGAGCATAACAACCGATTGGGTCACCATTTGATATACCATAAGGTACGAGGCTTGGGCTGGTGATTATCCTTAACACTTCCCTACATTGAGTGAACGTAGGGTTGTGCTTTGGGAATGCACCGGGGTTAAAATATAGCATAATCTAAGCCTCTAGCATGGATGCAATGCAATTTCGAAAAGAAATAAAATTTTTAAATTAAAACTCAATCATAAATTTCAACCAAGGTACTTTCGAAGGGAAGTTTCTTAGATCCCCAGCGGAGTCACCACTGTGACACGCGCTGAATCCCGTAGCCCTCGAAAGCCCGCTTTTAGGGCGATCGAGAGAGGTTCATGAAAACTTGTAAAGTATTTACAAGTGCGTCTATTTTGGGCAACAAGGAGATTTCATGGAGTCGCCACCCAATAAAACATTGAAAAAGTTTATCTCGCCTCAGTGAGCCTAAGACGACGCATATTATCCATTTTGGGCAAATCGAAGGGGTCTTGGAGGCATTCACCCCAATAGAACATTGGAATGACCCTCTAACCCTAAGGAGCCTAGGATTGTAAATTGAGTCTTTTGGTGGGACACAAGAGGTATCTTGGAGATCCCATTCCAATGAAACATCGAAATGGCCCTCTCGCCTCGTTGAGCCCAAAGACCAGAGATGGTTCGGGACTCCTCATTTATTCATACCTTGGCTAAGTTTATAATCAACTTTTGAATTTAGTGTTTCATGCCTTTTCTCATTCAATTTTAATGCAATTTAATTAAACTCATATCAATCATATAAATAAAGCGGTAAATAAATATGAATTTAAAATAAAACATATGAAATATATTACAATAAAACTAGGGGCGGAATACAACCCCCATTTGTAAATAAAATACAATTCATACATAAATCGGGCTATTTATTAAAAATGAGGACAATGGTCCTCTCATGCATAATTAAAGAAAATAATTTTTAAAGTGACCATTTATTTTGGATGAAAAAACTACCATATTGGTCCCATTTTATTTAGAAAAAAACAAATTAATTAAGTAGAAATATTTTTGTGGTTTTTTAATTAACGTGCATAAAAAAATAATTTATTACAAATTACATATTAAATAAAATAATGAAAGCAAAGTAATGAAAATAATAAAGAAATAACCAATCAACTCCCAAATGGATCTTCAAATATTCATGTGCTCCCACTTGGTATGAAAAATACTCACACATAAAAAAAAATAAGTATTGAAAATAAAAGAAAAAAACAAATAAAAGTGAAGTTAGTAAAAAATTAATTAAACATATAACATGAAAACAATTAAATTAAGGCAATCGAAATTGCATCATGTATGACAAGCCAATTAAAATGATATAATAAAAATATGCAATCTAATTAATTAACAATTTAGCATGCATAAAAGATAACATAACAATAATAAAATTCAACATGCATAAACAAGCATAAAATAATGATGACAGAATTTAACATGCATAAAAAATACAAAATAACAACAATAACATCCAATCATACATAAAAAGCAAAAGTAATAATAAAAATCAGCATGCATAAAACATAAATAATAATAGTAATAATAAAATTAAACAAGAATAAGGATAATAATAATAATACTAATGATGGTAATAACTACAATAATAATAAAACACAATAATAACAAAGAATATGAACAATCAAATATAATAATAATAATAATAATAATAATAATAATAATAATAATAATAATAATAATAATAATAATAATAATAATAATAATAATAATAATAACAATAATAATAACATCAAAAAAGATGAACAATCCAATTAAATATGGAGGAATAAAATGAAAATAAGATAAGCCAATTATGCTAAAACATGTTAAATGATAATACTAATACTATTTATGAACAAAAAATGACAATAATATGAACATGAACAATTAAATGAGAAGAAAGAAATAAGAAGTAAAAATATGATCTAAAAGAATTTACATGATAATTAATTAAATAAAAACAAAAAAATAAGAAAATAAGAAGAAAATGATAGAATTAGAAGAATTTACATGTTAACTAATTAAATAAAAACAAAAGAATGAAATTAAAATTAAATTAAGAAATTGAGCCAAGAATGTTTACTCTCAAAATTTATCTTGAAGAAATGAAGGTAGATGATCCAATTCCTTGTCTTGATTGTAAGAATATGTTAGAAAAATAAAATATTGAAAATAATTTTTACTCAAAAACAAATAATTGATTTATTTGTCTCCAAGTAAAAAAATTGTTTGATGAAAAGAAAAAAAATTCCCAAGAACAAAAATTATTCTTTTTTGTCTCAAGAATTCACTAGGAAAAATTCTTTAGAAAAGTTGAGAAAATTTGGTTTGAGAGAAAAAGAAGAAGAAAATATTTTCTAAAGAAAATCCCCCCCTAATTCTTTCTAAAATTCCCCTTTTATTTTTCCCCAAAGATTCAGATTTTTAATTGAAGAATTAAATTGACATAATTTCAATAAAACCAAAAAACTGAAGAAAATTACAGGTTTGGAATTTTAAAAGTTTTACCATTGAATTCTACAAAAAAAAATTGAAGAAAAATGAATTTTTGGGGCCAAAATGGCCAAAAATCGGAAAATGGGCGACCAGGGGACGACAGGGGCGATGAACGTCCCGTCGGAGCGCCCGACGAGCGTCCCCACGCGCAGGGCGTGCGCCCAACTGCGCGAGCGACGGGCAAGCCGTCGCTGGCGCGCGCCTGCGCGGAGCTCTTGCGCAGCACGCCGGGGCGCTGCGGCCCGCTCCCAGCGCTGCCGCAGCCCGACATTCACGCGAATTTTTTTTTTAAATTTATATAAAACACAATAATTTAAAAACTAACTTTTTATCCCAAAATAATTTTTAAAATATTTTTGAAATGCATTTTTATTCATTCCTAACAAATCAAAACGACAAGAAAATTATCACTTCCAACTTTCATTCTTTTTGTCTATAAATCGGCATACTTAATTTCTTCATTGGTTAATCCTGATCAAGGCTACTCGGGACCCGGTGTCTACATCGTGACTTTCCCTCTCTTTTCTTTTTCTACTTCTCATAATTCCCACTAATTCAAACCATTAACCATTAGATTTTTATTGTTTTAACGACCGGATTTAATCCCTTTGCCATATAGTAATAAAATTTAAGAACTAACAGCCGGATTAATTTCCCTTCGTTGTTTGTATATTTTAACGACCGGATTTTTATTGCTTTAACGATCGAATCTAATCCCCTTGTTATATAACAATAAAATTTAAGAACTAACGACTGGATTAATTTTTCTTCGTTATTTGTATATTTTAACGACCGAATTTTTATCCCTTCGTTAAATTTTGGTCGTTAAAAGTCAATTTTCTTGTAGTGACTGTTCCCTTCCCTTTGTTTTGCTGTATTTTTGCATGAACTCTTTGTTTTATTTACTCAATATACTTCCTACTAATGCAATTGTTGACTTTAGTTTATATTTAATTATTTATATTTGATTAATTATTTATATTTAATTAGTTCAATTGATTATTAATTAATTGATTTATTAATCATTTTTAATTAATCAATTTATTCAATTAATTGCTTGTTCATATTATATTATATATTTGATGTAATTTACTAACATTTTATTTTATTCTTTTTCTTATTGCCCCAAACCTTGCTTATTTTCACCTTGAGTGATATTTTGGAACGGTTAAGAGGATCGGAGAATTAAAGACCATTAAATTTAGGGTTTGTATTTCAATGGTTGTATTTCCTTTTATTATATGATTTTTATATTGTGTGTAAAAATATATTTTAGATTCATACACATTATAGAAAATCATGTTTTTTATAATAATTAATAAATGGAGATTTTCTCTAATAAAGTGGACCAATGTCCTATTTCATCCAATAAAATCTCACTTACAAATGGAGGACTAATTTTCATAAAATGGGATCACTCATCCCTATTTTCTCAATCAATGCCCAAAAATAGTTCTCCAATTTTTAAGTTAACAAAAAGGAACCAATGTTCCTAAAATTCAATAAATCTCTCGATTTATATATGATGCATTTTTAATTATTTTATATGTATTCATTTATTTTGGGCCCTTGTAATTAATTTTTGGGGCAAATTTTATTCTTGTAATTTATTTATTTCTTTATCGTTTTATTTAATGCTTTCCAATATGCTTGTAATGCGCTTTAAATTAATTGCATGATCGCGTGAGAGGAGAGATAGAATTTTGATTAGTTAACAACTCACTTATAAACTTAAGTCCTTAATAAGAGTGAAATTCCGAACTCCTTCTCTAGTTTAAGACCCCCGAGGTTAGAGACCTTTCTCAGTTTCTTGTAAATTGGGTGGCGACTCCAAAATACCTCAAAGGTGCCTAAAGGCGTCGTGAGGCTAGATGATCCTTTCCAGTGTTCCATTGGAAAGGAGGTGTCCAAAATATCTCATGATGTCCAAGATCAAAAAGACGTGAACCAATCCCTTGAGCCCTAAAAGTGGGTCTCGCCTAAGAGGGCCTTTGCTAGGTTCGGCGTACGTCACAGCCAGCCTCTCCTCTTCTTCTCCTTATTTGTCCCCTCTTCCTCTTGGTTGTGAACTTTGGTTGATTGGGCAAATTCCAACTTTGTGGTATGTGTTAATCTTCTTCTTCTCCTCCTCATCCCATTTTCTTTGGTGTTGTGTGGGTTTTGAGTTATTTGTGTGTTGTGGTGTTTGGTTGTTTTGGTGATCAGAAATTCCTGCTAAAGTGGCGAAAGGAAAGGAGAAAGTAGGAGGATCTTAAACCCACTGATCTTAGAGGAGCTTAGGAACCTGAGGTTTGGGAATTTGTTTGTAATTGCTTAATTTTGATCTATTATTGATTTGTTGTTTAATTTATGGAAATTGAGTGTGTACGTGTGTATATGTGTGTTTGATTGTAGTGTGTTTTGTGGAATTTTAAGGGGTTTGGTGATGTGGTAAGTGAAAATGGATTTGGGTATGATTTTACTTGAATTTGGGCAAAATTCTAGGTTTGAAGAACTTTTGATTGAATTGCTTATTTTGTTGAGTTAATTCTTGATTTAGTAGTGTAAAATGTGGGTTTTATGTTCTATAACATGATTTGAGTGCATATTAATGCTTGGGTTGAGTTTAAATTGATGATTTGCATGTTGGGGACGTTTGGGCATTGAGAGATCTACAGATTTTTGGCTGTTAGAGCTGGAAAATTGACTCTATCGTGAGCGCGACTGAGCTCGGCCTTTCGAGCTCCCAGTGTGAAGTGCCTCTGTCACGAGCGCGACTTCAATCACGAGAATGAGAGAGAGTTTGGCTGCCGAGCTAAGAGCCCGGTAATCCGAGCTCTTGTTAGGAACTGCCTCTGTCGCAAGCATGATAGAGAGCTTAGTTACCAAGCTAGTGTTGGATTGATGGCTATCGCGAGCGCGTTCTTGCATGCGAGCACGATGGTGATCTTTTTTGCCTCTCTGTTGGGAGCGCAACATAGCAACAGAAGCTTTTTTACCCCTTCTATCGCAAGCGCGACAATCCCCTAGGCTTTCATGTTATTTGTTTGTATATTTTTGCATGCTCTCTCTCACATTTTAATTGCACTTATGAATGAACTACCATGTTATTCACTACCTTCGCTATATGCTTGGTATGTATGATTTATGCCTAGCCTGCAAGAGTGAAGTTAGTGGATAGAAAGGCATGCCTATGGAGTTCAGTTAGATGTAGCCATGCATTTTGGACCCTGATCAGGTCCCTATTTGGGTCCTCGCAATCCTTATGAGTTTGGATCTTGTTTAAGATCCCATGCTAAATTTTTTTGAATATAACAAGAAAAGAAGTTGCTTTTGATACCTTCGGGTATCTATGCATTCAGAAAAAAATTGTTTGGTACCTTCAGGTATCTATACATTTACTCGTTATCCATTACTCTGAATGTACAGGTTAACTTACTTATATGTACCTGTAAAGTAATGTGATTTGTTGTGTTCAGAATGTCTTAATATGTATGAGACAAATTCTGATGGAGCCGTTGAATATGATGTATGTGTAATGTTGGACGATCAATTAATGCTTTATTTTAACTTATGAGCCATGTGTATGTGAAGTGCATTTCTCACGTCCACTATGAGTGGTCGTTCATTATTGGTTTTTCCTACTAAGCGTTATTGCTTATGACGGGTGTTTCATCCGTGCAGGTGTGGAAGTAGGTAGAGGTCTAGGAGGACCGATCTGCAACCTTCAGGGTCAACACAAGAGAGAAAGAGAGTTCTGTAGTGTAGGATTTTGTATTTTTGTATTTTGTATTTCAGTTCTAATGTAAAGCTTTTGGTTATACTTTTGGCTTGTAATATATTCAGTTAATGATATTATAATCTTTCAAGAATGATGTTGTACCTCCACTTTGTAATGAATATTTTTCATTTATCTAAAGAGAGATTTCAGTATTTCTGTTGATAATTCTCTTGTATGTTTTATATTTTGAAAAGTTTTACTTTATTATGTTTCTGATTTTGTATTTTAAGCTTTATGCATTAATTTGCCTGCTTTGTTCTTTGTGTGTGACAACCCTTGCCTATCGCGTCTCTCACTTCCCCTGTGGTGCGTGCTTCCCTATGTATAGGTAAGGGGTGTTACAGTGATAATGGAGTTAGATCCTAGTGAAGAGATAGGTGAGACAACCGAAAGTGTTAACCAAGTTCATGCTAATCCGTATGTACCTGAGCCTCCACCAGCTAAAAATCCACCCTTAGTTCTAGAAAACCCAGTGTTAGTACAAGGACTAATGCAGATGATAGATAAATTGACTGCCCCTAAGGCACCTTCGGATGTGATTAGGAAAAGAGGAGCTGAGGAATTTAGAGGGACTTCTGTAGATGAGTCAGGTATAGTAGAGTTCTAGATAGAGAAGACGGAAAGAATATTGCAAGAGATAAACTGTTTGCAAGAGCAGTGAGTTGCATGCATAGTATCTTTATTGCAAGTTTCGGTATACGACTGGTGGAAGTTGGTATCAAGAAATCCGCAACGACCTGTTAATTTGACATGGGATTACTTTGTTCAAGAATTTGAAAAGAGATAAATTCGAAAAGAGATACGTTACCAAAGCATACCGAGAGGCGAAGTGAAGGGAATTTGTGACTCTTAAACAAGGATGTTTATTAGCGGCTGATTATGAGAAAGAATTTAGCCGACTTAGTAAGTATGTACCGGATGCTCTAATGACCGAAGAGTTTAAGTGTCAGCAATTCGAGGAAGGTTTGAATGAAATAATTAAGGGATTAATAGCGGCAATGACTTCTTTACAATCGGTGAGCTATTATCAGCTAGTGTGAGTTGCATTGAATGTGGAAAAGTCAGAAATAGTTCAAAGAAAGAATCAAAAGAGGAAGTCATAGGATGGTGGGCCCAGATTTGCTTTTAGTAAAAGAGGTTGTGAGATTAAAGATAATCAAGGTATGTTTAGTACATCACCAAAATCAGTGGGCCGTGAGAAGTCGAGTAAGAAGACACCATTTTCAGAAGTTAGAGTTCTAGCTTCATCAAGTAAGGGAAGCATTTTGGTGACATGTGAGCATTGTGGAAGGACCCATTAGGGTGTATATCGGAAGCTCACCGGAGCATGCTTTAAATGTGGTAGTATTGACCATCTGGTAGTAAAGTGTCCTTAAGCGCAAGAAAATTCGACCTTGCAATCGAGAAGGGATAGTGTATCAAATCCTGAGAGTGAAAGAAGAGGAAGAGCTAGAAGTGGAACTTATCAAGCCAGATAGCGGTCGGGTGTTATTTTCGAAATGGTAGAAGGACCTAATATGCTTATTGGTAGAGTATATTGCATGAACTTAGAAGAGGGTATAAAGACCTAGATGTGTTACCTGGTATGTTATCTAAAGTGGTTATGTATGCTTGATAGAATTAATTTCCTTGCATAATGTTTTGTATGGTTAGAGTCATCGCATGTATTAGAGAGAATTTCGTGGATGAAATTCCTTAACTGGGGGAGAGTTGTAACAGCCCGAAATTGACCCCAGAAGTATTGAGCATGATTAGAGTAATTTAGTGAGTCTAATTTAGGGTTTATGGTTTTAGATTAAATTGTAATTGAAAAATTAGGGACCCAACTATATAGAATAAAATAATTTAGTGATAAAATGTAAGTTTGCATGATTAGTGTTAAGTAGAGGTTGATTAATTAAAGCTAGATTAAATTAGTGTTAATTATGAGTTAGTGGAAGCCAAGTGTCATTGAAAAAAGTTGCCACCTAGCATTGGAAAGCTTATAGCATGACACCTAGCAACTACATTCATATAAAAAGATTTTAAATAGTAGATTTTTGCACTTGTTCTTCATTTGGCCTGGCCACTCTCTTCATTTCTGCTTTCTCTTTCTCTTATTCTTCATTTTCTCTTTGTCTCTCCTTCTTATTCATTCATCTTCTTCATTGATTTTCTAAGACTTGAGTTGCATTGATTAGAGGAATCAAGTGATAAGTTAGAAAAGTAAGCTTGAGTCAAGTGTTCCACTTCCTTTTAATTCGGATTTCAATTTAAAGTCTTAATTCTATTTTGAATGTGTGTATGTGTTGATTTGTAAGTTGAATAAGCAAGTAGAAAAGCAAAGGGTAAAGAGAAGGTCATTTGTGTTGTGAAGATTGAAGGGGTGCTTCAAAAAGGTTTGGGATTCTATTTGTAATATATTTTTATGCATGTGTGATTATTGGGGGAAGTTATGGGTTTGTGAAGGGTTCTACAACTCTTCTAATTGTTGGAATGTATTTGGGGTTGCATGTTGAATTGATGATGTCTTAATGATAACATTAAGTGGTACCATATTTTGGATTGAATTGCTTAATATTTATGTACATGTTGTGAGTTATTTTTGAGGAAGTTATAAAATGACCCCAGAAGTATTGAGCATGATTAGAGTAATTTAGTGAGTCTAATTTAGGGTTTATGGTTTCAGATTAAATTGTAATTGAAAAATTAGGGACCCAACTGCATAGAATAAAATAATTTAATGATCAAATGTAAGTTTGCATGATTAGTGTTAAGTTGAGGTTGATTAATTAAAGCTAGATTAAATTAGTGTTAATTATGAGTTAGTGGAAGCCAAGTGCCATTGAAGAAAGTTGCCACCTAACATTGGAAAGCTTATAGCATGACAACTAGCAACTACATTCATATAAAAATATTTTAAATAGTAGATTTTTACACTTGTTCTTCATTTGGCCTGGCCACTCTCTTCATTTCTGCTTTCTCTTTCTCTTATTCTTCATTTTCTCTTTGTCTCTCCTTCTTATTCATTCATCTTCTTCATTGATTTTCTAAGACTTGAGTTGCATTGATTAGAGGAATCAAGTGATAAGTTAGAAAAGTAAGCTTGAGTCAAGTGTTCCACTTCCTTTTAATTCGGATTTCAATTTAAAGTCTTAATTCTATTTTGAATGTGTGTATGTGTTGATTTGTAAGTTGAATAAGCAAGTAGAAAAGCAAAGGGTAAAGAGAAGGTCATTTGTGTTGTGAAGATTGAAGGGGTGCTTCAAAAAGGTTTGGGATTCTATTTGTAATATATTTTTATGCATGTGTGATTATTGGGGGAAGTTATGGGTTTGTGAAGGGTTCTACAACTCTTCTAATTGTTGGAATGTATTTGGGGTTGCATGTTGAATTGATGATGTCTTAATGATAACATGAAGTGGTACCATGTTTTGGATTGGATTGCTTAATATTTATGTACATGTTGTGAGTTATTTTTGAGGAAGTTAATAGCATGTGTTTATTAATTTGAAGGCCATTTCGGCTGGATTTGATATTTGATTATTGGATTAGAGCTCAAGCATGTGATTATTAGTTGGTATGAAAAAGTGTGTGTTTGAGGTTATGAATTAGGAGTTTGAACTCTAAGTTCAGACTCTGTCGCGAGCGAGACAAGGGTCGTGAGCACGACATAGTGCTCTGTAGGCAAGAGTCTGCTAGGTCGTGAACTATCACGAGCGCGAGCATCATCGCGAATGCGACAGAAGCTAATTGAGCATTCTATCATGAGTGTGACATCGGCCGCGAGCGCAATAGTAGAGTTTTGGGTTCTATCGCTGGCGCGACACGCAACATATCTGAGAATCAAGAATGCAAGTTAGTTGACCTAATTTGTGTGCATTATTGCATTAAATGGTGAATGATAAATGTATTTATGTGTGTGTGAACAATTATGTTGGCTCATGGATGATTATGCATATAGTGAAGATAATCATGTTTACCTACATAAACATTAAGTGAATAAATTCATAGCCTGTAATCGAGTCATGGATAGATAAGCATGATTATAAGGGTTAGTGTTCGCAGCTTCTAGTGTTTGTACCTAATCGGTATCTATTGTTTTGAGATTTATATATCTCTAGTGTAAATATTGTTCTCTCTAAAAATGCTAATGATTGGTATCCGTGTGGTATCTAGTGTACCCGTTATCCACTGCTTTATTGATTCAGGCTATATTAAAAACTATTATTTTATTGATTGGTTATAGTACTATGTTATATGTCTGGTAATGATGTATACTAGTGATTTGATGTTATAAAGCTTGGATTATTAAATATTATTGTATTACTTAACTATAGTGTGTGCTGTTATTATATGATAATTAATGACTTCTTTGTAGTAGATTGTATGTTTTTATCCCTACTGAGCCATAGCTCAGCACGGGTGTTTATCTCCCATGTAGGTTCTTTTTTGGCTTGGAAGCAAGTTTTGTGAGGAACATCTGCCGCCCACTAGGAGAAGTCTTCAGTGAGATCTTCTAGTTAGATTATTCTTTTGTAATGTATAGAAATGTTCCTATTTTTTTGTATAACAAGTATATGTAAATGAACTTGTAATTTTTTACTTGTAGGGATGTAAGCGTTAACTGGCTAATGATAATGGAAATTTTTGAATAAGTAATGTTTTAATGACCTATTTTGTTTAGCATGTAAGTTTATAGTTCTATTAGTATGATATTGTGTTGTGTAGCGCTCTTTTGTCCTCCCAAGGGACATTGGGGCGTTACATGAAAGGCGTGTAAGTGTCCTAGATCAATGTTATGATCCAAATGTAATGCAGATTTCGGCACCCATGTCGTGGCCTTTTCATGACATTCAATCTTTGCATGAACAATGCGCGACACAAAATCCAGGCCAAAATGTTACATTCTATGAAGTCGGGTCAATGAGTTATAATCAGGCTGATGTAGGTGGTTCAAGCTATCAAAATACAGGGATACCCATGTCTTTTGTTGCATTCAGACACCTAGTGCTTACAACGTACCAGCATTCAATACCGATCCTCAGTCATCACTTGGTGTGCATCAACATGATTTTTTACAGAGTATGTTTGGTACACATGAAGAATCTAACACACAAAGAAATGAAGAACAAGCGCCATTATTTTCTGATTTCTACAATGATATACTTAGTGGTGATTCAAGATCAAGTGAGGGACAGTCCGAGCAAATGCATACAGTTGACACTAGATCTGGGGTTGACCATGAGTTGGGTAGTGAAGAAACAAGCGATGCACAAGATGATCAACCACACCAAAGGTATCCTGATCGATGTAGAAGTCCCACTAGATGTGGTACAGGATCACATCTATTCTATTAGCTATCATGCTTATAAATGTTTATTTATTTTGACAGTTTCAAATTTGTATTGTTATTTTGTACTAATTAGTACGAAGTTTAACTTTATTATTATTATTATTATTATTATTATTATTATTAGTGCTTGGTCGAGGTCCGGCAAGTGTACCAAATCGACAAGTAGGTATAAGTTCCATCGGAAAAAATAAAAAATAAAATGTGTAATGGTTTACACTTTACAATTTACATGTCAATATAGTTTCATATATTACTAAATAAAATAACATGTCAATATAAAAATAAAATAATATAACCATATTCGGACAACCGAAAATTTATAGGCATGTATGTGAAGTTGCATAATTCATGGATAGCTTGATGTATAATCTGACGGACCCACCAAGTTTGGGCATGTCTTTCTATTATGGCCTTTATTTCTACATAAGATACATCGGTTAGGCCTACTGCGGTCTCTTCTATCCATTTCATTTCGATATCTAGAGGTTCGCAGTCGGCCCTTTTTCCTTATGAGGTCTAGGTTTGGAATTAAAGTCGGACCAACATATGGCTCCCAATAATCATGATGTGTTAGCAGTTAGAAAAAAGACTGGTAATAGCTCAATGCTTCAGATAGTTTATAGCATTTATCGATGTATGTCCACATGTCAACACAAACATGCAAGCTGCAATAGCATATGAACATGACATTTTGGTCGATTGGAACTTTTCACATTCACAATGGCAGCAATCCAAATTAACAGCTTGTGTGTTATTGCCTTTTTGCTTGCTCTTCTGATTTTTTGTCCTTATCGTGAAAAGCCTATTACGTCGATCAAAACTTTCAACTCTATAACCAGTAGCTTTTTTAGCACACTTCCCCATCTCTTCCATACATTTTTGAGTGTAAGTGTTGCTCGTTGCTATCTGAGCTTGATCAAAACTTTCAACTCTATGGGAAGTTGTTTCCTGCCCATCAATTTATATAACATGTATATTAATAAAGTTCTCATACTTTAACATGTGAACCTATATTTTATTGTTATAAAATAAATATAAGTGACATAACTGCTTTATATAACATGTCCTTGATTCTGGAATTTCTATGTGTGGTATTATAGTTGCAGAGAAAGTGGCGTAGACAATAACGATTAAATGCTAATGGCTCCTTCCAGCCACTATTTTCATCACGAAATAATGCCAAAATGCCCACATGCCGGTCAAAAATAACTGTTATACTTAACTGCTTAGTCACATACCACCTGATGCGTGTCATGAACCAACCCTAACTTGACTTATTTTCAACTTCAACCATAGCAAATGCTACTGGGTATAGGTAATTATTACCATCAATAGCACTTGGAATAAAAAGAGTCTGATAGAACTTGCCTATTATGAACGTACCATCAATCAGCAATACTGGCTTACAGTGTGATTGTCCATCTATACTTGGCTTGAACACTCAAAAGAGCCTCCTAAAATGCCTACAAATTTGTTGTACACTGTCGTCAAGAACAAATTCGTAGCAAAAACCTGGATTTTACCTCTCCATAACTTTTAGATAATATGGCAACTTTCCATACGAATTCTCATAGTTGCTAAATATCTCCTCCAACGCCTTAGTCCTTGCATACCAAGCCTTGCTATATAATACATCATAGTTGAAACGACTCCTGATGTCAGCCATTATAACACTAACTTTTAGATCAGGGGCTGCA
The DNA here is from genome assembly GCA_947683425.1 of Excoecaria cochinchinensis. NCBI lineage: Eukaryota > Viridiplantae > Streptophyta > Magnoliopsida > Malpighiales > Euphorbiaceae > Excoecaria > Excoecaria cochinchinensis. Next base: position 23,622,486 of record CANTUQ010000092.1, on the reverse strand, counting down.
CTAACCATCTCCAAGATGCAATCACAAATGATTTGTGTATTTAATTGTCTATTTTGTTGAGAAACCAGAGATGCAGTACATTTGCCGGATGCCTTGTATACACTGATAATCAAGTAAGGAGATGTCCTTTTTTTCATGGTTCGTAGTCTCCACGGACAACTTATATCATTGGCTCGTGAGCAACAAACAACCCAATATGATGGCTTCGATTCGACAACTTTATAAGAAACATTATTCAGAATCAGAAATTTCTTTACACATGCCTTCACTTCATCCTTTGATGTGAATGCCAAGCCTTTATATAATTCAGATACACCATCCCATCTTAACATTTGTGAATCATTAGACATGTTAATCTCAGCTTCTGCAAAATTAACATTTGTGTAGTGTACTGATAGAAATTGAAATTGTGAAATATCATACTGTCCACCCACATCATATCTGACATCATGCATGGTCAGGTTCTGAATGCCTTCTATCACATGGGTTGAACTACTTGGAACAAATTGGTCATCTCTTCTAGTATTGGTTTCCTTAACAGCATCAGTCAAGTCTATCTCCTTATCATCCTTGTCTGGATCTAAACTTTGAGAAATGTACCCATTATTGGCACGATTGATATCATGACATGCAATGTCTCTAGGTTCAACCCTAGAACCAGCGGCAAAATTCATTTCGTTTTTCCCTCTAAACTCTCTTATAGGACTTGCTTCTATAGTTTCCAAATCATCATCCCCTTCATATTGTGCTGGATCCTCAAACTGTGTACCAAAATTGGACCCACTGCCGCTTGCAAAATTTTGATTATCAGCAGATACATTTCTCTCATCAACCGTTGGTATGGAATCTCCAGCAACATTGGTATTCAACTGATTAACATTATTCAACACATTTCGTTCGTCTCTAATTACAATTTGTTCAGTATCAACAATTAGCTCCGCAACAGTATATCCAGGAAACGTAACAAAATTTTCATATATTTGATCAATGTCATCGTCATCAATTACATCCATAAGTGCCCAAGAATATGACCTCGATTGCTAATAGGACACTTATATATCACTCTACTAACCCTCACATCCACAGTTAAATCCAATTTAACCAATATCTTATGAACAAGTTCTGCAAATGTCGGTTTCCTTCTGAGCTTCAATCTGCTTGATCTTCTTGAGGAGTTTGAAGTATCATACTGATATTCGGCTATGCCCTATATTTATTGTCCTCCAGTATGAATTATAAATATTGCTTGAATCAACATTTTTTAATTCCTACATTAAATGTAAATATTTTATAATTAATGCATCATTTTACTATTTTCGGATTCTAAATACTTTCCACAAAATTTAAACTCATTAATAAATTTAATTATTTTATGCAACTGTTTTTTTTGAACTTTTATTCCCTTAACAAATATATTTTATATTAATATTTTGTACTAATTAGTTCACTAACTCTCCAAATTAAAATTTTTAATTGAATTCTTAACTCCTAAAATTTATTTTTTTCTTCTAGATTTACAATACTTTTTTAATAAAATATAATATTATATATATGGACTACATATTTATCTTTTCATAAATATTTCAACCTTTTAAACTGATTACTCTTTTAATATACTAAATTTATATCTTAATTGACTTCTAAAATTTAATTTTAACTTACTTGTAAAAACTATAAATAATATATTCACATATCAATATAGTTTCATATATTCCTAGATATCAGAAAATGACAATATAAAAGTAGAAAAATCTAACTAAATTTGGACAACTAATTACTTTACAAATATTGACGATTATAATTTATCCAAATAAATTATAAAAAAACATTTGCTGAATAATTATCTTAACTTAGCTTAAACTAAGTTCATTTTTTAAAAATAAAATAAATACTAATAACTTGCCTTTTGAAATATTGATCGGAATTACATTGCAAATTTTATAGCACCTACAATTTAAAAATGAAAGTAAAGTTAGTCATACATTAAAATTTCATTAACAAAATTAATTTACACTTTATTCACATAAAAATGCTTTTTTTTTTAACATTGAACAAAATAAGAAGATATTGTATTAATTATGTAATAATTAAAATAAGAATGGATAAGTAAAAGAATAAAATTAGGGAGTGGGAAGGCAACGAGAGCTGAAGGCAACAAGGAAAAGGAAAGAAAAGAAAATGGCAAGGCTACACAGAAAATGGGGTTTGGCTTTTTTAAGCCAAATTTGAAAAAAATAAAAAAAAATGTTTCTACACAGACCCATGCCTTCTGCAGGCACAGGTCTGGTGTTGCTACAGTGCACAATAAAATCTATGCACTGCAGCCTTTGACTGAAATTTAAAAAAAAAGTCAGAAAATGGCAACCTAAGTTACCGTTTTATGTCAGTCCAGGTCCCATACGGACTGATTTCCAAGGCACAAAACAGTCTTGTCAGAAAACGGCAACCTAGGTTGCCATTTTCTGACACCCCATTTTTCTAATTATTTTTACTATTGCACCATATTTCTAAATTCCTTTGGTTTTTACACCAAAAGGAAAAAGAAACCCCATATAAAGGGCAAAATTGCTCTTTTGAGTAAAGTTGAATGACAAAATTGCTTCTTTAATAATTATAACAAGGCAACACATGTCACTTTATAATCCATTTCAGTCGGTCAATGAACATGATTCCGTAAAAATTAACGGACCATTTATTTAGGGAAAAAATTGCTTCGATTTTAATACTTTAGTAAAAATTTACACCGGTTGAAACCTTTAATGATAACATTATTATTTTTAACAAATTGAGCCAAACGTTATGAAAATCTTATTTCATTTTTACTTTATGTATATGATATTTTGATTATTAAAATACATGTTCTATTTTTACAATTGAAATTCATGGCCTTGTGATGAGGGAAGAATTATTCTTGATGATTTATGGAATTTAAAAGGGTATTGTGACGCGCGTCGAACCCCAGGGCGCCCCGAACCGCCCGCTTTTAGGGCCTTTGGGATGAGGTTCATGAAAACTTGTAAAGAATTACAAGTGCGTCCATTTTGGGCAACAATGAGGTTTCTTGGAGTCGCCACCCAATAGAATATTGAGAAAAGGTCGTCTAGACTCAGTGAGCCTAAGACAGCGCTGCTATATCCATTATAGGCGAGCCGGAGGTGTCTTGGAGGTATCCACCCTAATGATAGGATGGTCCTCTAGCCTCACACTTGGGCAAACCAGAGGTGTCTTGGAGGTATCCATCTTAATAGAACATTAAGATGGTCCTCTCGCCTCGTGGCGCCTAGGACTGTGCAAGTTTGATCCTTTTACGGGACACAAGAGGTGTCTTGGAGGTTTTCACCCCAACAAAATGCCGAGGTGGCCCTCTCGCCTCGTTGAGCCCAAAGACCAGAGTAGGTTCGGGACTTCCCATTTATTCATACCTTGATTAAGTTTATAATTGAGTTTTGAATTTAGCTTTTCATCCCATTTCTCATTCAATTCGGTGCAATTAAATTAAAGCGCAAATTATCCATTCAAGGGAAAGTAGTAAATAAATAAAGTATAATTAAAGTAAAGTACATGAAAGTAAATACAACAAAACTAGGGGCGGAATACAACCCCCATTGTAAATAAAATACAAATCATGCATAAATCGGGATATTCATTAATGATGAGGATATTGGTCCTCGCATGCACATTTATTATGAAACAATTTTCATGTGATGATTTTGGATGGAGAAAATTGAGACATTGGTCCCATTTTTATTAGAAAAGATTCCAAGTTAAGTAATAAAACTGTTTTGGTGATTTTCTTTCTAGCGCCTAAAATAAACAATTTTATCAGAAAATTACATGGCAAAACAAATGAAAAAGCCAAGTGAATAAAAGATTACAAATAAAGCAAATAAATATTTAACCCCACACGAGACTTCTGGATCTCCTCGCGTGCTCACAAAAAATGCTCAAGAAGAAAAAATAGGATGTGAAATAAAAACACAACACAAATAAAATGATGTTAGTAATTGAATCAAAAATATAATAAATGATAAAATGAGGTAATATCAAAATGACAAATGAATTAACATGTTAACAATTTAAAATAAATGAGAAAAATGTGTTATGAATGACAAATGGATTAAAAGATGTAATTGGAATAAAATATAACATGTTAATGAATTAATATGTAAAAATATGGACATGATAATAATGAAAAATGAAAATGAATAAATAAATAAACAATAATAAATAAATAATAATAACAATGATAAAAGAATGATAAAAATGAATAAGAGAACGATGAAAATAATTAAATGAATGACATGATTAATTAAATATGTTCACAGATGATATAAAACATTTACATAGCAAAAAGATCAATCAAAATGAATTAATTTAATTACATGTTAAAAATAATGATGAATTAAAGTGAAATAAATTAATTATATATTAAAAATAATAAACAATCAATATTTACATGAATAAAAATAAAATAATATGATAATATTAACAACAGTAATGAAAATAATAATGAAAGAGAATGATAATAAACTAATAATAGCAATAATATTATATAAACATAATAATATAAACATTAAATGGAATAAACCTACAAGACATAGAATAAATAAATAAATGAGAATAACAAAAATATACATGTCAATAAATTAAATATAAACAAAATAAATAAAATAAAATAAAATAAATATCAAGCCTAGAATGTTTACCCTCAGAGTTTCGGATTCGATGAAGGTAAAAATGATATTGATTTCCTTGTTTGTGGTGTGCAAGATTAGAGTGAAATATGATAATGTTGGAATTTTATTCCGGAAAAGATTGAAAAATGATAAAAAATTCTTTATGGACAAAGAATTAATTTCTTTACCTAAAGAATAATATTGATCAAAAAAATAATTTTTATTGATTAAAATAAAGAAAAATGATTTCAAGAACAAACAATGATTTTGTTTGTCTCAAAATAAAAAATGATTAAAAGTCTTATTTTAGAAAATCAAATGAAAAATTTAGATTTTGATAACAAATAATTGTTTTGTTTGTCTCAAAATTAACTTTTCATCAAAAAGAGATTCAAAAGAAAATCAATGTAAAAAATTTATTGAACACAAATAAAAGGTAAAAAAAGAATTTTGAGAACAAATAATTGTTGTATTTATCTCAAAAATTTAATCAACCAACAAAACTCTTTCTAAATATATGTTTAGAAGAAATTCTATTGGAAAAAAGATGAACTGAATTTTTTGTTTTTTTTTTGTGGGGAAAATCTGAAAATTTTTAGAGAGAGTTTTGAAAGGAAGAAGAAGAGAAAAAGATGAAAAAGACCTAAGAAAAATTCCCCCCCATTTCTCTTTCCATCTTTTTCTTTTTATATGAAGAAAATAGGAAAACAAAAATAATTAGAGGGATAAGACCTAATTAAATCAGATATTAACAATTTTAAATTTTAAAAATTGAAAAAAACCTGAAAATCCCTTAAAAAAGTGATAAAAATCGAATTTTGTGGAAAAAAATTGAAAAAATTGATTTTTGGGGCGAAATTTGGACAAAAGATGAAAAAGATGAACTGAATTTTTTATTTTTTTTTGGTGGGGAAAATCTGAAAATTTTTAGAGAGAGTTTTGAAAGGAAGAAGAAGAGAAAAAGATGAAAAAGACCTAAGAAAAATTCCCCCCTATTTCTCTTTCCATCTTTTTCTTTTTATATGAAGAAAATAGGAAAATAAAAATAATTAGAGGGATAAGACCTAATTAAATCAGATATTAACAATTTTAAATTTTAAAAATTGAAAAAAACCTGAAAATCCCTTAAAAAAGTTATAAAAAATCGAATTTTCTGGAAAAAATCGAAAAAAATGATTTTTGGGGCGAAATTGGCCATTTGCGGGGGAACAGGTGCGACGGATGCCCATCGGCGCTCACCCAGCGCGCGGAGCGCCATGCGATTGCACTCCGCTCCTCTCAGCATGCACAGGCGCTACGCGCTGCTGCAAGGCGCCGACGCTCGGAATTTTTTTTATTATTATTAAAGATTAACTAAAAATACTACAATTTTTAAACCCCATTTTTCAAATCTAATTTTCAAAATATTTTTTTTTATTTTTTTTATTTTTTTTACTCTAAAATGCAAATTTGAATAGGAAATCTTCATTTTTAACCTTTTTGCCTGTGAGTAGGCATCTTATTATCATTGGGTAACTCTGATCTGGGTTATGTCAGGACCCGGTGTCTAAAGGTATTATCTAAGGTTCAAGATGCATATGGTATAGAAATATGGGGAGGCGAGTAAGGCATTGGCATTTATCCACATTGGTTTGGGATACGAAACAAATGAAAAATTTAAGCATATTGAGACATCTCAATTTATCTTCACAATTCATTTCACTTTTTAAATTTTAACAATCTATTAAATACTTATATGGGAAAAGGTATTATTTTACCCCTCAACTTGTTTGAAAGAAGTTTATATGCCCCTGTCATTTTTTTAGAGCAAAAATGTCCTTCAACTTACAAAATCCTGATAAATTTTTCCTTCCGTTTAGCTCTAATTAACTCGAGCGTTAATGGCACTGACGCGGCATTGACATGTGAAAAAATATGCCACGTCAGCACCACATGTATTTTAATCAAAAATAGACAAAGTCATTAAAATACCCCTGAAGTTGTCTTCAGAGTACTAAAATGCCCCTTAAGTTGTTTCCAAGGTACTAAAATGCCCCTATAGTTAATTTTAGAACAAAAATGCCCCTAATGTTAATAAAAAGATACTAAAATATCCCTGAATATTTACGTTTTTTATATTTAATTTTATTTATATTTTTTTTGCAAACATAAATATTAATTAATTAGTGATAATACCCAAATTATCATTTCTCTTTTGGATCGAAGTCAAGCTCAGCCCAAGACCCAACAAAAAGCATAGGCTGAGATGTTTAAAAGCCCAATGCCTCTAAGGCCTGGCACGTGAACGTACGGACACACGCAGAAATCAAGGAGATGAGGCCAACAGGCTGTCCGATCGGATTGACAGGGCACTTCCCCCAACAGTCCACTGATACACGCTACCTGCCTATCCACTCTTACACCGGAGTAGAACACTGAAGTGGACAGCCCGTCCATATAAATACCAGGTCATTTTACACCCAATTAACATAATATGAGACCTTCTCTCACTACTCTCTCTCTCTTTAGAAAACTTCTAACTTAAAATTCTGAGTATTCACGTCCGGTCCGACCGAGCACACTTTTTTACAAGTACAGAGCACAAGCCCATCCGATCGGCCAAAACTCAATTATCATAAATGACCTCATCTCGTACTAAATATTAGGATTTATCAATTTGAATATTTTAACTGAGTAATAGTATTTAATTTAGTTTAAATATCTAATAAATATAAATTTAAAATATTATCTAACATTACAACATTATGGGTATTTTAGTATCTTTTTATTAACATTAGAGGCATTTTTGTTCCAAAATTAAATATAGGGACATTTTAGTATCCTGGACACAACTTAAGGAGCATTTTAGTATCCTGAATACAACTTCAATGACATTTTAATAACTTTATCTATTTTGGATTAAAATACACATTGCGCTGACGTGATATATTTTTTCACGTGTCAATGGTACGTCAGCGCCGTTAACACTCGAGTTAACTAGAGCTAAATGGAGGGGCAATTTGTCCGAATTTTGTAAGTTGAAGGACATTTTTGCTCTAAAAAATGATAGGGGCATATAAGCTCATTTCAAATAAGTTGAGGGGCAAAATAGTACATTTTCCCTACTCATATTGATAATTTTATAATTGATAAAAACAAATTTTTATTGTTTTAAGAAATTAAAATGCGTGATATTGAACTGCAGCGATATGATATTTTGTATTATTGTGATAAAAACATGCATATTACATAGGCAGCAATTAAAAATAATTGTTTTTTATTTATATGATGTCATATCAGTGCGATTGAATGTGACATAGTTTAATTTTTTTTAAAAACAATATGAATTTTCTTTTATTATTTATAAATTGATAAATACATATGCTTAATAGGTCCTTATTAATGTTTATATATTTAAATGAATTACCAAATTAAGTTAATGTATTTATATATGTATTAAGTCAAAAGTTTAATTATCGGACAGAGGTAGAAATGACTATGCTAGGTTCTTTCATGGCCATAAAGCACGCTGTGGCATTTTTAAGAATTTAAAAACTAAAACAAAATAACACTATTAACATTATTGAAAGTTTTCCATATACTAATATCTAATTATAAATCATCTGAATGATATGATGGGGAGGCTGAATCATTGAGGCTTTGAATATAATACAACCTTAAAATTAGAAAAAAGAAAAAAGGAATTACAGTCATTTGACTATTATTTGGGTTATTTTTCCGTGAATACTTCAAATAAATATACTCACCCTATATGGTGATTGTAGCCTTGGGCATAAGTGCAAATTCTCAGTTTTCATGTGCAAAATTGAGCCTTAAGATTTGGTCTATGAACAATAGGGAGTCAATAATAGTAGCTTATAACGAAGATTCCTCTTTTATGAAAAACAAAAATTACCATATACACGTACCTATACAAATAAAATTGCAATTATAAAACAGTAGGGACCAAATGATGAGCCTTATCATACAAGTAATTATTTCTTATTCATTAATATATTTTTTGGTTACAAAACCTAATTCTAAGGAAGATTAGATGAATACACTATACAATCATCAAGTCAAAATTAGAGGGGGGGGGGGGGGGGATGCATGATTTGACATGTAGCTGCCATTTGTTGCACCGTCACAACATTGTCAAAATAGCTTCTATCCCTTATTCGCAAACTACATTAATTTATTTATTATTACAACATATTCCACATTAAACTAATTAAAAGGAAGAACAATTTACAATTAATATATATGAATAAAAATTAAACGAATTTCTACTAGCAATTTTTTGATAAATGGTTGCGGGTTTAATAGGAAATCAATGCGGGAGATTGTTTGGTGTGTGTATGTGTATTGATGTAAGTCCACACAAAATCATTGAAACATAAAAAAAATAATAATTTTTTTATCCGATGATTCATTCGCACTATGTAGGTGCATGCGTAAACGGTAGGACAATAGGAGTAGATATAAACTGATTAACCTGTACATAGACTATTTTTTAAATTCAGTTTATTAATATCAGTTTTTTTAAAATCAAAATTCAAATTTAATTTATTAACAACCGATTAATCGCTAATCAATTAACTGTTAAATGTGGTCTGTTAACTATTAGCCATTGGTTAATTATTGAAAAATTAAACATATACAATTACCCTATAATTCATAAAAAAAAAATATACATTCATAAAATTAAAATATAAATTCTAAAATTTTTAAACATAAAAATGCAAATAAAAATACAAATTAAAAAATTTAATTTCAATATTATAAAAAAAAAATTACATAAACACTCTATCTGATGACAAAAGAAAAAAAATTAATTCAATACTAATTTGTCACTTATCAATATTGACAAGTGGATGATTTTCAATCATTAAAGTATAAAATATACTCATATTTATATAAAATAAAATAGTAATAATTAAAATGTAAAAATTATCCTTATATATATATATATATATAAAGACCGGTTAGTCGTTAACCAACTATAGTTAATCAGATATTAAAATCCAAATATAAATTCATTAATCATAATTTTTAAAAATTAAAATATGTATCCGTATCCAATTGTATTTTTTAACCATATAAATCTATTTGAACTCGATTTTAGACAACAATTTAATGTTTTTTTTGTTTAGCTTTTTTTTTCAGCCCTAATATAATGAATGAATACTAATTAGCCAAAGTCATGAAACCAAAATTAAAAAAAAAATAGCAAATATAGGTAAATAAAATTCTTCATGCAAATGTAGCTAATAATAAACTATCACTCAATAAAAATTGCATGAAATCTCAAGCCATTTCCCCTGCATATTCCTTTATGCGCTGAATTGATGGCACGTGTAAACTTGGGAAAAATGAGAAAAAGGAGAAATAGTCACGTGAGTAGCACGTGGGATTCGAAGTTCAGTTAGACGCCGGTATATAAATAATGGAAAGTGGGAAAGAGGCGAGGCTGTCAATTTGGACAGACAAAACAAAATCCAACATTTTACTGAATCGCCAAAGACATTTTCAAGAACCCATTTTTCATAATTTTTTTTTTCCATGTAACGTTAGAGTTTCGAATTTTATTACAGTGTTTTATGTTTCAAAATTAAATTTATGTAATATCATCGATATGCACGCGCTTTCTTCTTTTACTCCCTAAATTAGCTTGCAGTTGCTTGCTCACCAATAATTGCTGCTGCTTCTTCTTCTTCTTCATCTTTTGTTTCTGATTTCTATCCTTATATAAATTTCTCAACTGATAGTTTATTTTTAAAAGTAGAATTTTTTGAAATTTTAATATTGTGAGTTATGATGGATGGAGAATGGATACTGAATGGGTTGAAGTTATTAAGTGTGGTGTTAATATTGTTTCATCTGAATTTCAAATATTACTGCTCTCTCAACGAAGGTAACTTAGTAATTATGTGCGCAAAAGCCTTAAGGAAGAAGCTAAGCTAATAATTAATGTTTGTAATATTGGATGTGTGTAGGTTTAATGCTTTTGAGATTTCGGGATAGAGTGAAGACAGATCCATTTGGTGCCTTATCTAATCATGGAGACTCTGATCCCTGCTTCCGGTTTGGTGTCCATTGCTCTCACCGAAAAGTTGTCACCTTGTAAGCTTTTTTCTTTTTTCGGATTTTAATTTCTGTCACCATTCTAATTTTCTTATTTAGTTCATTTAATGCTTTGGAATTTGCTATTATTTTCATGTTTGTTGAAAAAATAGATGTTTTAATTTAATTAGTTGTTAGTTACAAGCAACTCTGAATTCATTCAGTGTTTATAGTTTTTATCCTATTCTCCAATTTAACACTTATATTTTTACCAAATCTGATCCTGATTTTGCCCTCTCTATCTCTATCCTTAGTAATGGCATGATAAAATTCTCACATGTTCTATGAATAAATCCATTAATGATTATCAAAACCTTTCATATGTCCATATTTTATTATTATTTTGTATTAGTGACATTTTTGCGATTGAAACTGTTGATGAGTTCATATGTGAAACTGGTGATTAGGCAACCGGGTCTAGGAAATTTTTATGGGTCAAACCATTGGTAAATTGCTACTTTTGTAAATGTAACAAAATAAGAATAAAAAATGATTTTCTGTAAGTGTATTGAAGAAAATACAGGTACAAATACAAGAATGGAATCCTAACATAGGAAACTAAATCAAATATATGTTAGTCTATAAACTTTTTAATTTATACAAGAAAATTTATATTCTATAACTAATTATAGCTATACAATTAATTCTGTAACACTTTCCCTCAAGCTCGAGTATAAATATTAATTATGTGCAGCTTGTTACAAAGATATTCTACTCGAGACCCATTAATTAATAAAGTTTTTGTGAATAGATACACACAAGTTGTTTTCCTGTCTTTACATATTCGGTGGAAATTGCATTTTCTCGAATTTTTTCACAAATGAAGTAACAATCAATTTCAATATATTTAGTCCGTTCATGATACATTGGAGTGAAGGCAATGTGAAAAGCATACTGATTATCACACCAAAGTTTTGCTGACGATGAAGGGACCACAAGATTTCACATGTAAATTGTGCCATGGCTCTATATTCAGATTCTGCATTGGATCTAAAAACAACACTTGGCTTTTTACTCCTCCATGATAACAAAGTCGCAGTAGCCTGTAGTAGACCTCAAATCACTCTTGGAACCAGTCCAATTAGCATTTGCAAAACATTCAATATGAGTGTGCCTATGATTACTATAAATTATACCAAGTCCAAGAGCCCCTTTCAAATAATTAACATAAGGTCTGCTCTAGAGCTGCCTAATGCTTGACTATACGAGCATTCATAAACTGGCTCACAATGCTCATAATAAAAGCAATATCTAGACAAATCACAGTAAGATAGTTCAATTTCCCAACTAATCTCTTGTATATCTCTAGATTATCAAAAAGATTACCATCATTTGCTATAAGATGTATATTGGGAACCACAGGAGTACTGCATGGCTTAGCTTCCAATTTTCAAGTCTTTGTAAGCAAGTCAAAAACATATTTTCTCTGAGATGGACAAATTCCCTTCTTGCTCCTTAAAACTTCTACTCCTAAGAAATAATTCAATTGCCCCAAGTCTTTTATATGGAACTTAGCATGCATAAATGATTTGAGAGAGGAAATCCTTGCACTATAATCTCCTATTATGACAACATTATCAATACACGACTAGAACAATAATGCCAGCTGTATACTGTCTATAAAAGACTAGCCAGCTGTAGACTGTTTATAAAAGACTAAGTGATCACACTTGCGCTTCTTAAGTTAGAACTCCTGAACCACCTCACTGAACTTACCAAACCAGGCACAAGGACTTTACTTCAAACAATATAAAGATTTCTTTAAATGACATACTTTATCATACTCGACCTGAGCAACAAATCTTAGTGGTTGCTTCATATAGACTTCTTCTTGAAGATAGCCATAAAAGACAGTATTTTTTATGTCCAACTGGTGTAAGGGTCAATTTTGAGAAGTTACTTAAGAGATGAAAAGATGAACATAAGTCAATTTGGCTACTAGGGAGAAAGTATCAGAATAGTCCAAATCTGAGCGTATCACTTAACAACAAGTCGAGCAAGAGAACTATCTATGATTAGTATCTAGGGCATTTATCTCCTCAAGCATAGCATCATACCATCCAAGGTGGCCTAAGGCTACTGGGGAGAAAGTATTAGAATAGTCCAAATCTTAGCATATCACTCAGTAATAAGTCAAGCTAGAGAACCATCTGTGATTAGTATCTAGGACATTTATCTCCTCAAGCATAGCATCATACCATCCAGGGTAGCTTAAGGCTTCTTTAACTATCTTGAGAATAGATATCGAATCTAAAGATACAATTAAAGAGCTAATTGAGGGAGACAAGTGATCATAGGAAATAAAATTAGCAATGCAATAAGTAGATTTACACTACTGTTTATCTTTGTAAAGAGCAATGAGAATATCAAGATAAGTTGGAGCAAGTTCAGGATCAGATGACAAAAATGCTGGTGCAGGACATGTAGTGGTCTCTTTTCTTTTAGAGCAGACCTGAACAATTTGCGGTGTTGCTGATGTTGAAGGATCAATAGCTATCGGTAGCTCAATAGAAGAAGTAAAAGATGCATGAGACACATCATTAAAATATCTAGATTGTGTCATAATATAAATGAGCCAATCATCTTCCTTTCCCTTGACTTGTAAAAGTAGATAGAGAAGAAAAGAATGGTTCATCTTCCGAGAATACCACATCATCAAAAACTAGGTGCTTCTGCATATCAGATGAAAAACATCTATATCCCTTCTGAATTCGAGAATATCCCAAGAAAACACATTTCAAGGCTTTTGGATCCAGTTTAGTAACATAGGGTCAGACATCACGAACATAACAAATACACCTAAATATCTATGGTTCTACTAGAAATAGTGATTTATTAGGAAACAAGACATTATAGGGCACAACACCATTTAACACTGTAAAAGGCATCCGATTAATCAGAAAGCAAGTTATGGAAATAGCATCAATCCAAAAATGTTTAAGAACTTTCATTTGAAATAGTAAAGCATAGGCAATCTCAAGTAAATGCTTGTTCTTTCTCTCAGCAATTCTATCTTGAGAAGGTGTATAAACATAGGAAGATTGGTGAAGAATACCAAGTTGAGACATGTACTTCTAAAATGAATTTGAAATGTATTCTTTAGCATTATCACTTTACAATATGTGCAAATAAGCATTAAACTGGGTTTTAACTTCAGCACAAACAGAAGAGAAATGGGAAAACATTTTAGAACGAGTCATTTGAGAAAAATCATCCACCAAAGCAATAAAATATCTGAATCCAGGTTCAGATGTAACAGGACAAGGCCCCTAAACATCAGAATAAACAAGTTCAAAAGCAAACTCAAGCCGTTTATTAATTCTAAGACATAAAAAGATGTATGATGATGTCTATCAAAGTGACAAAACTCACACTTCAAATAAGGTATATCATGAAAATATGGACATAACTTTTTAAAAACAGGTTGGGAAGGATCTTCCAACTGACAATGTGCTGAAAAGCAAAGATGACACTAAAACATACAACAAAATGAGGCACTTATGAGTCAAAGATGTAGAGATCATCGGATACATATCTTTTTCCAATAGTTTGCTTCGTCATAAGATCATGAAAAACACAATGATTGGGAACAAAATAAGATATAAAAATTAAGATTTTTGGTAAGTTTTCTCACAAATATCAAATTGAAGGCCAGATTAGGCAAACTTAAAAAAGAAAATAGAGTGATTGAGGTAGTTCATTTAATTTTCCTAGACCCCACAATGTTGTATGTTGTCCGATCAGCTATAGTAATAAGTGCAGGTGCTTTTATGAGAATGAAAGCTAGATGAGGTATTAAGATTACCTATCATGTGATTTGTGGCACTAAAATCAATGACCCATTTGTTAGTAGCGGAGATAAGACATGTATTACCTATCTCAGTGAGGGCAGTGATTGAAGAAGAGGATCACTTTAATTTCTCCTGGTATTTAACTTATTCTTCTATTGAAATTGTAATACTCTTCTCAGATGATGAATTGGAGGTAGCAACATTTGCAATTTAAACCCTTTCATTGCGATTCTATAAATTCTTACAATTCACTTCGTATGTCCTGGCTCCTTGCAATAGTAGCAAACAATATCACTATTATGATTATTAGTGGACCTATTTCCTCCACTATTCCCATTCCTTTTCCTCGTATGACTTCACTTTTCCTTAGCAATAAGGACACTATTTGGTGGAGCACTTTTTGATACCGCACTTTTTTGGCAACATCCTTTTGAAGACTTCTTCAAGATTAGAAATCTCAGAACTAGAGATAGATTTAGCAGTCCCAAATTCAGAGAAAAGACCTGTAACACCTCGACCGGAGCTCCACAGCAGAACAAACTCATACACGACAAAGGACAAACTTTACATAATTAATTAATAAAATATACAATATCCAAATATTACATAAGAGATCTTTAAATACAAAACCATAATGATATACAAAAGATTACAGGAGCAGGGACACAAAAATATAACTCTACTCCTAGTGGCCGACCTACAGATGCACGACTCACTCCGAACAAAACCTGCCACCTATATGGGAAAACAACCCGTGCTAAGCGATAACACTTAGTGGGGAGGGACAAAGACCAAAGAGCACTATACAGAAATGTCAATAATATCATGCGGGTACACGAATAATAAAACAAAGCTTAATAACAGTATGCATAAAATAGATACACTAACTGAAATCACTCAATAAGCATAACATTACACTGAGCTCAATACTAAACACTTCAAACAGTAGCCTGAATCTCACTAGTGGTGGATACGGGAACACTACATTGGAGACCGAAGCCTTGAAAACATTTATACCCCAAGGTAGCAAGGGAGACCGGAGTCTCAAAACATTTTATCACTAAGACCATAACGGAGGTCAACCGTAAGGCCCAAACGGAGCCAACATAGGCAGCTGCACTCACTATCCCTTTATAAGCATGCTTATCTATCCACTACTATTACACTTCAGGCTCAACTCACTCACTCTCAATTATAATACTTTAATATAGCCAAACACGAATCAAAACACTATCATTATCATTAATTACAATTACAACACTAGAGCATTCAAGTCAGCAAAGCATAAACAAAAATGTGAGCTATGCACTAGTGAGAAACCATGCAGGGTGAAACATGAGAAAATCATTTTAGGCCGATCGGGGCCCCACATGTCGAGCGGAGCTGTTCATGCCGAGCGGAGTTCTTCATGCTAGGCAAGCTGTACATGCCGAGCGGGCTATACACGCCGAGCGATATGTATATGTCGAGCGGGCTGGCTTACACATCTCGGAACAGGGCAAAGCCACTCTGCACGACTCGTGAATAGCTACACGACTCGTGCCTAACTGCCAAGATGAGCTGGAAATACCTGGCTCTATCGCAATCGTAACGAGCATCACGCTTGCGACAGAGTTGCGTTCCTCCAAAACCCAGAAATCAGCCGAAGTTAAAAGCATTCAAAACCATGCCAAAACCACTCAATCATGCAAAACTTCACAACACTAGCATGGAAGACCATCAACCCACTCAAACTAACACATGCACTATTTCATACAAGCACTCAAAATTTCCAGAGACACCAACACAACACACACACAAGTCCGAATGATAAATAGGGCAAACAAAAATAACTCATAGACCAACCACATTCAAAACAAACTCCCAAACCTGGAAAAGAAGCTTTAATCACTCTTGATCAAACCCTAGCCTTCTCTTTTCCTTTGCTCTTCCTTCTCTCTTCAGATTCTCGCACAACCAAAACACAAACACTAAATCATTCCATGCAACTGAAACTCTCAACCCGAAAACAGAGAATAGAGAGGAAAGAAGAACTCCCAAATCATAAACCCAAGCACTTACCTTCTTGAATCTAGCTCTTGACCTCTTAAAATTCAACCAACTTGGAGAATCACACAAGGGAAGGTTGAGAGCAAAAATTTGGGAGAGGAGAGAGTGAGAGAGGAAACGGAAAAGAGCATGAATGAGGAATGGCTTCCATGGGAAGCAAGTAAATTTGCTCTCCCTCTCACTTCTCTATTTCAAATCCTCATTAATGCTCTCAACTACCCAACCACATGTCAAGCCCCTATTGGACCACCTAAACAATTATCTTGACTTTTCTCCATTTGGTCCTTGGCAAATTACACATCACTCACTTAAATAAATTCTTCACATTAAACTTTAATTAAGCTTGCAATTAAGTCCCCCAATTCCTCCAATTAAATATGCAAATTCCGACTAAGTCCTTTTTGGGTTGTTATAATCTCTCTCCCTTAAGAAATTTCGTTCTCGAAATTTTCCCGCTAAACGCTCACAACCCAAAACTCAAAACCGAACTTTAAACGAAACTTAACAATTCAATACTTACCAGAAGGACCTGTGGATTCCACTGCATCTTCTCCGATCATCGCATACACTCGCGGTCTAACAAGCTCTCCCATAGTCACTGGTCGCTGCACAGTTGGCGCCTGACTAGGTCTTCCACAACCCATACCACTTTTATCTGCTTGCGATCTTCCTTCGCTCACTCTACTCTTGGGTTGATCCTTTACCTCTCTTCTTTTCGGACAGTTGGCCACCTGGTGCTCTTTACTTCCACATTTGAAACATGCCTCCGAAATCCTACGAGATTCGCCCCAATAGCACTTCTGACAATGCTCACATTCTGGGATCATACTTCCCTTACTAGAGGGTGGCGCTACACTCCCAACTTCCAAAGGCACTTGAGTTGAACCTTTGGCCCCTTGTCCGATCGAAACACCCTTAACTCTCTTGCCACTTACGAATCCACTGTCCGGAGCTTTCCTCTTCTATCCAACTTCTGCTTAATCAATTCCGACTCCTCTAACTTATTTGCTCTCGCAACTAGCTGATAATAATTGACCGGTTGCATGACCGTCATGGCCGACAATGGTCCTCGGATCACTTACCTCAATCCATCCTCAAAGTGCCTACACTTAAACTCTTCAGTTAGTAACATTTCAGGTACGTACTTGCTCAACCGGCTGAATTCCTTCTCATACTCACTCACTGACATGTTCCACTGCTTCAAACTAATGAACTCCTTCCACATCGCCTCACGATAAGCTTTCGTCACATATTTCCTCTCAAACTCTTGTACAAAGAACCCCCATGTCAAATCGGCTGGCCGCTGAGGATTGCAAAGCACAAACTTCCACCAGTCATACGCCGACCCTTGAAGGAGTGACACTGCACAAGATACTCTTTGATTTGCGGGACACCCAATCTCTTGCAAAATTCGATCTATTTTCTCAAACCAAAATTCTGCCACATCCGACTGGTCCAACGAAGTCCCATGAAAATCTTCCTCTCCCCTCTTCCTCAGAAGCTCTGAGGGAGCCTTGGGAGCAGCAGTCAATCTATCTACCACTTGAAGCAAACCTTGTATCAATACCGGATTCTTAAATCCAAAACCCAAACCTTCTGCTAGTTCACGCTCACGTGCAGGCCTATCATTTTCGACTGGATTAACACTACCAGTTGTCTCGCCTACGTTCTCACTCGGATCGGACTCCATCAAGACACTACATGAGACACATCTGCATTAGGCCACGACACTAGACAGACTCACATGCAAAAACTCGACACTCAAACAACCAGAAGACCAAAATTGCCTAAACCGGCGCTCTGATACCACTAACTGTAACACCCCGATCGGAGTGCCCAAACTGCAACACCTCGACCGGAGCGCCACGACAGAACAAACTCATACACGACACAATAATAGATACACACGAACAGGCGCAAGAGTGGAAGCATACGATATGCAAAAGGATAAACTTTACATAATTAATTAACAAAATATACAATATCCAAAAATTACATAAGAGATCTTCAAATACATAACCATAATGATATACAAAAGATAACAGGAGCAGGGACACAAAAATATAACTCTACTCCTAGTGGCTGACCTGCAGATGCAAGACTCGCTCCGAAAAAAACCTGCCACCTACACGAAAAAATAATCCGTGTTAAGCGATAATGCTTAGTGGGGAGGAACAAAAACCAAAGAGCACTATACAGAAATATCAATAATATCATGTGGGTACACGAATAATAAAACAAAACTTAATAACAGTATGCATAAAATAGATACACTAACTAAAATCACTCAATAAGCATAACACTACACTGAGCTCAAAACCAAACACTTCAAACAGTAGCCTGAATCTCACTGGTGGTGTATACGAGAACACTACACTGGAGACCGAAGCCTCGAAAACATTTATACCCCAAGGTAGTAAGGGAGACCGGAGTCTCAAAACATTTTATCACTAAGACCATAACAGAGGTCAACCGTAAGACCCAAACGGGGCCAACATAGGCAGCTGCACTCACTATCCCTTTATAAGCATGCTTATCTATCCACTACTATGACATTTCAGGCTCAACTCACTCACTCTCAATTATAATACTTTAGTAAAACCAAACACGAATCAAAACACTATCATTATCATTAATTACAATTACAACACTAGAGCAATAAAGTCAGCAAAGCGTAAACAAAAATGTGAGCCATGCATTAGTGACAAACCATGCAGGGTGAAACATGAGAAAATCATTTTTGGCTGATTTGGAGCCCTACATGCCGAGCGGAGCTCTTCATGCCGAGCGAAGCTCTTCATGCCAAGCGGACTCTACATGCTCGGCAAGCTGTACATACCGAGCGAGATGTACATGCCGAATGGGCTGTACACGCCGAGCGAGATGTATATACCGAGCAGGCTAGCTTACACATCTCGGAGCAGGGCAAAGCCACTCTGCACGACTCGTGAATACAGCACGACTCGTGCCTATTTGCCAAGACAAGCTGGAAATACCCGGCTCTATCGTGATCTAAACGAGCGTCACGCTCGCGACAGAGTCGCGTTACTGTAAAAGCTAGAAATCAACAGAAGATCAAAGCTTTCAAAACCACGCCAAAACCACTCAATCATGCAAAACTTTACAACACTAGCATGGAAGACCATCAACCCACTCAACCTAACACATGCACTATTTCATACAAACACTCAAAATTTCCAGAGACACCAACACAACACACACAAAAGTCCGAATGAGAAATAGGTCAAACAAAAACAACTCACAGACCAACCACATTCAAAACAAACTCCCAAACCTGGAAAAGAAGCTTCAATCACTCTTGATCAAACCCTAACCTTCTCTTTGCCTTTGCTCTTCCTTCTCTCTTCAGATTCTCGCACAAAAACCCAGCCAAAACACAAACACTAAATCATTCCATGCAACTAAAACTCTCAACCCTAAAACAGAGAATAGAGAGGAAAGAAGAACTCCTAAATCATAAGCACTTACCTTCTTGAATCGAGCTCTTGACCTCTTAAAATTCAACCAACTTGGAGAATCACACAAGGGAAGGTTGAGAGCAGAAATTTGGGAGAGGAGAGAGTGAGAGAGGAAATGGAAAAGAGCAGAAATAAGGAATGGCTTCCACGAGAAGCAAGTAAATCTGCTCTCCCTCTCACTTCTCTCTTTCAAATCCTCATTAATGCTCTCAACTACCCAACCACATGTCAAGCCCCTATTGGACCACCTAAATAATTATCTTGACTTTTCTCTACTTGGTCCTTAGCAAATTACACATCACTCACTCAAAAAAATTCTTCACATTAAACTTTAATTAAGCTTGCAATTAAGTCCCCCCAATTCCTCCAATTAAATATGCAAATTCTGACTAAACCCTTTTTGGGTTGTTATAAGACCAGCCAAAAAACTCATAACTGCCTTTTTCTCCCCCCGACTCTTTTGTTCCTTTATATCAGTACTGAAGGGTAATAGCATGTTCAATTCTTCCCAAGTCTTCTTAAATTCTATAAAAGAGTGGTCTGGCGATGCTGCAGCGCCGGCGTCGGAAGCTAGTGAGTTTGACAGGTCGGCATCATCGAGAGCTAGTGATTCGGTGGCCTCGGTAGCAGGACCACTCACAATACTTTGCTGCCCAAAAAATAATTCACTCTCAGTACTCTGTTGCCCAGTATTTTTCCTAGTACTTTGCTGCCCAGAATACTCATTCATTTCTTCTAATTCTATAAATTCATCTCCTCCTTCTTGTTCATGTAACCCATTCTCTTCATTATAGCTCTCCCACTGAAGAGAAGACCCAGAGACTCCACCTGAATAATAAGATTCTAATTCACGAAAAGAAGCCTCCAAAGTGACATGTAATTTTCGGGTTTGAGGGTCATAACACCGATATCCTTTCTGAAATTCAGAATAGCCAACAAAAACACACCGTTTTGCACATGGGTCAAGTTTACCTCTCAAACTTTTGGGAATGTGAACATATACAGTACAACCAAACACACGGGGTTCAAGATTTGGAATGTGAGGAACTGGAAGTAAGGATTGCAATTTTTGCTGGGGGTTTTGAAAGTCTATCACGTGAGAAGGTGTTCGATTGACGAGGTAAGCAGCAGATTTCACAGCCTCTCCCCAATAAAACCGAGGCATATTCATGCCAAATAGAGAGGCACGAACCCCTTCCAATAATTGTCTATTCTTCCTTTCTGCCAATCCATTTTGCTGCGGAGTATAAGTGCAAGATGTCTGATGACGAATCCCATGATGACTCAAAAACTTTTCGAGGAACGTTGTATCTATAAACTCAGTACCATTGTCAGATTGTAAAATACGGATCTGCCTTTGGTATTGAGTGCTCACCATTTTATGAAATTCCTGAAAAGCTATACATACATCATTCTTTTTGTTAAGTAGAGCCACCCACGTCATTCTAGTGCATTCATCAATAAATGTAACAAAGCTTTAGAAATAGAAGGGATTTTTGCCGGACCCAAACATCAGAGTGAATAACTACAAAAGGTTCTGAACTTTTATTCTCACTTGGTAAATAAGAAATACAATGACTCTTAGCCAGTTCACAAGTTTCACAATGAAAATCCAAATCATTACTGAAAAAAGATGTGGCTTTAGCTTTCTAAGATAACCAAAAGAAAGATGTCCTAGTCTCTGGTGCCATAACCACACAGTTGCTTGAGCTTTATCTTTGCTACTAATGTGATTAGCTTGACTAAATTTCGGCCCCCCATGTTTTGTCAGCTCCAGGTAGTAGAGTTTGCCCCGTCTAACACTATAACCAAGAATCTTCCGAGTTAGAATGTCCTGAAAAACACAAAATAAGGGCCAAAAAGTCACAGTACAAGCAAGAGCAGAAGTAATTTGGCTGACAGACAATAGGTTATATGCAAGGGATGGAACAATAAGAACAGTATCTAAAGTAAGATTTTTGGACAAAATAACAGATCCCTCTCCTGTAATGGGAGAGGTACTACCGTTGGCTGTTGAGATAACAGATTGGGAGGAGGGAAAAACAGAGTGTAACTGACTGGAGTCCCTAATCATATGATCGGATGCACCTGTATCAATAATCCAAGTATTATTCATAGAAGCTACAAAAAATATAGATGCCTTACCACCAATACCTGGTTGGGCAACATTTGCTGTAGGTGGCGATGGATCTTCTTCCGTAGCTGCTGTCACCATAGCTTTTCCTCCAATTTTCTTTCGAGGCTTCTTTGTGAAATCCCACCACTCAGGATAGCCAATGATTTCATAACATCGTTGTTTTGAGTGATCTGTTTCACCACAATGAGTACATACCAGACCACCAGATTTTCCTCGATTCTTTGAAGATCCAAACGAAGATCCTTTTTGAGTTGCCACCGTAGCTGAACTTTCAGAGATTGTACGAGAACCTCCCATTGTCTGTCTTTGCTGATATTCTCTCCTAACATATGCATACGAGTTCTCTAGATCAAGTTTTGGGTCTTTTCGTAGGATCTCTCCACGGACCTGATCAAATTCGGAATCAAGTCCACTGAGAAAAATATGAACGCGAAGCCTAGCCATCGCAAAATGCAAGTGGACCACCCCTTCAACAGTTCCTTCCTGAAAAATAGTCCTGTGATCAATTTCCTGGAAAATAGAAACAAGTTCATTATAGTATGTTACAATGGTCAACCATTTTGGGTGCTAGAAAATGATCTTTGGTTTAATTCAAAGATACAGGTTTCATCAGATCCATCGTAAAAGGTTTTCGACACAACATCCCATATCTCTTTGGCTGTAGAAAGACGAATAAACCATTGCATCAGCGACGGGCTCATTGAATCAATAAGCCAACTTTTTACTTTGTGATTTTCGATGATCCATGTTCCAAAATTGGGATCTTCAGGTGGAGGTTTTTTCGTTTCTCCGGTGAGATATCCAGCTTTATTGCGAGCACCGATACGCATCTCCATGAGTTGAGACCATAATGAGTAGTTGGTTTCGTCTAGAGTAATACCTGTGGGAAATGCGGAGTTGTCTTGGTGAACAATAATCTGTGGTGCGGGTGTGAGTGTTGTTTTAGTTGATGCATCTGGAGTAATTGCCATTGGACTCACAACAGGTTTACGGTGATATTCGGAATACGAATTCGATTATTTCAGATTTCTTTAGGATCGAAAATGCTCTGATACCATGTCAGATAATGGTTTGAGTATACTATCTCAATCATACGTATTCTTCTCCAAGATGGAGGTATTAAACAGATACAATTACAAAGCTAAAAAAGGAATAGAAAACTACATTAGGAAAACTTACAAACATTCCTATACTTACCCATTAACTACGAGATTCCTAGGCTAATTTATAGAAACAAGCTAATATAGAAAACAATTACATAAATATACAGCTCATGCCAACAAATACCCACTTGTTTTGGACCAATATCCCGATTTATTGATCATATGATGCCTTAAATGTTAGCTAGTGCAACTTTTCATAGATCTAGTTTTTCTTATCACCACATACTGAACTTGTGCTTGCAAAGTCTATGATAAGATGGAAATAATTAAACATTATATGTGTGATGTTCCATGGTGGTTGGTTCAAAGTAGTATGGCGTCCAGTGTCGCCATTCTTTACTTTTTTTTTTTTTAATTGTTTTATCATCTTATCAATTATACTGTCCTTGGAACATTTTCTTTTTAAAGAAAGTTATGTTTATGCTTTAATTCCTTGGTTTAACTAATTTTCTGCTTTATCGTTTAACATGAATCAAATTTTTAAGGTTGGTCTGTTTTGATAAGCCTCATGTCAGAATTATTAAACAGGAAGGCATCTGAAAGATCTGTACCTCGAAGGAACGCTGGCACCTAAACTCGGTAGGCTGGCTCAGTTAAAAATCTAAATGCAAATCTCTCTCCAACTCTCTTCCAATACAGCTCCCAAAATACTACTCAAACTACATTAAATTCTCACAATTTTCTCACCCCAATGAACTGCTTTATGCAGCAGAAAATTGCTTGTTAAAATGGAGAAAGCTCTACCTAACACACAAAAGGCTTGCAAGAAATACATGTTGTCCATTCTACTTCACGTGAGATGGTTTCTTTCTCGAACTAGGACATATTTTTTTTAATGGACAATCATAAGCCAAATCGCCAAAATCTCAGCAGCTCCAACAGTTACCATTAGAACTTGCATACTGGTTACTTGTTTTTCTTGACAAATTTATACCTCTCCACTCAGGAGATGTTATAGAGAGGGTAATTATCAGTTCGGGCAGGTGGTTGTATGGATTAAAAATAACTTCTGGTAAATGCTTAATTTAGTATTTTATTAAGAGTAAATATGATTTTCTTGCAATTAATGCCCACTAGTTTGGTCTTGGTTCAATCTTCCATTTAAAAGATTTAAAATAAAGATCATAAATTTTTAAATGCTAACAGTATTAAGGAGGCAGAAATATGGAGCTTAAACGAATTCTTATGTGTCTTCTACCTTCATTAATGCAGTTATTTTATTTCAGAATCTATTATTTCTCACGTTCTTATAACAATATGAAGGGTTTTCAGTTCTCACATTGAACTGATCTCCACAAGATTCTTTGGCTTGTTTACCTACATCAGCTTTGTGAAAACATTTTATCTTCGTAGGAACACGGATCAACCTAAAGACATAGCTCGCCGGATGCTGCTAAAGGTGGCTGATATTGCTAACCTACACAAAGCCAAGAGCCATAAAGTACCGCCAGCTTCTGCATCTTTATTGCCACCATCATTTCCACCTTCTGGATCTCCTTTATCGCCATCACCCGCTGAACCAACATTATTGTCCCCATTAGCACTTTCGCCCTCCCAATCACCTTCAGAATCTCCTTTATTTTCTCCATCAGAGTCTCCCTCAAGTCTACCTTTACCTCCTGTGCCATCACCCACTGAAGCACCGACTCAAGCTTCACCTGAAGTAAATGTAATCTTGGCTCCACCGGAACGCAACGCGATTCTATTGACCCCTGCCACAAGTCCAAGTCAAGCTGTTGATAATGATTCCAAGCATCATACAATTCTTATTGCTGGCATTGTTGGAGGCTTTATGTTGCTTTTGATTTCAGTTGCTAGTGCCTTCTTCTTTAGAAGCAGCAAAGTGGTCACAGTCAGACCTTGGGCCACAGGATTAAGTGGGCAACTACAAAAAGCTTTTGTTACAGGTCAGTCTTGTGCTCATGATAAATAGCACTCACATTTACAAGAGTTTATAATAACACATATTATATTCAATCGTTTTTCTGTTCATTGCTATAATTGGACATTTTTCCTTGATATCACTTTGCATGTTTAGAGTCTAGACATCTCATTTTACTATATCACCATGCCTTTCAGGTGTACCAAAACTCAAGCGACTTGAACTTGAAGCTGCTTGTGAAGATTTCAGTAATATAATTGGCTACTTTTCAAATGGGACTGTGTACAAGGGGACTCTATCGAGTGGAGTTGAAATAGCTGTGACATCTACTGGAGCCATATCTTGTAAAAAGCGGTCAAAGAATTTAAAAGCACAATTTAGAAAGAAGGTATTCGGTTTGGAAGTTCCCTGAGCTTTTTCTTTCTTTAGTTTTCTCCATCTGAAGCCCCTAAAAGTTCCTTTGTGGAATGCTTTCAGATTGATACACTGTCAAAAGTGAACCACAAAAATTTTGTTAATCTTATTGGATACTGTGAAGACGAAGAGCCTTTCACAAGAATGATGGTTTTTGAGTATGCTCCAAATGGGACTCTTTTTGAACATCTACACAGTGAGTATCATAGTTTTTCAATCCTTGGTTTGACTACTTAGATTTAATGTGATGTGCTTGGAGTATGTAGGATTACGTATTGCATAAGCTGTGTTATTTTATTTCAAAGAAAGCATAGAATACTTGTTCCAGTATCCTGTTTCATGACTCAGAATGATGCTGTTTACAACTTGATCTACTTCAACCAAGGTTGTGGAAAACTTGCCATGTCAGGATACTTGATGAATTTGCTGTTAATTCTAAATAGCCTAAAAAGGGTTTGATTGGGAATTGCACTAGGCTAGAACAATTGCATCATAGCATATATGAACACTTAAGCTTAATGCTATTGAAGCTAGACCATTTTGGATGACAATAAATTACTAATTTGTTGCAGTTAAAGAAGCAGAACACTTGGACTGGGGAATGAGATTACGGATAGCAATGGGCACGGCATATTGCCTCGAGTACTTGCACCAGCTAGCCCCACCTGTAGTCCATGGAAACTTGAAGTCATCGTCTATACATTTGACTGAAGACTACGCAGCAAAAATATCAGATTTCAGTTTATGGAATAATGTAAAAGTAGAAAAGAAGGAATCAGAATCTATGGAGTTTATGGAACCAACATCCGCAGAACCAGAGAGCAACATTTACAGTTTTGGATTGATTTTGTATGAAATTATAACAGGTAGGATCCCAAATGCACAGAAGAAAGACGTTCTTGTGGACTGGACATCGAACAATCTAAAAGGAATGGTAGATCCCACTCTAACATACTATAAAGAAGATGAGCTTGAGAAATTGATATCAGTGATGTTAAGTTGCATCCAGCCTGATGCCAAGCAAAGACCGAGAATGAGTGAAATCATAGCCAAGCTGAAGGAGATCACAGCAATAGGACCTGATGGAGCCACACCCAAATTATCTCCGCTTTGGTGGGCAGAACTGGAAATTATGTCTACAGAGGGAAGTTAATAACTACACTTTAGCGTGATGTATTCAAAAATTTGTTTATTATTCTTTTTACTTTCCTCCCTGATTCTAGGAGTTTATCTCAGGAGTGGTATAGAGTGAAGAAAACTTACAGGTGTGGTAATGGGAAAGTTATTTGTGCATATAGATAACTGAAAGAGGGAGACCACTAGGCTTTCCTTTTACTTTGTAAAATTGATTCTATAAATTCTGAGTACATATGCTTGTATATCAAATAAAGTTGGATTTTACCATACTTATCGTTACAGGCTGTATATTCATGTACCGTTGATTTTCCTAGTTATAACATAATCATAGGGATTGATTTTTATTGATTTATTTTCTGTAGTTTCCTGTATTATAAATTCACTTCTGATTATGTAGTCTCTAAAAGTATATAAATACTTGTACGTTTGGACTTAACAAGACATCAGAAAAATATTCCCTCTACTGTGTGTTTTGTTTCATGGTATTAGAGCCTTTAGGCTCATTTGGGATTTCTAGGATTTTTGTTATCCTGTTTTTGGTCATTTTTCAAAATTTGGCGAATGAGTGATCAATGCATGGCTGTCAAACATCGGATCTGTTCTCTGCCTACTATTTCACGTGCTAGTGCGTCGAGTGTGAGCTTCAATTGCTTTTCTAGTTTCTTCTCTAATGTCGTCTTGTTGTTTTTGACCATTCTCTAGTGTCGTTCCGTTGATGAGGCTTCACTCAGAAAGGTTTCCTCTTATTTTTTGTCTCGGTCTAGAGAAAGAAAATGGCAACTATGAGTTTTTTGGCTGATCTTCCCTACGAATTTGAGATTGCTAAATTCACATTCTCAAAGATTCTAGCTCTTAAAGAAGTTTTTAGGAGGGTGTTGTGTATTGAAATTGCTCCATCTAATCAACAAAACAATGTCCTTGTTGTCATAGCAGGGGATAGTGATACTAGGAAGAAGAGTGTGAACAGAAGAGAAAATAGATCTAATGAAAACCGCAACAGTGATATTGTATCGCAAGGAGTTAGGTCATACAAAGAAGTACTGAAAGAAGTTGCATAATTGCAACTAAAGGGCTTAAACTACTAATGTTGCTACTTATAGTTTATTGTCCGGGAAAAGTATCATGATTTTAGTAGAAGAATATGCTAAATATCAAGAGGTATTGAAGGAATCATCTCCTTCAGTCACTGCTCTTGCTGAGATAGGTAATGCATTTCTTATCTCCTATCATAATACATTCTCTTACTTTTGATCTTACAAAGCACATTCACTTATTACTGTAACTGATGTGATAACATATAATATTTTGGGATAACATACAATATCAAACCAAATGCCTATTTTACTTTATTCTATATTCTAAGTCTGCCTAATTTTGCCTTTAATTTGATCTTTGTACGTATACTTACTAAAGATCTCAATTTTTTTTATCCCATTTTTTTCCTGATAATTATGTTTTCCAAGATCTTGCGGTGAAGCATATTATTTATAAAGGACATGTATCTAATGGTGTCACACCCCCTTTATTAATGATAACCCAGCAAATATCATTTGCTCTGAGACCCATCCTGTCGGCCCACTCAAACTGGCAAGGCCCAAAGTCCATCAGCTAAAGGTATCAGACACGAGCCCCTAGGCAGCGCACATGCCCGATCGGCTGATGTGACCGCCAGTCCCATCAGCCGCCTGACTCAAGGCAGCGCCCATGCCTACCACCTGCTCCCTGTCATGTCGCCGGATACCTACTCTGACAGCCAGTAATCACTCCCCAGGCACTCAAGTGCCCCTCGACTATCTCTTATAAATAGTCCAGCCAACGATGGCACCAGGTATTGAATTCACACCATTATCTCTCTAAAGCACAATCTCTCTCTAAGCTACTAACTTAAGTTTCGGAGTGCTCACGCCTGGTCCGACCGGGCTCTTCTCATTGCAGGGTTATCTCATCCGATCGGATCGACCTCTCTGCTACAGATAAAGACATTTTTGGATTTATCAATTAGGAACTAGGACTGTAGGAATACCACTTTGCTCATCTCATGCCAAAATCAGAACATATATCAAAATAACATTATTGATTTTTCATAACTAATAATAGTTCTCAATGTACTATTACATTATCCACTGGTCATACATTTAAATCTTATAAATTACAAAAGATCAACCCAAGCTCAATGAAAATTCTTTATATTTTCACGTATTATGGTACTCAACTATCCTTGCCGCACACCCATCTTAGCCCTTCGTACCTATACACCAGAGCAAGCCTTACAAGCACACACACAACAAAGAATAAAATTTATTCTTATGTACTTATACAACACTATTGCAATTATTCTTACTCGGTTCACATTTGAAATATCTAATTTCAAGCTACCTTCATATCCCAATTGAGAAAATCAAAATCACGTAATTCTTAAAAATATTCCACTATATACTTCTAGTTAAGATTTCCAATTATTGCATTTACAAAATTCATTTACCTTTCTATTCTTTATTATAGTCAAAAATTAAATAAATTACTTAAGATCTTATTGTAACATTATTATCAATAACTTATCATCTTTAATACTATTTAAATGTTATTTTAATATCTTATTATATAGTCAAGCAAGGGAAATACTAAGTTCTATCGAGAAAAAGAACAAATTGGCAAAGAGAAACATTACATACTTTCATAATTATCTTAACACCAAAGTGCTTCCTATATCAATAAATGATAGATTAAATTAATTAATCTTACCTTGTCCTTCACTAATTTAACTTACCTTCCACTTTACCACCGTGCATGCACAAAATACAGGATCATTCTTATTAAGAAGCACAATTGAACATTTTATCATGTCAATTCTAACTCTTGTACACTCAAAATACATCAAGTTCCATTCAATATAGAATTAAAGAGCTCAATTCACATAACTTGCCTTAAGAGATTATAAACTTACCTTCACAAGCTAAAGCTTACTAAATTATTAAACACATTACACGTTAGTCGTTGCATTAAGAATTTATTTACAGAGAATTCATATATATAACATACTAGATAGTTCACTTTATTCGAGAATCCTAACACAATATAAATACAAAATAATCATTCTCCATATAGCATTTCAGGTACAAGATTCATTTAGTCACAATTATTCATCATTGTATCACTTCAAGATGCCCAGGATCTTGAATCTATTCATCAAGGGTGGATAATGGGAACAAAAGATACAAGGATGGGTATCGGTTAGAAGTTACTAGATAACCATTAACAAATAAAAAAGGCAGTATAGTCTCAATCCGTATAATTATCATAATAGAAGATATTATGGGTACCAACAAAAATCAGAAGACAATGGTTCAGTTCAACAGAAGCCACTGTAAAATAACCATTATATCCAAGACTATAATTATCATGTAGAATATGTGCCATTCATAAAACAATCTTCCATTTACCTTTTGTTGCAAAAAAAAAAAATGTGTTTTATACGACCGTTAAAGGAGTCACGACTGTGGGGACCTAAGTCCTAGCCATGAGGGCGACGAATTCCTGAGTCTAGAATACCCGCCAAAAATGTCATGGCTGTGAAGGGAGTAGTCATAGCCATTAAAACTATTTCTGCAAATTCTGGGCA
Source organism: Excoecaria cochinchinensis (assembly GCA_947683425.1). Lineage (NCBI taxonomy): Eukaryota > Viridiplantae > Streptophyta > Magnoliopsida > Malpighiales > Euphorbiaceae > Excoecaria > Excoecaria cochinchinensis. The sequence goes on along the minus strand of CANTUQ010000092.1, from coordinate 23,592,037 downwards.
GAAGACATTCCAAACTACGGGAACTCCCAACACAATTTATCAAAATACACAATTAATTCCATATATAAACCATTCGGCCCACTTTACATTTTCTTTCTCAATTTTATTTTTTTCTCTCCTTTATCATTTATTTAGCCAAATTACTCCTTAATCAACATGTATATACCATTATTTTGCTTTAAATCAAGAAATATACTCATGTACACCTATATATACCATTTGGCCTACATTAGGTTAATCATATACAATTCATTTGTTCTTGTTTTAAGCATTCAATTCATCATTTTCAACATCGCTAAACATGTTTATAAGGTTTATTTAAATTTAACATACATTTATCACACACATGCCATGTAAACATAACCTAAAGTCATACTTAATAAATGGAAATGGTTGGATTTTGTAACCACTAACTTCAAATCCTTGCTTTAGGCTTCTCAAATCTGCTTTTCCTTGCCTTTACCCCTTGAAGAGCCTTTCTCCTCCTTATTACCTAATGGTGGTCGAATTTACCACTCAAAAAAACTATGGTTATTTTGCTTCCTTTTTGCAATATAATTATATAATCATATTCTACACATCCTAAAATATCTATTTGAACATTTGAATCAATTTGAAAACATTAATTTCACTTACCTCAAATTTATGCCCTAACTTTAAATCCTTAGATTTTCCCACTTCTATTCCCTCAATTGAAGACTAAAGGCCACTATCAACAAATAGAGAGGCTGAAATATGCTCAGAAAACTTTGATTTGGTGGATTTAGTGGAAGAAAGCTTAAAGAAATTATGGAGAAAGCAAGAAAGGAGCATAAGACCAAAAAGGAGAGAACAATACTGAACTTTCTACACACTAACAGATTTTTCATTCGTTAAATAGGTCTCTTAATAGGTTGGACCAAGTTGGGCCTACCATTTTTTAAGCCCAAATCCATAAATAAGCCATTTTATGACCATAATTTATTTTTCTCACTTTTCAAGTTCACTTACTCATAAAAATGATTCCATAATTCTTCAAAAATATTAAATAACCCACACATAAATTTTTTTCTCAATCGAATACCGTTTTTCGGTCTGGTAATTATTTACCTGTCCGATAGCAGAAATTTCAATGTTACCGTAAAATAAATTTTTTATTACCATATAATTTTAATCATCAATACAAGCATGTCCATATTTTTGGATTATTTTTTGGATGTCCGGAGAATCATTTATAGTCTTGTTAAACTTGGTCAAAACTGGTCTAATAGACTATTTTTGCTGATATGAGGTGACAGAGTTGTCATTGACGGATGCCCATCTATCATTGACGGATGCCCGTCCCTCATGACAAATGACCGTCTGTCAATAAAAGACACCCAAAACCGAAATTTTCACTTCTTTTTGCCTTTTCAAGGCCTATTTGACCTCTATTTGATTCAAAATTTCACACTCGGACTCGTAATAACTAATTATTTTTTGATGATCAAACAAAATATTTTTCGTCCACGGATGTATTTTTTCACCTCGGCTCCACTGATCAACCTTAGAAAATATTGTTCACAACTAACTCAATATTTAGGCTATTACAATACTCTTCATACACATGTATTGAAATTAAGAGTTTTTCATACCTTACAAAATAGCCAATTTGCCTTCTTTAACTCTTTTCCTTATCCTTTCCTTTGTTCCTGCTAATTTCTTCCACTAAAACATAATATAAACACATCAATCCCACTTTCATCATATAATTCTAGCTTCCTAAATTTAGAACATGAGAGAGATGAAAGATAAGCTAAAATCACATTTCAATTACCTCAGTATGCTTTGAATTTCTCTTGAGTTTGCTCATCTTTCTTAGATCTCCCTAATCATGCATTTGAGTGTGTGACTTTTGGTGAGAAATGGAATGAAATTTCTATCAAATGTTTCAACCAATCTCCCTTCCCAATTCATATAATTTTTACCATTTTCTAGATGCACACATGTTAAGCTCCCATTCATCCAACTTTACGACTTTGTAAATTTATGTTTTGCCCCCAAAATTTCCTCTAATACCACATTATCATGTATATTATCTTTATTTATATATTAACCTATGTCTTATGCTTATTTATGCATTTGAATCTCAATTCAAACAAATTATCGAATTGCCCTATATCTTTTTAATTATTGCCCTCTATATCCTTTAATCATTCTTTAACTTACTTAGCCCTTAATGTTCACTTTCTAATTCACCCTAATAATGCCATATACTTCTAGGATGTATTCTAGGGCCTTGTAAGAATTGAACTTAATGAAGTTCAAAATTCGCAAATTGAAGCAGATTAGCCGATTAATCTCAAATCTATCATTCATGAAGATGAAATGACAATAGAGCCTACTGTTATACAATCTCTTAGGATACGTTTTGTTCTTGAAAGATATAGATTTCTCATATATGAGAACAATAATGTAACATTTGTAGAGAATAATGAGCATGCTAACTATGAGGAAGTTCTAAATAGTTCAGAATCTAAATTACGGTTGAAGGCCATGAAGTTCAAAATGGACTCCATGTATGAAAATAAAGTATGGATTTTGTCTCAGCCACCTAAAGGGATAAAACCCACTAAGTGTAAACGGATATTCAAAAAGAAAATCGACATGCATGGTAATGTGATTGCGTACAAAGCACGTTTGGTGGCGAAAGGATATTGCTGAAGAGAAGGTATCTACTATGATGAAACATTTTCTCTTGTAGCAATGCTTAAATCTATCAGGAACTCCTAGCCTTAGATGCTCATTATGACTATGAGATATGGCAAATGGATATAAAGACAACTTTCCTTAATGAAAATTTGACTAAGGACGTGTATATGACACAACTTGATGGATTTACACTAGGAGATGGCAATCTGATATACAAGCTTTAGAAATCCATTTATAGATTGAAGCAAGCATCCAGAAGTTGGAAGATCCAATTTAATGAGGAAATCGAAGAGTTTGGTTTCTCACAAAATGATGATAAGCCATATATGTACAAGGCTAATGGGAGTGTAGTGATTTTTCTAGTGTTGCATGTGGATGGCTTATTACTGATAGGAAATGATATCTCCAACATGAATCGGTCAAGATTTGCCTTTTGAAGCAATTCTCCATAAAAGACCTTAGAGAAGCAACTTACATTATAGGAATTCAACTATGTAGAAATAGATCCAAGAAGTTGCTAGATCTTTCACAATCTATATCCATAAACAAAGTACTAAAAAGGTTTAGTAAAGAGCTATCCAAGAAGGGTTTCATTCTCATGGTGTATGGGAAGTCCTTCTCTAAATTTATGTGTTCTAAGACACAAAAAGAGAGAGAGCATACGAGTAGGATCCTATATTGCATCTATAATAGGATTGTTAAGATTAAATCCTAAAGTAAGAATGGTAGGAATATTCTTGAGAGATTTTCAGAATAAAGGGAGTGCATAATAGAATTTTAAGGAAAGAAGAAGAAGAAAACAGAGAAGAAAAAGAATAGAACAGTGAAGGGCAGAAAATAGAGAGAGAGAAGAGAGAGAGAGAGAGAAATTAGAGGGAATATTGAGTAATCATTTCATCATCATTGTGGTCCCAAAAGGACTACTACATATAGGAAAAAGCATAACTAATTTGCTGATGTGTGCAAATAACCAAAATGGCATGTGCATCTAACAAAAGAAATCTAAACAATTTCGTAAATTCCCTTTCCTAATCAGCCATTAACTAACTTAACTAACCTCTTCTTGATTTTACAATTTTACCCTCTTGGTATACCCAACAATACCCTCCCCTTTTGTACATTATTGTCCCTAAGAATGAAAAAAATTTAGGAATTGTTGCTGGATGAAAGCACTGTTGTGACGCGCGCCGAACCTCGATGCCTCCCAAAAGCCCGCCTTAGTGCTATCGGGAGAGGTTCATAAAAACTTGTAAGGTATTTACAAGCTGCGCCTATTTTGGGCAACAAAGAGGTTTCATGGAGTCGCCACCCAATAGAACATTGGGAAAGTTTCTCTCGCCTCGGAGAGCCTAAGACTGCGCTTAGTATCCATTTTGGGCCAACCAAAGGGGTCTTGGAAGGTAAACCTCTCGCCCTAAGGAGCCTAGGATTGTAATCGTTGAGCTCAAAGACCAGAGAAAGTTCGGGACTCCCCATTTATTCATACCTTGGCTAAGTTTATAATCAAGTTTTGAATTTAATATTTCATCCCATTGCTCATTCATTTTTTAATGCAATTTAATTAAACGCATATCAAACATATAAGTAAAGCGGTAAATAAAATAAATGAAAGCAAAAATAAATTACAATAAAACTAGGGGCGGAATACAACCCCCACTTATAAATAAAATACAACTCATGCATAAACCGGGTTATTTATTAAAAATAAGGACATTGGTCCTCTCATGCATAATTAAAGAAAACAATTTTAAAGTGACAATTTATTTTGGATGAAAAATCTAGGACATTGGTCCCATTTTTATTAAATAAAATCCAATTTAGTTTAATAGAAATATTTTTGTGATTTTCTTAATTAACGTGTATGAAAATAAATTTTATTATTACAAATTACATATTAATAAATCCAAAGGAAATCAAAATAATAAAAATAATAAAAAACAACATCCAAATGGATCTTCAAATCTTCATGGGCTCCCACTTGGTATAGAAAAGACTCACACATAAAAAAATAAATATTGAAATAAAAGAAACAAATAAAAGCCATGTTAGTAATAAAAATGGGTTAAACATACTATAAAAATAAAGTAAATAAAAAGGCATCATGTATGACAAGCCGCTTAAAATGACATAATAAAAATATGCAATTTAACAAATTAACAATTTAACATGCATATAAAATATGATATAATAATAATAAAATCCAATCATGCATAAAAATAAAGCATGTAAAATTCAGCATGCATGAAATTAAAATAATGATGGTAATAATAAAAATAAACAAGAATAATGATAATAATAATAATAATAATAATAATAATAATAATAATAATAATAATAATAATAATAATCAAAGAAGATGAACAATCCAATTAAAGATGAACAATTAAATAAAAATAATATGAACAAAAATAATAGTATGAACAATTAAATAAAAAATAAGAACAAAAAAAATAATAGTATGAACAATTAAATAAAAAATAAGAAATATGAACAATTAAATAATAGATCTAAAAGAATTTACATGATAATCAATTGAATAAAAGTAAAATAATAAGAAAATAAGAAGAAAATGATAGAACTAAAAGAATTTACATATTAACTAATTAAATAAAAACAAAAGAATGAAATTAAAATTAATTTAAGAAATTGAGCCAAGAATAATTACACTCAAATTTATCTTGAAGAGATGAAAGTAGATGATCCAATTCCTTATCTTGATTTGATGAATATGATTAGAAAAATAAAATATTGAAAGATGAATTTTACTCAAGAATAAACAATTAATTTGTTTATCTCAAAGTAGAAAATTGTTTGATTGAAAATAAGAAAATTCTCAAGAACAAAAATAGTTATTTTTTGCCTTAAGAATTGCTGGAAATTTCTTTAGAAATTGAGAGAATTTGTTCTTGAAAAGAAGAAAGAAGAAGTAAAATATTTTCTAAAGAAAAAATCCCATTAATTCTCTCTCCAAAATCCTTTTTATTCCCCTTAAAATTCAGATTTTTTAAATAAGAAATTAAATTAATTTAATTCCCATAAATACAAAAAACCACTGAATTTATTGGGTTGGAAGATAGAAGGATTTTTGAATTAAATTTTGCAAAAAAAATGAGTTAAAAAACATTAAAAATGAAGAAATTATGGCCAAAATGGCCAAAATAGGCAAAACGGACGAACAAGGGGCGCGAAGCGACCGACGGCCTGCCCACCTGAAGGCGCGACCGACGGCCTGCCCGTCTGAAGGTGTGACCGACGGCCTGCCCGTCTGAATGAGTGACCGACGGCCTGCCCGTCCCTCGCGCAGATTTTTTTTTTTTATAAAATATTATAATTTAAAAACTCACTTTTTTTTCACCACAAAATAAATTTTAAAATACTTTAAAAGTATTTTTGAAATACATTTTTATTTAATTTTAAAACAACAAATCGACAAGGAAATCGTCACTTCCAACTTCATTCTTTTTGCCTGTAGATCGGCACACTTAATTTCATCATTGGGTAATCCTGATCTTGGCTACTCGGGACCCGGTGTCTACAGTTGCCCCCAATTTTGGGGAGGCTAGTGTGTGGGTGCCTAGGTGAGCCAAAATTCAGGAAAAGGAAAGAAACGCGTACCTGAAGCGGCGATCTTCCTGCTGGACGGAGTTATGATGACTGTTGTTGCCGTGCTATAGGCAGGCTGTCTTTTGGTTGTAACTGGTGACGTCGTGGTCGTGCTAACCTCTTGTGGGTAATGCCGCCATCGTGCTAACTGCTGTGAATTGGTAGTGCCGTGGTCATGCTAACCTCTTGTGGGTAGTGCCGCCATCGTGCTAACCGCTGTGAATCGGTAGTGCCGTGGTCGTGCTAACCTCTTGTGGGTAGTGCCGCCATCGTGCTAACCGTTGTGAATCGGTAGTGCCGTGGTCGTGCTAACCTCTTGTGGGTAGTGCCGCCATCGTGCTAACCGCTGTGAATCGGTAGTGCCGTGGTCATGCTAACCTCTTGTGGGTAGTGCCGCCATCGTGCTAACCGCTGTGAATTAGTAGTGCCGTGGTCGTGCTAACCTCTTGTGGGTAGTGCCGCCATCGTGCTAACCGCTGTGAATCGGTAGTGCCGTGGTCATGCTAACCTCTTGTGGGTAGTGCCGCCATCGTGCTAACCGCTGTGAATTAGTAGTGCCGTGGTCGTGCTAACCTCTTGTGGGTAGTGCCGCCATCGTGCTAACCGCTGTGAATCGGTAGTGCCGTGGTCATGCTAACCTCTTGTGGGTAGTGCCGCCATCGTGCTAACTGCTGTGAATTTTTGAGCTGTGCTCCTTTAGATGCTTGGACTGGTGTCGTCACTCGGCTTTTGTTGGTGTTCCCCGCCGATTTCTCCTGCAAGATTGTATGCATAGGAATATACAAGAAATCATGTGTGTATGATATGGAATGCAAATGCTTGCAAAAATGTATAGATTGTGCCCTAGGTGGTCCAAGGTTTGCTGAAGTTATATCTTGTCTGCTCTACCATGCCCCCTGAATCCTGAGGATCGTCGACAAGTTTTCTGAAAGAGACGTCCGGTGTATATCCTTTGCCCCCTGGTCAATGATCATTTACCCGGGATTCATGTTCTGTGTTGTGTGTTAACTGATTGAAATAGGATTATCTGAAAGAATGCCGCCTTATCGCTCCAGGCATCAAACGTCATTGCTTTAAAGGTAGTGCGTCCCTTGTGGATTTTCACACTAGCTTTTCTTCGTGGGAAAATGCGTCCCCTTAGGGATTTTCACATAACCCTTTGCCTAACTTTTTTGCCTGGAATGGACCCAACCCAATCCAGCGGCTTTTATTCATTTCATTTTTTTGTAGGGCAGACTGCCTATCTCCAGGTTTTCACCCTGCCCTTGGCCTAACTTTTGCTTAGAGAGCCAGTTACGGTTTTCATCTCTAACGGCCTTTTTTTTTATTTTATTTTTTTATTATTTTTTTTTTACAAGAGAAGGCCATTATCAAAACCTTCGCTAAAAATGAGTAGCACATATCCGCTTAGGCACCTCCCGACAAAATCAAAAAGGCGACAGTCATTAGATAAATAGATAATATATTTTTAAGGCAGAACTAAAAGCCAATGAAAATGCAAACTGTAATCTTTATTCATTGCAAAATTGAGTACATTTCTATATGATTTCATCATACATGATCTTCATTTGACAGAAATCAAAAACACAAGCCCACACCTAATCTCGGAATAGATCTTGTAAGCATCAAACTCCTGTTATCAATCGGCCCTCGTGGGTTTTCTCGATTGAACATTTTCTCTTGGCCCTTAATTTTTGCCCATGATGCCTTTTTTCGGTTTTCACCCTGACAGGGCGCCCAATTTTAGCAAGGCCGCCTTTTTTCGATTTTCGACCTGCGGGGCATTTATTCTCTTCTTTTTATTTTCTAGTCTTTAGCCATGGAACCTCTTTAGTCTATCGATATTGACCGGGTCTTTAAACTCATTCCCATCACTGTCTGCAAAGATTGCTGCTCCCTTTGTTAGCAACTTTTTCACAATGAACGGACCTTCCCAGGTTGGTCTGAATTTTCCTCGTATGTCTGGCACTCCCAGCCTCATCATCTTAAAAACCAGGTCCCCTTCTTTCAACGGGTGCTTTCGTACCTTCTTGCCAAAGGACCGAGCTAGTCTCTTCTGATAAACTTGATTGTGATAATAGGCTCTCAACCTATCTTCATCCAACAGATTCAACTGCAACAATCGCTGTTGTGCCCATTCTGTCTCTGGAATCTCGGTTTCCATGACTACCCTTAAAGATTTCAGCTCAATTTCAACCGGCAGAATTGCTTCAGTTCCGTATACCAGGGAGAATGGTGTTGCTCCCGTAGAGGTTCTGACTGTGGTTCTATAACCCCAGAGTGCAAAAGGCAGCTTTTCCGCCCAATCTTTATAGCTCTGAACCATCTTGGCCAATATTCTTTTAACATTCTTGTTCGCTGCTTCAACCGCACCGTTAGCTTGAGGACGGTAAGGAGAAGACTTGTGATGCTGGATTCCATACTTCTGAAGCATCTGTTTAGTTTCTGCTAAGAATTGCACCCCATTATCAGATACAATATGGTGTGGGAGGCCATATCTGCATATCAAATTCCTCTCGATGAACTTAGCCATGTCTCGGGCATCAATCTTCTTGAAAGATTCAGCTTCGACCCACTTAGTGAAATAATCAATGGCGACTATAATGAACCTATGCCCATTAGAAGCTGTAGGACGTATCTCGCCTATGATATCTATCCCCCAAGCTGCAAATGGCCATGGAGATGTCAAATTATGTAGCTCTGAAACTGGGACATGCCTTAAATTCGCGTATTGCTGGCATAACTGGCATTGCTTCACATATTTTGAACAATCCGTATCCATTGTGAGCCAATAGAATCCTTGGCGCATGATCTTCTTCGCTAAGGCTAAACCATTCATGTGAGCTCCACAGACTCCGGCATGAACCTCTTCCATTACCTTTTCAGCTTCTTTCTCCGCCAAACATCTTAACTGGATGCCATCAACTTGTCTCTTATACAAAGTGCCATTTACACTGATGAACTGAGTGGATAACTTCCTGATCATCCTTTGGTCTTTCTCAGTGGCTTCCTCTGGAAAAATTGACCGTTCTAAATAATTCTGAATGTCATAGTACCAAGGGTTTCCATCAGTGGCCCCAACATCCATCACCTGCTCAGCTTCAAAACAAGGCTTTTCCGAGCTAGAGATTAGCACGGGTTTCATAGCAATCCCTGTTGGGTTATCCCACATGGACACCAATGTTGCGAGAGCATCAGCCAATTGATTTTCATCCCTGGGGGTGAAGTGAAAAGTGCAAGTCTCAAACTGGCTACTCAACATTCTCAAGTGCTTCACGTAAGGTAATAACCTCTCTTCCTTAACTGACCATTCCCCTCTGATCTGATGAATTACTAATGAAGAATCTCCGAAGACTTCTGCGGTCTTTGCCCCCAGAGCCAGCAGTGCTTCCAATCCGAAGATGCAAGCTTCATATTCAGCTTCATTATTGGTCGCCTTGTACCTCAACTTTTTGGCTAATGGCAGCTTTTCACCATCTGGGGTCGTAAGAATGATCCCTGCTCCTGCCCCTTTATTGTTAACTGCCCCATCAAAGAACAATTGCCACCCTTGTACTGCTATGGCCATGACATCTTCATCTGGGAAATTGTATTCGAATTGGTCTCCCTCAATAGGATGCTCAGCCAAAAACTCAGCTACAGCTCTTCCTTTAATGGTTTTCCTGGTGATGTATTCGATATCGAACTCCTGCAATAGTAGTAACCACCTTCCCATCTTTCCCAGCAAAGAGGGCGCTTCCTGAAGGTACCTAAGCGGGTTATGCTTAGCAACCGCTTGTACACTGAAGGAATGAAAATAGTGCCGCAACTTCTTAGAAGCCCAAACAACTGCTAAGCAAATCTTTTCCACTTCCACATATTTGGCTTCATATGCCAAGAATTTCTTGCTAAGATAGTAGACAGCAAACTCTACCCCAAAATCATCCTCCTGGGCCATCATGGCACCCACTGAATTATCTTCTATAGCCAGATACAGGATCAGCGGCTTGGCATGCCGTGGTGGTCTTAAAACTGGAGGATTCAGGAGATAATCCTTAATAGTATCAAAAGCCAATTGACAATCATTATTCCACACCACCGGCTGATTCTTCCTAAGAAGCTTGAAGATGGGCTCACATACTGAAGCCAGCTTGGCAATAAACCGGCTGATGTACTGAAGCTTTCCCAAGAAACTTCTAACCTCTTTCTCTTTTTGAGGCACTGGCATCTCTCTGATGGCCCTGACCTTGTCGGGATCTACTTCAATTCCTCTCTGGCTTACCACATGGCCTAACAGCTTACCCGAGGTAACTCCAAAAATGCACTTCTTGGGATTGAGGCGTAGATCATACTTATTAATCCTTTGAAAGAACTTTTCCAAGGCCTCGAAGTGACCTTCTCTGGTAGCTGACTTGATCATCATGTCGTCAACATACACCTCCACTTCTTTATGGATCAAGTCATTAAGGACTCTGGTGGCCATTCTCTGATAGGTCGCTCCCGCGTTCTTTAGTCCGAAAGGCATAACCCGGTAAGCAAATGTACCCCATTCGGTGATGAAGGCTGTCTTAATCCGATCCACTATCTTATTAAGGATTTGATTGTACCCTGCGTACCCATCTACGAAGCTGTACATCATGCAAGCAGCGGCACTATCTACCAGCACATCAATATGAGGCAGAGGAAAATCATCTTTCGGGCAGGCTTTGTTCAGGTCCCAATAGTCCACACATACTCGAACTTTTCCATCCTTTTTAGCCACAGGAACCACATTAGCCAGCCACGTCGGGTATTTAACCTCCAGTAGAAACTTAGCCTCAATCTGCTTATGGATTTTCTCTTTCAACTTCTGAGCCCATTCTGGCCTAAGTCTTCTGAGCTTTTGCTTGACCGGTTTACTCTCTGGGTACGTTGGAATGGCATGTTCGGCTACATCTCGATCGATTCCCAGCATGTCCTCGTAGGTCCAGGCAAAGACTTTTTCATATTTTTTTAATATTCTCTCAAATTTTAGCCTCTCCTCAGGAGTTATATCTGATGCTATCAAAATTTCCTTTGGATTCTCCAAAGTTCCGAGATTAAATGCAGTCGTGCTAGTTGAGTTAATGTCAAAAATGAATGCATCATGTTTATGATCATGAGAAATGAAATCATCAGAAACATCACACAAGTAAGCAAAGTTGTTCATCTCCTTGATGTAATCAGAAATATTAACATTGTCATTAAAAAGTTCTGGCATAAAAATAGTATCTAAACAACTATTGCCTTCATCTTCTGTCGATGATGATGCTGCAGCCGACTGGCCTTTGACTTCTTGGCTTGGTGGAGGCTTTTCAACTACCTCCGATAAAATCTTCAAATCTTCAATCTGTAGCTCTACCATCTTTTCCTTTCCCTTAAGTCTGGTGGCTAATAGCTTATCAGTAACAATCTCCTCAGGCTCATCCCTGTCCCAGACACTGCACTGAGTCATGATCTCCTCATCCTAGAAGTTCTCTGCAGACTTGATAACTCCAATATCCCAGTCGAAGACGTCATTGAAGATTTCAAATCCCGGAATGATCTTTCCATCCACCCACTGAGGCTCTTCTTCTCCAGTATAGGTACAGACTGAAGATGAGGGAACAAAACTCTCTAAAATGTGGGGAATCTTCTTCGACACTTTCTTCTTACCATGCTCTCCTTTGTAGCCCAGACCCTTCCGATCTTTCTGGCCTTGTGTGGTGATAGCATCCTGCAGCCCTTGCGAGTTTTTACCCAGACCAGCCCCTGGGAGAAAGTGCATCTTCTTCATCATATTCACTACTTTAGGACTATCTGCCAAGCCCTGCTCCTCTCCTATCATCGATATATGAAAACCACTGAATGGCTGATTAGAGATCCCCAAGGCAGACACTTGGTTTTCTCTAGCTGCTTTAATAGTCACCACCTCTCCTTCATGAGGTATCTTAATCATTTGGTGTAGGGTAGAGGGCACTCCTCCCAATTCATGGAACCATGGCCTTCCAAGCAGAGCTGAGAAATTCGCCGGGATAGGCAAGACCACAAATTCTGTTTCTATCTCGATAGGCCCAGTCCTGACCAGGGCTCTGAAAGTTCCCGATGCTTGTCTTCGAGAATTGTCATAGGCTGTGATAGTTAAATCAGACTTGCTCAACATGCTTTCATTTAGCCCAAAAGCCTGAAGTGCAATTAGAGGGCAAACATTTATGGATGAGCCATCATCAACCATAACACAAGCGGTATGCTTGTCATTAATTTGAGCCTTGATGTACAGCGGCCGATTGTGATTGTGGCCCTCTACCGTTAAGTCTGCGTTAGAAAACACCAGTTTCTCTCCGGATCCCCCTTTTACAAGGTCTAGCAGCTCAGATGGAGAAATTGTAGTGGCTACAGTGGACTCACTTAATGCCTCAACCAACTTCTGTCTGTGGGAGGGGGACTGTCTCAAAAGGTCCCAAATTGATATCTGAGCCGTGGTCTTTTTCAGCTGCTTCACTATGGCACTTTCTTCCGGCTCCTTTTCTATAGGTTCTTGCACTGTGTCCTGCTGCTTCTCAACTTCGGGGACCACTCTCCCACTTCTTATTACAGCCTCAACTCTTTCCCCCTCTTCCGAATCCCATGGATCCGCGAATTCTCCATCTTTCTCTTCATCTTCTTCATCTCCACTCTCACTAGTGGACCAACAGTCTATCTTCGCCACGAGAATCCCTTCTTCACTTGCCTCAGGGCGAGTGATAGCGACATACTCATTTCCGTATAAATCCTGCATCACATACCATTCTGGTAGGCTAGACCCAACCATAAAGACAGGTGGTGGCACAACATTAAAATTAGCCTTCTTCTTGCTTTCTCTCTTTTCAGGATCAGTTATCTGCTTGTTGTCAATTAGATCTTGGACCCGATGCCTTAGCATTATACAATCATCTGTCAAATGCCCGGTATGTTGGTGAAATGCACAATATTCATTTTCCTTGTGCCCTGGCTGCCCCTGGGTCTTGGCCGGCCTAGGTGATAGGGGTCGCAGCTTCCCCTCCTTCATCAATCTCTTCAGTACCCATGACAAAGGCCTACCCAAATTCGAGAAGTACCTTTGATTCATCCCTGTTGCCAACACCTCAGCTGTCTTTCCATTTCTATTACCACTGCTGGAACTAGCTGACTTGGTTGCACCTTGACTACTGTAGCCCTTTTTGGCATAAGGCTCACTGTTTGCCCTCTTAGCTAAATATTCTCCTTCTGCTTCTATGGCAATGTCCTTCAAGGACTCCCAATCCTTGAGTCCCTTCATTTTCAGTCCATCTCTCAAGTAAGGGCTGGCATTTCGAATGAATAGCCGGATCTGATCAGAAGTATCAGGCTTGCGCTTCATTTCCATAACCCGATTTCTCCACCGAGTAAGATACTCATGGAAAGACTCCCCAGCCTTCTGCTGTAGTAGCTCTAGATCCTTCAAAGTGACCTCCATCCGGGTACTGCAATCGTACTGCTTAAGAAACTCTTCGGTTAGCAAGTCCCAATCCTCCTTAGACCTCCTCTCAAGCCCATGGTACCAATCAATAGCAGCTCCTGTGAGACTTAAGCAGAAATACTCTATCTTTTGCTTTCTTGTTAAGGTCGTTCCCTTCATGACCAGCGAGTATTGCTTGATTTGTGCGGCAGGGTCAGAGGTGCCATCAAATTTTGGGATATCAGGCATCTTGAAGTTCTGGGGAATCAGATCATCACCATCGAGCTCTCGATCCTCGGGATTCATTCCCCTTCCAATCGTCATCATCCTAGTCATAGCCTCAAATTTCTCCTCCATCTTCCTCCACATTGCTTCCTCCAGCTTGGGTGACTTTCCCTTTGCTACCATCTGTTCTTCTTGCTCATCTTCCCAAAGGTCAACCTCAGATCTCGGGCCTTCTCTACGCTCAACAAGTGCTGGTGCTCTTTGCTCAACCACATATGGGTCAGTTACAGCAGGGGGGTCCTCTCTAACAGCCCCTTGTTCATCTGGCCCCCTAATAGGAGCAGTAGCAACTTATTGCCCAGCTATGGTAGTGGCAAAATTGCCCATCATAGCCATCATTCTAGCCTCAAACTCTTCCATCTTTCTCCCCACTTCCTCGGCAATCATAGCCCTGGTTGCATCAGACCCACTGGCTGGATTAGACATACTTGATGATTCTGAAGAGAAAGTCTCACTACTATCTGAAAGAGAATCTGAGCTCTGAACTAGCTCTGGTAACCCCAAGAGTGGAATCCTTCTCAACCGACCGTCGGGACCCCTAAACCACCCGGGTGAATCTATGATGGCTAAAACAAATACATCTCGTTAGGATGATGCATGATTGAAATGCAATGCATGGTCGTGCTGATGCAGCATAGACAAACACATGCAAGCAGATAAATCCTTCCAACCTTATCTCTCCCACACACGAGGTAGCATAGTCTCTTTCCTAGGTGGGCTTTATCCAAGGGTTAACAGGGAACCCTTTAGACGCGTATGGTGTTCGGTGGAAAACCGGCAGCATAACCTCTCCTATCTAATGTACATACGTATGGTTGTTTTGACCATCATGTATTTAGGCAATCCGAATAAGTTGACATGGACCTATCTGGGCATGAAAGCCTTTGATTAGGTGACCAATCAGATTATTTGGGTTTGTCCAATACAAAATGATCCATATAGCAAGCAAGGTATTACGGTTCATACCACATAGGGGAAGTATCTATTGCCATTACATGAGCTTTGGTCAAAGGGTGGTGTTACTTTAGGGCTACCCAAGCATGATCCCTGCCGACGGGTCTAGCTCATCACGAGCGTAACGACCGATCGGGTCACCATTTAATATACCATGACGGTACGAGGCTTGGGCTGGTGATTATCCTTAACACTTCCCTAAATTGAGTGAAAATAGGGTCGTGCTTCGGGAACGCACCGGGGCTAGAAAAGGGACCAAACTAGCATAAATCTAAGGCTCTAATGATATGCAAATGCAATTTTTGAAAAGGGAAGAAATTTTAAATTAAAACTAAATTATAAATTTTAGCCAATGTATTTTCGAAGGGAAGTCTCTAAAGTCCCCAGTGGAGTCGACACTGTGACGCGCGCCGAACCTCGATGCCTCTCAAAAGCCCGCCTTAGTGCGATCGGGAGAGGTTCATAAAAACTTGTAAGGTATTTACAAGCTGCGTCTATTTTGGGCAACAAAGAGGTTTCATGGAGTCGCCACCCAATAGAACATTGGGAAAGTTTCTCTCGCCTCGGAGAGCCTAAGACTGCGCTTAGTATCCATTTTGGGCCAGCCAAAGGGGTCTTGGAAGGTAAACCTCTCGCCCTAAGGAGCCTAGGATTGTAATCGTTGAGCCCAAAGACCAGAGAAAGTTCGGGACTCCCCATTTATTCATACCTTGGCTAAGTTTATAATCAAGTTTTGAATTTAATATTTCATCCCATTTCTCATTCAATTTTTAATGCAATTTAATTAAACGCATATCAAATATATAAGTAAAGCGGTAAATAAAATAAATGAAAGCAAAAATAAATTACAATAAAACTAGGGGCGGAATACAACCCCCACTTATAAATAAAATACAACTCATGCATAAACCGGGTTATTTATTAAAAATAAGGACATTGGTCCTCTCATGCATAATTAAAGAAAACAATTTTAAAGTGACAATTTATTTTGGATGAAAAATCTAGGACATTGGTCCCATTTTTATTAAATAAAATCAAATTTAGTTTAATAGAAATATTTTTGTGATTTTCTTAATTAACGTGTATGAAAATAAATTTTATTATTACAAATTACATATTAATAAATCCAAAGGAAATCAAAATAATAAAAATAATAAAAAACAACATCCAAATGGATCTTCAAATCTTCATGGGCTCCCACTTGGTATAGAAAAGACTCACACATAAAAAAATAAATATTGAAATAAAAGAAACAAATAAAAGCCATGTTAGTAATAAAAATGGGTTAAACATACTATAAAAATAAAGTAAATAAAAAGGTATCATGTATGACAAGCCGCTTAAAATGACATAATAAAAATATGCAATTTAACAAATTAACAATTTAACATGCATATAAAATATGATATAATAATAATAAAATCCAATCATGCATAAAAATAAAGCATGTAAAATTCAGCATGCATGAAATTAAAATAATGATGGTAATAATAAAAATAAACAAGAATAATGATAATAATAATACTAATAATACTAATAATAATAATAATAATAATAATAATAATAATAATAATAATCAAAGAAGATGAACAATCCAATTAAAGATGAACAATTAAATAAAAATAATATGAACAAAAATAATAGTATGAACAATTAAATAAAAAATAAGAACAAAAAAAATAATAGTATGAACAATTAAATAAAAAATAAGAAATATGAACAATTAAATAATAGATCTAAAAGAATTTACATGATAATCAATTGAATAAAAGTAAAATAATAAGAAAATAAGAAGAAAATGATAGAACTAAAAGAATTTACATATTAACTAATTAAATAAAAACAAAAGAATTAAATTAAAATTAATTTAAGAAATTGAGCCAAGAATAATTACCCTCAAATTTATCTTGAAGAGATGAAGGTAGATGATCCAATTCCTTATCTTGATTTGATGAATATGATTAGAAAAATAAAATATTGAAAGATGAATTTTACTCAAGAATAAACAATTAATTTGTTTGTCTCAAAGTAGAAAATTGTTTGATTGAAAATAAGAAAATTCTCAAGAACAAAAATAGTTATTTTTTGCCTTAAGAATTGCTGGAAATTTCTTTAGAAATTGAGAGAATTTGTTCTTGAAAAGAAGAAAGAAGAAGTAAAATATTTTCTAAAGAAAAAATCCCCTTAATTCTCTCTCCAAAATCCTTTTTATTCCCCTTAAAATTCAGATTTTTTAAATAAGAAATTAAATTAATTTAATTCCCATAAATACAAAAAACCACTGAATTTATTGAGTTGGAAGATAGAAGGATTTTTGAATTAAATTTTGCAAAAAAAATGAGTTAAAAAACATTAAAAATGAAGAAATTATGGCCAAAATGGCCAAAATAGGCAAAACGGACGAACAAGGGGCGCGAAGCGACCGACGGCCTGCCCACCTGAAGGCGCGACCGACGGCCTGCCCGTTTGAAGGTGTGACCGACGGCCTGCCCGTCTGAATGAGTGACCGACGGCCTGCCCGTCCCTCGCGCAGATTTTTTTTTTTATAAAATATTATAATTTAAAAACTCACTTTTTTTTCACCACAAAATAAATTTTAAAATACTTTAAAAGTATTTTTGAAATACATTTTTATTTAATTTTAAAACAACAAATCGACAAGGAAATCGTCACTTCCAACTTCATTCTTTTTGCCTGTAGATCGGCACACTTAATTTCATCATTGGGTAATCCTGATCTTGGCTACTCGGGACCCGGTGTCTACAACTGTCTTCCCATGTTGTATCAATAGTTGGTAGTTGCTACCATTTGATTAGGAGCTGTTAAATGTGAGAGTCTCTTACCAGAATAGTTTTGGAATTAAAGACTCTTTCTGGTAGAATAATGAACTCTAACTCAAAATGGGGAGAAAGGGTGACTTGAACTAGGGTACTGCTGTCCACATTCCTTTTCAGTAGTGAAACATGAAAAAAAGAATGAATTCTGCAATGGGAGGGAAGTCCCAACTTGTAAGTTACCTTCCTAACTCTTTCTAGCACTTGGAATGGCCCATAGTACCGTGCAGCAAACTTGAGAGACCTTCTTAAGGCTAAAGTATTATGTCTATGGGGTTGGATTTTACTATAAACCCTGTCACCTACAGAGAAATCCCTCTCTGTCCTCTTTTTATCTGCAAACTGCTTCATTTTATTTTTGGAAAGAGCCAACTGCTCCTTGAGATAGGCATTCACTACAAGAAAATACACGTTTCCCGAAGGAAATTACCGACGAAAAATGTGTAATTTCCGTCGGGAAAATAAAATGCCGACGAAAAATATTCCGTCGGCAATAAAGGCGTAGGGAATTTATCCCGATGGAAAATTCCGTCGGTAATTATTACCGACGGAAATGGATTTTCCGTCGGTAATTTACCGACGGAACCGTGAATTCCGTCGGTAAATAATTACCGACGGAATACACTATTCCGTCGGTAATTATTTACCGACGGAATTCACGATTCCGTCGGTATTTATTTACCGACGGAATAGTGTATTCCGTTGGCAAAAAATTCCCTACGGAATACATTATTCCGTCGGGAATTTTTTACCGACGGAATACACTATTCCGTCGGGAATTATTTACCGACGGAATCGTGAATTCCGTCGGTAATCCGTAGGAAAATTAAAAAATTTTCCCCCCTTAATTAATAATTATATTTTTATAATCCAAATTATAACCTGTAAAATTATTTGCAAAATAATGAGCAAATGAAAATAATATCTAAATTTTAATATACAATAATAGTCGAATTTAATAATTGTACTAGTTATAAAGTTAGTAATTATGTAATAACATAATATCCATGTTTAATACAGAATCATAACTAATTATGCTAATGGCGGCGGCGGCGGCTGAGAAGTACGATCGGACTGCTGCGATGACACCATACTCTTCAAATTTGCCATCTCATTGCGCAGCTCAGATATGTAGTCGATAGATTGCTGCCATCGAGTCTGTGACTGATGCAATTCAGATCTCAGCTCATGTACAGTATTCTCAAGTTCATGGACTCGCCTGAATTCAGACCGTCTATGTGATGCGGCAGTACTTGAACTTGAGGCATGCGAGAGACAGGATTTGGCCAAAGAACCTAAGCCAAATATCCGTCCTCGCTGGTCTCTACCACCAGACACGTCATAATAGATTTGATTCACATCAACATAATCAGAAGTCTGTGAGCATTGCTGAATTGCATCTTGAACTTGTTCCTGTCGTAGGACAAATGTTTTACAATAAGTAACGAATAATAATAAGTAATATTTAAAATTTGTAAATTATAGTAACTTGGACATACATGTAAAACCCTTGACTGATCATTGACGAACGTTTGACCATCATGCTTGTTGGTGTGGGTGTGTAAAAATACCTCACCATAGGTAGCCGGTCGACCCATCGATGCTTCCTGTAAACATAAAAAAAATTAAAGATGAACTATAATTTATTGACTATTCGTACAAGTTTTTACTTAAATTTCGGCAGAATTTCCCCTATATTTGGAGCATACCTCCTGTATACATAGACAAAAGAACACTTCAAAATCCAACATTCAACAACAAACCAAACTCCTCACTCAAGTAACATTCTCATCATCCTTTATGGTAATGAGATAAAATTCAGACATCCTAACCATTAATTACAGCAGTAAAAGTAATATTTTGTAAAGTTTTTACTTAAATTTCGGCATAGTTTCCCCTATATTTGGAGCATACCTCCTGTATACATAGACAAAAAAACACTTCAAATTTCGAAACTACGATACAATCCAACATTCAACAATAAAGTAAACTCCTCACACAAGTAACATTCCCATCCTCTTCTATGGTAATAAGATAAAATTCAGACATCCTAACCATTAATTACAGCAGTAAAAGTAATACTTTGTAAAGTTTTTATTTAAATTTCGGCAGAGTTTCCCCTATATTTGGAACATACCTCCTGTATACATAGACAAAAAAACACTTCAAATTTCGAGACTACGCTACAATCCAACATTCAACAACAAAGCAAACTCCTCACACAAGTAACATTCCCATCCTCTTCTATGGTAATAAGATAAAATTCAGACATCCTAACCATTAATTACAGCAGTAAAAGTAATACTTTGTAAAGTTTTTATTTAAATTTCGGCAGAGTTTCCCCTATATTTGGAACATACCTCCTGTATACATAGACAAAAAAACACTTCAAATTTCGAGACTACGCTACAATCCAACATTCAACAACAAAGCAAACTCCTCACACAAGTAACATTCCCATCCTCCTCTATGGTAATAAGATAAAATTCATATATCCTAACCATTAATTACAGCAATAAAAGTAATATTTTGTAATACTTACAAGTCTATCTGCATGGTCCCGATGCGACAACGATCTTCCAGTATGCAAGCATGAACTGAGTCCATCAGGTCCTCCCCGTCTGTTACTAGAATTCTGCGATGCGACGAAAATGGCTTCAGGGGTCGTCCAATACTGTCTCCAATGTGCCCATATATCTTCGGTCATGTAGAGAGGTCAGACACCACCATTTTTTATCAAGCAGATTAAATCTCTGTAACGTGCCCGCGCACGAGTCTCCCACACTGAAGGCATGATATCGTCCAACGCCGAATTCCAATAACATTGTTTCTTATGAGACAGACAGAACAAAAAAAACTTTTATGTAAGCAAGTGTAAAGTATAATTTGTTATGTAACCGACTTTATCATAAATGTTTTACCTTGAATTCTTCGAAATAAAAATTTTTTGTTTCCTCTGACACATTCTTCCAGGCAAACCCATCGTATTCAATTCTGTTTTTGAAAGAGGTTGTCATTATGCGTGAACACCTTCCTGAAGGATTCAATCTAAGATACAACAATGTAAATAATGTTAGTACAAGTAATAACTGTCATTGAAATCATAATGAAGTGAAATATTAATTACTTACTCCTTAGCTGTGATATTGATGTATATTCTTCCATCCTCTCCAATTGAGCCAGGCGTAGGCTCTTCCGCTTGTTCTGTTCCCAACCCCTGAGCTGGCATAGATTCTGGGTGTGCCATAGGAGTGGAATCAGTGGAAGGAATGGTAGGTGGTGCATCAGAGATGGGCGGTGATGCTGCGGCAGCCTCAGTGCTGGCATTATTCCCATGCGATGGGGATCCTCCAGTACCACTACTGTCATCGCCATCATGCAACCTGAGACGCGGAGGAATCGACGTTCTCTTCTTTCGCTTAAACATTTTTCAACCTGCCATTATAAGAAAAATGCATATTGTCAGATAATAGAAAATAATTACATTGTAATAAGCATATTAAATTAATATCCAAGTCAGTGCAATATTAAATGGTCTCACATGATAAGCAAGTAGTTAAACAAATTATTCGCTATCGTCACTAAGCTGTAAATCGTAATTCAAATCATCCTCATTTTCCGATGTATAAGAGGAAAATTCTGGCTCGTCATCAGATCCATCGCCAACCAAAGTTTCTTCATCATCCTCACCATCAATGTCAACAAATTCATTGTCCGCATAGTTCAATGGTTCGTTATCTTCAAAATGCAGAGAGTTGTTGATTTCATGAACTTCCGGTTCTTCCTCCTGAAATGCATCATTATTTTCAGAACGTTCACTTTGTCCGGCGCCTTTCCTTTCATAAATGCCTCTTGGTTTGACTTTGCATGCTGCAAACCATTCCGATCTGTCTCGCTTTACGCTTGGATAGGAGACATAATATACCTGGCCCACTTGCATTGCCAACACAAATGGTTCAAAGTTCCTCAATCTTCTACGCTGGTTGACTTCAACTAAATTGTATCTGGTATGTATTTTTGTTCCCACGTTAATAGTTGGATCATACAATTCGCACTTGAATAACACACAACGTTTTATTGGCAACGCGGGATACTCGACTTCAATTATATCAACAATTTGCCAATAATAATCCATCAACTCTCCTTGAATGCAAACCCCACTGTTTACCGTTTCTTTGTTATGACCGTGACTCTGTGTATGAAATTTATATCCATTCACGAAATACACCGAAAATGATTTAACATATCGCAAAGGTCCTTTTGCAAGATCAGTGATGTAGTTGTTGTCAATTGCATTTGTTGATGCCTACATATTCCAATAAGCTAACATCAATGCAATCATATATTTCATATATTCATGTATGTATGGACATATATGGTGAAAATCACAACTTACATATGTCTTAAACCAATCATGAAAGTGCTTTTCGACTTCCTTGTTCACCTCAGTTTCATTTTTCTCAGGCATTAGCTCCCGTATCCATTCCTCAAATAATCTAAAATGCCAATATCAATTTATATATTACACTCTTTACATAGTAAAACAATATATCACAATGTAGCGTATATATTAACCTTACCTAACATAAGGACGAACTTCCTCGCAATTCAATAAAATATAACTATGGGCCGCTATTAATTCATCCTCTATTAGCATTTTCCTTATTGAACGGCCATGTAAATGCCCAGGATATGTAAAAATGGATAAGTTTTCGTCCTGATTACTTGATGCCCCGCCATCATCATTACGTGGTACTTTCCGCTATCTCGTGTGTATATGAGGCTCAAAATAATGCGAACAAAAAGTACTTGCTTCTTCGACCAAATAAGCATTACATATTGAACCTTCAACTCTAGCTTTATTTTTGACGTTCTTCTTCAAGTGAAACAAATACCTACATGATATATCTTAATACCATTAATTAGCATACAAAGGTATAATATAATTGCAATGGTGTGTCATAGATAGTTACCGCTCAAATGGATACATCCAACGATATTGAACTGGACCAGCGAGTTTCGCCTCATGTGCTAAATGCACGGGGAGATGCTCCATACAGTCAAAAAAACTTAGAGGAAATATTGCTTCAAGTTTACAACAGGATTACTGGAATTTCTATTTCCAATCTTGCCATATCTGCCGCACTTATCTCGCAGGACGTTAATGTTCTGAAAAACATACTTAGCTCTGTTATAGTTTCCCACACTTTTGTCGGCAATAACTCTCGAAATGCTATTGGGAGTAGCCTCTGCATGAAAACGTGACAATCATGACTTTTCATCCCGAATAATTTGAACTTTCTCATGTCGACGCACCTTGCCAAATTGGAGACGTAACCATCCGGAAACTTTATTCCTTTTAACCAATCACACAAAACTTCCTTTTGTTTTTTGTCCAAAGTGTAGCATGCTTTGGGATGTTTTCCGGTTAAAAAATCTTTATCTAACTCGGGCCTTCTACATAACAACTTTAAATCCGCTCGTGATTTTGAATTGTCCTTGTTCTTCCCTTCTATATTCATAATGGTGTTGAACACATTATCAAAAAAGTTTTTTTCAATGTGCATCACATCTAGATTATGCCGTAACAAATTAGTCTTCCAATATGGCAAATCCCAAAAAATGCTTCTTTTCCTCCAACCAAAGTTTTTGTTGATTCTTCCATTAACTTCATCAGCATCAACTTCTGTTACCTTAAGTAAACCCAACTCATCAATGTCTTGTAAAATTTGCTCACTGCTTCTGATAACAGGAGGACTTGCAAGAACAACTCTATTCTTAAGAAATTTGTTCTTGTTCCGTCGAAAAGGGTGATCAGCTGGAAGGAATTTCCTGTGGTTGTCAAACCAAGAAGTTTTGCACCCATGTTGAAGATAAAACGCATCTGAATAGTCGCCACAGTAAGGACATGCTAGTTTTCCAGCCGTGCTCCAACCCGACAACATAGCATAGGCAGGGAAGTCACTGACCGTCCACATTAATGCTGCTTTCATCATGAAATTCTGTTTAAGTGATGCATCATATGTTTCAACACCGACATCCCAAAGCTGTTGCAACTCATAAATCAACGGCTGCAAATATACATCAATTCTGTGCTTCGGATTTCTAGGTCCTGGAATAATAACTGTCAAGAACAAATATGCCTCATTCATACACATCCATGGAGGCAAATTATATGGAGTAATTATGATTGGCCATGACGAATATTGTTGCCCTGATTGACCAAAAGGTTGAAATCCGTCAGTGCTCAAACATACTCTAACATTTCGAGATTCAGCAGCAAAATCAGGATGGGTGTTATTGAAATGTTTCCATGCAACTGCATCGGATGGATGGCTCATTATTCCACCTGTACTTTCGTGCTCATCATGCCATCTCATGTGAGGTGCAGTAACTTCAGATGCATATAGTCTTTGAAGCCTGGGAGTCAATGGAAAAAAATACATACGTTTCCAAGGTACCAATTTCTGCTGAATACCACCTCTTTTAGATTTGTACCTAGGTTGACTGCAAAATTTGCACTCTTGTAAATTGATGTCATCCCTCCAAAACAACATACATCCCAACCGACAACAGTCAATTTTCTCAACAGGCAAACCTAAACCACTGATCAGTTTTTTCACATTGTACAAATTATCAACCATTTTATGGTCAGGAGGCAATGATTTATTGTACCAAGCAAGAATTCGGTCAAAACCTCGATCTGAAATATGGCATTCGGATTTTATATTCAATATCTGAGCAACAGAAGATAACTGAGTCATGTTATCGCATCCTGGCCATAACTGCTGATCTGCTGAATTTAGCAAATCATAAAATTTTGTTGCATTTTCGTTGGGTTCTTCCAACATTGGTGTACTTTCCCTAAAATCATGGCCAGCTGCATCGTAAACCATTTGAACGTATGGATTATCAGTCACCCCTACATCATCAGCTACAAATTCCCCCTCTCTTTCAAATTCACCCTCAGTTGTCCACATGTTACCCACATTTCACTCGATGTACTACAGATTGATGGTTCTCCGTGTCGTGTCCACTCAAAATAATTTTGCACAAATCCCTTTCGTAACAGGTGAAAATACACTTCATCGACTGACAGATAACGAAGATGTTGGCACTTTTTGCATGGACATCTTATTTTAGCCCCGTCCATAAATGCAGGTTGAGAACTGGCATATTCAATAAACGACTGAACCCCTTCCACAAATTCAGGATTAATGTAACCATCTCTTATTTTTCGTCTATACATCCAAGATCTATCTATATTACTCATAATTAATTCCAAAACTGTTACATGAAGAAGGAGACAGCATCAAATAGAATTATAAAAATCTAATTCGAAAAAAGCGAAACTTAATAAAAATTAGTTTGGTTCACATAATAAAAATGAGTATAAATCAAATTATTATTTTCATTATATTTCAGAATCCACAATTTTGACAAAAGGAAATTATTATTGTTATTATTATTATTATTATTATTATTATTATTTACATATCCAAATATATTTTTATGAGAATTGATATTTTCAAACTTTTGGCGCTACACAATTTGTCGAATTATCATATTCTAATTTTTTTATCATTTCATTCGCTAAAATATATATATATTTTCTATTTTTTCACAAAAAAAATTATCTTTAATTATATAATGAATGGTATAAGAATGAGATATAAATAATGAAAGTTGTGGTGTTCTAAATGCTAATCTTATTATTTTATGTATAATAATACTAACAACATTAAATTTGTCATTTTATTAATTAACCATAATCCTACTATTGTTAATAACACTAACAATAATCTATTTCAACAAATGTTTAACATTCTAACAACAATTAACACTAATTAATTCATTGTATTTTTTAAAAATAACAAAAAATTAAATTAACATAACTAATTTAAATTAATTCTAACAACAATCAACACTAATTAAAAATTAATTTTTTCTTTGAACAATTTCTAATTAAGTTAACTCATTGTCTAATTAAGTTAAATAATTCATTGTCTAATAAATTAATTAAGTTAACTCATTGTCTAACTCATTGTATTTTTTAAAAATAACAAAAAATTTAATTAACATAACTAATTTAAATTAATTCTAACAACAATCAACACTAATTAAAAATTAATTTTTTCTTTGAACAATACTTAATTAAGTTAACTCATTGTCTAATTAAGTTAAATAATTCATTGTCTAATAAATTAATTAAGTTAACTCATTGTCTAACTCATTGTATTTTTTAAAAATAACAAAAAATTTAATTAACATAACTAATTTAATAAAATTCTAACAACAATCAACACAAATTAAAAATTAATTTTTTCTTTGAACAATAGTTAATTAAGTTAATTCATTGGCTAATTAAGTTAAATAATTCATTGTCTAATAAATTAATAATAATCTATTTCAACATTCAACAATAATAATTTATTCTAACAACAATAATCTATTTCAACAATCAATCAACAATAATTCATTGTCTAATTAAGTTAAATAAATTAATAATAATAATAATAATAATAATAATAATAATAATAATAATAATAATTAAAAAAAAAAATAAACTCAAAAGGTCTGTTGGCTTACCAGACGCCGGAGGAGAGGAGAGGAGGAGGAGACGGAGGAGGGAGGTCGACCAGGCTGAGGAGGAGAGGAAGCCAACGCCGGAGCAGCGGCGGTCGACGGCGGCAGCGAACAGAAGGCGCACGGCAGCGAGGGAAGAAGAAGGGAAGATCGAGGCGGGAAAAAAAGAGAGAAGGGAGGGAAGAGAGGAGGAGGAGGAGGAGGAGGGGAGGGGACCGGCGATCGGAGGGGAGGGGCGGTCGTCGGCGGCGAGTGGGCAGGGGATCGGACACCGGAGGCAGAGTGAGGGGAAAGGGAGGAGAGAGAGAGGATCGGGGGGGGGGAGGGAGTTAAATCTGAATTTAATTCAGATTTCCCGACGTAATGTATTTCAGTCGCTAAAAATAGCGACGAAAATTGTGTTCCGTCGGTAATTAGCGACGGATTAGTACTTCCGTCGGCAAAACTAGCGACGAAAATCCATTCCGTCGGTAATTAGCGGCGGAATAGTACTTCCGTCGCTAAAATTCTTTTATTTTTTAAAGCTTATTTTTTTTTCGCGACGGAATTCGATATCCGTCGCTATATTTAGCGACGGAATTCGATATCCGTCGCTATATTTAGCGACAAAATAATATTCCGTTGCTAAATGTAAATTAATTTTTTTATAGCGACGGATTTATATATCCGTCGCAAATTTCTGTCACAATTTATGGAGGGAAGTTTTGGCGCTTCTTTTCGCGACGGACTTCTTTTTCCGTCGCTATTTTAGTGATGGAATATTATTGCCGTCGCTATTTAGCGACGAAAATTATTTCCGTCGCTAAATAGCGACGGAATAAACATTCCGTCGCTATTTAGCGATGGTTTTGATGCCGTCGGTAAAATTCCGTCGGGAATCGTGTATTTTCTTGTAGTGATTTATTGTACTCCTTTCCTGTAAAAAAATCTTTCGCTGCTGCCATTGAGCTTGTTTGTGTAGGTAAGTTAGGCAGGGGTGGGACATAGCCATAAATAGCTTGGAAAGGGCTCATGTTGATGGCTGAGTGATAGCTAGTGTTATACCAGTATTCTGTAAGACTAAGCCACTTAAACCACTGAGTTGGTTGGTGAAAAGTCATGCATCTTAAGTAGGTTTCAAGGCACCTATTCAGCCTTTATGTTTGGCCATCAGTTTGGGGATGGTAGGTAGAACTGAAATGCAATGTGGTGCCCAATAGCTTCATCAGTTCCTTCCAAAATCCTCCTATAAATAGATTATCCCTATCTGTCACAATTGAGTTAGGCATTCCATGTAGCTTAAAAGTTTGATCCAAAAATACATGAGCAATATCATCAGCTGTAAATGGGTGTTTAAGGGTAAAGAAATGGCCCATTTTAGAAAATCTGTCAATTACCACTAGGATAGTATCTCTACCAGCTGATTTAAGAAGCCTCTTAATGAAATCCATGGAGATATCTGTCCATATGTAGGATGGGGGTGGCAATGGTTAGAGGAGTCCGGGGTATGCCACTGAGTCAGCCTTGCATCTCTTACAAACATCACACTGTGCTACCCATTTCACAACCTGCTTCTGCATTCCAGGCTAATAAAAATTCTATTGTAACCTTTAGAGTGTCCTTCTAATCCCTGAGTGGCCTCTAATGAGGGAATCATGGCAAGTAGCAAGAAGCTATTGCCTAAGTGAGGCAGAAGAGCCAGTGTATAATCTGCCCTTGTATTTAATCAGCCTTTTTGAGAGTGAATAATTTGGAAGGTCCTGGGGTTTGATGGACAAGGCTGTGATGATCTCTTGTAGGATAAAATCCACTTAATAAGAATTAATAACTTCTGCTATCCAACTAGGAGTATAGGTATATAGTGTTAAGTGATGGATTGACCCCCCTTCATGTTGTATGGATAAAGCATCTGCCACTCTATTTTCAGTTCCCTTTTTATAGAGAATGGTGTAGTCAAGGCCCAGTAGTTTGGATGTTCCTTTTTGCTTGATATAGTTGTGAAGTCTCTGTTCAAGGAGATGTTTGATGCTCTCATGGTCTATTTTAATTATAAAGCTAGAGCCATCCAAGTAATGTCTCCATTTGGTAATAGTAAGGATGATAGCCAGTAATTGCCTTTCATAGCCAGACAACTGCTGGTTTCTAGGGCTTAAGGGTTTGGAAAGGTAGGCCAATGGTCTCCCTTTTTGCATGAGAACTGCCCCTAAACCAGAATTACTAGCATCACACAACAAGATAAATTGTTCCTTAAAATCTGGTAGGGCTAGCAAAGGGGCTTGAGTCATTAATTACTTCAAACTATCAAATACTGCTTCAGCAGTAGATGTCACACCCCAAAATAGCCCTAGTCGGATTGTGCATGCTAAGTCAGGATCGGAAGGGTATTTCGGTAATTTGTGTTTGAGAAATTTGGAGTGTTAAGGACCTAATTGAAAAGATAATTAAGTTTGTAAGGAAAGAATTGTGTAAGTGAGTGAAGTGTATTTTGCCAAAGGACTAAAGAGCATTAATTGATTTGGAATGGTCTTAGTGGAGTTAGGGGTCCAATTAGGATCTGCCATGTGGGTCTGTTAGGTGAGCATTGAAAGAAGAAAAAGAAGAAAAAGAAGAAGATAGAAGAGGGAACACAGATTTTGGTTTGGCTTTCCCGTGTCCCTCATCTCACGCTCCTTCTTCTTCTTCTTCTCTTCTCCTTTCTCTTTGTTTTTCCTTTCATTTTCGTTGGCTTGGGTTGTGGTTGGCTTGGTGGAGTTTGTACGTTGCTTAAAGAGGTAAGTTGGAGTTTTACGTACTGCTCTTCTTCTTCATCTTCCTGGTTTTACTTCAGTTAGGGTTTGAACTAAGGATTTGTGGGTTTCTTGTTTGTGCAAGTTTTGGATTGTAAGAAGAAGCAAAGTAAAGGCAAGGAAAGGAGTGTAGACTGATCTTGAAGCCTGATTTTTGGAATGTGATTTTGAGGTTTGGGAGCTCTGTTTACTGCATTTGGATTTCTTAGTGTTTTTGCCCTAATTCTCACTTAGGATGTATATGTGTTTGCATTTCTAGAATTTGGTATATTTGGCATGTGTATATGCATGATTATGTGAATATATGTGTTAGGAATGCATGATGTGAATTGAATTAAAGTTACTGGGTTTAGGTTTTGAACTTACTGTATTTTTAGGGTTTATGTGTTTGAGGAACTTGATTTCGATTGTCTTGATTAATTTCTGGAATGTTTAGTTTAGTTTGATCTTGAGTGAGTTGTGATATGCTTTTGAGTGACAAGGTAAGAGTTTTTGCATGATTGGATGAATTCTGAGGGTTTTCTTTTAGAATGAATTTCTGGAAAACGATGAGAATATGCAGGTTTGCGATTACGGGGAAGAAGAAGAGGGCAAGGGGAGTCGCTCACGCTACGTGAGCAAATTGCTCACGCGACGTGAGCAACGCTCACGACGTGAGCAAATTGCTCACGCTACGTGAGCAAATTGCTCACGCGACGTGAGCAACGCTCACGACGTGAGCTAATTGCTCACGCTACGTGAGCTATGCTCACGCGACGTTAGCAGCCCTCACGTGATGTGAGGTCTTCCGGTTCTTCTGTTTTGCTTCTGTTTTTCTTTCCCAAGCGACCAGTTTTTATAAAATGGTTTTCAAAAGCTTTTCAGGGTATTTTCCTCTACTGTGTTTTATATTATCTTGATGATATGACTGATTATTCCAATTTATTTGGTATTAATAATATGTTATCTAAGATAAGTTATATGTAGTATTTTGGAATCAGTTTTGGACTATAGTAATCCTGTTGAATGATTGTGGGATTTTAACAGTATGGTTTGGACTTTAATATACTTATTATTGTGTTATGTATTTCACGTCATATTCTGAATGCAAAGGAATTATGAATGCTGACTTTCCGATTGTTTAAGTCCCAATCATGTTCTGTCTTAATGTGAATTATGCTATGCATATTTTAGTCTGTTTCTTCTTTAAGAATAATTTGCTATGCTTAAGTTTATGCTGTAACTTTCCTCGATTATGATGATGCGTCCTTGGTCTTTAGCATAATATGATTCAACATGTGTTCCTGTTATGCTTTAGAAAGATGAATAGTGCTGATGTTATCAATTGAGTTACTGCATGCTCCAGTATTTGACTTGTATGAAGTATGATTGGCATCCTGCTATGCCAGACTTATTTGAATATTATGGCTGATGTCGGAATATCATTGTTATGCTTTAGCCTTGGAGCTCATTGTGTTATGTTAAATGCAATTTGGACTATGCATGGTTTATGCTTAGTATCTTCACCTAATGCATGATTAGGATTTTGTATTGATAATCATTGGCATGGTAGTGCTTCTTAATCTGATTCTTGGCATGCTTTAGAACATTGTTTAATGTTAAAATGTATGGACTGTAATATGTTTCGCAATGCGAATTGTATGATTTGTGACCAACTTTATGAGAATATTTAAATGTCTGTCGTTCTCTGTTTATGCATGCTGATTATATATGCATTGTGCGATTCGAAATGTAAATTGGGTTACGCATAACCTGCTAGAGTCAAGTAAGTGGATAGTTAGGCATGCCTAATAGAGTCTTCTGTAGCTGCAGCGCCCTTTGAATGATTTGGACCCTGATCAGGTCCCCGTTTGGTTCCTCGCGAACCCTTTTCTGTATTGGATCTTGT
The DNA here is from genome assembly GCA_947683425.1 of Excoecaria cochinchinensis. Lineage (NCBI taxonomy): Eukaryota > Viridiplantae > Streptophyta > Magnoliopsida > Malpighiales > Euphorbiaceae > Excoecaria > Excoecaria cochinchinensis. The sequence continues at coordinate 23,561,020 of CANTUQ010000092.1, read as the reverse complement.
TTAAGATCCCTTTTGAAAATATCTGTGAAAGTTAAAGTATAATGGTTTAATCGGTTCGTACCCGTAACGTACTGTCTGTAATCGGCTCGTACCCGGAAAGTACTGTCTGTACACTCGTTATCCACTACCTAGAGTCAGCAGGTGTTCTTTGAATGTTTATCTGAACTGCTCCGATCTGATTTGGCTATAAGTGGATTATCCGAATGAGTATATTAATGTAATGTATATCGGATTTTTCTGATTGAATATGATTATGAAATACTGATTGTATGGCTTTATTATATGAGCATGCTTATATAGATTATGTTTTAGCCTTCGAATGTGATATCTGTTTGAGCTTGATAAGGATTTCAGGAATCAATTTATATGCATATGAATGTGACTATGGGCTTCAGAATGTATGTCTGTTTTAAGTAAGCATGACTTTACATTTAACATGATTATCCGTACTTGTCATGTGATTTGTTATAAGTTTCTGATTGCTTTGAAATGATTCGATTGATGTATTTAAGTATATGATTTCAGCATAGTTTTGTTATATATATTAGCATGTGAACCGAAGCAGCTGTGATGGTAAGTATGTGATGATTATTGTACTTTCTGCATGATGATGATATGAATGTAATACTAAGGGGTTACGTCTTCAGTCTCCGCTATCAGAGTGTTTTTACATGATGCTTTATATATATTAGAGTTGCGCAGCGGTATTGTGAAGCTCTAAATGTTATCCGTTGGATATTTGACTAGTGTATGTGTTTGGTATGTCTAAGTATGTTAAATGGCTAGCATTCTTAACATGATGGTTTGGTTGTCAGTTCATGCATGGGTATTTAGTTATGTCAATTGCATGAGTAAAGCTCTTGTGACTCTGCACAGTAAGATGTTGATATTTGCTACCCATGTAGGTTTATGCATAAGATATAGTATGTGGTTCAGCATGATGATGCTTGTAATGTGTATTGTATTATGTCTGTTTTAGTCTATCCTGAACATGAAGTTATGGTTCGATTGTGAGTATTGAAATGAATGCCTTTAATATGCAAGTCTGATTATTTATATGTTATGAATATCCGCATTTGCCATTTGAATGTGTTATGCCTTGGCGACCATTGTGAATGGCCGTCCATATTCTGGTGTGTTCTCCCCACTAAGCGTTTATCGCTTAGCACGGATTTCCTTTCCGTGCAGGTGGCAGGTTTGGTTCTGTTCGAGTCGCGCTTCTGCAGGGTCGGCCACGTAGGAGTTAGAAGTTCTGTATTTGGTTCAGCTTCTGTATTTCAGCTTTTGTAATTCTGTAGTATTGTATATGTATTTAATTATGTTTTAATCTTGAGTTTCTTTTGGGAATGTAATAGTTAGTATGTCCTAATGTTTAGTTATTCCTCTGTTTTACTAATTTGCTTATGCTTCCGTTGAATGGTCATATGTATGCTTCCGTGTATGCTTCAGCTTAGTGCCTGCGTGTGAGTGAGTTATTGCATATTCAGTCTGTACCGCAAGGTAAGTCAATGTAAGTTTTTAATTAACCCGTATTGCTGTATGCATGTTATGTAGGAATGCATGCTTCCGCATTAAGCATGTGCATATCTGTGTGAGTGAGCGTCGGTAGCGCGCCCGTCGGCGTCGTTCCAACGGGGACGGCGATGGGGGTGTTACAGTAGAAGTCCACAAAAATTGGTCCTTTTTCAGTAGCTCAGTGAGAGGTTTGCATATAATCCCATAGCCTGTAATGAATCTTCTATAGTAACCTGTAAGCATCAAGAAGCCTCTTAATGACTTGATATCTTTAGGGGTAGGCCTACTGATCATAGCAGTAATTTTGCTTTGGTCAGTAGCAATGCCTTCAGAGGAGATCACGTGTCCCAAGTAACTGACCCTATCTCTACCAAATTCACATTTGGATTCCTTGGTAAATAATTGATGTTCTAGCAGCTTGTCAAAGACTCATTGTAGGTGGCAGAGATGGAGTTTTAAAGTGGGGCTGTAAATGAGGATGTCATCAAAGAAAATCAACACAAACTTCCTAATGAATGGTTGAAATATGTTGTTCATGAGAGACTGAAAAGTGGCAAGGGCATTGGTTAGGACAAAAGGCATAACGGTAAACTCATAATGCCCTGAATGTGTCTTAAAAACAGTTTTGTGTGTATCCTCCAGCCACATTCTGATTTGGTGGTACCCAGACCTTAGGTCTATCTTGGAAAAATAAGCTGCCCCATGTAACTCATCTAGGAGGTCCTCTATGATTGGAATGGGAAATTTGTCTTTAAAGGTATGGTGGCTAAGCACTCTGTAGTCAACACAAAATCTCCAAGTGCCATCCTTCTTCTTGACTAGCAAAATAAAAGAAGCATATGGATTAGTACTAGGCTGGATGATCTGGTTTTCCAACATTTCTATCACCAATTTTTCAATGTCATTTTTTTGTTGGTGTGAATATCTATAGGGCCTGACATTAATTGGTTTAGTGTTAGGTTTGAGGGAAATTTTGTGGTCATGAGCCCTAAGGGGTGGTATAGTGGTAGGGGTGCAAAACATTGTTGAATACTGCTCCAGCAGCCTCTTAATTTCTAGGGGAGTTTCAGTTTCCTCAGGCTGTTCCTCCTCGCTTAGAATGGGTTGTAAACTAATTAAGAATAGCTTGCTGGTAATCCCCTTCCACCCTTGCTGCACTACCTTGGTGAGGGTCTTAGTGGACATCATTCTTAATGATAACTTCTCCTCCAACCCCTTAAGTTTGAAGGGTTTAACCTTTTCTTGATGGTTAGCTCATTTGCATCAAAATCAAGGGTTATTGGAGAGTGACATCTCATCCAATCTGACCCTAAAATAATGTCGTAGTCCCCCAACTCTATTGGTCTCATGTCAAACTCAAATTTACTACCTTGCATAGCCCAACTTACCCCTTTACATTTGACTGTAATTGTAACCTTCCTTCCAACAACCACTGCCACAGTACCAAGAGGCACTAGGGTTAATGGTTACTTGAGGTTCTTTGCTACCTTAGAATCTACAAAACAGTGGGTACTCCCACTATCAATTAGGATCGTCACAGGCCTCCCATTAATCTACCCTCTAACCTTAATTATTTGATCACTAAGTCCCCCTTCAAGAGCATTAAAGGACAATATTATATGTTCATTAGACTGCTGTTCTAAAATTGGAGGTTCTTCCTCATCCACTTCAAGCCAATCCTTATCTCCGGAGTCATCACCTTCAGTTACCTGTACTGCCCTCAATCCCTTAGGATTGCATTGATGGCCAGGTCTATGCCTATCCTTGCATTGATGCCCCGTTGGGCTCGTTTTAGTCTGTTTGAAAGGTCCAGATATATAAGGGCCAAAACCCATGCGCCTATGCTTTAATTTAAGAGTGTTATGCTGCCGGTTTTCCACCGTGCACCATACGCGCTCATTGGGTTCCCCGTTAACCCATGGATCAACCCCGCCTATGAAAGAGACTGCACGACCTCATGTGTGGGGGCAATAAGGTTGAAAGGTTCTACTTACTTGCATGTGGTTGTTTATGCTGCATAATTCACAAACATGCATTGTATATTATCATCCATGCATCATTCTAACAATTTGAATATTTCAGCAATCATAGATTCATCTAAGTGGATTAGAGGTCCTAACGGTCGACTAATAAAAACGGACCGGCCCTTTGGATTGCTAGAAGTAGTGCTTGGTTGGGATTCTGAGTCACTCTCAACAACCAGTGAATCATCCACTATGGCAGAAGAGGCTAGGGCTTTGACCACTCAAGATCTTGCCAGAAGGCTAGAAGATTTCGAACGGAGGATGCTATATATGATGGGCGCTATGGCTGAAAGGATTGCTCATCATCCTGTTCCGCAAGTACCGATTGCTCCACAGCCACCTATTGTTCCACAAGTACCGGCAGTCCCTCCTCGGGGCAAGTCGAACCGCCTGCTGGTGGGGAGGCTCCCTTCGTTAGAGTACCTGCCCGTCAACCTATTAATGAGAATGAAGCCGCTGCACCTGTTGAGCCAAGAAGGGCAAGGGTCCACAATCCCGATGAAGATTATGTGGAGGAAGATGAGGTCGAAGAGTTAGTAGCCCACCAAGCTGTGAGGGGTAGAGCACCCAAAGTGGAGGATGAGGCCCTGAGAGGAATGAGGCAGTAGATTGAGGCTATTACTCGTATAATATTAGCTGGGAAAGGGATCAATCCCGAGGACAGAGATTTGGGAGATGAGGAATTGTTGCCTCAGAGATTTAAAATGCCTGATGTGATGCGCGTCCGGACCAGCAAGGCCCTCTTTGAGCCCGCCTTTTGGGGCTCGAGGGATTGGGTCGCGTCATTTTCGATCATGGGCGCCACGAGACATCATCGGTGTATCCCTCCCAATAGGACATTGGGGAGATGCCACCTAGTCTAGTGACGCCTAAAGGCACCTTGAGGTGTGTTGGAGTCGCCACCCAAAAATTTGGGAGAGGTCTCTAACCTCGATGGTCTTAAACCAAAGACGGTGTTCGGAACTTTACTTTTATTAATGAGTCAAGTTAAGTCTTATAAATGGGTTTTTAATGAAACGCAATTCCACTTCTCTCCTCACGCGATCATGCATTGAAAATAAAGCGCATTTCATTCACATTGAAAAGTAAGCAATAAATAAATGAATAAATTACAAGAATAAAATTTTCCCCAAACACTTAAATTACAAGGGCCCAACATGAATAAATATGAATAAACACCTTAAAAAGAAAATAAAATCTCGCATACATAAATCGGGACATTTATAGAATTTTGGGAACATTGGTTCCTTTTTATTGAGCTAAAAATTAGAGAACTATTTTTAGGCATTTATTGTGAAAAATCGGGATGAGTGATCCCATTTTATGAAAATTAGTTCTCTATTTTGGTGGTGAGATTTTATTGGATAAAAGTAGGACATTGGTCCATTTTATTAATAAAAGTCCTCAATTTTAGTTATTGTAAACGAAATGATTTTATTGTGATGCGAGCAAGTTTTAAAGTGCATTTTTACATACAACACATGAAAATAAAATGCAATAATTAAAAGGTGCAAACCCATTAAAAGGTGCAAACCCAAGTTCTCGAAAGATGTGATTTTTCCGATCCCCGATCCTCTCGATATATCACTCGAAGTGAAGTAAGCACATTTTGGGCATTAAAAAAAGAACAAAATGAAATTACGTTAGTGAACTAAACAAGATCAATAATGTGATGTAAACAATCAAATGAGCATGTAAATTAAGGGAATAATTAGCCAAATGAATAATATACATAAATAATAATTGAATAAATTAAACGAACAAACGATTATTTGAAACGAATCATATAATCAATTAAATAATCAAGCAAATTAATCAAATTATTTAAACATTTACAATTAATCATGTCAAATAAACGTGAATAATCAATTAAATAATTATTTAGATAATATAATGATCAATCAATTAAATCAATTATGACAAATAAGAGTAAATAACTAATTGAGCATTTAATTAAATAAATTTATAATCAATTAAACATTTAATTAAACAGTCAATTGAGCGTAAAAAAAAGATTAAAAATTTATTAGCTACAAATCCCATTATACATCATGCCAACAATTATTTTCCAAATTAAGACCATTTATTGTTTTTGGCAACATATACACCGGCAAAACAATGTCCCTAATTAGTTACCGTAAACAAATAATTTATGACCCAATCAAGATATTATATTAATTATTAATGAGAATTCTTAATGCACAAAGAAAACCATGAATAGCATATTAATGTAGGAAAACGAATTGCATGAGCAGTAAACAAAATAGTGATAAAATGCTAGCAAGATGCACAGTATACAAGATTAACAATGTTAACAATGAATAAATAATGAAGTGTGGCCATGAGATGAAAACCAAACATGGGCCCTACGTGAGAAAAGGAAAATAAATAAATGGAATGAGAGAAACACATGCATGCAAAATTGACAGTGGCCAACTTATGAGAAGAAAAAATGCAAAACACCTTGCAAGAATATGATTTACTAATAATAATAATAATAATAATAATAATAATAATAATATAATGTATGTAAGCAATATATAAAATAACTACAACAATGATGACATTCAAGTTAAATAAATTTAGTAAATTAATATGACACACAGAATATGTTAACAAAATAAAAAATTGGAGTTTGCATAAAATGAACAAAATTAAATAAATGAAAAATCGAAAACAATTCTGAATCATTACAAGAGAGAGTGACCAAAGTAATGGCAAATGAAATGGAATTTAACAAAATATGACAGTGCTAATTGGTCAAAGAGAGAAACAAAGGCATGCACAGTTGACGTAAAATCATGCAAAATGGAATTTAACAAAAGACAATAATGATAAAAAATATAATAATAATAATAATAATATATAATAATAATAATCATAACAATATTAATGATAATCATAATAATGATATTTGAAAATATAATAACAATAAGGGTTGATTTCACCCATAATCACTCAACTTATTACTTATCGCGCAAAAGTAATCGATTTTTTTTTTCTTACTTAAATGTCACTGAATTTTTAACATTATTGCACAAAAGTCATGTTGACCGGAATCCGGCGACGACTCTTGCTGGATTGATAAGTTCAACAAATGCTATATTTAAATTAATTTCACTCACGGTCACTAGACTTATCACTTATCTCGCAAAAGTAATTAACTTTTTTTTTTCAACTTAAATGTTACTGAACTTTTAACATTTTTACAAAAAAGTCATCAATCCGGCAAGGGTCGTCGCCGGATTCCGGTCAACATGACTTTTGTGCAATAATGTTAAAAGTTCAGTGACATTTAAGTAAGAAAAAAAAAGTCGATTACTTTTGCGCGATAAGTGATAAGTTGAGTGACCATGAGTGAAATTGACCCTAACAATAATAATAATAATAATAATAATAATAATAATAATAATAATAATTAAGTGAATAAATGGCAAACCAATGAAAGGAAATTAAACAACATTCATGTGAACCACGTGATTAGCAAAGCAAAAAAAGACAAATAGACAAATAAAACAAAGGAGGCACTGTAGATTGGCCCAAAGCATGAAAAATATAATGCAAAATGAAAGAAAAAAGGTGACAGTGTTCATCACGCAGGGATGGAAACCGATTGCAACAAACACGAGGGGGAAGGAAGAAGGCAACCGGCAGTGCGCGGGTGGACGGGGACCGACGGGCCAGGCCAGCAGGACGGGCAGCTACTGATGGCCGCCGGCCACCGTCTGTCCGCTGGTGGTGTCCGGAGACAGCTCCGCCACCAGCAAAGCAAAGAAGAAAAACAAAAAAAAGGAATTTCAGCAAACAAAAAAAAACTATATAAAAGCAAGAATCTTGCACAACATCTCTTAAAAAACCATTATCAAACAAAAGAATAAGATCAAATACAAAAACACAGAATCAAGAGAAAGAAGAATCGAAGAAACCGAAACTCATACCTAAGGAAGAAGATGAACAGTATTTTCAATTGGTTTCTCGTTATTTCAGCCTTTTAAACTCATGAAAAACATTTGCAAACACTAAATAAATTAAGGGTAAGGAGAATCTGGTAATTATTAGATAATATTATCAACTAAAAACCAAGATTAAACAAATCAAAGATTAACTAAAAATATAGATATCTACATGTCCGAACATGATTATTGTATAAAAGTGCAAGCTTTTGTTTATGTTACTTTCAGATTTGTAGCCTCTAGACCATGAGAAATCCAAATGGTTTTAGCTCTCTTTGGACTACTTTTGGTTTATCCTTTTGCTCTCTCGGTTTCAGTTTACTCTTGGTCTCTCTCCTTTCTCTTCACTCTCCCTGGTGTTTTCTTTTTTTTTTTCTTTCTTTTGTGGGGGCGCCCCCTTTCTTTTGTTTTTCCTTTCTCCTCTTTTTTTTCTCAATCTGCAGACCCCCCCATTCTTAGGTCTAGGTTAGTTTGGTTTTTCTATCCTAATTCGAGGTAAGTTACCTATGTACCCTCTTATTTGTGCTTCTTCTAATCCTCCTTTTATTTGTTTTAAATTATTTATCATATATTCTAATTAATTAATCTCTCTACTTACCTTCTAATTTATTTTCCCTTTAATTTAATAATCCTATAACTTCAATTAATTAAATTAACCTAACCTTAATTTTAATTTTAATTTTTAATATTTTATATTTTATACTTTAAATTTTTATATTTTTTATAGAAATTATTAAAATTTGCCTAAAAGACCCTGCTTAAACCCCCAGTTCATAGAGAGCCAAAGTGCTTTCATTCTCTGTCTATTTTTGAATAAATATTATCATCATTAGGTAACCTTGGTCTGAGCTGTCTCGGGACCCGGTGTCTACACCTGAGCTACCGAAGTTTGATGGTACTTCAGACCCTTGTGCCCATATCAAGTAATACACCTTAGTGATGAAGGGCATGGGGCTAAGTAAGAAGCAAAAGGTGGAGTATTTCTGCCTCAGTTTAGTGGGTCCGACAGTAGAATGGTATCATGGGCTGGATAGGAGAGCCAAGGAAGATTGGGACCTTCTGACTGATGAGGTTATGAAGCAATACGACTGCAGTACTAAAATGGAGGTCACCCTGAAGGACCTCGAACTTCTACAGCAAAAGCCTGACGAGTCATTCCACGAGTACCTCACCAGGTGGAGGAATAGGGTTATGGAGATGAAACGGAAGCCTGACACTGCTAACCAGATCAAGTTATTTATCAAAAATTCCTGTCCTTACCTGAGAGATTTGCTTAGCTTCAAAGGGCTTAGAGATTCGGAGTCGCCACTGTAGACGCACGCTGGACCAGCAAGGCCCTCATTGAGCCCGCCTTTTGGGGCTCGAGGGATTGATTCGCGTCTTTTTTTTTGATCTTGGGCAACACGAGACATTTTGGACGCCTCCTACCCAATAGAACATTAGGAGAATCATCTAATCTCGCGACACCTTTAGGCACCTTGAGGTATTTTGGAGTCGCCACCCAATTTACAAGAAATTGGGAAAAGTCTCTAACCTCGATGGTCTTAAACCAGAGAAGGTGTTCGGAACTTCACTTTTATTAATGAGTTAAGTTTTATAAATGAGTTTTTAATGAAACACAATTCCACTTCTCTCTTCACGCGATCATGCATTGAAATTAAAGCGCATTTCATTCACGTTGAAAAGCAATAAATAAAGCAATAAATAAATGGATAAATTACAAGAACAAAATTTGCCCAAAACTTAAATTACAAGGACCCAATATGAATAAATATGAATAAACACCTTAAAAAGAAAATAAAATCTAGTATACATAAATCGGGTCATTTATTGAATTTGGGAACATTGGTTCCTTTTTATTGAGCTAAAAAATTAGAGAACTATTTTTAGGTATTTTATTGTGAAAAATCGGGATGAGTGATCCCATTTTATGAAAATTAGTTTTCCATTTTGATGGTGAGATTTTATTGGATAAAAATAGGACATTGGTCCATTTTATTAAATAAAATCCCAAATTTTAATTATTGTAAAAATGCGATTTTCTATAGTAGAGGCGAATAAACAAATAAAAAACATTTTTACACACAACATAAAAGTAATATACGAAATAAAATATGGCCATTAAGAAATGCAAACCGAATACGAATGTCTTAGTTTCTCGTTCCTCTGGCCTGCATCGGAGATATCACTCAAGGCAAAATAAACAAAATTTGGAGGCGAATAAAAAAAGTATAAAATAAAATGTTAGTAAATTAAATCAAATAATGTAAACAAGTAATTAATTGAATAAATTAAATAATTCAAATAAACATTCCATTAAATAAATTAAAAGAATTAATCTATCAATTAAATTAATTAAATAAAAAAAATCAATTAAATTAATTAAATATAAATAATCAAATAAAAATAACCAATAGAATTAATTAAATATAAACCAAGATTAACAATTGTATTAACTTGACATATAAATAAAATATATGCAAAATGAATAAGAGAAATTCAAATAAGGAAATGCAGTATGTGAGCTAGAGAAAATAAAAGGATAAAAGAATTGCATGAAAAGTGAGTGTTGGCCCACGTGTGAACAGTACACACGAAAAAGAAAAGGAAAGAAGATACTGTATTAATGCCCAAAGCCATAAAAATATATGCAAAAATGAAGTTTGACAAATTGAATTAACAAGAATAGCAACAACAACAACAACAACAACAACAACAACAATAATAATAATAATAATAATAATAATAATAATATATGTAAGCAATATATAATTCACATAATAAAAAATAATATTAATAGTCATAGAATTAATCATAGATTAAAAGGAATTAAGACGAATAATAAAATAACTCAAATCAATTTAGAATAAATAAGCAAGTGAAATCAAACCAAATAATGTTGACGACAAATAATATTAAAACATATCATACGAACATAATGAAGAAATAAATCAATGTGAAGTAACAAAATATAACAATAGAACAAAAGTGCAGTATATACCAATTGAATAAAATAAACAACTGAAGGTGAAATGTATGAAGTTTCCAAGGTGGCCATGATAATGCATGCACACGGAAGGACACAGTGGCCCAAAATGAAAGAAATATGCAGAAGCCATGCATACTGATAGAGTTGGGATACGCCCATAACTCTATAAAGGATTGAGTTCCTATCAAGATTAAATTGAGTTATTTAATCTAAATTAAATTACCAAATATTATCTCAGAAAGAGTCTGAGTTAAACTAGAGTTAGGTCTCTAGTCATTAGGACCTCTATAAATAGAGGTGAGGTCCTCATAATTTGGTACGAGAAAACGTACATGCCGCAAGGCTGCTCGTTCCCACTCACAGTTTTCTATCTTAATTTTCAGGGGCATTTAGATTGTGAACAAGTTGCTCTTATCCCGAGTGGATAAAAACCGGAGCAGTGACCAAAAACAAACGGGATCTTGGTAGACGCTTCTGCAACGAGTTTCTGCGCTACAAGAGGTAGGTACATTTATTTAATGTTACCTCCACGCATTAATTATATGTGTATAATTTCCCATCATTGGTATCAGAGCCGTTGTTTTTGCGTCCTGGCATGTGGCTAAATGGATCTAAAATTTTATGTGTAAAATTATTAGATTTGGGATGCAATAAACACAACAAAAAAATTTGTTTTTTGTGTAAAAAAATATATATGCGTGTATATTTAGGCTCGATTTTGTGTATGTGTACACCGAAACCCGAGGGGACGAACATGAGTATTCTAAACGGCTAACTAGAAGTCGGGATTTTTTATTTTTGACCTCACCATTAGATTCACAGACACTGAAAACCCCCCACCGGTCGGAACCGGAGAGTGAGAATCGGTCGGCAAGGCAGCGCGTGGATCACACGCGCTCCAACTCCTTCGGCGCGTGCGCATGGGCGGTGGCCCACACGCGCGTGCCACGTGTCAGCAGTATTGCGTCACTGCTGACACGTGGCCCAATGGCCGAGCGCCACGTGGTTGGCAGAGGCCATGCCACGTGGCACAATGTGGGGCGGACACGTGGGCAAATTAGAGGACGACACGTGGCTGACCGAGGTCGTGCCACGTGTCATGATGACGTGTCATACAGCTGACACGTGGCCCAACTAAAGAGAGACACGTGGACCAATGAGCTGGTGCCACGTGTCATGACTGGTGTTATTGATGACGTGGCATCAGTGACACGTGGCCCAATCAGGGGCCGCCACGTGTCAGACCGAGGTCTGCCACGTGGCAATGCTGACGTGTCATGCGTGACACGTGGACCAATGATACACCGCCACGTGGCGCCAGCTGGACCAATACAATTCAGGCACGTGGCGTGACTGGATGCGGACATGTGGCACGATGTGGTTGTGACACGTGTCTGGCCAAGTGGGACGACGCGCGTGTAGCGCATCTCCCTCCCTCTGTTCGGCGCGTGTGGGCGCGTGCGGTGCTCTCCGACCACCATTTCAGCTCCGATTTTTGTCAAATAATTTTTAAAAATTATTTCTGATTTTTTGGTCATATTTTCAAATTTTTTAATGATTAGAAAATTAATTGTGCCTTTTATGATTTTTAAATGTGTTTAATTTCAAAATAAAATATTAGATATTGTAGAAAATGTGTTTTTTGCATTCAATTAATTTTTAAAAATATTTTGAAAAATTTTTGAGATGCTGTCCTTATTTATTGATTGAAATACGTTTCAATTATGTGTATTTATACATGAGTGTATAAATTTTACCTGTAATATGTTACAGAAAAGTTAAATAAGGGCACTGGTACTTCCTTATGAAACGCATAGGTTATTTTAAGAATTGCAAGGGTGCAATCAATAAGTAACATGAAAATGCGAAGGAAGTTTTGAGCTGATGACATTGATGCAATAGTGCATCATAAAATACATATGTGAGAACAAATGCAAGAGTGCATTTGAACTGGTGGTCCGAGTATGAAAATAAAATTTTGGTTCGAGTTGCCAAAAAGGGAAGTGTTGAGAAGCAACACTAAAAATTATGTGATGGTGTTGAGAAATGGACAGAGCGTGCATTGTCCATGACTTCATCAATGGGCTTATGAGTCGCTTGATGAATTGATTAAATAGGTCAAAGATATAATCCTTATAACTAAAAAGATTTTATGAAATCTGGACTTCAATAATAGTTGACATAAGTGTCAATTTGAGTTGGCGTTTGTTGTTATTAAAATAGGATTTATGTTTCCTATTAATATTTGACATGAGTGTCTTATTTTGTAATTATTGGATTTTAATTATTGGTTAAATAAATGTGTTTATTTACTTATCATGATAGCATTTAACTTTATAATAAATGAGTTTATTTTAATTGTTAATTGCCTTACGATATTTTATGAGTAAAATGATTGCATGTTTATTAAGTAAAGGCTTAATAAAGATCCCCTCATAAGTTTGAGAACTTGATAATCCAATAATTCAGATTTATTATGCATGAAATTTTAACCTATAAGGTTGGAAATTAGGACTTAAAGGGTAATTGGATACTATAAGTAGCCTTTTCGAATTTGAGCCTAATAGAAAATTTTACTAGGTTACTATTTTAGGTGCATAATAAATTGCATGTGTTGCTTTATCTTCTTTAAAAATGTGTAAAATTGATCCATTTGAGATCAGAGGATCCTAATGGATGCTGCTTCCAAGTTATAATTATGAAATCTGGAATACAAAGATCCAGTACGTGCTTAAAGAGCAAGAGACTCTTAAATCCTCAAGTTCGGTTATGGCTGAACCTGAGGATGACACTATAACCCAGCATAAGCAGGACCGGGATACCTATGTTGCATCACATCACTAAGCAATTTCGCAAGTATCAAATTGCAATAGATCTGTGGATCGGTTTGCAGGAGAAATTCAGAGATATGACTCTGAATAAGCTCCGATCATTGACGATCAAATTTGATACATATCAGAAAATTCTGATTATTTGATGCGAAAACATCTAAGAGAGATGAAAAAGGAAAAGTGAGCTTAGTGAACTTAGTCATAAGTGACTGATGAGCAGTAGGTCCAAACCGTTATCCGTTCTTTACCCAAGAGTTGGTAGCATATGAAGATGCAACTAACCCACATGGATAAGCACAAAAAACATTTGAGGATGTCGCTTGTCATTTGAAGCTTAAAAGAGGCCGTCTGACAGTGATTAAGGTCAATGTCATATGGCAAAGTCATGTTCTAATAGAATGAGTTCTCATTAGAATAAGATAATAAACTTCATCAATAGGGTAAAGAAAAGGCTTGAGAGCCTAAAAAGTAAAAAGAATAGAATCACATAAGGTCCAAAGGCAAAAAGGAGATAAACTTTTCAAGAGTGAAATGTTTAAATTGCCTATAGAAATGACATTATGCAAGAGATGCATTATGCCTAAAAAGATACACTATTTTGAGTCAAGAGTGAGTGGAATTTATGTATCTAGTTCTGAATTTCATCCTTTGTGGGTGATAAATTTAGAAACAATGGACCGTATAACAAAGAATCGAGATACCTTTGTTATGAAATTTAGGTTCCGTTCTTACTTATTGAAATTTGTTTTCAATTTATTTTTGAGAATAACAGTGTATACTTATACTTGAATGATTTTATTGTTATGGATGTGGACCATAACTATTTGACTAAAACTAGTTTATTATTTTTCACATAGTTATGAGGACAATGTGAAATTATGGCATACTATATTAAACCATATTGGACAAAACTGAATGAGTCGGTTAGTCAAAGAAGGTTTAATAGGCGATTTAAATAACGTTGAATTGCTTACATGAAAGTATTGCTTAAAAAGCAAAAAAACTAGTTAGAAAATCATTCAAATAAGGAACTAAAGCGAATTTCCATTACAGTTAGTCCATTCTGACGAATGTGGTCAAATGAATGTGAGGGTAAGGCATGAGGCCTACTATTTCATCACATATGACTGTACTAGGTATGGTCATGTCTATTTGATTTCTCACAAGTCAGAAGCATTGTGTTGCTTCACGACTTATATGAGTATAGCTGAGAATCAATTAGATAAAAAAAGATTAAAGCTTTAAAAACTGATAGAGGTCAGTAATATCTTACAGATAAATTTAAAGCTTCATGTGATGAAAAGAATTGAACATTAGTTGTTCATTCCTATAAATCCACAACAAAACGGTGTTGAGGAAAGGAGAAATAAGACTCTCCTATATATGGTTAGATCTATGATGGCAGAGGCAAATTTGCCTATCTCCTATCGGGGAGATGCTTTGTTGACTGCCACATATGTTCTGAACTGTATGCCCTCTAAATCTGTCATTACCACAACTTATGAGTTGTGAACTGGTCAACAAGTTGACCTAAGCAATTTATAACTTTTGGGTTATAATGCTTACGTCCATAATACCTCAATTTGGTAAATTTGAGACCAAGAGGTAGAAGAGTATCTATGTGAGATATTCTAAAGTATCAAAAGGATACATTTTCGTGGGTTAGTAAGAAAATGGCATAATGACAGAATTTGAATCAGACGCCATATTCTTAAGAGGATGAATTTTCAAAGTTGGGTGAAGTGAATTGAGATTTCACTTTCTGTTAATCTCAGGAAGAGGAACAATCAGGATCACTCCATCCGAGTGGGAGGGATTTAGAGGAAGAAGGTTAAGACCTTCATCCTCCAAACGATCCGGATGTTCGAGACCTGATTCGAATGGGAGCATTCTTGACTCCAGTGGGAGGAAAGAATATAGTATTCCTAACTCCAGTGGGAGTATGGAACATGATCCCAGTGGGAGCATTGTGAATCACGATAAATATATGAGACATATTTATCAAGATTCAGAACTGCAAAAATCTAAAAGGATAAGTGTTTCATGTCGACAATTTAAAATTGAAGGCCTGAACGAAGCCCTTTTGGTTATCCCACAAGACTAGAAAGAGCATAAAACCTATTCAAAATGCTTTTTCATGCCCATCTAAGAAAAAAAATGGACTAAAGCGATAGAAGAAAAATTAACATCCATGAGATCAAACCATGTTTGAGAACTAGTTGATCTACTGGAAGGACATAAATTGAGAATAAATGTATTCTCAAACTAAAGCGAAAGGCTGATAGAGGTATCGAAAGATATAAGGCTCAGCTAGTCGCTATAGGGTTCATACAATAGGAAGAGATTGAGTATGAGTAGACTTTCTCATCTGTTGTAAAATTTACGTCCTTGAGGTTTATTATAGCCATAGTGGCGAGTTTGAACGTAGAGCTTCATCAAAAGGATGAAAAGACTGCTTTTCTCAATGGAGAAATGGATGGACCAACCTTTAGGTTTCATCAGATAAGGCAGCGAACATAAGGTTTGCTGATTGATGAGTTCAATCTATTGCCTTAAACAGTCTTCAATACAATGGTATTTGAGACTTCATCATATAGTCATGTCGAATGTGTGCAACATGATTGATGAGGATCATTGTGTTTATACTAAAAGCTCTGAAAATGAATTTATCATTTTGGCATTGTATGTAGACGACATACTTAAAGCTGAAAATGGTAAATGGTACGTAAATAAAATCAAAGATTGGTTATCGTCCAACTTTGAGACAAAGAATATGAGTTGTGCATATTAAATTCTTGAAGTTAAGTTTTCAAGAGATCATTCAAGAAGATTGTTGTCTATTTCTTGAGAGAAATATATCAACAAAGACCTTGAGCGATTTAATATGCAAAACTGCAAACTCATAGATTACCCCATTGCCAAGAATCAGTTTCTTAGCAAAGATGTGTGTCCTATGAGGTCAGGAAAATTGAACGTATGAGGAACGTTCTATATATGACAGTGCCATGGGTAGTCTTATGTATGCAGTGTTGTATATAAGACATAATATGTGCTATGCAGTGGGCATGGTAAATAGATATCAATCTAACCCAGGCAAAGCACATTGGAAGCAATTGAAAGGATACTTATATACCTTAGAGGTACTGCAGCCTATTCTCTCTATTATTAAGAAAATGATCTGCATTGAGAGAATACAGAGATGTTGATTGGGTAGGAGGTAAGGATGAGAGGAAATCCACCTTAAGTTTATATTCTTGTTTGGCAAGAGTGCCATCTCGAGGAGTAACAAGAATTAAACCCATGTAGCCCTATCAATAGTGGAAGTTGAATTTGTCACTTCCTCAATTGCAGTACAGGAGACAGTTTGGCTGAAATGGTATTTGAGCCATTTAAGAGTAACTGTCTTAGAGGTATTAATGACAGTCTATAGTGACAGTCAGTCGTTGATAGCTTATAGTGGAGCTAAGCATATCGACATTAAGTATCAATACGCGAGAGATATTGTTGCACAAGGAGAGATGTGAACTTATAGTACGTTTCTACGCACGCAGATCCGTTGAGTAAACCTATGACGAGAGATGTGTTTTGAGAGACACATTAGATCTTGAGGTTTGCGTAGAATTTAATTGGTACTGTTATACTTTATATAATCCCTTAACGTTATTATTTGCAAATAATAACTAAAGTTCATTGTTGGCAATACATGAGTGTGAATGTTTATGTGTAAACATTTACTGTTATTGATATGAGATTGAGCATGTCGGACAGAGAAGTAGCCCACTCACAAGGGTGTTTACCTTAGTTTTGTCAATGAGTTGGCAAAGACTAAGATGAGGCAATTTTTGAACATATGAGAATGCTTGAGAGCCTGTTCAAAATAAAAGTGCCGTCTTGCAGAAATTACAAGATGAGTCTTGTTAAGGTGCGAGATAAAGACATACATAAAGTTGTATGCTTTGGATTGAGATCCGAGCACGCACGCGAAAGGGAACTGTGCGGTCTCTATCATGAGCGCGATAGAGCTCAATATAGTGTGTGTCTGCCGAGTGTGCTTCGTCATGAACTCGCCTTCATGTGGGAGCGCGCGATGGTGTACCCTGTGCTCTGTCGTGAACGTAACGGACGTCGTGATCGCGACCGAGGCCCTTCCTGCCTGCCCTATTTTCTGAATTGTTTATTTTTGTCCTTCTTTGCACGGTTTCTCACTATTGCATGGTACACAGTTTTGCTTATGCCTTGATGATATATTGTCCTAGTGTTGTATTATTTAATATTAATAATGATAGTGTTTTGATTCGTGTTCTTGAATAATTTAAAGTATTGTATTTGTGAGTGAGTAAGTTGAGCTTGAAGTGTCATAGTAGTGGATATATAAGCATACTTATAAAGGGCTAGTGAGTGCAGCTGCCAGTATTGATCCCGCTTCGGGTCTAGTGATTACGGTTTACATCCGTTATGGTCTTAGTGAAAATGTTTTGAGACTTCAGTCTCCCGTGCTACCTTCGGGTATAAATGTTTTGATGTTTCGGTCTCCCGTGTAGTGTTCCCATATCCACCACTACTGAAATTCAGGCTATTGTTTAAAGTGTTATGATTATTGAGTACTTCCAATTATGGTATTTGCTTTAAGCATGCTATTATTATGTTTTGCTTTCTTATAGTGATTTTAATTCAAGTATCTCTGTTTTTGTCACCTAGCGAACTCAGTGGGTTAATGCTTATTTATATATGTTTGTGTATGATATTTTTGTATAGTGTTCTGTTATCGTTGTTCCTCCGCACTAAGCGTTATCGCTTAGCACGGGTTCTTTTCCCTTGTAGGTGGAAGGTTTTTGGTTCCGCTTGATAACTTCAATTTAGTATCTAGTTTTGATAGTATTTTCATATGATTTATGGGTGTTTAGTGGTGTTTATTGTCTTGTCATGCTTAATTTAGATTAATTTTGTTAATCTTAGTGAATTTAGAATTTTTATGCATTTTAGTTAGCATTTTGATTGAGTTGAATTTTGTTTGCAGCATTTTTTTTAGGTACCTCACGGTTACAACAACATTGGTTATGACCGTGACATTCAAAGGATTCAAAATCAGTAGCTGGGCTTACTATGGGTCACGGTGGCAACCAATGTCATTGTCACCGTGACATATTTCTTCAATGGGGTAGAATTCAGGCAAGAAGTACCTCACGGTGGCAACCTATCTGGTTGTCACCGTGATATAAAACTCATGAGGCAGAATCAATTGAAAAGGTACCTCACGGTGGCAAGGGAATCCATTGTCACCGTGAGATAAGGATTTCCTGGACAGAAGCGAAAGTTGAGCATCTCACGGTGGCAACAAATCTGGTTGCCACCGTGACCCTTATTTTGTGCGCGAGGCAGAATCAATTCCTTAACAACCTCACTGTGATAACTATTTGGTTGCCACCGTGACCCCTCGGGATATTTAAAGACAAGTTTTATGTTTGGCAAAAGGGGGCGTGGATTTTTAATCTATTTTCAGATTAGGGTTTTAGATCTAGGATTTTCACAAGCTTTTCGATTATTCTTAATTTAGGTTTTCAATTTTGTTTTTAGAATAAAATTACAAATCAAGAGTTTTACATTTGAAACACATAGTTTAATTTCAATACACAGTTTTTACATCAGAATTTCTAGAATTTTTCTCCGTTGAAGATTCGAAGAAGGAGATTGAAGAACTTGGGATTTCCTCCTTAATGAATTTTTGGGTTTATTCTTTCCTTTTTCCTTTTGATTTTGTAATGGATCGTGAGTAGTCTTTCAGTTGTTTGGGGGATCTTTGAATCCCCTACCCATGATGTGAATTCTGAACATCTTTTGAAATTAAATATATGATTGAATGGTTTATTTCACTGATTCTTATCATTCATTCATAGGATTTATTTTCTCAAGTTAATTTCCAGTTTTGATGAATGATTTATTTCATGTATCTTTGTTGGATATTGAGTTGTATGGATTGGATGCCATGATTATTTATATTCAGTTTTTGTCATTCTTGATGTATCTTTTGGACGACTCCGATTGGGAATCTTGAAGTGTAAAATTTTATGATTTAAGACTAGAATGGCAAGTGAGATAATTAAGTTCTGGGTTGTTTGACTCCGTATTAGGAAAATAAGCCGAACTTAGGATTTTAGACCCGTGCATATGCTAGTTATATGGGTGACTCCGGATTGGGATGTTATGTAATTAGAGTGGCTGGCTTCGGATTGGGAAGCCTGGGTTAAGAGGGTTATCCCGATTTCTTTCATATTTGGTTCTTGGATTAATTTTATTCACATTTGGGTATGGGGTGGATGAGTGAACCCGAGCAACGTTCTTCTATTTTGAATTCTTATCTTGTTAATTTTTCCATCATTTTATTTCTATCAATTATTGACGTCATTTTAATTTGATTATTTCTGCTTGCTTATTTTAGTTATTTAATTTCTTTATTTTTAATCAATAGATAACTCAATCAATTGAAACAATTGGGAATTCTTTAGCATACATTTGGTTTTCATTGCTTGCACACACAATCTCTTGGGTACGATAATTCGGGGTCCTAACTTTATCCCACTATATTACTTGTCGATTCAGTACACTTGCTGAGGTCACGTCAAGTTTTTGGCGCCGTTACCGGGGATTGGCGTTGTTTGTGAGTTTTGATTTTTAATTGTATGTGTTTTTCTTTTGCTTATTTTTTTATTTTTTTTATTATTCTTTTCAGGTAGTTATGGTGTATGAGCAGATTGAGACAAGAACAAATAGCACCCTATGACTCTGAAATCGAGAGGACTTTGCGTCAACGAAGGAGAGTCAACAGAGATAATAATATGGAAAGCAATCCTCCTCCTATTGGTAAATTTCCTCCCAAGAACGAACAAGTGCCGAGAGCACAAGAAGAGATGCCGGGTAATTATAGAGAAGAGGTCCCTAGGCAAAGGACGATAAGGGACTATGCTGTACCGAGATGGAATGAGGATCATCGTACAATTGTACTGCCAAGGGGAGTGCAGTTTGAACTTAAACCAGCAACCATCAATGTGGTACAGAGGAACCAGTTTTTGGGTTCAGAAGTGAAAGATCCTGCACAGCACTTGGACATATTTTTGGAGGTTAGTGATACGGTCCAGATTCCAGGAGTGACATCTGATTCGGTAAGATTAAAATTATTTCCTTTTACTTTGATCGGAAAAGCAAGAGAATGGCTGCAAATGTTATGGAGATAGTCAATCAGATCATGGGACCAGTTACAAGAGAGGTTTCTGATGATATTCTTCCCTCCTACAAAGACTGTAAATATCCACAACAATATTTTGAGTTTTAGCCAAATGAGTGAGGAGCCTTTTCATGAGGCTTGGGAAAGGTTTAGGAGATTATTGAGAAGCTGTCCACACCATGAGATAGCAATCTACCATCTGATGATAACATTCTATTCTGGGGTTACACCGCAGATAAGATCCCTTTTGGATGCATCACCAGGAGGTTCATTCATAAATAGGCTACCATAGGAAGCTTTCCATCTGCTGGATGAAATGGCAGCGAATGATGCTCAATGGGCTAATCCTAGATCGGTTCAGAAGAGACAAGGAATACATAATGTGGATGAGGTGTCGATGTTGAAGGCATAGATTGAGTCAATGCGAAAAGAGATGAGTGGTTTGAAAGTGCAAAATGTAGCCTCTGTTTCTCAAGAGAGTGGGTGGTACGAAAGTGGGCAATATGGTCAAGAGAGTGGAGCAATGGGAGATGTAAATGCTGTACGAGATTACCGAAGTAATGATCCCTACAGTAACACGTACAATCCGGGTTGGAGGTCTCACCCAAACTTCTCTTGGAAGGATGGAAATCAGAACGCATCATCTTCTCAACCACAAGTGAGAGCTCCCTTCAACTAAAACATTCATCACAACCACAATCAGTCATACCAACCTCAACCATCCACTCATTACCAAACACCATATCCATCAAACTACAACCAAGGGCAGGGTTCAAATCAATCACAACCTCAATCTTACCACCTACCGGGATATCAACCGAGGCCACCTGTTCAAGAGAAAAAGCCAAACCTTGGAGATATGTTAGCTAGCTTCATGAATAGTCAACAACAATTTGTGACTAGCCAACAACAGTTCATGGTTAACCAAGAAGCAAGGTGGAAATCTCAAGAACAATGGAACCAAAATCAAGACGCTTCCATGAGAAATTTAGAAACTCAAGTGGGATAGCTTGCAAATTCTATGTCTCAAAGGCAACCGGGGACTTTTCCTTCGAATGTGGACCGGAATCCTAAGGAAGAGGCTAAAGCAATCACATTGAGAAGTGACAAGGAGGTGGTACAGAGAGAGGACCAAGGTAAAATTTCTTCACCGTCATCAGATAAGGAGGAGCCGACACGGAAGGTAAGCAACCCTAACTTTAGGGTAGATGTTAATGAAAATGCTACTAAAAATGATAAGGGTAAAAGTCTAGTGAATCCTAAAGAAGAGGATCTTGATATTAATAGACTGCCATTTCCTGTTGTGGCTAGAAAGGAAAAGTAAAATGAGCAATTAGCTAGGTTTTTAGAGATGTTTAAGAAACTGCACATAAATTTACCATTTGCTGAAGCCTTAGCTCACATGCCTAACTATGCTAAATTCATGAAAGAATTATGTTCTAATAAAAAGAAATTAGAAGGGCATGGAACTGTGCAGCTCACAAAAAATTACAGTGCTATAATCATGAACTAGATTCCTGAAAAATTGGAGGATCCAGGTAGTTTCACTCTACCCTGTGAAATTGGTGAAGATTTTTATGGAAATGCTTTATGTGATTTGGGTGCTAGCATAAATTTGATGCCTTATTCTATTTGTAAGAAGCTTAATCTTGGAGAGCTCAAGGAGACGGGAATGAGACTCCAACTTGCAGATAGGTAGGTGACGAAACCAAAAGGGGTGATTGAAGACTTGTTAGTGAAAGTGGGGAAATTCATTTTCCCGGTGGATTTTGTGGTGATGGAGATGGAATAAGATCGCAAGGTACCACTCATTGTGGGGAGGCCATTTTTGAATACAGCAAAGGCGTTGATCGATGTACATGGTCAAACGGTCACCTTAAGGTTCAATAATGAAGAGCTGGTGGTGGACATGAATAAGGCTCAAAAGTATCCGTCGAGTGATATGGAGGAGTCTATCTATTTTGTAGACACAGTGGATGAGTGTGTACAGGAAGTTCAAGAAAAGGTGTTGGGAGCTGATCCAGTGAATGTGAGTTTGATACATTCATTGGAGGATGAAGAGTTGGAAGAAGAGCTGAGGGGAGAAGTTATAGCAGCCGTGGAGAAAGAAGGTGAAGAAGATGAATTACAACAAGAAGAGCTTAATCCGAACAAGGGGGATTCAATTTCTGAACTTAAACCCCTTCTTTTTCATTTAAAATATGTGTTTTTAGAGAATGAGAAAAAGCCAGTGATTATTTCCTCTTTGTTGATAGGTATTGAGGAGAAGATACTGCTTGAGGTGCTGAAAAAGCACAAGAATGCCTTCGGATGGGAGATGTCGGATTTGAAAG
This sequence comes from Excoecaria cochinchinensis, assembly GCA_947683425.1. Classification (NCBI taxonomy): domain Eukaryota; kingdom Viridiplantae; phylum Streptophyta; class Magnoliopsida; order Malpighiales; family Euphorbiaceae; genus Excoecaria; species Excoecaria cochinchinensis. The sequence continues at coordinate 23,538,156 of CANTUQ010000092.1, read as the reverse complement.
GAATTGATCCAAGTTACTGTACTCATCGGTTTCCGATGGAGGAGGATTGTAAGTCGGTAGCTCAGCCTCAAAGGAGACTCAATCCGGCAATGTAAGAAGTGGTGAAGAAGGAGGTACTTAAACTCCTTGACTCAGGTATTATTTATCCTATTTCTGATAGTAAATGGGTTAGTCCAGTGCAGTGTGTGCCTAAGAAGGGGGGATGACTGTGGTTAAGAATGAGCTGAATGAATTGATTCCAACTCGTACTGTTATGGGGTGGAGAGTCTGTATTGATTTTAGAAGGTTGAACAATGCCACAAGAAAAGACCATTTCCCCTTGCCATTTATTGACCAAATGTTAGAGAGGCTAGCAGGGAATAGGTTTTACTATTTTTTAGATGGGTACTCGGGATATTTGCAAATCCCTATAGCCCCTGAAGATAGAGAGAAAAAAACCTTTACCTACCCTTATGGCACATTCGCCTATAGGAGAATGCCTTTCGGATAATGTAATGCACCTACTACGTTTCAACGGTGTATGATGGCTATATTTCATGACTTCATAGAGAAATTTATGGAGGTATTCATGGACGATTTCACTATATATGGGGCTGATTTTGAGAGTTATTTAGAGCATCTCAATTTAGTGCTAGGGAGGTGTGAAAAGACCAACCTAATTTTGAATTGGGAAAAATGCCACTTTATGGTGAGAAAAGGCATTGTGCTTGGGCACAAAATTTTTGAGAAAGGGATAGAGGTCGATAAGGCCAAGGTAGAGGTGATAGAAAAGTTGCCACCCCCGACTAGTGTTAAGGGCATTAGGAGTTTCTTAGGACATGTAGGGTTTCACCGCCGTTTTATTAAAGATTTTTCAAAAATTGCTAAACTCTTGTCCAATTTGCTCATGAAAGATGCTCCTTTTAATTTTGATAGTGAGTGCATGCTAGCTTTTGAGACTTTGAAACAACGGATCATTTCAGCCCCGGTGATTATATCTCCGGCTTGGAATTTGCCGTTTGAATTAATGTGTGATGCTAGTGACTTTGCTGTTGGGGCGGTGCTTGGATAGCGGCGAGATAAGGTATTTTGTGCAGTTTATTATGCCAGTCACACCTTGATAGGGGCACAGGTTAATTACACCACCACTGAGAAAGAGCTTCTTGCAATTGTGTATGCTTTTGAGAAGTTCAGGCCGTATTTGCTGGGTGCAAAAATCATGGTGTGGTCAGACCATGCAGCTTGGAGACATTTGTTTGCCAAGAAGGAATCCAAGCCGAGATTGATTAGATGGGTGCTCCTATTGCAAGAGTTTGACTTGGAAATCAAAGATAAGAAGGGGGCAGAAAATTTCGTAGCGGATCATTTGTCGAGATTGGAGAGCGATCAAATTGAAAAAGGGGAAATTTTAGATTTATTCCCTGATGAACATATTTGTGCTTTATTTGCAAGTGAATTTTCTGTTTCTTGGTTTGCTAATGTGGCTAATTTTCTTGCAGGAGGATTTATGCCAAAGGACTTCACGTGGCAGCAAAGGAAGAAGCTAAAAGCAGATGCCCAACACTACATTTGGGGTGACTCGTATTTGTTTCGACTATGTCCTGACCAAGTGCTCAGAAGGTGTGTCTCAGATAAAGAGAAGGGTGAGATCATCAAGGTATGTCATAGTGGGGAAGCTGGTGGACACCATGGGCTAAGTAGAACGGTATCAAAAATTCTATCCTCTGTTTTTTATTGGCCTACGATGTTTAAAGATGTGCAATTCTTTGTGAAAACCTGTAATAGATGCCAAAGAGTAGGTAATATTTCTAAGAGAGATGAGATGCCTTTAACCAATTTGCTTGAGGTAGAACTGTTCGATTTGTGGGGGATAGACTTTATGGGGCCTTTTTCGGTTTCCTATGGGTATGAGTATATTTTAGTGGCAGTGGACTATGTGAGTAAATGGGTAGAAGCCATAGCTACTAGAACTTGTGATGACAAAGTTGTTCTAGATTTCTTGAGGAAGAATATATTCACCCGATATGGAGCCCGTAGAGCGATTATTAGTGATGGTGGTAAACATTTTGTTAACTACCAATTCAAGGCTTTATTGAAAAAATTTGGAGTTAGGCATAAGGTCACCACCCCTTATTATGCTCAAGCTAATGGGCAGGTTGAAGTGTCCAACCGGGAACTTAAGGCCATCCTAGAGAAGATTGTAAATTCATCTAGAAACGATTGGTATTTAAGGTTGGATGAAGCTTTGTGGGCTTACAAAATTGCATTCAAAACATCTATAGGATTATCCCCATTTAAGCTTATTTTTGGTAAATCTTGTCATCTCCTTGTCGAACTAGAATACAAAGATTATTGGGCAACCAAGTTTTTAAATTTTGATATCAAAAGTGCAGGTGAGAAGAGACTTCTCCAGATGAATGAGCTAGAAGAGATATTGTCACACCCCAAATCGGACCTAGTCGGATTTGGCAAGCTAAGTCGGATAAGTGAAGGGTATTTCAATAATTTGTGCATGAGGAATTTGGATGATAAGGATTTAATTGCAAAGTAATTAAATTAAATAAGTTAAGTGTGGGAAATTATTTGGTGTGTATGTGGTGTATGGTTGTAGGGTGTTTTGTTGTGGCAATTATCTAGTGGATTGTGTGTATGGTACTAAGGTTGGAAAATATCTACCTAAGAATTATCTAGTGAGGTAAGTGTTGGGTGCCATGGAATTTAAGTCATTGATTTGAGGGAGCAACTATGGTGCATGTGTTGTACGGTGTGTTGGTATATTAAGTCAATAAGTGGGATTGTGGTCCAATGAGAGCTTGCCATGTGGCATGGTTGGTGAGCATTGAATGAAGGAAAGAAGAAAAGAGAGAGAGAGAGAGAACACATAATTTGTTCCCGTTCTCCCCCTCCCTCTCACGCCTCCTCTTCTTCTTCTCTTCTCCATTCTTTGTTTTTCCTTTCCTTCTCTTTTGGCCGGATGTTGTGCTTGCTATGGGGTGCTTTGATTGAGTTTTTGGATCAAGATTAAAGAGGTATGTGTTTGGGTTTTTGGATTTACAGCATTTGGGTTCTTCCTCTTCTTCTTCTTTTGGTCTTATTTGAGTTAGGGTTTGGATTAAGTGATTTTATGGGTTTTGGTTTGTGCAAGTTTTGGGTGGCAAGAGAAAGCTCAAGGGCAAGGAAGATTGAAGATTTAAAGCTTGAAGAGATTGTGGGTTGTGCTTCGAAAGAGGTTTGGGAGTGTTTATGCCCTTTTCTTTTCTAGGATCAAGTTTGTGTGTATATGTGTGTTTATATTTGATTTCTTGAAATTATGGTGATTTTGATGTGTTTTGTGGTTTATATGTCATGGGTTTTGCTTTAGATGTGTTAAGGAAGTCCAAATGTGGTTTGATGAACTTAATTGTGTTCTTGAGTGTGATGATGATGAATAGTGCTGATATTTCAAATTGAGTAAATTGAGGTTGTTATTGGCATGATTTAGTTTGAATTCTTGGTATAGATGTTGTGATTTATGTTGATAGTGGTGATGGGTGGTTGGATTTGAGGTAAGAGGCTATTGGATTTGATTTGTGTGTTTGTGTGTGAGTTTTGGGAGAGGAAGAAATCTGCAGATTTTGGAAATCATGACTCTGTTGCGATCGCGACACTGTCGCGAGCGCGATAGAGACAGGTGATTTTGGGCTATGCTGTCGCGAGCACGCGACCCTGTCGCGAGCTCGCGATAGCAAAAGCTGCTGGACACTCTCTGTCGCGAGCGCGACGGTGTCGCGATCGCGACAGAGCGCAATGCCGGCCTGTGTTGTCGCGAGCACGTGATCTATCGCGAGCCCGCGATAGCGATGTTTAAACTCTCTATCATGACCGCGACAATGTCACGAGCGCGATAGAGCCAGGCTTTCTCTCCTCCCCGCGATCACAAGGTCCGTCGCGCGCGCACAGCGAAGGGACTATGGTCTCTGTAGCGAGCGCGACAGACGTCACGAGCACGACAGCCTTGTTATATTGAATGAATTCTCTTTTGGTGTTTGGTTTTGAACTCCAGTTTCTTTTAGTGCCTATAGGTCCTATACCTGTTAATTTATGAATTATACGAATGTGCATATATGTATATATATGATTTTGAGATATTATAGAATGGATTGAATGGATTATGCATGATTGACATTTCGAATTATATTGTGTGACTCAAAACCTGATTTGTGTTATGCATGACCTGCTAGAGTCAGTATAGTGGATAGTTAGGTATGCCTAATAGAGTCTCTTTAGCTGCATCACCTTTGGATTTTGGACCCTGATCAGGTCCCCGTTTGGTTCCTCGCGAACCCTTAATGTGTTTTGGATCTTGTTTAAGATCCCCCTCAGAAAAATATTTTGAATATGACAAAATAAAATGATTTACGATTCATACCCGTAAGGTACCGCCCTGCGTCCGATTCGTACCCGTAAGGTACCGCCGTGCGTTTACTCGTTATCCACTACTTTGAGTCAGCAGGTATTCTGTTTGTTTTGTCTAATATGAACAAGAGAATGTGATATTCGAATGAGACTGATTTTGGATATGTGAATCGGTTATGTATCCGAATGTGATTATGAATTTCTGAATGGGTTGAGTGTGACTCAAATAAGTAAATTGAACATGTTTATCTGTATATATATATGTATATGTATATCATATTGTGAATGTAATTGTATGCCATCGGTTGTGGAAATAAGTACTGGAATTAAGACGTGTATGACTATGATCATAATTGTTCTAATACCATGAATATACTTTATTATGTCATGCTTTTGAGGATGTGAATTCGATTAGTATGTCTATAAGCATACGAATTAATGTGTATACGAATGCAAAATTGCATTGCTGAATGCTATGGTTAATAAGCAAGTACACAAACATGATTTTGTACTATTGACTGTTATGGTGAAGTACGTGATTCAAGATACATATGAATGTGCTCTTGACCTTGGAATGTTGTAATTAGTGTGTTATATTACGTGCTCTCTCTCTAGTTTTTCATATTGTAGTGATTTCGGCGTGTGGTCATGTGTCTACATTTAAGGCATGATATTTGTATGATTAGACCTCTAGGGATATTGCGTGATGATAGTGTACATTCTGCATGATAGTTAATAACTATGGATATGAAATCTCCGACATCTGATGCCCGTGAATTCAGTAAGTGAAAGTTAATTTGTATGCGTAATTGCATGATATACTTGTATCTTACATAATACTCTGCCTGCTTTGATTCGATCGACACGAGTCGTGAATGTGGACATGATTTTCTGAATGCCTGGCCTTTGTACGCAAGGATGTATATATATATGTTAGGGCTATGTGCTTTTGCCATTTGAATGTGTTAGTGTTTGACGTCCTCCCTTGGGTTCGGCTAATGTGTGCTATGGCATGACAAATGTAAGCTTAGATAGCTAGTGTTCTTAGCATGATAGTTGGGTACGTTATTATATGGAAATTGTGTTGCATGTGAATGGGTTTCCGCTTATGCGTGAGTACTCTGGCATGATAGTTGCATGTGTAATACCTCTTGTGACTGTGCTCGGTAAGGTGCTGAAACTTGATACCTCGGTAAGTATATACGGATAAGAATGTAAGTACTTCTGCATATTAATACTTGTATTTTGTGAGACCTTCTGTTTGCATTAGTTCGACTAATATGATTATAGGAATGTGGTAACTGCATGATTTTGTTATTGGGATGAGTACTCAAGTAATGTGTACGTTTTTATGGATATAATCTTTAAATGCATGGTATTTTTGTACAAGCATGTGATTCCGTCTACTATGAATAATTGCATGTGCCATTTGTGACTGTGTTATGCTTTGGCGACCATTGTGAATGGCCGTCCATTTTACTTGTGTGTTCTCCCCACTAAGCGTTATCACTTAGCACGGGCTCTTTTCCCGTGCAGGTGGCAGGTTTGGTTTGGTTCGGTTCGAGTCGCGCGTCTGCAAGGTCGGCCACGTAGGAGTTAGAAGTTTTGTATCTTTGCTCAACCTCTGTATTTTGGCTTTTGTTCTTCTCTAGTCTTATGTATATGTAATGTTATGTAAGATTCTGAATGTAATATTTGGGCTATGTAAAGGTTTTTATATTTCTGTATTAAGTTAGTCCTCAGTTGTATCTTTCGCCTTATGCTTTCGCTGATTGAATGATTGAATGTGTGTATGCCTGTGCTCATGCTCTGCTTAGCGCCGGTGTGTGTGTGAATTAATGCCGTCCAATTTTACTTCTCAAGGTAAGTTTTTAATTTCCCCGTGTTTTTGCATGAATGTATGCTTCCGTTTAATGTATGTGCGCATGTGTGTGAGTGAGCGTCGGTAGCACACCTACATCCTTCCAACGGGGACGTAGGGGGTGTTATAGATATGCTATTGGTCGGTTCAACAAGTAGAGAAGTATAAGGAAAACATAAAGAAATGGCACGACAAGAAATTGGTCAGGAAAGAATTCATTCTAGGTATGAAAGTTCTTTTATATGATAGCAGGTTGCGTCTATTTCTAGGAAAGCTAAAGTCGCGGTGGAAGGGTCCTTATGAAGTTGTGGGAGCTGATCAGTTTGGAGTGATCACATTGAAGCACCCGATGGGTGAAAATGAGTTCAAGGTAAACGGACATCGTGTGAAGCCTTATATTGAATCAACATATGATGGGGCTTTAGCGATCGTCAACCTTGCGGATCCTTAACGGTATTTAAAAGTCTAGCTGCAGACTTGTTAAATGCAGAACTTCTTCTCCAACTTTGTTATTTTGTGTTTATTGATAATTCTTTTAGATAGTTAGTCTTGTTTATTTTTGTCAAATTTGATTGGTTTGTTGTCATAGTGAACCTATGTTTTTTTGGAGAATTTTCAAGGTTTTAGTAGCTTGAAGTTTCGAGTGATTGATGAAATTTTTGCAAGTTTGCAGGTGGTCACGGTGGCAATGGATCATGTTGTCACCGTGACCATAGGAAAATACATTTTGGATTTTGGAATGTGCACATGTCACGGTGGCAAGGTATTGGTTGTCACCGTGACCAGATGAAGATGGCATTCTGGATTGGTATACTTGGTATGTCACGGTGACAACTGGTAAGTAGCATTCTATTTTTATGTGTGCACATGTCACGGTGGTGAGTGTTTTGGTTGTCACCGTGACCTAAGAAAGGTTGCATTCTGTTTTTAAATTTGCACATGTCACAGTGGCAATGAAATCCGTTGTGACCGTGACATGTTGAAGTTTCGATTCTGTTTTGAAGTTGTGGTATGTCACGGTGACAATGGTTTTGGTTGTCACCGTGACCATGTGGCGGTTCAACTCTGGAGTGAAGATTTTGGATATGTCACGGTGGTAACCATTTTGTTACCACCCTGACCCCCACGAAAAACTGTTTTAAATCCTTTATCTTCCGTATTTTATTTCTCACCCTACCACATCTCTCACTCTCAAAACTTGCATTATTCATTATTCTCTGCTATTTTGCACTTCATTTCTCTCTTCTAGGCTATGAATTTTTGGGAATCTACAACAAGTAAGTAATTTTTCTCTTTCTTTTTTTTCCTTATTTTTCTTTTTGGTTCTTTCTGTGTTTTGTTCCCTGTTCATTCTTCTTCTCCATTGTTATGTTTTTTTTTGCAAGCTTAAATTTTACGAATATTTCATTTTGTTTTCTCTTATTGCTCTGATTTCTGGTGGTGAGTGCTATCAATTCCTTCTTCTTTCTCAAAATGTAACTCTGTTAATAAACCTTAACGTTTGGGAAGTACGAAGTTAGGGCTTAGTCTGTGCGTGAATTGGGTTGTTAATTTTATTCAAATTCTTGGCTGAAAATTGGAATTGCTAGGCTTTAACTGTTTGCTCTACATTTTAATGCATCTAATTGTAGTTTTGGGTTGTTGTTAATATCTGTGGGCTTCAATTTTAGTCAGTTAAATTTCTGCATACCAAGTGTTTGAGAAAATGTCTCAATGAACGGTTTTCCTGATTTTGCCATTTCTTGACAATTTGGAATGCAGAGATTCATTTGCCATAGTGTTCAAAGGAAATATTTGTTCTCATTGATCATTTTTGACTTCTTTGTCAATAGATGCAACTTTCTTAACATTCTAATGAGTATGTGCAAATGGTTATTCTTGGTTAGATTGAACTTCATGAGTGCTCTTATGATGATGTTGAATTTGATCTCACTTATGTTGAATTGTGCTTATTGTTGTCATTTAACTTTCTTTAATACTTTGTGAATTGATGCATCTCTTATAAACACAAATGGGCATGGGAAGATTGTTTTTATTAGGTTAGAATGAGCTTGATAACTGATGCTATATATTTAGAGCCATTGCTGTTTGATGCACATAGAACGACATTGAATTTGGTCTTTCATTTTCATGCAGTGGCCCCTAAGAGGAAACGTTTTGCTCTAGCCTCGAGTTCTACAAGCCAGCCATCCAGCCAACCTCCAGTGGATATTTCCAACGTGTCGACCTGGGTTTCAAGTGCTAAGAAGGCTGCCTATGCTCTTTTCTCCAAATGCTCGTATATTCCGACGAGTTACTTGAATTTTGACCTGTTGGAGAAATTGGAGATTCGAAATGAAGTACAGCACCTAATTTCTAATATTGGTTAGGAGTGACTTTTTTCTATTAATGAGAAGGTTTATCCGGGGTTGACAAGAGATTTTATGACAACTGTGACATGTCGGATCAGCTGCGACCCTTCTAGAGATCTTGGAACAGTATCATTTTTTTTGCAGGGTACGGAATATGAGATGACTTTTGTGGGATTCGCAGAATTACTCGATTTCCCTCCCCTAGCCCCGGATTGCTTTCAAGACTATGACAAAGATACTGCTTGGGCGACAATTCGAGATACGGTGACAGCCACAACATATGTGTCAGGCAAGACGAAGGCGCACCATCTCGACAGTCATGCCACGCAGATCATTCATCATTTTTTCTCACTCTCTTTTCTAAGTCATGTGGACTCACCTGGGCAGGTAAACCTACCGGAGGCATTATTTTTAGCATATATGGTAAGGGGAGTGAGGATTAATAGCTCATTTATGGCATAAGCTAGAGGAAATGCAATGGAACCCCAAGAAGGTTAAGAAGATTGCACTGGGTGGTTTGGTAATGGTAATTGCTAAGGGTGTACATCACCCATTGAGGAAACCCAAACCACTATCATCCATTGCAACTATTGATAAAAAGATGCTGAAAAATATGAAGGTCATAGTGGATGACGCGACAGCTACACATGGCTATAGATTGACTACTCGTGTAGAGTATCTGCAGGGAGTACAGCGAGGTCTAGAAGGCTTGCCCTATGAGCAAGAGGAAGACCCAGAAGCACCAGCTCCAGAGCCTGAGCAATTTTCTTCGCAGCAGTACAGTGCTCTTATGGAGCGCATGGACACCATCACCGCGTCTATGGGCACCATCACCGCATCTCAAGCTGATCTTGAGTCACAGATGGATCAGGTGTTATTGGGACTTTCCTCTTTAGCTATGTGCTTTGATGCGCAATTTCCACCGCCACCACCTCCAGAGAGTTGAACAGGGAGACATACTATCTTTTATTTTTTTTATTTTAATTTTGTTTTGTAATTATTTAACTTGCTGCGGACAGTAAGGAATTAAGTGTGGGGTAGGAGGAGCAACTCCAACATCTTAATATGTAACTAATTTTTTTATGTTTTATTTATTTTTATTCGCATATTTTATTTTGTTTACGTTGTTTGAATACTTAATTGTGGTTGTCTGAATTTTTCTACCTTAGTTTAGTTTGCTTCTAGTTATTCCTATTGTGAATGTTTTGAACTTTATTTTGAGAATGAATTATCGTAATAATTGATCCTAGCAAGAGAGTAATTGAAAGTTTTAGCAGCAAATAAATCTCAATTAGTCATATATCTTGTAATTTTCGATCTTTTGTGCACTTTAGGCTTGTTTGCGAAAAACTTGAAAAAATCCAGTGTGTGAAAGTTTTATTTTTTTGAATGAAGGAATTTTAGGATAGTTAGAACCTTCCTCATCACCCTTCGAAACGTTATAACAACTTAAGCAGGTTTAGGACATGATTTAGGCAAATTTTTATTTGGTAACTACTTTAAATGACTTTTTACTTACCTGTGGCGTAATTTTCGTTGCTAGCCCCGTTGAGCTGATTTGGAATGCTAAAAGCGTACTATGCATTTTTCTTTGTTACACTCTTATTTTACCATTTAACCTAAATGCTTTTGCCTATCCTTTCTAAGAATTGGCCACTCTAGGATTGGGGTGGGATATCATTGAAAGTTGAATAAAGGGTATTTACTGTTAAACTAGTGTGGGTGTGAGAAGAATTGTGAAACTTTGGGGTATTGTCTAGTATATTGTTTAAATTTTCCTTAATGGAGTCAAATTTATTATAAGAAAATAGAGGTTTTGGGTATCTCTGACAAAAAAAAAGAAAGGAATTTGATGAAAAGGTCGATCATTGTTTTAATTTTTGAGTTAGTCAGATGTAGAAAATTCAATGTGGGGTACCCTCAATTAGAAGAAGATGTCTTCACATTCATAGATGATCAGGTTTGAGGAAACAAATTTCATTAGGGAATTTCTTCTCCTCGTTTTCTGATGGTTTAATGTTTTTCATTTTGGGAAGTTTAGAAGAGTTTTGACAATTGTGGGTGAATTGAAAGTAGGTCATGACAAAGTTTTGTTGAGATTGGGTAGTGGTAAGTGTAGGTAGAGTGGTTGACTCTTTGTTCAGTTTTCTTAACTTTTCTTGTTAGCCAATACACTAACCTAACATTTCAACCTTGGAATAAGTCCTAATGATCCTGCTCTTAGCTTGAGTTGTTTAGTGAAGATGACCCTTATGGTTTCGGTGCTAAAGGAGAGGCTTATGATTACCCTGAGTTGCAAGTGCATTACCAATATGCAATTTATTTGCTTATTCATTTCCTTTGCTCAATTGCTGAATTGTGCTGGTTTTTTTGTTTTGAAAAGAGAAAATTTGTTTTTAGCCTAGCACACAGACACGTGAAATTTATTGATATAAGCTGATTTGAGAATTTATGGTTAAGACTATTTTACTTAGTGCTATGATTGTTGTTAAGTTTTCTTATTCTGAGTTAGAGTTTAAAATTTTAGGAATGTGGATAATTCATTTACTCGAGGATGAGCAAAGTCTAAGTGTGGGGTATTTTGATAACTTCAATTTAGTATTTAGTTTTGATAGTATTTTCATATGATTTATGGGTGTTTAGTGGTGTTTATTGTCTTGTCATGCCTACTTTAGATTAATTTTGTTAATCTTGGTGAATTTAGAATTTTTATGCATTTTAGTTAGCATTTTGATTGAGTTAAATTTTGTTTGCAGCATTTTTTCTAGGTACCTCACGGTCACAACAACATAGGTTGTGACCGTGACATTCAAAGGATTCAAAATCAGTAGCTGGGCTTACTATGGGTCACGGTGGCAACCAATGTCATTGCCACCATGACATATTTCTTCAATGGGTCAGAATGCAGGCAAGAAGCATCTCACGGTGGCAACTTATCTGGTTGTCACCGTGACATAAAACTCACCAAGGCAGAATCAATTGAGGAGGTACCTCACGGTGGCAAGGGAATCCATTGTCACCGTGACATAAGGATTTCCTGGACAGAAGTGAAAGTTGGGCATCTTACGGTGGCAACAAATCTGGTTGCTACCGTGACCCTTATCCTGTGCGCGAGGCAAAATCAATTCCTTGACAACCTCACGGTGATAACCATTTGGTTGCCACCGTGACCCCTCGGGATATTTAAAGACAAGTTTTCTGTTTGGCAAAAGGGGGCGTGGATTTTTAACCTATTTTCAGATTAGGGTTTTAGATCTAGGATTTTTACAAGCTTTTCGATTATTCTTAATTTATGTTTTCAATTTTGTCTTTAGAATAAAATTACAAATCAAGAGTTTTACATTTGAAACACACAGTTTAATTTCAATACATAGTTTTTACATCAGAATTTCCAGAATTTTTCTCCGTTGAAGATTCGAAGAAGGAGATCGAAGAACGTGGGATTCAACCGAGATTTCCTCCTCAATGAATTTCTGGGTTTATTCTTTCCTTTTTCCTTTTGATTTTGTAATGGATCGTGATTAGTCTTTTAATTATTTGGGGGTCTTTGAATCCCCTACCCATGATGTGAATTCTGAACATCTTTTGAAATTAAATATATGATCGAATGATTTATTTCACTGATTCTTATCGTTAATTCATGGGATTTATTTTCTCAAGTTAATTTCCAGTTTTGATGAATGATTTATTTCATGTATCTTTGTTGGTTATTGTGTTGTATGGATTGGATGCCATGATTATTTATATTCAGTTTTTATCATTCTTGCTGTATCTTTTGGACGACTCCGATTGGGAATCTAGAAGTGAAGAATTTTATGATTTAAAACTAGAATAGCGAGTGAGATAATTAAGTTCTGGGTTGTTTGACTCCGTATTGGGAAAATAAGCCGAGCTTAGGATTTTAGACCCGTGCATATGCTAGTTTTATGGCTGACTCCGGATTGGGATGTTATGTAATTAGAGTGGCTGGCTCCAGATTTGGAAGCCTGGGTTAAGAGGGTTATCCCGATTTCTTTCATATTTGGTTCTTGGATTAATTTTATTCACATGGGGTGGATGAGTGAACCCGAGCAACGTTCTTCTATTTTGAATTCTTATCTTGTTAATTTTTCCATCATTTTATTTCTATCAATTATTGAATTCATTTTAATTTGATTATTTCTGTTTGGATTCTTTATTTTTAATCAATAGATAACTCAATCAATTCAAACAATTTGGAATTCTTTAGCATACATTTGATTTTCATTGCTTGCACACACAATCTCTTGTGTACGATAATTCGGGGTCCTAACTTTACCCCACTATATTACTTGCTGATTCAGTACACTTGCTGAGGTCGCGTCATCGCTCAAGTTACGCATCTGCAGGGTTGGCCACTAGGAGTGGAGTCTTATTATATTTGTACTCCTCTTGTATTCTTTTTGTATATCATTTTGGTTATGTAATTATGTAATTCTTTTGGGTGCAATGACACGTATGTAATTATTGTAACTTTGGAATATTGTGTATATATATATATATATATATTTTGATTATATGTTAAGATATTTATGATTTATCATCATAATTGTATACTTCCACTGTGATGTGTGGAAGTTTTGAGTGAGTGTCGCGGTGGCGCTCCGGTATCCTTCCAACGAGGGTATCGGGATGTTACAGTTTAGTATTAGAGCATCGGTTTAGGCAGTTCTAGTTGTCTTTGATTGTTGAGTGTCGAGTCTTTGCATGCGAGTCAGTTTTGTGTTGTGGCCTAATGCAGATGTGTCTTGTGTAGTGTCTAGATGGAATCCTATCCAAGTGATAATGTGGGTTAGACAACGGGCAGTGTTAATGCAGTTAGAGTTGAGGAGTCTGCTTCCCAGCATCAGCGTGATGAGTGTCATGGTATGCCTGGTATGGGATTTGAGAATCCGGCCTTAGTGCAAGGTTTACTTCGGTTAGTAGATAAGTTAACGGCTCCTAAGGCTCCTACTGAGTTACTGAGAAAGAGAGGAACGTAAGATTTTCTTGGGACTTTGTTGGACCAATCGGATGTGGCCGAGTTCTAGATTGAGAGAGTAGATCAGATTTTGCAAGAGATTAACTATCCCGCAAATCAGAGGGCATCTTGTGCAGTTTCGCTACTTCAAGGACCAGCATATTATTGGTGGAAGCTTGTGCTTCGTAACCCTCAGTTGCTAGCTCAATTAACTTGGGATTTCTTCAAGCAAGAGTTTAAACAAAAGTATATGACGAAGGCATACCATGAAGCCAAGTGGAAGGAGTTCATCAGTTTGAAACAGCAGGGTATGTCAGTGCATGAGTATGAGAAGGAATTTAGCCGATTAAGCAAGTATGTACCGGTGTTGCTTTTGATAGAAGAGTTTAAGTGCCATCACTTCGAGGATGGATTAAGGGAAGTGATCCGAGGATTGTTGTCGACCATGGCGGTCATGCAATGGGTCGGTTATTATCTGCTACTGGCAGCAGCGATCAAGCTACAGGAATCCGAGTTGATAAAGCAGAGGTTTGAGCAAAAGAGGAAGGCACCAAATATTAGACTTGGGAGTGGTAAGAAATCAAGAGGTGTTCCGAGTGGCCAAGGAGCAAAGGGATCGATTCCAATGCATTCAAAAGTTGGAAGTATCGCGCCACCCTCTAGTAGGGGAATTGTGATTTCGGAATGCGAGCACTGTCAGAAACACCATTGGGTCCAATCTAGAAGTGTCTCTGGAGCGTGCTTCAGATGTGGAAGCAAAGAGCATATGCTAGCCTGTTGTCCGGAGTGAAGAGTGCTTCAAGATCGACCCGAGAGTAGAGTGAGTGGACAAAGGTCGAGAGGGAATCGAAGTGGTAGAGGCAGTGGACGACCTTCACAGGCACCATCGGAAACAGTGCAAAAACTGCCAACTAAAGAAGTGTATGTGCGACCGCAAGTGTATGCAATGATCGGAAAAGATGCTGCTGAACGAGCAGGGCCTTCTGGTAAGTTGTATTATTAGCTTTTGTTATGTTCGATTTTTAGGTTGTTGGATTTATGGTTAGCAGGGAAATTTCGAGGACGAAATTTCTTAAGGGGGAGTGATTGTAACGACCCAAAAAGGGCCTAGTCAGAATTTGCGTGTTAAGTTGGAGAATTGAGGGTATTTCAGCAATTGTGCATGTGGGAAGTTGGATAATTAAGGATTTAATTGAAGAAAATTAAGCAAAGTTTTAAAGTGAATAAATTATCTAGTGGATTATGTGTAGGTTACCAAGGATTAAGTGTTAAGTAAGGATTTTATTAGGTGAGGGTTGTGTATGATGCCAAGGATAAGGTAAGTCAAAGTTGGACCTTTGGTTCAATAAGAACATGCCATGTGGATTAGGTAGGTGAGCATTAAATGAAAAAGGAAGAGAGAGGGAAGGGAGGGCAGAAAAAGGGGAAGTTTCCCATGGAAGCTGAGTTTTCCCCTTGGCTTGCCCCATTCCCATTCCCCTCTCCTCTTTCTTTTCATTTTGGATGCTCCTCATCCTTTCTTGAGTGGATTCTTCAAGTTTGAGTGGGATTTTCTGAGATTTAGAGCTGATTATTGAAGAGGTAAGTGCTTGGGTTTGATTTGGTCTCTTCTTCATCTTCTTCTTCTTTATTTTCTGGTTTTAGAAGAGTGAATGCTTAGTTTGATTAAAGCGTGTATTTGGCTGGGTTTTGTGCAAGAATCAGAGGAGAGAAGGAAGACCAAAGGAAAAGAGAAAGTGAGATTTTGAAGTGGACGGTTTGAAGCTTCTTTTGATAGGTTTGGGAGTTGTCTTACTTATTTCTTCTCGAATCACGGTCTGATTGTTAGTTTCTGAGTTTTGAATGTGATGCATGTGTATGTGTATGTGTTTGATTGTTGAGTAATTAAGACGGTATAAAATGCTAGTGTTTTAATGAGCTATATGTGAGTTTTGTAGTGATTTTGGCAAGAGTTGTGTGTGGATTTTGGATTAGATGCCCTTGTGATGTAAATTGTATTTTAAGTTTATTTCTAGTTATTGATTAGTGTATGGAGTGTATGATTTGATCCTTAGCTTGTTTGAATGCATTGGAGTGATGATTTAATATGTAATTTACATGAATGAGTGGTTTTGAAATTGTTGGGCTTGAAGTGAAGTGCATAATGCTGAGTTTCTGGGCAATTGTGGGCTCTATCTCCAGCCCGACAGAGTGCAGAATGACCCTCTTGTTGCTGTAGAGCCCTCTATTGCAAGCACGATGTAAGTCACGAGCGCAACGGAGAGATCGGTAGGGCAAGCGGCGGTACGCCAAGCCCCTGCGCGAGCGTGCATCCAAGCGTGTACAAGAAGGGGAACTGTCCGGTCTTTGTCGCGAGCGCAATGGAGCTCGGTATAGTGTGTGTCTACCGAGCGTGCTTCATCACGAGCATGCGACGAGGTACCCTGTGCCCTGTCGCGAGCGCGACACACATCATGATCGCGACAGAGGCCCTTCCTGCTTGCCCTATTTTCTGAATTGTTTCTTTTTGTCCCACTTTGCACGGTTTCTCACTATTGCATGGTACACGGTTTTGCTTATGCCTTGATGTTATATTGTCCTAGTGTTGTATTAGTGAATATTAATAATGATAGTGTTTTGATTCGTGTACTTGAATAATTTAAAGCATTTTATTTGTGAGTGAGTAAGTTGAGCTTGAAGTGTCATAGTAGTGGATAGATAAGCATGCTTATAAAGGGATAGTGACTGCAGCTGCCAGTGTTGACCCTGCTTTGGGTCTAGTGTTTACGGTTAACCTCCGTTATGGTCTTAGTCAAAATATTTTGAGACTTCAGTCTCCCGTGTTACCTTTGGGTATAAATGTTTTGAGGCTTCGGTCTCCCATGTAGTGTTCTCGTATCCACCACCACTGAAATTCAGGCTATTGTTTAACGTGTTATGATTATTGAGTGCTTCCATTTATGGTATTTGCTTTAAGCATGCTATTATTATGTTCTGATTTCTTATAGTTATTTTGATTCAAGTATCTCTATTTTTGTCACCTAGCGAACTCAGTGGGTTAATGCTTATTTATATATGTTTGTGTATAATATTATTGTATAGTATTCTGTTATCTTTGTTCCTCCCCACTAAGCGTTATCGCTTAGCACGGGTTCTTTTCCCGTGTAGGTGGCAGGTTTTTAGTTACGCTCGAGTCACGCATCTGCAGGGTTGGCCACTAGGAGTAGAGTCTTGTTATATTTGTACTCCTCCTGTATTCTTTTTATATTTCATTTTGGTTATGTAATTATGTAATTCTTTTGGGTGCAATGGCACGTATGTAATTATTGTAACTTTGGAATATTGTATATATATATATTTTGATTATATGTTAAGATATTTATGATTTATCATCATAATTGTATGCTTCCGCTGTGATGTGTAAAAGCTTTGAGGGAGTGTCGCGGTAGCGCTCCGGTATCCTTCCAACAAGGGTATCGGGGTGTTACAGGGTTAGTGTATGTTTGGGGTTGGGTTTGTGGTCTAGATGTGGCCATATGAGGAGGAAAAATTTTGTTATAAGAAGTTTGGTTGTTGGAGTTCTAGGATTGGGTAGAGAATTTGGTAGAGTGTCTAGGTTTGAGGGCCTCCAAATGAAACTCTTGCAATTTTGCTTGCTCAATGGCAGTCTAGAGGTCAGGTGGTTTGAGCATCTTAACCAAGGACCTGATCTCATCCTTAAGCCCACCAATAAAGTTGTAAACATAGTAGGTTTTCAGTTGGTTGGGATATAGTCTCTCCATTTTAAGCTTAAAGAGTTCAAATCTGCCCAAGTATTAATCTACAGATGTGGTTTGTCTTAGCCTCTGCATCTCCTCCCCAATATTATCCTCTTGTAGACACCGGTTCCCAAGGCGGTCCAAGATCAGGATTACCCGATGATGAAAATAATACTTGCCACAAGGAAAGGTGTCGAAAATGATGTCATCCTTATAGAAAACTCCCTCTGTTCCTCCAAAAATTTTAATGCGAAAATTTGTTTATTTTGCTCTCTTTTATTCCTTTTTACTATTTGTGTTTATTTTTTTTTATTTTATGTTATTTTATTTTTGTTTTTTATTTATTTTTTTTCATTTCGCGTGCCACGCGTACTGGCCGTGCCCGTCGCGGAGGCTGCGCTCACGACAGGGGCTGTGTGCGCTACGCGTGCCCCTTGGTGGCGCGTCTCGCGCACGCGCGCCCCATGGAGGCACATCTCACTCGAGAGCGCACGCCCTTGCGCCCCCCATGGGGGCGCGTCTCGCTCTGGCACGCGCGTCTTTCCTCCCACAAGCGGGTATTTTTGCCCCGCGCCTTGCTGCCCCGTGCCATCGCTTTCGCCCGCCATTTGTTTTTCCAGTTTGTTTTTAGTTTCATGTTCTAATGATAATTTTGGGTAACGAAAATGAAAATAGTTTTTGTCATTTCCCATTTTGGGACAAAGACAGTAAATCAAATAGGGTTTTGAGATTAATTTTCAAAGGAGCTGCCATTTTGATTTAAAGGAGAGAACTTCATTTTTCTCTCAACCAAGGGGCAGCCGAAGTTGTAACACCCCCTACCCATACGTAGGCGAACCCATCCATAACGGAGTAGAAAGCCGCATGAGCAGGGGTGTTACCGGACAGAAGCGAAAAAAGCATATAAAAATACGGAAGAATTTAAAACTTAGGGAGCAAAAGCTGAACATACATAATTCACAAACACGCATACACTAAGCGAAAGCATACACACATGCATACTTACAATCATACAACAGAAGCCTAAGACGAAAGATAAAATAGAGGGAATACTTAATACATAAATATAAAAATATTTACATACCCCAAAATATTACATCAAGATCCCTATACACAATACATTTACAAAGGCTACAGAAAACAGAAACCAAAATACAGGAGCTTATAACAAAATATCAAAACTTCCAACTCCAATGTGGCTGACCCTGCAGATGCACGACACGAGTGAAACCAAAACCTGCCACCTACATGGGGGAAAGAACCCGTGCTAGGCGATAACGCTTAGTGGGGAGGAAAAACCACAAAAGGACACTAAACAATATACAATTATCATCATGCCGAAAATACATATAACTTATATGCTAACACTTACCGAGTTCACCGAAGTACCAGATGTCAGAAGACGTAACTTGAATAATTACAAATTATATAAACATGTAGCTAACATACCCAAGCACTCACAAATTGATTCACACCCAATTCATCTATCACGTAACTATCATACGAAAATGCATATACACATTAACTAATAACAGATTTACGAAGTTCATGCACTACACTCCCACACTATAATGCACACAATTAACATGCAGAGTCACTAGAAGCCTAAATATACCGTTATAATGCCGTAATACACATACATTAACTAAGAACTAATGGACCAGGTCAAAACACCCACTTCCTATGCGCAACTCTAATGCATATATAAACATGCCATGAACCGTAAACCCATAACAACATGCCGGAGTCACTACAACATCAGATACCGGAGAAACATAAAACATTACATCACATTCATTAACTCACCATACAAAGTTACAGTTTTCATAGTATACAATATACATATACAATAGACATACATTATCATGCGAAAATACAATTAAACATTGCATATACTTACCAAGATTATATACATATTGAAAATCAGAGATTTCATAATGCACAATCACTAATCGTCTAAACATGCAAATACTATCACACGATGATGCTCATACACAGCTGAAACCAATCATAAAGCTAATACACCATACTCCCACATTACTACACCACTATATCATCATACAAAAAATATCAACACATAACAACATACTGAAGTTACTACAGTAGCGCATTAAAAAAAAATTCCAGGTCACACTCTTATACATATTAATTCACATACTTATGTCCATAACCAAACAAATTCTTATGCTTATAAACACAACATAACAAACAATATACCTGCTGACTCACAATAGTGGATATCGAGTATAACAAACTATACCTTACGAGTACGAATCGAACGCATAATGTACCTTACGGGTACAAATCGAAAAGCAACATCATTTTCCACATTCAAAAACATTTCACTAAAAGGACCCCAAACAAGATCCATACACAGTAAAGGTTCGAGAGGAACCAGCCAGGGACCTGATCGGGGTCCATTCATTCAAAGGGTGCTGCAGCTACAAAACTCTATTAGGCATGCCTAATTATCCACTAGACTGACTCTCGCAGGTCATGCATAAAAGATTCATGTTTTGCATCATATAATACACATATATTATCATACATGTCACAGAATATGATAGACATATAATCCAGTCACACACTTTAATACTATTCACTATTCTAAACATATCAGGATCAAATATGGAAAATAATATTATGCCAATGGTTATCCATGCAAGGCCTTATTCATGCAATAATACACCACATGCTTTAATATGACATGCTCATAATAACCAACCATGACATATGGCATTCTTAACTCACTTGTATACAAATTACAACATGCGATACCATTCTCAATAATTAACAGAGATAAACCGAGTGATAACGTTTAATTCAAATAATAATCTAATAGAAATCACTATTACCAACCACATTATAATCATATGTTGTCATTCTAGCATTTCAATAATCGCACACTTTAGAAGAATCATCAAATAAAACCTATCTAAGCTCATTTTATTTAACAAAATATATTGTGCAATACAATTCACAATAATTATTATTTGACCAAGTTAAAATACCATTTTCTATCATTTTCTAATTAATAATACACTATATAAGAGTAAGTAACCCAAAACAAAGGAAGAAGGACTGAAAAAGACACATTTGAAATTTTTGCAAAAATCGGGACAAAACCATTTTACACGGCGGCATGGGTAAGCCCATACTGCCGTGTGACTGAGAGGGACACGAGTCGTGCTGAAGAGCACGACCCATGCTCTTGCTCCCAGCAAAGGGAGCGCGAGTGGTGCTCCCAGAGCATGGCTCATGCTCGGCTTCCAAACAAGAGCACGACTCGTGCTCCTCGCTACTGGCCGGTCTGAGGGGTAAAGAAAGAAATTAGAGGGGAAGGAGAAATCAGCACGTTTCGTGCTTCGAGAGCACGTCTCATGCTCTTGAGCACGAGTAGTGTCCAGCGAGCACATCGCGTGCTCTACCCTTCGAGAAGAAGAAGAAGCTGAAGGGAGTTGATGAGCACGACTCGTGCTCTTCCTCTCTCCTGGTCATGAGCGTCTCTATCGCGATCGTGATGAATGTCGCGCTCGCGACAGAGGCGCGTCTCCTTCTCCCAGCAAAAATGTAGAACTTCATCCATTTTTTTTCCAAAACAAATCCTTTCAAAAACCACGCAAACAGGCACAAACTCTTACCCTATCATTCAATTGCATACTACAACATGCTCATGGTCAATTATTACAAGATTCAACAATTAATTCAAGGAAAAACATAAAATTTGCAGACTAAGAACACCAAGAACAGAAGTTACCCAAATCATGCATTTTCCCATCCAATCTAACATGCATATATCTCAATCCTAAATCATGCATTTCTAACACAATTACCACAACAATTACATGCATATACACATGCCAAGACACTCAAAATTCCAGAAATTTATATTACAAAACTCATACACAATCAAAATGAGAAATTAGGGCAGAGACAAACACCAAAACTAAAAATGAAGAACACAGAGCTCCCAAACCTCTTTGAAGCACAACCCACTATCCTCTTTAAGCTTTAATCCTCAATCTTTTCCTTGCCTTTATGCTTCCTCTTGCCACCCAAAGCTAGCACAAACCAAAACCCAAAAATTACTTAACCAAGAACCCTAACTCAAACCAAACAAGAAGAAGAAAAGAGAGAGAATCTAATGCAGGAAACCCTAGCACCCAAAACCCAAATACAAACCTCTTAAATCTTGCTTTCAATCTCCACCAAGAGCACCCAACTCACGCACAACCAAGGAAAGGAGCACAATCAAAGGAAAAGGAAAGAAAGGAGAACAAGGAGGAGGAGGAGGAGAGAGAGCAGAAACGTGACCTACTCTTCTCCCTCTTCCTTTTCCTTTTTTTTTTTTCCTTATTTTCCCATTAATTGCCCACCTACCAAGGCACATGGCAGCCTCCTATTGGTCCAAAGGGTCAACTTTCCTTGACTTTCTCTTTTTGTCCCTACAAATCTCACTTAAGTCCTTGGCAACTTACACTCCACTCACTAACACAATTATTTCCTTGCTTGAACTTTAATTATCTTTTCAATTGGGTCCTCAATACTCCAATTATACTGGTCGAAATAACCGAAATACCCTCACTTATCCCGACTTAGCTTGCCAATTTCGACTAGGCCCGATTTGGGGTGTGACAGTAGTTTTTTTAGAAAAATCTTAAAAATTCAAAGCTTTAATTTTCTTCTTCTTTTTTCCTTTTCTCTTAGAGAACATCTAATTCCCGGATGATTTTGGGTTTGGAAAATTAATTTCCTTTGCTCAATCATCCTCCAAAAATATTTTCTTGAGTTAACCTATTTTCAAAAACAGATTTTCTTTTTTTTCTTCAAGCATTTATCACCATAAAAATCGACAAGGAGGACAGATCAAGGCATCCTATTTTCCGATATATAAATTCTGAGGGTAAATATTTTTGGACTTGTTCTCATTTATTTTTGTATATTATTTATTGTTGTTAATATTATTATTTTCATGTTATTATCATTCATAATTTCTTTCTAGCATTTTTGATGTGATTATTATTGTTGACATGTTATGTGGTTTTCAACTTCCCTTTTTTGTTTTTTCTAATTTTGCCACTGTTGTTGTCCATCTTCTTCTCCTTATCATTTTTATTATTATTACTATTATTATTATTATTTTCATTATCTCATGGTGTTAATATTATTAGTATTATTATTCCATCTACATTTTATATTATCATTATTTGTCATTATGATTTTGTTTGTGTTATTATTATTATTATTATTATTATTATTATTATTATTATTATTATTATTATTATTATTATTATTATTATTATTATTATTATTATTGTTATACTTGTAACACCCCCTACCCATACGTAGGCGATCCCATCCGAATAGGAGTGAGATGCCGTATGAGTCAGGGTGTCACCATACAGATACCACATAAAACATACATTCATGCATCATAAGCATACATAAGCATGGGGTAATTAAAAACTTAACTTGAGGGCAAAAGCTGGTCATGCATTAACTCACACACACATAGGCACTAAGCGGAAGCATATACACATGTGAACACATATTCACTCTTTCAATCAGCGGAAGCATAAAATGAAAGAGAAAATCGAGGAATAGCTTAATACATAAATATAATAACATATACATAGCCCAAAATATTACATCAAGATTCTTACATATATATGGATACAAACGGCTACAGAAATACATAATCCGAAGATACAGGAACTGATAATAACAAAAAAATAATAAAACTTCTAACTTCTATGTGGCCAACCTTGCAGATGCGCGACTAGAACCGAACCAAACCTGCCACCTGCACGGGAAAAGAAACCATGCTAAGCGATAACGCTTAGTGGGAAGAACACACAAGCAAAATGGACGGCCATTCACAATGGTCGCCAAGGCATAACACATTCACAAATGACAAAAGCAGATACTCAACATATCATTAAATTATGCTTACTTAATAAACCATACAATCGGTAGCATATATTCACATTACCTGATTACTCATCTCATTATCATATTCATCTGGTTACCACATTCTTATATCCTGTTAAGCAAACCCACGCAAATAGAAGACCATACTAGATACAAATATTTTCATGCAGAAATACGTACAATCTCATTTGCATATATTTATCGAGTTCACCGAAGTATCAGATAGTGGAACCACTTTATGCATAGACACAACATATTTAAACATACAGTTATCATACCATAAGGCACACACACACATACCCAATAGCCGAGAACTAAGGGATAACATTAAACACACCACACTTCCACTGCGCAATCCCAGTACATATAATATCATGCCATGGAATGCAAACACATAACAACATATCGAAGACACTACAATAACTGAGTCCCAAGAATCATAAAGTATAACATTACATTATGGCATTTGCACTTACCGGAAGCCGATCCACATACAATACATCACAATACATATACAATCAGTCAATGAGATGAAAGCACATGTCAACATACTGAAAGCACTATCATAGCAAAACTAGAGAAAACACATGGCATAACTCAATACTTATGGCATTCAATGGTCAAGATCACATTCATATACATACTAATCCTCATACTTAACCATAACCATAACAGTCAACAGCACAATCACATTCACAGTGAGATATATATATATATAGATAATCAGGCACAATACACATGCTGGGGTTACAATCAACCCATTCAAAGCTTCATAAACACATTCGGATACATAACTAATTCACATGTCCAAAATAATGCTCATTCAGATATCACATTCTCTTATTCATATCAGACAAAGCAAACAAAATACCTGCTGACTCGAAATAGTGGATAACGAGTGAATTGACATCACTTTACGGGTGCGAATCGAATACTGACATCACCTTACGAGTGCGAATTGAATACTGACATCACCTTATGGGTACGAATCGAACACATAAAAGGGTTCGCGAGGAACCAAACGGGGGACCTGATCATGGTCCAAACATAACTGAGGCTGCAGCAAAGACTCTATTAGGCATGCCTAACTATCCACTTACTTGACTCTAGCAGGTCGCACATCATTCAAATCATATGTCGAATCACATAATATGTACATATATACATACATATATATCATCATGCATAAACCAAGTATGATAGGCATATCAAATGTGTTCATAATGCCAGTCATACATCATATAAGTCATATTACGAAGCATACAGTATAATTTCGTCAATACACTTCAGCACTGTTCAGTATTCTAAAGCATATCAGAGTCAAATATGGAATAGTATTATGCCAATAATTAACAATGCATAACCTTAATCATATAACAACGCCATATACACTTAAGCATAACATACTATTCTTTGAGAAGGTTCATGAGTAACTATATGCATAACACCTTCCACATTTTGTATAACATGCTTATAATAATAATAATAACCATAAAACATGGCATTCAATTCACTTGTATTCAAAATATAACATGCGATATGAATCACAATAATTAACATTAATCAACCAAGTCATACAGTTTAATACAGTTTAATTCAAACAATGGTTTAACTGAAATCACCATTTCTAAGCATATTATAGTCAAATATCAGCATAGTATCGATTCAATAATCACACACTTCAGAATACAAATACTAATAATAATTAGTCAAAAATATGTCCCATGCAATAGTGAGAAACGTTGCAAAGTGAAGAAAAGACAATTTTCGAAAACCAGAGAGAAAACCAGACAGACAGAAGAAGAAGCGTTGCAGAGCAGAGCAGGGGCACGACTCGTGCACGATTCGTGCTCATGCTCATGTGTACAAGTCGTGCTTGAAGAGCACGACTCGTGCTCTTTGAGCACGAGTGATGTCCTTTGAGCACGTCTCGTGCTCTGCCATTGAGGGAGAAGAAAGGAATCGGGAAAGGAGGAACAAATAGCACGTTTCGTGCTTCCAGAGCACGACTCTTGTTCTTAGAGCACGTCTCATGCTCAGCTACCCAGGGTGAAGAAAGAAAAAATCAGGAGGAGGAGGAGAAATCAGCACGTCTCGTGCTCTTGAGCACGACTAGCGCTCAGCTCCTCTCAAAACCCACAATCCTGATTAAAAACGATGAACATTACTGTGAAACTAATTACGGAACCTCGAACGTAAACAATAGAGGTTTTCCAGATTCATACAATTCTTATTCCAAATTTAACAAGCACTCATCTTAATCCCTAACCATGAATTACTAACATACTTACCCAAACAATTCATGCATAAACTCATATTAAAACACACAAATTACTGGAGATCAAACACACTTGCACATTCCAGTTCCAAGGAGAAATGAAGGCAGAGACAACCCAAACTCAAAATAAAGAATACATAGCTCCCAAACCTGGAAATTGAAGATCTAAATAACTCTTAAAGCTTCAATCTTCAGTCCTTTACTTGTCCTTAAGCTTCCTCTTACAACCCAAAGCTTGCACAAACCAAAACCCAGAAATTACTCTTTTAAAACCCTAACTCAAATCCAAAGCAAATCAAAACCAGAAGAGAAAGAAGAAGAAGGAGAAGCAAATCCAAAACGCAGGAAACCCTAACCCCAACTTACCTCTTTAATCTTGCTTTAAAGCTTCCCAAAATCACTCCTTAGCAAGCCAAACTCCAGCCAAAAGAAAGAGAAGGAAGAAGTGCAGAAAATAGAGGAAGAGGGAAAAAAGGAGAACGTGGGAGGGAGGAGAACGGGAATGCCGATCTTCCCGTGTTCCCTCTCTCTCTCTCTCTCTCTCATTTCCTTTCTTTCACATTCAATGCACACCTACCACTCCACATGGCAGCCTCCTATTGGTCCAACCCAAAATATCTTGACTTTTACACTTTGGTCCTTTGGCAAACTCCACTTAATTCCTTGGCAAACTTGCACTTTACTCACTAGGATATTAATTCCTCACTTAAACTTTAATTACTTCTTCAATTAGATCCTTAATTACTCAAATTCCACATGCACAAATTACCGAAATACCCGTCACTTATCCGACTTAGCATGCACATTCCGGCTAGGCCCGATTTGGGATGTGACAATACTGTTGCTATCATGTTATGGCTATTTATTGTTGTTATCACTATAATCTTATTGTTGTCATAATTTTGTCATTATTCTTATTTTCGGCATGACTTGTTTGCATGTAAGTTACTTGTTTATTAAACTAATACGTCCTATATTTATTTTCACTCGATTAATCTTGTATAGAATTATTACTAATATTTTTGATATTATTTTTTGTCTGAGATTTAATTTGAGTCGCATTATGTGGGCATCCCTATGACCTTCCGGATGGGTCACGACATGTAGAGGATCACTCCGGTTTGGTGAGATGTTCCTTATTTCCCTCCTTCTTGTTGTGTTTGCTTGTAAAATAATTATTTTATTTATGCTCGTGTGAGATAAAAAGCTACAAAAATATTTCTGTAATTAAATTAGAATTTTCACTAATAAGATTGGGACCAATGTCCCGCATTTTAGCCAAGGAATGTAAAACATCACAATAAAACGAAGAGTTTCTTTTTCTCTAAAATGGGATCACTCATCCCGGTTTTCACCCAACAAATCAAAACAACTCTTCGAACGCTCTTTAAGTAAACGCGAAGGGACCAATGTTCTTAAACCTTCAAACGAGTGTGAGGGAACCAATGTTCCTAAAACGAACAAATGCCCCGATTTATGTATGTTTTTCTTATTTGATTTTGTTTGATTGTTCTAGAATTTATGTTCATTTTCTTTTGGGCCCTTGTAATTAATTTTGGGGCAACATCGTTCAATTAGGGATTGTATTCCGTCCCATTTTTCCCTTTTTATCTTCTATTTGGGGGTTGTATTCCGCCCCTATCTTCCATGTAATTGTGTGCTTGCGTGTTTATCTGCTTTCCTTTATTACTTTATTTACCGCTTTCTTTATCACTTTTCTTTATTTTCTTTACATGCTTGTGATGCGCCTTTAATTTAAATGCATAAATCGTGTGAGATAAGAGATAGAATTTTAGGAAGTTAAAAACTCATTTATTATTAACCAAAGCATAAATAAGAGTAAAGTTTCGAACACCAATTTTGGTCTAGACCAATAAGAGGTTAGAGACTTTTCCCAATTTCTTGTAAATTGGGTGGCGACTCCATGATACCTCAAAGGTGCCTAAAGGCATTATGGGGCTAGATGTTCCTTTCGAATGTTCTATTGGAAAGGAAGCATCCAAGATGTCTCATGGTGCCCATGATCAAAAAGACGCGAACCAATCCCTCGAATCCTAAAAGCGGGTTCAAAGAGGGCCCTTGCTCGGCGCACGTCACAGTGGCGACTCCGCTGGGGACATGTTTGAGACTTTGCTTTGAAAGTATTTTGGTTAAAATGTATAATTGAGTTTTTAAAACCTAAAATTCTATCTCTTTTCGAAAATAACATTGCATCATTTTAGGGCCTTAGAACTATGTTAGTTGGTCCCCTATCTTACCTCAGTGCGTTCCCAAAGCACGACCCTACTTTCACTCATTGTAGGGAAGTGTTAAGGATATTCACCAACCCAAGCCTCGTACCATTAATGGTATATCAAATAGAGACCCGTTCGGTCGCTATGCTCGCGATGAGCTAGACCCATTGGCAGGGACCATGCTTGGGTAGACCTAAAGTATCTCCACCTTGACCAAAGCTCATGTAATGGCAAATAGAAACTTCCATTAGGTGAAATGCTCCTTAATACGATGCTTGTGATGTGGGCCGTTACGTATTAGACAAGATTAAGCAAATTAAGTGGTCTTTTATCAAAGGCTTTCATGCCCCGATAGCTTCACCTTAATTTAATTGAAGTGTCTAAATATGTAATGGTCGAGACCCATATGCATGTGCTTTAAATTAAGAGTGTTATGTTGCCGGTTTTCCACCGTGCACCATATGCACCCACTGGGTTCCCCGTTGACCCACGGGTTATGCCTACCTAGGAAGAGACTATTTGACCTCGTGTGTGGGAGTAATAAGGTTGGAAGGACTTACTTGCTCGTATGAGATTGCGAAATGCTGAATAACTCACGATCATGCATTGTACATGTCATCCATGCATCATTCTAACAATTTAAGCTTTTCAGCCATCATAGATTCATCCAAGTGGACTAGAGGTTCCGATGATCGACTAGTGAGGACAGACTCGCCCTTTGAATTGCTAGAATTAGTGCCTGTTTTGGATTCTGAGTCACTCTCGACGACCAGCGAATCATCTTAGATGGCAAAAGAGATCGGAGCCTTAACCACTCAAGACTTGGCCAGGAGATTAGAGGATTTTGAGCGAAGGATGTTAGAAATGATGGGGGCAATGGCTGAAAGGATTGCTTCTCCTCCTGCCGCACAACCATCAGTTGCCCCACAACCGTCGGTAATCCCTCCTCGGGGGCAAGTTGAGCTTCCTGTCAGCGAAGGGGCCCCAATTATGGGTAATGCTGCTCACCAACCTATCGATGACCCTAAAGTTGCTGCTATGCCCACTGAGCCAAGAAGGGCAAGGGTTCCAAACCCTGACGAGGATTTCATAATGTAAGAAGAGGTTAAGGAGATTATAGCCCATCAAGCCGTGAGGGGTAGAGCACCCAGGGTAGAAGACGAGGCTATGAGGGGTATGAGACAGCAAATTGAGGCAATCACTTGCCTATTATCAGCTGGTAAGGGAATCAACCCCAAGGACAGATATTTGGGGGAAGAGGAGCTGCTGCCCCAAAGGTTTAGGATGCCTGAGCTATCAAAGTTTGATGAAACATTGGACCCGTCTGCACACATCAAGCAATACACCCTGGTGATAAAGGGCACAGTGTTGACCAAGAGGTAGAAAGTGGATTATTTCTGTCTCATTCTAGTGGGTCCGATGGTAGACTGATATCATGGGCTGGATAGGAGATCCAAAGAGGACTAGGACCTTCTAACAGATGAATTCATAAAGCAGTACGACTGCAGTACTAGAATGGAGGTCACCCTGAAGGACCTCGAGCTTCTACAGCAAAGGAGTGACGAGACATTTCACGAATACCTCACCAGGTGGAAGAATAGGGTTATGGAGATGAAGCGGAAGCCTGATACTGCTGATCAAATCAGGCTATTCATCAGGAACTCCTGCCCTTACTTGAGGGACTTGCTCAGCTTCAAGGGGCTTAGGGATTGGGAGTCGCTCAAAGACATCGCTATAGAGGCTGAGGCAGCTTACCTAGTGAAGAAGGCCAGCCAAAATAACTTTCCTGGGAGGAACTTTGGAAACCAGCCGGGGTACAAGTCAGGCGGGGCTGGAAGCAGTAATGGTAGAAATGGTATGACAGCCGAGGTTTCAGCCACCGGAGTGGGACAAAGCCAGCAATACTACTCTAATTTAGGTCGGTCTTTATCCTGGGTGTTGGAGAGATTGACAAAGGAGGGTAAACTGAGACCACTTCCATCTAGTCCAGCTACGAGTCAGGGACAGTCGGGGCATAGATATGATCAGTACTGCGCCTACCATCAGCACACTGGGCACCTGATGGATTACTGCCGAATTTTAAGGAACAAGGTCTATGATCTCATTGACTCCAAGGAGAATAGCGACCCTGAGAAGAGAGAGAAGAAGAAGGCAGGCTACAATGCAGTCCCTCCACAAAATATATGATCGGGTCCAGTCCACCTGAGCGGCATATTTGGCAAGAGTAATAAGGAGATAAATACATCACTGTCACTCATCAGGAGAGTGGAGATGAAGACAATATTGTGTTTTTAGATACTTTGTTTCTTTTTATTTCCAAAACTCTTTATGACAGTTTGGTTATTTTAATATGATGAACAATTTTATTTATTGGTGTGATGTTTCTTGTGATTTCATTATGCATAATCATGGCACATTTATATTTGACATTGATTCAACTAATGCCATTCCATTAAATCTCGGAGCTTTGGGGAACCCAAAGAAAATCTTGATAGCATCCGTTATGACTCTTGAAGAGAGATTAAAATGAGAGAAAATAAAAAAAAAAAGTGAAATAAAAGAGCCTTTGCCTGGACCTGGTATGACATGCTGAAGATTGACAAGGACATTATTGAGATCAATGCTACTTCCACGTGCCAACATGACGACGAACCGAATTTTGAAAGCCTTTCCTTTGTACCCCCAACATCTCGGTTGCATATGATGCTGCCAAATAAAATCAAACCCCGAGAGCTACATGTAGACACCGGGTCCTGAGGCAGCCCAGATCAGAGTTACCCAATGATGATAAGATGCCTTGTCACAGGCAAAAAGGTTGAAAACGGTGATTTCCTGTTTAAATTTGCATTTTAGAGTGAAAAAGTAAAAAAATAATAAAAAAGATTTTGAAAATTAGATTTGAAAAATGGGGTTTAGAAATTGTAGTATTTTTAGTTAATCTTTAACAATAAAAAAAAAAATCCGAGCGTCGTGCGACGCACAATTGTCCGCGACGCCGCATGCATGCTGGGCGAGCGCTCTCACCCAGCGTGCGCTACGGACTCCCGTCGGGCGCACCGACGGCCCCTGTCCACCGCAAAACGCCCAATTTCGCCCCAAAATTCAATTTTTCCATTTTTTTTCCACAAAATTCGATTTTTTATCACTTTTTTAAGGGATTTTCAGGTTTTTTCAATTTTTAAAATTTAAAATTGTTAATATCTGATTTTATTAAGTATTATCCCTTTAATTAATATTATTTTCCTATTTTCTTCATATAAAAAGAATAAGATGGAAAGAGAAAAGGGGGAATTTTTTAGGGTTTATTTTGTAGATTTTCTCTTCTTCTTCCTCTCAATTTCACTCTAAAAATTCCAGATTTTTTTCCCCACAAAAAAAAAACAAAAATTCAGTTCAGCTTTCATTCTTTTTCCAACATAATTTCTTCTAAACATATATCTAGAAAGAGTTTTGTCATTTGATTTAATTTTGGAGACAAACACAATAATTATTTGTTCTCAAAATTCTTTTTTAGACCTTTTATTTGTGTTCAATAAAACTTTTTCCATTGATTTTCTTTTCAATCTCTTTTTGATGAAAAATTAATTTTGAGACAAACAAAACAATTGTTTGTTATCAAAATCTAATTTTTTTCATTTGATTTTCTAAAAATAACTTGTTCCTTAATAAGTTTTTTTGGGACAAACAAAATCATTGTTTGTTCTCGAAATCATTTTTTTTAATTTTAATCAATAAAAATCATTTTTTGATCAAAATCATTTCTTTAGGCAAAGAAATTAAATCAATTCTTTGTTCTTAAAGAATTTTTGATCATTTTTTATCTTATTTTTTCTTGAAATAAAATTACAACATTTTCATCATATTTCAGTCTAATATTGCAAATCATCAAACAAAGAAATCGATCATCATTTTATCTTCATCGGATCCGAAACTCTGAGGGTAAACATTCTGGGCTTATTTTTTTTTTATTATTTTTGTTCATGTTTAATTTATTCATGTATATTTTTTATTAACTTCATTTATTTATTTATTTTATTTAATTCATATTTGTTTTATTTAATTTGTTTATGTATAATTTTATTCTTATTCATGTAAATATTGATTTCTTTTAATTTCTAACATGTAATAATTTATTTTGTTTGATTTCTCATTATTTTTAACATATAATTAATAAATCCATTTTAATTGATATTTTTACCATGTAAATGGTTTATGTTAATTGTGAACACATTAATTAATCATGTTATTGTTCTAATTATTTTCATCATTCTTTTATTCTTTATCATTCTTTTTATCATTGTTATATGTTTTATTTATTGTTATCCATTTATTTATTTACTTTTATTCTTTATCATAGTCATGTTTATATTTTTATGTATTATTTAATTAACATGTTGTATTTTATTTCATTCACATCATTTAATTAACTTGTCATTTACAATGTATTTTTCACATTTATTTTTTTAGTTGTTAATATATTAATTCATTTGTCGTTTTGATGTCATACTATTTTATCTTATTTTATTTCATTTTACCATTTATTATTGATTTAATTGTTTTAATTACTAACATTATTTCTTTTGTGTTTTGTTTTTATGTCAAAACTTATCTTTCTTTACTTGGCATTTTTGCGAGCACACGGGGAGATCCAGAAGGCTCGTTCGGGATTAAATATTTATTTTCTTTATTTGTAATATTTACTTATTTGGCTTTTCATTTACTTTGCCATGTAATTATTTTTGTATAAAATCGTTTATTTTAGGCACGATAGAAAAAAAATCACAAAAACATTTTTTATTAATTAACTTGGAACTTTTCCTAAGAAAAAGGGGACCAATGTCCCAATTTTCTCCATCCAAAATAAAATTGTCACATCAAAATTATTTTGTAATAAACAGGCATATGAGGACCAATGTCCTCATCATTAACCAATATCCCGATTTATGCATGACTTGTATTTTTTTTACGATGGGGGTTGTATTCTGCCCCTAGTTTTGTTGTATTTATTTTCATGCGTTTTATTTTAATTATGCTTTTACCGCTTTCTCAAACTGGATAACTTGCGCTTTAATTCAAATGCATCAAATCGAATGAGAAATGGGATGAAACTCTAAATTCAAAGCTCAATTATAAACTTAACCAAGGTATGAATAAATGGAAAGTTCCGAACCCATTCTGGTCTTAGGCTCAACGAGGTTAGAGGACCATCTCAATATTTCATTGGGATGGGACCTCCAAAATATCTCTTGTGGCCCACCAAAAGGCCCAACTCGAATAATCCTAGGCTCCATGGGGTTAGAGGATCATTTCAATGTTCTATTGGGATGAGGTCTCCAAGATCCCTTTGGCTTGCCCAAAATTGATATATATGCACCGTCTTAGGCTCACTAAGGCTAGATGACCTGTCCTAATATTCTATTGGGTGGTAACTCCAAGAAACCTCCTTGTTGCCCAATATAGACACACTTGTAATTCGTTATAAGTTTTAATGAACCTCTCTCCAAAGCCCTAAAAGCGGGTCTTCGGGGTGCCCCAGGGTTCGGCGCGTGTCACAATGGCGACTCCACTGGGGACAATACTCGAGACTTTACTTCGAAAGTGCCTTAGTTAAAATTTACATATTCATGTCATTCATGCACAAATAAAATTTTTTTATTTCCTCCCTATGTATACATCTTATTCTTTGTATATAATTATTACATGTACATATTATCCTGTGTATAGTTTTTCAAATGTTTCACATGTATCATTGTAATCTCTTTTAGTCACTATATACCATTTATTGCACAGCACGATCATGCATTACATATTATTCATACGTCATTCTAACTCCTTGATTTTCAGCCATTATAGAACATTTGCTTGGGTGGTTAGGGGATCCTAATAGTTATTTAAGGAGCGATCAGAGTTCACATGGGCTGATAAAGTTTTAGCGTTCTTACCAGAGCATCTAAAGGCATTAGAAATGGCTGGCCTTTCACAATAGAATGAAGAGACTCGTGCCCTAATTACTCAGGAGTTGGATAGAAGGTTCAAGGAGCTTGAAACAAAGATGCTGGCCATGGTCAAAGAAAGGATGGATACCATGGCACTTGTTCTGCAAGCTCAACTTATGGCAACAACTCTCAACCAAGGAAAGCTGGCCACGATCGAGAAGGCTCATACAACGATGGCTCTAATACCTCCTTTTTCTTCTGAGACTAGAGGTAAGAGGTCACTTGATTTCCTGGTTGAGCAAGGACGAAATAGGAGGCCTACTTTAGAATATGGCATTATGTCTGAAGAGGATGAAGACCCTGCAATCACGCGTACTCCAAAAGATGAAAGCTCAGGAGGCCTTAACAATAGTAAGGCAAATGCTAAGGCTGCAGAAGTCCCAGACACTAGAATAACTCAGCCCCACCTCATTATCTTGGGTAGGCCATTATCTTAGCACTTCACCCGTCTCGTCAAGAAAGGGAAGTTACAACCCTTGCCGGCCAGGCCTACCCCAAGTCAAGGACGCCTTAGACATAGAGCAGATTGGTACTGCGTATATCACTAGTATTCAGGGCATAGAACGGACTACTGTCATACCTTGAGAGATCGCATTCAAGAACTGATGCCAGGCCCAGAAAAGGAAGAGCTTGTAGAAGCGCCAACCACAGAAGTAAAGCAAAGGCATTTTTCTAATTTGGTCAGATCTTTGTCCTGGGTCCTCAAGAGGCTGATGAAGGAGGGGATATTACAGCCATTTTCAGCTAGGCCCGCTAGAAGCCAGGGATAGCCCGATCATAAAAGGGATGAGTATTGTGCCTTCCACCAGCACATTGGGCATACCATAGATTATTGCAAGGCCTTAAGACATGCCATTTAAGATCTGATTGACTCCAAGTAGATCTCTGACCCAGAAAAGTGAGAGGGAAAGAATAAGATGGACTAAGCGCCTAAGTGGGAAGGGAAGGATGGTTCCTAAGGACGATGGTGGACCATCTACTGCAACGTCTGTGTTGGCATGAATGGAAATTGATTAGCTATTTAGAATGCCCTTTTTATTTTTGAACTATTTAATAATGACATTCTGGTTTCATTAATAAGATGAACGTCTTTGCTTACTTGTGTTATATCTCTAATGATTTCACTATGCATAATGATGAGCATGACTCATTCATATTTGACATTGATTTAATTGATGCTACTCCATTTAATCTTAGAAACTTTAGAAAGTCCAAAGAAAATCTTGATAGCATCTAAAGCAACTCCTGAAGCGAGATCAAAATTTGAGAGAAATTCAACAAAATATAAAAAAAGTTCTTTGCCTGGACTTATGAAGATACGCTAAGAGTTGATCGTGGAATCACTAGGTACATCATTCAAACACACCACAATCATGAACTGGCCATGAAGAAGCTCAGAAGATTGAAGCTGAAAGGGGCAAAAAAGGTCAAAAAGAGGAATCCACAAGCAAAAATAAAGCCAAAATTTTTAGTCGAAGTTCAATGCCCGTCTTAGTTGGTCAATGTTGTACCAAATCGAGAAGTGGAGGAGTACGTGTATGTGTAAACTATTAGGATTTAAACAAAGCTTATCCTCAAAAGAATGAAAAAAAAAGAAAAAAAAAAGAGAAAAATAAAATACAAAAAAGAGAGAAGGAAAAGAATCAATATGTAAAACCATTATGGGGGGTAAGCTTTGTTCAAATCCCGCTGATCTACACATGTCCGTACTTTGCCATTTTTCTTGACTTCCAAAAAAGGACCACGGGAATTATATCGACTTGCAATGGATATAGGTTGCTCGAGCTTGGAAATAGCATCATAGAGGAGGTGCGCCCTACAGCCCTAACGGACAGGGTCATGTCAAGATGGTCTTCCGCACCACGCAGGGTTCAAGGACAGAAGGACATCTTATGGTTAAGGCTAGGAAGTTACTCCAGGGGTATGACGTTAAAAGCCATAAGTCCACTCTGTATTGCCCTCAAACCAATAGGGCAGGAGAGACCGCTAACAAGAAGATATTGATCATGATGGCTCGAAACTATAAGTATTGGGCAGGGAAATGGCCTTTTGCACTTTGAGGCTGGAGAACCACCGTCGGAACCTCTACAAGAGTCACCGCCCGGTTCTCAATACATAGGGTTGAAACAGTATGGCCAATCAAACTAGAGCTCAAATCATTAAGAACAGTCATGACAGCCCAAGTTTGGGAAGCCGACAGGGCACAGCAACGGCAGCAGTAATTGAACAAGTCAGACAAGGACAGGTCATAGGATTATTGCCACGGTCAGATCTATCAGAAAATGTTCTATTTGATCATTTGGAAAGACGGCAAGA
Source organism: Excoecaria cochinchinensis (assembly GCA_947683425.1). Lineage (NCBI taxonomy): Eukaryota > Viridiplantae > Streptophyta > Magnoliopsida > Malpighiales > Euphorbiaceae > Excoecaria > Excoecaria cochinchinensis. The sequence continues at coordinate 23,502,100 of CANTUQ010000092.1, read as the reverse complement.
AAACATCCGATGAAAGAGGGAGATTCAATTGTCAAGCAAATAAGACCAGGTATTCCGGGCATACGGGATAGGTTTAGGCTAACGTGAGAGGACCCCTTGTTCTTCAGAGATTGTATCTAAGATAGCAGCAACAGGCAGTAATGAAGATGGTTTCAAGAACCGATTAACGTCGACGAACTCAAGAGGGTCCATGGCTAAAGATTTAAAAATCAAAAGAAGAGAATAAAAGCCCCGCGGGTTGAAAACCGAAAAAAAGGCGGCCTTGCTAAAAATGGGCGCCTCGTCAGGGTGAAAACTGAAAAAGGCATCTTGGGCAAAAATTAGAAGCTTGAGATAAAATGTCCAATCAAGAAAACCTGAGAGGGCTGATTGGAGATAGGAGTTTGATGCTTACAAGATCTACTATGAGATTAGATGTAGTTTTGCATTTTGAATCGATATTAGATAATAATCATGTATAGAGAAATCATACTGAAATGTACACAATCTTTACAAATACACATGTTTATTATTTTCTAGTTCATTTATAAAAAGAGAAATGTTGTTCATTGCTGAATGCATGAAATCTAAATGAGCACACTCTACTCCTACTCTCACCATCCGGATGTCTAAGTCGATGAGTTCTAGTATTGATTGCGGGACTAAGCACCTACCTCTTGAATGCATTAGTGGGAGTGAAAGAACAACCCCCAACAGATGGCATAATAGTCTTCACCGATAGCTCACCTAGAGGCCGTGATAAGAGCCGAAGATAAAGGATACACCTTGGAAAGATAGGGGATGCCTCACTATATTGTTAATCCCTCTGAACTATCGAGCACAATGGGCGGTAATGTAAAAGGTAGCCTCATGAAGCCTTAAGGAACCCGATCCTCATCTACTACCTCACCCAATCTAGTAACACATTCATCAAGGGAGGCCATGGAATGCGATTGATGCCTAAGGAGAAATACCTCAGAGAATAGCTGCTGATTACCCTAGGAAGGGGCTTTGATAGTAGCTTCAACTTTTCTTGCAGCCGTACCTGAAAGGCAAGAGAGTCTCAAAATTAAAAAAACAAAAAAGGCCATTAGAGATGAAAACCGTGAATGGCTCTCTAAGCAAAAGTTAGGCCAAAGGGCAGGGTAAAAACTTGGGAACAGGCAGTCTGTCCTTCAAAAAAATGAATGAAAAAAACGAGCCGCTGGAGTGGGTTGGGTCTATTACGGGCAAAAATTAGGCACATGGTTATGTGAAAATCCCTAAAGGGATGCATTTCCCGCTAAGAAAAGCTAGTGTGAAAATCCACAAGGGACGTACTACCTTTAAAACAATGACCTTTGATGCCTGGAGCGATAAGGCAGCATTACTCTAAATAAATTTCCTTTAGGCAGGTGGTGTATAATGCAGAATTTAGTTCAGATTCCTGGGGGCCGAAATGCTCATTGACCAAAGGGCAAAGATGTGCATGAGTCAGTTCTCCTTGAAAAGATTAGGGGTCAGAGTCCGTAAAGCCAAGACAACGCTTTTCTACATCCTTGGGAGCATCAGACAATGTGACTAGCAGAGCAGTACCCTCAATGAATCCCTTAACCACCTGGGATGTGGTCTATTCATTTTTGCACATCACATGCATGTCACGTGCATTTAGTCTTTTACACGTATAGATATGCACACACAATTCTTGTACATTAATCCTTTGCTCGTGTTTCGTATATATAGCTTTATGCATATATTTCCCACACATGATTCCATATGCACACACAATCTTTTGTATATGTCATTGTGTACATGACTTAGAGGGAAGGGTCCGAATAGACCTCATGAGCAAGGATGGTCCAAAGGACAGATTCAGCTTAACATGATCTGCCACTATATCCAGCGTAAAATCAGGTGAATAGATACAGAGGTGGAACGCCCAGAAGAGCAAGCATATCCGGACACACCATGCTAAGGGCAATCTGGAATCACACAAATCTATAGAAAATAAGATCCTTTGAGAAGCCGAACTGTCCACACATACTTTAGTCGGAGGAAAATCAGATGCAAAAATGGGCCAAGGTACAGTTTTGACTCTACATCGACGCTCATCCATGCCGAACAATCGAATCAAGATAAAGCCCTCACGAGAATGGAATCTCAAGGATCTACTCCTGGAAATACATTTAAAAGAGCAAGCCTACTCATGCGCACCATGCCAGGAGCAGCAAGGGATATGCTCCCAAGAGGGAAAAGAATAAGCCTCTCTATGCACATCATGCCGGGAGCAAACAGGTAAGTTTTTCTATCATAAGATGTACGCTCACACACCTCACACAATCTGGATTCAAATGTATATATATTGCACATTCCACACACATGCACAGTGTTTTGTATATGTACATGGCTCAGATGAGGGGTCCGAATAGACCTTATGCTTAGAGATGATCCAAGAGATGAGTTCAGCGTAACATTGTCAGACTCATGCATGCCATGTTGGAAGCCACCAGGTAAGTTTCTCTATCATAAGATATACGCTTACACACATCACATAGTAAGTGTATCGAAGCCAAATTCAAATGTACAAATTCTCAAAAAAAATAAATGTACAAGAATACATACTCTCAAAACAACAACAAAAATAACTTCTCAAACCAAAACAACAAAAAAAAAATAGAAATTCTCAAACCAAACAACACAAACAAAAAGAAGAATATATTTTCAAGGCCTTGAAAATCCAATATACTGTAAAAGTTCAAACGCGTCCAAAAATGTGAAAACACAAAAGAAACAAAATAAGGAAAAAACAGAAACAAAAACGAAAACAAAATAGAAAAATCACCCGCCTGCAGGCAAATAATAGAATTTCCAATCTAATATTTTCTTTGAGAAAGCTCAAATGTTTTTTCTGCCCCGGAGGGTCAACATCAAATTCTCTCACCCTCTTGAGAAGTATGCAGGTCTTTTCAATAAGGAGGCTGCATTGGAGATGATAAAGGAATCGATATCTGGCATGTCACAGTCAGTGCAATCAAGAAAAGGGGAGCAACCAACCATCCTTCAAGGGGGCACCCGTCTGACATCGGCCCCAATAGGTATGTACTGCCACACATATGCATCTTTTATATGCCGTGTACATTTGCTTTTCCCTTTTTGTAGTAAAAAAGAAGAGGTCCAGGATAAGCGACAGCAAAGAAAACGACGAACAAGTTACCATACTGACCTAAGGGGGTTAGCAGATTAGAATATTGAACTAGCCGAATGGGGGTTAGCAGATCAGACGTTGAACTAGCCGGTTGGAGGTTAGCAGATTAGACGTTGAACTAGCTGGATGGGGGATAGCAGATCAGACATTGTACTAGCCGGATGGGGGTTAGCAGATCAGACATTGAAATAGCTGGATGGGGGTTAGCAGATCAGATATTGTACTGACCGGATGGTGGTTAGCAGATCAGATATTGTACTGACCGGATGGTGGTTAGCAGAGTAGATATTACACTGACCGAATAATGGTTAACAGATAGGATGTTACATGGATTGGTTGGAGGTTACCAAGGTTATGCTGTGCAAGCCCAGAAGCGGCTACTAAGACAAAACGTTCAATCACATGCGATAGAACAGATTGCAACGGGATTGTAGTTATGGAACACTACATCTCACAGACACCGTGCAGGCCGGGACGAGGCTAGCGGATCACCAGCGGTAGAACATATCGCAAACAGAGGTTGTAGTCAGAGAGTACTGCATCTCACAGACACCGCGCAGGCTGGGACGAGGCTAGCGGATCACCAGCGATAGAATAGATCGCCACAGAGGATGCAGTTAGACAACACTTCACCTCACATTGTGCAGGTCAGGACGAGACTAGCAGATCACCAGCGATAGAACATATCGCAACAGAGGATGCAGTTAGACAACACTTCACCTCACACTGTACAGGTCGGGACGAGGCTAGCGGATCACCAATAGTAGAACAGATCGCAAACAGAGGTTGTAGTCAGAGAGTACTGCATCTCATAGACACCGTGTAGGCCGGGATGAGGCTAGCAGATCACAAACGGTAGAACAGATCGCAAACAGAGGTTATAGTCAGAGAGTACTGCATCTCACACACACCGTGCAGGCTGGGATGAGGCTAGCGGATCTCCGGCAGTAGAACAGATCGCAAACAGAAGTTGTAGTCAGAGAGTACTGCATGTCACAGATACTGTGCAGGCCAGGACGAGGCTAGCGGATCATCAGCGATAGAACAGATCGCAACAGAGGATGCAGTTAGACAACACTTCACCTCACACCATGCAGGTCGGGACGAGGCTAGATGATCACCAGCGATAGAATAGATCGCAACAGAGGATGCAGTTAGACAACACTTCACCTCACACCGTGCAGGTCGGGATGAGGCTAGCGGATCACCAGCAATAGAACATATCACAACAGAGGATGCAGTTAGACAACACTTCACGTCACACCGTGCAGGCCGGGACGAGGCTAGCGGATCACTAGCGGTAGAATAGATCGCAAATAGAGGTTGTAGTCAGAGAGTACTGCATCTCACAGACACCGTGCAGGCCAGGATGAGGCTAGCGGATCTCCAGCGGTAGAACAGATCACAAACAGAGGTTGTAGTCAGAGAGTACTGCATCTCACAGACACTGTACAGGCCGGGATGAGGCTAGCAGATCACCAGCGATAGAACAGATCGTAATAGAGGATGCTGTTAGACAACACTTCACCTCACACCGTGCAGGTCGGGATGAGGCTAGTGGATCACTAGCGATAGAACAAATCGCAATAGAGGATGCAGTTAGACAACACTTTACCTCACACCGTGCAGGCCGGGACGAGGCTAGTGGATCACCTGTGGTAGAACAGATTGCAACAGAGGATGTAGTTAGACAACACTTCACCTCACACCGTCCAGGACGAGATGAGGCTAGCGGGATAGACCAGCCGCCGTGCAGACCGAGATGAGGTTAGCAGGGGACAGCGATAGAACAGATCGCACCAGAGGATGCAGTTAGACAAAACTTCACCTCACGCCATGCAAGCCGACCGGAGGCGAGCGGGACAATGCGACAGAAAAGATTGCAAATGAGACAGAGTTGGATAGTACTACAACTCAACGGCAACAAAGCGCAACATTCCACACGACAAAAGGTAAGGGCTTCCTCAGGTATGCATCTCTTTCCTTCTTCTCTGAATTTTAGCTCACCTAGGCACTAGTGCACTAGTTTCCCCAAAATTGGGGGCAACTGTAGACACCGGGTCCTGAGGCAGCCCAGATCAGAGTTACCCAATGATGATAAGATGTCTTGTCATAGGCAAAAAGGTTGAAAGTGGTGATTTCCTATTTAAATTTGCATTTTAGAGTGAAAAAGTAAAAAAATAATAAAAAATATTTTGAAAATTAGATTTTAAAAATGAGGTTTAGAAATTGTAGTATTTTTAGTTAATATTTAACAATTAAAAAATAAAATAAAATTCCGAGCGTCGGCGCCTTGCGGCAGCGCGCAGGCGCGTGCGACTTGCGATTATCCGCGACGCCGCGCGCACGCTGGGCAAGCGCTCTCGCCCAGCGTGCGCTACGGACGCTCGTCGGGCGTCCATAGCCCCTGTCCGACGGAAAACGCCCAATTTCGCCCTAAATTTAATATTTTCGATTTTTTTCCAAAAAATTCGATTTTTATCACTTTTTAAGGGATTTTCAGCTTTTTTTCAATTTTTAAAATTTAAAATTGTTAATATCGAATTTTATTAAGTTTTATCCCTTTAATTAATATTATTTTCCTATTTTCTTCATATAAAAAGAATAAGATGGAAAGAGAAAAGGGGGAATTTTTTAGGGTTTATTTTTTGGATTTTCTCTTCTTCTTCCTCTCAATTTCTCAATAAAAATTCCAGATTTTTTTCCCCACAAAAAAAAAACAAAAATTCAGTTCTTCTTTTATTCTTTTTCCAACATAATTTCTTCTTAACATATATTTTGAAGGAGTTTTATCGTTTGATTTAATTTTGGAGACAAATACAATAATTATTTGTTCTCAAAATTCTTTTTTTAGACCTTTTATTTGTGGTTAATAAAACTTTTTCCATTGATTTTCTTTTGAATCTCTTTTTGATGAAAAATTAATTTTGAGACAAACAAAACAATTGTTTGTTATCAAAATCTAATTTTTTCATTTGATTTTCTAAAAATAATTTATTCCTTAATAATTTTTTTTGGGACAAACAAAATCATTGTTTGTTCTCAAAATTAATTTTCTTTAATTTTAATCAATAAAAATCTTTTTTTGATCAAAATCATTTCTTTAGGCAAAGAAATCAATTCTTTGTTCTTAAAGAATTTTTGATCATTTTTATCCTATTTTTTCTTAGAATAAAATTCCAACATTTTTGTAACGACCCAAAATAGGCCTTATCGGAATCTTTATGGTAAGTCGGAATATTTAGAGCATATCAGAAATTTTAGCAAAAGAAAATTTGGATAATAAGGATTTATTTACAAGGAATTATATGGTGTGCATGTGATACATGGATGTAGGGTTTTGGGCATGGTAACTTTGATGTAAAAGTGAATTATTGGAGGTTATATGGTGTGAGTTGAGTTTGGTGCCTTGGTTTGTTAGTTAAAGATGAATTTAACGGACCAATAGTGGAGTGACATGTGTAGTGGTTGGTGGGAGCATTGAATGGGATTTAAAAGGAGAAGAGAGAGGGATGGGGAAGAGTAGCTTCCCTAGAAGCCTTTGGGTTTTTCCTCTCCTCTCTCTCACGCCTCTCTCCTTCTTTCTCATCTACATTTCTGCTCTCTCTTCCTTTCATGTGGGTTTTCTTCCACCTTTGGTCTAGGGTTTGAGCTTTGAAGGTTCTATAAGAGGTAAGTGGCTGTTTTGCTTTGGGTATTATTCTTCTTCTCCTCCTTTTTCGGATTTGAATGGGTTTCTGAAGGCTATATTCTTGGGTTAATGGAGTTTTTGATTTGTTTTGGTTGCAAGAAGCTGAAGAAAAGAGAAAGGATAGAGGGAAAGGAAAAGTTATTGACTGAAGAAAGTGAAGATTTGAGCTCCATTTCAGGTTTGGGAGTTTAATTGGCTATGCGTTTGGGTGTGTTTTTACACCATCATTTGGATCATGTTTTGAGTCAAATATTGTTGTTGGTTGTGGGTTTTGGTATATGATTATGCATGAGTATAAGTGATTGGTGTATCTGTTATGTGATTGAACTTTTATTGTTATAAGCATTATAAGTGTAGCATGATTATAAGTGTAGCATTATTAAAGATATGATATATGAATGAATGATCTATGTATGATTTTAGGGTTGTGAAGGTTTAGAAAGGCTTGAATGCATGTTTGGGTTCTGTGGAATTGAAATTTTACAGGGGTCACGGTGACAACCAATTGGGTTGCCACCGTGAGGTAGGTTAGAATTGCATTCTGCCCGCCTGTTCTTGGTATGTCACGGTGACAACCACTTTGGTTGCCACCGTGAGGTACTTCAGTTTTGCATTCTGTTTTGAGTGGCATGCATGTCACGGTGGCAACCACTTTGGTTACCACTGTGAGGTATCACAGTCTGGCATTCTGTTTTGCTTAATATGCATGTCACGGTGTCAACCACTTTGGTTACCACTGTGAGGTGTCTTCAACATGTAAAGTTTTTCTTCTTTTTACTTTCCTTAATGTTACTTATATGGATTTTTGGCTTTCATAAATGGGTTAACATATCTAAATAAGTTTTCATAGCATGTTAAATGGTATATAGGTATGAGTTATTCATTTGGGGGTTGTACGTCGATTTTACCTGTGAATGATTTATATGACGTTATTTCTAATCTATGTAAATGTGTGGTTAAGTTACTTGAATTCTTTGGTAGTGATACCTTTATAGTGAAAAGAAGTGATATATATGTATTTATTGTTTTATTAGTGCCTTTGAGCCTAGTAGTCATAGTTGGTGGATAGATAAGCGCTTATCCAGGGTCAGAGTGTGAGTGCAGCTGCTATATGTCATTTATTACATGTGGACCCCGTTTGGGTCATATAAGATGTTTGAGACCTCGATCTCCAGTATACCTTCGGGTATACATGATTATAAAATGTTTTGAGACTCATGTCTCCATATGCTTGGGGATACTGTGTCCTATCAGTATCATTAGTACCCGTATCTACTAATTAGCGAATATTCAGGGGATTACTTGAGTTTGGTACATGCGATTGTAATATGAAATGAATATATGTTACATGTATATGAATATGAGTTATGACATGATGAGATTTAACACTGGTATTCAGATATGAATGGTTGGTTTATTCTTTCATTATATTTGAGTATATGTTAGATGCTTCATTTGTTATATATTTATATATATATTTATGATATTACAATTATATGCACATACATGTGTTGTTCCTCCCCACTAAGCGTTATCGCTTAGCACGGGCTCTTTTCCCGTGTAGATGGCAGGTTCTTCTTGGGAGTCGGACATCTGCAGGTCGGCCACTAGAAGTCTAGTATTGGAGTATTTTGTCTTCCGCTATATTTTTGTATATGGGAACTGATTTTGGAAACAAAACGTAATTTTGTTAAGGATGATTTTGTATACGTACATGTTTAATGTTTACAAATCCCTTTTTGTAAAACTATATAATTATTTATATAAGGATTTGATATCTTTATAGTTATATGTAATTACTTCTAGCATGCTTTAGTTATAAATGTATTTTTGCACGTGGCGCTCCGGTATCCTTCCAACGGGGGTATCGGGGTGTTACATTTAGTGGTATCTGAGCACCGGTTTAGTCGGTTTTGGTCCTATATGATTGGTTGAGTACATAGTCTTTGAATGAGAGTTTGTCTAGAGTCGTGGCCTAATGCAGATGTTGTTTTGTGTAGTGTCTAGATGGAGTCGAATCCAAGTGAGTATATGGGCAACACGGGGGAAAGTGTGCATCCGGTTGGAAGCAATTCGGTTAGTCAAGATAGGCCTGCATGTGAGTGTGCACCAGTTGAAGGCCAAGGTTTCGGTTTTGATCCGGCATTGGTGCAAGGCTTATTGCAAGTGGTAGATAGATTAACTGCTCCTAAGGCTCCTTCTGAGCTTATAAGGAAAAGGGGAGCAGAAGAATTTCATGGAACTTCTTTGCATGAGTCGGATGTGGCAGAGTTTTGGTTGAAGAGAACGGATCGGATTCTACAAGAAATAGCTTGCCCTCCGCAACAACGAGTTACTTGTGCTGTATTGCTATTGCAGGGATCAGCATATGATTGGTGGAACCTTGTGCTTCTTAGTCCCCAGAGACCAGCTGAATTGACATGGGAATTCTTCGTGTCAGAGTTTGAGCAAAAATATGTGACCAAGGCTTACCGAGAGGCAAAATGGAATGAGTTCATCAATTTGAAACAGAGGAACCTATCGGTCAATGAGTATGAGAAAGAGTTCAGTCGGTTAACCAAGTATGTGCCTAAACTGCTATTGACGGAAGACTTTAAGTGCCAGCATTTTCAGGGAGGATTAAGGGAAGTCATTAAAAGTCCACTGTCAGCAATGGCGGTTATGCATCCGATTGGCTACTATCAGATAGTGGCTGCAGCAATCAAGTTGGAAGAATCCGAGTTGGCAAAGCAAAGAATAGAACAGAAGAGGAGAGCATCGGATGGTGGAGCTGCGAGTAATAAGAAGTCTAAAGGTGCTCCGACTGAGCAAGGATCTAGAGGGACTGCCCAAGTGCCTTCTGAAGCGGGAAGTGTAGCGCCGCCCTCGAGTAGAGGAAATAGAGCACCGGAGTGTGAGCATTGCCAAAGGTACCATTGGGGTACTTGCCGCAAGATCACGGGCGCATGTTTTAAATGTGGAAGCATGGAGCATCAGTTTGCTAATTGCCCTGATCGACAAGAAAATAAGAGTCAGCAAGAAAGCAAGGTGGACGGAGGTAAATCGAACGCAACTAGAAGCAACTGAGACCGAAGCGGAGCTCCGCAGGCGCCATCGAAAATCGTACAGAAGCCAAGGACTATGGGAGAGTATGCTCCGGCTAGAGTGTATGCAATGATCAGAGAGGATACTCCAGAAGCTGCAGGACCTTCCGGTAAGTTATGCTTTTAGCTTTTGTTAAGTTCGGTGTTGAGTTTTGGGTTGTTGGATACAAGTGGATAGCGGGAAAATTTTGAGGACAAAATTTCTTAAAGGGGAGTGATTGTAACGACCCAAAATAGGCCTTGTCGGAATCTGTATGGTAAGTCGGAATATTTAAAGCATATCAGTAATTTTAGCAAAAGAAAATTTGGATGATAAGGATTTATTTATAAGGAATTATATGGTGTGCATGTGATGCATGGATGTAGGGTACTTTGGTTTTGGCATGATCTAGTGGTTTTTGGGCATGGTAACTTTGATGTAAAAGTGAATTATTGGAGGTTATATGGTGTGAGTTGAGTTTGGTGCCTTGGTTTGCTAGTCAAAGATGAGTTTAAGGGACCAATAGTGGAGTGACATGTGTAATGGTTGGTGGGAGCAACGAATGGGATTTGAAAGGAGATGAGAGAGGGAAGGGGAAGAGTAGCTTCCCTAGAAGCCTTTGGGTTTTTCCTCTCCTCTCTCTTACGCCTCTCTCCTTCTTTCTCATCTACATTTCTGCTCTCTCTTCCTTTCATGTGGGTTTTCTTCCACCTTTGGTCTAGGGTTTGAGCTTTGAAGGTTCTATAAGAGGTAAGTGGCTGTTTTGCTTTGGGTATTATTCTTCTTCTTCTCCTTTTTCGGATTTGAATGGGTTTCTAAAGGTTATGTTCTTGGGTTAATGGAGTTTTTTATTTGATTTGGTTGCAAGAAGCTGAAGAAAAGAGAAAGGATAGAGGGAAAGGAAAAGTTGTTGACTGAAGAAAGTGAAGATTTGAGCTCCATTTCAGGTTTGGGAGTTTAATTGGCTACATGTTTGGGTGTGTTTTTACACCATCATTTGGATCATGTTTTGAGTCAAATATTGTTGTTGGTTGTGTGTTTTGGTATATGATTATGCATGAGTATAAGTGATTGGTGTATCTGTTATGTGATTGAACTTTTGTTGTTATAAGCATTATAAGTGTAGCATGATTATAAGTGTAGCATTATTAAAGATATGATATATGAATGAATGATCTATGTATGATTTTAGGGTTGTTAAGGTTTAAAAAGGCTTGAATGCATGTTTGGGTTCTATGGAATTGAAATTTTACAGGGGTCACGGTGACAACCAATTGGGTTGCCACCGTGACGTAGGTTAGAATTGCATTCTGCCCGCCTGTTCTGGGTATGTCACGGTGACAACCACTTTGGTTGCCACCATGAGGTACTTCAGTTTTGCATTCTGTTTTGAGTGGCATGCATGTCACGGTGGCAACCACTTTGGTTACCACCGTGAGGTGTCTTCAACATGTAAAGTTTTTCTTCTTTTTACTTTCCCTAATGTTACTTATATGGATTTTTGGCTTTCATAAATGGGTTAACATATCTAAATAAGTTTTCATAGCATGTTAAATGGTATATAGGTATGAGTTATTCATTTGAGGGTTGTATGTCGATTTTACCTGTGAATGATTTATATGACGTTATTTCTAATCTATATAAATGTGTGGTTAAGTTACTTGAATTCTTTGGTAGTTGATACCTTTATAGTGAAAAGAAGTGATATATATGTATTTATTATTTTATTAGTGCCTTTGAGCCTAGTAGTCATAGTTGGTGGATAGATAAGCGCTTATCCAGGGTCAGAGTGTGAGTGCAGCTGCTATATGTCGTTTGTTACATATGGACCCCGTTTGGGTCATATAAGATGTTTGAGACCTCGGTCTCCGGTATACCTCCGGGTATACATGATTATAAAATGGTTTGAGACTCATGTCTCTATATGCTTGGGGATACTGTGTCCTATCAGTATTATTAGTACCCGTATCCACTAATTAGCGAATATTCAGGCGATTAGTTAAATTTGGTACATGCGATAGTAATATGAAATGAATATATGTTACATGTATATGAATATGAGTTATGACATGATGAGATGTAACACTGGTATTCAGATATGAATGGTTGGTTTATTCTTTCATTATATTTGAGTATATGTTAGATGCTTCGTTTGTTATATATTTATATATATATATGATATTGCGATTATATGCACATACATGTGTTGTTCCTCCCCACTAAGCGTTATCGCTTAGCACGGGCTCTTTTCCCGTGTAGGTGGCAGGTTCTTCTTGGGAGTCGGACATCTGCAGGTCGGCCACTAGAAGTCTAGTATTAGAGTATTTTGTCTTCCGCTGTATTTTTGTATATGGGAACTGATTTTGGAAACAAAATGTAATTTTGTTAAGGATGATTTTGTATACGTACATGTTTAATGTTTACAAATCCCTTTTTGTAAAACTATATAATTATTTATATAAGGATTTGATATCTTTATAGTTATATGTAATTACTTCTAGCATGCTTTAGTTGTAAATGTATTTGTGCGCGTGGCGCTTCGGTATCCTTCCAACGGGGGTATCGGGGTGTTACAATTTTCATCATATTTCACTCTAATATTTCAAATCATCAAACAAAGAAATCGATCATCATTTTACCTTCATCGGATCCGAAACTCTGAGAGTAAATATTCTGGGCTTATTCTTTCTTTTTATTATTTTTGTTCATGTTTAATTTATTCATGTATATTTTTTATTAACTTCATTTATTTATTTATTTTATTTATTTTAGATTTGTTTTATTTAATTTGTTTATATATGATTTTATTCTTATTCATGTAAATATTGATTTCTTTTAATTCCTAACATGTAATAATTTATTTTGTTTGATTTCTCATTATTTTTAACATGTAATTAATAAATCCATTTTAATTGATATTTTTACCATGTAAATGGTTTATGTTAATTGTGAACACATTAATTAATCATGTTATTGTTCTAATTCTTTATCATTCTTTTTATCATTGTTACATGTTTTATTTATTGTTATCCATTTATTTATTTATTTACTTTCATTCTTTATCATAGTCATGTTCATATTTTTATGTATTGTTTAATTAACATGTTGTATTTTATTTCATTCAAATCATTTAATTAACTTGTCATTTACAATGTATTTTTCACATTAATGTTTTTAGTTGTTAATAGATTAATTCATTTGTCATTTTGATGTCATACTATTTTATCTTATTTCATTTCATTTTACCATTTATTATTGATTTAATTACTAACATTATTTCTTTTGTGTTTTGTTTTTACGTCAAAACTTATCTTTCTTTACTTGGCATTTTTTCGAGCACACGGGGAGATCCAGAAGGCTCGTTCGGGATTAAATATTTATTTTCTTTATTCGTAATATTTATTTATTTGGCTTTTCATTTACTTTGCCATGTAATTTTTTTGTATAAAATCGTTTATTTTAGGCACGCTAGAAAAAAAATCACAAAATATTTTTTATTAATTAACTTGGAACTTTTCCTAATAAAAAGGGGACCAATGTCCCAATTTTCTCCATCCAAAATAAAATTGTCACATCAAAATTGTTTTGTAATAAACATGCATGTGAGGACTAATGTCCTTATCATTAACCAATATCCCGATTTATGCATGACTTGTATTTTTTTTACAATGGGGGTTGTATTCCGCCCCTAGTTTTGTTGTATATATTTTTGTGCGTTTTATTTTAATTATGCTTTTACCGCTTTCTTAAACTGGATAACTTGTGCTTTAATTCAAATGCATCAAATCGAATGAGAAATGGGATGAAACTCTAAATTTAAAGCTCAATTATAAACTTAACCAAGGTATGAATAAATGGGAAGTCCCGAACCCACTCTGGTCTTAGGCTCAACGAGGTTAGAGGACCATCTTAATGTTTTATTGGGATGGGACCTCCAAAATATCTCTTGTGGCCCACCAAAAGGCCCAACTCGAATAATCCTAGGCTCCACGGGGTTAGAGGATCATTCCAATATTCTATTGGGATGAGGTCTCTAAGATCCATTTGGCTTGCCCAAAATGGATATATATGCGCCATCTTAGGCTCACTGAGGCTAGACGACCTGTTTTAATGTTCTATTTGGTGGCAACTCAAAGAAACCTCCTTGTTGCCCAACATAGATGCACTTCTAATTCGTTACAAGTTTAATGAAACTCTCTCAAAAGCCTTAAATGCGGGTCTTCGGGGCACCCCGGGGTTCGGCGTTTATCACAGTGGTGACTCCACTGGGACAATACTTGAGACTTTGCTTCGAAAGTGCCTTAGTTATAATTTACAATTAAGTTTTAATTTAAAAATTTCATCCTTTTTCGAAACTGCACTGCATCTCATTAGAGCCTTAGATCTATGCTAGTTTGGTCCCTCTTTCAACCCCGGTGCGTTCTCGAAGCATGACCCTACGTTCACTCAATGTAGGGAAGTGTTAAGGATAATAACCAGCCCAAGTCTCGTACCATCATGGTATATTAAATGGAGACCCAATCGGTCGTTACGCTCGTGATGAGCTAGACCCATTGGCAGGGACAATGCTTGGGTAGCCCTAAAGTAACATTACCTTGGCCAAAGCTCATGTAATGGAAATAGTTACTTCCCCCAAGTGGTATGAACCTTAATACTATGCTTGCTATGTGGATCATTATGTATTGGACAAACCCAGTTAATTTGATTGGTCACCTAATCAAAGGCTTTTATACCCCGATAGGCCCATGTCAACTTATTCGGACTGCCTAAATACATAATGGTATGAGGCTTGGGTGGTGACTCTAAGAAACCTCCTCGTTGCCCAACATAGATGCACATGTAATTCGTTATAAGTTTTAATGAACCTCTCTCGAAAGCCCTAAAAGCGAGTCTTTGAGGTGCCTCGGGGTTCGGCGCGTGTCACATTACATCAGTAGTTGGACGAATAAAACTCAGGACCTTCACGAGGAACATATAATTCGTTAGAACCAAACCGTGTGACCCATTTCCTCCTGATCGTTTGAAATGTGTACCCTAAAATCAATCAAGATTGACCTTTAACCATCCGGGACCCTTACTGCAAAATTTAGCAGGACAGTTGTGACGCGCGCCGAACCCCGTGGTGCCCCAAAGGCCCGCTTTAGGGCAATCGGGATGAGGTTTATTGGAAACTTGTAAGGTATTTATAAGTGCAACTATTTTGGGCAACAAGGACCCGATGGACGCATATGGTGCACGGAAAAAAAATTGGCAGCATAACTCTCTTAGCTAATGCAATAAGCGCTTGAGTCGTGATCATTATGTATTTAGGTGATCCAACTGAATCGACATGGTCCTACCGGGGCATGAGAGCCTTTGGCTAGGTAACTGATCAAGACATCTGGGTTCACCCAATACGTAAGGACCCATACAGCAAACACAGTATTAAGGTTCATACCACCTCGGGGAAGTATCTATATCCACTATATGAGCTTTAGTTATGGGTGGTGTTACTTTAGGGCTACCCAGGCATGGTCCCTACCAACGGGTCTAGCTCATCATGAGCATAGCGACCAATTGGGTCTCCATTTTAATACCAAACGGTACGAGGCTTGGGCTGGTGATTATCCTTAACACTTCTCTACATTGAGTGAACATAGGGTCGTGCTTCGGGAACGCACTGGGGTTGATAGAGGGACCAAACTAACATAATCTAAGGCTCTAGTGAGATGAAATGCAATTTTGAAAGAAAGCAAAATTTCTAAACTAAAACTTAATTGTAAATTTTTAATCAAGGTACTTTCGAATCAAAGTCTCAAGTATGTCCCCAGCGGAGTCACCACTGTGACGCGCGTCGAACCCTGTGGTGCCCCAAAGGCCCGCTTTAGGGCGATCGAGATGCAGTTCATTGGAAACTTGTAAGGTATTTACAAGTGCATCTATTTTTGGCAACAAGGAGGTTTCATGGAGTCGCCACCCAATAAAATATTGGGAAAGTTTGTCTCACCTCAGTGAGCCTAAGACGACGCATATTATCCATTTTGGGCAAACCAAAGGAAGCTTGGAGGCATTCACCCCAATAGAACATTGGGATGACCCTCTAACCCTATGGAGCCTAGGATTTTAAATTGAGTCTTTTGGTGGGACACAAAAGGTGTCTTGGAGATCCCATTCCAATGAAACATCGAAATGGGTCTCTTGCCTCGTTGAGCCCAAAGACTAGAGATAGGTTCGGGACTTCTCATTTTTTCGTACCTTGATTAATTTTACAATTAAGGTTTGAATTTATTATTTTACCCTCTTTCCACATGATGCAATTAATTAGAAGGCGCACTCATTCACATAAAAGCGGAAAATAAAATAACATTAAAATAAAGCATATGAAAATAAATTACAATAAAACTAGGGGCGGAATACAACCCCCATTGTAAATAAGGTACAAAACATGAATAAACGGGATATTTATTAAAATTGAGGACATTGGTCCTTGATGTATTTATTACCAAAAAAAAACAATTTTTTTATGTGATGGTTTTATTGGATAAAATAGGACTTGGGTCCTTGATTTTGCGAAAATTCCCAAATTGATTACTATAAAACTCTTAGCCATTTTTATTAACGCGACAAAGAGTAATTTTACAAAGGGAAATAAATAAATAAACATAACAATAATAACAATAATGCAATTGATATAATAATAAATACTAAACTAATAATAAAACTAGCAATAATAATAATAATAAAACTAGCAATAATAATAATAATAAAAATAATAAGCAGAAAAATAAATAATAATAAACCTACAATAAATATCAAATAAATAATAATAATAAAGATGAGGGTTAAAGGGAATAAAGCGGGTAGAAACCCTTAGATTTGGGGGGCCATCATCATCCTCAAATTTTTAACCCATCCAAAATAATCAAATGATACCTCACCAAAAATAAACAAACACATTAGTACTAAAAATCCAGAATTAGAATAGAATAAAAGAGAAACTAATAGAGGAATTTTGAAGAGAATAATAAATAAGAATAAAGAAAACAAATGAAAACAGATTGAAACAGTGAGGAGGAGCCCAAGGACGGCCATTCAGACGTGACCAACGGACATCGAAAATGTGACCGGCGGGCAGTGCAGTGCACTGTATGCGTCCCGTCCCTCAAACGAGGGATGAATGTTGGTAGCTATACTGCCCATCGGTCACCCCTGATCCTAAAAAAAATGACAAAAACAGCAGAGTTTTTAAAAAAAAAAATTTATTTTAAATAAAATACTTAAAAAAAAATAAATAATTAAATTCAATCAACGAAATATTAGATCTATAATATTTACCCTTGGATTATACCTTTTTGGATGAATGCAGGATAATTTCGGTCCCGCGCGATTCACAAAGATCGGATAAAAACCAAGACAAGAAAATTTATATTTCTTCTTTGAAAATTACAGCGATTCAAGTGTTGGAATCAATAAATTGATGGAAACAAATTAATCTTGTAACCTCAATTTGATTTGATTCCTCAAAATAAGATTTTGAAAATAGATTGGAAACAAAGGATGAAAAGAGTTTTCTGTGTATTTTGTAAAATTATGATTTTTGAGAGAAAAATATTAGAGAATATCTTTTTGAGAGAAAGAAGATCCTTTAATTAAAAATTGTCCAACCCCTAAATCATTGAGAAATCCCCCTTTTATAGAAAAGAGAACCCTATTTGGAATAGGAAAGAGAAATCCTATTCGGAATAGGATTTGGCAATTGACTGACGGGCGTCTGAAGCTCACCAACGGGCGTCGGTTAAAAGGGTACGTGCGGTCATTTGGCCAACGGAACGGAATGAGGCACGGGGTAAGAACAGACGGGTGTCGGTTTGCAAACATGTGTCCGTCGCTCACTTCACCGATGTCCCGTCTCTCATGGCGAGAGACGGATCATCTCGGCTACCGACGCGCGTCTGACTACAGACAGGCAGGCCGTATGCGGAGGAAAAAAACACTTTTTATGCTAAATTTTCCCAATTTTCCTATTTCTTTTTGTTGCAAATGAAAAACTCCAATCCTTATGAATCTGAAGGACCAAAATTCCTGAATTTTATCCAGTGGATCGAAAACAGACACTGATTTCTTCATCGGGTAATCTCTGATCTGACCTGCCTCAGGGCACGGTGCTTACAACAGCTCTTTACCTTTCAACCAAAAAAATAAAGGAAAAAAATAGAAAAAAAAGAGAAAAAAAAAATAAAGAAAAAAAAAAGAGAGAAAAAAATAATAAATAAAAAAACAAAAAAAAAGAGAGAGAAAAAGGAAAAAACATAAAAAAAAAACCGTAACTTTCTTTTTGCCCCAGATCATCCAAGCCTAACCTATCCCCAATCTCAGCCATTAAAAACCATTTTAGAACTTGAACCACTAAAGCCAATAAAAGCAAAGTGTGAGATTTCACATCCAAGCCTAACCTATTGTGACGCGCGCCGAACCCCAAGGAGCCCCGAGGGCGCGCTTTTAGGGCGATCGGGTGGAGGTTCATGAAAAGGTGTAAGGTATTTACAAGTGCGTCTATGTTAGGCAACAAGAAGGTTTCTTGGAGTCGCCACCCAATAGAACATTGGGACAGGTCGTCTAGCCTCGGTGAGCCTAAGACGGCGCATAATATCTATTTTGGGCAAGCCAAAGGGATCTTGGAAATATCATCGCAATAGAACACTGGAATGACCCTCTACCCCGTGGAGCCTAGGATTGTAAATTTAAGTCTTTTGGTGGGACACAAGAGATATTTTGGAGATTCCATCCCAATGAAACACGGAGATGGACCTCTAACCTCATTGAGCCCAAGACTAAAGTGAGTTCGGCACTTCCCATTTCTTCATACCTTAGTTAATTTTATAATCGAGTTTTGAATTTATCATTTCATCCCATTTCTCATTCAATTCCGTGCAATTAAATTAAAGCGCAAGTTATTCATTCGAAAGAAGCGATATATAAAGCATAATTAAAGTAAAGTGCATGAAAATAGATTACAACAAAACTAAGGGCGGAATACAACCCCCATTGTAAATAAAATACAAATCATGCATAAATTGGGGTATTTATTAATGATGAGGACATTGTGTAGACACCGGGTCTCGAGGCGGTCCAAGATCAGGATTACCCGATGATGAAATAGAAGACCGATTTTCGGCAAGAAAGGTGAGAATCGATCGTTCCCTTGTCAAAAGTGTGTTTTTCGGAAAATGATTAAAATATTTTCTTTTTTAGAAATCAAAATTAAAATGGAGTAAAAAAAATAAATAAATATATATATATATCAATTTTGTGTTAAGATTTAAAATAAAATAAAAAAAAATAAAAAAATAAAAAATAAAATCGCGAAGGCCGCCTGCGGCAGCGCGGGGATGCCTGCGTGGCAGGCTGCCCCAGCACGCAGGGGTGCTTGCGCGCGAGGCGAGGGGCTCCGCGCGCCCCCCCTGCGCGCAGAGGCGGGCGCCTCGCGCCCCCCTGTGCGCAAGGCGGGCTGCCTCGCGCGCAGCCCCTGCGCGCGAGGCGGGGGGCGCCGCGCGCCTCCCCCCTGCGCGCGAGGCAGCTGCCTGCTGCGCGCGGTGCGGGGGCACCACGCGCGCAGCAGGCTGCCGCGCGCCCTTGCCCTCTTCGCGACACCTGCTGGTCTTCGCCTGTCCATTTTTTTCGCTGTTTTCAGTCTGATTTTTTTCAGTCTAACTTTTCCGTTGTTTCACCATTTTATGCTATTTTGGATTAACTAAAAATAAAGGTTTTTTTGTCCCTTGCCATTTTTGGCCAAGGCAAGTTTAAATGAGGATTTTGCCCTCATTTTGAAGAGGACGGCAGACTTTGGCAAAAAAAAAATCTTTGGCTTTCCCCTCTAGCTTTTGCTACTCTCCAGGAAGCTCTTCTTTTTTTTAAAATTTCTTCAAAAAATCTTCAAGCCTTATTCTCACATTTTAGTTTTTGCTACTAAAAACATTTGATCTTGGGTTGATTTGAGCAAGTAAAATCAATTTTCTTGGCTTCCTCACCCCACAAAAATATTTTTCTCAAATTAGTTTGTTTAGAACACAGATTTTTGTATCTTCCCCAAATATTTATCACTAAAATTGACAAGAGGAGCGGATCGGAACGCCCCATTTCCAATCTAAAAATTCTGAGGGTAAACATTCTTGAACCCATCCTCATTTATTTTTTTGTATATTATTTATTATTGTTAATATTATTTTTTTTGCTATTATTGTCATGTATATTGTTTACTTTTAGCATTTTAATGTGTTAATATCACCATTAATACATTATTTGCTTACTTCAATTTGATATTTTGCTATCATTATTATTTTTATTGTGTTTATGTTCATTAATGAGTTCATGTCATGTTTAATGCACTTAGTGTCTTTTATTATTATTATTACTATTATTATTATTATTATTATTCTTATTATTATTTCTAATTGATTATTCTGTTTTCATATTATTTGTCACTTATTACTACTATTATTTGCATTATTACCACCATACTATTATTATTATTATTGTTACCATATGGTTTTATTATGACTATTATATTTATTAATCATCTTATTTATTGTTACATTGTTATTATTATTATGATTATGATTATCATTATATTTATTATTATTACTATCGTACTTCTTTATATTATATCCACTATTATTTATTATCATTGTCCATCATTATTATTCTTATTATTATTATCATTATTATTATTATTTCATTGTTGTTACCATCGTCATAATTTTTATTATTGTTATTATCTCGCCTTCATTTGATTAATTTTTAGAATATTTGCTAATATATTTTGATGTTAATTTTTGTATGAGTTTTAATTTGAGTCGGGCTATGTGAGCGCCCCGTGACTCCCCGGATGGGTCGCAACGCGTAGGCGGGTACTCCGGTTCGGTGAGACCTTTCTTAACCCTTTCTTTATGTCGTGTTATTTGTAAATATATATTTTTATTCGTGCACGTGT
This sequence comes from Excoecaria cochinchinensis, assembly GCA_947683425.1. NCBI lineage: Eukaryota > Viridiplantae > Streptophyta > Magnoliopsida > Malpighiales > Euphorbiaceae > Excoecaria > Excoecaria cochinchinensis. Next base: position 23,481,214 of record CANTUQ010000092.1, on the reverse strand, counting down.
GCGATAAAAAATCACAAAAATATTTCTATAATTAAATTGAGATTTTTATTAATAAAATTGGGACCAATGTTCCTTATTTTAGCCCAACCATAAAAAAACATCATAACTAAAACGAAGAGTCAATTTTCAATAAAATGGGATCACTCGTCCCGGTTTTCCAATTCAAACAATCAAAATGACACTTCGAACCCTCTTTAAATTAATACGAAGGAACCAACGTTCCTAAATTTCGAACAAGTGCGAAGGAACCAATGTTCCTCAAACAATATCCCGATTTATGTATGTTCTTTTATTTTAATCTTGGGTGAGTGTTTTAAATTTAAGTTCATTTCTTTTTGGGCCCTTGTAATTAATTTTGGGGCAACTTTATTTATCTTTTGGGGATTGTATTCCGACCCACTTACATCTTTAATCTCCTTTTAATGGGGTTGTATTCTCCCCTTATTTCTTTTGTAATTGCATGCTTGTTTGTTTACCGCTTTCATTTATCGCTTTCTCTATCTATTGCTTTATCGCTTTTATTTACTTCCTTTACGTGCTTGAAATGCGCTTTTACTTTTAATGCATCGCTTGTGTGAGATGAGAGATATAATTTTAAGAAGTTAAAAACCCATTTATATTTAACCAAAGTATGAATAAGAGGGAAGTTCCGGACACCATATCTCTGGTTTAGACCAATAGAGGTGAGAAACCTTTTCCCAATTTCTTGCAAATTGGGTGGCGACTCCAAATACCTCAAAGGTGCCTTTAGGCGTCAATAGGCTAGGTTATTCTCCCCAATGTTCTATTGAGAGGAGCATACCGATGATGTCTTATGGCGCCCATGATCAAAAGACGCGAACCTTCATACCTCGAATCCCAAAGGCTGATTCACGTCGAGGGCCCTTGCTGGGTTTTCGGGTTCGGCTCGCGTCACACATTGGTCGTTGCATGCATATTTATTATGAAACAGTTTTGATGTGATGATTTTGGATAGAGAAAATTGAGACATTGGTCCCATCTTTATTAGGAAAAATACCAAATTAATTAATAAAAATGGTTTAGTGACTTTCTTTCTAGTGGGCCTAAATAAACAATTTTACAAGAAAATTACATGGCAAAATAAATGAAAAAGCCAAATAAATAAAATATTATAAATGAAATAAATAAATACTTGATCCCAAACGAGCCTTCTGAATCTTCCCGTGTGCTCGCAAAAATGACCAAGAGGGAAAATGAGATGTGAAATAATCATAAAACACAAATAAAATAATGTTAGTAATTGAATCAATTAAAATCAATTAAATATAAAATAAATGACGAATTAAAATAAAATAAGAGGATGTGAAAGAATGATAATTGAATTAAAATGTTAACAAATCAAAATAAATGAAAACATACATTAAATGATAAAAGAATTGAATGATTTAACTGGAATAAATAAATTATGTTAATGAGTTAATATGTAAAAATATGAATATGATAACAATAATGATGAAGATAAACAAATCAATGAATATATAAAATAATAAAGAAAAGAATAATAAAAATGAATGAATTAAAGAATGATGAAAACAATTAAATGAACAATATGATTAATTAAATATGTTCACAAATGATATAAACCATTTACATGGCAAAAATATCAATTAAAATGAATTTATTAATTATACATTAAAAATAGTGAGAAATCAAAGCAAAATAAATAATTTGCATGTTAGGAATTAAAAGAGATCAATATTCACATGAATAAAAATGTAATAATATATATACATAACAAAACAAATATAACAACAATAGAATAAATAAATAAATGAGAACAATAAATAAATTAATGAAAACAATAAAATATACATGAATAAGAATAAAATCATATATAAACAAACTAAATAAAACAAATCTGAAATAAATAAAATAAATAAATAAATGAAGTTAATAAAAATATACATGAATAAATTAAACATGAACAAAAATAATAAAAAGAAAAAATAAGCCCGGAATGTTTACCCTCAAAATTTCGGATTCGATGAAGGTAAAATGATGATCGATTTTTTTATTTGATGATTTGCAATATTAGAGTGTAATATGATGAAAATGTTGGAATTTTATTCCAAGAAAAAATAGGATGAAAAAATGATAAAAAATTCTTTAAGAAACAAATAATTGATTTCTTTGCCTAAAGAAATGATTTTGATCAAAAAAAGATTTTTATTGATTAAAATAAAAAAAATGATTTCAAGAACAAACAATCACTTTGTTTGTATCAAGAAAAAAATGATTAAAAGTCTTATTTTAGAAAATCAAATGAAAAAATTAGATTTTGATAATAAACAATTGTTTTGTTTGTCTCAAAATTAATTTTTCATCAAAAAGAGATTCAAAAGAAAATCAATGGAAAAAGTTTTATTGAACACAAATAAAGAAGAAAAAAAGGAATTTTGAGAGCAAATAATTATTGTATTTGTCTCCAAATTAAATTCAACAACAAAAACTCCTTCTAAATATATGTTTAGAAGAAATTCTATTTAAAAAAAGATGAAAAAGATTAACTGAATTCTTTTTTTTTTGGTGGGGAAAATCAGGAATTTTAGAGAGAGTTTGAAAGGAAGAAGAAGAGAAAAAGATGAAAAAAACCCTAAGAAAAATTCCCCTTTTTAGGTTTTCTTCTTATTCTTTTTATATGAAGAAAATAGGAAAATAATATTAATTAAAGGGATAAAACTTAATAAAATCAGATATTAACCATTTTAAATTTTAAAAATTGAAAAAAACCTGAAAATCCCTTAAAAAAGTCATAAAAATCGAATTTTGTGAAAAAAAAATCAAAAAAATGGATTTTTGGGGCGAAATTGCCATTTTGCGGTGGAACAGGGCCTACGGACGCCCGTCGGGCGTCCGTAGCGCGTGCTGGGTGAGAGGGCTCGCCCAGCGTGCGGCATCGCGCGCGCGGAGCGCAGCGCGATGGCGCTCCATAGCGCCTCGCAGCCCGCTGAGCCAGCGTGCGCGCGCGCCTGTGCGCTGCCGCGGCCGATGCTCGGAATTTTTTTTTTTTTTTAAAGATTAACTAAAAATACTACATTTTTAAGCCCCCATTTTTCAAATTTTATTTTTAAAATATTTTTTAATATTTTTAATTTTCACTCTAAAATGCAAATTTTCAAGGAAATCATCACTTTTAACCCTTTTGCCTGTGACAAGGCATCTTATCATCATTAGGTAACTCTGATCTGGGCTGTCTCAGGACCTGGTGTCTACACCTATCCCCAATCACAGCCATTAAAAACCATTTCGGAATTTGAACCACCAAAGCCAATAAAAGCAAAGTGTGAGATTTCACATCCAAGCCCCAAATGTGGAACCCATCACCTTAACCAGTCTGCACAAGGGCCAAGAACAAGGCTTTGATACCAAGAGGAACTACTCTCAGAAGTAGCAGCCTCTCCGGCTAACAAAGATGAAAGTAAATTCAACCAACACCAACAAACTGAAGGAGGGTCCATGGCAGAGGCTAAATAAAGAATAAAAAATAAAAAGTCAGAAAATATTCAATCAAAAAAACCCGTGAGGGCTGATTGATTATAGGAGTTTGATGCTCTCAAGATCTATCCCTAGATTAGATGAGGTCTCATATTTTTCGAGTTAATGCCAAATAGTGATCATGTGTTATAAAATCAGATCGAAATATATGCATTTATCAAAAGATGTATTGGTATGACCAGAGCAGTTCATCTTGCACACTCAAAGTTGTCTGGGTCCGACATAAAACCAGCACATTGTTACTATCTACCCTCCGACGCTCTGTTCACTCGAGCACTTCAGCTGACTCACCTTGCTATCCACTGTGAGGCCAATTCTACAACATCTTCATGATAAGAACCAAGCTCAAACAACCATAATTTGAGACATAAGCACATGCCGACCGTACCTAGAAGATCTTTCGCAACAACTCCAACTTCTCTCATAAAAAAAAGGGCCGTTAGAGATGAAAACAGTGACTGGCACTCTAAGCAAAAGTTAGGCCAAAGGGCAGGGTGAAAACTTGGGAACAGGCAGTCTGTCCTATAAAAAAAGAAATAAATAAAAGCCACTGGATTGGGTTGGGTCCATTCCAGGCAAAATATAAGGCACAGGGTTATGTGAAAATCCGAAAAGGACGCATTTCCCGCTAAGAAAAGCTAGTGTGAAAATCAACAAGGGACGTACTACCTTTAAAAAATGACTATAGGTATCAGAGGAGAACCTTGTAATCCTCAAAGGCACAAAATTCAAAAGCAATTCCAGAGGGCATCAATCCTACTGCCAGTTACGATCAAACCGATTGTCTCCTCCAAATCCACTCAGATGAATTCTTATCCTGCATTCTTGCATGACACATACATTTCACGTGCATGCTCACCAATTTTCCTACATATTTAGCTTTCCAGTTTTACAGCAAGAGATATTCGATGTGAATGCCGGTGAGAGGCAAATGACGACATCGATCAAAATACCAATCCAGCAATCAACTAAAGATCTCTCGAGGAGCAATCAGCCAAAGACCTTTCAGGGGGCAATCAACTAAAGGGCTCTTGGGGGCCACCGCTTCAAAGCACAGAAGAGTTAGCACGATGGCAGCACTACCATTATACGGAAGGTTAGCATGACCACGGCACTACTACTTCAAAGGGTTAGCACGATGGCAGCACTACCATTGTACGAAAGGTCACGGCACTACCACTTCAAAGGGTTAGCACGATGGCGGCACTACCACTTCAAAGGGTTAGCATGATGGTGGCACTATCATTCTACAGAAGGTTAGCACAACCACAGCACTACCACTTCAAAGGGTTTGCATGATGGCGGCACTACCACTCTACAGAAGGTTAGCACGACCACGACACTACCACTTCAAAGGTTTAGCACGATGGCAGCACTACCATTCTACGGAAGGTTAGCATGACCACGGCACTACCACTTCAAAGGGTTAGCACGATGGCGGCACTACCATTCTACTGAAGGTTAGCACAACCACGACACTACCATTCTACGGAGGGTTAGCACGATGACGGCACTACCATCCTACAGGAGGTTAGCACGACCACGGCACTACCACATTACAAAGGTTAGCACGATGGCGGCACTACCATTCTACAGAAGGTTAGCATGACCACGGTACTACCATTCTATGGAGGGTTAGCACGATGGCGGTACTACCATCCTATAGGAGGTTAGCATGACCACGACACTATCATGTTACAAAGGTTAGCACGATGGCGGCACTACCATTCTACGGAGGGTTAGCACGACCACAGCACTACCACTTTAAAAGAGTTAGCATGGTGGCGGCACTACCATTCTACGGAAGGTTAACACGACCACGGCTGTCACACCCCGTTTGCCCCCTAGTAGAATGAGCCTGTCTGTATGTGTAAGCATTCGCATGTGTTCGGCATATCATAAGGGTATTTTAATAAAATGCATGTTTTTGGGGTTGTGTTAGTGTGTGTGGATGCATATTTGGTAATTGGGTGTGAATTAGTTGGGAAATGGTTGTGTGCATTTGAGCATACAATTGTAGGGTGTTTTTAGTTGGGAATGCATTGGGTGTGTGTAATGCATGGTTGTTTGGTGTGAGTGGTTAGCTTCACCAATAGGAAATAGACACATGCTTAGGGCAAAGAAAAGAAAAAGAAAAAGGAAAGAAAGGAAGGAAAAAGGGCAGATTCACATTTTCCCTTCTTCCCCTCACGTTTCTTCTCTTCTTCTTCTTCATTTTCTTCATTCTAAGAATTGTGGTGTGGATTCAAGTTTGTATTGGTGGAGTTAATCATCTCTTTGCATTTTCTTTGGTAAGTAAATGTATTCTTCTCATTTTGTTCCCTCATTTGTTTCATCTTCTTCTTCTTTGAGTTTAGAATTAACTTAGGGTTTGCATTGTTGGATGTTGTTTGTTGTGTCGTTGCTTAGCTGTGGCTCCTCGCGATCCCAAGGGCAAGGAGATTGCTGGGAGTAGTGGAGCTAAGTGAAGTGAAGCTTAGAATTCAGGTTTAGGATCTGTTTGATAAGATTGTTTGATTTTCAGTTTACTGTAATTTTTAGGGTTTGTGTTCTTGAAGAACTTGAATGAAATTATGCTTGATTTGGTTGTTTTAATTTCCGAATGAAGTTGCAACTACCTTGTTTTTGCTGTATGAGATGTCTTCTGGGAACTAGGAGCAGGTTTGTATAGTTTTGAATCAAATTTGGGATTGATTTCTGAGTTCTGGGAATTCTAGAAATGGGAAAATCGCGTTACTGTTGAATTTCCCCGTTTCCAGAAGTTGATCGCGTGACTAGCCAAGAAGAGAGGCCAGTCACGAGACGTGACTCCCAGTCACGACTCGTGACCAGCCAGAGAGGCCAGTCATGAGTGGTGACTGCAAGTCACAACTCGTGACCAGCCAAGAGAGGCAAGTCATGAGACGTGACTCCCAGTCACGACTCGTGACCGGCCAGTGTAGGCAGTCACGGGTAGTGACTCCCAGTCACGACCCGTGACCAGCCAAAAGAAGGAAGCCAGTCACGAGACGTGACTCCCCGTCACGACTCGTGACCAGCAAGAGAAAAGGGACAAGTCACGTCGCGTGACCAGCAAAAGAAGAAGCCAGTCATGAGGCGTGACTCTCAGTCACGACTCGTGACATGCTTGTGAAGGAGGCCAGTCACGAGTTGTGATGCCAGTCACGACCCGTGACCAGCCCACCTTGTTGGTCTCCCCCGTTTGGCCTATTTTCTAAAATTTCCCGGTTTTAAGTCAAAAATGAATTTCCGTACTTCTTCTTAATGGACTTATACTGCTGTATGATGAATGTCATACTTTTATATGCTTTGATATGAGTGATACCATGATTTTTCAGATAAATTCTATTATGCACTCTGAATTATGATTTGATTGACGCATAACCTGCTAGAGTCAAGTAAGTGGATAGTTAGGCATGCCCAATAGAGTCTTTTAGCTGCAGCCCTCAGTTCAGTTTGGACCCCGATCAGGTCCCCCGTTTGGTTCCTCGCGAACCCCTTAGTATTAGGATCTTGTTTAAGGTCCCCTCAGTAAAAATATTGTGTTTTGATAAAAATGAAATCACTTTTGATTTGTACCTGTGAGGTACCCTCAGTATTCGATTCGTACCCGTAAGGTACCTTCAGTACACTCGTTATCCACTACCTCGAGTCAGCAAGTGTTCATTAAGTGTTCGATTGAATTGCTCTGTTCTGGATTGGCTATATAAATGTGATATCTGAATGAGTATAATGATGAGATATATGTTTGATTATTCTAGAATGACTATGAATCTGAAATGCGGATTGTGTGGTTTTAAATTGTGAGCATGTTTATATGGATTATGTTAAAGCTATTGCATTTTGCCATTGTGTATGTGTTATGCCTTGACGACCATTGTGAATGGCCGTCCATATATTTTTGATGTGTGTTTCCCCACTAAGCGTTTATCGCTTAGCACGGTGTTTTTACCCGTGCAGGTGCGGAAGATATTTTGCTTTGAGAGAGTCGACGCCGTCAAGCCAACACAGAAGGTGTAACACCCCCGCCCCCGCCCCCGTTGGAAGGGCGCCGGCGGGCGCGCTACACAACGCTCACTCACGACGCGACGAAACATACAGCGGAAGCATACATGCGCTAAGCGGAAGCATTCAATAACCAAATAATAAAAATATACTTCATTACTAAATAATCAAAATACGAGTTATATACAATAGCCCAAAAGATTACATTTTAAAATCCTTTACAAAATAAAGGAATACATATACAAAAAGAATTACAGGAGGAGACAAAAATAATTAACTCAACTCCTATGTGGCCTGCCTGCAGATGCACGACTCGAGCACTCCCAAAAATCCTTCACGCTACCTGCACGGGATAAAAGCACGTGCTAAGCGATAACGCTTAATGGGGAGAAACAAGCACAACAGAACACTATACAAGGAAACATGCACTAACATACATAAATCATTATGCATCAGAGTACAGAGATATAAATAAATATATCAAGAATAAATAAGAGAAAGCACTAAACCAATACGCTATCCATAGCCACACCATAATCAGAACACTTCACTAAACCAGTACCAGACAGTTCACATAAAAGCCTGAAATCAATGGTGGAGGATACGGGAACACGGCACGGGAGACCGAAGCCTCAAAAACACTTTAATACCCGAAGGTAGCGCGGGAGACCGGAGTCTCAAAACATTTTATCACTACACGGAAGATGACCATCTCGGAGGTCGACCGCTTCGCCCAAACGGGGCGGAAATAACAGCTATACACTAACCCTTCTTAAGCATGCTTAATTATCCTATACCTTGACACTTCAGGCTCGACAACACATTAACTCTCAAGACATTACATAAACAAAAACAATATTCAAATTAAGACTCTTATATTATATAAATCCATATCAAGGACACTAGTACATTAATATCACGAGTCAAAGGCACACACATATTCTATGCAATAGTGAGAAACTGTGCAAAGTGGAACAAAGGAAACACATTCAGAAAACAAGGCAAGCAGGAAGGGCCTCTGTCGCGATCGCGACAGGTGTCGCGCTCGCGACAGAGCACGGGGTACTTCCTCGCGAGGTCGCGCCAGGGGGCCTACTCGCGACGGAGTACTCGCGGTGGAATTTCACGAAACCGAGCTCTGTCGTGCTCGCGACAAGCGTCGCGATCGCGACAGTGACCAGTTCCTTCCTCCTCGCGCGCACGCTCGGCAGCACGCCCGCGCGGAGGTTTCCGCTACCGAGCTCTCTGTCGTGCTCGCGGCAATGTCGCGATCGCGACAGAGGGCTCTTCAAGAATAAGGGGCCAAATCCGCCTTCTGTCGCGCTCGCGACAGACGTCGCGATCGCGACAGAACCCCGATTCGCCCAAACTGCACATTTCCCACTCTATACACACACAACTTTTCATACATTCACACAACATGCCCAAACACTTACCTCACGCCTCCAGCACATCACCGCATCACTTTCCAGCCACATAAACACATTTTTACATAATAATCCAATATCAATTCAACGAGAATCACTCACGACTAAACTCAAATTCAATAATCATGGCATGTTCAAATTCCAAAACACAAAATCTTCACTAAATCACTACACTTCACTAAATCACTACTCCAATTAAACATGCATTCATAAAACACTCAAGATTACAAATAACATGCAAACACAAGATAGAGTTGATCCAAGGAGGAAATTTGGGAAAAACCATAATCCACAACACAGCTCACAACACTTACATGCACTCAAGCACTACTAATCAGGCTCCCATACCTGGAAAAATGAAGCTTCAACCGAACTCCTCACGAAACCACTTTATCCTTGCCCTTGCTCTTCCTTCTCTCTTCCGATTCTTGTACAACCCAACCAAATACACTTAAATCAAACCCAAACACAAACAAAACCAGAAATCAAAGAACAAGAAACAACGTAAGAAACCCCAAACCGAACTCAACCACTTACCTTTAACACTCCCAGCTCAAACCTTCAGGATTCCCACTCAAAGCTCCAAGAAAGCACAAGAGAAAAGAGATGAGAGCAGCAAAAATGGAAAAGCAAGAGAGAGAGAATGGGAAAGAGGAAGAAGTGAGCTAGCTTCCACGGGAAGCTAGGAAATTCTGCCCCTCCCTTTCCTCTCTCCTACTTTCCATTCAATGCTCACCAACCCCTTGCCACTTGTCTCAATCTTAGAGAATCAAGCCATCAATCTTAACAACACCACTTATGGCACCATACACTAACCACACACAAGCCTATTTACACAAATATCTTCTATGCACCATAACTTAACTTACACCATAACAATTCCAATAAATCCACTTTACATCCAAGGCACCATGCCCACAAACCACACAAAAACAGCCCTTAGACCACTAACACCCTACAACCATACACTACAAGCACACACTATTATCCCCTTCACTTAAATAATTAATTCTTATAACACATACTTCCTTATTAACCAAAATTCCTCTTACTCAAATTACGAAAATACCCTCAAATAACCGACTTACCGTACAAATTCTGACCGGGCCCTATTTTGGTTGTTACAATCACTCCCCCTTAAGAAATTTCGTCCTCGAAATTTGCCCGCTAATCACTTATATCCAACAACCCAAAACTCAAACCGAATCTTAACTGAAAGCTAATAACATAACTTACCAGAAGGTCCAGCTCGATCTGCTATATCCCCAATTTGCACCGCATAAACTCTTGGATGTGCGGGCACTTCTTTGGTTGGCGACTTCTGCACTGTCTCTGACGGCGCTTGCGAAGGACGTCCACTGCCCCTTCCACTCTGATTCCCTCTCGCTCTCTGACCACTGGCTCTACTCTCAGGTCTATCCTGAAGCTCTCTTTGATCCGGACAATTTGCCACCATGTGCTCTTGACTCCCACATCTGAAGCACGCTCCAGAGATCCTTCTACACTCGCCCCAGTGGCGCTTATAGCAATGTTCACACTCCGGGATCGCGCTTCCCTTGCTAGAGGGTGGCGCTACACTCTCGACTTCCGAACGTACCAGAACCGAACTTTTCCCACTCTGGCCACTCGGAACTCCTCTCGACTTCTTACCGCTTCCTACCCCATCACCCGGTGCTTTCCTCTTGCTCTCTATCCTCTGCTTGATCACCTCAGATTCCTCTAACTTCATTGCCGCTGCCACAAGCTGATAATACCCCACGGGTTGCAAAATTGACAATGCCGACAATGGACCTCTGAACACCTCCCGTAGTCCCTCTAGGAAATGTCTACTTCTAAACTCATCAGTCAACAAAGTCTCAGGCACATACTTACTCAACCGGCTGAATTCCTTATCATACTCACTCACGGTCATACCTCGCTGCCTCAGACTGATGAACTCTCTCCACTTAGCTTCCTGGTATGCCTTCGTCACATATTTCTGCTCAAATTCTTGCTTGAAGAAATCCCAAGTCAACTCGGCTGGTCGCTGAGGATTTTGCATCACTAATTCCCACCAATCGTACGCTAGCCCTTGAAGCAAGGACACTGCACAAAGCACCCTCTGATCTGCAGGACATCTAATCTCTTGCAAAATCCGACCTACTCTCTTAAGCCAAAACTCGGCCACATCAGATTGGTCCAAAGCAGTCCCATGAAAATCCTCTGCTCCTCTCTTTCTTAACAACTCAGTCGGGCCTTTAGGAGCAGTCAGCCTCTCTACCAACTGAAGCAAACCTTGCACTAGGACCGAATTCTCTTGACCAAAACCCATACCAGGAATCTCCTCTTGCTGACGCTGCGGAGCAGGTTGCTCACCTCTCACTACACTTGCACTACCAACCATCTCACCCTCATGCTCACTTGGATCAGACTCCATCTAGACACTACACAAGACAAGACACATCTGCATTAGGCCACGACACAAAACCAACTAACATGCAAAGACTCAACACATAACAAACGGAGGCATCCAGAACCGCCTAAACCGGTGCTCTGATACCACAACCTGTAACACCCCCGCCACCGCCCCCGTTGGAAGGGCGCCGGTGGGCGCGCTACACAACGCTCACTCACGACGCGACGAAACATACAGCGGAGCATACATGCGCTAAGCGGAAGCATTCAATAACCAAATAATAAAAATATACTTCATTACTAAATAATCAAAATACGAGTTATATACAATAGCCCAAAAGATTACATTTTAAAATCCTTTACAAAATAGAGGAATACATATACAAAAAGAATTACAGGAGGAGACAAAAATAATTAACTCGACTCCTATGTGGCCTGCCTGCAGATGCACGACTCGAGCACTCCCAAAAATCCTTCACGCTACCTGCACGGGATAAAAGCCCGTGCTAAGCGATAACGCTTAGTGGGGAGAAACAAGCACAACAGAACACTATACAAGGAAACATGCACTAACATACATAAATTATTATGCATCAGAGTACAGAGATATAAATAAATATATCCAGAATAAATAAGAGAAAGCACTAAACCAATACGCTATCCATAGCCACACCATAATCAGAACACTTCACTAAACCAGTACCAGACAGTTCACACAAAAGCCTGAAATCAATGGTGGACGATACGGAAACACAGCACGGGAGACCGAAGCCTCAAAAACACTTTAATACCCGAAGGTAGCGCGGGAGACCGGAGTCTCAAAACATTTTATCACTACACGGAAGATGACCATCTCGGAGGTCGACCGCTTCGCCCAAACGGGGCGGACATAACAGCTGTACACTAACCCTTCTTAAGCATGCTTAATTATCCTATACCTTGACACTTCAGGCTCGACAACACATTAACTCTCAAGACATTACATAAACAAAAACAATATTCAAATTAAGACTCTTATATTATATAAATCCATATCAAGGACACTAGTACATTAATATCACGAGTCAAAGGCACACACATATTCCATGCAATAGTGAGAAACTGTGCAAAGTGGAACAAAGGAAACACATTCAGAAAACAAGGCAAGCAGGAAGGGCCTCTGTCGCGATCGCGACAGGTGTCGCGCTCACGACAGAGCACGGGGTACTTCCTCGCGAGGTCGCGCCAGGGGGCCTACTCGCGACGGAGTACTCGTGGTGAAATTTCACGGAACCGAGCTCTGTCACGCTCGCGACAAGCGTCGCGATCACGACAGTGACCAGTTCCTTCCTCCTCACGCGCACGCTCGGCAGCACGCCCGCGCGGAGGTTTTCGCTACCGAGCTCTCTGTCGCGCTCGCGGCAACGTCGCAATCGCGACAGAGGGCTCTTCAAGAATAAGGGGCCAAATCCGCCTTCTGTCGCGCTCGCGACAGACGTCGCGATCGCGACAGAACCCAGATTCGCCCAAACTGCACATTTCCCACTCTATACACACACAACTTTTCATACATTCACACAACATGCCCAAACACTTATCCCCTTCACTTAAATAATTAATTCTTATAACACATACTTCCTTATTAACCAAAATTCCTCTTACTCAAATTATGAAAATACCCTCAAATAACCGACTTACCGTACAAATTCTGACCGGGCCCTATTTGGGTTGTTACAAAAGGTCTTAGTGTAGGGCTAAATTTTTGTAATCTGTAATGATTCTTTTTGTATTGAACTCTCCTGTATCAGTTTTGTTATAGCTTCCGCTATTGTATCTATATTTTAGGTTATGTAATATCTTTTGTACCAGCTGGTTTGATCAGAACATTATTGTAATGGTTTATTATATTAATGCATGATCTGCTACGGCTTTCTTTTCCTTTAAAGTTTTTAATTATCCTGTATTTCAGTATGTATGGTATGAATGAATATATGTTTTGCTTTGTATCTGTTTGGTGGCACCTTTGCTCATACGGCATCTCACTCCTTATCGGATGGGATCGCCTACGTATGGGTAGGGGGTGTTACAGTTTTTGGTATCAGACCATAGGTTTAGGCATTTCTGGGTGTTGTTGTGTTGATTTGCTTAGATGTGTATGTGTCTAGATCTATGTTGGCTGATGCGGGTGTTTCTTGTTTGTCTAGATGGCTTCTAATTCTGCTCGTGGATCACTTGAGGAATCTGCCAAAAGTGTGAACCCTCAAGCTGTAGATCCATCAATTTCTGTGTCGGCTCCGCATGCTAGGGTCCAGCCCGAGGCCATAGCCATGCCTTTTGAGGTTATGTTTAGATTGCATCAGGACATGGTTAGGGTTTTGGAGAGAGTGACTGCTCCTAGAGCCCCTATGGAGAACTTGAGAAGGGCAGGTGTGGAAGATTTCTATGGTATCGGTTTGGATGAGTCTGAGATGGCTGAGAAGTGGTTAGATAAAGTGAAGCGTGCTCTGAGAGAGATTCGGTGTCCTCCCGACCAGCAGGCTGAGTGTGCACTAGTTTTACTGCAAGGGTCCGCTTTTGAATGGTGGGAATTGGTTTGCAGACATCCTCAGCTACCGGATCCGATCACTTGGGAGTTCTTTGAGGGTGAGTTCACAAAGAAGTATATTACTCAGACTTATAGAGATGCTAAATGGGCGCAGTTTTTGAGCTTGAGGTAGAGGACTTTGTTAGTTTCAGATTATGAGAAAGAGTTCAACCGCTTATCTCGCTATGCTCCGCGTGGGGTTATAACAGTATGTATGGTATGAATGAATATATGTTTTGCTTTGTATCTGTTTGGTGGCACCTTTGCTCATACGGCATCTCACTCCTTATCGGATGGGATCGCCTACGTATGGGTAGGGGGTGTTATAGTTTTTGGTATCAGAGCATAGGTTCAGGCGTTTCTGGGTGTTGTTGTGTTGATTTGCTTAGATGTGTATGTGTCTAAATCTGTGTTGGCTGATGCGGGTGTTTCTTGTTTGTCTAGATGGCTTCTAATTCTGCTCGTGGATCACTTGAGGAATCTGCCGAAAGTGTGAACCCTCAAGCTGTAGATCCATCAATTTCTGTGTCGGCTCCGCATGCTAGGGTCCAGCCCGAGGCCGTAGCCATGCCTTTTGAGGCTATGTTTAGATTGCATCAGGACATGGCTAGGGTTTTGGAGAGAGTGACTGCTCCTAGAGCCCCTATGGAGAACTTGAGAAGGGCAGGTGTGGAAGATTTCTATGGTACCGGTTTGGATGAGTCTGAGATGGCTGAGAAGTGGTTAGATAAAGTGAAGCGTGCTCTGAGAGAGATTCGGTGTCCTCCCGACCAGCAGGCTGAGTGTGCACTAGTTTTACTGCAAGGGTCCGCTTTTGAATGGTGGGAATTGGTTTGCAGACATCCTCAGCTACCGGATCCGATCACTTGGGAGTTCTTTGAGGGTGAGTTCACAAAGAAGTATATTACTCAGACTTATAGAGATGCTAAATGGGCGCAGTTTTTGAGCTTGAGGTAGAGGACTTTGTCAGTTTCAGATTATGAGAAAGAGTTCAACCGCTTATCTCGCTATGCTCCGCGTGGGGTTATGACAGATGATTTCAGATGCAAGCATTTTGAAGCGGGGTTGAATGAGTCTTTGAAGATTGCTTTAATTTCTTTGATGTGCATGCCTGGGGTGAGTTACTATCAGATTGTGGAGGCTGCTGTGAGGGCTGAGAGATCTGAGACTGTGCTGAGAGAGAGGGCTCAGAGAAGGAACCCTTCTCGTGGAGGATCTTCTTCATCCTCGGGTAAGAGATCGAGGAACCCACAGGATGAGTCATCATCTGGCCCAGCTTCCAGAGGTAGGAGACAGGGTTCTGCAGCTGTGTCAGGTTCTGGTAGAGGTGGTAGATTAGAGACTTCATCAGTTTGTCCTCATTGCAGTAAGACTCATCGGGGTGAGTGTAGGTGGCTCTCCGGTGCGTGCTTCAGGTGTGGGAGTTCTGAGCATCTTTTGGCTAGCTGTCCGAGATTGCATGAGGATTCAGGTTCCCAGAGAGAGGCCAGTAGGGTTGGTTCGAATGCTTCTCAGGCTACCCGTGGTAGAGGCCGTGGTAGAGGTCGAGGTGGTCGACCTAGAGAGGGTGCTGCATCAGAGACAGTGGATCGTGAGTTGCCTGTTGCAGCTAGAGCTTATGCTGTGAGAGCCAAAGAGGAGCAGGATGCGCCTGATGTTATTGCTGGTAAGTTCCTACTCCGTGACACTGAATTGTATGCTCTAATTGACCCTGGTTCCACACACTCATATTTGTGCACAGATAAAATTGTTGATAAGTTGCATGTGGTTGATCAGTTAGATTATGAGATATGTGTGACCAGTCCATTAGGGCATAGTGTCAGTGTGAGTAGAGTCTTTAGGAGTTGTCCTTTGATGGTTGAGGGAGTTGTGCTTCCTGCGGATTTGATTGAGTTGCCTTTAAGAGAGTTTGATCTGATTCTGGGTATGGACTGGTTGGGTAAGCATCGGGCTATAGTTGATTGCCATAGGAAGACAGTTGTACTTCGGGATAGAGGTCAGTCTCCTGTGTTTATGAAAGGTTTGGGTGCTAGTTCTTTGAATAATGTGATTTTTGCGATGCAAGCCAAGAGGTTTATCAGGAAAGGTTGTGAGGCTTTTCTAGCAGTTGTGTTGGATTCCAAGAGAGAACAGGTTCAGATTGAGGACATCCCTGTTGTGCGGGAGTTTAGTGATGTGTTCCCGAGTGAGTTGCCAGGTTTGCCTCCTGGGAGAGAGGTCGAGTTGTCCATTGAGATTATGCCAGGTACCACTCCTATTTCGAAAGCACCTTATCGGATGGCTCCTGTAGAGTTGAGGGAACTTAAGACTCAGCAACAAGAGCTATTGGATAAGTGGTTTATTCGACCTAGCATATCTCCTTGGGGAGCTCCAGTTCTGTTTGTCAAGAAGAAAGATGGATCTTTGCGGATGTGTATCGACTACAGGTAGATTAATAAGGTCACAATGAAGAATAGGTATCCGTTGCCTAGGATTGAAGACTTGTTTGATCAGCTTCGTGGTGCAGGTGTCTTCTCCAAGATAGATCTTCGATCAGGGTACTATCAGCTTCGAGTTCAGGATGCGGATGTGGTTAAGACTGCATTTCGGACTAGGTATGGCCACTATGAGTTTCTTGTGATGCCGTTTGGTTTGACCAATGCTCCAGCGGCTTTTATGGATCTGATGAACCGTGTGTTTAGGCCATATCTAGATCGATTTGTAGTAGTGTTCATTGATGACATTTTGGTGTACTCCAAGGATGAGAGCGAGCATGAGGAGCATCTCAGATTGGTTTTGCAGATGTTGAGAGAGCATCGGTTGTTTGCCAAGCTTAGCAAGTGTGATTTTTGGCTTCGGGAAGTGTCATTCTTGGGTCATATTATTTCAGCTAGGGGTATTCAGGTAGATCCAGCCAAGATTGAGGCGATTGTTGATTGGAAAGCGCCTAGAAATGTTCAGGAAGTGAGGAGTTTCCTTGGTTTGGCAGGTTACTACCGTCGATTTGTTAAGGGTTTTTCTGTGATTGCCGCTCCCATGACTAGATTGTTGAGGAAAGGGGTCAGATTTGAGTGGTCAGATAGATGCCAGGCCTATTTTGATTAGTTGAAGCAGTTGCTAGTTGAGGCTCCTATTCTTACTCAACCCATCTCGGGTAAAGAGTTTGTCATTTATAGTGATGCTTCGGGTGTTGGACTTGGATGCGTTTTGATGCAAGAAGGTAAGGTCGTGGCTTATGCTTCTCGACAGTTAAAGCCACATGAGAGGAACTATCCGACGCATGATCTAGAGTTGGCGGCTGTGATATTTGCTTTGAAGATTTGGCGTCATTATCTGTATGGGGAAAAGTGTAGGATCTTTTCGGACCACAAGAGCTTGAAGTACTTTCTCAGACAGAAAGAGTTGAACATGAGACAGCGTCGTTGGCTTGAGTTGTTTAAGGACTACGACTGCATTGTGGATTACCATCATGGTAAGGCCAATATAGTCGCTGATGCTTTGAGTCGGAAGTCAGTTTCAGCCTTGTTCCTGAGACGGTTCAGATGGAGATTTGGTTCAGATGGGGCTTTGCTTGCTCAGTTGCGTGTGAAGCCTACCTTGAGACAGAGGATTATGGATGCTCAGAGGGATGATCAGAGGCTTCAGCGGATTGTACAAGAGGTCAGATCGGGTAAGCAGTCAGAGTTCTCAGTTCAGGATGAAGTGCTTATGTTCAGAGATCGCTTGTGTGTGCCAGAGTCTGAGGATTTGAGGAGACAGCTTATGAGTGAGGCGCATAGTACAGTCTTTACTATGCATCCTGGCAATGAGAAGATGTATCGGGACATGAAACAGTTTTATTGGTGGTCCGGTATGAAGAGAGACATCGTGGATTTTGTTTCCAAGTGTTTGACTTGTCAGCAGGTAAAGGGCGAGCATCAGGTTCCTTCGGGATTGCTTACGCCTTTATCCGTTCCTAAGTGGAAATGGGATGATATCGCCATGGACTTTGTATCTGGTTTGCCTTTGACTCAGAGGAAACATGACTCAGTTTGGGTAATAGTGAATCGGCTTACGAAATCAGCTCACTTTCTGCCAGTTAGAGTGGACTACTCGATGGATAGATTGGCCAGTATCTATGTGGATGAGATAGTTCGGTTGCATGGTGTGCCTTTATCCATAGTTTCAGACCGGGATCCGAGGTTCACTTCCAAGTTTTGGAAAGAGTTGCAGAGAGCTTTAGGCACTAAGTTGAACTTCAGTACAACGTTTCATCCTCAGACCGATGGTCAATCAGAGCGAGTCATTCAGATTCTGGAGGATATGATGAGGGCTTGTACTTTTGATTTTCTGGGTAGTTGGGACAGATATGTATCGCTGATGGAGTTTGCCTACAACAACAGTTTTCAGTCGAGCATTGGTATGGCACCATATGAGGCTTTGTATGGTCGACAGTGTAGGACTCCGGTATGTTGGACCGAGCTATCCGAGAGAACAGTGATTGGGCCAGAGTTGGTTAGAGATACTGAAGAAAAGATCAGAGTTGTGCAGCGGAATTTGAAGGCAGCCAAGGATTGACAAAAGTCTTATGCCAATTTGAAGAGGAAAGACGTGCAATTTGAGATCAGGGACAAGGTTTTCCTTAAAGTTTCTCCTTGGAGGAAAGTGCTTCGATTTGGAAAGAAAGGTAAGCTTAGTCCTCATTTCATTGGTCCTTATGAGATTCTGGGTAAGGTTGGACCAGTAGCCTATAGATTGGCTTTAGCGATAGAGTTGGCGAAGTTGCACGACGTGTTCCATGTTTCGATGCTTCGTCGGTACAGATCAGATCCGTCGCATGTTCTTTCAGTTCAGGATATTCAGGTTCAGCCAGATTTTTCATTTGATGAGGAACCGCGAGCTATTCTAGCTCGAGAGGTGTGGCAACTGAGGACTAAGCAGATCCCTTTGGTAAAAGTGTTATGGAACCATCATGGAGTCAAGGAAGCGACATGGGAACCGGAAGAGGCGATGAGAGCTCAGTATCCGCAGTTATGCAGTTCAGGTGAGAATTTCGAGGACGAAATTCTTATTAGTAGGGGAGAGTTGTCACACCCCATTTGCCCCCTAGTAGAATGAGCCTGTCTGTATGTGTAAGCATTCGCATGTGTTCGGCATATCATAAGGGTATTTTAGTAAAATGCATGTTTTTGGGGTTGTGTTATTGTGTGTGGATGCATATTTGGTAATTAGGTGTGAATTAGTTGGGAAATGGTTGTGTGCATTTGAGCATACCATTGTAGGGTGTTTTTAGTTGGGAATGCATTGGGTGTGTGTAATGCATGGTTGTTTGGTGTGAGTGGTTAGCTTCACCAATAGGACATGCTTAGGGCAAAGAAAAGAAAAAGAAAAAGGAAAGAAAGGAAGGAAAAAGGGCAGATTCACGTTTTCCCTTCTTCCCCTCACGTTTCTTCTCTTCTTCTTCTTCATTTTCTTCATTCTAAGAATTGTGGTGTGGATTCAAGTTTGTATTGGTGGAGTTAATCATCTCTTTGCATTTTCTTTGGTAAGTAAATGTATTCTTCTCATTTTGTTCTCTCATTTGTTTCATCTTCTTCTTCTTTGAGTTTAGAATAAACTTAGGGTTTGCATTGTTGGATGTTGTTTGTTGTGTCGTTGCTTAGCTGTGGCTCCTCGCGATCCCAAGGGCAAGGAGATTGCTGGGAGTAGTGGAGCTAAGTGAAGTGAAGCTTAGAATTCAGGTTTGGGATATGTTTGATAAGATTGTTTGATTTTGAGTTTACTGTAATTTTTAGGGTTTGTGTACTTGAAGAACTTGAATGAAATTATGCTTGATTTGGTTGTTTTAATTTCCGAATTAAGTTGCAACTATCTTGTTTTTGCTGTATGAGATGTCTTCTGGGAACTAGGAGCAGGTTTGTATAGTTTTGTATCAAATTTGGGATTGATTTCTGAGTTCTGGGAATTCTGGAAATGGGAAAATCGCGTTAGTGTTGAATTTCCCCATTTCCAGAAGTTTGTCGCGTGACTAGCCAAGAAGAGAGGCCAGTCACGAGACGTGACTCCCAGTCATGACTCGTGACCAGCCAGAGAGGCCAGTCACGAGTGGTGACTGCAAGTCACAACTCGTGACCAGCCAAGAGAGGCCAGTCACGAGACGTGACTCCCAGTCACGACTCGTGACCCGCCAGTGTAGGCAGTCACGGGTAGTGACTCCCAGTCACGACCCGTGACCAGCCAAAAGAAGGAAGCCAGTCATGAGACGTGACTCCCCGTCACGACTCGTGACCAGCAAGAGAAAAGGGACAAGTCACGTTGCGTGACCAGCAAAAGAAGAAGCCAGTCACGAGGCATGACTCTCAGTCACGACTCGTGACATGCTTGTGAAGGAGGCCAGTCACGAGTTGTGATGCCAGTCACGACCCGTGACCAGCCCACCTTGTTGGTCACCCCCGTTTGGCCTATTTTCTGAAGTTTCCCGGTTTTAACTCAAAAATGAATTTTCGTACTTCTTCTTAATGGACTTATACTGCTGTATGATGCATGTCATACTTTTATATGCTTTGATATGAGTGATACCATGATTCTTCAGATGAATTCTATTCTGCACTCTGAATTATGATTTGATTGACGCATAACCTGCTAGAGTCAAGTAAGTGGATAGTTAGGCATGCCTAATAGAGTCTTTTAGCTGCAGCCCTCAGTTCAGTTTGGAACCTGATCAGGTCCCCCGTTTGGTTCCTCGTGAACCCCTCAGTATTAGGATCTTGTTTAAGGTCCCCTCAGTAAAAATATTTTTTTTTGATAAAAATGAAATGACTTTTGATTTGTACCTGTGAGGTACCCTCAGTATTCGATTCGTACCCGTAAGGTACCTTCAGTACACTCGTTATCCACTACCTCGAGTCAGCAGGTGTTCATTAAGTGTTCGATTGAATTGCTCTGTTCTGAATTAGCTATATAAATGTGATATCTGAATGAGTATAATGATGAATATATGTTTGATTATTCTGGAATGAATATGAATCTGAAATGCGGATTGTATGGTTTTAAATTGTGAGCATGTTTATATGGATTATGTTAAAGCTATTGCATTTTGCCATTGTGTATGTGTTATGCCTTGATGACCATTGTGAATGGCCGTCCATATATTTTTGATGTGTGTTTCCCCACTAAGCGTTTATCGCTTAGCACGGTGTTTTTACCCGTGCAGGTGCGGAAGAAGTTTTGCTTTGAGAGAGTCGCCGCCGTCAAGCCAACACAGAAGGTCTTAGTGTAGGGCTAAATTTTTGTAATCTGTAATGATTCTTTTTGTATTGAACTCTCCTGTATCAGTTTTGTTATAGCTTCCGCTATTGTATCTATATTTTGGGTTATGTAATATCTTTTGTACCAGCTGGTTTGATGAGAACATTATTGTAATAGTTTATTATATTAATGCATGATCTGCTATGGCTTTCTTTTCCTTTAAAGTTTTTAATTATCCTGTATTTCAGTATGTATGGTATGAATGAATGTATGTTTTGCTTTGTATCTGTTTGGTGGCACCTTTGCTCATACGGCATCTCACTCCTTATCGGATGGGACCGCCTACGTATGTGTAGGGGGTGTTACAATGGCACTTCCACTTCAAGAGTGTTAGCACGATGGCGGCACTACCTTTCTACAGAAGGTTAGCACGACCACGGCATTACCACTTCACAACGGTTAGCATGATGACGGCACTACCGTTCCACGGAGGGTTAGCACGATGACGGCACTACCGCTTCAATAAAAGACAATACGCCGACAATATGGTGACTACTACTCCAACAACACCATCAATTTTGGGAAAGCGACCACCTCAGGTACGTGTCTCTTCCCTTCTTTTCTGAATTTTGGCTCACTTAGGCACCTGAGTTCTAAGTTGTCTAAAATTAGGGGCAACTGTAGACACCGGGTCCCGAGGTGGTCCAAGATCAGGATTACCCGATGATGAAAATAATACTTTCCACAAGTAAAGATGTCATCCTTGTTGAAAATTCCCTTTGTTCCTTGATAAGTTGAAATTATATTAATATTTTAGATTAATTCTTGGCATAATTATGTGTTTATTTATTTAATTTTAATATTAATTAGTTAGTTTTTGTCTTTTTATTAATTTATAATGTTTTTATAATATTTTAATAATTTTTGGGATGTTTTCAGGTATTTTATTTTAATCCGGAGCTAAATTGGAGGTTCGGGATTGATTTTAGAAATAATTGGTGAAAGAGGGCAAAATTTGCCTAAAGCACAGCCGTGCTTTTCAATAGCACAGCTGTGCTTTCGAAGGGAGCACGCAACAGTGTGAACAGCCGACAACACAACTGTGTTTTCTCGTAAAACATAGCTGTGTTACGCAGCAGTAGGCGTGCGCGCACGAAGCAACAACGCGCATTCTCTAGCCCACAGCACAGCTGTGTTTCTATGAGAAGCACAGCTGTGTTACACTGTTCCCGTAACCCTAAAGCGCTACTTACTCAAGAACACAGCTGTGCTTTTCTCTTGACTATAAAATCAAAATGGCGCTTCATCTTTTGGGATAGCTAGTTTTAGTTTTCTTTTTAGGCAGCTTTTTATATTTGTTTTAGGTTTTAATTTTCATCTTAAATACTGTTGTAGCTTAGATTTAATTTAAAAATTTTCAATTTTGTTCTTAAATTATGTATATTAATTTAGTTTAAATTTTTATTTTTGGGGATTCAAGGAATTCCAAGGTTGAAGAACAAAAGTTTCAATATCTATTTTCTCTCTCATCAAGGGTGCATTCTAAACTTGAATTTTTCATATTTTATGTTTATATTCTTGATGTTAGAGTAGTTATTCATGCTTAGGGGTTCTTGAATCATACTTTGTATTTGGAATTATAGATTTAATGAATATTTTCATGATTTCTTTTATTTCGCTTGTTATATTTTCTGCATTTATAATGATTATTGGGTTTGATTATGATTTAGTCCGGAATGATGATTGATTTCAAATCTGATTATTGTTGTAATTTGTTTATATTCTGTTCTTATATCTCTGCATCTATTGGTTTTGCTTGCTCCGAAATGGGACGCTTGATTTATAGATGTATGTTTTAGAAAGTTCAGAAATGTGAGGAATAGATGGGTCTTGGATTAATTGGCTCCGGAATGGAAAATTAATTCATACCTAGGATGTTGATAACTTCAATACAGTACTTAGTTTTGAGGGTGTTTTTATATGATTTTAGGTGTTTAGTTGTGTTTTTGTGTTAGGTTTTGTTTCCTTTAGGTTACTTTTACTAATCTTAGTCAAATTGGAATTTTGATGCATTATAGATAGTTTTTGATGGATTTTTATTTGTCTTTGCAGGTGAGGTAATAGGTACATCACGGTCACAATGAAATTCATTGTGACCGTGACATAAAGAGAAGTGGAAGTCAGGAGCTGACCAAGATGGGTCACGGTCACAATGGATTTCATTGTGACCGTGACATAGCAAACGATTGGACAGAATGCAAGTAGGAAGCATGTCACGGTGACAATCAATTTCATTGTCACCGTGACATAAAAATCATCAAGGCAGAATCAAGGCAGCACGTACCTCACGGTCACAATGGATTTCATTGTGACGGTGACATAATTATTTCCTGGACAGAAGCGAAACTTTGAAGACCTCACGGTGACAACGAATTTCATTGTCACCATGACCCCTCTCCTGTGCGTGAAAGGATTTGAAATTCTCGACTAGACACGTGACCCATCTGGAACTATAAAAATGCACTTTTCTCTTTGGCTAGGGTTCCGGAATTTTTTGGCTAGTTTTTTAGTTTTTGTTTTGCGGCTAAGTTTTTCTAAGTTATTATTCTGTTCTAAACTCTTAGTTTTCAATTAGTTCTTTGGTTTTCAATTAGTAATTGAGAGTAATTTTCAGTAGTTTCATAGTTTAATTTCAAGAGTTTATTAGTCCTTAGTTTTTCAAGAAGTTTTAGTTTTATTTTCTCCATTGAAGATCTGAAGAAGAGGATTGAAGGAGGAGCAATTCAACCGGGATTTTCTCAATGAATTTCAGGGGTTATTCTTTCTTTTATTCTTTTGATTTTGTAATGGATTGTGAGTAGTCATTTAGTTATTCGGGGGATCTCTGAATCTCCTATACCTATGATGTGAATGGTGAACATCTTTTGAGTTTATGTATGAAAGATTAGTTTATTTTGCTGGTTCTTATTGATTATTTATGGAATTTAGTTTTTCAGTTCAATTTCCAGATGTGATGAATGATTTATTTCATATGTCTATGTTGGTTATTGAATTTGTTAATTGGATGCCATGAATGTATTCTATTCTCAGAATTTTCTATCATGTTTGCTGTGGTGTTTAGACTGCTTCGGAATGGGAATCTAAATTGACAGGATTTTATGATTTAAGGTTTGAGTGATGAGTGAAATAATTAGGTTTTGGGATGTTTGACTCCGGAATGGGAAAGCAAACCGAACCTAGGATTTTAGACCCGTGATTAGGCTAGTTGTATGACTTGCTTCGGAATGGGACGTTATGCGATTAGAATAGCTTGCTCCGGAATGGGACTCTTGGGTTAAGAGGGTTATCCCGATTTCTTTTATATAAGATTCTTAGATTGATTTTATTCATATTTGGGAAAGGGGTGGATGAGTGAACTTGAACAACGCTTTTATAATTTGAAATCTTTTCTTGTTTTCATTTATTTTTATCTTTGCTAGTTTTACTGTCATCTTAATTTGTTTTTGCTTTTTTATCATAGTAGTTGATTAATTTATTAGTTCTAGTTTAGTCATAATTCAATCATTGCGATAATTGGGAGTTCTTTAGCATACAGTCATTTTTCATAACTTGCGTGTTCAGTCCCTTGGGTACGATAACTCGGAGTCTTAATTTTACTCCATTATATTACTTGTCGATTCAGTACACTTGCTGAGGTCGTGTCAGATGTTAGATCCGTGCTCATGCTAATCATAAGGCTTGCTCCGGAATGGGAATGCTAATTATTTATATTCAGTTTTTATCATTCTTGCTGTATCTTTTGGACGACTCGAATCGGGAATCTAGAAGTGCAGAATTTTATGATTTAAGACTAGAGTGGCGAGTGAGATAATTAAGTTTTGGGTTGTTTGGCTCCATATTGGGAAAATAAACCGAACTTAGGATTTTAGACCCGTGCATAAGCTAGTTATATGGCTGGGTTCGGATTGGGATGTCATGTAATTAGAATAGTTAGCTCCGAAATGGGACGCTTGGGTTTAGTTGTGTTATCGGGAAATTCATGTTGGTATTGTTTTTCCCATTTTCAATTACATTTATGAGAATAGAATTTCCTAAGCATCCAATTTCATCCTTGAGTAATTTCTTGATGAACAATTTTATATTTAATTCATTAATTTATTTTCTTGCTTAGTTTAGAATTTTCAACCAAACAATTTGGGAATATCTCAATTTCACTCAACCATAGATGTTTAACGTGACAATCCTTTTTCCCTTGGGTTTGATATTCGCGAGTCTTTAATTATACTCGCTAAATTACTTATCGATTTAGTATACTTGCTGAACACCGATCAAGTTTTTGGAGCCGTTGCTGGGGAATAACGGTGTTGTTTGTTTCATATCTTTAGTTGAGTTAGTTTGAGATTTTTATTTTTCTTTGTTTTAATTTGGTGTTTATCTTCGCAGGAAAATTTTGAGGTATATTCAAAATGATGCAAGATAGTGATCAAGACTATGAGTTGGTCCTTTTTCGAGCTGAAGTAAATGATATGATGAGGCAGATGCAAGAGTTACGACAATTGTAACACCCCCTACCCATACATAGGCGAACCCATCTGCATCGGAGTAGGAAGCCGTACGAGCAGGGGTGTCACCAAACAGGACGATACAAAATCATACATTCAAACATCATAAAAATACGGAATTACAGTGGGAATTAAAACTTTGAAAGCACAGCTGATCATGCATTAATATAACAAAATCATTACAATAATGTTCTAATCAAATGCCAATACCAAAATAATTACATATCCAAAATATACATAGCGGAAGCTTGACATAAACTAATACATGAGAGTTCTATTACAAAAAGAATCATTATAACTGCTACAAAAATAAGCCCTACACTAATCCCTTCTGTGTTGGCTTGACTGGCGGCGACTCTCCCAAAATACGGCACCTTTTGCACCTGCACGGATAAAACACCGTGCTAAGCGATAAATGCTTAGTGGGGAACTCAACAGTAAAGTGGATGGCCATTTATAATGGTTGCCAGAGAATAGCACATACAATATGGCACATGCAGATAATCATACATAATATAATAAACTTAGATCACATAAGGATATACAACATATATCGGTTCACATTCATAACTTTTAGAAACTCATGACCACGTTCAGATAGTAGTTCATTCATATACTCATAGCATTCCAAAGTAAAACAAACCAGATACCTGCTGACTCAAAATAGTGGATAACGAGTGAATGCATAACGTACCTTACGGGTACGAATCGAAAACCATTTTATTTTGTCATATTCAAAACATTTTTACAGAGGGGACCTTAAACAAGATCCAAAATACATTGAAAAGGATCTCGAGGATCCAAACACAAAGAAAAGGGTTCACGAGGAACCAAACGGGGACCTGATCGGGGTCCAAACGGTACAGAAGGCTGCAGCTAAAAGACTCTATTAGGCATGCCTAACTATCCACTAGACTGACTCTTGCAGGTCATACATAATGCAAATCATGTTCCAAAACATGGCATATAATTTACGATGGATAACATGTTATTTGCCATGAAGAAATTATGATATTAAACATATAAGCAAAATAATATAGCATACAGGAGAGAAAGGCCATGAAAAATACATTTAAAACCCATTTTGGAAAAACAGAGCACGTGAGAGACACAGGGCATATTGGAGTCACTATCGCGATCGCGATAAAGTTGCGCTCGCGACAAACGACTAGTGAGCATTGCTCACGCCTCGTGAGCTTTGCTCACGCCTCGTGAGCATAGCTCACGACTCATGAGCATTGCTCACGCCTCGTGAGCTTTGCTCACAACACTCACATCTCGTGAGCATTGCTCACGACTCGTGAGCAATGACGCTCACAACGCCTTTAGACGCGAGATTTGGAAATTTCGTTCTGTCACGCTCTCGAGATTGTCGCGCTCGCGACAGTATCGGGATTTCCATTCCAAGCAAAAATGCAGGAAACCCATTTTCAAAACAAATCAAAACCGTTTTTACCCAAATCAAACTTAAACTCCAACTTACCTCAAAATAGGCCTTCCAAACACCATACTAACATAAAACAACATATTTCCACAATTAATTACAATCAATTTATCTATTCACAACTCAAGATCTCAAAAATCACAAAACCAGAAAATTTTGCAGCAAGGTTCAATCAACTTCACATTTGATTCAATAATTCAATCATTATGCAACATTACTCATCAAAACTCAAAACCCATATCATATATACCAATATAAGCCTGTTACACATCATAATTTTCAGGAATTATTGCATATCTCAAAACCCACATATGAACATCATTTCAAAGAAAGTTCCCTAACCTTAATCTCCTAATCTCCAAATCACTTGGTGCCACTAATACCGGCCTTCTCCTTGCCTTTAGGATCACGAGGAGGCTCAACTAATAACAACCCACCAAAACAAACAAACCACAAAACCCTAGATCAAAACCTTAAACCCAGAAAATGAGAAGAGATGAAGAACAAGATGAACGAGATGATGGAAATGCAAAAAACTTACCCAAAAGAAGACTAAGAGATGATCAATTCCCACCACACCAACTTGGATCCAAGGCTAGGGCTCTTTTGAGAAGAGAAAAGGAAGAAGAAGAGTGAGAGAGGAGGAGAACGAGAAAAGAGATGGAAATTCTGCTTTTCCAATTCTCTTTCTTCTTTCTATTCATCTTTTCCTAACCCTAGCCATGTGTCCTCTTCCTAGTGGTGGATCTTAATCACTCACACCCAACAAGCATGCACTACACACACACAAAGCTCTCCCAACTTATAACACCCTACAAAGATATGCTCAGGCACACACTATTACAACCCAACTTACTCACTTACATTGTACAACCATGTGAGCAAACACACCCAGATGCAACCCAACTAATTCACACCCTAGTACTGTACATGAACCCACATACTAGAAAAACCCGCAAACATGCATTATACCCAAAATACCCTTATCACATGCCAAACACACTAAATGCACATGCACAAACATGGCTCAAACTTCTAGGGGGCAAATGGGGTGTGACAACTCTCCCCTACTAATAAGAATTTTGTCCTCGAAATTCTCACCTGAATTGAACAAATGCGGATACTGAGCCCTCATGGACGCCTCTGGTTCCCAAGTAGCTTCTTCGACTCTATGGTGATTCCATAATACTTTGACTAACGGGACTTGCTTACTCCTCAACTGTCTCACTTCCTGAGCTAGGATGGCTTTCGGTTCCTCATCATAAGAAAAGTCTGGCTGCATTTGAACATCCTAAACTGACAGAACATGCGAAGGATCTGATCTGTACCGACGAAGCATTCAAACATGGAAAACATCGTGCAACTTCGCTAACTCTATTGGTAAAGCTAACCTATATGCTACTGGACCAACCTTATCTAACACTTCATACGGTCCAATAAATCGAGGACTAAGCTTGCCTTTCTTACCAAACCGAAGCACTTTCCTCCAAGGAGAAACTTTAAGAAAAACTTTGTCCCCGACCTCAAACTGAACATCTTTTCTCTTTAGGTTAGCATAAGACTTCTGCCGATCTTTAGCCACCTTCAGATTCTGCTGCACAACTCTGATCTTTTCCTCTAAGTCCCTAACCAACTCTGGCCCAATAACTAAACGCTCGAATAACTCTGTCCAACACACGAGAGTTCTACACTACCGACCATACAAAGCTTCATACGATGACATACCGATGCTTGACTGATAGCTATTGTTGTAGGCAAACTCCATAAGCTGCACATATCTGTCCCAACTACCCAAAAAATCCAAAGCACAAGCCCGCAACATATCCTCTAAGATTTGAATGACCCTCTCTGACTAACCATCTGTCTAAGGATGAAATGTCGTACTAAAGTTCAACTTGGTACCCAAAGCCCTTTGCAATTCTTTCCAAAACTTAGATGTAAATCTTGGGTCCCGATCTGACACTATAGATAACGGCACTCCATGCAATCTAACTACCTCATCCACATAGATACTAGCCAACTTATCCATCGGATAATCCACTCTAACTAGGAGAAAATGAGCTGACTTCGTGAGCCGATCCACAATCACCAAAACTGAGTCATGCTTCTTCTGAGTCAAAGGTAAACTCGACACAAAGTCCATGGCATTATCATCCCACTTCCACTCGGGAATGGATAAAGGTGTGAGCAATCCCGAAGGAACTTGATGCTCAGCCTTTACCTGCTGATAGGTCAAGCACTTAGATACAAAATCCACAATGTCCCTCTTCATACCGGACCACCAATAGAACTATTTCATATCCCGATGCATCATGTCACTACCGAGATGCATAGTGAAAACCGTAGTGTGTGACTCACTCAAAAGCTGTTTCCTTAACTCCTCATTCTCAGGTACACACAAACGGTTTCTATACATTAGCACTCCATCCAAA
The DNA here is from genome assembly GCA_947683425.1 of Excoecaria cochinchinensis. Lineage (NCBI taxonomy): Eukaryota > Viridiplantae > Streptophyta > Magnoliopsida > Malpighiales > Euphorbiaceae > Excoecaria > Excoecaria cochinchinensis. The sequence goes on along the minus strand of CANTUQ010000092.1, from coordinate 23,451,665 downwards.
ACTGAGAACTCTGACTGCTTACCAAAACTGACCTCATGCAAAACCCGCTGTAACCTCTCATCATCCTTATGTGCATCTACAATGCTCTGTCTCAAGGTAGGCTTCACTCTCATCTGAGCAACCAAAGCTCCATCTGAATCAAATCTCCATCTAAACCGCCTCAAGAATAAAGCAGAAACCGACTTCTGACTCAAAGCATCCGTGACTACATTGGCCTTACTCTGGTGGTAATCCAATATGCAGTCATAGTCCTTGAACAATTCTAGCCAACGGCGCTGCCTCATGTTCAACTCCATCTATGTGAGAAGATACTTCAAGCTCTTATGGTCCGTAAAGATCCTACACTTCTCCCCATACATATAATGCCGCCAAATCTTCAAAGTAAAGATCACAGCCGCCAACTCTAAATCGTATGTCGGATAATTCCTCTCATGTGGCTTCAACTGACGGGAAGCGTAAGCCATAACCTTTCCCTCTTGCATCAAAACACAACCAAGACTGACACAAGAAGCATCACTATACATTACAAACTCTTTACCCGAGATGGGTTGAGTAAGTATAAGAGCTTCGACTAGCAACCTCTTCAACTGCTCAAAACAAAGCTAGCACTTATTCGACCACTCAAATCTGACCCCTTTCCTTAACAATCTCATTATCGGAGCAACTATCACTGAGAAACCCTTAACAAACCTACGGTAGTAGCCCGCCAAACCAAGAAAACTCCTCACTTCTTGAACATTTCTAGGCGCTTTCCAATTAATAATCGCCTCAATCTTAGCCAGATCCACTTAAATACCCTGAGCTGAAATAATATAACCCAAGAATGACACTTTCCCAAGCCAAAAGTCACACTTGCTAAGCTTGGCAAACAACCGATGCTCTCTCCGAACTTGCAAAACCAACTAGAGATGCTCCTCATGCTCACTCTCAGCCTTGGAATAAACAAAGATATCATCTATGAACACCACCACAAATCGGTCAAGATATGGCCTGAATACTCGGTTCATCAAATCCATGAATGCCGCAGGTGCATTGGTCAAATCAAATGGTATCACTAAAAACTCATAGTGGCCATACCTAGTCCGAAATGGAGTCTTAACTACATCTGCATCCTAAACTCGCAGCTGATAATAACCCAACTGAAGATCAATCTTCGAAAATACTCCTGCACCTCTAAGCTGATCGAACAAATCCTCAACTCTAGGCAAAGGATACTTGTTCTTCACTGTGACCTTATTGATTTGCCTATAGTTGATACACATCCTCATAGAACCATCCTTCTTCTTAACAAACAAAACCGGAGCTCCCCATGGAGATATGCTAGGTCGAATAAACCCCTTATCCAATAGCTCTTGTAGCTGAGTTTTGAGCTCTCTCAACTCTACAGGATCCATCCGATAAGGTGCTTTCGATATAGGCAAAGTACCCGGCACTATCTCTATGGACAACTCCACTTCTCTCTCAGGAGGCAAACCAGGCAACTCGCTCAGAAACACATCACCAAACTCTCAGACAACCGGGATATCCTCAATCCTAACTTGATCCCGCTTAGAGTCCAACACCACAGCTAAAAAGGCCTCACAACCCTTCCTAATGAATCTCTTAGCTTGCATTGCGAAAATCACATTATTCAAAGAACTAGCACCCAAACCTTTAACAAACACAGACGATCGATCTCTATCCTGAAGCACAACTGTCTTCCTATGGCAATCAAACACTGCCCGGTGCTTACCCAACCAATCCATACCCATAATCAAATCAAACTCTCTAAAAGGCAACTCAATTAAATCTGCTGAAAACTCAACTCCCTCAACTAGCAGGGGACAATTCCTATACATTCTACTCACATTGACACTATGCCCTAAAGGACTGGTCACACATATCTCATAGTCTAACTGGTCTACATCATCCAACTTATCACTTAACTTATCAGTGCACAAATATGAGTATATTGAACCAGGGTCAATTAGAGCATACAATTCAATGTCATGGAGTAGGAACTTACCAGCTATAACATCAGGTGCATCCTGCTCGCCTCTGGCTCTCACTGCATAAGCTCTAGCTGGGACTGGTGTGACGCGCGTCGGATCCCCGCGGCCGCCCATGGGACCGCCCGCTGAGGGCGATCGGGGCATTTGTAGGTCCGTTGACAGCTTGCAATAAATCGCAAGTGCGTTTATGTTGGGCAACAAGGAGGTTTCATGGAGTCGCCACCCAATAGAACATTGGGAAAGTTTCTCTCGCCTCGGAGAGCCTAAGACTGCGCTTAGTATCCATTTTGGGCCAGCCAGAGGGGTCTTGGAAGGTAAACCTCTCACCCTAAGGAGCCTAGGATTAGCGCTAAAGTCTCGTGGCACAAAAAGGTGTATTGGAGGGTAGACCTCTAGCCCCTTTGAGCCCAAAGACCAGTGCTGGATTTGGGATTTCTCATCTATTTCTACCTCAATTATTTTATGATCAAATTTTAATTATCATTAATTCGCTCTCTCTCCACATGATGCAATTGATTAAAGGCGCATTTATTCACATTTGGAAAGCCATAAATGAGCAAGTAAATATCAAAAGCAATAGGTTACAATAATACAAGGAGCGGAATACAACTCCCTTTATAAATGTGCGATACACGAATCGGGGCATTGTTTGTTTTGAGGACTTTGGTCCTCGCATGCATCATTATTAAAATTGGATATTTTCATTTGTGATGATTTTTATTGGATAAAAATAGGGCTTTGGCCCTTTTTGCATTTATACAAACCTCGTTTTTATTTGAATATAAAACATTGAGTCATTTTTATACATTAGCGAGATATGAAAAGTGTATATCTATATACATAAAATAATCAATGAATAACAAATAAAGGAAATAATCGAGAGGGTTAGGAAACTAAACCGGACGGAATCCTCCGAATATGGTAGGTAGCCGCTCAAGCTCGGGATAGTCCAAGAGAACCAACATACACTCATAGAAAGTTAAAAGATATTAATATACATGAAATTAATATATAGGAAGCCAAAAGGACTTGAAAAAGGATGGAAAATGACTTAAAAGGGTAGAGACAGAACCCACCGGTGGCCTTTCTTAGGTGACCGACGGGCGTCAGTCGAGATAACCGACATGTCCGTCGTCACTCAAGGAGGGGCGTCTATAGGTGGGGTGACCGACGGGCGTCGGTGATGGAGATGACCCGTCGGTCACCACTGTCTCCGAAAAAAACAGAAGAAAGAAAACTCTTTTCAAAACCAAAAAGATGTTTTATCACAAAGTGAGATAAAGAGAGTCAAAATAAAGGAAAATAATGACAAAGATTAAAAAAAATCCACAAAATAAGGAATAAATATGAGATGATATGGAGAAGGAATCCGGGATATTTACCCTCAAATAATCGCTTTGGGTGAGATTCTTGTGTTGATTAGAGCCCCGCGCGTTCCACGAGAAGCAAAGATGAAGGGTCAAAGAAAGGAAAATAGACTATTTCTTCTTTAAACCCCTCAAATGACCGATTTTGGAATCAAAATCTAAAGAAAACTAATTAGTTTTAGTTCCTTTTGATTGATTTGATCCTTCTTTAAAGAGATTTCTTTAAAGAAACGTGTTTGCTGGAAGAGAGAGAAAATATGCTTAAATTTGGGCACAATTTCCCCTCTTAAAAAATTTTTGTAACCCTTTTCTAGTAAAAATCCGGAGCTTTTATAAGCCTGACACGACCGACGGGCGTTAGTGTATGGAGGCGGGCGTCGAAAGAATCCTTCTGACATAAGGATTCATCCGACAGCCCTGCCACATCCACCGACGGGCGTCGGAAAGGTTGCATGCTCCGGGAAACCAGGCGGCATTCTGACAGGGGTGGTGATTTTCCGACGGTCATCGGAAAATACCACAAGCCATCGGTGACCCTAAGCGACGGGCTGGCCTCACAGACGGGCTGGCCGTCTGTGGAGGAAGAAAAGCCTTTTGACTCGAAAATCCCCTGTTTTCTCCCCCTCTGCCTACGAAAGGTAAAAAGACCTACTTCTTGTGGAACGCGGAACTAAAACCCCCAAATCCAAACCATTTATACAGGCTCGGATATTGATTTCATCATAGGGTAACCACTGATCCGGACCGCTCCGGGACACGGTGCTTACAGTTGCGCCCAGTTTTGGGGAAACTAGTGCACATGCGCCTAGATAAGCCAAAAGTCAGAGAAAGGACAGAAAGAAAGAAGGCGTACCTATGACGGTTCTTACCTTTCGTGCCTTTTGCCAGGTAGAACTCGTCTCGGTCCGTTCGGCGATGCGAAGATACCCTTACCGGTCTCGTCTCGACTTGTAGGTGCTGGTGAGACGTAGCATCCTCTGGCTACGAACTCGATATGAAGAGCGATGTTTTCTCTAACCACAGCTTCGATCTGAAGTTCCCTTGCTAACCCCCATTTGATCTGCAAGGTGCGTAGCACTCTCTGGCTGCCGCGCGAACGGTGAGATGTAGCGCTCTCTGGCTACAATCTCGATCTGGTGAAGAGCAGTGTTTCTTTAACTGCAGCTTCGATCTGAAGTTCCCTTGCTAACCCCCATTCGATCTGCAAGGTGCGTAGCACTCTCTGGCTGCCGTGGGAATTGTGAGATGTAGTGTTCTCTGACTACAATCTCGATCTGGTGAAGAGCAGTGTTTCTTTAACTGCAGCTTCGATCTGAAGTTCCCTTGCTAACCCCCATTCGATCTATAAGGTGCATAGCACTCTCTGGCTGCCGCGCGAACTGTGAGATGTAGCGCTCTCTGACTACAATCTCGATCTGGTGAAGAGCAGTGTTTCTTTAACTGCAGCTTCAATCTGAAGTTCCCTTGCTAACCCCCATTCGATCTGCAAGGTGCGTAGCACTCTCTGGCTGCCGCGCGAACTGTGAGATGTAGCGCTCTCTGACTACAATCTCGATCTGGTGAAGAGCAATGTTTCTCTAACTGCAGTCCCGCCTTGTGAGGTAAAAAGTAGTATTTCTCTGTACCTGTGTGATAAAAGGTTTTGTTAGTTCATGTTTGAATGGTCATCTTTTAACCTGTTCATTAATGGCGGGATTTTACTTTATTTGCTATGCCATGTTTCATTTATTCTTTTTTATTGAGATGTTATTTATCATTTTTATTTTCCTTGTTTTGGAATATGAGTGAATGTGAAGGCATATATTCATCTGCTATATGAATGAATCATAAATAATCGAATAAATGCATAAATCTTGAAAACAAGAGTTTTTCACTAGAAAAATCTATTTTATACAACGTATATACAAGGCATAAATGCGCAAAAATATGACTCCCTGAATGTCATAGGGGTGTGTAGTCAGAGGGCTCATCGGGATCCTCATCATCCGATATATGCACTGTCCCTGGCGGAGGTCGAGGCGGAGCTGGCCGTGCCGGAGGTGGAGGCGGAGCCGTGGAGGGTCCCGCCTCGGCATCGTGGGTCCGTCTGAATCAGATCTGAGCATGGCCATCAAAGAAAGGCTTGGTCCAAGTCCTCACGAACTCCAACATCTCTGATACTGTGCCTCCCAACTTCTTGAACGCCTGGCTCAACTGAGTGGTCTACTCACTGGCGGCCCTCTTCATATGCTCTAGGCGCTGCTCTGACTGCTCCCTGAACTCCCTCATGGTCTGAGACAAGGGTGGGAGGATCCCCTCTATCGCCTGGACGCGGGATCTCAGAGAGTCTAGCGACTCGTCAATCATCTGTAGGGTCATGTCAACCCTCTGAGACGCCTGGTCCTGTGACGTCCTCAAATCATGAGCGAGCTGCTGCCTAAGCTCCCTCTGACCCTGGGCAATCTACTCGATCAGCCTCGCCTGCTCACCTCTGAAGGCCTCTATGGCCCAAGCCTGCTCATCCCTGAAAGCATCCATAATTCGAGCCTGCTCCCGCGTAGTATGCTCGATGTAGCCGACCTACTCCTAGGCTAACCGCTCCACTGACCGGGACTGCTCCTGAATAGCAGCCTGCTGGTGGTCCAACCTCTCGTGAATGGCTCTGTCCCTCTCATCTTGTCGTCGCTCTAAGGCTGTGAACATGGACGTGAGGAGCTGAGAGAAGTCAGGCTATGCTGGCTGCTGCTGTGGCGGCTCTGGAGGCGGTGCTGCAGAGGTGGATGCCCCTGGGTCGCCTCTAGAATAAGGATGATATCTCTCGGGGGGCCCATGGGTAGTCCTCTGCACTCTGACGCCCGATGATGGGACAGGAGTCGGTGCTCAGAATGCTGGTGAGGCAGCAAAAAGATCATCCATCGTGAACTCTATGTCGAAGTCAGAAGGGGTCCTGGGCTGCTCCTGCTGCTGTGGCAGTGGCACAGTCTGAGGCTGAGGAGGCCGGGGCTCTGGCTCTGAGTGTGGAGGCTGGTGCTCTGGCTGTGGAGGCTGATCCTCTCGGTGCTCCGGGTGGTCTGGATCTTGACCCAAGGGTGGGAGTGAGAACATCCGTCGGGTCTCGTGAATGGTCAGCACCCTGCAGGCCTCTGCCTGGCCTGATATCTGGGAGATCATCCCCATCTGTACAGCCGCTGCGGCGTCTACATGGATCCCCTCCTCCAAGGGTCCTCTCAACCTGTCAGGGGCAACTCCCAACCTCAAAAGTAACCGGGTGATAAGTCCTCCCACTATCACCACCGGTGTCAATCCTCTGCCGACTCTAGTCAAGTTGGCCAAGATTTCATGGCTAATGTTGAGACGCTGGCCTACCACCATAGCCCAGAGGCTCCAGATCTCGGCCGCATTAAGCGACCCTGGATTACCAGCTCGACCGAGGTACGAACTGGATAGCACTCTATGCAAATACCGGAGTGCCTGAGACACCAGTACGGTGTTCTTTGCTGTATCATGATCATACAACACTCCCGGTAGGGCAATAGCCGGCCAATGGGCGCGTCTCATAGCTCGCTATGGGATCTCGACCCCCTCCTCTATAGGGAGCCCCATGGCTTGTGCGAATCTCTGCCTAGTAATACTGTAATGGTCGCCATCGAAACAAAACTGGACCACCCCTAGCTCGGTGTCTGCACTATGAAAACCGGCATAACGGAGAGTGGCTAGGACCTGGCGGGTAGCCTCTGGAAAAGTCTGGAAGGAGGGCTCAAGGAACTATGTCCACCCAGCACCCTCGACAAGCAAATCAAACTCTAGGGCGATCCCTAGGGCCTCTAGAAACGGCCGGGACACGAAACAGCTGGCCCGAAGCGCTACCTGAGCCAACGCTCTATACCTCTGAGCTGACTCAGTATCCATCCAACCCGAAACTACGATCTCGGGCTGGGCCTGCGGTGCTTTACGTCTGGGAGGCATCCTGCAAAGGAGAAAAAATTAGATAGCGAAAATCTGACAAAACAGGTATTATTAGACTTATTTTCAAGGTGAAGGCCCATTTAGGCCTCACCAGGGCAATGGCGGCCCGAAAACTAGATAAAAACTGATAATAAATGAAAAGGGCGGGCGTCCTGTCAAAGGAAGTTGCCTAACATGCCCCGGCACATATCAAAGCAAAAGCAACATGCAATTAGCATGGAAATAATTTGAAGCGAATAAAAATGGGCTTTCTAGGCCCCAAGGCGTGCATTACACACAAAAATATTCAATTTTAGAATAAAATAATAAAAATTTGGGCAGCGCCCCGGCAAGGGTATGCCCAACCTCCTGCATAAAAAGGCATCAAAATAGGCCTCAGGCCTCAACAATAATATACGCATGTAAATAGGACGCACCCCAGCAAGAGTGTGTCCCCAACAACACAAAACAATGGCCTCAGGCCTCAAAAACAATAAATGCAAAGAATAGTGCGCTAGAAAGGTCTATTTCTAAAGCACCAAAGTTATGGAAAAATTCTATTTCTATGTGATCATGCAAAGGTTCAGATTTAATTGTAAGAAAAATAAAGGAAAAAAAAGGTAGCATTCCCCCTAAATTCCTAAGGTATCTAAAATTTTCTAATCATTTCTAAAGTTAAAAGAAGAAGAAATGAAGAAATAAATTAAATAAAATTCAAAAAAAAATAGTTATTTACTTACTTGCAGTCGCGAGAAGTGTAGAAACTGAAGAAATATAAATATCCAAGCACCCGGTGAGTAGAGAATGCGAAAATATGGAAAAATCACGAAAAAAGAAGGAGAAATGCTTGAAAAAACACTAAAAAACGCTAAAAAACCGTTTTGGAGAGGAAATGAAAGGGACAGCAACGTTTGCACCGTCTGTCACTCGCCCTTATATAGAATTTCATGACCGACGGGCAGGGCGTCTATAGGAGCGACCGACGGGCTGGCCGTCTGTCACACAATAAATGCGAGTGATGAATGCAATGCTCATGCGTCTGCCACATGGATTTATACCGACAGGCAGGCCGTCTCTTAGGAAAGATGGGTAGGCCGTCGGTGACACTTCCCTATAAATTTTTTCAAAATTTTTGCTCCTCTTGTGTCTCTTCATTTTCCAACACCTTGAGCCTTTCATATTTCTTAGCATGTCTTCCCCTCTAGCCCAAAGGATGCACCGTATCTTAGATGACAAACACTCTTGGGGAGAAGGCGCCCTTTCCTCTCTGTCTGGGCTGAAATACCTGTGCCGGGTCAAAGTCGATCAGAACCTCCTTCTGGCGGCGACCCACTTCTGGAACCCCCGGTTCCACGTCTTCAGGTTTACCTACCAAGAATTGTGCCCTTTGCCTGAAGAATTAGCCACCATTCTTGGAGCCTGGTTCCCTCCTAGCGCTCTGCCTTGCGTCCCCCGCTGTGGCCTATTCCAGACCCGGAACATAGCCATGGCTCTTGGCATACCTTCTTCTGAGGCCGTTCGGTTGATTCCTCTGGGCTCTTCCTTTGCTCTGGGGCTACTAATCGAGGCTCTGGATCAGTTCACCGACATCCCCACCTACCGGGTAAGCATCACATTCTTGTTTTGCATGGTGAACTTCCTCACTGTTGTTCCAGGGGGTTTGACAGGTGACTCCCGCCTGTTCGGAGTTCTGAGCGACTTTCATCTGGGATTATCACCCTTACCACTCATTCTGGCTGAAACCATTCTGGGCTTGGACGCTGTGAGTTCTGGATCCACTACAACCTTCACCGGCAGCCCCTTATTGCTCCAGGTACGTCATTATTTTAAAGGTAGTGCGTCCCTTATGGATTTTCACACTAGCTTTTCTTAGCGGGAGGTGCGTCCTTTCGGATTTTCACACAACCCTGTGCCTTATTTTTGCCTGAAGTAAACCCTACTTACTCCAGCGGCTTTTTTCTTTTTCTTTTTCTTCTCTTCTTTTCCTTCTTCTTCTTCCTTTTTTTTATTTTTTTTTTTTTAGATTTGGCTGCAAGAGAAACTGAGGATGCTGTCTGAGCCACCCCATCGGGTTACCCCACAGTACTCGTCGAATCACTTTCTTCCACGTCGACGACTACATGGGTGTGCCACTACTGGTGAAAGCATTACCAGATTTGGCGAGCTGTCTGATGACGACATCAGTTTTACGTCTGCCTGGCTCCCACTATCTCATGTGGTCATTGATGGGCCATCGGGGTGTGTTCCCCTCTGTGGCCTTCGTCGAGCCACCTTCTGCATCACCTCTCGATGTACGCATCAGCTCGGGATGACCCAGGATGTAGTGAGGGTTCCCTTATCTTTCCGGGGGGGACTCTCTCGGTTTGGTTTGCTTCTCGGTATCATGAGCTGTGGGGCAAACTACCAGTGAAGACTGTTATCCCGAGGTTCGGCAACCATTCCGTGTCTTCGACTAGTGAGTACAAGAAGTGGATCCTTAGTCCAGCATCTGATAACAGGACTCGAGGGCTCAAGCATGTGGTCGGCGAGAGCAACAGCAGGACTTAGCTTAGCTTACATATGTATCTCTTTTGGTGCTACATTTCTTTTTAATGCAGAACTAGGAAATGACAAAAATGAAAAGAATAATATTCATTCTATTTCACGAATTTGTGTACATTTTCATATAATTTCAGCATACAAGATCAGTTTTGGCATTTACTCAGCTGCTTACGCGCTGTTAATACAAGGAACCAAATTTTAACAACATCAACTCCTGTTACCAATCGGCCCTCTCGAGTTTTCACGATCGGACATTTTCTCTCATGCCTCTAATTTTTGCACAGGATGCCTTTTTTCGGTTTTCACCCTGTCGAGGCGCCCAATTTTAGCACAGCCGCCTTTTTTCGGTTTTCGACCTGCAGGGCATTTTATTCTCTTCTTTTTATTTTGGTCTTTAGCCATGGAACCTTTCGAGTCTGTCGACGTTGATCGGTTCTTTGAATTCGTTCCCATCACTATCCGACAAGATTGCAGCTCCCTTGGACAGCAGCTTTTTAAGGATATACGGCCCCTCCCAGGTGGGTCTAAATTTCCCTCTAATATCTGGTATGCCTGGCCTCATCTGCTTGAACACCAAGTCCCCTTCTTTCAGCGGATGCTTTCTCACCTTTTTCCCGAAAGTCCTTGCCAATCTCTTCTGATAAATCTGGTTATGATAATAAGCTTTCAGCCTACTCCCGTCCAGTAAGTTCAAGTGCTGTAGCCTCTGCTGTGCCCATTCGGCCTCCGGAATTTGGGCTTCCATGACCACCCTCAGTGATTTGAGCTCTATCTCAACTGGCAATACTGCTTCTGTTCCGTATACCAGGGAAAATGGTGTAGCACCTGTAGACGTTCTTACCGTTGTCCTATATCCCCACAGAGCGAAGGGTAACTTTTCAGCCCAGTCTTTGTAGGTTTGGACCATCTTAGACAGGATCTTCTTCTTATTTTTATTAGCGGCCTCCACTGGTCCATTCGCTTGTGGTCGGTAGGGAGAGGATTTATGATGTTCGACACCATACTTCTCGAGGAGCCTCCTGGTTTCCCCCAAGAACTGCACCCCATTGTCAGACACTATGTGATGAGGGAGGCCATATCTGCAGATCAAATTCCTCTCTACGAACTTGGCCATATCCCTTGCGTCAATCTTTTTGAAGGATTCCGCCTCTACCCATTTGGTAAAATAGTCAATTGCGACTATGATGTATCTGTGCCCATTGGATGCCGTAGGGCGAATCTCTCCAATGATATCTATCCCCCAAGCAGCGAAAGGCCAAGGTGACGTCAGGTTATGTAACTCTGATACTGGCAGGTGTCTCAAGTCTGCGTATTGCTGGCACAACTGGCATTGTTTAACATATTTTGAGCAGTCACTGTCTATCGTAAGCCAATAGAAGCCTTATCTCATGATCTTCTTAGCCAAGGTCAAACCGTTCATGTGGGCCCCGCAGACACCTGCATGGGTTTCCTCCATCACCTTGCGGGCTTCTCTTTCATTCAAGCACCTGAGCTGAATCCCGTCCGACTGTCTTTTGTACAACACCCCTTCTCAGGATATGAACTGAGTAGATAGCTTCCGGATCATCCTCTGGTCTTTCTCAGTAGCTTCTTCTGGAAATTTGTTATTTTCCAAGTAATTGATGATGTCGAAGTACCATGGTTTCCCGTCCGCCACTTCTACTTCCATCACAGGCTTGATCTCGAAACTGGGCTTCTCAGAACTCGAAATTAGCACTGGCTTCATAGCCATTCCTTCAGGGTTATCCCACATTGACACTAAGGTTGCCAACGCATCAGCCAGACGATTTTCATCTCTCGGCACGAAGTGGAAAGTGCAAGTCTCAAACTGCCCACATACCTCTTTCAAATATTCAACATAGGGTACCAGCCGTTCTTCTTTTACAGCCCACTCACCTCGGATCTGGTTAATCACCAAGGATGAGTCACCGAAGACTTCTATATTCTTTGCCCCCAATGCAGCTAAAGCTTCTAGCCCGAAAGTGCATGCTTCATATTCGGCTTCGTTGTTGGTTGCTTTGTACCTCAGCTTCTTTGCTAGGGGAAGTTTCTCATTATCTGGGGTTGTCAGGACGATTCCGATTCCGGCCCCTCTGTTATTCACCGCCCCGTCAAAGTGTAACTGCCATCCCTGGATAGAAATCGCAACTATGCTTTCATCAGGAAAGGTAAACTCGGGGGTGTCTCCTTGAATAGGATGCTCAGCAAGAAATTCGGCTACGGCTGGCCCCTTAATAGTTTTGCGAGTGATGTATTACACATCAAACTCCTGTAGCAAGAGCAGCCACCTCCCCATCTTACCGAGCAAAGACGGTGCTTCCTGCAAATATCTTAACGGATTCTGCTTGGCCACTGCTTGAACTTTGTATGAGTGAAAGTAATGCCTCAATTTCTTTGATCCCAAATCACTGCAAGGCAGATCTTCTCTACTTCAGCATATTTGATTTCATAAGCCAGGAACTTCTTGCTGAGGTAATAAATTGCAAATTCCACCCCAAATTCGTCCTCTTGAGCCATCATGGTGCCCATGGAACTGCCCTCTAGTGCCAGATACAGGATAAGCGGCTTGATAAGCTGCGGCGGCCTTAGCACTGGCGGATTCAACAGGTATTCCCTGATGCTGTCAAAGGCTTTCTGGCAGCCTTCGTTCCAAACAACAGGTTGATTCTTTCTAAGCAGCTTAAAAATAGGCTCGCATATTGAAGTGAGCTTGGCAATAAATCGGCTGACATACTGCAGCTTGCCCAGGAAACTCCTCACATCTTTCTCTTTTTGCGGCACAGGCATCTCTCTGATGGCCTTCACCTTGTCCGGGTCAATCTCTATTCCCCTCTGGCTAACGACATGTCCCAATGGTTTTCCTGAAGTCACTCCGAAAATACATTTCTTGGGGTTAAGTCGCAGATTATACTTGTCAATCCTGGTGAAGAACTTTTCTAGAGCTTCAAAGTGCCCCTCCCGGGTGGCTAACTTGACCATCATATCATCGACATACACTTCTACCTCTTTGTGGATCAGGTCACTTAAGATCTTGGTCGCCATCCTCTGGTATGTGGCCCCTGCATTCTTCAGGCCAAAAGGCATGACTCGGTAGGCGTAGGTCCCCCATTCCGTGATGAAAGCGGTCTTAACCCGGTCAGCTATTTTGTTCAGGATCTGGTTGTAGCCCACATAACCATCTCCAAAGCTGTACATCGCGCAATTGGCGGCACTGTCTATCAACACATCGATGTGGGGTAGTGGGAAATCATCTTTACGGCAGGCCTTGTTCAGATCTCGATAATCCACACACACCCTGACCTTTCCGTTCTTCTTTGCTACAGGAACCACATTTGCCAACCATGTAGGATACTGCACTTCAACAAGGAACTTGGCTTCAATCTGCTGTCGAATTTCCTCCTTGACCTTGTCTGCCCATTCTGGCCTGAGCCTTCTCAACTTCTGTTTCACAGGCTTGTAGTCCGGATAAGTCGGGATAGCATGTTCTGCCACGTCTCGGTCAATTCCTGGCATGTCCTCATAGGTCCAGGCAAAGACTTTTTCATGTTTTCTTATTATTCTTTCAAAATTTTTTCTCTCCTCAGGAGTTATATTTGATGCTATTAGAATTTCTATCGGATTTTCTGAGATTCCAAGATTAAAAGGCGTTGTGTCAGTGGAATCAATGTCAAAAATTGATGGAATATGATCATGTTCATGCATGTTGAAATCATTAGAAACATCGTACAAGTAAGAGAAATTGTTTGCCTTATTAATAATATTATAATTGTCATTTACATCATAAAAGAGTTCTGGAATAAAAAGACAGTCTAAGCTAGAGTCTTCTTCTGCCACTCTAGAGGTTGATGCTGTTGCAGCTGGTTCATTGGCTTCCTGATTCAGCAGAGGCCCCTCAGGCATGTCTGAGGAAATCTTCAAACCTCCTATCTCCAGTTCTAATTCTGCTATCTTCCCATTCCCCTTCAGTCTGGCAGCCAACATCTTTTCGGTGACGACCTCTTCAGGCTCGCATCTGTCCCAAGTGATACTCTGAGTCATGACCTCCTCATCCCAGAAGTCCTCAGCAGTCTTGATAAACCCGGCACGCCAGTCAAATACATCGTTAAAGATCTCGAACCCAGGGACAATCCTCCCCTTCACCCATTGCGGCTCATCTTCGCCAGTATAAGCACAAACTGAGGATGCTGGTACGAAGCTTTTTGAAATGTGAGGGATCTTATCCGCCGCCTTCTTCTTGCCGAAGCCGCCTCTGTAACCCAGACCTTTCCGTTTCTTCTGACCTCGAGTGGTGATTGCGGTTTACAATCCTTGAGAACTTCTGCCCAAACCAGCCCCAGGGAGATAATGCATCTTCTTTAACATATTAACCACAGCTGGGTTATCCACTGATCCATGCTCTTCTCTTATCATGGACACGTGGAAGCCACTAAATGGCTGATTAGCTATTTCAAGCGCTGAGACTTGGTTCTCCCTGGCTGCCTTGATAGTCACCACCTCCCCTTCATGTGGGAACTTTATCATTTGATGCAGCGTGGATGGCACTCCTCCTAATTTGTGAAACCAGGGTCTCCCAAGCAGAGCTAAGAAGTTACCAGGGATGGGCAGCACTACAAATTCTACCTCCACTTCAATGGGTCCTGTCTTGACCAAAGTCTTAAAGGTTCCCGAGGCTTGCCTCCTTGAATTATCATAGGCTGTGATAGTCAGATCTGATCCACTGAGCATATCCTCGTTTAGACCAAAAGCTTGCAGAGCTATCAGGGGGCACACATTGATAGAAGACCCATCGTCTACCATAACGCAAGCAGTGTGCTTGTCATTAATCTGCGCTTTGATGTACAAGGGTATGTTATGATTGCGGCCTTTGACCGGTAGGTCGGCATCAGAAAAGACTAATCTCTCCTCGGATCCTCCCTTAACTAAGCCTAAAAGCTCTGATGGGGAAATCGTGGTGGCGACCGTGGCTTCAACCAAAGCCTCTACTACCTTCTGCCTATGAGAGGGGGACTGTCTCAAAAGATCCCAGATGGATATTTGAGCCACAGTTTTCTTCAATTGCTTGACAATCTGATTCTCCTCTGGCTCTTTCTCTGCTGGCGTCTGCGCTGGCTCAGGTAGCCTTGTAATCTCAGGGACCACTCTTCCACTTCTCGTTACAGCCCCTATCTCTTCTTTGCCTTCATCAGACCCCCACAAGTCAAGGTTCATCTCTCCCTCCTCCTCAGCCTCTCTGCCGCTCTCACTGCTAGACCAGCAATCAAGGGTCGCCACGACTGCTCTCTCCTTTCTATCTTTTGAACAATCAGCAGCAAAATTCTCGCACCCATATAGATCTTGTAGCACTTATCTGTGATATAGCCTGAGTGCTGGTGAAACGCACAGAATTCATTATCTTTGTGCCCAGGCTTCCCCTGCGTCAAAGCAGGTCTAGGAGCTAAGGGCTGCAATTTTTGTTCTTTCATTAACCTTCGCAAGACCCAAGATAATGGTCTCCCCAAGTTCGAAAACTTCCTCTGGGTGGTTACCTCAGTAGCAGACACCTCACCTGTTCTTCTGGTGCTACTACTGGGACCCGCCGACCTACTGGTTCTCTGGCCGGGGTTAGCCCTTTTGGCAAAATTATCATTATTAGCTTTCCTAGCCTGGAACTCTCCTTCTACCTCGATGGCTCTATCCTTGAGAGACTCCCAGTCCTTCAACCCCTTCATCTTCAACCCATCTTTCAAGTACGGGCTTGCGTTCTTGATAAATAAATGAATCTGGTCCTGGGTGTCCGGCTTTCTCCGCATCTCAATTACTCGGTTCCGCCATCGGGTGAGATAATCATGGAAAGATTCTCTGGCCTTCTGCTGGAGCAGTTCAAGATCTTTTAAAGTCACCTCCATTCTGGTGTTGCAGTCATACTGCCTCAAAAACTCCTCAGTGAGCAGATCCCAATCTTCTTTAGTGCGACGGTCGAGACCATGATACCAGTCGATGGCATGAGCGGTCAGACTCAGGCAAAAGTATTCTACTTTCTGCTTCTTAGACAACGTGGTCCCTTTCATGACCAGAGAATATTGTTTCACATGAGCGGTCGGGTCAGAAGTTCCATCAAACTTCGGCACATTTGTCATCTTAAAGTTGTAAGGGATCGGGTCCTCTCCCTCCAATTCCTTATCCTCTGGGTTCATCCCTTGACTCCTGCTCAACATACGGGCCATAGCCTCGAACCTCTCTTCCATCTTCTTTAAAATGAAGTCATCAGCCTGAGGTGCCTTCCCCCTCTCAGATGCAATGCTCATCCTATCATCTTCGATATCTCTATCATCATCAATTCTCATCACAGGCCTTCTTCTCTGCTCTCCCGAGGCTACTGACCTTAACTCTAGCGGCGGCGGCCTAACAGGCTCTTCTCGTCTTTCATCCCTTTCTTCCTCTAGCTCATTCTGTCTCACAGGAGGAGGAGAAGGAGGATTCTGTGGAGCATTCTGCTGTGCCAGGGCGGTCAACATATTCATCATTCTGCCCTCGAATTCCTCAAATCGCCGGCCCATTTCTTCAGCGATCATGGCCCTGGTGGCATCATCCCCTCTAGGCGAGTTTGCCATCTGAGATACAGTACTGCTGATTCCTAGTAAAATTTCTGGCAGGTCCTCTCTATCTGACAACTCGGAAGCAGGAACTCGGATCAGTCGTCCAGTTGGTGATCTAGTCCACCTGGGCAGATCTATGATGGCTGCAGGGGTAAGATGTTAGACATGATGCATGAAATGCAAGTGTAATGCATGGTCGTGATATGCAACATTCACAGAGCACAAGCAAGCAAGTAGGTCCTTCCACCCTTGTTTCTCCCACACACGTGGTCGTGCAGTCTCTTTCCTAGGTGGGATTAGCCCAGGGGTCAACGAGGGACACGCATGGTGCGCGGTGAAAAATCGGCAGCATGACACTCCTATGCTAATGTACAAGCGGATGGATAATGATCGTCACGTATTTGGACGTTCCATAAATTTTGACATGGCCCTACCGGGGCATGATAGACTTTGGCTAGGTTACCAAGCGAGACATCTGGACTCACTCAATACATGAGGATCCATACAGCAAGCATGGAATTAGGGTTCATTTTACCTGTGGAAAGTAGCTACGGCCATTACATGAGCTTTGGACAAGGGAGATGTTTCTTTAAGGCTACCCAAGCATGATCCTTGCCGACAGGTCTAGCTCATCACGAGTATAGCGACCGATCGGGTCATCATTTTGATATACCTTTGAGGTATGTGGCTTGGGCTGGTGATTATCCTTAACACTTCCCCAAATTGAGTGAAAATGAGGTCGTGCTTCAGGAACGCACCGGGGCTAAAAGAGGGACCAAACTAGCATATTCTAAGGCTCTAATGATATGCGAATGCAATTTCGAGAGAGAGTGAATTTATGAATTAAATTTTAATCATAAATGTTAAACGAGGTATTTTCAAATTGAAATCTCAAACCATAAATGTCCCCAGTGGAGTCGCCACTGTGACGCGTGTCGGATCCCCGCGGCCGCCCATGGGACCGCCAGCTCGAGGGCGATCGGGGCATTAGTGGGTCCGTTGACAGCTTGCAATAAATCGTAAGTGCGTCTATGTTGGGCAACAAGGAGGTTTCATGGAGTCGCCACCCAATAGAACATTGGGAAAGTTTCTCTCGCCTCGGAGAGCCTAAGACTGTGCTTAGTATCCATTTTGGGCCAACCAGAGGGGTCTTGGAAGGTAAACCTCTCGCCCTAAGGAGCCTAGGATTAGCACTAAAGTCTCGTGGCACAAAAAGGTGTCTTGGAGGGTAGACCTCTAGCCCCTTTGAGCCCAAAGACCAGAGCTGGGTTCGGGATTTCTCATCTATTTCTACCTCAATTATTTTATGATCAAATTTTAATTATCATTAATTTGCTCTCTCTGCACATGATGCAATTGATTAAAGGCACATTTATTCACATTTGGAAAGCCATAAATGAGCAAGTAAATATCAAAAGCAATAGGTTACAATAATACAAGGAGCGGCATACAACTCCCTTTATAAATGTGCGATACATTCACGAATCGGGGCATTGTTTGTTTTGAGGACTTTGGTCCTCGCATGCATTATTATTAAAATTGGATATTTTCATTTCTGATGATTTTTATTGGATAAAAATAGGGCTTTGGCCCTTTTTGCATTTATACAAACCTCGTTTTTATTTGAATATAAAACATTGAGTCATTTTTATACATTAGTGAGATATGAAAAGTGTATATCCATATACATAAAATAATCAATGAATAACAAATAAAGGAAATAATCGAGAGGGTTAGGAAACTAAACCGAACGGAATCCTCCGAATATGGTAGGTAGCCGCTCAAGCTCGGGATAGTCCAAGAGAACTAACATACACTCATAGAAAGTTAAAAGATATTAATATACATGAAATTAATATATAGGAAGCCAAAAGGACTTGAAAAAGGATGGAAAATGACTTAAAAGGGTAGAGACAGAACCTACCGACGGCCTTTCTTAGGTGACCGACTGGTGTCAGTCGAGATAACCGACATGTCCGTCTGTCACTCAAGGAGGGGTGTCTGTAGGTGGGGTGACCGACGGGCGTCGGTGATGGAGATGACCCGTCAGTCACCACTGTCTCCAAAAAAAATAGAAGAAAGAAAACTCTTTTCAAAACCAAAAAGATGTTTTATCACAAAGTGAGATAAAGAGAGTCAAAATAAAGGAAAATAATGACAAAGATTAAAAAAAAATCCACAAAATAAGGAATAAATATGAGATGATATGGAGAAGGAATCCGGGATATTTACCCTCAAATAATCGCTTTGGGTGAGATTCTTGTGTTGATTAGAGCCCCGCGCGTTCCACGAGAAGCAAAGATGAAGGGTCAAAGAAAGGAAAATAGACTATTTCTTCTTTAAACCCCTCAAATGACCGATTTTTGAATCAAAATCTAAAGAAAACTAATTAGTTTTAGTTCCTTTTGATTGATTTGATCCTTCTTTAAAGAGATTTCTTTAAAGAAATGTGTTTGCTGGAAGAGAGAGAAAATATGCTTAAATTTGGGCAGAGTTTCCCCTCTTCAGAAATTTTTGGAACCCTTTTCTAGTAAAAATCCGGAGCTTTTATAAGCCAGACACGACCGACGGGCGTCGGTGTATGGAGGCGGGCGTCGGAAGAATCCTTCTGACACAAGGATTCGTCCGACGGCCCTGCCACATCCACCGACAGGCGTCGAAAATGTTGAGTGCTCCGGGAAACCAGGCGGCATTCCGACAGGGGCGGTGATTTTCGGACGGGAATCGAAAAATACCACAAGCCGTCGGTGACCCTAAGCGACGGGCTGGCCTCACAGACGGGCTGGCCGTCTGTGGAGGAAAAAAAGCCTTTTGACTCGAAAATCCCCTGTTTTCTCCCACTCTGCCTACGAAAGGTAAAAAGACCTACTTCTCGTGGAATGCAGGACTAAAACCCCCAAATCCAAACCATTTATACAGGCTCGGATACTAATTTCATTATAGGGTAACCTCTGATCCGGACCGCTCCGGGACACGGTGCTTACAACTGGCAAAGGATGCTCAACTGACTCTGATGTAGCTCCTTCCCTAGGTCAACCGCGTCGACCTCTACCTCTGTCTCTACCACGGGTAGCTTGAGAAGCATCCGAACCAACTCTATTGGCCTCTCTCTGATCACCTGAAGCCTTATGTGATCTCGAACAGTTGGCTAAAAAGTGCTCAGTGCTCCCACATCTGAAACATCCACTAGTGAGCCACCTACACTCACCCCAGTGGCGCTTGCTACAATGCGAACATTCCGATAACATC
Organism: Excoecaria cochinchinensis; assembly: GCA_947683425.1. NCBI lineage: Eukaryota > Viridiplantae > Streptophyta > Magnoliopsida > Malpighiales > Euphorbiaceae > Excoecaria > Excoecaria cochinchinensis. The sequence continues at coordinate 23,432,018 of CANTUQ010000092.1, read as the reverse complement.
TCTGTCCTATTTCCCGAACCACCCCTACCAGAACCAGACACCATAGCCGAACCCTGTCTTTTACCTCTCGTAGCTGGGCCTGTAGATGATTCATCCTGCGGGTTCCTTGACCTCTTACCCGAGGATGAAGAAGACGAACCTCCACGAGAGGGATTCATCCTCAGAGCCCTCTCTCTCAAAATGGATTCTGACCTCTCAGCCCTAACTGCAGCTTGCATAATCTGGTAATACCCACTCCCAGAGTATTAATCAGAGAAATCAACATCGCCCGCAGTGACTCATTCAACCCAGTCTCAAAATGTCTACACCGAAACTCTTCCGTCATAATACCTTCCGGTGCATACTTAGCCAACCGATTAAACTCCTTCTCAAACTCAGACACAGACATCGCCCGCTGTTTCAAACTCAAGAACTGAGCCCACCTTGCATCCTTATATGTCTGAGTCACATACTTGTTCGTGAACTCTCTTTCGAAAAACTCCCAACTAATCGGATCAGGAAACTGAGGATGTCTACAAACCAACTCCCACCATTCATAGGCAGATCCTTGCAGTAAAGCCACTGCACACTCTACTTTCTGATCGGGAGGACACCGAACTTCTCTCAAAGCACGCTTTACCTTATCAATCCACTTCTCAGTGACCTCTAACTCATTCGAACCCGTTCCATAAAAGTCTTAAGCACCAGCTCTTCTCAAACTCCCAGTCGGGGCCTTAGGGGCAGTCACTCTCTCCAAGACTCGAGCCATGTCCTGAGATAGCTTAAGCATCGCCTCGAAGGGCATAACTGTGGCCTCGGGCTGTACCCTAGTAGGTTGAGCCGATACAGAAATTGAAGGATCAACAGCTTGAGGGTTCACACTCTAGGCGGACTCCTCAAGTGATCCAAGCACCCAATTAGAAGCCATCTAAAACAAACAAGAGGACAACCACATCAGCCAACACAGTCCTAGACATATACTCATCTATGCACATCGCAACAACAATAACAACACCCAGAAAAGCCTAAACCTGGCTCTAAGACCAAAAGCTATAACACCCCCTACCCATACGTAGGCGAACCCATCAGCATCGGAGTAGGAAGCCATACGAGCAGGGGTGTCACCAAACAGGACGATACAAAATCATACATTAAAATATCATAAACATACGAAATTATAGCGGGAATTAAAACTTTGAAAGCACAGCTAATTATGCATTAATATAATAAAATCATTACAATAATGTTCTGATCAAATGCCAATACCAAAATAATTGCATATCCAAAATATACATAGCGGAAGCTTGACAAAAACTAATACATGAGAGTTATATTACAAAAAGAATCATCATAACTGCTATAAAAATAAGCCCTACACTAATTCCTTCTGTATTGTCTTGACTAGCGGCGACTTTCTCAAAATACAGCAATTTTCGCACCTGCACGGATAAAACACCGTGCTAAGTGATAAACACTTAGTGGGGAAAACAACAGTAAAGTGGACGGCCGTTCACAATGGTCGCCAGAGAATAGCACATACAATATGGCACATACAGATAATCATACATAATCTAACACACTTAGATCACATAAGGATATACAACATATATCGGTTCACATTCATAACTTTTAGAAACTCATGATCACGTTCAGATAGCAGTTGATTCATATACTCATAGCATTCCAAAGTAAAACAAACCAGATACCTACTGACTTAAAATAGTGGATAACGAGTGAACGCATAACGTACCTTACGGGTACGAATCGAATGCATAACGTAACTTACGGGTATGAATTAAAAACCAATTTATTTTATCGCATTCAAAACATTTTTACAGAGGGGACCTTAAACAAGATCCAAAACACATTGAAAACGATTGTGAGGATCCAAACACATAGAAAAGGGTTCGCGAGAAACCAAATGGGGACCTGATCGGGCTCCAAATGGTATAGAAGGCTGCAGCTAAAAGACTCTATTAGGCATGCCTAACTATGCACTAGACTGACTCTTGCATGTCATACATAATCCAAATCATGTTCCAAAACACGGCATATAATTTATGACGGATAACATGTTATTTACCATGAAGAAATTATGATATTGCACATATAAGCAAAATAATATGGCATATAGCAGAGAAAGGCCAAGAAAAATACATTTAAAACCCATTTTGGAAAATTAGAGCACGTGAGAGACACAGGGCGTGTAACACCCCCTACCCATACGCAGGCGAATCCATCAGGATTGGAGCGAGAAGCCGCAAGGGCAAGGCATGTTACCAGATAGGAGCGATACAAAGCATACATTCACGCATCATAAGCATACATAAACGCGGGTAAATTAAAAACTTACCTTGAGGGCACAAGCTGGTCATGCATTAGCTCACACACACACAAGCACTAAGAGGAAACATATAACATGCACACATATAATCATTCAGCGGAAGCATAAGACGGATGGTACAATAAACGGATAACTTGATACAATAATATCATACCATATACATAGCCCAACATATTACATCCAGATCCTTACATATATAATTACATATACAAAAGGCTACATAAATACATAATCTGAAATACAGTAACTAATAACAAAATAATAAAACTTCTAACTCCTATGTGGCCGACCTTGCAGATGCGTGACTCGAACCGAACCAAACCTGCCACTTCCACGGGAAAAGAACCCATGCTAAGCGATAACGCTTAGTGGGGAGAACACACAAGCAAAATGGACGGCCATTCACAATGTTCGCCAAGGCATTACACATTCAAATGACATACGCATATAGTCCTAACAGATAGATACACGTAATTGCATATAAAACCATGCATTCAGAAGATCATGTCCACTTTTAAGTACTCGTGTCGAACAAGCCAAAATAGATAGAATACCATGTAAGATACAATTACTATCCTGCATAAATGCATACAATCTCACATGCATATACGTACCTTGGTATTAGATATCAGAGCCGCCTCAAGCCTAGCTCAAGATCATATTCATATGCATAATAATTCACATATTTAACTATAACAGTTAACAGTTCAAATTCACATTAATATACATACAAATTAACCATAGCATTCAGTAATTCTAACTCGCATTCATATACATATTAATTTATCTCATCGTCATACGAAAATGCAGTGTAGATATTATCTAAAGTACATATACAATATACAAATACCATAAACAAGGTCATTTACATTTAAAGCGGAGAATGCACAATATACATGCTTGAATCACATTTATCCCATTTAGAGATTCATAATCACATTCATATAAATAACCGATTCATACATATCCAAAATCATGCTCATTCGGATATCACATTCTCATATTCATATCAGACAAAGCAATAAAAATACCTGCTGACTCAAAATAGTGGATAACGAGTATATGAATAGTACCTTACGTATACGGATCGGCCAAAGGGTACCTTATGGGTACGAATCGAAAACCATTTTAATTTTATCGCATTTAACACATTTTTCTGAGGGGGATCTTAAATAAGATCCAAACACATTAAGAAGGATCATGAGGATCTGAACACATTAAAAAGGGTTCACGAGAAACCAAGCAAGGACCTGATCGGGGTCCAAACATCCAAAGGTGCTGCAGCTAAAAAGACTCTATTAGGCATGCCTAACTATCCACTTACTTGACTCTGGCAGGTCATGCATCATTCAAATCATATGTCGAATCACATAATATATATATCATCATACATAATCCAGAGTATAGCAGACATATACATATGTTCATAAAATCAGTCATACCTCGTACAATACATATTATGAAGCATACAATATAGCTCATGCCAACATACTATAACACTATTCAGGCTTAAGGACACAACTTATTAATACAACAATATACATAAAACTCATTGTCATATAGTAGTGTACACTACCAATGAAATCATATAACTTATGCATACATATATAAGGATCATATGCAAAGACATGTAAATCATTTACATTTTATCAAGGACCTAAAACACATAATTAAATAACTCAGGTACATGTATTAAATTTTATATGCATTTCTATATAACATACTCTTATTGTCATTTAATAGTCCTAAACATGCATTAGATAGTTCACGAAAAGTTTCGGTGTAATACGGGTTCAATTCGGGTAGAAAAATGCGTAAACTAGTAAAGGCAGAAGGGGTCACGGTGGTAATGAATTGGTTATGACCGTGAGGTCCAAGAATGAGTATTCTGCCCAGCATTTTCATATGTCACGATGGTAATGAAATGGGTTGCCACCGTGACCTACCAAAAGTTTTCAAAATAGAAGCCAGAATTCAGGACTGCTTCACTACTCCTTTTTGTTCAGCCTAAACGGACATGTAAATGACATTTGTAGGAAAAAATTCCTTCTTAACATTTTTTCCTTAGGACCTTAGTATAATGGGATAAATTTCAGGTTATTTAGACATCTATAACTCCAGATATGACCTACAAACCACACACTGTTCCGGTGAACCCGCCAGAACAGGTTCACCTAAGTTTTGAAAATGTTTGAGTTACCTATAGCTAGAATTTGCTCACATACCCTCATAGAAATTTTTAGCAACGGATCTTAGGTTTCAGATGCAATTTGAATCAACTAAATTGAAGTCCTATAACTCCACTTATGACCAAAACATCACACTGAGGTCAGGTGAAAAAAAAGTAGAACTTGTCAAAATCACCACAATTACTTGGTAACTCATCTAACATCATCAACACACTTTCAAATGATCAAATTATATACTCATAAACATTTAGATACATATATTATAAGAGCACAACAAGCAATCAAACTAAACACAATTAAAATCGCATACAATCCCAAACAATTACATGCATAAACTCATATAAAAACACTCAAATTTATGGAAAATTAAACACCAATACACATACATGGTCCAAGAGAAATTAGGTTTATTCAAATAGTATATTAGGTTTAATGCCTTAATCATAAATTATAAACATGTTATATAATTCTCGTCATCAGTATTTATTCATATAGCAAATTATGCTTTTAGTTTAATTCATGGTTAATCGTCATATTAATTAATTCTTAGTTATAAGAATTTATTCAATTCACGGTAATTTAATTACATATCCTCATTACCTAATTATAAAATAAGTAACATTAAATTTTTCGGGCATTTCTAAACAATTTGGGGCTAATTCGGAGGTGTAGAACCGATTCTAGGATGAATTGTTGAAGAGGGAGAAATTATACTAAAGCACAACTGTGTTTTATAAAAAGCACAGCCATGCTCTACTGCTATTTCGTCGATCTAATTGCCAAAAACACAGCTGTGCTCTACTAAAAGCACAGCTGTGCTTTCCAACCAGTCCCCAAACGTCATCAGACTTAAGAGCACAGCATAGGGCAGAATTCAGGTCCTTAATCTACTTGCATTTCGGAACTAATAAACGACACTTTCAGACCAAATGGTCTCATAAGAATTAATTCTCAAGATGTTATCTTTCTAGTGACAAAAGTTTAGATCAATTGGAGCTAAAATCTGGGAGATATACTAAAATTTCTCTAACCTGCTCCATAGACCCACCTGACAAAGTTTGCTATTGTAATGGACGATTTTGAAATAGGTATATTTCGAATTAAATTATAGTTACTTCTAAAAAGATTTAGATACAGATGTTGTGATTCTAACCCAACTGGAATCATGTATTTTGGAGTTGTCAAACTCAACTTCTGCTAAAAAGAATGACCAAAGGTCAATCAGACCCACCTAGGCAAATTTACACTTTAAAATTCTATGTGCTTCAAACAACTCATTTGGCACAATCACTTCACCCAATTTAATTCAAACCCACATAGCACATAAACTAACACATCAGAAAATTCAATTCATCAATTAAGAATTAGTAACACACAAATTAACACAAAAATTCCAAAACATGAAAATTGAAACTCCAAAATCACTCCTCTAGCTTCAATCTTCAATCCTTTCCTTGCCCTTAAGCTTCCTCTTGTCAACACCAATTTGCACAAACACAAATCCAGTAATTACTCATCCAAACTTTAATTCAAAACCAGTAAAACCAAAAAAAGGAGAAGAAGAAAAATCCAAAAATGCAGGAGCCCTAAACCCAAACACGCACCTCTTTAATCTTGCTCCAAAACTCAATCAAAATCACCTCTAAGCATGTACAAACTCCAGCCAAAAGAAAGAAAAGGAAGAAGTGCAGAAAATGAAGAAAGAAGAAGGAAGAAAATGTGAGAGGGAGTAGAGAACGTGAATGCAGATTTTCTATGCTCTTTCTCTCTCTCTCTTTCTCTTTTCTTCTTTTCCCATTCAATGCCCATCAACTTAGCCACATGGCAGCCTCCGAGTGGACCAATAATTCCACTTCTTGACCTATTACTCTTAGGTCCTCACAAATCTCACTTAAGTCTTTTCAACTTCCATTATACTCCTTAAGACAATTATTTACTCACTTGAACTTTATTTATCTTTTCAGTTAGGTCCTTAATTACTCAAATTCCACATGCACCGATTACCAATTACTTCCAATCCACTAACCAAAATTACCGAAATACCCATCACTTATCCGACATGGCATACACATTTCGGCTAGGCCCAATTTGGGGTGTGACAACTCTTCCCTCCTAAAAGAATTTCGTCCTCGAAATTCACTTACACCGAAAAGAATTCCCAATACTACACTCCAAGTCACCATCAACTCATACACCTAGCTTTCAAGCTACTCGCTTACTTACACTTAGTGCCATCGCTATACTCTTGGATCACTTTCTTATGTTCGAATCAAACACGTTCATCAGGATAACTATTACTCAACTACACATCGGATAGCAAAGCACAAACACTTCACACATAAACTATTTAACTTTCATCGATAGCTACACAAATCTTTTAATACTTCAAAGATGTCCATCTTACATGCTCTTTTCCCTTGCCAAAACACTTTCGTTAGACTCCAAAATCTCTTTACATTCACTTGCATAAGAGGATGAAATACTCTTTTTACTCAACTTTAATCAAACACAGAGCACTTTCCTTAACAGTTGCAATGCTCGCCATTCCCACCCTTAAAACTTAATATCAAATACTCCATGTATACACTCTCAGCTTTCTCTCAATCAAAATGCATATGAAAATGTTTCTCCTGTATGGTCAAAGGGATGATGATGCAATAAGAATTTGATGGCTCATGTATGCAAAGTTATGCTGAAGAAATGCAATTGATGCTATAGTGATGCACTTTGTCCCATCCCCATGATTCAATATGCTTTTTATTCAAATACTTTTTTTTTTGGAGATAGCTGACAGGCATACAGGGTATTACCAAAACCTTACAGAATCCAAATACCCTTCTTTCTCAAAGTACCAAAACAAACTTTACTCGAACATATCAAAATAAAACTTACCAGAAGGCTCTACAGGCTCCATCACTTCACTGCGGTGCGTAACAAATCCGGATGGTACACGGGTGGCTCTAAGCAGTTCCTCTGCATCCTTCCTAGCTTGCTGAGCTAGATTCTCACTCATCTTAGAACAATCAACAATTTGGTGTTCCCTGCTGCCACATCTGAAATAAGCACCCGTGAGTTTTTGACACGGACCCCGATGTCGCTTCTAACAGTGCTGCCATATCGGTGGTACCCACTTCTTCTTACAGTTACCCCAATGTTGCTTCTGACAAAGTTGACAAATAGGAGGTTCTAGAATCCTTTTTCCCCCCGACACCTTTCTTTTCTGAGGCACCTTCCTAACAAAATCTTGAGAAGCTCGGGGAGCAGTCAACCTATCCAAAATTCGAATCAACCCTTGCACTAATGTCCTATCATCAGAATCAGGAACATAATCTCCAATCGAAGGGTGCTCGAAAACACTCTGATCAGCACTAACTGGGTTCACACATTCTGTTGTCTCGCCCACATTCTCACTAGGATCAGACTCCATCAAGACACGACACAAGAGAAGACACATCTGCATTAGGCCACGACATGAAACAGACTCGCAAGCAAAGACTCGACACATAACCGACTAGCATGCAAAGAAAAAACACATAACAAACAAGACAACCGGAACCACCAAACCAGGCTCTGGTACCACAACTTGTAACACCCTCTACCCATACGCAGGTGAATCCATCTGGATTGGAGCGAGAAGCCGCACGGGCAGGGCATGTTACTAGACAGGAGCGATACAAAGCATACATTCACGCATCATAAGCATACATAAACGCGGGTAAATTAAAAACTTACCTTGAGGGCACAAGCTGGTCATGCATTAGCTCACACACACACATATAAGCACTAAGAGGAAACATATAACATGCACACATATAATCATTCAGCAGATGCATAAGACGGATGATACAATAAATGGATAACTTGATAATATAATATCATACCATATACATAGCCCAACATATTACATCCAGATCCTTACATATATAACTACATATACAAAAGGCTACAGAAATACGTAATCTAAAATACAGTAACTAATAACAAAATAATAAAACTTCTAACTCCTATGTGGCCGACCTTGCAGATGCGTGACTCGAACCGAACCAAACCTGCCACTTGCACGGGAAAAGAACCCGTGCTAAGCGATAACGCTTAGTGGGGAGAACACACAAGCAAAATGGACGGCCATTCACAATGTTCGCCAAGGCATTACACATTCAAATGACATACGCATATAGTCCTAACAGATAGATACACGTAATTGCATATAAAACCATGCATTCAGAAGATCATGTCCACTTTTAAGTACTCGTGTCGAACAAGCCAAAACAGATAGAATACCATGTAAGATACAATTACTATCCTGCATAAATGCATACAATCTCACATGCATATACGTACCTTGGTATTAGATATCAGAGCCACCTCAAGCCTAGCTCAAGATCATATTCATATGCATAATAATTCACATATTTACCTATAACAGTTAACAGTTCAAATTCACATTAATATACATACAAATTAACCATAGCATTCAGTAATTCTAACTCGCATTCATATACATATTAATTTATCTCATCGTCATACGAAAATGTAGTATAGATATTATGTAATGTACATATACAATATACACATACCATAAACAAGGTCATTTACATTTAAAGCGGAGAATACACAATATACATGCTTGAATCACATTTATCCCATTTAGAGATTCGTAATCACATTCAGATAAATAAACGATTCACACATATCCAAAATCATGCTCATTCGGATATCACATTCTCATATTCATATCAGATAAAGCAACAAAAATACCTGCTGACTCAAAATAGTGGATAACGAGTATACGGACAGTACCTTACTGGTACGAATCGGCCAAAGGGTACCTTACGGGTACGAATCGAAAACCATTTTAATTTTATCGCATTTAATACTTTTTTCTGAGGGGGATCTTAAACAAGATCCAAACACATTGAAAAGGATCGTGAGGATCTTAACACATTAAAAAGGGTTCGCGAGGAACCAAACAGGGACCTGAGCAGGGTCCAAACGTCCAAAGGTGCTGCAGCTAAAGAGACTCTATTAGGCATGCCTAACTATCCACTTACTTGACTCTAGCAGGTCATGCGTCATTCAAATCATATGTCGAATCACATAATATATATATCATCATGCATAATTCAGAGTATAGCAGACATATACATATGTTCATAAAATCAGTCATACCTCGTACAATACATATTATGAAGCATACAATATAGCTCATGCCAATATACTATAACACTATTCAGGCTTAAGGACACAACTTATTAATACAACAATATACATACAACTCATTGTCATATAGTAGAGTATACTACCAATGAAATAATATAACTTATGCATACATATATAAGGATCATATGCAAAGACATGTAAATCATTGGCATTTTATCAAGGACCTAAAACACATAATTAAATAACACAGGTACATGTATTAAACTTTATATGCATTTCTATATAACATACTCTTATTGTCATTTAATAGTCCTAAACATGCATTAGATAGTTCACGAAAAGTTTCGGTGTAATACCGGTTCAATTCGGGTAGAAAAATACGTAAAATAGTCAAGGCATAAGGGGTCACGGTGGTAATGAATTGGTTGTGACCATGAGGTCCAAGAATGAGTATTCTGCCCAGCATTTTCATATGCCACGGTGGTAATGAAATTGGTTGCCACCGTGACCTACCAAAAGTTTGCAAAACAGAAGCCAGAATTCCGGACTGCTTCACTACTCCTTTTTGGTTCAGCCTAAACTGACATCTAAACAACATTTTTAGGCAACACTTCCTCTTAACATTTGTTCCTTAGGACCTTAAGTTTACAATGGGAGAAATTTCAGGTCATGTGGACATCTATAACTCCCGATATGACCTAAAAACCACACACTGTTCCGGTGAACCCGCCAGAACAGGTTCACCTAAGTTTTGGCAACTTTTTTGTTACCTATGGCCAGAATTAGCTCAAGTACACTCCTAGAAATTTTTAACTACAGATCTTAGGTTTCCGATGCAATTTGAATTAACCAGATTGAAGTTCTATACTCCACTTATGACCAAAACATCACACTGAGGTCAGGTGAAAAATTAGTAAAACTTGTCAAAATCACCACAATTACTTGGTAACTCATCTAACATCATCAACACGCATTCAAATGATCAAATTATATACTCATAAACATTTAGATACATATATTATAAAAGCACAACAAGCAATACAACTAAACACAATTAAAATAGCACACAATCCCAAATAATTACATGCATAAACTCACATCAAAACACTCAAATTTATGAAAAATTAAACACCAATACACATACATGGTCCAAGAGAAATTAGGTTTATTCAAATAGTATATTAGGTTTAATGCCTTGATCATAAATTATAAACATGATATATAATTCTCGTCATGAGTATTTATTCATATAGCAAATTATGCTTTTAGTTTAATTCATGGTTAATTGTCATATTAATTAATTCTTCGTTATAAGAATTTATTCAATTCACGGTAATTTAATTACATATCCTCATTACCTAATTATAAAATAAATAACATTAAATTTTTCGGGCGTTTCTAAACACTTTGGGGCTAATTCGGAGGTGTAAAACTGATTCTAGGATGAATTGTTGAAGAGGGAGAAATTATACTAAAGCACAGCTGTGTTTTATAAAGAGCACAGTCGTGCTCTGCTGCTATTTCATTGATCTAATTGCCAAAAACATAGTTGTGCTCTACTAAAAGCACAGCTGTGCTTTCCAACCAGTCCCAAAACGTCATCAGACTTAAGAGCACAGCATAGGGACGAATTCAGGTCCTTAATCTACTTGCATTTCTGAACTAATAAACGACACTTTCAGACCAAATGGTCTTCATAAAAATTAATTCTCAAGATGTTATCTTTCTAGTGACAAAATTTTAGATCAATTGGAGCTAAAATCTGGGAGATATACTAAAATTTCTCTAACCTGCTCCATAGACCCACCTGACAAAGTTTGCTATTGTAATGGGCGATTTTGAAATAGGTATATTTCGAATTAAATTATAGTTACTTCTAAAAAGATTTAGATACAGATGTTGTGGTTCTAACCCAACTGGAATCATGTATTTTGGAGTTGTCAAACTCAACTTCTGCTACAAAGAATGACCAAAGGTCAATCAGACCCACCTAGGCAAATTTACACTTTAAAATTCTATGTGCTTCAAACAACTCATTTGGCACAATCACTTCACCCAATTTAATTCAAACCCACATAGCACATAAACTAACACATCAGAAAATCCAATTCATCAATTAAGAATTAGTAACACACAAATTAACACAAAAATTCCAAAACCTGAAAATTGAAACTCCAAAATCACTCCTCTAGCTTCAATCTTCAATCCTTTCCTTTCCCTTAAGCTTCCTCTTGTCAACACCAACTTACACAAACACAAATCCAGTAATTACTCATCCAAACCTTAACTCTAAACCAGCAAAACCAGAAAAAGGAGAAGAAGAAAAACCCAAAAATGCAAGAGCCCTAAACCCAAACACACACCTCTTTAATCTTGCTCCAAAACTCAATCAAAATCACCTCTAAGCATGTACAAACTCCAGCCAAAAGAAAGAAAAGGAAGAAGTGCAGAAAATGAAGAAAGAAGAAGCAAGAAAATGTGAGAGGGAGGAGAGAACGTGAATGCAGATTTTCTATGCTCTCTCTCTCTCTCTATTTCTCTTTTCTCCTTTTCCCATTCAATGCCCATCAACAAAGCCACATGGCAGCCTCCTATTGGACCAATAATTCCACTTCTTGACCTATTAGTCTTTGGTCCTCACAAATCTCACTTAAGTCCTTGCAACTTCCATTATACTCCTTAAGACAATTATTTACTCACTTGAACTTTATTTATCTTTTCAGTTAGGTCCTTAATTACTCAAATTCAACATGCACCAATTACCAATTACTTCCAATCCACTAACCAAAATTACCGAAATACCCATCACTTATCCGACATGGCATACACATTCCAACTAGGCCCAATTTGGGGTGTGACAGGGCATATTGGAGTCACTATCGAGATTGCATCAAAGTCGCGCTCGCGATAGAACGGCCAGTGAGCATTGCTCACGACTCGTGAGCATAGCTCACGCCTCGTGAGCTTTGATCACAACACTCACATATCGTGAGCATGGCTCACAAATCGTGAGTAATGATGCTCACAAGGCCTTCAAACGCGAGATCTAGAAATTTTTTTCTGTCATGCTCGTGACAGCATCTGGATTTCCATTCCCAGCAAAAACGCAGGAAACCTATTTTCAAAATAAATCAAAACCATTTTTACCCAAATCAAACTTAAAGTCCAACTTGCCTCAAAATAGGCCTTCCAAACACCATACCAACATAAAACAACATATTTCTACAATTAATTACAATCAATTTATCAATTCACAACTCAAGATCTCAAAAATCACAAAACTAGAAAATTTTGCAGCAAGGTTCAATCAACTTCCCATTTGATTCAATAATTCAATCCTTATGCAACATTACTCATCAAAACTCAAAACCTATATCATATATACGAATATAAGCCTGTTACACATCATAATTTCCAGGAATTCTTGCATATCTCAAAACCCACATATGAACATCATTTCAAAGAAAGTTCCCAAACCTGAATCTCCTAGGCTCCAAATCACTTGGTGCCACTAATACCAGCCTTCTCCTTACCTTTAGGATCACGAGGAGGATCAACTAAAAACAACCCACCAAAACAAACAAACCACAAAACCCTAGATCAAAACCTTAAACCCAGAAAATGAGAAGAGATGAAGAACAAGATGAAGGAGATGATGGAAATGCAAATAACTTACCCAAAAGAAGACTAAGAGATGATCAATTCCCACCACACCAACTTGGATCCAAGGCTAGGGCTCTTTTGAGAAGAGAAAAGGAAGAAGAAGAGTGAGAGAGGAGGAGAACGGGAAAAGAGATGGAAATTCTGCTTTTCCAATTCTCTTTCTTCTTTCTATTCATCTTTTCCTAACCCTAGCCATGTGTCCTCTTCCTAGTGGTGGATCTTGATCACTCACACCCAACAAGCATGCACTACACACACACAAAGCTCTCCCAACTTATAACACCCTACAAAGATATGCTCATGCACACACTATTACAACCCAACTTACTCACTTACATCCTACAACCATGTGAGCAAACACACATAAATGCAACCCAACTAATTCACACCCTAGTAACTTACATGCACCCACATATAAGCAAAACCCGCAAACATGCATTATACCCAAAATACCCTTATCACATGCGAAACACACTCAATGCACATGCAAAAACATGGCTCGAACTTCTAGAGGGCAAATGGAGTGTGACAACAATTGTATGCACCTTCACCAGTCACCTATTCACCATCCTTTAAAGATCCTTACCCTCAATGGAAATCACAAGAGTCTAACTTTGCCAAAATCGAAAGTCTTCTATACTACATATATTACAGAGAGAAGCAATTTCATGCGAAAAAGGGGGAGTGGCAGGCTACAATCAACTATCAAGAGGAGAGGATCAAAACTCAAGAGAATCTATTAAGAAGTCAAGCATTGGGGATCCAAAATTTGGAATCCAAGTTGGGGCTTTTAATTGTCTCTTCAGGTGATCAAAGAAATGATGGTGAATTGAGTCATGCACCTATAAATACTATAGAGAATTTTGAAATTTTTAAGGATGGGTTGCATGAAGAAAAAAAGGAGCCAATCATTTTTGAAGACAAATCTTGTATTTGTTTGGAAACTGATGTTAATTTTTCTGCGCAGGATATTACACCAAAGGAGAAAGAGTTGTGTGATTCTCAAATGGCACTGAATTCAGTCCATTTGAAGGATTTAATTAGGCTGAAAGAGCCGGTGGAGTTCGTTTATAGTGAACCCAAGGTGGAGTCATACTTCATCGAAGACATAGGATTTCCCACCTTGATGGCTTTCGATGATTTTCTCTTACTGATGGGGGAAAATGAGGAGCAAAAACCGGAAAGACCATTATTTGGTTCACAAGCTCGTCCACCTGAGAGTAACATGAGTCGAGCTGGGACTCAATAAACCAGAACTTTCTCTTAACCCTTCCTCTTTAATTTCTTGCCATTTATCTGTGTTTTTGTGTTTTATGTTTTAATTTTTAGTTGTTTAGTTTATGATTATTTTTATTATTTTAATAAAAAAAATAATAAAATAAAAATAAAAATAAAAATAAATGAATATTTCTTAAATTTTTGATCTTGTTGGTTTTGGTAGTGTTAGAATGTTAATTTGTTGTTTTAATGTTTAATTTATTGGTTTTTAATTTTTGGTTTAATTGGTTTTGGTTTGTTTTATTGTTTTGGAATTTAACAGGGAGAATAACTTGGAATTTAAAAAAAATTTGTGCAGTGGAGCAGTAGCATATTACAGGTATCTCATAGTGACAATTAAATCTATTGTCACCGTGACATATATTTTAACAGGGCAGTAGCGTCAGGTCAAACACGAAAACACAGCTGTGCTTTCAAAAGCATAGCTGTGCTTTCATTTAAAGAGCAGCGATACGCAGCGCTGTGTAAAACACAGCTGCGCTTCTTTCAAAAGCACAGCTGTGCTTTTTACCCAGGCCCTTTTAAAATATGTTGTGTTCATTTCTCACTGCTCTTTTCTCTTTTCTTCTCACCTGTTCCCCCCATTCTTCATTTTCAAAATTTTCTCTCAATTTTCTCTCCGATCTTTATTGACATTCCAAGCTCATCTCAGGTAATTTTTATTTTATGCATTTTCATAGAGCTTAAATGGAATTCATTTCATCGTATTTCTGCATTTCTCTTCTTTTATGCCCGATACTGATTTCTCCCCAAATTTTTGCAAAACTTCCAGATTTTAGGGGTTAAGAATTAAGAGCTCTCTACCATTATTTATCTTCCAAAATTTTTAAGTCAGTTAGCTAATTTCTATAGATTCCAGGTACGCATTACTCCCACTCTGTTCATTCAATTCTTTTCGTTCTTTTTCTAATTCCATTGTGCACTGAGCTTCAATCAAGAAATTATGTTGTTTTTCTTACATTGATTATTGAGATGTGTTTTTTCTGTTGCTAATGGATGTGTAGGATGAGAAAGTTGTGCTAAAAATTTTGGTTTATAATCCTGCTCACCAGGTGCTTGATGAAATGCTTATATGAGAAATTCATGTCAATTTTGGGACTTATAACGTGAAAATGTAACATTTTTGTTAAGTTATTCTTCCCAACTCTGTTAATATGATATGTTGAGGTAATGTTCATATTTAGTTGGCATGAATCAGGTTGCTTGAACATGCAAATAGGTCACTGTTGGCATGCTCACTGCTGATTTGGAACTTGCAATGACTGAGCCTTATCTAAATATATTGTACATTGAGCAATCATATTTTGAGCCTGATTTCATATATGAGTTTGTGTTTAATTGCTCTTATAGCACTGTTGAGTTGATGGGTGCCATTAGAATTGAATTTATACTTAATGATCATTGTGCTGGATGGGATGTGTTCTTGCATTTTGTCTTGAAAAGTAGCTTGCTGAATTGGGATTTTGAGCTTCAGAATTCTGAACTGAATTGTTTTGAGATAAGTGGGGCATTATGCATAGTATGAATATGAAAAAAAAAAATTGCAAGTTAAATTCAAATTGCTTGAGATTGTGCTTGGCATTATTTTGTTTTAGAAGTATTTGCTGCTGCTTTAGTTTTTAATTTAGATGCAATTGATAGTCATACTTGATTGTATTGAGGCAAATGCATGTTTGCTAGTTCCCGAATTGATGGGATTAGGATGAGTTGCAATGGATGCCAAATTTTCAAATTCTTATTTACATGTAACTTTGAATTTATCCTACATATTTTTGCTATGAATAAAGCATTGATTAAGCAAACTTTGCATTTCTATCTCTTATTTTCCATTAAATTGCATTTATATTATTTTTGGGCATATACACTTAAAGGATTAATTACTTGTGCTTATTCTTTTTCTCAACCTTGTGCTTTTCATTTTTAATTTCTTTAAATTCTAATTTGTGCAATTTTCCAATTTTGACTAAGTTTGTGCATTGATTTTGTAATTCAAATTGTTTATACATATGGCTGATGCTTAATTTTCCATATTTTGCATTTTCATTAGCTAGAAAATTTTATTTATTTTGCAAATTTCTGTTGTGAAGTTCTGGTGAGTTTTGTTATTATTCTTTCAATCTAGTCATATATGTGATATGCACTTAAATGAAACTAAGAATATTTTGGATAAAGTTTATACTTGTTTTTTAGGAACCATGGTTCGTAATAGAGAGAAGCAACCATCAGCGCCCATTCCGCCTCCTGATTGGTTGACTCCAGCACAGCGCACTTTATTCAATAAGCTGGCCGCAAAGATTATTGTGTATAGTAGGTTTATGAGTATGAAGACACTCATTGACCTGGGCATTCAAGAGAGGGTATTATCTTTGCTAAGGAACATTGGATGAGAGGAGTTCTTTTCTCTGAATGGTCCAGCTCATCCTACAGTAACATTGGAGTTTCTTAGTACTTTTAAGTACTCTCCAAGGATATCTAAGGATGATGTAAATACCATTCGGTTTAGAGTCAACAATACTCCTTATTTTCTATCGATTTCTGACTTGGTTAGATACTTGAGGTTGCCAGTGGATGGAGAGGTGCACATTGTGGGTGATTCAACTACACATTGGGCTATTATCGGGAAGCCCAATATGGACTTTCATGCGAGAAACACCAAGTCAACAAATCTCCACTCTCCAGTCTATCAATACTTGCATAGAGTGATGA
The DNA here is from genome assembly GCA_947683425.1 of Excoecaria cochinchinensis. Classification (NCBI taxonomy): domain Eukaryota; kingdom Viridiplantae; phylum Streptophyta; class Magnoliopsida; order Malpighiales; family Euphorbiaceae; genus Excoecaria; species Excoecaria cochinchinensis. Next base: position 23,414,699 of record CANTUQ010000092.1, on the reverse strand, counting down.
CTTCTTCAGTGTTCATGCGACCAGAGTGTCCCAGCAATGTGACAACACCATAATTATTTTTTCTTTATGCTATGGAGGCCGGCATCAGAGTTAATGCTGTACCTTGGTTCTGTAAGCAATTGAAGAGAGCTACAGCTACTTTAGGGAAGAGGATCGGGATTGGTGGATTGATCACCTTAATTATGAGAGCCCTACATCTGCCTACTCCTGACATGGGACCACCTTTGAGGTCATCATACTTAATCGACGAGGAGGTAGTACTCAGGTGTAGGATTCCTATAGAGGATCCTTCTTCCGAGAGTGGATATAGACTTAGGAGAGCGGAGGAGATAGATGCCCATGACTCTAGTGATCATAGAGAGGGTGATTCTGATGATGGTGCCCACCAACCAGTTGATCACGATATTGATGCTCCACCACCACCTCCGCAACAGAGAGCAACAACCACTACTTCCAGTAGGAGGGTGAGGCAGAGGAGTGACATTCCATTCTCCCCTCCAGATTTGAGCCGCTATGCTCAGGGGCATAATGAGCCATCTTCTTCCACAACCCCTCCACCCTCAGCTCCAGTTTTAGATGCTTCGGTGGTCCAGACTTTGATATTCGAGATGCGGTCTATGACTGCTACGATGACACGGTTTGAGACTTCTGTTAGCATGCTTCATGATTCTTTTAGTGAGTCGAGGAAAGAGCAGGCAGTCTTCCAGGAGAGGGTTTGGGAGAGATTAGATGAGTTGAGCAAAGGATTAGCGAAGGTCAGAGCAGCTACCTTTCAGAGTGACCAGTTGATCTCTGGCATGGACCTGTCAGTGCAGAGAGCTTGGGAGCATTTGTCTTCCATTGGGACTCAGATGGAGCAGGTGCGCAGTGATATGGTCCTGGGAGCCGAGCAGAGAGATGCATTCTTAGGAGCCTTTCAGCAGAGGATTAGTACACAGTTGGACAGGTTGAGCAGTGAGATTCGTGGATTCTTTACTCCTGTTTCCACTGTATTTCCTCCACATCTGAGACGACCACCACAATGATATATTGTATATCTTTCAGGAAGTGATTCTTACACAACAGATTTTGTATTTATTTATATTTATAGTTAATGAAATTGATGTAGTCAGGCAATGCATGATTTTATTTACTTTGTTATATTTTGGAATTGTGTAGCTGAGCCAATATCGTGTGATAGGATAGACATATTATTTATATTGGCTATGAATTTCACAGATTTTAGAGTATTTCATTTTGCATAGTGATTATTGGATTTTTGCACAGGTTTTGAGTTTCTTCATTTTGCACAGGTGGCATGCAGGAATTTTGCATTATTTTTCGTTTTGCACAGTAATTATTTTATATTTACTATTTTTGAGATGATTATAACAAATTTTAAATTGCAATGAGCTTTTGCGCAGCATGGGGGAAAACTTTTGAGAAATATCATTGTGTGCTTCACTTTCTTGCACTGAGGACAGTGCAACATTTTGAGTTTAGGGTGGAGTACCATTCAAATCTTTCAAACCAAATTCAGTTTTGTTTGGTTGTGTCTTTTTAGTTTGTTGTCTCTTTTTATATCTTTAGAGTAACTTTTTAAATCTTTAGTAGTTTTTAATTATTTTTGTTTTGTTTGTGGTGTGTTTATGCCAAGTTTTTATCTGGATTTTGTTATGGTTGTTCTTATTGATTTAACCTTGATTTAAATTTTTATTTTGTCCTATTAGTTCTCAATTGTGAATAATTTTGATCTCAATTTTAGAAATTTGTGTTTTATTCAATTTTAAGTTGAGTGAGAAATAGTTCTGTTTGTATCTTTATTAGCTAGACTGCATGTAAACCTTGATTATATTTTGCAATTTCTAAATTTTGAGAACTTTGGGCCTATTTGAAAAAAAATTGAGAAAAATCTAGATATAATTAGGGGATTAGATGAAAACTCACTAAGAGCACTAGAACCTTTTTGATTACCCATCGAAGCGACTCTTAGATAAGGCACAACTTAGAAAATGATTTAGGCAACACTTCGTTGAATAGCTACTTTAAATGACTTTTCCTACCTCAATTTCATAGTCTCTTGTTAGCCCGTTGAACCTATTACGTGTGCTTGTTTTATTGTTACACGGATTAAAACTACCTTTAGGCTTAAATGATTTTTGCCTCCACTTTAAAGAGTGGCCACTCTAGTAAGGATGGGTTTGTATTTTGGGTAAAAGGGAGTTTAGTTTTTGTCAATTTTTGGTGTAAATTTCTGTTTGAAATTTGATTGGTGTGTGTAATGGAGAGTTGAGCCCATTTAAAGAAATGAGTTTGGGGTTGACAAAGGGGAATGTGTTTTAAGTTGTTTATTGGTCTTTTAAAAATTAGAGCTCAATTTTAGTTATCGTTGAGATTTTTGGATTAATTAAGAACTTCATTAATTGTTAATGGCTAGTTGGTTTTTATGCTTCTTAAAAAAAAATTGAAAAAGAAGAAGAAGCATTGCAAATTTTTCCTAGCTAACTGAGCAAAATATGAGTTTGGGGTACAAAAGTTAATAACACTTGAACTAGTGCCTTGTGATGATCATTATTGTATATTATGTGGCATTTATAATTTTGAGCTAAGTTTGATGAGCTAACGTGTCTTTAAGACCAATTTTGTTTTGATGGTATGTAATTGGGTTGGGAATATTCATTAGTACAGTTGGGTGATTGCGGTTTTGTTTAGGTAGTGGCCATTTTTCTCTAGTGACTTGATCTTACTTTGTTAGTCAATCTACCTAAGCCTAACATTATAACCAAAATGTAAAACCTCTTGATTTTTTGTTTTGTCTTGTCCGATTTAGCGGAGATGACCTTCTAGTAAGGTTTGGTACGTAAGAAGAGGCATATGGTGTTTCTTGAGCTTTAAGTGAAAAGTCATGAGTGCATTCGTGCATTCGAGTTGATTTTTGTTCCCAACATTGTATCTAGAAGTTTTATTTTTAAATGATTAAAATTCTATTTTGGCCTTTGGCACACACACATAGAAATTGTTTGGTATGTTCTTGTGTTTATTTGTTATTTAGTGAGCACCGGACACACACATAGAAATTATTTAGTATGTTCTTGTGTGTAACGCGCACCAGACCCGCTTGAGGGCGATCGGGCATTTGAGGTCCGTTGACAACTTGTAACAAATTACAAGTGCGTCTATTTTGGTCAACAAGGAGGTTTCATGGAGTCGCCACCCAATAAAACATTGGGAAAGTTTCTCTCGCCTCGGAGAGCCTAAGATAGTGGTTTCATCCATTTTGGGCAAGCCGAAGGGGTCTTGGAGGGTAAACCTCTTGCCCAAAGGAGCCTAGGATTTGTTAGGTCATAGAGCATAAGAAGGGTCTTGGAGGGTAAACCTCTCGCCTCCTTAAGTCCAAAGACAACGCTTTTATCCATTTTGGGCAAGCCAAAGGGGTCTTGGAGGTCAAACCTCTCGCCTAAAGGAGCCTAGGATTAATGTCCAAGTCTCGTGACACAAGAGGTGTCTTGGAGGGTAAACCTCTAGCCTCTTTGAGCCCAAAGACCAGAGAATGGGTTCGGGACTTCGCATCTATTTCTACCTTGATTAATTTTATAATTTGGTTTTGAGTTTATTAACCCGCTCTCTCTCCACACGATGCAATTTTAATTTAAAAGCGCAAATATTCATATTGAAAGCGATAAGATAAACATATCAAAAATAACATCAAAGATAAATTACAATAATACTAGGAGCGGAATACAACTCCCATTTGAAAGTGCAAACATACATAAAACCGAGGAATTTATTAATTATGAGGACTTTGGTCCCCGCATGCACAATTAAAGAAAACATTTTGGATGTGATGATTTATTTGGGATGAAAATTAGGACATTGGTCCCATTTATTATGAAAAATCCAAATTAATTTATTAGAAATATTTGTGTGGTTTTTATTCATGCGTGCATAAAAAAACATTTTATTCAACGAATATATACAAGGAAATATAAATAAAATGAGAATTAAAAATGTGCAATGAAAATACCAAACTCCGCATATCCTCCTTCTCGTGCATTGGTGCTCAAATGAGAATAAAACAACGATTTGCAACCAAAAAATAAAATAGAAGAGATTCATGTTAGCAATTAACCCAAAGAGATGAGATGACATAAAAGATAATATGTATAATGACCATATAACATGCATAAGATACTATAACATGCATAAAAATAATTATGATGCAATTTATTAATAATAAAGGTTAACATGCATGAAAAAGCCTAAGGTAATATCTAGCATGAAGAAGGCATGAGAAAATAAACTTGAAATTTAACATGCATGCAAAATATGAACAATAACATTAATGATAATAGTGATACTAGCATCTAATGATAGCAATAAACAAGTCTAATAAAAATTTTAATGATAATTAACACATGCAAACACAATAATAATCATAATATAACATAAAGAGATCAAAGATATTAACAAACTAAATTAAACATGCATAATAACATGGACAAAAAAAATAATTTGACATGAAAATGATATGATAAATTTGAAAGAATTAACTTGTTAAATAAATAATTGAAGATAAAAGAAGAAGAAAAATATGGAGACTAAGAGAATTTACATGTTTAATATGTTAATTGGAACCAAAAATAAATGAAATTAACAAGAGAATTAACGAGTAAAACCAAGAATAATTACCCTCAAATTCAGTTTTGAAGAATTTAAGGTAGAAGTGTTGAATTCCTTGTTTTCTCTTGTGAAAATGCTTAGAAAATAGCTTGAAAACTTGAAGAAAAACTCTTGGAAACAAGTGTGTAAGATGGATTTTTTCTCTCAACTCCAAAGCTCCAAAATTCAGTTTTTTTCCTCTCTAAATGTTCTTAGTTCGTCCTCTCCTTTGTTTCTGAATTTTTTTTTAGTGTTTTAACCCTCAAAAACTACCCAAAACCGTCCAAAAACGGTTAAAAATCAAGTGGGAGCTGAAAATGGGCGAAATGGGGCAAAATGGGGGCGAAATCGGCGCCCTAACGCCGAAAATCGGCGTCACTCCGCGCGGAAACGCGCGGAGTGTGAGCAATCCACGCACAACGTGCACGGAGCGAGCGACTGACGCCCTTGGCGTTGGTCGCACGGAGCGCGCGCTCCGCGCACGTAAAATAGCAACGGCGCTTTGCTTCGCTGTTCCATCGCGAATGATTTCCCCTCTATTTTTATCACCATTTTTCAACCCATTGATAGGGATTTGGATGACGAGGAGATGCTTCCTTAGAGGTTTAAAATGCCCGACCTGCCCAAGTTTGATGGCACCTCAGATACGTCTGCTCACATCAATCAGTATACGCTTGTGACGAAATGGACTATGCTTACCAAAAGGAAAAGGTGAAATATTTCTGCCTCAGCTTGACTGGCCTTGCTATAGGCTAGTACTGCGGTTTAGATAGGAGAGCAAGAGAAGATTGGGACTTGTTAACCAAAGACTTCCTTAAACAATATGATCGTAGCACCCGGATGGAGGTTACCTTTAAAGATTTGGAGCTACTTCAACAGAGGCCTAATGAGTCTTTCCACGAGTATCTTACTCGATTGAGAAATTAAGTGATGGAGATGAGGAGGAAGCCGGATAACCCAGATCAGATTCGGTTATTCATCCAAAATGCGAGTCCATACCTAAAAGAGGGGTTAAAGATGAAGGGGCTCCGAGATTGGGAAACTTTAAAGGATATAGCTATTGAAGTAGAAGGGGAGTATTTAGCAAAGAAGGCAAGCCAAGATAGCTTTGTTAGGAAAAATTTTGGGAATCAATCATGGAATAGATTAGCTGGCGCTAGAAGTAGTAGCAATAATAAGAGTGGTAGTGGCAGAACAGCTGAGGTCTCGGCCACATAATCTAACCAAGGCCAAAGGTATTACTCGAATTTGGGCTAACCCCTATCTTGGGTTTTGGAGAGGTTAACGAAAGAAGGGTAGCTAAGACCTTTAGAGCCAAGGCCGGCTAGAAACCAAGGTCAGCCAGGACACAGGAGTGATCAGTTTTGTGCTTATCATCAACATACAGGGCATCTGACCGACTTCTATAGAACTTTAAGAAACAAAATCCAGGATCTCATTGACAATAAGCAAATCACGAATCCGGAGAAAAGGGAGAAGAAAAAGAAGCCTAGTAACCATGCGATCCCCCCACCAGTGTACATGATGGGGTCTAGCTTGCCCAAATGGTATATGTTGCAAGATCTATACGGTAATAAGTATGTCGCTATCACCCATGAAATGAGTGAAGAAGGGATTTTTCTGGTAGCAATAGACTGTTGGTCCACTAGTGAGAGTGGAGATGAAAGTAAAGATTGTGAAGAACTGGCGAATCCTTGGGATTCAGAGGATGAGGAAAAGAAAAGGTTGGTGCTGCAACCTGAAGTGGCAGGGTAGTTCCAGAAGTAGAGAGGCCTCAAGATCCAGCACCTATACTCATAGGAAAGTAGCCCGAGGAAGATGGGTTAATGAAATAGTTGAAGAAAACAACAACTCAGATATCCATTTGGGATTTGCTGAGGCAATCCCCATCACATAGGCAGAAGTTAGTAGAAGCATTATGTGAGTTCACTATTGCCACCACTATCTCACCATCTGAGTCACTGGATGATAGGAGTTTAATTGAAATAATATTTAGCATGTGTTTTGTGTGAATTTAAGTAAGTTAAGTGCGTCAATGTGTTTATATTTCAAGTATTTGTATTAGTTTGCGTGTTTTTATGTTTACAGGTTTAATTAGGTGAAAAAGGAAGAAACCAAGCATAAAAGACTAAGAAGAAGCTGAGGAGTAGGGTCACGAGTCATGAACCAACATCACGAGGCGTGAACCAAAATCACGACTTGTGACGATGCAGAGAGGCCAGCGTGAAGAGAAGAAAGAAAGAAGAAAGAAGGAAGGTCACGAGTCGTGACAAGAGATCACGACTCGTGATGATGCAGAGAGAGGAAAGAAAGAGCGAGAAGAAAAAAGGGCGGTAGCAGGTCATGATTCGCGAATGCAGGTCATGATTCACGGAAGCAGGTCATGACTCACACAAGGAGATCACGAGTCATGACTGGCCAGAGGAAGAAAGGAGAAAAGAAAGAAAGAAAAAGAGGAGCGTGTTCTGTCGCGAGTGCGACAATATTGCGAGCGCGACAGAGACGACCGTTGGGGCAGTTGTACTTCAAAAGTTACTTGAAAAGTCATCTCCTTTCACCAACAATTACAACCATTCTCAAGGGACATCTCTAAGAGACACAAACTTTAAATTATCATCTATAAATATATAATTTAACTATAGTTTTGGATATATGGAATTTTAGTTAAGTTATTTCTCTGCATTTTGTAGAACAGTTCTTCTTAGTAAAAGTTCTAAGTAGTTTTTATGTTTTGAAGAAGAAGATCACGGAGAAGAAAACTTGTTTCAAGAGATTGAGAAAAGGGTTGAAAGGCTTCTATCTTATTCTCTTTTTTTTACTTCTTCTCCATCAATTTTATGAATATCCTTTCAATGAATTTGCATATTATTACTCTTTCTATTTCCATCTATTTCATAGTCCTTCAATGCAGATTTTCTATTAGTATCTTTTGCATGATCTTTGTAAGTTAAAGTAATTCAAAAGATTCCTTTATCTGAAATCTAAGAGAATTTCATTATCAAGATGTATTTTGAGAGATCGGTATATTGAGATAATTGCTATAGGTTGGCTTTTATTCTTAGAATATGTAATTAGAAACCTTTAATTCATTAATGAAAATTGTGAGTTAGAATTTTAATTGCATGTTTTAGGCATTCTAATTTATGTCGAGAGAATAATTTAGAACTTTATCCCAACTTGGCTTGCATGAAAAGATGCATAAATGTTGATCAAAATGATGAAATCAAGTTCATATTCTTTAGTTATTCATTTATCCTTTATCTTCTTTTGACTATCAATAACTAGGTTTAGTTAATTTAGATTCTAGAATAGTTTAAAATCACTTTACCATTATTTGAACATTGTAAAGAAGATTTAAATTAAGTAGTAATAGTGTGTGAATTCACGTTCCTCGTGGGATCGACATTCTTAAGTACTGTTTCGGTACACCGTATACTTGCGGTCATTAGCATCTATAGAAAATGCTCAACACTGGACTTAGTTAATTAAGGGAAAATTTGGTTTATTCTGATGCTAATTTACCACCTGAGGGCTACAAAAACAATCGCCCATTATACATAAAAGCACAGATCAATGGCAAGCATACTGTATGGGTGATGGTTGATAATGGCTCTTCTATAAATGTATGCCCTTTGGTTGCACTTCCGGCTTTTGGTTTGGATGAAAACATGATGAGTGGGTCTAACCTAACTATTACAGCTTATGACAACTCCCGAAGAAAGGCCTTGGGGACTTTTAAGGTGATAGATAAAACTGGGCCCATTAAAATAGAAGCAGAATTTGTAGTCTTATTGATCCCTGCTAATTTTTTAGCTTTACTTGGAAGACCTTGGTTTCATAAGCTGGGTGGAGTGCCATCTACCCTGCATTAGATGATTAAAATACCGCATGAGGGCTACCAAGCGGTAAATATGATGAAGCAAATGCATTTTCTTCCAGGAGCGGGTCTAGGCAAAAATTCGCAGAGGCCACAGTCACCTATCATAACAAAGGGTCAAAAGGACCAAAGAGGACTAGGCTATAAGGGTGTAAGCAGTAAAGGGAAACAAAAGTTAGCATACATTCCTCATATTTTGGAAAGCTTTGTGCCAGCAGCACCCCTTTGTGCTTATTGTGGAGAGACTGAACCTTAGTTTATCAATAATCAGATTGTCCCTAGCTTTGAAGTTTTTAATGATGTATTTGACTGGACTGATGGGACCATCAAGTCAGTTGAAGATTTTTGGGATCAAAAGATTATGACCCAGAGCAACATTAAAGACAAAAATGCATCAGAAGAGGTTTATACTGACAAGTTGCTTGCCGCCAGGGTGAAGGTGAAGGAAAAAATAAGGGTTGAAGCACCAATGCAGAACCTAAAGATCCAAGACCCAGAAGCTTCACCAGAATTAGTCGGAAAGCCACCCCTAAGTCAAGACAATAGTGACCTATCGGCTACAACATCTGCATCGACGGATGAAGAAAACCATAGTTATTTAGATGCTCTTTTTGTTCCAGAACTTTTTAATGATGATAATTTGTGCAATTCCAATTTCATTAATGAAATGAACAATTTTTCTTATTTGTACGATGTTTCTGATGATTTCATTTCACAAGATCATACACATAATGCATCTATTTTTGACATTAATTCAACTAATAGAACTGTATTTAATCTCGAGACTTTGGAAAACCCAAAGCCAATCTTGATTGCGTCTGATATAACTCCTAAAGAGAGGTTAAAATTTGAGAAAATCTTAAAAAAATATAAAAAGTCTTTGCCTTGACCTAAGAAGACATGCCGGGGATTGACAAAAACATCACTGAATATGCAATTTTGACTTATTTGGAGTCTAAATCGATCAAATAAAAGCTTAGAAGACTTAGGCCAGAATGGGCACAGAAGGTAAAAGAGGAAGTGCATAACCAGATTGAGGCCAAATTCCTAGTTGAGGTTCAGTACCCGATGTGGCTAGCCAATGTGGTCCCTATATCTAAAAAGGACGAAAAAGTTCGTGTATGTGTGGATTATCGGGATTTGAATAAAGCCTGTCCAAAAGACGATTTTCCTCTACCCGACATTGATGTTTTAATAGATAGTGCAGCTTTTTACATGATGTAGAGCTTTGTAGACGGCTATGCTGGATATAATTCGATCCTCAACAGAATTGTAGATTAGATTAAGACAGCCTTCATCCCCGAATGGGGTATATTTGCTCATAGAGTTATGCCTTTTGGACTAAAGAATGCAGGCGCGACTTATCAGAGGATGTCCACTAAGATTCTTGATGACTTGATTCACAAGGAAGTGGAGGTGTATTTAGATGATATGATGATTAAGATGGCTACTAGGGAAGGTCACTTTGGAGCCTTGGAGAAGTTCTTTCAAATGATTGATAAGTATAACCTTCGCCTTAACCCTAAGAAGTGCATTTTTGGAGTTACCTCTAGAAAATTTGTTAGTCATATAGTAAGTCAAAGGGGAACTGAAATAGATCCCGACAACATCATGGCAATTAGAGAAATGCCAACTCCTTAGAAGGAGAAAGATGTTAGAAGTTTTTTGGGAAAACTGCAGTACATCAGTCAATTTATAGCTAAGCTATCTTCGATTTGCGAGCCAGTGTTCAAGCTTCTTAGAAAAGACCAACCTATTGAATGGAATAACGATTGTCAGAAGGCTTTCAATGCTATTAAGGAGTACCTCTTGAATCTGCTAGTCTTGAGGCCACCTCGGCTGATCAAGCCGCTAATCCTCTTTGTGGCAATTGAAAGCAGCTCAGTAGGCGCCATGATGGCTCAAGAAGATGTGTTCGGTGTAGAATATGCAGTCTACTATCTCAGCAAAAACTTTCTCCCTTTTGAGGCCGAGTAAGTTTCTCCCTTATGAGGTCGGGTAGGTTGAAGTTGAAAAGATTTGTTTGGCAATAATTTTGGCCTCGAAAAGATTGAGACACTATTTCCACTCATTCAGGGTTCAGGCAGTTGCTAAAAAAAATCCTTTGAGATATCTTCTAGAAGTGCATTCTGTAACACCCCCTTCCCATACGTAGGCGATCCCATCCGAGAAGGAGTAAGATGCCGTATGAGTAAAGGTGCCACCAAGCAAGTACAAAGTATAACATACAATCATTCATAACAGACATTCAGAAATACAGAATAATTAAAAACTTTACATGCAGAAAGCAAAAGCTGATCATGCATTACTATAATTAAACTATTACAATAATGATCTGATCAACTAGCTGAACAAAATAATATTACATATAAAAAATATAGATACAAAAGCGGAAGCTGATACAGAGAGTTCTATACAAAAAGAATCAATAACTGATACAAAACTGAGCCCTACACTAATCCCTTCTGTGTTGGCTTGATGACGGCGACTCTCTCAAGGCAAATCGTCTTCCGCACCTGCACGGGTAAAAACACCGTGCTAAGCGATATACGCTTAGTGGGGAAAAACACATAATTTATGGACGGCCATTCACAATGGTCGTCAAAACAGATCACATTCACAATGGCATTATGCAAAGGTTATAACATAGATGCTATAAGCATGTTCATATTTAAAAACCAAACATTCAGTTTCTCAATAACCATATTCATTACAGAATAATCCAACATGCATTTCATCATTAAACTCATTCAGATAATTCATTTCATAGCCAGATCAGATCAGAACAATTCCATTAACATTTTAAGAACACCTGCTGACTCTAGACAGTGGATAACGAGTGTACCGAGGGTACCTTACGGGTACGAATCGAATACTGAGGGTACCTCATAGGTACAAGTCAAATATTATATCATTTATCAAAACATGTTATTTATATACTGAGGGAATCTTAAACAAGATTCTATACTGAAGGGTTCGCGAGGAACCAAACGGGGACCTGATCGGGGTCCAAACTGAACTGAGGGCTGCAGCTAAAGACTCTATTAGGCATGCCTAACTATCCGCTTACTTGACTCTAGCAGGTTATGCGTCAAACAGATCACATTTCAGAGTACAGAGTAGTATTCATCAGAAAATCTTGGTATTATTCAAATCAGAGTATATACAAGTAGTACAGGCATTATACTACAGTATAAATTCATCCAGAAGAAAATAATAGATTTATTTTAGAGTCAAAAACTAGGAAAGACTCAGAAAAAGAGCAAAACGGAAAAACGGGCGAGATTGGCTAGTCACAAGACGTGACTGGCCTCCTCACAGGGCAGGTCACGAGTCGTGACTGAGGGTCACGTCTCGTGACTTGCTCTGTTCCTCGTGGATCTCGCCTCGTCTCTCGCTGATCACGCGACGTGATCTCGCAGATCACGCGGCGCTCACGCAGGTCACGCGACGTGACTGGACATCACGTCTCGTGACTTGCTTCACTCTTCAGTGGATCACGCGACACGCCTACACTCAGCCGGTCACGAGTCGTGACGGGGAGTCACGTCTCGTGACTTGCTTCATTTATGCGGGTCACGAGTTGTGACAGGCAACCACAACTCGTGACCGGCCTCAAGCTGGCAGGTCACGAGTCGTGACCTAAGGTCACGTCTCGTGACTTGCCTCTCTATTTGGCGAGTCACGCGACAGCATCAGCAAAACGGGATTTGAACCAGATTTTCCAGAATTTTCCCAGAACGAAATCAATCATTCTAAATTAGCTTAAAAACCACTCAAACCAGTACTTACCTTCCAGAATAATATCCCAATTCACATAATCAATATACATGCAACTCAATTTAGCATTTTAAACAACCAAATCAAGACTAATTGATTCAAGCTCTTCAAGAACAGATAAACCCTAGAATTTACAGTAAACATCAAAATCACACAATTCACAATCAAATATTCCCAAACCTGTAATCTAAGCTTCTCTTCACTTAGTCCCACTGCTCCCAGCAATCTCCTTGCCTTTGGGATCGCGTGGAGCCTCAGCTAAACACAAATATCCAACATGCAACCTAAGTTAAACCTAAACTCAAGGAAGAAGAAGAAGATGAAAACAAGTAGAGAATAGGATAAAGAATGCAGTGACTTGCCAACAGAATGCTAAGGGAATGATTAATTTCACCAACAAAGCTTGAATCAACACTAGGGTCCTTAGAGAACAGAAGAAGAAGAAGAAGAAGAAGAAGAAGAAGAAGAAGATGAGAATAGGAAATACGTGAAGAAGAACACGTTCTGTAATTTTTCCTTTCTCATTCTTTTCTTTTCTTTTTCTTTTCTTTACCTTTAACATGTGTTAATTACCTATTGGTGAAACTAACCACTCACACCAAGCTAATATGCATTACACACACTCTACCCACTCCCACTTATTCATACCCTACTATGGTATGCTCCAATGTACACAATTAATTCCTAACTAATTCACACACTAATGTCATGTATGCACCCACATAATAATAAAACCCCAAAAACATACATTTTTCTGAAATACCCTTATGAAATGCTGAACACATGCGGATGCTTATACATACAGACAGACAGATAGACAGACAGACAGGCTCATTCTACTAGGGGGCAAATGGGGTGTGACAACTCTCCCCTACTAATAAGAATTTCGTCCTCGAAATTCTCACCTGAACTGAATAACTGTGGATACTGAGCTCTCATCGATTCCTCTGATTCCCAAGTCGCTTCCTCGACTCCATGATGGATCCACAACACTTTAACCAAGGGAATCTGCTTATTCCTCAACTGCCTCACTTCTCGGGCTAGAATAGCTCGCGGTTCCTCATCATAAGAGAAGTCTGGCTGAACCTGGATATCCTGAACTGACAGAACATGCGAAGGATCTGATCTGTACCGACGAAGCATCGAAACGTGGAACACATCATGCAACTTTGCTAACTCCATCGGTAACGCCAATCTATAGGCTACAGGTCCTACCTTAGCCAAAATCTCATAAGGTCCAATGAAACGAGGACTCAGCTTACCCTTCTTTCCAAATCGAAGCACTCTCCTCCAAGGAGAAACTTTAAGGAAAACCTTGTCCCCGATCTCAAAATGCACATCTTTTCTCTTCAAATTGGCATAAGACTTCTGTCGATCCTTGGCTGCCTTCAAATTCCGCTGCACTACTCTGATCTTATCTTCAGTATCCCTAACCAAGTCTGGTCCAATCATAGATCTCTCGGATAGCTCAGTCCAACAAATCGGAGTCCTACACTGACGACCATACAAAGCCTCATATGGTGCCATACCGATACTCGACTGGAAACTGTTGTTGTAGGCAAACTCCATCAATGACACATATCTGTCCCAACTGCCCGAAAAATCCAAAGCACAAGCCCTCATCATATCCTCCAGAATCTGAATAACTCGCTCTGACTGACCATCGGTCTGAGGATAAAACGCTGTACTGAAGTTCAACCTAGTGCCCAAAGCTCTCTGTAACTGCTTCCAAAACTTGGAAGTAAACCTCGGATCCCGATCTGACACTATGGACAAAGGCACACCATGCAACCGAACTATCTCATCCACATAGATACTGGCTAATCTGTCCATGGAGTAGTCCACTCTAACCGGCAGAAAGTGAGCTGATTTCGTAAGCCGATCCACAATAACCCAAACTGAATCATGCTTCCTCTTAGTCAAAGGCAAACCAGAAACAAAGTCCATGGTGATATCATTCCATTTCCACTCAGGAATGGATAAAGGCATAAGCAAACCTGAAGGAACCTGATGCTCAGCCTTTACCTGCTGACAAGTCAAGCACTTGGAAACAAAATCCACTATGTCTCACTTCATACCGGACCACCAATAGAATTGCTTCATGTCTTGGTACATCTTCGTACTGCCAGGATGCATAGTAAAGACTGAACTATGCGCCTCACTCATAAGCTGACTCCTCAAATCCTCAGACTCTGGCACACATAAACGATCTCTGAACATAAGTACCTCATCCTGAACTGAGAACTCTGTTGGCTTACCCGATCTAACCTCATGCACAATCTGCTGAAGCCTCACATCATCTCTCTGAGCATCCACAATCCTCTGTCTCAAAGTAGGCTTCACACACAGCTGGGCAAGCAAAGCACCATCTGAACCAAAACGCCACCTGAAACGCCTCAAGAACAAGGCTGAAACTGATTTCCGACTCAAAGCGTCGGCGACTACATTAGCCTTACCAGGATGGTAATCCACAATGCAGTCGTAGTCCTTAAATAACTCAAGCCATTTGCGCTGTCTCATGTTCAACTCTTTCTGTGAAAGGAAGTACTTCAAACTCTTGTGGTCCGAGAAGATCCTACACTTTTCCCCATACAAGTAATGACGCCAAATCTTCAAAGCAAAGATTACAGCTGCCAACTCTAAATCATGCGTCGGATAGTTCTTCTCATGTGGCTTCAACTGACGAGAAGCATAAGCCACTACTTTTCCTTCCTGCATCAGCACACATCCAAGACCAACTCCAGAAGCATCACTATAAATGACAAACTCCTTACCCGAAATGGGTTGAGTAAGGATAGGAGCCTCAACAAGCAACTGCTTTAACCGATCAAAACAAGACTGACACCTGTCTGACCACTCAAATCTAACTCCTTTCCTCAACAGTCTAGTCATCGGAGCAGCAATCACAGAAAATCCTTTAACAAACCGACGGTAGTAACCTGCTAAACCGAGGAAACTCCTCACTTCCTGAACATTTCGAGGCGCTTTCCAATCAACTATCGCCTCAATCTTAGCTGGATCCACCTGGATACCTCTAGCTGAAATAATGTGACCCAAGAATGACACTTCTCGAAGCCAGAAATCACACTTGCTAAGCTTAGCAAACAAATGATGCTCTCTCAACATCTGCAAAACCAATCTGAGATGCTCCTCATGCTCACTCTCATCCCTGGAATATACTAAGATGTCATCAATGAACACTACTACAAATCGATCTAAGTATGGCCTAAACACGCGATTCATCAGATCCATAAAAGCCGCTGGAGCATTTGTCAAACCAAACGGCATCACAAGAAACTCATAGTGGCCATACCTAGTCCGAAATGCAGTCTTAACCACATCTGCATCCTGAACCCGCAACTGATAGTACCCTGATCGAAGATCTATTTTGGAAAAGACACCCGCACCTCGAAGCTGATCAAATAAATCCTCAATCCTAGGCAAAGGATACTTGTTTTTCACTGTAACTTTATTAATCTGGCGGTAGTCAATACACATCCGCAGGGATCCATCTTTCTTCTTGACAAACAGAACTGGAGCTCCCCATGGAGATATGCTAGGTCGAATAAACCCCTTATCCAATAACTCTTGTAGCTGAGATTTAAGTTCCCTCAACTCTACAGGTGCCATCCGATAAGGTGCTCTCGAAATAGGTGCTGTACCTGGCATAATCTCAATGGACAACTCAACCTCTCTCGCAGGAGGCAAACCAGGCAACTCGCTCGGGAACACATCACTAAACTCCCACACTATTGGAATATCCTCAATCTGAACCTGATCCCTCCTGGAATCTAACACAACTGCTAGAAAAGCCTCACAACCTTTCCTGATGAATCTCTTTGCTCTCAACACAGAAATAACATTATTAACAGAACTAGCACCCAAACCTTTCAAAAACACAAGAGACTGACTTCTATCCCGAAGTACAACTGTCTTCCTATGGCAATCCACTACCGCCCGATGCTTTCCCAACCAGTCCATACCCAGAATCAAGTCAAACTCTCTGAAGGGTAACTCAATCAGATCCGCTGGAAGCACAACTCCCTCAACAATCAGAGGACAACTCCTAAAAACTCTACTCACACTGACACTATGCCCTAATGGACTGGTCACACAAATCTCATAATCTAACTGATCAACTGAATGCAATTTATCAACAATTTTATCTGTGCACAAATATGAGTGTGTGGAACCAGGATCAATCAGAGCATACAACTCAGTGTCATGGAGTAGGAACTTACCAGCAATAACGTCAGGCGCATCCTGCTCATCTCTGGCTCTCATAGCATAAGCTCTAACGGCACCCTGAGGAGGATGCTCAACAGTCTCAGAAACAGCTCCCTCTCTATGCCGACCACCTCTACCTCTACCTCGGCCTCTGCCACGGGTAGCCTGAGAAGCATTCGAACCGACCCTACTGCCCTCTCTCTGGGAACCTGAATCCTCCTGTAACCTCGGACAACCAGCCAACTGATGCTCCGAACTCCCACATCTGAAGCATGCACCGGAGAGCCACCTACACTCACCCCGATGTGACTTACTACAATGAGGACAAACTGGTGTAGTCTCAGCTCTACCACCCCTACCAGAACCTGACACAGCTGTAGAACCCTGACGTCTACCTCTAGAAGCCGGGCCAGAAGATGACTCATCCTGTGGGTTCCTAGATCTCTTACTCGAAGAAGATCCTCCACGAGAAGAACTCCTCCTCTGAGCTCTCTCTCTCATCACAGTCTCAGACAACTCGGCTCTCACAGCAGCCTCAACAATCTGATAGTAGCTAACCCCAGGAATACACATCAAGGAAATCAAAGCAATCTTCAGAGACTCATTTAACCCAGCCTCGAAATGCTTGCATCTAAAGTCATCTGTCATAACTCCTCGAGGGGCATAGCGAGATAACCTGTTGAACTCTTTCTCATAATCAGCTACAGACATGGCCCTCTGTCTCAAACCCAAAAACTGTGCCCATCTCGAATCTCTGTAAGTCTGAGTGATGTACTTCTTTATGAACTCACCCTCAAAGAACTCCCAGGTAATCGGATCTGGTAACTGAGGATGCCTGCAAACTAACTCCCACCACTCAAAAGCAGACCCCTGAAGAAGAGCTAATGCACACTCTGCCTGCTGGTCGGGAGGACACCGAATCTCTCTCAAAGCACGCTTCACTTTATCTAACCATCTCTCTGCAGTCTCAGACTCATTCAAACCGGTACCATAGAAATCCTCAACTCCTGCCCTCCTCAGATTCTCCATAGGTGCTCTAGGAGCAGTCACTCTCTCCAAAACCCTAGCCATGTCCTGATGCAGTCTAAACATAGCCTCTAAGGGCATGGCAGCGGCCTCGGGCTGAACCCTAGCATGCTGAGCCGACACAGTAACAGAAACAGACTGATCTACAGCGGGAGGATTCACACTCTCGGCGGATTCCTCACGCGCACCATGAGCAGAATTAGAAGCCATCTAAACAAACAAGAAACAACCGTATCAGCCAACACAGATCTAAACACATACACATCTAAGAAACTCAGAACAATCACAACAACACCCAGAAACGCCTAAACCTATGCTCTGATACCACTAACTGTAACACCCCCTTCCCATACGTAGGCGATCCCATCCGAGAAGGAGTGAGATGCCGTATGAGTAAAGGTGCCACCAAGCAAGTACAAAGTATAACATACAATCATTCATAACAGACATTCAGAAATACAGAATAATTAAAAACTTTACATGCAGAAAGCAAAAGCTTATCATGCATTACTATAATTAAACTATTACAATAATGATCTGATCAACTAGCTGAACAAAATAATATTACATATACAAAATATAGATACAAAAGCGGAAGCTGATACAGAGAGTTCTATACAAAAAGAATCAATAACTGATACAAAACTGAGCCCTACACTAATCCCTTCTGTGTTGGCTTGATGACGGCGACTCTCTCAAGGCAAATCGTCTTCCGCACCTGCACGGGTAAAAACACCGTGCTAAGCGATATACGCTTAGTGGGGAAAAACACATAATTTATGGACGGCCATTCACAATGGTCGTCAAAACAGATCACATTCACAATGGCATTATGCAAAGGTTATAACATAGATGCTATAAGCATGTTCATATTTAAAAACCAAACATTCAGTTTCTCAATAACCATATTCATTACAGAATAATCCAACATGCATTTCATCATTAAACTCATTCAGATAATTCATTTCATAGCCAGATCAGATCAGAACAATTCCATTAACATTTTAAGAACACCTGCTGACTCTAGACAGTGGTTAACGAGTGTACCGAGGGTACCTTACGGGTACGAATCGAATACTGAGGGTACCTCACAGGTACAAGTCAAATATTATATCATTTATCAAAACATGTTATTTATATACTGAGGGAATCTTAAACAAGATTCTATACTGAAGGGTTCGCGAGGAACCAAACGGGGACCTGATCGGGGTCCAAACTGAACTGAGGGCTGCAGCTAAAGACTCTATTAGGCATGCCTAACTATCCACTTACTTGACTCTAGCAGGTTATGCGTCAAACAGATCACATTTCAGAGTACAGAGTAGTATTCATCAGAAAATCATGGTATTATTCAAATCAGAGTATATACAAGTAGTACAGGCATTATACTACAGTATAAATTCATCCAGAAGAAAATAATAGATTTATTTTAGAGTCAAAAACTAGGAAAGACTCAGAAAAAGAGCAAAATGGAAAAACGGGCGAGATTGGCTAGTCACAAGACGTGACTGGCCTCCTCACAGGGCAGGTCACGAGTCGTGACTGAGGGTCACGTCTCGTGACTTGCTCTGTTCCTCGTGGATCTCGCCTCGTCTCTCGCTGATCACGCGACGTGATCTCGCAGATCACGCGGCGCTCACGCAAGTCACGCGACGTGACTGGACATCACGTCTCGTGACTTGCTTCACTCTTCAGTGGATCACGCGACACGCCTACACTCAGCCGGTCACGAGTCGTGACGGGGAGTCACGTCTCGTGACTTGCTTCATTTATGCGGGTCACGAGTTGTGACAGGCAACCACAACTCGTGACCGGCCTCAAGCTGGCAGGTCACGAGTCGTGACTTGCCTCTCTATTTGGCGAGTCACGCGACGGCATCAGCAAAACGGGATTTGAACCAGATTTTCCAGAATTTTCCCAGAACGAAATCAATCATTCTAAATTAGCTTAAAAACCACTCAAACCAGTACTTACCTTCCAGAATAATATCCCAATTCACATAATCAATATACATGCAACTCAATTTAGCATTTTAAACAACCAAATCAAGACTAATTGATTCAAGCTCTTCAAGAACAGATAAACCCTAGAATTTACAGTAAACATCAAAATCACACAATTCACAATCAAATATTCCCAAACCTGTAATCTAAGCTTCTCTTCACTTAGTCCCACTGCTCCCAGCAATCTCCTTGCCTTTGGGATCGCGTGGAGCCTCAGCTAAACACAAATATCCAACATGCAACCTAAGTTAAACCTAAACTCAAGGAAGAAGAAGAAGATGAAAACAAGTAGAGAATAGGATAAAGAATGCAGTGACTTGCCAACAGAATGCTAAGGGAATGATTAATTTCACCAACAAAGCTTGAATCAACACTAGGGTCCTTAGAGAACAGAAGAAGAAGAAGAAGAAGAAGAAGAAGAAGAAGAAGATGAGAATAGGAAATACGTGAAGAAGAACACGTTCTGTAATTTTTCCTTTCTCATTCTTTTCTTTTCTTTTTCTTTTCTTTACCTTTAACATGTGTTAATTACCTATTGGTGAAACTAACCACTCACACCAAGCTAATATGCATTACACACACTCTACCCACTCTCACTTATTCATACCCTACTATGGTATGCTCCAATGTACACAATTAATTCCTAACTAATTCACACACTAATGTCATGTATGCACCCACATAATAATAAAACCCCAAAAACATACATTTTTCTGAAATACCCTTATGAAATGCTGAACACATGCGGATGCTTATACATACAGACAGACAGATAGACAGACAGACAGGCTCATTCTACTAGGGGGCAAATGGGGTGTGACACATTCTCTGCTTGGAAAGATGGGTAGCTGGTTAATACTACTCCAGGAATTCGATATAGAATACATCACTAGGAAAAGTATTAAAGGGAGAATTATAGCTGATTTCCTAGCTGACCATCCTATCGAAGGAGACCATGTTGAGAACAACTTCCCAGACGAAGATGTCATGGCCATTGCAGTTTAGGGATGGCAAATGTATTTTAATGGAGCAGTTAATAACAAGGGGGCAGGTGTTGGGATCATTCTGATAAACCCGGATGGTGAAAAGTTACCAATAGCTAAGAAGCTGAGATACAATGCCACTAATAATGAATTCAAGTATGAAGCATGCATTTTCTGTTTGGAGGATCTTCTGGCCTTAGGGGCAAAGTCTGCAGAAGTTTTTAGAGATTATTCTTTGGTGATCCATCAGATTTGAGGAGAATGGTCCTGTAGACACCGGGTCCCGAGTCAGCCTAGATCAGGATTACCCAATGATGAAATTAAGTGTGCCTATTTATAGGCAAAAATGAAAGTTGAAAGTGATGAAATTAAGTGTGCCCCCTGACGCCCCATTTCGCCCATTTTTGCTGTTTTTCCGATTTTTGGCCTAAAAATTGATTTTTTCTTCATTTTTTTTTTGTGGAATTTAATGTTAAAACCTTTTATTTTGCAAACCCTTCAAATTCATGAGTTTTTTTGTGATTATTGCAATTAAATTTATTTAATTCAATTTAAGAAAAATCTGATTTTCTTTGGGTTTTTTATGTATAAAAAGGGGTTTTTAGTAAGGATTTTGGGGGGATTTTTCTTAAGAAAAATACACTTTCTTCTTCTTCTTCCTCTTGTTCTTCTTCTTATTTCTTTTCTTCTTCAAGAAAAATTCTCCAAGTATTTTAATCTTCTTTTTAATTAATTCTTGAAACAAATAAATCAATTATTTGTTCTTGTGAATTTTTTACTTCTTATTTTCATAATTTTTCCTTAAGACAAATAAATCAATTATTTGTTATTGGGATAAAATTTCATTATATTTTATTTTTATTAAATCAAAGCAAGGAATTATCATCCTACTTCAATCATCACATTAAATTTGAGGGTAAACATTCTTGGCTCAACTTTTAATTTTCAATTTATTTTTGTTTAAAATTAGTTAGCTATCATGTAAATTCTTTTAGATCTATTATTTATTTTACTTTTTATTTCTTAATCTTTTATTTAATTGTTCATATCATTATTTCTTATTCTTAATCTTTTATTTAATTGTTCATATCATTATTTCTTGTTCTTGCATCTTTTATTTAATTGTTCATATTATTATTTCTTATTCTTATTTCTTATTTAATTGTTCATGTTCATATTCTTGACATTATTTTTGTTCATATATTATTATCATTAGTATTATTATTATCATCATTATTATTATAATTTATTATTATTATTATTATTACCATCATTATTTTTATTTTATTATTCTTATTTATTTATTATTATTATTATCACTTGCATATTTAATTTGATTTTTCATATTATTTGATGTTATTATTATTATCATAATTATTATTATTATTATTATTATTATTAATATTATTATTATTATTATTATTATTATTATTATTATTATTATTATTATTATTATTATTATTATTATTATTATTATTATTATTATTATTATTATTACTTGCATATTTAATTTGATTGTTCAAATTCTTTGATATTATTATTATCATCATTGTCATCATTTGTCATTATTATTATTATCATTATTATTTTTATTAGTTTTTTCCTTATTATAATTTATTGTTTTTTTCATCATCATTATTATTTTTATGTTTTCATGCAAGTTAAATTTTATTGTCACACCCCAAATCGGGCTTAGTCGAAATTGGCAAGCTAAGTCGGATAAGTGAAGGGTATTTCGGTAATTTGTGCATGAGGAATTTGGATGATAAGGATTTAATTGCTAAGTAATTAATTAAATAAATTAAGTGTGGGAAATTATTTGGTGTGCATGTGGTGTACGGTTGTAGGGTGTTTTGTTGTGGCAATTATCTAATGGATTGTGTGTATGGTACTATGGATGGAAAATATCTAGTTAGGAATTATCAAGTGAGGTAAGTGTTTGGTGCCATGGGTTGTTAGTCAAAGATGAGATTAAGGGGTCCAATAGTGGAGTGACATGTGTATTGGTTGGTGGGAGCATTGAATGTGGAATTGAAAGGAGAAGAGTGAGGGAAGGAAAGGAGTAGCTTCCCGTAGAAGCCATTTGGGGTTTTGCCCTTCCCCTTTCCCACGCCTCTCTCTCTTTTTCTCATCTATGTTTTTTGCTCTCTCTTCCTTTCATGTGGGTATTCTTCCATCTTTGAGTTAGGGTTTTTGGTTTTGATGGTTCAAAAAGGTAAGTGGCTATATTATTTTGGTTTGGGATCTCCTTCTCTATCACCTTCTTCTTCATTTGGAATTAATGGCGATATGGTTTTGTTTATCTTGGGTTTATTCTTGATTTGATTTGGTTGCAAGTGATTGAAGTGAGAAAGAAGGACAAAGGAAAAGATTGAGGATTATAGCTTGAAGAGGATAATGGGTTGTGCTTCATAGAGGTTTGGATATTTGAGTGATTATATAATATGATAATGGTAAATGTGCATTAATGCTTTTAGCTTATGAATTCCTCTTTTTAATGGAGACCCATAATGCGGCAAACCGGGTAAGTAAGTATTTATATAAATGTTCAAATAGTTGGTATGAATGATATGATAAAGTGTGTGTGGAATAACATTTTGTTATGGGCAGTGGGTATGTCACGGTGACAACCTAATGGGTTACCACCGTGAGGTACCCCAAGATTTTATTCTGCCGAGAGTTTTGGTATGTAACGGTGACAACCAATCTGGTTGTGACCGTGACCTACCCTATTTTTGTAAAGAGTGGTTAGTTGTTAAAAGTAAAGTTTGAATGTTAAGCTAATGATTTGAATGTTAAGTTAATGATTTGAATGTTAAGTTAATGATTGGCCTGATAATGTTTCCATATTTGACTCTGATAAATTTTAGAATATTGAATAGTGTTAAAGCATGTTGATGGAATTATATTGTATGCCTTATAATACGAATAGTATGATGCATAACTGATATTATGAATTTCTTTATATGTCTACTATACTCTGGATTAAGTATGATGATATTTATATACCGTCTGATTTGACACATGATTTAAATGATACAAGACCAGCGAGAGTCAGTCTAGTGGATAGTTAGGCATGCCTAATAGAGTTTCTTTAGCTGCAGCCCTTTGAACGTTTGGACCCTGATCAGGTCCTTGTGTGGTTCCTCGCAAACCCTTTAGTGTGAATGGGTCTTGTTTAAGATCCCCTTTCGTGAAAATATTTTCGAATGTGGAAAATGATGTTGTTTTTTGATTCGTACCCGTAAGGTACCCTTTTGGCCGATTTGTACCCATAAGGTACTGCCCGTATACTCGTTATCCGCTATTTTGAGTCAGCAGGTACTTTGGTTTGCTTTGTCTGATATGAATATGAGAATTTGATATCCAAATGTGTAAGATTTCAGTCATGTGAATCCGTTATGAATTCGAATGTGATTATGAATCTCTGAATGGGTTAAATGTGACTCAAACATGCCTATTGTGTGCGATTATTTATATATATATACCGTATTGTGACTGCGTTTGAATATAATCAATTGTGGTTATAAGCATGTGAATTAGTACGTATACGAATGTGATCTTATACTGTTAACTATTATGGATTAGCATGTGAACTAGTTTGCATGAAAATGCTCATTGACTATTGAATGATTTTATATGAATGTGGATATGATCCTCTAAACGCACGGCTATTATATACAAGTATAATATTATATGTGTTACAAATGTCCGCATATGCCATTTGCATGTGTTATGCCTTTGTGACCATTGTGAATGGCCGCCCATATATCTAGTGTGTTTCCCCACTAAACGTTATCGCTTAGAACGGGTTCTTTTCCCGTGCAGGTGGCAGGTATGGTTCGGTTCGAGTCGCATATGCAAGGTCGGCCACATAGGAGTTAGGAGTTTTGTATTTTTCTCAACCTCTGTATTTTGGCTTTTGTTTTTCTCAAGTCTTATGTATATGTAATTATATGTAAGGATTTTATTGTAATTAAGTTTTCAATTATTCTTTCATTTTATCTTTTGTTTTTCGCTTCCGCTAAATGATTGTATATATGTATGTGAGTTATTGTATGTTAAGCTACTGTTTTGTTAAAATTTTAATTTCTGCTATATCTCCGTATGATTTTGTATGAATGTATACTTCCGCTTAGTGGTGAACGAGCGTTGGTAGCGCTCTCCGGCGTCCTTCCAACGGGGACGTAGGGGGTGTTACATTTAGTGGTATCAGAGCACCGGTTTGGCGGTTCTAGTTGTATTGTTTGTTATTTGTTGAGTCTTTGCGTGAGAGTCAATTTCGTGTCGTGGCCTAATGTAGATGTGTCGTGCTTTGTGTCGTGTCTATATGGAGTCTGATCTTAGTGAGAATGTGGGTGAGGCAACGGAAAGTGTGAACCCAATTAGTGCTGATCAAAGTGTTTCGTTTTCGAGCATCCTTTGGTTGGAATTTCGGTCCTGTTCCTAATGATAGGACATTAGTGCAAGGATTGATTCGAATTTTGGATAGGCTGACTGCTCCTAGGATTTCTCGAGGTTTTGTTTAGAGTGTATCTCAGTAAAGAAAGGTGTCGAGTATAGAGGTGGTAGTGGGAAAGAAAATTCGAGGACCTCCAATGTGTCAACAATGTCAGAAGCAACATTGGGACAAGTGTAAGAAATGTAAGAAGAATTGGATACCACCGGTAAGTGGATTAGTATTTGGATCTTGTGAGGTTTTGGTAGTACTCTATATGCCTGTCAGCTATCTCCAGAAAAGTGTTTTAATGAAAGCATATTGAATCATAGGGATGGGACAAAGTGCATCATTATAGCATCAATTGCATCACTCTGCATACATGAATCATCTCAATCTCATTGCATCATCATCCCTTTGACAATACATGATAAGCATTTGCATATATGTTTTGATTGAGAGAAAGCTGACAGGGTGTATATGTACTATTTGATATTAAGATTAAGGGTAAAAATGATGCGCTCAGCAATCGTTTAGGAAAATGTTCTGTGTTTGGTTAAAGATTGAGCAGAAAGAGTATTTTGGGATCTTATACAAGTGAAGATAAAAAGGATTTTAGAGTTTGACAGGAGTGTTATTGGTAAGGAGAAACGTAGATATGATGGACATCTTTTAAGTATTGAAGGATTTATGTAGCAATCGGCAAAAGTTAATTGGTTTATGTGTAAATTGTTTGGGCTTTGATTTCTGATGGGCAGTTGAGTAATGATCATTCTGATGAAGGTGTTTGATTCGAATATAAGAAAGTGATTTAAGAGTATAGCAATGGCGATAAGTGTAAGCGAGTGAGTAGTTTGAGAGTGAAGTGTATGAGTTTGTTGGTGACATGGAATGTAATGTTGGGAATTCTTTCCGGTGTAAGTGAATTTTGAGGACGAAATTCTGTTAGGTGGGAAGAGTTGTCACACCCCAAATCGGGTTTGGTCGGAATTGGCAAGCTAAGTCGGATAAGTGAAGGGTATTTCTGTAATTTGAGCATGAGGAATTTGGATGATAAGGATTTAATTGCTAAGTAATTAATTAAATAAGTTAAGTGTGGGAAATTATTTGGCGTGCATGTGGTGTATGGTTGTAGGGTGTTTTGTTGTGGCATTTATCTAGTCGATTGTGTGTATGGTACTATGGATGGAAAATATCTAGTTAGGAATTATCAAGTGAGGTAAGTGTTTGGTGCTATGGGTTGTTAGTCAAAGATGAGATTAAGGGTCCAATAGTGGAGTGACATGTGTATTGGTTGGTGGGAGCATTGAATGTGGAATTGAAAGGAGAAGAGTGAGGGAAGGAAAGGAGTAGCCTCCCATAGAAGCCATTTGGGGTTTTGCCCTTCCCCTTTCCCACGCCTCTCTCTCTTTTTCTCATCTAGGTTTTCTGCTCTCTCTTCCTTTCATGTGGGTATTCTTCCATCTTTGAGTTAGGGTTTTTGGTTTTGAAGGTTCAAAAAGGTAAGTGGCTATATTATTTTGGTTTGGGATCTCCTTCTCCATCACCTTCTTCTTCATTTGGAATTAATGGCGATATGGTTTTGTTTATATTGGGTTTATTCTTGATTTGATTTGGTTGCAAGTGATTGAAGTGAGAAAGAAGGACAAAGGAAAAGATTGAGGATTATAGCTTGAAGAGGATAATGGGTTGTGCTTCATAGAGGTTTGGGAAACTCTCTTTTATGTATATGAATTTTAGTATATTCATGTGTGATATAAGTTTCTTGAATGTGTTGTTGATGATATATGTTGATGCTAGTGAGTGTTGGTTTAAATTGTTCATTTGTGCATGTGAATAGGATTTTGGGTGAAAAACTGGGTTAGAATGCACTGGACCTTTCTTCGGTTATTAAGCTGTATTGGGAGTTGTAGAACTCTAAATGGTATGAAACTGGTGTCGTTAGAAATCTAAGATATATTCCTACAAATGTGTTAGAAATACGTTTGAGCTAATTTTAACTCTAGGTGTCCCAAAAGTGGTCAACAAGTAAAGCTATCTTCTCTGGCCAGGTTCAGGGGCGCACTATAGGTTGTTTAGATCATATCTGAACCTGTAGATGTCCAATTGATATGACATTTCTTGAATTGGAAATTTAACATCCTAGGGAATATTTGTTAAGAAGGAAGTGTTTCCTAAAAAGATCGTTTACATGTCGGTTTAGGCTGAACAAAAACGTGTAGTAAAGCAGTCCTGAGTTTTGCCTTCTGTTTTGCAAATTTTTGGTATGTCACGGTCACAATGAATTCATTGCCATCGTGACCAATGCCCAGAGAAGGCAGAATGTTTATTTTTGGACCTCACAGTCACAATGAATTCATTACCACCGTGACCCCTTCTGTTTTGACCATTTTATGTGTTTTTCTTGCCGAATTGAACCCGTATCGCACCAAAACTTTCTAGGATCTATCCGATGCATGTTTAGGACTATTTGTAACACCCCGAAGTAGCCCTAGAAGAATTAAAGAATTTTTGTTCAGAAAAGAGATTAGTTGTTGAGTGTGAGAGTCCTGTCGCGAGCGCGATAAGCGTTGCGGGCGCGACAGAACCCTCCCGTGGTATGTCAATTAAATTGAGATTTTCGACACATGGCATCGTAGGGTGTTGACACATGGCAACTTGAGAGGGTGACACTCGGTAAGAGACTTAAGTGTGGTTTATATTAGAATGACAAGTGGCTTTGTAGGGATGTGACATGTGGCAAGAGTTTGGCTATTACTACATAAATTAATTAAAGATAGGAAATTTAGAGTAAAAAGAAGATAAACATGAAATTAATGGGATAGGTAGCATTTAGTAGCATAGTTAATTTTGGATTTACTTTGACCATTTGCCCATTTTTTTTCCTTCTTCCCGTGGGTTCCTTACTTTGGCCCTTTGTTCTTTATTTTTTCTTTCTTTTTCTTTGGTCAGCTGTTCTCCCTCTCTTGCCCTTGCTTTTGTTCTTTCCTTTCCCCTTTGGTCTATTTTGAGTGAGCTCATTAAGTTGGTTTGAAGTGTATAAGTCAAAGGTTGAGCTTAGTTCTTGAGAAGAAGGTAAGAGTGGTTGGATTTATTTCTCGATCTGACCTCCTTTTTCTTTGAATATTTTTGTTTTTGATTTAAAATAAAGAGAAGAGTAATTCTTGTATTTTGAATGGTTGTGCATGGAAGCTGTGGACAAGGGACCGAATAAGGGCAAAGAGAAGGTCGGAGCTGAGTAGAGAGCTTGGTTCAACTCCTAGAGGTAGGGATCGCGTGCGAATCTATTTTGATTGCCTGTAGTGAGCTCACGATATATGTATACATGTTTACGATCATGTTTTGAATATGGTGTATGAGTTTTGGTTGTGTTAAATGGTTTTCATATGGTTTTGTGTGTAAAAAGTTATTTTAGAGAAATTCTGTTTGGGTTTCACTAGACCTTTGAATATAGTTTTTGACATAAATAGAGTTACAGAGCTTCAATTGTGTTGAATTAAATTGTATCTGAAAGCTAAGATCTATAGCTAAAAATGTCTAAGAGGGAGCTAGAGCTAGTTCTGGACCTATGATTCTCGAAACGGTTAAAGACCGTAGCATCCCTATTTGGGTCGGTTGACTTGAACATTATAGGTTGCATAGATCATAACTCAAGTTGTATATGTGAAATTGACTTGAAAATTGTCCCATTTGAAAGTTAACATCCTAGGGAAGATTTATTAAGAGGAAGTTTTGCCTAAAAATGTCGTTTCGATGTCCGTTTAGCCTGAACAAAATTGATGTTGTTGGGTTTCTGTTTGGATTTCCGTGGCTCTGTCATGAGTAGTGATGACTGTCACGAGTCGTAACAGTAGGCCACTGTCACGAGTAGTGACATCTGTCACGAGTAGTGACAACCTCCACCCTTCTATTTTGACCATTTTATGTGGTTTTCTTCCCAAATTGAACTCGTATTGCACCCGAACTTTAGGTTAAGTTCCTATAGCATGTCCAACTCATATTTAACCCTATCAAATGAGCATATGAATGTCCCAATTGACATTATATGTAAATAATAGTATGATATAAGAGTTTATGAGTGGAATTTAAATGTTACATGCTTTTAGTTGTTGAACATGATTAATAAAGACTGTATATGACTTAAATGCCTCTAAAGTTGATGAGTGCACTTGAATTATAGTTGATGAGTTGTTATTGAGCCTGATTACCGTTATAGTGGATAGATAAGCATGCTTATAAAGGGTTAGAGTGCAGCTGCTAGAGTTAGCCTTAATTGTGCCCAGAGTTCGGAATACCTCGTGTATTTCATAGAGGTTTGAGTTAATTCTCCATATGCAACGTACTATGAACAGTATCCAAAGTTACCCGTATCCACCATGAAAGGAATTCAGGCTTACTAATATGGTATAGTGAACATGAAATGATTTAGAAGATTGTTCTGATTAAATGTTATAGCACATGAGAAGTATTGCATGAATGGGAGCACATTACTCTTGTGTATTTGAATAAATGATTTGTATATGTGTGACAAGATTATGCGTGTGACATTTGATTTTGTCATATGAAATGTGTGATATATATGTGACTTCATAAAGAAGTCCTTTGCATTATTTTCATCCCCACTAAGCGTTATCACTTAGCACGGATGTTTTTTTCCGTGTAGGTACAGGTTCAGAACAGTGAGAGCGTGCATCTGCAGGTCAAGGCCACTAGGAGCTTTTGTTACATCTTTTTGTATAAGATAGTAATAGAGTTTCTTACTTTTTGAGTAACATCATTATGTACATAGGAAGTATAGTATTGACATGTAAAAGTTAACTGTTATATATATGTGTACCAAAAATGAATATGTAACAAGTATAAAGCTTTTGTATTATGTACAGTTTATATATATGTTATAAGAGCTCTTTTGTTGGGCCCAAATTATTCTTATCTTTTAATATTAATGCTTCCACTACGGTATATGTATATGTATACGTATGTGCCCGCGTGACGCCCCGATATTCCTCACCGGGGGTATGGGGGTGTTACACTATTAAATGAGTATAAGAATAGTTATCGCTTGGAAAATAAGCATGAATGGGATTAAGATTAATAGCAAACTAATGAAGTAATGATGTGTAATGTATGTATTAGAATCAAGTCAAGTTTAATGACATTATTGAGCATTATAATACTTTAATCTATATAGATGTGTATGATATGAACAAGTATGCATAGGTATGAATTAAGATCTAAGTTATATACGCATGAAAGACATCACATGAAATGAGTTTGCTTAATAATATATATATATATATATATATATATATATATATATATGGGATATGAGTAGTGAATGTGTGATTGAAGTAATTGCTTAACAATATTATATGATGCATGCTTTGATAATAAATATTATTAGAATGTATTAGTATGCAAGATATCTTTGATGCTATTATGGTTCATGTGGATATTTGAGTGATTATATAATATGATAATGGTAAATGTGCTTTAATGCTTTTAGCTTATGAATTCCTCTTTTTAATGGAGACCCATAATGCGGCAAACCGGGTACGTAAGTATTTATATAAATGTTCAAATAGTTGGTATGAATGATATGATAAAGTGTGTGTGGAATAACATTTTGTTATGGGCAGTGGGTATGTCACGGTGACAACCTAATGGGTTACCACCGTGAGGTACCCCAAGATTTCATTCTGCCGAGAGTTTTGGTATGTCACGGTGACAACCAATCTGGTTGTGACCGTGACCTACCCTGATTTTGTAAAGAGTGGTTAGTTGTTAAAAGTAAAGTTTGAATGTTAAGCTAATGATTTGAATGTTAAGTTAATGATTGGCCTGATAATGTTTCCATATTTGACTCTGATAAATTTTAGAATATTGAATAGTGCTAAAGCATGTTGATGGAATTATATTGTATGCTTTATAATACAAATAGTATGATGCATGACTGATATTATGAATTTCTTTATATGTTTGCTATACTCTGGATTAAGTATGATGATATTTATATACCGTATGATTTGACACATGATTTAAATGATACAAGACCTGCGAGAGTCAGTCTAGTGGATAGTTAGGCATGCCTAATAGAGTTTCTTTAGCTACAGCCCTTTGAACGTTTGGACCCTGATCAGGTCCCTGTGTGGTTCCTCGGGAACCCTTTAGTGTGAATGGATCTTGTTTAAGATCCCCTTTCGTTAAAATGTTTTCAAATGTGGAAAATGATGTTGTTTTTTGATTCGTACCCGTAAGGTACCCTTTGGCCGATTTGTACTCGTAAGGTACTGCCCGTATACTCGTTATCTGCTATTTTGAGTTAGCAGGTATTTTGGTTTGCTTTGTCTGATATGAATATGAGAATTTGATATCCAAATGTGTAAGATTTCAGTCATGTGAATCAGTTATGAATTCGAATGTGATTATGAATCTCTGAATGGCTTAAATGTGACTCAAACATGCCTATTATGTGCGAT
The DNA here is from genome assembly GCA_947683425.1 of Excoecaria cochinchinensis. NCBI lineage: Eukaryota > Viridiplantae > Streptophyta > Magnoliopsida > Malpighiales > Euphorbiaceae > Excoecaria > Excoecaria cochinchinensis. Next base: position 23,383,248 of record CANTUQ010000092.1, on the reverse strand, counting down.
TATTTATATATATATACCGTATTGTGATTGCGTTTGAATATAATCAATTGTGGTTATAAGCATGTGAATTAGTACGTATACGAATGTGATCTTATACTGTTAACTATTACGGATTAGCATGTGAACTAGTTTGGGTGAAAATGCACATTGACTATTGAATGATTTTATATGAATGTGGGTATGATCCTCTAAACGCACGGCTATTATATGCAAGTATAATATTATATTTGTTACAAATGTCCGCATATGCCATTTGCATGTGTTATGCCTTGTTGACCATTGTGAATGGCCGCCCATATTTCTAGTGTGTTTCCCTACTAAGCATTATCGCTTAGCACGGGTTCTTTTCCCGTGCAGGTGGCAGGTATGGTTCGGTTCGAGTCGCATCTGCAAGGTCGGCCACATAGGAGTTAGGAGTTTTGTATTTTGCTCAACCTCTGTATTTTGGCTTTTGTTTTTCTCAAGTCTTATGTATATGTAATTATATGTAAGGATCTTATTGTAATTAAGTTTTCAATTATTCTTTCATTTTATCTTTCGTTTTTCGCTTCCGCTAAATGATTGTATGTATGTATGTATGTTATTGTATGTTCAGCTACTGTTTTGTTAAAATTTTAATTTCTACTGTATCTCCGTATGTTTTTGTATGAATGTATACTTCCGCTTAGTGCATGTGCGCATGTTTGTGAGCGAGCGTTGGTAGCGCTCTCCGACGTCCTTGCAACGGGGACGTAGGGGGTGTTACATTTATTGTCTTTATTTATGCATGTTAAATTGTTCATGTGTTAAGTTATATTTTATTATGCCATCTAATTAATTTTTCATACATTATGCATGTTGTTTTATTTATTTTAATTCATTTTTACATGTTATATGTTTAATTCATTTTTTATTACTAACATCATATTTATTTGTGTTTTTATTTCAATACTTATTTTCCATGTGTGAGTTTTCTAATGGTGTGTGAGTTTTCCAATGGTAAGTGGGAGCCCATGGAAGTTTGAAGACACCATTTTGGTGGAGTTTATATTTTTAGCATTTTTAGTATTATTTTGCTTTTATTATTTAATATGTAATTTATAATAAGTTTTTTATTTTCATGCACGTTAATTAAAAGTCGCATAAAATATTTATATTAAATAAATTGGGATTTTTTGTAACAAAATGGGACCAATGTCCTAATTTTTCAACCAAATAAATTGTCACTTCAAAATTATTTTCTTTTAATTATGCATGTGAGAATCAATGTCCTCACTCTTAATAAATTACCCGTTTTATGCATGATTTTCACTTATTTTACAACGGGGGTTGTATTCCGCTCCTAGTTTTGTTGTAATTTATTTTTATATACTTTATTTTTATGTACTTTATTTATCGCTTTCTTTATGTGACCAACTTGCGCTCTAATTATTGCATCTAAACGTATGAGAAAAGGGATGAAAACTTAAATTCAAAACTCAATTTTAACTTAATCAAGGTATGAATAAATGAGAAGTCCCGAACCATCTCTGGTCTTTGGGCTCAACGAGGCGAGAGGGCCATTTCAATATTCCATTGGAATAGGATCTCCAAGACACCTCTTATGTCCCACCAAAAGACTTAAATTTACAATCCTAGGCTCCATAGGGCTAGAGGGTCATTCCAATATTCTATTGGGGTGAATGCCTCCAAGACCCCTTTGGTTTGCCCAAAATGGATATTATGCACCGTTTTAGGCTCACTGAGGCGAGACGAACTTTCCCAATGTTTTATTGGGTGGCGACTCCAAGAAACCTCCTTGTTGCCCAAAATAGACGTACTTGAAAGTACCTTACAAGTTCTCATGAACCTCTCCCGAAAGCCCTAAGAGCTGGTCTCCGGGGTGCCCACGGGGTTCGACGCGCATCACAAGTCCGTTAAATAAGAAAGAATGGTACCATATGTAAAACACCTTCGCAAGCTGAGTGGTAAGTTTAAAATTTGTACTTTCCATTTTCTACCTAGAGATGAGAATCAGTTGGCCAATGCCCTCGCAACTCTTATGTCCATGTGGGATAACCCGGAAGGAAGGATTATGAAGCCTGTGTTAATCTCAAGTTTGCAAAAGCCGTGCTTTGAACATGAACAAGTGATGGATGTCGAAGTCACTGATGGAAAACCTTGGTACTATGATGTTCAGAATTACCTGGAGAGGTCGACATTCCTAGAAGAGGCTTCTGAAAAAGATCGAATAATGATTAGAAAGTTGTCCAATCAGTTCCTCAGTGTAGATGGCATAATATATAAGAGATAAGCATATGACATTCAGTTAAAATGCATAGCAAAGAAAGAAGCTAAGAAGGTTATGGAAGAAGTCCATGCCGGTGTTTGCGGAACTCACATGAATGGCTTGTTCTTAGTAAAGAAAACCATGCACCAAGGGTTCTATTGGATCACTATGGATACAGATTGTTCAAAGTTTGTGAAATAATGTCATCTGTGCCAATAGTATGCAGATTCGAGCCATATGCTAGTGTCGGAACTACATAATTAATTTTTCCTCACCATGGATATTTGCAACTTGGGGGATAGACATTATAGTGGAAATACACCCTACCGCCTCTAATGGGCATAGGTTCATCATAGTCACCATCAATTACTTTACTAAATGGGTGAAGGCTGAATCTTTTAAGAAGGTAGATGCCCGAGACATGGCCAGGCTTATTGAGCTGAATTTGGTATACAGGTAGGCCTCCCCTATCATATCGTGTCTGACAATGGGGTACAGTTCTTATCTGAAACTAAACGGGTACTGCAGAAGTATGGAATACAGCACCATAAGTCCTCCCCTTATCGACTTCAAGCTAATGGAATAGTTGAAGCAGCCAACAAAAATGTCAAGAAAATTTTGGCTAAGATGGTACAAAATTACAAAGATTGGGCGAAAAAGTTACCTGTTGCACTATAGGGCTACGTAACTACCATTAGAACATCGACAGGCGCAACACCATTTTCTTTAGTGTATGGAATGGAGGCGGTTCTACTAGTTGAAATTGATCTCAGGTCTCTGAGGGTGGTTATGAAAGCAAAAATTTCAGAAATAGAATGGGCCCAACAGAGATTACTACAGTTGAACTTTCTTGATGAGAGTAGGTTGCGAGCTTACTATCACAACCAGGTCTACCAAAAGTGGTTAGGTTGGTCATTCGGTAAGAAGGTTAGAAAGCATCCGCTGAAAGAAGGAGATATGGTCTTCAAACAGATAAGGCCAGGAGTACCAGATATTCGGGGGAAATTTAGGCCAACATGGGAAAGTCCGTTTGTGCTAAAGAAGCTGTTGTCAAAGGGGGCGACAATTTTAACAGATAGCAATGGGAACGAGTTCAAGGAGCCGATCAACATTGACAGATTAAAAAGGTTCCATGGCTAAAGACTAAAATCAAAAGAACGAATAAATGGCCTACGGGTCAAAAATCGAAAAAAAGGTAGCCTTGCTAAAAATGGATGGCCTATCAGGGTAAAAATCGAAAAAAGGAACTCTAGGCAAAAATAAAGGGCTGAGAGAAAATATTCAATCACGAAAACCCGAGAGGGCTGATTGATGACAGAAGTTTGATGCTCGCAAGACCCATCCTGAGATTAAGTGTAGTCTTTTGTTTTTGAATTTTTCGTCAATAAACGATCATGTGTGATGAAATCATATAGAAATGTTCATAAATTTGCAATGAAGACTCAATTTGCACTTTTCATGATTGTCTAGTTCTTTTAAAAAAAATAAAAATAAACTGTCATTTACAATCTAAAAACTATTATTTACTGCATTCACTTGGTCAGATGTTTAAGCGAATTGATCCTGTTGTCAATAGCGGGGCTAATCACCCATTGTTTGTACTCGGATGAGCTGTTAAAATCGAAATCTTTAGTCCTTCGAATAGTGGTACTCTAGGGTAGCTACGCTCAGAGTCCACAGTAGCCAGTGATGAATGCCGAAGATAGGAGCCCACCATAAAAAGCCAGCGGCGGAGTCACAGTAGTCTGACACCCTCCAAACTGACGAATGAAATGGGATGTGATGCAAAAGGAGGCCCTATAAATTCCGCATAATGGGACATATCCCGAAGGCCCATCCTGAGTCATATAGTCAAGACATATCCAAGGACTCATAAAGCTGATATCTCCGTTCACCAAGGTGGCTATCCATGCAATGCCTTCATAAGTAGAGTCGAACTGATATGTCCTCTGTCTATGGAAAAAGTACACCAGCGAGTATGCACTGATCACCTTAGGAGGGGGTTCTATCAATAACCTTAACTTCTCCTACAGCCACACCTGAATGAAAAAAAAAGCCGCTTGAATGAGTTGGATCCATTTCAGGCAAAAATAAGGCACAGGGTTATATGAAAATCACTAATGGGATGCATTTTCCAATAAGAAAAGTTAGTGTGAAAACCCACAAGGGGAGCACTACCTTTAAAAATAATGACATAGATTACCTAGAGTAACAGGGGACTTCCGATCATAAAAGCAGTAGGGTCAGTGCAGAGGCCGTCCAAGCCAATTATCGTCTCGGCTATAATGAGTGGGAAAGGGTCAGCCTGCGGTGAATGCCATCTACGATTCCAAATAGTGGATAGCCACCGGCTGTCTCATCTAAGGTCACTAGCAGATATCGGGATAAGCAAATCAATAGAACTACACTAGCTCGATAAGTAAGCACTTCTAAAAAGTCACCGAGTGCATCGAGTAGAGGCTCCAGAGAAAAGAATTCCCCTCTAGGAACTAGTCGAGCGGCCTCGGAAGGTGATATGCCCAAGGCGAAGGCCACATCTCTAAGCTGATATGGCCTATAACTTGGGACATAAGGAAGGATACCAGGGGAAAACCTCACATCGGTAATTGCGGCAAACTCTTTGGCCGGAGGACATAGTTCTTGATGAGTAAACCGGAGAACATGAAACCGAGAATCCTAATAGCGGATGGCAGCCAGTAAAAGATCTCGGTCGAACTTATCCTTCCAAAAGCCTCAAACTTGAATAGTGAGCTAAAGTGCTAGTTTCCCAGGTCTTGGGATCATCCAGTAGTCGGCTCAATTTATTGAGGACATGCGTTGACATTTTCAGATAGTTGTACAAAGAGTAAACACGTTGGATTAGTGAAAAGGAAAAAAGGGAAGTGACATGAAAAAGAAAAAAAGAAGAACTAGTCTGGCCCGCCTTAAAAAATTAGACCACTTTTTCATGCATTTTCAGACTCATGCATTTCTACCAGCATTGTTCACTTTTTTCTTGTTGTTTTTTTTTTTAATATATAATTTACTTACAGGAAAATGCTCAATAAACAGTGTCAACCGCCAGACTGGAGCCTAAGAAAATATTCAGGGAGTAAGCAAGGAAAATAATAATAATAATAATAATAATATAAATAATAAAATATTTAAATTAAAATAAAAATTTGTGGCCGAGGAGCGGTCACAAGGCCGCATCTCATGGTCTTGGCATGCAGCCTCACCTTGAGGCTGCATGTCAGGGGGTATTTAAACCCCCTTTTGCCCGTATATGGGCTCCTCTCTCCTCATTCAATTTTTTTCTTACTTTTCTTTGATTTTTCATCCAGTTTCTCTCGCCTTTTTGCTCATATCTTTCCCATTTGTGATCCATTTTCTTGTTTCTCACACCAAAGCGATCTTATTTCAATCATCTTCAAGGTGATATAATTTTTTTAGAGTTTCTTTACCATTTTTTTAGTGGGTATTTCACCAGCAGGTTAGTTTTTGTTTGCTTTTTTTCACTTTTTTATTTATTCTACTTGATACGTTTACTATTTATTTTCTTTGTAAATAGGTAAAAAAAAACCAGTGAGAGATGCTTACATTGTTCCTTGCGCGAACCAGTGGGAGGAAAAGTGAAAAACGAAGTAGAAATAATGTGTAAATGTGGAATTCGTGGAGACTAGATATTTATATAAAATTTTTCAACATGTAATTAGATTCTACTGTTATGTTTATTTTTATTTCTTATTTAAATAATATGTTAAAGTGTAAATAAGTAAAGATAATACCAGCTACAAATGCAAACGAGTAGAAAATAATAATTGTTATTTAGAATTATTTGCTTGTAAAAGAAAATATGTATGTAATTTGGACATTGAAATTGGTTGAGTAGGACTCAAAACTTGTTGGAATATTTTATGCGTATACGGATTTGGTGCACTTTAGTTAAAATGTTGCCACATGAAAAGGTAGTTTAATATAGCAAATTAGTCGATAAAATAATATTGATTAATTTATCTCGTATAAACTAACTGTTAATTTATTTCCAGGATGCCTCGACAGCGTAAAGTACGCTAGAGATGTAATGTACCTCCGCCTCCAGAGGAGATGACGGACACACAGAGAGAGTGTTTTGAGACCTTATGGCAGATAGGGCCTGTACCTAGTAGATTTGTGTTTAGACCATTCCTACAGCGGATAGGCATATCGGATGAGGTAAGCGCCCTAATAGCATCAGCTGGCTCGATCGAGTTCTTGAGATTGACTCACCAGACGTATCCAGAGATCACTAGAGAGGTGTTGGCCACATTAAATTATAAGGGGAATCAGAGGCCAGACATGGAGCCGGGGGCTATATCATTCTAGGCTAGAGGCCATTATCACGAGATGAGCTGCTTAGATTTCTCTCGGGCAATGGCTCTCTAAATAGGGGAGTGTGATGCGCGCCGAACCCCGTGGCCACCAAAGGCCCGCCTTTAGGGCGATCGAAAGAGATTCATAAAACTTGTAAGAAATTACAAGGGCATCTATTTTGGGCAACAAGGAGGTTTCATGGAGTCGCCACCCAATAGAACATTGGAAAAGTTCATCTAGCCTCAGTGAGCCTAAGACAGCGCTGCTATGTCCATTTTGGGCAAGCCAGAGGGGTCTTGGAGGTCCCATCCTAATACAACATTAGGATGGCCCTCTCGCCTCGTGGAGCCCAGGACTATGCAAGTTAAAGCCTTTTTACGGGACACAAGAGGTGTCTTGGAGTTCCCATTCCAATGGAACTTTGAAATGGTCCTCTCGCCTCATTGAGCCCAAAGACTAGAGATGGTTCGGGACTCCCCATTTATTCATACCTTGATTAATTTTATAATTGAGTTTTAAATTTAGCATTTCATCCAATTTCTCATTCAATTTTAATGCAATTTAATTAAAACGCACATCAATCACATAATGAAAGCGGTAAATGAAAGCAAAATAAATTACAATAAAACTAGGGGCGGAATACAACCCCCATTTGTAAATAAAATACAATTCATACATAAATCGGGCTATTTATTAAAAATGAGGACGTTGGTCCTCTCATGCATAATTAAAGAAAACAATTTTAAAGTTACACTTATTTTGGATGAAAAAAGTTAGGACATTGGTCCCATTTTATTTAGAAAAAAAAATTTATTAAGTAGAAATATTTTTATTATTTTTTAATTAACGTGCATAAAAAAATAATTTATTACAAATTACATGATAAAATGAATTAATCCAAAATAATCAAAGGAAATAAAAAAAATAAATAACTCCCAAATGGATCTTAAAATCTCCATGGGTTCCCACTTGACAAAAACTCACATATGAAAAATAAGTATTGAAAAAAAAATAAAAAAACAAATAAAAATGAAGTTAGTATAAAAAATGAATTAAACATATAACATGAAAACAATTAAATTAAAGCAAACAAAATTGCATCATGCATGACAAGCCAATTAAAATGACATAATAAAAATATGCAATTTAACAAATTTATAAATTCAACAGGCTAAAAAAACATAAAATAGTGCTAATAGAATTTAACATGCATAAAAAGCATAAAATAATGATGATAGAATTTAACATGCATAAAGAGCATAAAATAATGATGATAGAATTTAACATGCATAAAAATATCCAATCATGCATAAAAAGCAAAAGTAATAATAAAAATCAGCATGCATAAAACATAAATAATAATAGTAATAATAAAATTAAATAAGAATAAGGATAATAATAATAATACTAATGATGGTAATAACTACAATAATAATAATAACACAATAATAACAAAAAATATGAACAATCAAATATAATAATAATAATAATAATAATAATAATAATAATAATAATAATAATAATAATAATAATAATAATAATAATAATAATAATAATAATAATAATAACATCAAAGAAGTTGAACAATTCAATTAAATATGGAAGAATAAAATGAAAACAAAACAAGCCAATTATGATAATAATAATAATAACATCAAAGAAGTTGAACAATTCAATTAAATATGGAAGAATAAAATGAAAACAAAACAAGCCAATTATGCTAAAACATGCTAAATGATAATAATATGAACATGAACAATTAAATAAGAAGAAAGAAATAAGAAGTAAAAATATGATCTAAAAGAATTTACATGATAATTAATTAAATAAAAGCAAAAGAATAAGAAAATAAGAAGAAAATGATAGAACTATAAGAATTTACATGTTAACTAATTACATAAAAACAAAAGAATGAAAAAAATTAAAAGAAAATGATAGAACTAAAAGAATTTACATGTTAACTAATTAATTGGAAACAAAAAAAAATAAATTAATAAATTAAATTAATAAATTAAGCCAAGAATATTTACTCTCAAAATTTATCTTGAAGAAATGAAGGTAGATGATCCAATTTTTTGTCTTGATTATAGGAATAAAATTAAAAAATAAAGTATTGAAAATGATTTTTTACTCAAGAACAAATAATTGACTTATTTGTCTCAAAGTAAAAAATATAAAGTGAAAAGAAAAAAATTCCCAAGAACAAAAATTATTCTTTTTGCCTTAAGAATTATCTTGGAAGATCCTTTAGAAAAATTGAGAGAATTTATTTGAGGGAAAAAATAAAAAGAAAAATAATTTTCTAAAGAAAATCCCCCCCTTCATTTTCTCTTAAAAATTCTTTTTTATCCCTCTCCCAAAATCAGAATTTTTACAGAAAGAATTAAATTAAATTAATTTTGATAAAACAAAAAAACTGAAGAAAATCAAAGGTTTGGAATTTTAAAAGTTTTATTATTGAATTCTACAAAAAAAAAAATTGAAGAAAAATGAATTTTTGGGGCCAAAATGGGCGATAGGGGCGAGGGACGCCCCGTCGGAACGCCCGACGGGTGTCCCCGTGCGCATCAGCGCGCTGGACTGCGCGTGCGATGCCCTGGGCGTCGCTCGCCCAGCGCAGCGCACGCTGGGCGTTGCCGCGCGCGACATTCGCCGATTTTTTTTTTAATTTTTTATAAAACACAAAAAATTAAAAACTCACTTTTTTACCCCAAAAATAAATTTTAAAACATTTTAAAAATATTTTTAAAATACATTTTTATTTATTCTTAACAAATTAAACGACAAGTAAATTATCACTTCCGACTTTCATCATTGGGTAATCCTGATCAAGGCTACTCGGGACCCGGTCTCTACAGTTACCCCCAATTTTGGGGAGGCTAGTGTGTGGGTGCCTAGGTGAGCCAAAATTCAGGAAAAGGAAAGAAGCGCGTACCTGAGGCTGCCTCCTTCCAGCTGCTCCCTCGGGAACAGTGCTGTGATTTGAACTGTGAGTATCCTCTTGGATTGCACTGAGTCACTGACAAGACTACAAAGTGCAGGAGAACCATCCTAAGACGGTGATGCACCGGGTCTGCTACAGACTACAAAAAATGCAAGAAGAGGATTGCACCAAGTTTGTTAGAGACTACTAAAAGTGCAAATGTCAACCGTAGATGATGCCCCAAGCTTGCTATAGGCTACAAAAAATGCAAAAGAATGATTGCATCGAGTCTGCTACAGACTACAAAAAGTGCAAAAAGAGGACTGCACGTAGTCTGCTACAGACTACTAAAAGTGCAGCTGCCATCCGTAGATGACGATGCACCGAGCCTGCTACAGGCCACAAAAAACGCAAAAGAAGGATTGCACCGAGCCTGCTACAGACTACGAAAAGTGCAAAAAGAGGACTGCACCGAGTCTGCTACAGACTACTAAAAGTGCAGCTGCCATCCGTAGATAAAGATGCGCCGAGCCTGCTACAGGCTACAAAAAATGCAAAAGAAGGATTGCACGAAGTCTGCTACAGACTACAAAAAGTGCAAAAAGAGGACTGCACCGAGTCTGCTACAGACTACTAAAAGTGCAGCTGCCATCCGTAGATGATGATGCACCGAGCCTGCTACATGCTACAAATAATGCAAAAGAAGGATTGCACCGAGTCTGCTACAGACTACAAAAGGTGCAAAAAGAGGACTGCACCGAGTCTACTACAGACTACTAAAAGTGCAGCTGGCATCCGTAGATGACGATGCGTCGAGCCTGCTACAGGCTACAAAAAACGCAAAAGAAGGATTGCACCGAGTCTACTACAGACTACAAAAAGTGTAGGGGTGTCATCCGCAGATGACAATGTGCCGAGTCGTTGATAAGACTACAAAAAGCGCAAGAGGGGAACTGCACCGAGTCGCTGACAAGACTACTAAAAGTGCAGAGGTGTCATCCACAGATAACCGCACCGAGCTTGCTACAGACTACTAAAAGTGCAAAAACCGATGATCTTCATTTAGATATTTCCTGCAAAGTCATGTGCGTAGAAATATATACAAAAATTTAAGTGTATATGATATGAGATGTAAATGTTTGCAAAAATAGATTTACTCTATCCTACGTGGTTAAGGGTCTGCTGAGGATATAGCTTGGCTGCTGCATCGTGCCTCCAAGGATCTGAAAGAGTGACATCTGGCTTTAGGGACTCTGACCCCAAAACTTTTTCTGAGAGAGACATCAAGTGTGCATCTTTGCCCCCTGGCCAATGATCATATGCCCAGGATCTGACTCATGCATTATCTGACTGAAAAATGATCATCCAAAGTAATGCTGCCTTATCGCTCCAAGCATCAAACGTCATTGCTTTAAAGGTAGTGCATCCCTTATGGATTTTCACACTAGCTTTTCTTCATGGGAAATGCATCCCTTTAGGGATTTTCACATAACCCTTTGCCTAACTTTTGCCTGAAATGGACCCAACCCAATCCAGTGGCTTTTATTTATTATTTTTTTGTAGGGCAGACTGCCTGTCTCCAGGTTTTCACCTTGCCCTTTGGACTAACTTTTGGTTAGAGAGCCAGTTACGGTTTTCATCTCTAACAGCCTTTTTTTTCCAAGAATTTTTTTTGAAGATTTTTTTTAAGGAACTACAAGAGAAGGCTATTATCAGAATCACCATTAAGAGTGTATAACACATATCTGCTTAGGCACCTTCCGACAGAATGATTAGACAATAGTCGTTAGATGAATAAGTGATATATTTATTTTTAAGGCAGAACTAAGAAAACAATGAAAATGAAAACTGTATTCTTTTATTCATTACAAAACTGAGTACATTTCTATATGATTTCATCATACGTGATCCTTATTTAACAAGAATTCAAAAACACAAGACTACACTTAATCTCGAAATAGATCTTGTAAGCATCAAACTCCTGTTATCAATTGGCCCTCTTGGGTTTTCTCGATTGAACATTTTCTCTTGGCCCTTAATTTTTGCCCAGGATGACTTTTTTCGGTTTTCACCCTGACAGGGTGCCCAATTTTAGCAAGGCCGCCTTTTTTCGGTTTTCGACCTGCGGGGCATTTATTCTCTTCTTTTCATTTTTTGGTCTTTAGCCATGGAACCTTTTTTGTCTATCGACATTGATCGGGTCTTTAAACTCATTCCCATCGCTGTCCGCTAAGATTGCTGCTCCCTTTGTTAGCAACTTTTTCAAAATGAACGGGCCTTCCTAGGTTGGCCTGAATTTTTCCTATATGTCTGGCACTCCTGGCCTCATCATCTTAAAGACCAAATCCCCTTCTTGGATGCTTTCGTACCTTCTTGCCAAAGGACCGAGCTAGTCTCTTCTGATAAACCTGATTGTGGTAATAGGCTCTCAACCTATCTTCATCCAACAGATTCAACTGCAACAATCGCTGTTGTGCCCATTCTGTCTCTGGAATCTCGGCTTCCATGACTACCCTTAAAGATTTTAACTCAATTTCAACCGGCAGAACTGCTTCGGTTCCGTATACCAGGGAGAACGGCGTGGCTCCCATAGAGGTTCTAACCGTGGTTTTATAACCCCATAGTGCAAAAGGTAGCTTTTTCGCCCAATCTTTATACCTCTGAACCATCTTGGCCAATATTCTTTTCACGTTCTTGTTCGCTGCTTCAACCGCACCATTAGCTTGAGGACGGTAAGGAGAAGACTTGTGATGCTGGATTCTATACTTCTGAAGCATCTATTTAGTTTTTGCTAAGAATTGCACCCCATTATCAGATACAATATGGTGTGGGAGACCATATCTGCATATCAAATTCTGCTCGATGAACTTAGCCATATCCCTAGCATCAATCTTCTTGAAAGATTCAGCTTCGACCCACTTAGTGAAATAATCAATGGCAACTATAATGAACCTGTGCCCATTAGAAGCTGTAGGACGTATCTTGCCTATGATATCTATCCCCCAAGCTGCAAATGGCCATGGATATGTCAAATTATGTAGCTCTGAAACTTGGACATGCCTTAAATTCACGTATTGCTGGCATAACTGGCATTGCTTTACATATTTTGAACAATCCGTATCCATTGTGAGCCAATAGAATCCTTGGCGCATGGTCTTCTTTGCTAAGGCTAAGCCATTCATGTGAGCTCCACAGACTCCGGCATGAACCTCTTCCATAACCTTTTCAGCTTCTTTCTCCGCCAAACACCTTAACTTGATACCATCGGCTTGCCTTTTATACAAAGTGCCATTTACATTGATGAATTGTGTGGACAACTTCCGAATTATCCTTTGGTCTTTCTCAGTGGCTTCCTCTGGAAAAACTGACCGTTCCAAGTAATTATGAATGTCGTAGTACCAAGGGTTTCTATCGGTGGCCCCAACATCCATCACTTGCTCGGCTTCAAAACAAGGCTTTTCCGAGCTAGAGATTAGCACAGGTTTCATAGCAACCCCCATTGGATTATCCCAAATGGACACTAATGTCGCTAGAGCATCAACCAATTGATTTTCATCCCTGGGGATGAAGTGAAAGGTGCAAGTCTCAAACTGGCTACTCAACATTCTCAAGTGCTTCACATAAGGTAACAACCTCTCTTCCTTAACTGTCCATTCCCCTTGATCTGATGAATTACCAATGAAGAATCTCCGAAGACTTCTGCGGTCTTTGCCCCCAGAGAAAGCAGTGCTTCCAATCTGAAGATACAAGCCTCATATTCTACTTCATTATTGGTCGCCTTGTACCTCAACTTTTTTGCTAATGGCAGCTTTTCACCATCCGGGGTCGTAAGAATAATCCGCGCTCCTGCCCCTTTACTGTTGACTGCCCCATCGAAGAACAATTGCCACCCTTGTACTGCTATGGCCATGACATCTTCATCTGGGAAATTGTACTCGAACTGATCTCCATCAATAGGATGTTCAGCCAAGAAGTCAACTATAGTTCTTCCCTTAATGGTTTTCTTGGTGATGTATTCGATATCAAACTCCTGCAACAGTAATAACCATCTTCCCATCTTTCCTAGCAGAGAGGGCGCTTCTTGAAGGTACCTAAGCGGGTTATGCTTGGCAACCACTTGCACACTAAAAGAATGAAAGTAGTGTCGCAACTTCTTAGAAACCCAAATAACTGCCAAGCAAATCTTTTCTACTTCAACATATTTGGCTTCATATGTTAGGAATTTCTTGCTAAGATAGTAAACAGCAAACTCCACCCCAAAGTCATCCTCCTGGGCCATCATGGCACCCACTGAATTGTCTTCTATTGCCAGATACAGGATTAATGGTTTGGTACGACGTGGTGGTCTTAAAACTGGAGGATTCAGGAGACAATCCTTAATAGTATCAAAAGCCAATTGACAATCATTATTCCACACCACCGGCTGATTCTTCCTAAGAAGCTTGAAGATGGGCTCACATACTGGAGCCAGCTTGGTAATAAACCGGCTAATGTACTGAAGCTTTCCCAGGAAACTTCTAACCTCTTTCTCTTTTTGAGGCACTGGCATCTCTCTGATGGCCCTGACCTTGTCAGGATCTACTTCAATTCCTCTCTGGCTTACCACATGGCCTAATAGCTTACCCGAGGTAACTCCAAAAATGCACTTCTTGGGATTGAGGCGCAGATCATACTTATTGATCCTTTGAAAGAAATTTTCCAAAGCCTCGAAGTGACCCTCTCTGGTAGCTGACTTGATCATCATGTCGTCAACATACACCTCCACTTCCTTGTGGATCAAATCATTGAGAACTCTGGTGGCCATCCTCTGATAGGTCGCTCCTGCATCTTTAGTCCGAAAGGCATGACCCGGTAAGCAAATGTACCCCATTCGGTTATGAAAGCTGTCTTTATTCAATCCACTCTCTTGTTAAGGATTTGATTGGACCCTGCGTACTCGTCCATGAAGCTGTACATCATGCAAGCAGCGGCACTATCTACCAGCACATTAATATGAGGCAGAGGAAAATCATCTTTCGAGTAGGCTTTATTCAGGTCCTGATAGTCCACACACATCTGAACCTTTCCATGCCACAGGAACTACATTAGCCAGCCACGTCGGGTATTTAACCTCCAGTAGAAACTTAGCCTCAATCTGCTTATGGATCTCCTCTTTCACCTTTTGAGCCCATTCTAGCCTAAGTCTTCTGAGCTTTTGCTTGACCGGTTTACTCTCTGGATAAGTTGGAATGGCATGTTCAGCTACATCTCGATCAATTCCTGGCATGTCCTCGTAGGTCCAGGCAAAGACTTTTTCATATTTTTTTAATATTCTCTTAAATTTTAGCCTCTCCTCAGGAGTTATGTCTGATGCTATCAAAAATTCCTTTGGATTCTCCAAAGTTCCGAGATTAAATGCAGTCGTGCTAGTTGAGTTAATGTCAAAGATGAATGCATCATGTTTATGATCATGAGAAATGAAATCATTAGAAACATCACACAAGTAAGCAAAGTTATTCGTCTCATTGATGTAATCAGAAACATTAACATTGTCATCAAAAAGTTCTGGCATAAAAAGACTATCTAAACAACTACTGTCTTCATCTTTTATCGATGATGATGTTGCAGCCGACTAGGCTTTGACTTCTTGGCTTGGTGGATGCTTTTCAACTATCTCAGGTGAGATCTCCAAATCTTCAAACTTCAGCTCTGGCTCTACCATCTTTTCTTTTCCCTTTAACCTGGTAGCTAACAGCTTATCAGTGACAATCTCCTTGGGCCCATCCCTGTCCCAAATATTGCACTGAGTCATGATCTCCTCATCCCAGAAGTTCTCTGCAGACTTGATATCTCCAACATCCTAGTCAAAGACATCATTGAAAATTTCAAAGCCCATAATGATCTTCCCATTTACCCACTGAGGCTCTTCTTCTCCAATATAAGCACAGACCGAAGATGAGGGAACAAAACTCTCTGAAATGTGGGGGATCTTCTCCGACACTTTCTTCCTGCCATGCTCTCCTTTGTAGCCCAGACCCTTCTGATCTTTTTGGACTTGTGTTGTGATAGCAGATTGCAGCCCTTGTGAGTTTTTTCCCAAACCTGCACCTGGAAGGAAGTGCATTTTCTTCAGCATGTTCACCACCTGAGGGCTATCTGTCAAACCCTGCTCCTCACCAATCACTGATATATGAAAGCCACTAAATGGCTAATTAGAGATCCCCAAGGCAGACACTTGGTTCTCTCTCGCTGCTTTAATGGTCACCACCTCCCCTTCATGAGGTATCTTTACCATTTGATGTAGGGTGGACGGCACTCCTCCCAATTTATGGAACCATGGCCTTTAAAGCAGAGCTGAGAAATTTGCTGGGATAGGCAAGACCACAAATTCTGCTTCTGTCTCAATGGGCCCAGTCCTAACTAAAACTCTGAATGTTCCCGATGCCTGTCTCCGAGAATTATCGTAGGCTGTGATGGTCAGATCAGACTTACTCAACATACTCTCGTCCTGCCCAAAAGCCTGAAGTGCTACCAAAGGGCAGACATTTATGGATGACCCATCATCAACCATAACACAAGCGGTATGCTTTCCGTTAATTTGAGCCTTGATGTATAGTGGTCGATTGTGATTGCGGCCTTCAGCTGGCAAATCTGTGTCAGAAAACACCAGTCTTTCCCCTGATCCCCCCTTGACGAGATCTAGCAGCTCGGATGGAGAAATTGTTGTGGCTACGGTGGACTCACTCAAAGCCTCAACTAACTTCTGTCTATGAGAATGGGACTACCTTAGAAGGTCCCAAATAGATATCTGAGCAGTGATCTTTTTCAGCTGCTTTACTATGGGATTTTCTTTCGACTCCTTCTCCACTGGTGCTTGCACTGAGTCCTGCTGTTTCTCAACTTCGGGGACCACTCTCCCACTTCTTGTTACAGCCTCAACTCTTTCCTCCTCCTCCGAATCCCATGGATCCATGAACTCTCCATCTTTCTCCTCTTCATCTTCGTCTCCACTCTCACTAGTGGACCAACAGTCTATCGCCGCCACGGGCATCCCTTCTTCACTTGCCTCAGGGCGAGTGATAGTGAAGTAATAATTTCCATACAAATCTTAAAGGACATACCATTCGGATAGGCTCAACCCAATCATAAAGACAGGCGGTGGCACAACATTGAAATTGGACTTCTTCTTGCTCTCCCTCTTTTTAGGATCGGTGATCTGCTTACTATCGATCAGATCGTGAATCTGATGCCTCAGCCTGAAGCAATTGTCTGTCAGATGCCCAGTATGTTGGTGAAAGGCACAATATTCGTTCTCTTTATGCCCCGGTTCCCCTTGGGTCCTAGCTGGCCTAGGTGGCAGGGGTTGTAGCTTCCCCTCCTTCATCAGCCTCTTCAATACCCATGACAAAGGCCTACCCAAATTCGAGAAGTACCTCTGATTCACACCTGTTGCCGACACCTCAGCTGTCTTCCCACTTCTGTTACCACTACTGGAACTAGCTGACTTGGTTGCACCTTGATTGTGGTAGCCCTTCTTGGCATAAGCCTCACTGCTTGCCCTTCTGGCCATATATTCTCCTTCTGCCTCTATAGCAATGTCCTTCAAGGACTCCCAATCTTTCAGCCCCTTCATTTTCAATCCATCTCTCAGGTATGGGCTGGCATTCCGAATGAATAATCGGTTCTGATCAGGAGTGTCGGGCTTGCGCTTCATCTCCATAACCCGATTCCTCCACCGAGTGAGGTATTCATGGAAAGACTCCCCAGCCTTCTGCTGCAGTAGCTCTAGATCCTTCAGTGTGACCTCCATCCGGGTACTGCAATCGTATTGCTTTAGGAACTCTTCAGTCAATAAGTCCCAATCTTTTTTGGATCTCCTGTCCAGCCCATGGTACCAGTCAATAGCAGCGCCTATAAGACTCAAGCAAAAGTACTCTATCTTTTACTTCCTTATTAAAGTTATCCCCTTCGTGACTAGCGAATACTGCTTGATGTGTGCAACAGGGTCAGAGGTGCTGTCAAATTTTGGAATATCAGGCATCTTGAAGTTCTAGGGGATCAGATCATCCCCATCTAGCTCACGATCCTCCGGGTTCATTCCCCTCCTACCGTCATCATCCTTGTAATAGCTTCAAATTTTTCCTCCATCTTCCTCCATATTGCTTCCTCTAGCTTAGGCGACTTTCCCTTTGCCACCATCTGTTCCTCTTGGTCCTCCCATAAGTCAACCTCAGATTTAGGGCCTTCTCTATGCTCTACAGGCAGTGGTGCTCTTTGCTCAACCACAGGTGGGTCAGCCACAGCAGGGGGATCCTCTCTCATAGCCCCTTGTTCATCTTGCCACCTAATAGGAGCAGCAGCTTGTTGTCCCGCAAGTGGAGCTAAGGTAGTGGCAAGGTTGCCCATCATGGCCATCATTCTAGCCTCAAACTCTTCCATTCTTCTCCCTACTTCCTCGGCGATCATTGCCTGGGTTACATCAAACCCACTTGATTGGTTAGTCATACTTGTCTCTAGTGATGATTCTGAAGAGAAAGTCTCACTAGCCTCTGAAAGAGAATCTGAGCTCTGATATGATACTAGCTCTGGTAACCCCAAGAGTGGAATCCTTCTCAACCGACCGTCGGGACCCCTAAACCACTCGGGTGAATCTATGATGGCTAAAAAAATACATCTCGTTAGGATGATGCAAGATTGAAGTGCAATGCATGGTTGTGCTGATGTAGCATAGACAAACACATGCAAGCAGATAGATCCTTCCAACCTTATTGCCCCCACACATGAGATAGTATAGTCTCCTCCCTAGGTGGGCTTTATCTAAGGGTTAACAAGGAACCCATCGGACATGTATGGTGCACGGTGAAAAAACTGGCAGCATAACAACTCTTATCTAATATACATGCATATAGTTGTCTGGCCATTATGCATTTAAATAATTCAACTAAATTAAGATAGGCCCACCGGGGCATGAAAGCCTTTGATGAAGACCATTTGATTTAATTGATTTTGTCTAATATATGACGGCCCAAATAGCAAGCATGGTATTAGGGTATATTTCACCTAGGGAAGTATCTATTTCCAATACATGAGCTTCGGTCAAAGGTGATGATACTTTAGGACTACCCAAGCATGGTCCCTGCCAATAGGTCTAGCTCATCACAAGCATAACGACCGATTGGGTCACCATTTGATATACCATAAGGTACGAGGCTTGGGCTGGTGATTATCCTTAACACTTCCCCACATTGAGTGAACGTAGGGTCGTGCTTTGGGAACGCACCGGGGTTAAAATAGGGACCAAACTAGCAAAATCTAAGGCTCTAGCATGGATGCAATGCAATTTCAAAAAGATATGAAATTTCTAAATTAAAACTCAATTGTAAATTTTAGCCAATGTACTTTCGAAGGGAAGTCTCTTAGGTCCCCAGTGGAGTCGCCACTGTGATGCGCGCCGAACCCTATGGCCACCGAAGGCCTGCCATTAGGGCGATCGAGAGAGGTTCATAAAACTTGTGAGAAATTACAAGGGCATCTAATTTTGGCAACAAGGAGGTTTCATGGAGTCGCCACCCAATAGAATATTGGGAAAGTTCGTCTAGCCTCAATGAGCCTAAGACAGCGCTGCTATGTCCATTTTGGGCAAGCCCGAGGGGTCTTGGAGGTCCCATCCAAATAGAACATTAGGATGGCCCTCTCGCCTCGTGGAGCCTAGAACTATGCAAGTTAAAGCCTTTTTACGGGACACAAGAGGTGTCTTGGAGGTCCCATTCCAATGGAACATTGAAATGGTCCTCTTGCCTCGTTGAGCCCAAAGACCAGAGATGGTTCGGGACTCCCCATATATTCATACCTTGATTAAGTTTATAATTGAGTTTTGAATTTAGAGTTTCATCCCATTTCTCATTCAATTTTAATGCAATTTAATTAAAACGCACATCAATCACATAATGAAAGCGGTAAATGAAAGCAAAATAAATTATAACAAAACTAGGGGCATAATACAACCCCTATTTGTAAATAAAATACAATTCATACATAAATCGGGCTATTTATTAAAAATGAGGACGTTGGTCCTCTCATGCATAATTAAAGAAAACAATTTTAAAGTAACACTTATTTTGGATGAAAAAAGTTAGGACATTGGTCCCATTTTATTTAGAAAAAAAAATAAATTAATTAAGTAGAAATATTTTTATGGTTTTTTAATTAACGTGCATAAAAAATAATTTATTATAAATTACATGATAAAATGAATTAATACAAAATAATGAAAGGCAATAAAAAAAATAAACAACTCCTAAATGGAACTTCAAATCTCCATGGGCTCCCACTTGACAAAAACTCACATATGAAAAATAAGTATTGAAATAAAAGAAAAAAAACAAATAAAAATGAAGTTAGCATAAAAAATGAATTAAACATATAACATGAAAATAATTAAATTAAAGCAAACAAAATTGCATCATGCATGACAAGCCAATTAAAATGACATAATAAAAATATGCAATTTAACAAATTTATAAATTCAACAGGCTAAAAAAACATAAAATAGTGCTAATAGAATTTAACATGCATAAAAAGCATAAAATAATGATGATAGAATTTAACATGCATAAAAAGCATAAAATAATGATGATAGAATTTAACATGCATAAAAATATCCAATCATGCATAAAAAGCAAAAGTAATAATAAAAATCAGCATGCATAAAACATAAATAATAATAGTAATAATAAAATTAAACAAGAATAAGGATAATAATAATAATACCAATGATGGTAATAACTACAATAATAATAATAATACAATAATAACAAAAAATATGAACAAAATAATAATAATAATAATAATAATAATAATAATAATAATAATAATAATAATAATAATAATAATAATAATAATAATAATAATAATAATAATAAAATAATAACATCAAAGAAGGTGAACAATTCAATTAAATATGGAAGAATAAAATGAAAATAAAACAAGCCAATTATGCCAAAACATGTTAAATGATAATAATATGCACATGAACAATTAAATGAGAAGAAAGAAATAAGAAGTAAAAATATGATCTAAAAGAATTTACATGATAATTAATTAAATAAAAGCAAAAGAATAAGAAAATAAGAAGAAAATGATAGAACTATAAGAATTTACATGTTAACTAATTACATAAAAACAAAAGAATGAAAAAAATGAAAAGAAAATGATAGAACTAAAAGAATTTACATGTTAACTAATTAATTGGAAACAAAAAAATTAAATTATAAAATTAAATTAATAAATTAAGCCAAGAATGTTTACCCTCAAAATTTATCTTGATGAAATGAAGGTAGATAATCCAATTCCTTGCCTTGATTATAGGAATAAAATTAAAAAATAAAGTATTGAAAATGATTTTTTACTCAAGAACAAATAATTGATTTATTTGTCTCAAAGTAAAAAATATCAAATGAAAAGAAGAAAATTCCCAAGAACAAAAATTATTCTTTTTGCCTTAAGAATTATCTTGGAAGATCCTTTAGAAAAATTTAGAGAATTTGTTTGATAGAAAAAAGAAGAAGAAAAATAATTTTCTAAAGAAAATCCCCCCTTCATTTTCTCTTAAAAATTCCTTTTTATCCCTCTCCCAAAATCAGAATTTCTAATGAAAGAATTAAATTAAATTAATTTCAATAAAAGCAAAAAACTGAAGAAAATCAAAGGTTTGGAATTTTAAAAGTTTTACCATTGAATTCTACAAAGAAAAAATTGAAGAAAAATGAATTTTTGGGGCCAAAATGGGCAAAAACGGCAAAAATGGGTGACAGGGGCGAGGGACGCCCCGTCGGAGCGCCCGACAGGCGTCCCCGCACGCAGCAGCGTCGCTCGCCCAGCGCAGAGCAGCACACAGTGGGCGCTGCGCGGCGCCTAGCGGGCGAGCGCGCCCAGCGCGCAACGTTCGTTGATTGTTTTTTTTTTTTAAAAAAAAATTCTATAAAACAAAAAAAATTAAAAACTCACTTTTTTACCCCAAAAATAATTTTTAAAACATTTTAAAAAAAATTTTAAAATACATTTTTATTTATTCCTAACAAATCAAACGACAAGGAAATTATCACTTCCGACTTTCATTCTTTTTGCCTATAAATCGGCACGCTTAATTTCATCATTGGGTATTCCTGATCAAGGCTACTCGGGACCCGGTGTCTACAGGAAGCAGGTCATGGTACCAGATAGGACCATCCCCACACATTGCTGGGGGCAGATCACTGCACCAAGTGTCCCTTACCGCTCTAATCAGGCGAAGAGCACTCAGTTGCATTCACAGGCCCTGAGGTACATTCAAAAAGTATTGGCCAGCAGTTATCTTGGCTGAACTGGGAGTTAAGGTTCCATAAATGCCACCGAGATTTGAAGTCTGTGGGCCATGATGACTGGTAGACATCTGAACATTGTCCATGAGATTTTATCCGCATTAGTCAAAGCTAGGCAGGGGACCACTGGGCATATATGCATCGGAGGAGTGGTGACTAAGTTACTCCTTCATTTGAGACGCGATCCTAGCACATTTAGGCCACATTTGGAGGGAGATATATCTGTTGATCTTGCCGTCGCCGGTTCTATGGGTATGGTAGAGCCGGTATCGAAGGAATCAGATGAGTATAGGCTACTCAGTATGGCAGAGACCAGGTTTCTCTATAAGTTGCCTCCACTCCCAGATGTAACTGGAACTTCAGGAGGTGATTACCTACAGCCAGATGAGGAGGAGCTATGTGCGCCACAAGATGAGGAGGGTGCATATGATTTGGACATCACACATCTTATCGGCACTCCCCCTTCACAGCAGATCCTGTATGAGAGCGGAGCCCGTACCACTCCTCCACCACAGATTCATTACAGTCATCCAGGCCATCCGGGGGCATCCTCCTCCACAGACTTGCCGCCACCTAAGTACAGGGCAAAGCAGAGTCAGCCCACTCCAGAGATGTCATTTGTCACACCCCAAATCGGGCCTAGTCAGAATGTGCATGCTAAGTTGGGATAAGTGAGGGTATTTTGGTAATGTGTGCATGTGGAATTGGAGTATTAAGGACCTAATTAAAAAGATAATTAAAGTTTGTAAGGAAAGAATTGTGCTAGTGAGTAAAGTGCAAGTTTGTCAAAGGACTAAAGAGTAATAAGACAAGATATTTTGGTTGGAGCCAATAGGAGGCTGTCATGTGTCTTGGTGGGTGTGTGTAATTAATGTGAAAAAAAGGAAAAGGAAAAAGAAAGAGGGAGAAGAGCAGATCACGTTTCTGCTCTCCCATCTCCTCCTCCTTGTTTTTCTTTCTTTCTTTCTTTTCCCTTTGAGTGCGCTCCTCTCCTTGGCTGTGTGTGAGTTAGTGTCTTGGTGGAGCTTGAGGATTGCTTGAAGAGGTATGTATATGGGTCTTGGGTGCTAGGATTTCCTGCAATTTTGGGTTACTGTTCTTCTTCTTCTTCTCTGGCTTTGTTTGAGTTAGGGTTTTTGGAAGAGTAATTTCTGGGTTTTGGTTTGTGCAAGCTTTGGGTTGCAAGAGGAAGCTTAAGGGCAAGGAAAGGATGGACAATTGAAGCTTGAAGTGTGGTTTTGGAGCTTCAATTTCCAGGTTTGGGAGTTTTTGAGTTGTCTCTGCCCTAATTCTCTTTGAATGGTAGTTGTGTTTGTTTTGTTTAATTTCTAGAATTTTGAGTGTATTTTGATCATGAGCATGTTGTGTTATGCATTTGAGTGATAAGGTAAGAGTTTGTGCATGATTGAATGGATTTTGAAAGGTTTTAAAACGGATTTCTAGAAAAAGATGAAGTTTCTGCATTTTTACTATTGATCATGTTCATCGCGATATGCCCAGCTGAGAGGAAGAGCACGAGTCGTGCTCATCCCCTCACAGCACTTTGCTTTCACTCGGAGGAGAAGCACGAAGCGTGCTTGGGAACACTACTCGTGCTCAAGAGCACGAGTCTTGCTCTTGAGCACGAGTCGTGCTGCTGCCTTGGTTCTTCCTCTTCCCTCTGCTGGAGAGCACGAAACGTGCTCAACGAACACGAGTCGTTCTCGTAAGCACGAGATGTGCTGATTCTCCTTTCTTCCTCTTCCCTCAGCTGTGGCTGATCAGCAGCACGAGCACGAGAAGTGCTCTTCGAAAATGACTAGTACACATGAGCGCGAGTCGTGCTCATGTGCACGAGTCGTGCCCCATTTTGCTCAGCATTCCCCTTGTTCTGCCTGTCCTTCTTTCTATCTGGTTTTCAAAAATGATCATCTTCTTTCACTCTGCATGGTGTCTTATTATTATATGGGACATGTTTTTGCCTAAATTATTTTAGTATTTGTATTCTGAAGTGGGTGATTATTGAATCGATAGTATGCTAATATTTGACTATGATATGCTTAGTAATGGGATCTCTGTTAGACTATTGTTTGGTTTAAACTGTATGATTGGTTTATCTATGTTAATTATTGTGATTCGTATCGTGTGATGCATATTGAATACAAGTGAGTTGAATGCCATGTTCATGGTTACTATTATTATGTGCATGTCATATTAAAATGTGAAAGGTGTTATGCATATATATTTACTCAAGATTCTTCCCTAAGAGTAATATGTTATAGTAAACATGAGTAGTACAATTGTATGATCAGGGTTTTGTATTGATGATCTTTGGTATAATAGTGTTTTTATATCTTACTCTAGTATCCTTGATAGCGGTGATTATTCATATAGTGTGTTGATTGCATTATATTGTATGCTTAGCAATATGAATTGTATGATGTATGTTTCTTCTTAGTGCACGGTGTATGCTTATTTATTCCCATTTATGCATGATTAATATGATGAACTATATGTTTATGAACCCATGAATGATATATGAGCAATTTGGTAAGTATCATGAAATGAGTTTGATTTATTATGCAAACCTAAGATTTGTGATCCTTGCTATGAATAATGTGTTATGCTTAAGTGTGATTAGTGTTATGCATGACCTGCGAGAGTCAGTCTAGTAGATAGTTAGGCATGCCTAATAGAGTCTCTTTAGCTGCAGCACCTTTGGACGCTTGGGCCCTGATCAGGTCCCCATTTTGCATTTTGGATCTTGTTTAAGGTCCCCCATTGTAAAATATTTTGAATGCGACAAAAATAAAATGGTTTTCGATCCGTACCCGTAAGGTACGCTATGCGTTCGATTCGTGCCCGTAAGGTACGCTATGCGTTTACACTTTATCCACTATTGTGAGTCAGCAGGTATTCTGTTTGTTTTGTCTAATATGAACAAGAGATTGTAATATCAGAATGAGCATGATTTTAGACATGTTACTCTGTTATGTATCCGAATGTGATTATGAATCTCTGAATGGATTGAGTGTGACTCAAACATGTAAATTGGACATAATTATCTGTATATATATATATCATAAGGTGAATGTGTTTGTATACAATCAGTTATGGGCATAAGTACGGGAATTAAGATGTGTGCGACTGTAATCATGATCTCTTGAATGCCATGAGTACAGTTTATTATGTTATGCTTATGAGAATGTGAATCCGACCAGTTATGTTATAAGCATATGAATCAATATGTACATGAATGGGAGCTTGAATTACGGACTGTTACGGTTAATTAGTATGTATATGAATGTAATTTTGTACTATTAACTATTATGGTTTAGCATGTGAATTAGTATGCATAAGAAGGCGATCTGGACTATTAAATGATTACATATGTATTAATGGTGTGCAATGCATGTGGATCGGCTTCGGTAAGTGCATGTGCAGTAATGTATGATGATGAGGCAAGTTAAAGTGTATAAGAATCTGATCCGGAACTAGTGTAGGCTCTGAATGTAATATTATGCTATATGTTCCTTTGGTCTCAGCTATCGTAGTATTTTCGGCATGTTGTTATGTGTCTACGTTTCATGGCATGATATTTTATGTGATAGGGTTGTGCAGTGGCAGTGTGGTGTTTTGACGTCTTCCCTTGGGCTTCGGCTAGTGTGTGTGTGTACTTTGACATGACAAAAGTAGGTTTAGATAGTTAGTGTTCTTGGCATGATAGTTGAGTGTGTTATTGCATGGTAATCTTATAGCATGTGAATGGGTTTTCAGTTAATGTATGGGTATTTTGGTATGATAATTGCATGTGTAAATCTCATGTGACTATGCACGGTAAGGTACTGATGTCCGATACCTTGGTAAGTATATGCGTGTGAGATTGTATGTAGTTCAGCATGGTAATACTTGTATCATGTATAGTACTCTGTCTGCCTTAGTTTGTTTTCAACGTGAGTATATGGATATGGATATGAGCGTCAGAATAAATGCCTTTAATATGCAAGCGTGATTATATATGTGATATGAATGTCTGCATATGCCATTTGCATGTGTTATGCCTTAACGACCTATAACACCCCAAAAAGGGCCTAGTCGGAATTTTGCGCGATAAGTCGGGGTATTAAGGGTATTTCCGTAATTTGTGTAAGAGGAAAATTTGGATATTAAGGATTTTGTGCAAGGAAATTAATTAAGTATGTTAAGAGGAGAAATATTAAGGTGTGCAGGTGGTGTATGGATGTAGGGTATGTTAATTGGGATTAATCTAGTGTGTGCTTGTAATGTATGGGAGTAGGATGTAAGTGGGTTTTAGGGAACGATATGGTGTGAGTGGTGTTTGGTGCCTTGAAGATATTTATTTAAGACATGGTTGTGTGTGGTTTGTGTATGGTGCTTATGTGGAAAAGTCAAGTGAGTGGGAATTGTGGTCCAATAGGAGCTTGCCATGTGGCTTTGGTTGGTGGGCATTAATGAGTAAGTAAGAAAAGAAGGGAAAGAGAGAGAGAGAACACAGAAAATTTACAATTCTCGTTGCCCTCCCTCTCTCATTTCCTCTTCTTCTCTTTTGGCTTGGATTGTGCTTTGCTTAAGGTGATTTTGGTTGGGTTTGGAGCTACATTGAAGAGCTTTGAGTATCAAGAGTAAGAATAAAGGAAAAGAGTAAGTGGGCTCTTGAAGGTTGAAGATTGCATCGGTAATTTAAGGTTTGGGAGCTTTGAATTTACATTTGAGTTTTGAGTTGTGTTTGCCTATTCTCCTTGGATCATGAGTTTGTATTGTTGTTTGTTTTCCGGAAATTTGAGTGTTTGCTATGAGTTTATGCATGAACTAATTTGGGTAAATGTGTTAGTAATCCATGTATTTGATTGAGATAAATGTATATGTGGGTTGGCATTGAAATGCATGAGTTTGGGGATTTCTTTGATTTTGATGTTTTATGGTGATTTTAGTAATCCTGTTCAGTTCTCTTTTGACCTCCGTGAATTTTTTTTGTCATATCTGTAGTTATAGAGCTCTAAATCGTGTGATTCTTGAGCCATTAGAACCTTTCTTTCCATTCCTTTATATGTCTCAGAAATAGCCTTAGGCAAATTCTTGCCCTAAGACCCCGAAAATTGACCAAAACCGTAGTGTCTCTAATTGTGTCGGGTTGTCTGACCAGTATGGGTTGTGGAGATCATATCTGGAGTTCTAGATGTCCTTTGGATCTGAAATTTGTTGCATTTGAACTTAACATCCTAGGGAACATTTGTTAAGAAGGAAGTTTTGGCTAAAAATGAGGATTAGAGGTCGGTTTAGGCAACACAAGTCCGGAGGCGTAAGCAGTCTTTTGCGGGTTCTGAGATGAGCCTCTGTCGCGATCGCGACAAGGGTCACGACCTCGCGACAGAAAAACCTATATTAGCCTTTATTTCTTCATTTTTGAGCCCTCGGTTGACCCGGATCAATCCCGTATCTTCCCCTTAGCTTATTATGCATCTTTAGGGTAATTAAATGACTATGTAAGTAGTTATCTTTGGGAAAACTTATGAGTATGATTAAGAATTGGTGATTTAACAAGTGAATAATAATAGATATAATTTCGTGAAGGTTGGTTTATGGATGAGTGTGGATATGTGTCGATCTCATGAGTAACTTAGGCATGTTGTACCGTATATATGAATGCATAACATGGGTGCGTTTGTGATGAATGACGAATAATGTTGTTATTATAGATTGTGTAAATGGATATTGTTAGTGGCATGTTTTATCGGAATTCTTGATATGGATGTTGTGTTTATGTTGTCAATGATGTGTGGCTTGCGGGAGTTGAGGTAAGTTGATGTTTTGACGTTGGTTTGAGAATTGGGTGTTGTGAAGAGGGAATTTTCTGCAGAATTCTTGTGTAAGGGTTGGAATTCCCGACTCTGTCGCGAGCGCGACATCGTCGCGAGGTCGCGATAGAGCCCGGTGAAAGCAGCCCTCGCACGCGTTCGAGCTCTCCGTTGAGCCATGCAGCAAAGCCTCTGTCGCGAGCACGACACATGTCGCGAGCGCGACAGAGAGCTCGGTTGCCGAATTGTTTGGGTTGGCAGCTCACTGTCGCGAGCGTGACAGCGAGATGCCCTAGTTCCCTCGCGAGATCGCGAAGGTTACCGTGATAGCGGCATGGGCAAGTGGCCTCTGTCGCGAGCGCGACATCCATCGCGATCGCGACACTCCTGGTTTCCAAATTGAGTTTTCTTTTGTGATTCTAATGTTTGAATTCCGAAATTTGTGATACCTTTAGGTTTATGCTTGGACTATTTTATGAAATATGTTAACACAAGTGGATGTATTATGCATGGGCAATGTTATGAATTATATGTATGTGAATCCATGTTATGAATATGCTTATACGTATGTATATATACATGATATATATATATGTGTGTGTGTGTGTGTTTTGAGATAATATGAAATGAATTGAATGGATTACGCTTAACCTGCTAGAGTCAGTTCAGTGGATAGTTAGGCATGCCTAATAGAGTCTTTTTGCTGCAGCTCTATTTCCGTTTTGACCCAATCAGGTCCCCGTTTGGTTCCTCGCGAACTTCTGTAATGTGTTTGGATCTTGTTTAAGGTCCTTCCGAAAAATGTTTGTGAATGAAAATTGAAATGGTTTTCGATTTGTACCCGTAAGGTACTTTCCGTAATCGGTTGGTACCCGTAAAGTACTTTCTGTTCACTCGTTATCCACTACCTTGAGTCAGCAGGTGCTTTGTTGATTTGTTTTGCTCTGAATAACTATAAGAATGTGACATCCGAATAAGCATGATAATGATTTGAGAAAACACATGTTATATATGTATGGATTCAACGGTGAAGTATAATCTATTATGAGGATATGATTATTGATATGAATCTTGTGATGAATGGCTTTATGTATATACAAGCATGGTTTTATTGTATATAAGCATGTGAATCGGATCGGCTGTGGCTATAAGTATGTAAATTGATATGTTTAAGATTGTAATCTTGACCTCTTGACTACTTTGAAGCTAGTGCTATAACATATGCTTCCTTAGTTTATGCCAGTGTAGTGATTGCGGTATGTTGGCATGATATTTTATGTATCAGAGTTACGCAGTGGAAGTGTGGTGGTTTGATGTTATATCCTGAGTTCCAATTAGCGTATGCATCTTGTGACATGATAAAAGTATGTTTGGATAACTAGTGTTCTCGGCATATTAGTTGGGTGCATTACTGTATCATAATTGTTTTGCATGTGAATGGGTTTCCAGTTAATGGGTACTTGGGTATGATGATTGTATGTGAGTACGAACTTTCGAGTACATGGCTCTCTTATGCAGGTTTGTTTATCCATCTGTTGAGATTATTTGCATATGCCATTTGTGTATGTGACTTGCTTTGGCGACCATTGTGAATGGCCATCCATATTGCTTGTGTGTTCTCCCCACTAAGCGTTTATCGCTTAGCACGGGCTCTTTTCCCGTGCAGGTGGCAAGTTTGGTTCGGTTCGAGTCACGCGTCTGCAGGGTCAGCCACATAGGAGTTAGAAGTGTTATGTTATTCTGTTCAGCTTCTGTATTTTGATTTCTGTAATTTGTAGCCTTTTGATTATGTAAGGATCTTATTGTAATTAAGTTTCAGTTATTTCTCCGCTTTATGCTTCCGCTGAATGATCATATGTATGCATGTGTTTATGTTCAGCTTAGTGCCTGCGTGTGTGTGAGTTAATGTATGTCCAGTTTTGCTTCTCAAGATAAGTTTTTAATTTCCCGTGTTTTTTGCACGAACGTATGCTTTCACTTAGCGTATGTGTGCATGTATGTGAGTGAGCGTCGGTAGCGCACCCGCGTCCTTCCAACGGGGACGTAGGGGGTGTTATACGACCATTGTGAATGGTCATTCATATTGCTTGTGTGTTCTCCCCACTAAGCATTATCGCTTCGCACGGGTTCTTTTCCCCTGCAGGTGGCAGGTTTGGTTCTGTTTGAGTAGAGCATCTGCAAGGTCGGCCACATAGGAGTTAGAAGTTTTGTTTTTTTTTTGTTCAGCTTCTATATTTTGGATTTTGTATTTCTGCAGACTTATGTATATGTAATTATATGTAAGGAGTTGGATGTAATATTGGGCAATGTAAATGTTATTATATTTATGTTTAAAGATGCTCCTCGGTTTTATCGTTCGCCTTATACTTCCGCTAACCAAATGAGTGACTGTGTGTATGTTTGTGTATATGCTTCCGCTTAATGCCTGCGTGTGTGTGAGTTAATGCATGACTAGCTTTCGGCCCGCAAGGTAAGTTTTTAATTATCCCGTGTTTATGCATGTACGATTATGTATTAATGTGTGCTTCCGCATAGTGTATGTGTGCATGTATGTGAGTGAGCATCGGTAGCGCACCCTCGTCCTTCCAACGGGGACGTAGAGGGTGTTATTTAGTGGTATCAGAGCACCGGTTTGGTGGTTCTGGTTGTCTTGTTTGTTAAGTGTCGAGTCTTTACATGCTAGTCGATTATGTGTCGTGTCTTTGCATGTAAGTCGGCTTTGTGTCGTGGCCTAATGCAGATGTGTCTTGTCTTGTATTGGGTTTTGATGGAGTCTAATCCTAGTGAGAATGTGGGCGAGACAAGGGAAAGTGCGAACCCAGTTAGTGTTGACCAGAGTGTTTTCGAGCATTCTTCGGTTGGAAATTCCGGTCTTGCTCCCGATGATAGGCTGTTAGTGCAAGGGTTAATTCGGATATTAGATAGATTGACTGCTCCTCGAGCTTCTCAAGAATTTGTTCTGAAGGTACCTCTAAAGAGAAAAGGATCGAATAGGGAAATACCGGCGGGTAAAAGTATTCGAGAACCTTCGATGTGTTAACATTGTCAGAAGCAAAACTGTGGCAAGTGTAAGAAGAAGTGGGTACCGCCGTTATATCAGCACTGTCAGAAGCGGCATCGGGATCCGTGTCGAAAACTTATGAGTGCTTGCTTCAGATGTGGCAGCATGGAACACCAAATTGTTGATTGTCCTAAGAGGAGTGAGAATCTAGCTCGGCAAGCTAGAAAGGATGTAGAAGAACTACTTAGAGCCACCTGTGTGCCATCGGGATTTATTGCGCACCGCAGTGAAGTGATGGAGCCTGTAGAGACTTCTAGTAAGTTTTATTTTGATATGTTCGAGTAAAGTTTGTTTTTGTACTTTGAGATAGAAGGGTATTTGGATTCTGTAAGGTTTTGGTAATACCCTGTATGCCTGTCAGCTATCTCCAGAAAAAGTAATTGAATAAAAGCATATTGAATCATGGGGATGGGATAAAGTGCATCATTACAGCATTAGTTGCATTTCTTTTGCATCACTCTGTATACATGAGCTGTCACATTCTCATTGCATTATTCCTCTGACCATACATGAGAAACATTTGCATATGCTTTTTGATTGAGAGAAAGCTGACAGGGTGTACATGGAGTATTTCGAAATCTTATACAAGTGAATGTAAAATGATTTTGGATTGTTAAGAGAACAGCATGCATGACAGACATCTTTGAAGTATTAAAGGATTTGCTTAGCTATTGGTGAAAGTTAAATAGTTTATGTGTGAAGTGTTTGTGTTTTGATTTCCGATGTGCAGTTGAGTAATGATTATTCTGGTGAGCATGATTGATTCGAATATAAGAAAGTGATTTAAGAGTATTGCGATGGCGATGAGTGTAAGCAAGTGAGTAGTTTGAAAGTGAAGTGTATGAGTTTGCTGATGGTGACTTGGGGTGTAGTGTTGGGAATTCTTTCCGGTGTAAGTGAATTTCGAGGACGAAATTCTTTTCGGAGGGAAGATTTATCACACCCCAAATCGGGCCTAGTCGGAATGTGCATGCTAAGTTGGGATAAGTGAGGGTATTTTTGTAATGTGTGCATGTGGAATTGGAGTATTAAGGACCTAATTGAAAAGATAATTAAAGTTTGTAAGGAAAGAATTGTGCTAGTGAGTAAAGTACAAGTTTGTCAAAGGACTAAAGAGTAATAAGACAAGATATTTTGGTTGGAGCCAATAGGAGACTGCCTTGTGTCTTGGTGGGTGTGTGCAATTAATGTGAAAAGAAGAAAAAGGAAAAAGAAAGAGGGAGAAGAGCAGATCACGTTTCTGCTCTCCCATGTCCTCCTCCTTGTTTTTCTTTCTTTCTTTCTTTTCCCATTGAGTGCGCTCCTCTCCTTGGCTGTGTGTGAGTTAGTGTCTTGGTGGAGCATGAGGATTGCTTGAAGAGGTATGTATATGGCTCTTGGGTGCTAGGGTTTCTTGCGATTTTGGGTTACTGTTCTTCTTCTTCTTCTTCTTCTTTTTCTCTAGCTTTGTTTGAGTTAGGGTTTTTGGAAGAGTAATTTATGGGTTTTGGTTTGTGCAAGCTTTGGGTTGCAAGAGGAAGCTTAAGGGCATGGAAAGGATGGAGAATTGAAGCTTGAAGTGTGGTTTTGGAGCTTCAATTTCCAGGTTTGGGAGTTTTTGAGTTGTCTCTGCCCTAATTCTCTTTGAATGGTAGTTGTGTTTGTTTTAATTAATTTCTAGAATTTTGAGTGTATTTTGATCATGAGCATGTTGTGTTATGCATTTGAGTGATAAGGTAAGAGTTTGTGCATGATTGAATGGATTTTGAAAGGTTTTAAAATGGATTTCTAGAAAAAGATGAAGTTTCTGTGTTTTTACTGTTGATCGTGTTCATCGTGATATGCCCAGGTGAGAGGAAGAGCACAAGTCGTGCTCATCCCCTCACAGCACTTTGCTTTCACTCTGAGGAGAAGCACGAAGCGTGCTTGGGAACACTACTCGTGCTCAAGAGCACGAGTCGTGCTCAAGAGCACGAGTCGTGCTCTTGAGCACGAGTTGTGCTGCTGCCTTGGTTCTTCCTCCTCCCTCTGCTGGAGAGCATGAAACGTGCTCAAAGAACACGAGTCATGCTCGTAAGCACGAGACGTACTGATTCTCCTTTCTTCCTCTGTTTTCTTCCACTTCCCTTAGCTATGGCTGATCAGCAGCACGAGCACGAGAAGTGCTCTTTGGACACGACTAGTACACATGAGCACGAGTCGTGCTCATGTGCACGAGTTGAGCCCCATTCTGCTCAGTATTCCCCTTGTTTTGCCTGTCTTGCTTTCTTTCTGGTTTTCGAAAATGATCATCTTCTTTCACTCTGCATGGTTTCTTATTATTGTATGGGACATGTTTTTGCCTAATTTATTTTAGTATTTGTATTCTGAAGTGGGTGATTATTGAATCGATAGTATGCTAATATTTGACTATGATATGCTTAGTAATGGGATCTCTATTAGACTATTGTTTGGTTTAAACTGTATGATTGGTTTATCTATGTTAATTATTGTGATTCGTATCGTGTGATGCATATTGAATATAAGTGAGTTAAATGCCATATTCATGGTTACATTATTATGAGCATGTTATATTAAAATGTGAAAGGTGTTATGCATATATATTTACTCATGATTCTTCCCTAAGAGTAATATGTTATAGTAAACATGAGTAGTACCATTGTATGATCAGGGTTTTGTATTGATGATCTTTGGTATAATAGTGTTTTTATATCTAACTCTGGTATACTTGGTAGCGGTGATTATTCATATAGTGTGTTGATTGAATTATATTGTATGCTTGGCAATATGAATGGTATGATACATGTTTCTTCTTAGTGCACGGTGTATGCTTATTTATTCCCATTTATGCATGATTAATATGATGAACTATACGTTTCTGAACCCATGAATGATATATGAGCAATTTGGTAAGTATCATGAAATGAGTTTGATTTATTATGCAAACCTAAGATTTGTGATCCTTTGCTATGAATAATGTGTTATGCTTAAGTGTGATTAGTGTTATGCATGACCTGTGAGAGTAAGTCTAGTGGATAGTTAGGCATGCCTAATGGAGTCTCTTTAACTGCAGCACCTTTGGACGTTTGGACCCTGATCAGGTCCCCTTTTGGTTCCTTGCAAATCCCTTAGGCGTTTTGGATCTTGTTTAAGGTCCCCCTTTGTAAAATGTTTTGAATACGACAAAAGTAAAATGGTTTTCGATTCGTACCCGTAAGGTACGCTATGCTTTCGATTCGTGCCCGTAAGGTACACTATGCCTTTACTCGTTATCCACTATTGTGAGTCAGCAGGTATTCTGTTTGTTTTGTCTAATATGAACAAGAGAATGTGATATCGGAATGAGCATGATTTTAGACATGTGAATCAGTTATGTATCCGAATGTGATTATGAATCTCTGAATGGATTGAGTGTGACTCAAACATGTGAATTGGACATAATTATCTGTATATATATATCATATGGTGAATTTATTTATATACAATCAGTTATGGGTATAAGTACGGGAATTAAGATGTGTACGACTGTAATCATGATCTCTCGAATGCCATGAGTAGAGTTTATTATGTTATGCTTATGAGAATGTGAATCCGACCAGTTATGTTATAAGCATATGAATCAATATGTACATGAATGGGAGCTTGAATTACAGACTGTTAGGGTTAATTAGTATGTATATGAATGTAATTTTGTACTGTTAACTATTACGGTTTAGCATGTGAATTAGTATGCATAAGAAGGCGATCTGGACTATAGAATGATTACATATGTATTAATGGGGTGCAATGCATGTGGATCGGCTTCGGTAAGTGCATGTGCAGTAATGTATGATGATGAGGCAAGTTAAAGTGTATAAGAATCTGATCTGGAACTAGTGTAGGCTCTGAATGTAATATTATGCTATATGTTCCTTTGGTCTCAGCTATCATAGTATTTTCGGCATGTTGTCATGTGTCTACGTTTCATGGCATGATATTTTATGTGATAGAGTTGTGTAGTGGAAGTGTGGTGTTTTGACGTCTTCCCTTGGGCTTCGGCTAGTGTGTGTGTGTACTTTGACATGACAAAAGTAGGTTTAGATAGTTAGTGTTCTTGGCATGATAGTTGAGTGTGTTATTGCATGGTAATCTTATAGCATGTGAATGGGTTTTCAGTTAATGTATAGGTATTTGGGTATGATAATTGCATGTGTAAATCTCATGTGTCTATGCACGGTAAGGTACTGATGTCCGATACCTCGGTAAGTATATGCGTGTGAGATTGTATGTAGTTCAGCAAGGTGATACTTGTATCATGTATAGTACTCTGTCTGCCTTAGTTTGTTTTCGACATGAGTATATGGATATGGATATGAGTGTCCGAATGAATTCCTTTAATATGCAAGCGTGATTATATATGTGATATGAATGTCTGCATATGCCATTTGCATGTGTTATGCCTTGACGACCATTGTGAATGGTCGTCCATATTGCTTGTGTGTTCTCCCCACTAAGCGTTATCACTTAGTACGGGTTCTTTTCCCGTGCAGGTGGCAGGTTTGGTTCTGTTTGAGTTGAGCATCTGCAAGGTCTACCACATAGGAGTTAGAAGTTTTGTTTTTTTTTTTTGTTGAACTTCTGTATTTTGGATTTTGTATTTTCGCAGACTTATGTATATGTAATTATATGTAAGGAGCTGGATGTAATATTGGGCTATGTAAATGTTATTATATTTATGTTTAAAGGTGTTCCTCGGTTTTATCGTTCGTCTTATGCTTCTGCTGACCAAATGAGTGACTGTGTGTATGTGTGTGTATATGCTTCTGCTTAATGCCTGCGTGTGTGTGAGTTAATGAATGACCACCTTTCACCCCGCAAGGTAAGTTTTTAATTATCCCGTGTTTATGCATGTACGATTATGTATGAATGTCTGCTTTCGCATAGTGTATGTGTGCAAGTATGTGAGTGAGCGTCTGTAGCACACCCGCGTCCTTCCAATGGGGACGTAGAGGGTGTTACATCATTCCAGTCCATGTACCTGGATATGATGTCTGCATTTGCCGCTCTAGGGTAGCGCCAAGACGAGAGGCTCACCCTATTTGGCCGGCAGAAGACAAGATAGAGGGATCTATGACTACCTCGCTGGCTACGACGGTACAGAGGTTTGATGAGTCCTTCCAGAGGATGGATGATTCGCTGGCTACCACCCGACACCGGATGGATGTCTTGGAGCACACTTCTGCAAGGGTATCCCAGGGTGTGAAGGATCTGCGTGAGGATTTAGGGAGAGACTTGCTCATCATCCGAGAGGATTTGGGGTTTCACACTGATGGATACGCTTCTGTTGTTTTTAGCCTAGCCTCTAGTTTTCAGGAGCTGTCTCACACTGTTGCGAGCATGGCTAGCCCATTCCTCGACAGACAGGCAGAGGTTGGATTTCATGTATCCCATCTATCATCATCGAGGCCACTGCTTGAGGATGTCACACATTAGTCGGCACCTCCTCCAGCTCAGTCTGACAATCCAGACATGCCCACAGATTATCCTCCTTTGTAGAGTGTATTTCAGGGAGATATTGGATATTGTTTTTCTATGATGTACAAAAATTTTCACTTATAGTATAACTTTATATTTATGTTTGTTGTAGGTTTGCTATTAAACATAACAAACATGTCACACGGAAAAAAAATAAATATAATGAAAAAATAAAAATAAAGAAAAATATCAAAATAACAAAAACAAGTTGATTAATACACCACCAAAACAGGTTAATGCATTCAATTAAATCATTTCCTTTGAACATTCAGGCACACATCAATAACGTCTAACGGCCATTCAAATAAATGGTTAATTCGTCAACAAAGGAATGAAGATTGCCATTACACCGCATCAACAGGTTAGATACCAACTCGGCTAGAGCTAGACACCGCACGGGTTAGATGCTGCAATGAGGAAGGTTAGACACCGTACCAACAGGTTAGAGAGCAACCCGGCTAAGGCTAGACACCGCACAGGTTATATGCCGCAAAGAGGGAGGTTAAATGTCGCATCAAAGTCAGTTACAAATCAATCCGGCTAAGGCTAGACACCACACGGGTTAGATGCCGCAACGAGGGAGGTTAGACACCACATCAAAGTTGGTCACAGACCACAACGGCTGGGGCTATATACCACACAGGTTAGATGCCCAACGATGGAGGTTAAATACCATAATGATAAAGGCTAGACACCGCACAAGTTAGACGCCACAGCAACAAGGGTTAACACATCGACAAAAAGACGGTAAATGACCCAGTAACTTCTTTCAGGTCAGAAAGACAACTGCCTCAAGTATGCGTCGCTTCTTTCTTACTTTGAGTTTTGGCTCACCTAGGCACCCAGGCACTACATTTCCCAAATCTAGGGGCAACTGTAAACACCGAGTCCTGAGGCAGCCAAGACCAAGATTACCCAATGATGAAAATGATGCTTGTTCTCGAGTAAAATGTTTAAAAGTGATGATTTCCTTGTCGAAGCCTTTTTTATAAAAAAAATATTATTATTTTTTGGGTTTGTGGGGACCTATCGCCGTGCAATCTGCGCGGCGTGCAAGGCGGCTCCTGCTAGCAGTATGCGCCTGTGGGCAGTACCTGCTAGCCACGGTACCTACACGCGAGGTGCGGTGCCTGCGCGCAGCGTGCAGCCCCTACGTAGAGGTGCATGTCCCGCAAGCGATATGCGGCCCTCCTGCGCGAGGGCGCATGTCGTGTAGGAAGCATGCAGCCCCCCGCAAAGGAGGTGCATGTCGCGCAGGCGACATGCAGCTCCCGTACAGGGGGCGCATGTCGCATAGGCGATACGCTACTCCCGCGTAGGGGGTGCATATCGCATAAGCGACACGCTGCTCCCGTGCAGGTGGTACATATCGTGCAGGCGACACGCGGCCTCCCGCACAGGGGGCTCATATCGCGCAGGCGACATGCGGCCTCCCGCACAGGGGGCGCATGCCGCGTAGGCGACACGCGGCCTCCCGTGCAAGGGACATGCAAGCTCCTACGCAGAGGTGCATGTCGTGCGTCACCATCTTCGCCAGCACACCATTTTTCTGATTTTCTCGGGTTTTTTGGTTTGAAATTCAACTCTCTTTCTAATTTTAAAAGGGATAAAATCTAATTTTAAAGGGTAATTAAGGGTTTTTAACAGAAAAAGTCTTGGAGAAAACCTAATTTTTTCAGGAGGGTATAAAAAGAAAAGTTAGAAGAGGAAAAGGGGTTTTTTTTTTGGAACGGCAGAAATAAGAATTTCGAGAAAGAGAAAGGGTTGGAGAGCAATAAAGTTTTCGGAGCCAAGGAAATTAATTTCTTACGCTTAAGACTTCAATCTTTTCATTGGATTTTCTTCAACAGTAATGATTTTTGAACTTTAATTTTATTGAGGAAACTTGGTTCTGAAACTTTTCTCATCCTGATTTCAATTTTCTTTCAAGCAATCTACGGGGAAATCAGCTTTTCTTCATTTTGCAATCAAAAGTCATACCTCTGAGGGTAAATACCTGGGCTAAATCAGTTCTTTCTTTTTCTCTCTTATTTTGTGTCGCCAGTTTGCTTCCTCCATTGTATATACTGTATATATTTCTGGTTGTTTGTTATATTTGACATAAACTTTATTTTGATTATTATCTACTGTCTATTACTATTGTATTATTAATATATTTGTTGCTGTATGTTGTTAGTTTTGTCATTTGTTGTTATTAATTTATTTATTGTAATTTATTAATATGTGTCGGTTATTGTTGTTTGTTATTATTCATTTGTCATTTCGTTTATTATTAATATGCCTATTATCTTGCTATTATTTGTTGTTGGTTTATTACCTATTTTTCTGTTATGATTTATTATTAACATATTTGTTATTGTTTATTATTAATGCATTTGTTGACTATTTGTTACAATTAACATGAAATTAGGTTAATTCAATTAGTTTATTTGTATGATGCATGAAGCATAGGTTTGTCAAGTATTTTATATCAATATAACTTTTTAGTTGGTTCTGCATTAACTTATCTTATTAATTTCTAGTTTTTTTATCCAATTTATTCTTCTGTGTAAGTATTAATATTGTTCTTGTTTACCATATTTGTCTATGTTTAATTAATTTAATTTATTGTTTATATTTAATTAATTTGATTGATTGTTTATATTATTTTGTTGGTTGTCTAGTTATATTTTACTTTATTAATTTAATCTAATTTGCTAACATTCTTTTTTGTTTTTTTATTACCTATAAAATTTATTTATTTTCACCTCCAGTAATATTTCAACACGAGTTGGAGGATCAAGGAACTAAAGACCTTCAGAATTTTGGTTTGCATATTTAAATTCTTCATTTTCGTTTATTTTGATTTATTTGTCGCATTTGTGTATTTTATGTAAAATTGTTTATTTTTATGCACGTTTAATAAAAATCACTCAAAATATTTTTATTAATAAATTGGGTTTTTTTCTAATAAAATGGACCAATGTCCTATTTTAACCAATAAAATCTCATTTTCAAAAGGAGAATTAATTTTCATAAAATGGGATCCCTCATCCCGGTTTTCTCAATCAATGCCCAAAAATAATTCTCCATTTTTTTAAGTTAATAAAAGGAACCAAATGTGTAATGCCCCCAGCTCCAACATGTAGCATTTCGAAGGGTGAAAAGCTACGGTGAGCAGAAGGTGCCACAAGACGAGGACACACATGGCAATGCAGAAATCAAAACAATAAAATTTCTAAAATCATAACCTCAAAACATGCACGTCCTAAACGTAAGTCATCCACACACCATTATTCGCACTAAAAGATATTATAACTTATTATAAAGGCTAATAAATAAAACTTAATTACATCCCATAATCAATAACACTTCCTATAACTTCTACAGACTCGTTGGCCAAAGACTCGGCGGACCGCTGCACTACTCTGATCTCCTAACCTACACGAAAAAATAATTGTGCTAAGCGATAACACTTAGTTGGGCTAAACAAATAATGGGCAGCCACTCATAATGGTTACCGAGGCAAAAACTTGCAAACCAATATACATATATACATAAACGTAAAGGAATGTCGGCTAAGTTATTACGACGAATATTATTATTTTGCTACTGAAACTTAAGTCATTTCACACACATTTGCGTATTATAATCCATAACCATAAATACTTGTTTACTTTTTAGTCAAAACACATTATACATAACTTATCATATACTTTAAATCACTTAATGGCCTATAGATAGTTATATTTCATAATTTCCCGAAATATGTTTTGAGGATCGAAATACAAAGTTTAGGAAATCCCGTTATTACTAATATTTCAAAATCATACAAATTACACAATCAATACTTAAATCAAAACCTTGCATTTAATCAAACCGTTACTAGTTCAAAACTAAGCAAAACATTTCAATACTCATATTTGGTTCGGGCTCGAAATAATTATTCCAAACTTCCTACGTATCCCTGTGGCTGGGAATCAGAACCACGTAGTTCTATAGAAAACTTTACATACATACATGTTCCAAGATTTATCCTAACTCACTTCCTAAGTCTAGTTATTTATCATGCATACCACCTTATTTCCCTTTAACTATTAATCACTATAAAATTAACATATTCATCGAGAACCAACAAATAATACACCAGAATTCCTTACCGATATTGTGACACCCCCATCGCCGCCCCAGTTGGAAGGACGCCGACGGGCGCGCTACCCGACGCTCACTCACACAGATATGCACATGCACAACGCGGAAGCATACATTCATACATAACATACATACGAAAATACGGGTTAATTAAAAACTTGACTTAACATGCGGGTACAGACTGATCATGCAATAACTCACACACACGCATGCAGTAAGCGGAAGCATAAAGCGAATGATAAAAACAAAGGAATAACTTAACATAAAAATATACTAACGTTTACATTACCCAAAAGTAATCTCAATATTCTTACATACAATTACATATATATAAAACTACAGAAATACAAAAACTGAAGTACAGAAGCTGAACAAAATACAAAACTTCTAACTCCTACGTGGCCGACCTTGCAGAAGCGCGACTCGAACATAACCAAACCTGCCACCTGCATGGAAAGGAAATCCATGCTAAGCGATAAACGCTTAGTGGGGAGAACACACAAAAGTATGAATGGCCATTCACAATGGTCGTCAAGGGATAACACATTCACAATGGCAAATGCAACATTCAAAATACATATATAATATGGCTTGCATAGTAAAAGCATTTATTCGAAAACTCATAACCATAACCATATACTTATATCAAGAATAGGCCAAAACAGACATAATACAATACACGATACAAGTATCATCATGCAGAGCCACATACAGTATCACATGCATATACCTACAATGGTATCAAATATCAGCATCTTACCGTGCGGAGTCACATGAGATTTACACATGCAATTATCATAAACAAGTACCCATGCATGAACTGACAACCCAATCCAAAGTGACACAATTACCATATGATAACGCACCCAACTATCATGTTAAGAATACTAGCTATCTAAC
This sequence comes from Excoecaria cochinchinensis, assembly GCA_947683425.1. Taxonomy (NCBI): domain Eukaryota; kingdom Viridiplantae; phylum Streptophyta; class Magnoliopsida; order Malpighiales; family Euphorbiaceae; genus Excoecaria; species Excoecaria cochinchinensis. Next base: position 23,342,027 of record CANTUQ010000092.1, on the reverse strand, counting down.
ATACTTTGACATGCCATACACACACTAGCTAAAAACCAAGGTACGACATCCAAAGCACCACATTACCGCTGCACAACTCTAAAATATAGAATAACATGCCGAAAACACTCTAATAGCGGAGACCGAAGACATAATCACATAACATCACATTCATAACATCACCATGCAGAAAACACAGTTAAATCTTACATACTTACAGCCACAACTGCTTCGGTTTATATGCTTATATATAACAAAACCATGCTTGAGTCACATACATAAATACATTAGTCGAATCACATTCAAAACATTCTGAAACTTATAAAACAACACATGACAAGTGCGGATAATGGTGTTAGGTATCCAATTATGCTTACAATATAAAAACATACATTCTGAAGTTCAAATATACGTTCATATACTTATAAACTGATTTCCCAAATCATTATCGTGCTCATTCGGATATCATATTCATACGGTTATTCCAAAGTAAAACAACCCAACAAAGCACCTGCTGACTCACAATAGTGGATAACGAGTGAACCGATAGTACCTTACGGGTACAAATCGGCCAAAGGTACCTTACGGGTATGAATCGAAAACCATTTTATTTTGTCACAATAGAAACATTTTCCTGAGGGGGGATCTTAAACAAGATCCAAACACATTAAAAAGGATTGCGAAGATCCGCACACATAAAGGGTTCGCGAGGAACCAAACTGGGGACCTGATCAGGGTCCAAACGTCCAAAGGGCTGCAGCTAACGGGACTCTATTAGGCATGCCTAACTATCCACTAGACTGACTCTCGCAAGTCATGCATAAAACAATTCACGTTTGGAATCACCCAACACATAAATATATATATATATATATATATATATATATATATATATATATATATATATATATATATCATGCAAAAACCAGAGTACGATAGACATATAAATATGCTCATAAAGTCGGTCATAAATCATACAATTCCTATTGCAAAACATAATACACTCTATACACTTTAACATTAAACAATGTTTTAAAACATGTCAAAATCAGGTATGGAAGCACTACCATGCCAATGATTATCAATACAAAATCCTAATCATGCGGTAGGTGAAGATAACTAAGTATAAATCATGCATAATCCAAATTACATTTAAACATAACACATTGAGTTCAAAGGCTAAAGCTTAATAATGCATTCAGACATCAACCGTATTATTCAAATAAATTTGGCATAGCATACTATCAATCATACCTCATACAATTCATATTCTGAAGCATGCAATAGTTCAATCAATCACATTGTAGCACTACTCATTATACTAAAGCATGTCAGGAACACATGTGGAATCATATTATGCCAATGATTAATAACGCATAATCTTAATCGTGGAATGATACAAGAAACTCTTAAGCATGGCAGAATTATTCTTAGAGGAGGATCTAATCAAGGATATGCATAACATATTGCTAATCACAAGTAAATTAGGATAACCATTCATATAAGCAAGCTAATATAGCACACAGTAGGGGAAAAAAGCCATAAAAGCATTTGAAAGTCATTTTGGTTGAAACTGGGCTAATTCGGAAAAATGGAGCTGAAGGGGGGTCGGTCACGAGCCATGTCACGACTCATGACTGGCCTCAAAGGAGGGTCACGAGTTGTGACTCTATGTCACGCCTTGTGACATACCTCACTAGGGAGTCACGAGTCGTGACTCTAAGTCACGTCTCGTGACTTGCCTCTCACAGGACAGTCACGCGTCGTGACTGGGAGTCACGCCTCGCGACTGCTTCCAGCTAGCCGAAAAGTCACGCGTCGTGACTGGGAGGCAGAGTCACGTGTTGTGACTGGGAGTCACGACTCGTGACTTGCCTCTCTCAGGGTAGTCACGACACACACCTACTGGAAACGGAAATTCCACCAGAATCGCGATTTTTCGTTCCCAGTAAGCCCAGAATTCAAAGAACTCGACAAAATCAATTTCAATTTGATTCAAAACATTACCAATCTCATCTTACCTTCCAATCGAGCTTCCATACCTCAAAATGGCGTAAAACCAATTAATTCAACAATCAAAACACCCAAAATCATGCATAAACACATTCATTTCCCTCAAGAACATGAACCCTAAAAGTTACGCTAAGTTCAAATCCCAAACTCAGTAACTTCAATTCAATCCTTATCATGCATTACTAACACATCTACTCACATAATCATGCATATACACATTCCAAAACACACCAAATTCAAGAAATTAAACAATGCAAACACATTTACAACCTAAGTGAGAATTAGGGCAGAGACATTAAATAATTCACAAACTGAAATTGAAGAACACAGAAGCTCCCAAACCTGGAATTGAAGATTAAAAAATCACACTTTAAGCTTCAATCCTTAATCCTCTACTTGTCCTTAAGCTTCTTCTTGCAACCCACAGCTTGCACAAACAAGAAACCCACAAAACCCTTAGTCCAAACCCTAACTGAAGTAAAACCAGTAGAAGAAGAAGAAGAAGAAGAAGAAGAACAGCACGTAAAAACCTTAAACTCCAACTTACCTCTTCAAGCAAAACACACTCTAAGCCAAACACAACTCCAACCCAAAAGAGAAAGAAAGGAAAAGTAGAGAAAGGAGAAGAGAAGAAGAAAGGAGGCGTGAGAGAAGAGAACGGGAATGCCAAAAATCTGTATTCCCTCTCTCTTCCTCTTTCTTCTTCTTTTTCTTCATTCAATGCCCACCTAACAAGCCCACATGGCAGCTCCCAATTGGACCACAAAACCCACTTAGACTTTTCCAAGCCAAAGCACCATATACTCACATGCACCCAATCCTTTCTTGAATAAATATCTCATGCCTAGGTACAAAACTCACACTTCACTAGATAAATGCCACAACCAAAACACCCTACAACCGTATACCACAAGCACACACTAACACTTCTCTTCTTAACATACTTAATTAATTATTTGCTTGCCATTAAGTCCTTATTATCCAAATTTCTCATGCATAAATTACTGAAATACCCTTGCATTCCCGACTTAGCATACACATTCCGACCAGGGCTATTTTGGGGTGTGACAGATATACTTACATTGGTCATCCAAGTTAAGGTTCAGAAGATAAGCAATTACTTAACATACCCGTGTTCTCAACTCAAACATGTAAACGAATATATTCATAGGATTCATTTATTGATTATTCAAATATAGAAAACATGCATATTAATTATTTCAATTATTCTTTACATAGACTTCATATAGACAATCATACTCTTAACTTTAAACAGATTTATAACATGCACTATCCACATATGAATTCTTGGACCGTTAATATTCATTTATACACATTCGTTAGAGCAACGTTGATTGCTTTATCATTTTCCATTTCACAGATATTGGTTAATTATACAAAACACATAGGCATTTGGTGTGACGCCCGTTCCCTAACGACAGACTAGCTCAGCTAATCCTTGTTAGAGAGGGTCGCACACACACATAACAGAACACATGCGGAATCTGAACAATAAAATTTCATCACATAGTATCTTATCTCAAGCATCACATGCCAAGCTATTCATATGACATACATACATATGAGAGGTTACATTCATGATCATACATTATTACATGCCTTTACACTTTCATTACACATGTTAACTATACAAAAGCTTATACAAAATCCCAAAATAACAGCCCCCAAACCTATGCTATTCACTTCCTATTGTTGACCGTACCAAAATGCGGGGGACGTCCTTCAGTCACCTCTCGTCCCTACCTGCACGGATTAGAGTAAATCCATGCTAAGCGATAAAGCTTATTGGGGAACTCATATATAGCAGATAATTTATCACACAATCAGAAACATCATACATTACGCATTAGTAGACATGCCGGAACAATCATTATTAAAGCATGTACCATTTCAAGCATAGCTTTGTCCATTACTATGTTCAATCATAAAGCATCAATCACTTATTCACATATCCGTACTTCCTTGTATCACAATCACCTCTGTTTATTATTTAATTAACTGATTAGCCGACTAGCCTTTTAGTCCATTAGCCTGCAATTCAATGACGCGGATGACGGGTATCGCATCGGTACCTCTCTGGTACCAGTAATCTCATCGAGACTACTTTTTCACATTAGCACCTTCTGGTGCTTCACATCACATTAGTACCTTCTGGTACTTCACATTATTCCACATATAATAAAATCCAGCAAGGATTATTCGCATTGTGATTCCCATGGAATCAGACACATTCAACGCATGGGGCTGCAGCACTTGACTCTATAGGCATGCCTAACTATCCACTACTTGACTCGCAGGCTTAAGTTGTTTAACAATTATTCAATTCAATTTTCACTTTACACATTTGCATTAGCACATAGCTAAACATTTCATTTGCATACTCAGTATGCTTTCAAATTCAATTTTCACATTTAATATTCACATAACTGGTCGCATTCAGAAATCACCATGATTGTATACATTTGTGGATCACTTAACACACATATAATACTTACTCAGGTTGTCCTTCATTTTAACTCAAAGCTTTGCCATTTGAATGGCCAAACACATTAGGATCATATTGCCAAAACAGGGTTGGTCACGGTCACAATGAATTTCATTATCACCGTGACATATTGAAGTCCACAACAGAATGCAAACTGGGGGCATGTCACGGTCACAATCAATTTCGTCGTCACCGTGACATGTTCCCAACTCTCGGCAGAATGCAACTTGAGGGTATGTCACGGTCACAATGAATCTCATTGTCACCGTGACATATTCTCACTTTGCAAAACGGAATGCCTTCCTGGGTACCTCATGGTCACAATGAATTTCATTGTCACCGTGACATACCAAAATCCACTAGGCAGAATTGAACTCAGCATACGTCATGGTCACAATCATTTTCATTGTCACCGTGACCCATGCAAAATCATCATAACATAGTTATGTTTTTCAGCTCATTTCTACCTTCTCATTTAGACTTCAAATCTCATTCTCATGCTTGACAATAAACCCAAAACATCAACTACTCACCCATTAGCACATACCTGGTTTTCCCTTCTTGTTTGACATTCAATAATAGCACAAATCATAATCATTCTCAAGCACTTTGTCACAAGCATATTGCTACTACAATCATACTATCTAGCATCACATAATTCATGCTCAAACTTCAATTTCACATATCATATATTCAATTCAAATCCCTATTTAATCAACACTAATCACACAATCACACAATTAGGGTTTGTTCCCAAACCTCGCCGCCTTAGCTCCTAATTTCGACGGACGCTCGGCTCGCCGATTACAGCCTTTCCCTTATCTCTCTTCACTTCTTCAGCTAGCAAAAACAACACAGATGCTCAAGCTCAAACTCAAACCAGTAATATCCCATCCAAACCAGCTCAACCAAGAAGAAAGAGTAGAAGATGAGATTATGCACTTATTCACTTACCTCTTAGGTTTAACCCTTAATTCTTGAGCAAATTAACATCAGTTTGCTAACACTTCATAAAGCCTCTCTAAACTCACTCCCACGCAAGAAAGAAAAGAGAAGAACACAGAAAATTTCTAGGTTACCAAATGAAACTCTTCCCTTCCCTTAACTCATTCTTGCATGCAAAAGTGTAGGTGGCATCCTCTCAAGAAGCCACACGGAAACCACTTCCTCAAATCTGTCTCCACTTTCCATTAGATCAAATTATCATTTCCTTAATTAATCCTTTATTAACTAGCCAATCAGCCTTTAACTCATGCTTAGCACAAACATTCATAATTACCATTAAAACCCTTAACAATACTTCTTTCTTTCAATTAAGTCCAATCCTACACATTCAATTCTCACACACATGCCAATTTAAGTTAATTCTCTTAGGGTACAAATCCGGCCATGACATTTGGAGATACCGCACATTTGCACATAGGTGTCCATAAAGGGCCCAGAACAGAGGAGTGCGTAGAGCACAAGCTCATCATATGAACAAACACTTTCCAATACTTTATTCACATATCTCTTTGCACACCATCACATAACTTATCAAGTTATTCACACTCTTTTATTCATTTAATTGCCTACTAAGTCAAAGGGATGGATAAGTGTGTGAACGCATAGCGGTACCCGTGGGAACGATTCAAAAAGTAACATCATATTTTTCTCTTTCAAAACATTTTCAGAAGGGATCTTAAACAAGATCCATACACATTGGGGATTGCGAGGATCCAAACGGGGACCTGATCAGGGTCCAAATAGAACAGAGGACTGCAGCTAACAAAACTCTCTAGGCATGCTTATCTATCCTCGACTCGACTAACGCAGGCTAAATTCCCATATCATTATTGAATTCTTAAAATTTTACTCATATATACCCATTCCATTGATACTTACATCATTCTTTTATGATCACATAGATATATGCAATATTACATTTGCATATCATATATACTAATTACATTTATCATGTTCAAAAAACTAATCATGTATTATTTCATGGATAAAATATTCGTATAACCATACTGAACATAACTATATTATTGGGCACTATGCACTTATTTAAATTTAACACATAATTTACATTTCTTACACACATACAATCATTAAATAATAACGGTAGACAACAACTCATAATTCCATTATTATCATGTATTCATTTAAACTTAACAGATAAGTTTACATTTCTTTACATATATATACATTTTCCACACAATAATGGTAGATTAATTTCTCATATTTCAGTAATTTACTATGCGTGGAAACACATTGAATAGTTCACATTTTAAATCATATATGCATAACATAAGTGAGAAACCAACCAAAGAAGAAGATTTTTCCAAAAACTTTTTGCAACAGAGAGGGGACTGTCGCGAATAGTGGCCAAACTAGCATCGCGCACAAGAAATCCATCACGAGTCGTGCTCAGGAACACGACTCATGAAGACGAATTACGGAGGAACAGCGCAAGCATGAGAGGGAGAGGAGACTGCCACGAGTCGTGCACAAGGTACAAGACTCGTGCATAACGTGCACGTCTCTTGCACAATTTGCACGTCTCGTGCATTCTTCCTCTGCAAGAAGCTCACCAATCTCTATCGCAATCGCGACCAGTGTCGCGCTCGTGATAGAGTCGTGATTTCCAGTCCCTCATCAAAAATCTGCAGAAATTCTCTCTCAAAATCATACCCAAAATTTCCCATTCAAAACAAACATCAACACAATACAAATTGCTCATTCAAAACCTCATAATTAACACAAATTCCAACTTTTATACACATGAACACAATTAAATCATGCTATTAACATCATCAAAATTCCCAATTAATAAAACCATAAATTTTGCTGCAAATACTCTTTCAATACCTCACTTGAGTTCAAAACTCACAATCAAAACATTTAAACTCAATTTCTCCAAAACACACAACATTCAAACATACTTAAACAACTTCAAGTTCATAAATACCCAGGAAACCAACCAAAAATCACAATAACTTCAAAAATACACATAAAAACCTAAATTTCCCAAACCTTATCTCCTTTACTCCTAATAGCTTTCTTAGATAATCTTTCTTGCTCCAAAAACCCATCCAAGATCTTTCTCTTCCAAAATCCTAACCAAAACACACAAATGCACAAAACATAAATCTAGGGTTTTTAACAAATCAAGAAGAACAGGGGAAATCCAAAACTTAAAAATCACTCTACCTTGACAAATCTTCACTTAAATCCCTTCCCATTTCCTTGCCACTTGTCACCTTGCCATTGGTCCAATCAAAGATATTTTTGTCAAATCCTCTTTTTAATCCTTCAACTTTCATAACCTCATGCATTGACACTTATATCTTACAACCCTTCACATTTGCCCACTTAACTAATTTTATCCTTTCAATTAAATCCAAATTCCATACTTCACTGTGACGCGTGCTGAACCTAGCAAATGCCCTTATAGGCGAGACCCACTTTTAGGGCTCGAGGGATTGGTTCGCGTCTTTTGATCTTGGGTGCCACGAGACATCTTAGACACCTCCTTCCCAATAGAATATTGGAAAGGATCATCTAGCCTCATGACACCTTTAGGCACCTTTGAGGTATTGTAATACCCCCTTCCCATACGTAGGAGGACCCATCCGCAAGGGAGTGAGAACTCGTATGAGTAAGGGTGTCACCAAGCAGAATAGTGCAAAGCATTTGACGCGATCTCAGCAAGTGTACTGAATCGGCAAGTAATACAGTGGGGTAAAGTTAGGACCCCGAATTATCGTACCCAAGGGATTGTGTGTGCAAGTAACGAAAATCAAATGTATGCTAAAAATTCCCAATTGTTTGAGTTGACTGAGTTATGAATAAATTAAAAACAAAGAAATTAAGTAACTAAAATTAGCAAGCAAAAATAACCAAATTAAAATGACATCAATAATTGATAGAAATAAAATGATGGAAATAATTTAACAAGCAAAGAACTCAAAATAGAAGAACGTTGCTCGGGTTCACTCATCCACCTCATACCCAAATATGAATAAAATTAATCCAAGAACCAAATATGAAAGAAATCGGGATAACCCTCTTAACCCAAGCTTCCCCACCCGGAGCCAGCTACTCTAATTACATGACATCCCAATCCAGAGCCAGCCATATAACTAGCCTATGCACGGGTCTAAAATCCTAAGTTCAGTTTATTTTCCCAATACGAAGCCAAATAACCCTGAACTTAATTATCTCACTCGCCACTCTAGTCTTAAATCATAAAATACTGCACTTCTAGATTCCCAATCGGAGTCGTGCAAAAGATACAGCAAGAATGATAAAAACTGAATATAAATAATCATGGCATCCAATCTATACAACTCAATAACCAACAAAGATACATGAAATAAATCATTCATCAAAACTGGAAATTAACTTGAGAAAATAAATCCCATGAATTAACGATAAGAACCGGTGAAATAAACCATTTAATCATATATTTAATTTTAAAAGATGTTCAAAATTCACATCATGGGTAGGGGATTCAAAGATCCCCCAAACAAGTAAAAGACTATTCATGATCCATTACAAAATCAAAAGCAAAAAGGAAAGAATAAACCCAGAAATTCATTAAGGAGGAAATCCCGGTTGAATCCCACGTTCTTCGATCTTCTTCTTCAAATCTTCGATGGAGAAAAATTCTGGAAATTCGGATGTAAAAACTGTGTATTGAAATTAAACTATGTGTTTCAATTGTAAAACTCTTGATTTGTAATTTAATTCTAAAGACAAAGTTGAAAACCTAAATTAAGAACGATAGAAAAGCCTGTAAAAATTCTAGAATTAAAACCCTAATATGAAAATAGGTTAAAAATCCGCCTCCCCCTCCATCGCGCTTCCCATCCCTTGCGAGCCACCAAGTGTCAGATCCGGTGTCGCCCTCCACCCCGCTGCCACTCGCTCCCTCGCCATCATTTGCCTCCACCCCATCGTTGTAGATCCGATCTCACCGTTGTTGCTGCATCTAGAGCTATCTCCCTCAGGTGCTATTAGATCGCCGCCGTCGCCCATCGTAGCTCACCTCTCGTCACCGTCACCTCTCGCCCTCATCACCGCTCTTTCCTCATCTCTTGTTCGTCGGTGACTCTGCCGTGTTCTTCACGTTCCTATTCCTTTCTCCACTGTTAATGAGCCATTGGTTGCTAACTCGATTCTATTTATGAGCCATTGGTTGTTAGCTCGATTCTATTGTTATAGGTGCCAAAACCAAAAACACCTTCACAAGGGTAGTTATGCTAATTTACTGTGAATATTACTCTTTAAAAAAAATTAGCAAATATTATATCTAATAAAGAAAGTGAGCAGAAGAATCAAATCACAAATAGAATTTTACAAAATAGTTTACCACAATCAGATGTTAGGTTGCGCTGTGATATTTACTTCTGTGTGATATTATTTTTGTCATACTATATAATATAAATTTCTTGCCCCAAACAATATCTACCACTACTGGTTAACAAATTTTGTTTATATTAGTGCATAACAAATTGTGCAGAGATTGGTACCTTGTTTGAATTTCTTAAGTCTTATTCTCTTGCTCTAGTCTTCTTTTCGCCTTTTGCTCTAAAATTTGATTATGTTTTTGCTGGTTCTACTCCTGGTAATGATAAATCTCACTTCAGTTAAACAACACAACTTAATATGCAACAATATGAGTTGTGTACTTTATTTTGTTATAGACTAACAGTACTCTTTGCACTGAGCACAACTGGCATATTTCCTATAATACATGCATTTGTGTTATGAATAAGGAAATACAATTTACTTACAATGCGAGCTTTGAATATACAGAACACCTCATACATCTGCAATGCATCATGATATATCATCTGATCTTGAAGTGGTGGGCAGTAAATTGAAGGATATTTTAGAAGTGTGATTATTATCTCCAGCAGTGTAGCCTGGATATTTAAATTAATTTCAATGTTGCATTGCTTTTCTTTGTCTCTAGCTTCCTGTGTGCTATTTTATAGCTTCTCATATTAGTCTTTTATAGGATCTTAGTGTGCTATAACTGAGTTCGTATTTGTGTTGCTAACAGTTAATGTAAAGAAGATTTAATCTGTCTATGAAATAATGACCTTTAGATTAATATGTAACATACATATCTATTGTTCTTATGTATACGTGCACTCATATATCGAAGCAGGACCAGTAAGCAGCCAATCTTTCTGCTTCGGCCTACCTTCCGTCGGATTGTTCTTGCTGATGATTTTCTCATTTGATTTGGTGGAGATAATAAAAAAGTGAATTCTTTACTTGCTATCTGCATTGTTATATAGTTAACTTATTGTCGATATAATTATATCTTACGGAGGCTATTAAAGTTACTTTTAACATAGATTTGATGTGTTTTAATCATTAAATATGAGAAAAGTCAAATAATAATTTCAAATTTATTTTGGCAGAAACACTGAAATTACTATTATTATTATTATTATTATTATTATTATTATTATTATTGAAAAAGGAATGTAATTTTGAGTTCAATTTCATGAGTAAATGGTGAGAATATATCAGTAGTGGGCACACATTAAAGAGTCAGAATGGAAGGTTCTAATTATTTATAAGAATTAAAGAGACATGAATAGAATCATCCATCATTACATGTGGAATTGTTAGAAAATGGGTTTTGTATGTTGTTTAACTGAAGTGAGATTTCTCATTACCATTGCCATGTTTTCGTACATGCTATTTATGAGACTACTGCATATTTTACCTCATTTTGCATTTTACTTTACTCTCCACTTGTTAATGCATATTTTAATGTATTTTTTTAGGAGTATATTGTGTATTTATGCTATTTAGCTTTCTATTGACAATTGAGTATGCTTTCAGGAAATGCACTTGCATTGAAATTCATTAGCTCACTCCTCAAGGATCACAGGTAACTGTATGTTTTCCACATGTCCATGTGAACGATTACTTATTTACTGTCTTTGTTTTCCTTTTCTTTTTCTGTCTTTATGCCTTTTCTTATTTCCAATTAGAACTAAGAAATAGAAATTTTGGAAATGAGTGAGAATTCATTTATGCAGCCATCTAGCAAGGATTTTATTAACTCTGACTTCCAATGTAGGACCAGCAAAATCATTTTGCTCTTGCATTTGAATTTCCTTTAATACACATTTACATTTTTAGAAATTTTGTCATTCTTTTTGCAGTAACTTGTCAACACCTTTTGGTTATTGGCTTGCCAAAAAGTGTAATTATAGCTGAATCAAGTGTTGTAATTGGTCAACATTTGGTGGTGTTGTATAGGCAGCAATAGCATGTTAGTCAATGTTAACTGTAGTTTTTAGCTGAATTTGGTGTTGTAATTGGTCAACATTTGGTGGTATTGTAGAGGCAGTAATAGCATGTTTGTCAATGTTAAATATATTATTTTTCTTAAGGTTAATTTAATTTCAAGCAGCATACTGTTAAGTGTTAACTTTGTGCTTGGATCTGAGAATGAAAAGTTCACTAACTTAAATAAGATGTTTCCCATTATGTGGACCTTAAAACTAGAAAATATTTCCCATTATACTCGGGCTTCCTCCTATGCTAGGATTATTATTGATTACAGAAGACAATTTCTTATTGGAAATTATATATAATGGTCAAATTCCCTTATGTTCTTTGTTGTTTTCTAGCTGCTACAATTATTTGGTTTTAGTAATACACTCAAATAGATTTAGTTAAAATAGAAAATTAAAAACCTCATATGGTACATGCATCAGCACATTTATTTCTGAAATCTTCATTTCCGTTGTTCAATGAGAATTTTTATCATATAGCATTGGCATTTAATTTATTTCTTTTGTTTACCTTTTACTCACAGGCGACCTAGTGGAGACAAAATCTACAACTTTGACAATCAACTTCCTGCTGCTGATTTTTTTAAGGATTTGGTTTTTAATATGTATTACCTTTTGTAATGTATAGATTTGGTATTCATATTAGATACCCTTGGATATGTATATAGTATATTCTCTATATGATTTAGGATAGCTTTTGTAAATTTAAAATATTGATTATTTATGACATGTAATCTAAATGCAATTGTTCATAATGCATGTGTTTATATTATATATCAAAAATAGTATTTTCTTAAATTTCATTATGAATTTGGATTATATTTATTTATATAAAAACAAAAAATTTGATTGAAACTAAAATATTATGCCAAGCTAGCATAATTTTACAATTTTTGATATTAAAAATAGCAACGGAAAATAAATTTGGTTGCTATTTTTATCAACCGAAAATTTATGCTGTTGGTAAATATAGCAACTAAAATAAATTTCTGTTGCTAATTTAGCAACAGAAAAATCAATTCCTTTGGTAATATTGACAAATTCACTGAATGTATATTGGTTAGATTTAGCAACAGAATTTAAATTCCGTTGCTATATTTAGCAATGAAATTTAAATTTCGTTGCTAAAAAAAATCACAATCAAAATTACAACCGAATTTTCCGTTGCTATTTTCGGTTGCTAATTTTGATTAGCAACAGAAATTCAACAAATTTGGTTGCAAATTTTCGTTGCTATTTGATAATTTTCTTATAGTGTTTTCGTTGAGAAAAAAAAAATTAAAGATGATTGAATCTCAAATGTCAGGAATTAATTTCCTAGATTCAAGAACAACCCCAAAATACTTTGAGAACAAAAATCATTTTCTTGCTCTCAAAGCTCTTCTCTGTCTTTTTTTCTGGTTCTTTCGGCGTTTTCAAAATAACCTCCCCTTTTCAATTTCAACTTTATCTTTTTATATGTCCTCAAAAACTAGGGTTTCCCTAAGCATATCCCTTTGCAAAACCCCTAATTCCCTTCCCAAATTAGTTTTTTTTTTTCCATTTCAAATCAAACATGCAGCCTGAATGTCCTAACCAAATACCGTAAAAATCGAAAAAGAGACACTGGGGCAGTGGGGAGCGCGTGAGGCTGCATCTCACATTAGTGCGATGGGCCTCACTACACAGGCCCCCAAAAACTTCTCTTTTTTAAAAAAAAATGAAAAATAATTTTTTTTTGAGGAAATCATCACTTCTATTTTTTCTTTTTACTTGTGAACATGTATTATTTTCATCATTGGGTAACTTCGGTCTGGATTGCCTCAGGACCCGGTGTCTACATTCATAACTTTTACCATTGGCCACACTTATCGGAGCTTTCACTTAAATTCTTAAATTGTCCGTCTAACATACCAAATACTTCAACTTGCACAACTTTGGTTGCTACTCATCCTCAATATGCACAAATCCTTCTTAGGTACTTTTCGGGGTGTAACACAATGTTTCTAAACACTAATAAATCTCCCGATTTATGTATGATTTATTTTATTTTATTATACTTTTTATGCCATTACTTATTTATTCATGTTGGGCCCTTGTAATTAATTTTGGAGCAAGTTTTATTTCATTTATTTATTTACGCCTCTTTATTTTAGGGGATTGTTCTGTCCCATATTTTTACATTTATAATTTTATTTATTGCTTTACTTACTGCTTTCTTTATTGCTTTCCAAAGATGCTTGAAATGCACTTTAATTTATTGGATGATCGCATAAGATAAGAGATAGAATTTTGATTTCTTAAAAACTCATTTATAAACTTAACTTAAAGCATTAATAAGAGTGAAGTTCCGAACACCTTCTCTGGTTTAAGACCCCCAAGATTAGATGACCTTTCCCAATTTCTTGTAAATTTGGTGGCGACTCCAAAATACCTCAAAGGTGCCTAAAGTTTGCATGGGATTAGATGAACCTCCCAATGTTCTATTGGGTAGAGGATTCTAAAATGTCTCATGCTACCCAAAATCTATATGCTAACCCTTCTCGAACCCTTAAAGCGGGCCGAGTTCGGGCCGCGTGCGCCACACTAATTTATATACAAAAATCATTTTCAATTTTTTTAAAAAAAGTTATAACTTGTATGTAATTTTGTGTTACAAAAATTGGACATTGTTCCTGATTTATTGAAAACAACCCAATTAATTAATAGAAATAGTTCTGGTGTGATTTTTATTTTAAGCGTGTGAAAAAATTTTATTATTACAGGTCTTACACGAAATAAAAGAAAATAAAAAATAATAATACAGGCCCGAATAAATTAATAGCAAATAAAATAAATCCTAGACTATTATTCTACTTTGTTCTGTCCAGTCTAGGGACGCACAGTGTGTCCCTCACAATCATGGTCATGATAGGAAATATCATCAGCTAATAATGTGTTAAATTAAATAAAATGATGAACAACTAATTGAATCAAGTAAATTACATAAATTTTTAATTTGATATAACAGAAATAAAATAAACAAAATAGATAAAAGGCATGATGCATCCAGAATTCATACAGCAAGCATAAACACACATATACTAACATATCTAAATATAATAAACATAAATAAAGATATAAATAATTAAAATAAAAATGCATGATGTAGTTTGAGATTCATGCAGTAGGCGATTTGCATGCGTATGATAAAACATTTAAATAAATTGTGAATTAAATAAAGAATAATAAATAAATATATAAGTTAACAAAATTAATAAACTAACAAATATAAGAACAATAATAATAATAATAATAATAATAATAATAATAATAATAATAATAATAATAATAATAATAATAATAATAATAAATGAATATAATTCTATGTATATAATATTGCAATTTCTTAAATATGAAGTAACATAAATAATATATGGAAATAATAATAATAAAACAAATTAATAAGGGGATATGTAAATAACAAGGCAAAAACGAAAAAAATATAACTCATGCATGTGATAACAGAAAAGGATGGGATGGCCAGGTTCTGCAACGGTGTCATTGGCCGTGACTGTAACCCCCCCCCCCCCCCCCCCCCCCCCGTTGGAAGGGCGCCGGCGGGCGCGCTACCCGACGCTCATGACAACATACATACATACATGCGCTAAGCGGAAGCATTCACTAAGAATAATAATAGGGCATAACATAAATCTCATATAATCAAAATATAGTGTTAAATACAATCCCAGAAGATTACATCGTTCCTTTACAAAAAGTTACATAAGCCACTATACAAAAATATTACATACAACGAGAACTACAGGAGGAGATAACAAAATAAAGACTCTACTCCTATGTGGCCATCCAGCAGATGCACAACACGAGCAAGCTCCCAAAATATTGTCACCTACACGGGACAAGAACCCGTGCTAAGCGATAACGCTTAGTGGGGAGGAACAAAACACAACAGAGCACTATGCAAGATATTAAACATTATTATACAGAATTCACTAAACATCAGCGGGCAGAAATATATACACAGCTCAAGAGGCACTATATGTATCTCAGAATTGAAACAGAAAACAAGAAGCGATGATCATAATCAGAATCATGCAATAATTAGAACACTTCACTAATCACATACAAGACACTTAACACAATAGCCTGAATTCAATGGTGGAGGATACGGGAACACGGCACGGGAGACCGAAGCCTCTAAAATAGTTTTAGTACCCGAAGGTAGCACGGAAGACCGGAGTCTCAAAACATTTTATCACTACACGGAAGATGACCATCTCGGAGGTCGACCGCTTCGCCCAAACGGGACGGACATGGGCAACTGCACTCACTAACCCTTCTTAAGCATGCTTAATTATCCAGTACCTTGACACTTCAGGCTCAACAACTCAATCACTCACACGACAATACACAATCAAAACAAGGTTTAACTCAAGACTTTAACATTAAATAAATTCATAACTAAGACACTAGTACAATGATATCACGAGTCATAAGTACAAACATATTTCATGCAATAGTGAGAAACCGTGCAAAGTGGAACAAAAGAAACGCATTTGAAAAATAGGGCAAGCAGGAAGGGCCTCTGTTGCGATCGCGACAGTGTCACGCTCGCGACAGAGCACGGGGCACCTCCTCGCGAGCTCGCGCCAGAAGGCCTGCTCGCGACGAAGCCCGCTAGGCAGATTCGCGCAACCGAGCTCTATCGCGCTCGCGACAGAGACCAGTTCCTTTCTCCTCGCACGCACGCTCGGTAGCATGCTCGCACGGAGGACTCGGCTACATAGCTCTCTGTCGCGGTCATGATAACATCGCGATCGCGACAGAGTACTGTGACGCGCGCCGGACCCCGATGAGCGCCGCCCGTTCGACCGCCCGCACGTGGGCGATCGGGGCATTTGTGGGTCCGTTGGCATCTTGCAATAAATCGCTAGTGCGTCTATGTTGGGCAACAAAGAGGTATCATGGAGTCGCCACCCAATAGAACATTGGGAAAGTTACTCTCACCTCGGAGAGCCTAAGACTTGCGCTTAGTATCCATGTTCGGCCATGAGGCCTAGGATTAGCGCTAAAGTCTCGTGACCCAAGAAGTATTTTGGAGGATAACCTCTAACCTCTTGAGCCCAAAGACCAGAGCTGGGTCCGGGATTTCTCATCTATTTCTACCTCAATTAGTTTATGATCAAATTTTAATGTCATTAGTTCGCTCTCTCTCCACACTATGCAGTTGATTAAAAGGCGCATTTTATTCACATTCGGAAAGCAGTAAATGAGCAGAATAAATATCAAAAGCGATAAATTACAATAATACAAGGAGCGGAATACAACTCGCTTTGGTAAATGTGCGATTCATACAAAAATCGGGGCATTGTTTATTTTGAGGACTTTGGTCCTCTCATGCATCATTATTAAAAATGGGATATTTAATATGTGATGATCTTTATTGGATGAAAATAGGGCGTTGGACCCTTTTTGCATTTTATACAAAACTCAATTTTATTTAAGTACAAATCGTTGGTCTATTCTTACATTTAACGGGATAAAAAGAGCTTATTCATATACATAAAATAATCAATGAATGAAAAAAACGAGAGGAATAAATCAAGAGGTTTAAGAAAACTAAACCGGACGAAATCCACCACGCATGGTAGGCAGCCGCTCAAGCTCGAAATTATCCAAGAAGACCAATATACACTCACAGAAAGTTAAGAGATGTTAATATTCATAAAATTAACACATAAGAAATCGAAGGGACTGAATAGAGATGAAAAATGATCAACAAAAATGGAGGCAGAACCCACCGACGGCCTTTCCTGGTTGACCGACGGGCGTCGGTTTGGTAATTCGATATGCCCGTTTGTCACTCAAAAAGGGGGTCTGTAGGTAGGTGACCGACGGGCGTCGGTCATGAAGATGACCCGTCGGTCACCTCTGTCTCCGGAAAACAGAAAGGAAACAAGGGCCTTTCAAGATCAAAAAGCAAGTTTTATACAAAAAAGGAGATGGGGGAGTCAAAATGAAGAAAAGTAATGACAAGTATTCAAAAATTTCACAGAATGAATAAATAAATGATAAATGATTAAATATGAGATGAAAATAGAGAGAGAATCCGGAATATTTACCCTCAGATAATCGCTTCGGGTAAGATTTTGGTGTCGTTTAGATCCCCGCGCGCTCCACGAGAAAAAGAAAATGAAAGATTAGGGAGAGAAAATGGGCTATTTCACCTCCAATCCTTCAGAAAATCGATTTAGGAGTCAAAATCTAAAGAAAACTAATTATTTTTAGTTCCTTTGATTGATTTGATCCTTGATTAAGTAAAGTTCTTTGGAAAAAGGTGTTTTTGGAAGAGAGAGAAAACGTGCTTGAATTTTGGCAGAGTTTCCTCTTCTGAAAAATTTTCCAACCCTTTTCAGATGAAAATCCGGACCTTATATAGCCAGACACGACCGACGGGCGTCGGTGCATGGGGGCGGGCGTCGGAAGAATCCTACTGACACAAGGACACTTCCGACGGCCCTGCCACATCCACCGACGGGCGTCGGAACGGTTGCGTGCTCCGGGAAACCAGGCGGCTCCTGACAGGGGCGGTGACTTTCAGACGGGCGTCGAAAAATACCCTGAGCCGTCGGTGACTCGAAGCGACGGGCTACCTCCACAGACGGGCTGGCCGTCTGTGGAGGATAAAAAAGCCTTTTTGACTTGAAAAACTTCCGTTTTCTCCCCCTCTGCCCAGGAAGTGTAGAAAAACCTCATTTCTCATGGAATGCGGGACTAAAAGCTCCAACTTCAGCCTCCCGTACGGGCTTGAACATTGATTTCATCATAGGGTAACCTCTGATCCGGACCGCTCCAGGACACGGTGCTTACAGTTGCCCCCAGTTTTGGGGAAACTAGCGCACAAGCGCCTAGATAAGCCAAAACTTAGAGAAAGGTTGGAAAGGAAGCGTACCTGCGACGGCTTTTCACCTTCCGTGCCTTTCGCCGGGTAGACCTCATCTCGATCTGTAGGGCTTGGTGAGATGCAGCATGCTTTGGCTACAACCTCGATCTGGTGAAGAGCAGCACCTTCTGACCACAGCTTCGTTTGGTGAGATGTAGCACTCTCTGGCTACAATCTCGATCTGGTGAAGAGCAGTGTTTTTCTAACCGCAACTTCGATTGGTGAGATGCAGCACTCTCTGGCTACAGTCTCGATCTGGTGAAGAGCAGTGTTTTTCTAACCGCAACTTCGATTGGTGAGATGTAGCACTCTCTGGCTACAGTCTCGATCTGGTGAAGAGCAGTGTTTCTCTAACCGCAACTTCGATTGGTGAGATGCAGCACTCTCTGGCTACAGTCCTGATCTGGTGAAGAGCAGTGTTTCTCTAACCGCAACTTCGATTGTGGAGTGTGGAAACTCCGTTGGTTTCCTTGTTTCGAAAAAAGATCTTTTTAATCGATGTCTATGCTCAGGTTGGTATTCCTTTGTACCTGTGAGATAAAAGATTTTGTTAATTCACGTTTGAATGGTCATCTTTTGACCCGTTATTGATGGCATGATTTTGCTTTATTCGTTATGCCATGTTTCCTTTTTTATTCATTTTTTCTTATTGAGATGTTATTGATTATTATTCTTTTGTTGTTTGTCTTTGTTTCGTGTTATTTTTTCATTGTCATTTTTATCGACTCATGAGTAAATATGAGAATATACACGTTCTGTGATGTTATTCAAGCAATTAATCGAAAAAAAACATGCAAATAATGAAGCAAAAGTTTTCCATAAGACATGTCATTTTTGTACAATGCGGATACAAAATATACAAGATATACAAGAGGTACAAAAATAACTCCCTGAAGCTCAGAGAGGTGTGTAGTCTGAAGGCTCATCGGGATCCTCATCATCCGATATATGCACGGTCCCTGGCGGAGGTGGACGGGCCTGAGGTGGTGGCGGAGCTGTAGAGGGTCCTGCCTCGTGATCGTGGGCTCGCCTGAACTGAACCTGAGCATAGCCGTCCAAGAAGGGCTGGGTACAGGTGCCCAAAAACCCTAAGGTCTCTGAGATCTTGTCCCCCAACTTCTTGAAGGCTTGGCTCAGCTGAGTGGTCTGCTCAGCGGCGGCCGTCCTCCTATGCTCTAAGCTCTGCTCCGTCTGCTGCCTAAACTCCCTCATGGTCTGAGAAAGAGGAGGGAGAATCCCCTCCATCGCCTGGATGCGGGATCTCAGAGAGTCAAGTGACTCATCAATCATCTGAAGGGTCATATCGACCCTCTGAGACGCCTGGTCCTGTGACGTCCTCACATCATGAGCGAGCTGCTGCCTCAGCTCCCTCTGCCCCTGAGCAATCTGCTCAACCAGCCTCATCTGCTCCCCTCTGAAGGCCTCCAGAACTCGAGTCTGCTCATCTCTAAAGGCGTCCATGGCCCGAGTCTGCTCCCTCGCTGCATGCTCCATGTAGCCTGCCTACTCTCGGGATAGGCGCTCCACCGTCTGAGACTGCTCCTGAATAGCAGCCTGCTGGCGATCCAACCTCTCATGAATGGCCCTATCCCTCTCATCCTGTCGCCGCTCAAAGGCCATAAACATGGAGAAGAGGAGCTGGGAATAGTCCGGCTGAGCTGGCTGATGTGGTGCTGGCTCCGGTGGTGGTGCCGAAGAAGTGGATGCCCCAGGATCGCCTCGGGAGTACGGATGGTATCTCTCGGAAGGCTCGCGGGCATGCCTCTGTACCCTAGAGCTCGGCGATGGGGCTGGAGTCGAGGCCCTAGATGCCGGTGGAGAGGCAAAAAGCTCGTCCATCGTGATCTCAATATCGAAATCCGAGGGGGTCCTAGGAGGCTCCTGCTGCTGTGGCGGAGGCACTGCCTGTGACTGAGGAGGCTGAGGCTGGTGCTCCGACTGAGGCTCTGGCTGTGGAGGCTGAGGCTGTACCTGCGGAGGCTGAGGTTGTGGCTCGGGCTCTGCCTGTGGAGGCTGCTCCTCCTGGTGCTCTGGATGATCAGGATCTGCCCCCAAGGGTGGAAGGTGGAACATCTGCCGGGTCTCGTGGATAGTCAACACCCTATAGGCCTCTGCCTGGCCAGAAATCGGGGAGATCATCCCCATCTGAACTGCCGCTGCAGCGTCTACATGAATCCCCTCCGGCAAGGGTCCTCTCAGCCTCTCGAGGTTAAACCCCAATCCCAACAGTAATCGAGTGATGACTCCTCCTACCATCACCACTGGCGTCGACCCTCTGCCAACTCTGACCAGGTTGGACAAGATCTCGTGGCTAATGTTGAGACGCTGGCCTGCCACCATAGCCCAGAGGCTCCAAATCTCGGCCGCGTTAAGCGACCCTGGATTACCAGCTCGACCGAGGTACGAGCTGGAAAGCACTCTGTGCAGATACCGGAGTGCTTGAGACACCAGTACGGTGCTCTTCGCTGTATCGTGATCGTACAGCACTCCTGGTATAGCAATGGCTGCCCAATGGGCGCGTCTCACCGCTTGCCGCGGGATCTCAACCCCCTCCCCCGTAGGGAGCCCCATGGCCTGAGCGAACCTCTGCCTGGTGATGCTGACATGGTCGCCATCAAACCAAAACTGGATCACCCCCGGGTCGGTATCCGCACTCTGAAAGCCTGTGTAGCGGAGAGTGGCCAAGACCTGGCGGGTGGCCTCTGGAAATGTTTGGAAGGCAGGCTCAAGAAACTCTGTCCAACCAGCTCCCTCGGCAAGTAGATCAAACTCCGGGGCCAACCCAAGGGCCTCTAGAAAAGGGCGAGATACAAAGCAGCTGGCCCGAAACTCTACCTGAGCCAACGCTCTGTACCTCTGAGCGGACTCGTCATCCATCCAAGCCAGAGCCTCAAGCTCGGGCTGGGCCTGTGGTGGTCTGCGTCTGGGAGGCATCCTGTAAAAGGGAAGGAGTCAGATAGCGAAAACTTGACAAAACAAGCACTATCAAGTTTATTTTCCAAAATCTAAGGTCCATCTAGGCCTTAACAGGGCAATGGCGGCCCAATCATGAGATAAAAAAAAAGAAAGGTAATGACAGATAAAAATAGCAAACATCCTGTCTAAGGAAGTAGCCTAACATGCCTTGCACGCATCATGGCAAAAGGAACATGCAATCCTCATGGAGATAATTAAAGTGAATAAAAATGGGCTTTCTAAGTCCTAAGGCATGCATTATACATGGAAAGTAAATAAATATTCAATTCTAGAATAAATAATAAAAATTTGGGCAGCACCCCGGCAGGGATGTGTCCAACCTCCTGCATAAAAAAGCAAGATAATAGGCCTCAGGCCCTAGCAATATTAAATGCATGTAAATGGGGCGCACCCCGGCAAGAGTGTGCCCCCAACAACTCAAAAACAGTGGCCTCAGGCCGCAAAAGCAAATCATGCACAAAAATGGTGCGCTAAAAAAAATGCATTTCTAAAGCACCAAGATTATATAAAAACTCTATTTCTGTGTGATCATGCAAAAAGTTCGGATTTAATTACAAAAAAAATATAGAAAATTGGGCAGCATTTCCCCCTAAATTCTAAAATTATCTAAAACTCCTTAAAGTTAAAAGAAGAAAGAATGTAGAAGTAAGTTGAATAAAAATCAAAAAAAGTAATTATTTATTTACTTGTAATCCGGAGAAGTGTAGGAACTGGAGAAATATAAATATCCGAGCACCGGGTGAGTATATAATGCGAAAAACTGAAGAAATCGCGAAAAAATAAGAAGAAAAGACTCAAAAAACGCTAAAAACCGCTTAGAAACCGCTTGAGAGAGGAAGAAGAAAGGGACAGCAACGTTTGCGCCGTCTGTCACTCGCCCTTATATAGAATTTCGTGACCGACGGGCAGGACGTCTGTACAAGCGACCGACGGGCTGGCCGTCTGTCGCGCAAAAAATGCAATTTAATACGCGTGATGAATGCAATGATGACGCGTGTTTCTGCCCGGTGGACTTCCGACGGGCAGGCCGTCCCTATGGAGGGGCGGTCAGGCCGTCTCCGTAGAGAGGCGGGCAGACTGTCTCTGTAGAGGGGCGGGTAGGCCGTCGGTGACCCTCCCCTATAAAATCTGCAAAATTTTTTGTCTCTTCATTTCCAACACCTTGGGCCTTTATTCTTCTCAAAATGTCCTCTCCTCCTGCCCAAAGGATGCACCGTATTTTAGATGACAAACACACTTGGGGAGAAGGCGCCCTTTCCTCTCTGGCTGCGCTGAAATATCTGTGCCGGGTGAAGATCGACCAGAACCTCCTCCTGGCGGCGACCCACTTCTGGAACCCTCGATTTCACGTCTTCCAGTTTACCTATCAGGAACTGTGCCCTCTTTCTGAAGAATTGGCTTCCATTCTGGGAGCCCGGTTCCCTCCTGGCGCTTTGCCTTGCATCCCCCGTTGCGGCCTACTTCAGACCCGAGACGTAGCCCTAGCTCTGGGCATATCACCCTCGGAGGCCAACCAGCTGATTCCTCTGAGTTCCTCCTTTGCTCTGGAGCCACTGATCGAGGCCCTAGATCAGTTCACCGACATCCCCACCTATCGGGTAAGCATCACGTTCCTATTCTGCATGGTGAACTTCCTTACTGTTGTTCCAGGAGGCTTGACAGGTGACTTTCGTCTGTTTGGAGTTCTGAGCGACTTTCATCTGGGAATGTCCCCTCTACCACTTGTCTTGGCCGAAACCATCTTGGGTCTGGACGCTGTGAGCTCTGGGTCCACTACAACCTTTACCGGTAGCCCCTTATTACTCCAGGTACGTCATTATTTTAAAGGTAGTGCGTCCCTTATGGATTTTCACACTAGCTTTTCTTTGCGGGAGGTGTGTCCTTTCGGATTTTCACACAACCCTGTGCCTTATTTTTGCCTGAAGCAAACCCTACTTACTCCAGCGGCTTTTTTTTTTTTTTTTTCACAGATCTGGCTACAGGAAAAACTGAAGATGCTGTCTGAACCACCCCCTCGAGTCACTCTGCAGTACTCACCGAGCCATTTCTTGCCTCGTCGGCGATTGTATGGGTGTGGCACGGCTGGTGAAGGTATTACCAGATTTAGTGATCTGTCGGATGACGATATCAGTTTTACATCCGCCTGGCTCCCGCTGTCTCATGTGGTCACCGATGGGTCATCGGGCTGCGTTCCCCTCTGCGGCCTCCGCCAGGCCACCTTCTGCATCACCTCGCGATGTACACGGCAGCTTGGGATGACCCAGGATATAGTGAGGGTTCCCCTGTCTTTCCGAGGAGGAGATCTCTCGGTCGCATTTGCTTCCCGATATCATGAGCTATGGGGTAGATTACCTGTGAAGACTGTCATCCCAAGGTTCGGCAACCATTCTGCGTCCTCAACCAGCGGGTACAAGAAGTGGATCCTCAGCCCAGCCTCTGATAATAGGACCCGAGGGCTCAAGCATCTGATTGGCGAGAGTAGCAGCAGGACCTAGCTTAGCCTATATGTGTATTTCTTTTTGTGCTACATTTCTTTTTAATGCTGAACTAGAAAATGACAAAAGTGAAAAGAATAATATTCATCCCTTTCACGAGTTTTGTGTACATTTCTAGATAATTTCAGCATACATGATCAGTTTTGGCATTTACTCAGCTGCTTATGCGCTATCAATACATGAAACCAAATTTTAACAGCATCAACTCCTGTTACCGATCGGCCCTCTTGGGTTTTCACGATCGGACATTTTCTCTCATGCCTCTAATTTTTACACAGGATGCCTTTTTTCGGTTTTCACCCTGTCGAGGCGCCCAATTTTAGCATAGCCGCCTTTTTTCGGTTTTCGACTTGCAGGGCATTTTATTCTCTTCTTTTTATTTTGGTCTTTAGCCGTGGAACCTTTTGAGTCTGTCGACATTGATCGGCTCTTTGAATTCGTTCCCATCGCTATCTGATAAGATTGCAGCCCCTCTGGACAACAGCTTCTTAAGGATGTACGGCCCTTGCCAAGTAGGTCTGAATTTCCCCCTGATGTCTGGTATTCCTGGCCTCATCTGTTTGAACACCAAGTCCCCTTCTTTCAGCGGGTGCTTCCTCACCTTCTTTCCGAAAGTTCTCGCTAATCTCTTCTGGTATATCTGATTGTGATAATAAGCTTTCAGCCTACTCTCATCCAGTAGGTTCAAGTGCTGCAATCTCTGCTGCGCCCATTCGGCTTCCGGAATTTGGGCCTCCATGACCACCCTTAGTGATTTAAGCTCTATCTCTACTGGCAATACTGCTTCTGTTCCGTATACCAGGGAAAAAGGTGTAGCGCCTGTAGATGATCTTACTGTCATTCTGTATCCCCACAGGGCGAAGGGTAACTTTTCAGCCCAGTCTTTGTAGGTTTGGACCATCTTGGACAAGATCTTCTTCACATTCTTATTGGCGGCTTCTACTGCTCCATTCGCTTGCGGTCGGTAAGGAGAGGACTTATGATGCTCGACACCATATTTCTCGAGAAGTTTTCTGGTTTCTCCCATAAACTGCACTCCATTATCAGACACTATGTGGTGAGGGAGACCATATCTGCAGATCAAGTTCCTCTCTATGAACCTGGCCATATCCCTTGCGTCAATTTTCTTGAAGGATTCTACCTCGACCCATTTGGTGAAGTAGTCGATTGCGACTATGATATATCTGTGCCCATTGGACGCCGTAGGGCGAATCTCTCCAATGATATCTATTCCCCAAGCAGCAAACGGCCAAGGTGACGTTAGGTTATGTAGCTCTGATACCGGCAGGTGTCTCAGGTCCGCGTACTGTTGGCACAACTGACATTGCTTGACATACTTTGAACAATCAGTGTCCATCGTAAGCCAATAAAAGTCTTGCCTCATTATCTTCTTGGCCAAGGTCAAACCATTCATGTGGGCCCCGCAGACCCCTGCATGGGTTTCTTCCATTATCTTGCGCGCTTCTCTCTCATTCAAGCATCTGAGCTGAATCCCATCTGACCGTCTTTTGTACAGCACCCCTTCCAAGGATATGAACTGAGTAGATAACTTACGTATCATCCTCTAGTCTTTTTCAGTGGCTTCCTCTGGAAATCTATCGCTTTCCAAGTAATTCATGATATCAAAGTACCATGGCTTCCCATCTGACGCCTCTAGTTCCATTACAGGCTCGGTTTCAAAACTGGGCTTATCAGAGCTCGAAATTAGCACCGGTTTCATGGCCACTCCTTCAGGGTTATCCCACATTGACACTAAGGTTGCCAACGCATTAGCCAAACGGTTCTCATCTCTGGGCACAAAGTGGAAAGTGCAAGTCTCAAACTGCCCACACATCCCTTTCAGATATTGAACATAGGGGACCAGTCGTTCTTCTTTAACAGCCCACTCACCTCGGATCTGGTTTATTACCAAGGACGAGTCACCAAATACCTCTACGTTTCTTGCCCCTAACACAGCCAAAGCGTCTAACCCGAAGGTGCACGCTTCATACTCAGCTTCATTGTTGGTTGCTTTGTATCTCAGTTTCTTAGCAAGAGGAAGCTTCTCATCATCTGGGGTCGTCAGGATGATTCCGACTCCGGCTCCTTTGTTATTCACCGCCCCGTCAAAATGCAACTGCCATCCTTGAACAGAAATCGTGCCTATGCTCTCGTCAGGAAAGGTAAATTCGGGGGTGTCCCCTTGGATAGGATGTTCAGCAAGAAATTCGGCTACAGCTCGCCCCTTAATAGTCTTGCGGGTGATGTATTGCACATCAAACTCCTGTAGCAAGAGCAGCCACCTCCCCATCTTTCCAAGCAAAGATGGTGCCTCTTGCAAATATCTTAAAGGATTCTGCTTGGCTACGGCCTGAACCTTGTATGAGTGGAAGTAATGTCTTAGCTTCTTTGATGCCCAAATCACCGCAAGGCAGATCTTCTCCACTTCAGCATATTTTATTTCGTAAGCCAGGAACTTCTTGCTGAGGTAATAAATTGCAAATTCCACCCCAAATTCATCCTCTTGAGCCATCATGGCGCCCACTGAACCGTCTTCTACTGCCAGATACAGAATAAGCGGTTTAACAGGTTGCGGAGGCCTTAGTACTGGCGGATTTAACAGGTACTCCCTGATATTATCAAAGGCTCTCTGGCAGTCTTCATTCCAGACTACGGGCTGATTCTTTCTAAGCAGCTTGAAAACAGGTTCGCATATCGAAGTGAGCTTGGCAATAAACCGGCTAACATACTGCAGCTTGCCCAGGAAACTCCTTACATCCTTCTCTTTTTGCGGCATAGGCATCTCTCTGATGGCTTTCACCTTGTCCGGGTCAATTTCTATTCCCCTCTGACTGACAACATGTCCCAACAGCTTTCCTGAAGTCACCCCGAAAATGCACTTCTTGGGATTAAGTCGCAGATTATACTTGTCGATCCTGGTGAAGAACTTCTCTAGAGCTTCAAAGTGTCCCTCTCGGGTGGCTGATTTGACCATCATATCATCGACATACACCTCCACTTCTTTGTGAATCAGGTCGCTTAGGATCTTGGTTGCCATCCTCTGGTATGTGGCCCCCACATTCTTCAGGCCGAAAGGCATGACCCGATAGGCATAGGTACCCCACTCCGTGATAAAAGCAGTCTTAACCCGGTCAGCTATCTTGTTCAGGATCTGGTTGTAGCCTACATAGCCGTCCCCAAAGCTGTACATCGCGCAATTGGCGGCACTGTCTATCAATACATCAATATGGGGTAGTGGAAAATCATCTTTAGGGCAAGCTTTGTTAAGATCTCGATAATCCACACACACCCTGACCTTTCCGTTCTTCTTAGCCACAAGAACCACATTTGCCAGCCAAGTAGGATACTGGACTTCCACAAGGAACTTAGCTTCGATCTGCTGTCGGATTTCCTCCTTAACCTTATCAGCCCATTCTGGTCTTAGCCTTCTCAACTTCTGCTTCACAGGCTTACAATCTGGGTAAGTCGGGATGGCATGCTCCGCCACGGCTCGGTCAATCCCCGGCATGTCCTCGTAGGTCCAGGCAAAGACTTTTTCATGTTTTGTTATTATTCTCTCAAATTTTTTTCTCTCCTTAGGAGTTATATTTGATGCTATTAGAATTTCTCTCGGATTTTCCGAGGTTCCAAGATTGAAAGGCGTTGTGCCAGTAGAGTCAATGTCAAAAATTGATGGAATATGATCATGTTCATGCATGTTGAAATCATTAGAAACATCGTACAAATAAGTGAAATTGTTCATCTTATTGATAATATTATAGTTATCATTTACATCATAAAAGAGTTCTGGAATAAAAAGACAGTCTAGGCTAGAGTCTTCTTCTGCCGCTCCCGAGGTTGACGCTGTTGCAGCTTGCTCACTGATTTTCTGATCTAGCAGAGGCCCTTCAGGCGCGTCGAAAGAAATTTTCAAATCCTCCATTCTCAGCTCTAAATCTGCTATCTTCCCTTTTCCTTTTAGCCTGGCAGCTACCATTTTCTCAGTAACGACCTCCTCGAGCTCGCACTTGTCCCAAGCGATCCCCTGAGTCATGACTTCCTCATCCCAAAAGTCTTCAGCGGTCTTGATAAACCCGACGTGCCAGTCATACACATCATTAAAAATCTCAAAGCGAGGGACAATCCTCCCATCTACCCACTGTGGTTCATCTTCACCAGTATAAGCACATACTGAGGATGCGGGAACAAAGCTTTCTGAAATGTGGGGGATCCTGTCTGTTACCCTCTTCTTGCCGAAGCCACCTCTGTACCCCAAACCTTTCCGGTTCTTCTGCCCTCGAGTGGTGATCGCGGTCTGCAGCCCTTGGGAGCTTCTACCCAATCCAGCCCTGGGAAGATAGTGCATCTTCTTCAACATATTGACCACAGCCGGGCTATCTTCTGATCCGTGCTCTTCCTTTATCATAGACACATGGAAACCACTGAATGGCTGATTGGCAATTTCTAGCGCTGAGACCTGGTTTTCCCTGGCCGCCTTGATAGTTACCACCTCCCCTTCGTGCGGGAACTTTACCATCTGATGCAGTGTGGATGGCACTCCTCCTAATTTATGAAACCAGGGTCTCCCTAGCAAAGCCGAGAAGTTAGCAGGAATGGGCAGAACCACAAATTCAACTTCCACTTCGATAGGTCCTGTCTTGACCAAAGTCTTGAAGGTTCCTGAGGCTTGCCTCCTCGAGTTATCGTAGGCCGTGATAGTCAGATCGGATCCGCTGAGCATATCCTCGCTTAAGCCAAAAGCTTGCAAAGTTATCAAAGGGCATACGTTGATAGAAGACCCATCGTCCACCATAACGCAAGCAGTGTGCTTGCCGCTAATCTGCGCTTTAATGTACAAAGGTCGGTTATGGTTGCGTCCTTCTGCCGGTAAGTCAGCGTCGGAAAAGATCAACCTCTCCTCGGATCCTCCCTTGATTAAACCCAAAAGCTCTGACGGGGAAATAGTGGTGGCGACTGTGGCCTCAACCAAAGCCTCTACTACCTTCTGCCTATGAGAGGGGGATTGCCTCAACAGATCCCAAATGGATATCTGGGCTGCGGTCTTTTTCAATTGCCTTATAATCTGTTCCTCCTCTGGCTCTTTCTCTGTCAATGGCTGTACCGGCTCAGGTAGCTTTGCAATCTCGGGGATCACCCTTCCACTTCTAGTGACAGCGCTTATCTCTCCCTCGTCTCCATCGGAGCCCCACAGATCAAGGTTCAAACCTCCATCATCCTCGGTTTCTCCACCGATTTCACTGCTAGACCAGCAATCAAGGGTCGCCACAACTGTTTTCTCCTTCTCATTCTCGGAATTACCAACAGCAGACTCCTCATTCCCATACAGATCTTGTAGCACGTACCACTCTGGCAGGCTAGATTGGATCATAAACACAGGTGGGGGTACGGCATTGTAACCAGGCTTCTTCTCAGCTTCTCTCTTCTCAGGGTCAGAGATCTGCTTGCTATCGATCAAGTCTTGAATAGAGTGCCGGAGCGCTTTGCATTTATCAGTGATATGGCCTGAGTGCTGGTGGAATGCACAGAATTCGTTGTCCTTATGTCCCGGTTTCCCTTGTGTCAAAGCTGGCCGAGGAGTTAGAGGACGCAATTTTCCCTCCTTCATCAGCCTCTTCAAGACCCAGGATAATGGTCTCCCCAAGTTCGAAAACTTCCTCTGGGTGGCTACCTCAGTAGCAGACACTTCACCCATTCTTCTAGTGCTATTACTGGGACCTGCCGGCCTACTGGCTCCTTGACCGGGGTTAGCCCTTTTGGCGAAATTATCATTGTTAGCTTTTCGGGTCAAAAACTCCCCTTCTGCTTCGATGGCTATATCTTTGAGAGACTCCCAGTCCTTTAACCCCTTCATCCTCAATCCCTCCTTCAAGTACGGGCTCGCGTTCTTAATGAAAAGACGAATCTGATCTTGGGTATCAGGCTTTCGGCGCATCTCCATCACTCGGTTCCGCCATCGGGTAAGGTACTCATGGAAGGATTCCCCGGCCTTCTGCTGGAGTAGCTCAAGATCTTTCAGAGTCACCTCCATTCTGGTATTACAGTCGTACTGTTTCAGAAACTCCTCAGTGAGCAGATCCCAATCTTCTTTAGTGCGGCGGTCAAGGCCGTGATACCAATCTATGGCATGAGAGGTCAGACTCAGACAAAAGTATTCTACTTTCTGCTTCTTGGACAATGTGGTCCCCTTCATGACCAGAGAATATTGCTTCACATGTGCGGTGGGATCAGAAGTACCATCGAACTTCGGCACATCCGGCATTTTGAAGTTATAAGGGATCGGGTCCTCTCCGTCCAACTCCCTATCCTTAGGATTCATCCCGTGAGCTCTGCCTATCATACGAGCCATAGCCTCGAACCTCTCTTCCATCTTTTTCAAAATAAAATCATCAGCCTGAGGCGCCTTCCCCTTCTCAGATGCCATGCTCAACCTATCATCCTCGATATCTCTATCGTCATCAATTCTTAGCACTGGCCTTCTTCTCAGCTCTCCCGAAGCCACTAATCTTAACTCTATCGGCGGCGGCCTAACGGGCTCCTCTCGCCTTTCAACCCTTTCTTCTTGAGGCTCATTCTGTCTCACTGGAGGAGGAGGAGGAGGAGGATTCTGTGGAGCATTCGGCTGAGCGTTCTGCTGTGCCAAGGCGGCCAACATATTCATCATCCTGCCCTCGAATTCCTCGAAACGGCGGCCCACTTCTTCCGCAATCATGGCCCTGGTGGCATCTTCCCCCCTAGGTGAGTTTGCCATCTGAGATACTGTACCACTGATTTTTGATAAAATCTCCGGTAGACCCTCTCTATCTGACAGCTCAGGAGTAAGAACTCGGATCAGTCGCCCGGTTGATGATCTAGTCCACCTGGGCAGATCTATGATGGCTGCAGGGACAAAAGTTAGAATGATGCATGAAATGTAGGTATAATGCATGATCGTGATATGCAACATTTACAGAGCACAAGCAAGCAAGAAGGTCCTTCCACCCTTATTTCTCCCACACATGTGGTCGTGCAGTCTCTTTCCTAGGTGGGATTAGCCCAAGGGTCAACGAGGGACCCAATGAACGCGTACGGTGCACGGCGAAAAACCGGCAGCATACCACTCCTATGCTAATGTACAAGCGGATGGATAATGATCATCACGTATTCGGACGGTCCATAAATTTCGACATGGCCCTACCGGGGCATGATAGCCTTTGGCTAGGTTGCCGAGCGAGATATTTGGATTCATCCAATACGTGAGGATCCATACAGCAAGCATGAGATTATGGTTCATTTCACCTGTGGAAAGTGACTACAGCCATTACATGAGCTTTGGACAAGGGAGATGTTTCTTTAAGGCTACCCAAGCATGATCCCTGCCGACGGGTCTAGCTCATCACGAGCGTAGCGACCGATCGGGTCACCAATTTGATATACCATTGAGGTACGTGGCTTGGGCTAGTGATTATCCTTAACACTTCCCCAAATTGAGTGAAAATGAGGAGGTGCTTCAGGAACGTACCGGGGCTAAAAGAGGGACCAAACTAGCGTATTCTAAGGCTCTAATGATATGCAAATGCAAATTTGAGAGAAAGCGAATTTATGAATTAAATTTTAATCATAAATGTTAAAAGAGGTATTTTCGATTTGAAATCTCGAACCATAAACGTCCCCAGTGGAGTCGCCACTGTGACGCGCGCTGGACCCCGATGAGCGCCGCCCGTTCGACCGCCCGTACGTGGGCGATCGGGGCATTTGTGGGTCCGTTGGCATCTTGCAATAAATCGCAAGTGCGTCTATGTTGGGCAACAAAGAGGTATCATGGAGTCACCACCCAATAGAACATTGGGAAAGTTACTCTCACCTCGGAGAGCCTAAGACTTGCGCTTAGTATCCATGTTGGGCCATGAGGCCTAGGATTAGCGCTAAACTCTCGTGACCCAAGAAGTATTTTGGAGGATAACCTCTAACCTCTTGAGCCCAAAGACCAGAGCTGGGTCCGGGATTTCTCATCTATTTCTACCTCAATTAGTTTATGATCAAATTTTAATGTCATTAGTTCGCTCTCTCTCCACACTATGCAGTTGATTAAAAGGCGCATTTTATTCACATTCGGAAAGCAGTAAATGAGCAGAATAAATATCAAAAGCGATAAATTACAATAATACAAGGAGCGGAATACAACTCCCTTTGGTAAATGTGCGATTCATACAAAAATCGGGGCATTGTTTATTTTGAGGACTTTGGTCCTCTCATGCATCATTATTAAAAATGGGATATTTAATATGTGATGATCTTTATTGGATGAAAATAGGGCGTTGGACCCTTTTTGCATTTTATACAAAACTCAATTTTATTTAAGTACAAATCGTTGGTCTATTCTTACATTTAACGGGATAAAAAGAGCTTATTCATATACATAAAATAATCAATGAATGAAAAAAAACGAGTGGAATAAATTAAGAGGTTTAAGAAAACTAAACCGGACGAAATCCACCACGCATGGTAGGCAGCCGCTCAAGCTCGGAATTATCCAAGAAGACCAATATACACTCACAGAAAGTTAAGAGATGTTAATATTCATAAAATTAACACATAAGAAATCGAAGGGACTGAATAGAGATGAAAAATGATCAACAAAAATGGAGGCAGAACCCACCGACGGCCTTTCTTGGTTGACCGACGGGCGTCGGTTTGGTAATTCGATATGCCCGTTTGTCACTCAAAAAGGGGGTCTGTAGGTAGGTGACCGACGGGCGTCGGTCATGAAGATGACCCGTCGGTCACCTCTGTCTCCGGAAAACAGAAAGGAAACAAGGGCCTTTCAAGATCAAAAAGCAAGTTTTATACAAAAAAGGAGATGGGGGAGTCAAAATGAAGAAAAGTAATGACAAGTATTCAAAAATTTCACATAATGAATAAATAAATGATAAATGATTAAATATGAGATGAAAATAGAGAGAGAATCCGGAATATTTATCCTCAGATAATCGCTTCGGGTAAGATTTAGGTGTCGTTTAGATCCCCGCGTGCTCCACGAGAAAAAGAAAATGAAAGATTAGGGAGAGAAAATGGGCTATTTCACCTCCAATCCTTCAGAAAATCGATTTAGGAGTCAAAATCTAAAGAAAACTAATTATTTTTAGTTCCTTTGATTGATTTGATCCTTGATTAAGTAAAGTTCTTTGGAAAAAGGTGTTTTTGGAAGAGAGAGAAAACGTGCTTGAATTTTGGCAGAGTTTCCTCTTCTGAAAAATTTTCCAACCCTTTTCAAATGAAAATCCGGACCTTATATAGCCAGACACGACCGACGGGCGTCGGTGCATGGGGGCGGGCGTCGGAAGAATCCTACTGACACAAGGACACTTCCGACGGCCCTGCCACATCCACCGACGGGCGTCGGAACGGTTGCGTGCTCCGGGAAACCAGGCGGCTCCTGACAGGGGCGGTGACTTTCAGACGGGCGTCGGAAAATACCCTGAGCCGTCGGTGACTCGAAGCGACGGGCTACCTCCACAGACGGGCTGGTCGTCTGTGGAGGACAAAAAAGACTTTTTGACTTGAAAAACTTCCGTTTTCTCCCCCTCTGCCCAGGAAGTGTAGAAAAACCTCATTTCTCATGGAACGCGGGACTAAAACCTCCAACTTCAGCCTCCCGTACGGGCTTGAACATTGATTTCATCATAGGGTAACCTCTGATCCGGACCGCTCCAGGACACGGTGCTTACAAGTACTCTTCAAGAATAAGGGGCTAAATTGCGACAGAGCCCAGATTCGCCCAAAATCTATACTTTTCCTACCCTTTTCGCACACAATCCTTCATACTTGCAAACAACACATACAAACACTTACCTCAAGCCTCCTGCACATTACCGCATCATTCTCAAGCCACATAAACACATTTTACACAATAATCAAACATCAATTCGTCATGGATTCACTCACAACTAAACTTAAAATTCATTAACATAACATGTTCATGTTCCAAAAACACATACTATCCTCACTATATCACTAACATTTCACTATAAATCACTACTTAATTTAAACATGCATTCATTCAAACAACCCACTCAAGGTTACTAATGACATGTAATCGCAAAATAGAATTGATCCAAGGAGGAAATAGGGGAAAAACATAATCCACAAACACAGCTCCCCAAACACATACACACACTAAAAAACGCAGCTCCCAAACCTGGAAATGAAGCTTCAAACTGAGCCCCTCACGAGTCCGCTTTCTCTTTTCCCTTGCTCTTTCTTCTAGCTTCCGATTCTTGCACAAACCCAATCAAAACTCACTCAAATCAAACCCAAATCAACAATCAAAATCAAAAAAAGAAGGAGAAGAGAAGAACCGAAATAACCAGAGAACTCCAGACCACTTACCTCTTACAATCCTTCAAGAACTCAGCTCAAAAACTCCAAGAAAACACAAGAGGGAAAGGTTGAGAGCAGAAAATGGTATCAAGAGGGAGAGAGGACGGGAAAGAAGAAGAAAAGGGAAAGAGAGAGTTAGCTTCCACGGGAAGCTAGGCAAAATTCTGCCCCTCCCTTCCCTCTCTTTTCCTTTACCAGCAATGCCTACCTACCCTTGCCACTTGTCACAATCCTAGCAAATCAAACCTTCCACTATCTTGACTTAACCACTCTTGGCACCATACACTACACACACACAAACTTCTCTTACACAAATATCTCCAATGCACCAAACTTCACTCACACCGTAATATTTCTTATAACCCACTTACATCCAAGGCACCATGCACCAAAAACCACACAATAAAATCTCTAAGTCCACTTATATCCTACTCCCATACACTACAAGCACACCATAACATTTCCTTCACTTAACTCATTACTTAATTAATTAATTCCTTAACAAATAATTTCTTATTATCCAAATTTTCTCTTGCTCAAATTACAAAAATACCCTTACTTTACCGACTTACCACGCAGATTCCGACCAGGCCCTTTTTGGGTTGTTACAGTGACTCTACCAAGTTACGGCCGTGACTCGACCTAGTTAGGCCATGAGTCATTCCAGAACACATAACGACCCCATAGATGAAGGCCATCCTCATCCCAAAATGCAAATTCTCCTTTTAATACAAGAAATCCAATCTAGATGCATGATTTATGCTTGAAATCACTCAAAATTCACTATAAAGCAAACGAAATCATGATTTTACGTATAAAACACAAGAATTCAAAATATTAAATTATGAAAATGGAAGAACAGAGGAAGAAAAGAGGTGATGAATAGTAAAATACAATTAACTTGTTTATTCAATTTTTACAAGATTTAATGGATTTTCATGGATTAATGATCAATATAAACACAAATAGCAAGAAATAACTAATTAACAATTTTAAATTAAGAGAATCAAAGAAATAAGAAAATCAATGAATAAAAATAAAAGATAAGTATTTACACTGATAAACTAAAATTAAACAATGTATTTACAAGTTTTAAAGCCCCTTGAATATTACCTTCAGTGTTAGTTTGCTCAAGATCCAAGTTCAGTGCTTTTGGATCTTCCTCCTTCTTCCCTTGTTCTTGGTTTCAAGTTATAAAGGGTGTGTGTGTGTGTGTGTGTGTGTTTTTAGAGAGAGAGAGAAAAACATGCCAAAGAGAAAGAGAGAGAACCCCCCTTCCCCTCAAATTGATGTTCTTTTTTGCATTTATACTCTCATCGTAAGCACTTTAGGGATAAGAGTTGAAAGTAAGAAAAATATCCTCCTTTTTATCCCCTATTTCTCATGATGAAATATCTGAGAAACAAAGGGAAAAAGCCCAGTCATGGCTTTGACTCGATGAGTCGCGGGAGTGACTGGATTTGAGAGAAAAATGATAAGGCGCTACTGGGGCAAGTCACAGCTAGATACCCAAAGTTACGGCCATGACTCCCTCCCAGTGAGTGAGGATATGAGCATAGGCCAGGGCATGAATCAGAGCGAGTCACGACCTTGACTCACCGAGTCAAGTCGTGACTCAATTCAAAGGCTCTTTTTTTTTGCATCACTGTAATGGCCTGAATACCGAGTCAGTAATGATTAGTGAAATCTGTAAAATCTGTAAAATCTGTAGTGTGAATTTCGTAAAAAAAATATTAGTGACTGTGATTAAAAAGGCAGTAAAGGAGAAAGGTTAAACGTGCTCAGGCCAGGGAAGCCCCTCATAGGTGACCTCCCGGAAAGCCAGTAGTGAAATGTATTTTATTGGACTATTGGAAAATAAAAGTTATAAGGAGTCTGATGATATAATTTAGAGTGAAAATAAAGTCAAATAGGTCCCAAAAAGTCAAACTGAAGAAAAGCCTCTGATTCGATTCAAATAGTAACTAGGTTTGACCGAAATTTGACATAAATTTTAAAGTTAGTAAATGACCTTTGAAAATTTATTTGAAGGCATAGTTAGACTCAGAATAGTGTGTAGAACAGTTTGCTAAAAAAAAGTAATTTTATAATGACACTGAAAAATGGATGAATCGGACCGGTTCAATTGAACCGGATCGAATAAACACCCTGAATGAGATGGACCGAAGGTTAAATGAGTTATTAAGAGTAAATTTAAGGTCAAGGATGAAAAGTGAACCTAACCGATTCAACCAGTAAATCGGACCGGTCGGACCAATTGACTTTGGTTTGACTAGTTTGACCAAATTTTGACCGGACTCTAAATGGAGTTATGGACCTCAGAAAAATTATCTAAAAGTATGGATTTGCTTGAAATATTATGGAGAATAAAATGGTAATGAAAAATAAATTTTACGATGAGATAACAAATTGAGTTATCGAATGGTAAGAAATTACATGACCGAGAAACAATTTTAGATTGAGCTAAAATTTTATGTGGAGGCTAAATTATATATTTTAATAAATATGAAATTTATTTTGAGTGAAATTGAATTTGGGGAGTGAGGAAAATTATTTTTAGTTGGAAAATGGGATTAAATTACTTGAATGGGCTTTGGGTTTGTCCCAATTGATTGGCCTATGACTTGGCCCATTAAGAGAGGCTATATAAAGGCTGGAATATCAAATTTATTTAGAGAAATCAGCAAAATTCCAGCAACTCCTCTTCCTCCTCTCTTAGCCAAACTGTTCCCTCTTTCTTTTCATCAAATTTCTTCATCTTTCATCAAATTCTCACCCTAAATCCAATCCTCCTAAGTAAATTTCATCATCTCTATCACATGATAGTAGCCTCTAATCTTCATTTGAGGTGATTAAAGAGGAAAAAAGCAAGTGACAAAGGTTATGTCTCAAAAATGAGGTAAGTGATTTAGGGTTCTATAATTTGATTTAAAGGTTCTAATAGGTATTTTAAGGTATGTAGAGTATGTTTATGATATTATATTGAATTTAGAAGCAAAGAAAATAATGGTTTTGTATCCTTGAAGATTTGGCCACTTAAGGAATTTTTGTGGAGAAATGCGTTTCAAAGGATTAAGGCATGGATAAGGGAGCTCTAAGCATGGAAAGCAAGGATCTAAGGTTATTGGATACAATATCCTTCTTTTTTCATTGAAAAAGCATGACTTTAGGTTATGTTCATATTGTATGTATGTGATTTATACGTGTTTAATTGAAAACAATTTGATAGACATGTTTAGAAAGGCTAAAAATGAGATTTTAAATGATTAAAATGGAAAGAAATAAATCATATACCATAGACACCATATAGGCCGAATGGTATACCTTAGTATACAAGGGTATACTTTAGTGGTTAATGCAAATAAATTGTATATTTGTGATAAATAACATGTAATCTAGATAAATTAATGATTAATTGAAGAAAAAATGAATATTGACATAAAATTTGGCAAAATTGTTAAGTGTATGTTCTTAAGGTATAAATGGATATTTAAGGCATAATAACTATGTAATCTTGATGAATAATATGTAATCTAGTCAAATGAATGAATAAAGGAAGGAAATTAATTATGGATGAAGAAATGAAGTCTTGGCTAAATTGAATAATAAGGAAAATAATGAATTTCTTTAGGGATTTAAGTACGTAAATGCCATATTTGAACTGTATAACATGTAATTTAGTTAATTGAGTGATTAATGGAAAGGAAAATGATCATAGTGAAGATTTAATGCTTAGGCCGAATGATAATCAATGGAATATCTAAGTGTATTTTGATATATTGATAAGTGTAATAGTATGAAATGACTTTATAATGAAAATTGAGTGTATATTAATTTTATTAGAATTAATGGATTTAATTTGAACATATTTTGGTATGTTAACCTATTATGTGAAAAGTGAAAATATGGTTACATGTTATGAAAATTATGAAGTATGCTATAATTAGTGTTAAAATGCTTAAATATAAGAAATGGAAGTGAATTATAAGTGATGTAAATTTTAAAGTGAAGTGTATTTGATGGCCGAATGGTACATGTTGACATATTATGTGATTTAAGTGACATTTTGATAATAACTGCTCTTAGTAGTAGTCTTGTAGTGAAATCTAGTCCAGGATATAATTGGCTAGCCATAGGGATTCCACACCGTGGTACGAGTCATGATGACTCTCTATTAACAGGCCAATGACAGTTTGTCACAGTGTGTAGTGCTTAAAATTGATCAGTGTTGTGCTGTGCAGTGATTAATGGTCCTATTGGGGTCATTATAAAGTGTAGTGGATCTGTGGGGTCCACGTTCCACATTTTCGGTCAGTAGATTTTCTACCGGGTATATAGTAGGGGTAGAATGGTAATTATGCATTAAAATTGATTAAAATATTGATAATTAAGAAAATAAGTAAAAATAGAACTAAATTGAAAGAAATAGAAAGATTAGGGGTAAAATGGTAATTTTACACCTAATGGATAAGAATGGAGTAAGTTAAATAAAAAGTATAATAAAAAAGGGTAATAAAGTAAATAAATAAAAATGTAGGGATAAAATAGTAATTTGCAGTAAAAGTGGTAAAGTAGGGACTAAAATGTAAATTGATAAATCATAAAAGGTTAAAGATGAAAATTAAGTATAAAGAAGGGTAAATTAGTAATTAAGAGTAGATAAAGGGTATTTTGGTAAATAAGTGAAAAGAAGAAAAATAGATGGAATTATTGAAAAAGTAGGGACATATATGGAATTATTGAAAAAGATGGGGACATAATTGGAATTATTGAAATTGTTAAGGACCTAAATGGAATTCTACAAATGAATAGCAATTTTAAGGATTTAAGTGTAATTATTGACTAATGTAAGTATCTAAGTGGATAAATGATTTAAATGAGTGGTTTAAGCACTAACATGTGAAATTGTAAGTTAAAAATAAATTAAAAGTGATTAGTGGCATAATTGTAATTTTAGTAAATTGGAATGGCAAAATTGGAATTTAAGGGTAAAACAAAGATTAAAGTGTAATTTGATATAAAGTTTAGGGACCTAATTGTAAATTTACAATATTGATGCTAATTAAGGGATTATGGTGTAATTAATCAATGATATAGGTAATAAACGTATGATTGATAATTAGTGAATGAATAATCAAGAATTATAGAATATTGTAGTATGAATAATTATTAGATGTATAATAGTTTTAATTGATTTATAAATGTATGATGACTATGGATGTGTGTGTAACTAAATTAAGTTTAAGGTAATGATTTAATTGTAAATAAGTGAAAAAGGAGGGACATAAATGTAATTGATCATAATAAGGTTAACATTAGGACTTAAATGTAAATTGATCAGGAAATGGACTATTAAGTGAAATTATGAGAACATTGATTTGGTTATATATTGGTAAATGTATAGAACTAAATTATAATTAGTTATAGTAAGATTCTTAAAAGGACTTTAGTAAATTAAATTATAGTGCATGGTTATGGAATGAAAGTTTAAAAAGGACCGATGAAATTGATTGTGTAATTTGTCAAATTAGAATACTAAAAGTGTTTAATTAAGTACAATGGGAAATAATAAAGGAAATGCTAATAACAATAGGTTGTAATATGACTAATAGGATAGTGTTAATATAAAAGAAATTAATGGAGACATTATAATGTTAATTATATAAGTGAATGGAATTGAGAGGGAATTTACGTATTAATAATGAACTATAAGAATAACAATAATGAAAAATGTGGACTAAGGTAATTGTTAAGATTAATGCAAAATTTATATTATTGTTTGTGAGTATTAGATTACCAGAGCAAAGGTTAAGATTGATGATAGTGTCAGTAATAATAGAAATAGCATTAATTAAGAAAGAAATAAAAGAATAATGATAGAATAATAAGCGTCCCGAACAAGCTAGTGATTGAATTATAGTGTTAGCCATTTAAGGGTATAATACGACTTGCAATTGGTTAAAATTAGGTAATATAGTGAAAGATTTGATAAAATGAAAAATATTAATGTAAATATAAAGTGTAAAA
Organism: Excoecaria cochinchinensis; assembly: GCA_947683425.1. Lineage (NCBI taxonomy): Eukaryota > Viridiplantae > Streptophyta > Magnoliopsida > Malpighiales > Euphorbiaceae > Excoecaria > Excoecaria cochinchinensis. The sequence goes on along the minus strand of CANTUQ010000092.1, from coordinate 23,301,440 downwards.
GAGTTAAGTGTAATACAAGAAGGGTAAAGGGAGTGTTAAGAACATAAAGAAACTAGTAATATTAAACCAGTGTCGTTAATATAAAACATAATGACCATTCTAATAAATAATTCAGCACCTCCGGTGGCGGACGACGCCATGCGCGGGGTGACCCAGAAGGCGAGACGCAGCTGCCGCCACCGGCCGCCATTGAGCAGATCGGCCATGAGGGTGGCATCACTGTCTGGATGCTTTTTCAGCCACCGACGGTGACATGCTAGACGGCGACAAACTCCCGGCGGTGAGACGAACCTCCCGATAGCAGCCGATCTTCCCCACTCGCCGACTGCAGGGAGATCGGAGGACATGAAGGCGGGACTGCCGACGGCGTTTCCGGTGAGATGGCGCCTCCTTCTGGTGAGTGACCGGTGGCGGGGGATCCCAGGCGTTCCAATCTACCTTCCGGAGGCGGCGGTGTCATCAACGGCAGCTCCGGCGAGGAAATCCGGTAAGTCCTTTTATTTATTTTATATTATTATTATTATTATTAATAATATTGTGTTTTATCATTATTATTAATATTATTATTATTATTATTATTATTATTATTATTATTATTGTGTTTCATTATTTTATATTATTATTATTATTATTTTATTTATTATTATTATTATTATTATTATTATTATTTTCCGTTCATTTTATATTATCATTATTATTGTTTTTATTTTTGTTGTGTTTGTGTTATTATTATTATTATTAGTAGTAGTAGTATTAGTATTTGTTATAGTGTTGTTATTATTATTATTATTATTATTATTATTATTATTATTATTATTATTAATATTATTATTATTATTATTATTTTATTTATTTATTTATTATTATTATTATTATTATTATTATTATTATTATTATTATTATTAGTAGTAGTAGTAGTAGTAGTAGTAGTAGTTATTTTAGAGTTGTTGTTGTTATTGTTATTGTTGTTGTTGTTGTTGTTGTTATTATTATTATTATTATTATTATTTTATGTTATTGTTATTATCATGTGAATGAATGTTGTTTTTATTTTTATTATTTGTTATCATTATTACTGCTATAATTATTATTTTTATTGTCAATGATCATTATAATTATGTCATTTGTATTTTATATTCATTAATTCTATCAGTTTATTTTACTACTTTAATTTAATTATTTTTTCTCAATTTATTTCATCCAATTATTTATTTATCATTTAGTTTAATTTAATCCGTTACTTATCAATATCATTCTATGTCATGACCGCAACCGCGAGGGGCATGTGGCTTGTATATGTTTCATCCGATTATTTATTTATCATTTAGTTTAATTTAATCCGTTACTGATCAATATCATTTTCTGTCATGACCGCAACCGCGAGGGGCATGTGGCTTGTCCATGAAGCTAGGCGAAGCACGGTCAGGGCGAAAAGTTTAGGATTTATTTATTATCCTGAGATATGTATTAATTAATATTTTATCTTCTTTCATTTGCTTGAGGACTGTAATAATAAAGGATTTTCGACCGCTCTTAAAAAGAACCACCACACAAAATATTTGCTACTAAAATTTAAAACTTGTTAATAAAACTGGACCAATGTCCTTGTTTTCATCCCAAAAACGAAAGGTTCACGTTTTCTTTAAAACGAGATCACTTCATCCTTTTTTCATAAAGTTGATTTAAGAACTCTATATAGTTTTTGTAAAATAAGCAGTTGGGAACCAATGGTCTCGTCTAATTGAATGTCCCGATTTATGTATGTATTTTCATTCTATCACTATTATGAATTTCACGTTCATTTTTTGATATTTGTAATTATATTTTATTTATCGTTTTATTTATTGCTTTTTATGTACTTGTAATGCGCTTTAATTTATTTGCATGAATCGTGTGAGATGAGAGATAAAATAATTGACTTTAAAAACTCATTCATATAATGTTAACCAAAGGTATGAATAAGAGTGAGGTTCCGAACTCTTTCTGGTTTTGGCCTCATAAGGTTAGAATTTATTTCCCAATATTTTATTAGGTGGCGACTCCGTGATACCTACCTTATGATATCTAGCAAACGCCTTCGCAAGTTGACTGCCAACAATGGAATGGGGGTGAATCCCTGTCCATTGTGAAGCGATCAGCTTTCACGAGTTTTAATGAACCTCCATCCGGTCTCGAGTTCTAAAAGCGGACTCCCGAGAGTGACCCGGATGCCGAGCGGGGTTTGTGCGCGTCACAGTGGCAACTCCGCTGGGGAAATCATGAGATTTTGCTTCGAAAATACTTTTGGTTAATCTAATATAAATGGGTTTAGGATCAAGAAATTTTATTTCTTTTCGAAAAAATTGCATTGCATTTCACTAGAGCTTTAGATCTACGCTTGTTTGGTCCCTTATTTTATCCCGGTGCATTCCTAAAGCACACTTCAACGTTCACTCAATATAGGAAAGTGTTAAGGATAATAACCAGCCCAAGTTTAGTACCATATGGTATATCAAATGATGACCCGATTAGTCGCTATGCTCATGACTAGCTAGACCCGTTGGCAGGGATCATGCTTGGGTAACCATAAAATATCATCATTTTTTACCAAAGCTCATATAATGGAAATAGATACTTCCACTAGGGGGCATGCACCATAATAAGTTGCTTGTGGAGTGGGTTTTTGTATATTGAACAAATTCAAATGAATTTAGACGTTCGCTCATTAAAGGTTTTCATGTCCCGAGGGGTACGTTTTGGTTTATTTGGATTGTTTAAATATACAGTTGCCAAAAATTCATCTGCATGTGTTTTTAGTAATGGGAGATTGTATTGTTGGCTTTCCAGCACATTATACGCATTTATTGGGTTCCCCGCTAACCCTTGTGCTAAACCTACCTAGGAAGAGACTCTAAGACCTCCTATTTGGAAAAAACGCGGTTGGAAGGATTTTCTTTTCTCTTGTAAGTGTATATTCGTTTCATGAACAATAGTAAATAAACCATATGCATTTTGTCTCATCTATAATTCTTTACATACAATAATAAAACCTTTGCACTTTAAATGTAAAAGTGCTTGTATCATAATTTGTAAATATAAATATAAGATCTATTTGTCATGCCTGTACATAGCGATGCTTGTCGCAACACATACATACTAACATTCATCATGACATCAATAATATTCGTCTTGCACCATAATCATTACATCTAGCATGTAGCATGGAAAGTACATATTGATATACATCATAACACGCATAGATAAGCCTAAAAAAAAAATCAATTATGTGTTATAACATGTACATATGGACATATATCTTAGTATGCTCACATTGCATATGTACATAAGCATTGTGTGCTAGGGCATGTACATACCGTTGCATATCATAGCTTGTACACATTAGCATACATCATTAGGCTCGGCATTGTACACATCGAGACACCTTGAGCCTTTCACATTGTGTGCCATATCATACACATGCATTATCATGTAGAGTTATGCCATGTACATATGAATCTTGCATCATGTGAGTCATTATATATACCATGCCACCCTTTACATAAGCATACCATGTGAATGCACATACCTTGTAAATGCCATTCGTTTCTCGCAACCACTTTCATACCATGACTTGCATCGCATACATATGCCGCTCAATATACACAGTCATTCTTATATTGTGTCCCATGTCATGTGCATTATTTTGTATATATTTTTTGCACTTCTATTTATGTGAGTTTTACTATACCTCACGACTCATTAATACACATTATCGTGCAAGATTTTATTCATCTTTGATCGCATACATATCCCTATCATGTCTAAATCATGCCATGCCCACATGCACCATGTATCATGAACATTCATTCCCATGTTGTGCCATGTTTTGTACTTCTGCAATAATTGTATGCTTCTTACATGTACACTGCAAATTTATATATGCACATCATTTGTCACGCAGTGTTTACACACACAATTATAATTTTTTGTAAGTGTTTCATGCACGCACTTCTTTGCATATATTTCATGTACGCATTTCCATACAATATGTTTTCACACATGTTTCGCGCGTATAGTTCCTTGCACTCATTACTAATATGCATGACACTATTGCATGTATCTTTCCCTGTATATGATTCTTAGCACATAATTTGCACATATTTTACAAATAATTCTTTGTATGCTTACACGATTCTTGTGTACATAAATTTTGATAGAGTAAAAATTTTTGTGTTAAGTCAAGCCCAAAATGTTGACATGATTGCACCTTATTAAGGTTTGACTCTGCCTAAGTAGTTCTTAACTATGAATGGCTTTGATCTTAACTCTAGAAATCTGCGCTTTATCCCATTTTGAATTAAGCAAAGGGTAAATATGTTTGATCTCTGAGTGCTGGATCACATAAAAACATTTGATTATACAATTTAATTTCTAAGTTCAGAGCACTTTTGGCCCATTTTGGAAATAAACTGCAAAAAAAAAAAAAAAAAACTAGTTGCAATTAGGGGATTGGATAAAAACTCACTAAGAGCACTATAACCTTTTTGATTATCCGTCAAAGCGATCCCTAGATATGACTGAACCTAGAAAATGATTTAGGCAACCATTTCTTTGTATATCTATTTAAATGATTATTTCCTATCCTTATTTTACAATCGCTTGCTAGCCCGTTGAGCCTTTATTTTGGTGTGCTAAATGCGTACCAATTTTATTGTTAGACATGTTAAAACTACCCTTCACCTAAAATGATCTTGGCTTCCTCTTAGAATAATGGCTACTCTAGTAAGGATGGATGTACATTACGATATTTCTTTGGACTATCAAAAATCGTCCTTATAAGGATGGGTTTACACTTCGGGAAGAGACTTTCAATCGTTGATAATTTTTTAGGCTATTAAAAATTGACCTAATAAGGATGGGTTTACACTTCAGGAAAGGGGTTTAATTATCGATAAACTCTTTGTGTAATTAGAGACATAAGCTTGAGAAAAAAATGGAAAAAAAAATAGAAAAAGTTGAGCTCAAGATAGTACGCCCTTGATGATTTTCAGTGGTTATCTTTTTAACTTAATTGTTATGTTGAGCTTGATGTGTAATACCCCAAAGTGTACCCTAGTCGGATTAGTGAGTAATCAAGTATATGAGGGTGTAATTGAAAGAAAGAAAGTATAATTAAAAGAAAGAATTTACAGGAGGGACTAAATGGTTAATAGCCAAGGATTGAGGTACAACTGTGGTGGATGGGATTAGTGGAATCCACGTGTGGCTCCTCCCTTGAGCCAGCCAATCTTCTTACATGCAATATATGTTTAATTAAGAGGTAGAAAGTGTTGGATGTGTAATTTCTGCTTAATGGCTTAAATTGTGAATTTAATTACGTCATAATGTTCATATATGTGTATAAGGTCTGTAGTTTGAATTTGGTGTCTTGGTTTGGCCAAATTGGCTGATTTCAAGCTTGACAAGTTTGATGGTGTCAGAACTGTCTTTGAGCATGTAATGACCTCCGTGAAGTGAGTTTTATAACTCTAAAAGGGATGAGACTAATTTTATTAGAACCATAAGATCCGTGTCTTTAAATGTCCTAGAAACGGATCTATTGATTTGAGGACTCTAATGTCTTCCAAATTGACCATAACCGTAGTCACAATTCTGTAGGAGGGCTTCTGGAACCAGTTGTGTTCCTCTGGCCATAACTCCTACATTTCAAATCCAATTGACCTGAATCTTGCTCCATTGGAAACTAGACATCCTAGGGAAAAATTATTAAGAAGGACATGTTGTTTAAAAATGAGATCTAGAGGGTCATTGAGGCGATACAACTTTGGAGTGAAAACCAGTCTCGTAAGTCACCTGAGGGGAGCTACTGTCACGAGCGCGGCAGAGGTCGCGACCTCGATATAGAACAACATATATTAAGCCTTTTCTTCTTAATTTTGAGCCCATGGTTTGCACAGATCAATTCCCTATCTTTCCCCTCAACTTATTATGCATGATTAGGGCTATTAAATGAATATAAAAGTGGTTATCTTTGGGAAAAATAAATGTATATGAGAATGTGTATAGTAAAGGTTAAAGTAAATGTATATGAGAATGTGTATATGCTTTGTTATGAATAATAGTTATAAGCCTAAGATATTCATATAAGTGGATAGATAGGCATGCCTATAAAGGGTTAGATGTTTTGCAGCTGCTATATGTTGGCACCAATGGTATCTAAATGTTTGGCACCGACGGGTGTCTATATGTTTGGCATCGACGGATGTCTAGATGTTGATACTATAAAGTATTTAGATGTTTGAGACTCTGATCTCTAGATGACTTGGGACTATGGTCTCTAAATGATTTGGTACCATCATTTGGTATCTATATGTACCCGTATCCACTTATGTTATGACATTGGGCTAATTATACTATGTAAATGTACAAGGGATGATGTATAAATGTTAAAGAGCTATAGTACATAGCTAGAGAAGCGTATAGAATTATATGATTATAGTATACAAGAAATGTTTATATGATCCTATACATGCACATGAGAAGTTGCTATTTGTATAAGTTATGTTATAAGTATTTCAAATGTCTAGATGTATATATGAAAATGTAAAAGAAGTAAAGACATGATATTGTACATGATGTGTACATGAAATGGTGTTAGATTGCATGAAATTAGGATACATTAGAAAGATGACACGTGAAATATGTATAAGCTATAGTTATGTTTAAAAGAACATGAAAATGATATGGTCTATGTGAGCTGATACATGATGCTATATGAGTTTGTTAAAAGTTGTCATGTTACTATATGAATCGAATGTTGGCATGCTTATGATTGATTTAATTGTTGATTAAGTCATGCATGTGACTTTGTTAGAAGTCTTCTATATGTGATATCCGCACTAAGCGATTTCGCTTAGCACGAGTGTTTTCCCATGTAGGTTTACAGGTCCGGAAGGTTGCACATCTGCAAGGTCATGGCCACTAGGAGCTTGAGTTGGTGTCTTTTTGTATATGGCATAGCTTTTTGTATACATGATATAGAAGTTTTGTATGGCTTGGCATATGTAAATGTAAAGCAATTTTGTATAAGATATGTAAACAAAATCTAAGTGTAAAAGAATGCTTATATGTAAAATGAATGTTTTGTAATATAAATGGATATATGACATGTTCTTAGTTCATGTGTTCAAAGGTTGAAATCCGCTGCGTGTGATTGAATGCTTATTGTTTTCGCTTCCGCATGAGTGTTCTATATATGTATGCGTGTGTGGCAACCTAATATCCTTCCAAGGGGTATTGGGGCGCTACATGATGAGCTAAAATATTACAAAGTCCAAATTCAAGAATACCTGGACAGTATACAATTGGGCTGAGATTGGTCCTTTCATCCGTCGATCCAACATTGTGGCCATTTTTCTCTAGAAACTTGAACCTTTCTTGGTAACCATCCGCCTAAGCCTAACATTACAACCAAAGTAAGACCTCTTGATTCTTGGTTCAGTCTGATCTAATTAGTGGAGATGACCTTCTAATAAGATTTGGTACATAGGAAGAGGCATATGGTATTTTTTGAGCTTCAAGAGGGAAGCTACGAGTGCATTTATGCATTCGAGTGAGTCTCGTCCCTAACGTTGTATCTAGAATTTGCTTTCAAATGGTGAAAAATTCTGTTTTGGCCTTTTACACACACACGCGGAGATTGCATGGTATGCCTTGTATTTACATGTTGGTTTAGTAAACCTTGATATTTACATGTTTATCTTCTTGCCCTTCATTGGGAATGACTCCTGAATTCTTTTGCTAAGATTGAATTGGTTGAGAATGTGGTTCATTCAGTGCATTCAAGGGCAGATAGAAACTTGAGTTTGGGGTACCTAATAGGTTGCAATCATTTTACAATCTTGGGGTACTTCTTATTTTTACTCATAAAAGTGATACTTTGCATGTACACCCAACAATATTCTTTGTACATACGCTTTCCTTAAATGTTTTTACACATAATTGTAGCAAATATTCTTATAAATAGTTTTGCATGTATAACTTTTGATGTATGTCTTTTTGCACAAAATCTTTGGCGAGTATCTTTCACTATATAAGTGTTTGTAGATACTTTTACGTACCTAGCCCTCTAAACTTCATTTTTTATAATCACTTATTTTCACGCATTTTGTGGGCATATCCTTTGCATGTATCTCACATGCACATTTTTCGCATGCATTCTGTACATACACATGTATGATTTTTTCTGCATGTGTTTCATGTGCATAGTTATCCAAGCACAAATCACACACATTCAATTCTTTACATGGTCTTCATGACTTTCCACCTATCTTTGCAAATGATTCTTTGCATCTATGCATGACTCTTTACCCTCTGATCCTTTGCATATATTTCTCATTCATGATCATTTGAAAACATTTTACAGAATACGATTCTTTGCACACATTCCATAATATTTTACATGTATACAAGCCATGCACGTCACTGTGCCATATATGTCAGTCTCTGCATACATTCCATGTTCGTAGTCCATGCATAGTACGCACAGTACGCACTTCACATGCACAACTGCTTACAGTTGTCTCATTTCATACATGCATAGCTTTTCACATGCATTTCATGCATACAGGGTGCCTTGTGCCTACTAGATGGTGTACATCAGTCTCAACCGTGACTTCACACATCGACAAGCTAACGTTTTTTAAGCCCTCTCAAGAGGCAAATCTCTAAGCCCTCACAAGAGGCAAATCTCTAAACCTTCTCAAGACGCAAAATTATCAAGTCCTCTCAAGAGGCAAATCTCCAAGCCCTCTTAAGAGGCAATGCGAATTCCCAAAGTCCTCTCAGAGGGAAAATTAACCAAAGACCTCTTAGGGGGTAGTCAACCACAAAAGTCCTCTTAAGAGGCAAATTCCAAAGTCCTCTCAGAGACAAATTTTTAAGTCCTCTGAGGAGGCAAATTCCCAAGTCCTCTTAGGGGAAAATCAATCAAGGACCTCTCAGGGGGCAGTTAACCACCAAAGTCCTCTTAAGAGGCAAATTCCAAAGTCCTCTCAGAGGAAAACTTTCAAGCCCTCTAAGGAGGCAAGTTCTCAAGTCCTCTAAGGAGGCAAACTTCCAAGTCCTATGAGGCAAACATTCAAGCCCTCTGAGGAGGCAGAGTCTTAAGCCCTCAGAGGAGGCAAACTTTTAAGCCCTCTGAGGAGGCTGATTCTCAAGTCCTCTAAGGAGGCAAGATTCCAAATCCTCTGAGGAGGCAAACTTTCAAGCCCTCTGAGGAGGAAGATTCTTAAGCCCTCTTAGGAGGCAGACTTTCAAACCTTCTAAGGAGGCAGATTCTCAAGTCCTCTGAGGAGGCAGATTCTCAAGTCCTCTGAGGAGGCAGATTCTCAAGTCCTCTTAAGAGGCAGATTCTCAAGCCCTCTAAGGAGGCAAACTTTTAACCCCTCTGAGGAGGCAGATTCTCAAGTCCTCTGAGGAGGAAAAAATTTCAAGTCCTCTGAGGAGGCAAACTCTCAAGTCCTCTGAGGAGGCAAATTCTAAATCCTCTATGGAGGTAAATTCCAAAGTCCTCTGCGGAGGCAAACTTTCAAGTCCTCTGGGGAGGCAAATTCTCAAGTCCTCTAAGGAGGCATACTTTCAAGTTCTCTGAGGAAGCAGATTCTCAAGTCCTCTGAGGAGGCAAATTCTCAATCCCTCTTAAGAGGCATCCCTTCTTTAACTCAGTTCAAAAGAACAACTCCTGTGTTTTGTAAGTCTGGAGCAGACTCGGCGCATCACCATCTGAGAATGGCATCCACACTTTGTAATCTTGTCAGCAATTCGGTGCAATCACTTTATAGCCTAGATAACGGTTCGATAATATTCAGAACATCCGCACTTTGTAATCTTGTTAGCGATTCGGTGCAATCACTTTGTAGCCTAGATAACGGCTTGGTGATATTCAGAACATCTGTACTTTATAATCTCGTCAGCGATTCGGTGCAATCACTTTGTAGCCTAGATAAAGGCTCGGTGATATTCAGAACATCCGCACTTTATAATCTTGTCAGCAATTTGGTGTAATCACTTTGTAGCCTAGATAACGGCTCGGTGATATTCAAGAGCATCCGCAGTTTGTAATCTTATCAGCGATTCGGTGCAATCACTTTGTAGCCTAGATAACGGCTCAGTGATATTCAAGAACATCTACACTTTGTAATCTTGTCAGCGATTCGATGCAATCACTTTGTAGCCTAGATAACGGCTCGGTAATATTCAAGAACACTAGCACTTTGTAGTCTTGTCAGCGACTTGGTGCAGCTCAAGAGAGCACTTCCTAGGTTTTGTAAGTCCGGAGTAGACTCGGCGCATCGCCATTCAAGAATGGCACTCACACTTTGTAAGTCTAGAGCAGACTTGCAGGAGAACAACCCTTGGCACAACATGGAAGGATGATGATCGATCCACAGTCTAGGCAGTGAGAAATGATTTCCTTGGCAAAAAAAAGGTAAGCTCTGCCTCAGGTATGTACTTCTTTCCTTCTTCTCTGAATTTTGGCATATCTAGGCGTCTAGGCACAAGCTTCCCCAAAATTTGGGTCAACTGTAGACACCGGGTCCTGAGTCAAGGGTAATATTTATTTTTAAAATGGGCAAAGAGTGAAAGCATTTTGGCTCTCTATGGAATGGGGAGTTAGCTAGGTCTTTCAGGCAAACTTGATAATTTCTCCGAAAAAAAATATAAAAAGTAAAAAATATATATATGTAAAAATAAAAATTAAGATTAGATTAAATTAATTAGTTAATATTGTAGGATAATTAAAGTTAAAAAATAAAATAAATATGGAGTGTTTAATTAAGTAAAATATGTGATAATTTAAACAAGTTAAAATAAATTAAAAAGTCAAAAAAAATTATTACGGAGAAAATCAAGGAGGAAATTAAGGAGCCAAACAAAAGGAAGAAAGGAAATAAAAAGAAAAGGGAGAGAGCAAAGAAATTAAAGAAACAAAGAAGAGAGGAAACAGACCCAAGAAAAGGAAAACGCATAAACTGAAGGAAACAAAAGGAAAAAAGGAAAAAGAAGAAGGGGTGGCGCCAGCCACCTTCGGTGGCGGATGATGCCACGTGTAGCGGCGGGGTGACCCAGAAGGCGAGACGTAGCTGCCGCCACCGTCCGATCACCCTCGATGGCCGCCGATGAGCAGATCGGCCATAAGGGTGGCGTCCCTGTCTGGATCATTTTCTGGCCACCGACGGTGACACGCAAGACGGCGACGAACTCCCGGCGATGAGACAAACTTCCCGGTGGCAGCCGATCTCCCCCACTTGCCGGTAGCAGGGAGATCGGAGGAGATGAAGGCGGGACTGCCGATGGCATTTTTTTTGAGATGGCACCTCCTTCTAGCACGTGACACGCGGCGGAGAATCCCAGGCATTTCGATCTACCTTTCGGCGGCGGCGGTGTCATCAACAGCAGCTCTGGCAAGGCTCCAGTGAGGAAATCCGTTGAGTCCTTTTATTTATTTTATATTATTATTATTATTATTGTTATTATTATTATTTTATTTATTTATTATTAATATTATTGTGTTTTATCATTATTGTTATTATTAATAATATTATTGTGTTTCATTATTTTATATTATTATTATTATTATTATTATTTTATTTATTTATTATTATTATTATTATTTTATGGTATTATTATTATTTTCTGGTCATTTTTTATTATCATTATTATTATTATTATTATTTTTGTTGTGTTTGTGTTGTTGTTGTTGTTGTTGTTGTTATTATTATTATTATTTATTGATTTATTTATTTTAGTGTTATTGTTGTTGTTATTGTTGTTGTTGTTATTATTATTATTATTATTATTATTATTATTATTATTATTATTATTATTATTATTATTATTATTATTATTATTATGTTATTGTTATTATTATGTGAATGAATGTTGTTTTTATTTTTATTACTTGTTATTATTATTAATATTATTATTATTATTATTATTATTATTATTATTATTATTATTATTATTATTATTATTATTATTATTATTATTATTATTATTATTATTATTATTATTATTTTTATGTTATTGTTATTATTATGTGAATGAATGTTGTTTTTATTTTTATTACTTGTTATCATTATTACTTCTATAATTATTATTTTTATTGTCAATGATCATTATAATTATGTCATTTGTGTTATATTCATTAATTCTGTCAGTTTATTTATTTTACTGCTTTAAACTAATTATTTTCTCTCAATATATTTCATCCGATTATTTATTTATCATTTAGTTTAATTTAATCCGTTACTGATCAATATCATTTTCTGTCATGACCGCAACTGCGAGGGGCATGTGGCTTGTATATATTTCATCCGATTATTTATTTATCATTTAGTTTAATTTAATCCGTTACTGATCAATATCATTTTCTGTCATGACCGCAACCGCGAGGGGCATGTGGCTTGTCCATGAAGCTAGGCGAAGCACAGTCGGGGCGAATAGTTTAGGATTTATTTATTATCCTAATATATGTATTAATTATTATTTTATCTTCTTTTATTTGCTTGAGGACTATAATAATAAAGGATTTTCGACCGCGCTTAAAAAGAACCACCACACAAAATTTTTTGTACTAAAATTGAAAACTTGTTAATAAAACTGGACCAATGTCCTTGTTTTCATCCCAAAAACGAAAGGTTCACATTTTTATTAAAACGAGATCACTTCATCCTTTTTCATAAATTCGATTTGAGAAATCCATACCTTTTTTTGTAAAATAAGTAGTTAGAAACCAATGTTCTCGTCTAAATGAATGTCCCGATTTATGTATGTATTTTCATTCTATCGCTATTATGAATTTTGCATTTATTTTTTTATATTTGTAATTATATTTTATTTATCGCTTTATTTATTGCTTTTTATGTACTTGTAATACACTTTAATTTATTTGCATGGATCGTGTGAGATGAGAGAAAAAATAATTGACTTTAAAAACTCTTTTATATAACATTAACCAAAGGTATGAATAAGAGTGAGGTTCCGAACTCTTTCTGCTTTTGGCCTCATAAGGTTAGAATTTATTTCCCAATATTTTATTGGATGGCGACTCCGTGATACCTATCTTATGATACCCAGCAAACACGCTCGTAAGTTGATTGCCAACAATGGAATGGGGGTGAATCCCTGTCCATTGCGAAGCGATCAGATTTCATGAGTTTTAATGAACCTCCATCTGGTCTCGAGTTTTAAAAGCGGACTCCCGAGAGTTACCCGAATGCCGAGCGGGGTTCGCACGCGACACAGTAATTGATAAGGAGTATTTACAAAAATAAAAGCAAATGAATACAATTATAAAATAATTACAAAATTGTCATTATAACTGGTCCTTAGATTAACATACTGAATATAATGATAATACATTGTAAAAGTTAATAATGTAAATGATAATGATATTGATAATAGCAATAATAATGATAAATATGATTGCAGTGATAATGACAAAGGTAAAATATAAATGATTACAGTAAAAGTATGTCATAATCTATTTAAAAAGACTCATAAATTAATGTTCCCATAATCAGAATAAAGAGGAATGTTTGTGTGTGCATGCATGTTGTCTTAGTGTGGGCATTTTTAATGCTGAGGAGGCAAAACCTTTTGAAAATGCCCAAAGTATAGTCATAAAAGGTATTTTAAGATCGTAAAACCCGGGGGAGAGCCTAGCACTTCCGTTCCTTGTCTATTTATGAGCAATATCCTTATCAAGTAACCCTAACAGAAGCTACCTCAGAACCTGATGTCTATAGTTGCCCCCAAGTTTGACGCGGCTAGTATATTAAGTTTCTAGGCAAACCAAAGTTTAGCGTAGAGATAGAGATGCGTAACTGAGGTGGCAATCCTATCAATGTGAGGGTTAAGCTGGTGGAAAGAGCAATCTGGTGTTGCGTGCCTGTTGGTCATCGGGAACTAAAATGTGCAACATCCACCTGACTCCTTGATCTTGTTACGGACTTCGATGCCTCTTCAGAGACTCTCCGTTTGCCTTGACTGCCTATTGAAAGGTGTTAGCCTATTTTACATGCTAATTTTCGCAAGGATACGGTGTACCGGAATAGTACAAAAGATGTCGATCCCACGAGGAATGTGCTAATTATCACACACTATTACTACTTAATTTTAATCTTGTTTACAATGATCATTAATTTGTGAGTTAAATCTAAACTACTTTATTATATAAACTAATACCTAGTTCATGTTAATCAAAGAAGACAAAACATATAATGAAGAATTAACAATTATAAAACTTGATTCCATTATTTAATTATAATTTTAATCTCTTAAGCAAGCCAAGTTGGAATAAAGTTCCAATTTACTCTCTCAACATAAATTAGAATGCCTAAAACATACATTTATAATTCTAACTCAAAATTTTCATTAATGAATTAGAGGGTTATACATGCAAATTTGAAGAATAATCGGAAACCTATAACAACCATTTAATATTACGATTTCTCAAATAATACTTCAATGATGAAATTCCATTAGATGTAAGTAAGAATTTATCTTTCAATTAAACACTTACTTATAAAGATGATGCATAAAATGTATAAATGGCAAATAAAGATCATGCATAAAAATACTAATAGAAAATTCTACATTAAAAGACTACTAATTTAGATGGAAATGGAAAATAACAATAATATTCAAGTTCTCAAATAATATTCATTTGATTTATAGAGAAGAAGTAATAGATGAGAGTAATGAGAAAGAAATCTTTCAACCCTTTTCTCAAACCCTTGTAAAAATTCTTCTTCAAAACATGAAAACAAACTAAGTAAATCTAACTACAGAAAATTGTTCTTCAAAAACTAGAGAAATTACTTAATAAAAATTCTCCCTAAATTACATCCTCCTAAAATTACAGTTAATGTTGATATTTATAAAATTTTAAAGATTGTGTCTGTAAGCACCGTGTCCTGGAGCGGTCCGGATCGGAGGTTACCCTATGACGAAACTAATGTTCAAGGCCTGTGCGGGATGTTGAAGTTGGAGGTTTTAGTCCCGCGTTCCATGAGAAATGAGGTTTTTCTACACTTCAGGGGCAGCGGGGGAGAAAACGGGAGTTTTCTGAGTCAAAAAGGTTTTTTGTCCTCCACAGACGGCCAGCCCGTCTGTGGAGGTAGCCCGTCGCTTCGAGTCACCGACGGCTCAGGGTATTTTCCGACGCCCGTCGGAAAGTCACCGCCCCTGTCAGGAGCCGCCTGGTTTCCCGGAGCACGCAACCTTTCCGACGCCCATCGGTGGATGTGGCAGGGCCGTCGGAAGTGTCCTTGTGTCAGTAGGATTCTTCCGACGCCCGCCCCTACGCACCGACGCCCGTCGGTCTTGTCTGGCTATATAAGGTCCGGATTTTCACTTCAAAAGGGTTGGAAAATTTTTCAGAAGAGGAAACTCTGCCAAAATTCGAGCACGTTTTCTCTCTCTTCCAAAAACACCCTTTTCCAAAGAACTTTACTTAATCAAGGATCAAATCAATCAAAGGAACTAAAAGCTAATTAGTTTTCTTTAGATTTTGACTCCTAAATCGATTTTTTTGAAGGATCGGAGGTGAAATAGCTCATTTTCTCTCTCTAATCTTTCATTCTCTTACTTCTCGTGGAACGTGCGGGGATTTAACCGACACCAAAATCTTACCCAAAGCGACTATCTGAGGGTAAATATTCCGGATTCTCTCTCCATTTTCATTTCATATTTAATTATTTATCATTTATTTATTCATTCCGTGAAACTTTTGAATACCTGTCATTACTTTCCTTCATTTTGACTCCCTCATCTCCTTCTTGGATAAAACTTGTTTTTTTTATCTCAAAAGGCCCTTTTCTCTTTTCTATTTTCCGGAGACAGAGGTGACCGACGAGTCATCTTTATGACCGACGCCCGTCGGTCACCCACCTACAGACGCCCCTTCTTGAATGACGAACGGGCATATCGAATAACCAAACCGACGCCCGTCGGTCAACCAGGAAAGGCCGTCGGTGGGTCTGCCTCCACTTTTTTTTGATCCTTTTTCATCTCTATTCAGTCTCTTCGATTTCTTATGTGTTAATTTATGAATGTTAACATCTCTTAACTTTTTGTGAGTGTATGTTGGTCCTCTTGGATAATTCCGAGCTTGAGCGGCTGCCTACCATGCATGGTGGATTTCGTCCGGTTTAGTTCTCTTAAACCTCTTGATTTATTTCTCTCGCCTATTCATTCATTGATTATCTTATACGTATGAATAAGCTCTTTTTTATCCTGTTAAATGTAAAAATAGACCAACGATTTGTACTTAAATAAAAGTGAGTTTTGTATAAAATGCAAAAGGGTCCAACGCCCTATTTTCATCCAAATAAAGATCATCACATATAAAATATCCCGTTTTTTATAATGATGCATGCAAGGACCAAAGTCCTCAAAATAAACAATGCCCCGATTTGTGTATGAATCGCACATTTATAAAGGGAGTTGTATTCCGCTCCTTGTATTATTGTAATTTATCGCTTTGATATTTATTCTGCCCATTTTTTGCTTTCCGAATGTGAATAGATGCGTTTTTTTAATTAAACTGCATAGTGTGGAGAGAGAGCGAACTAATGACATTAAAATTTGATCATAAACTAATTGAGGTAGAAATAGATGAGAAATCCCGGACCCAGCTCTGGTCTTTGGGCTCGAGAGGTTAGAGGTTATCCTTCAAGATACTTCTTGAGTCACGAGATTTTAGCGCTAATCCTAGGCCTCATGGCTCAATATGGATAAAAAGCGCAGCCTTAGGCTCTCCGAGGCGAGAGAAACTTTCCCAATGTTCTATTGGGTGGCGACTCCATGAAACCTCCGTGTTGCTCAACATAGACGCACTTGCGATTTATTGCAAGATGCCAACGGACCCGCAAATGCCCCGGTCGCCCACGTGCGGGCGGTCGAACGGGCGGCGCATCGGGATCCGGCGCGCGTCACAGTGGCGACTCCGCTGGGGACGTTTATGGTTCGAGATTTCGATTTGAAAATACCTCTTTTAACATTTATGATTAAAATTTAATTCATAAATTTGCTTTATCTCAAATTTGCATTTGCATATCATTAGAGCCTTAGAATACGCTAGTTTGGTCCCTCTTTTAGCCCCGGTGCGTTCCTGAAGCATCTCCTCATTTTCACTCAATTTGGGGAAGTGTTAAGGATAATCACCAGCCCAAGCCTCGTACCTAAAAGGTATATCAAATGGTGACCCGATCGGTCGTTATGCTCGTGATGAGCTAGATCCGTCGGCAGGGATCATGCTTGGGTAGCCCTAAAATTTCATCACCCATGACCAAAGCTCATGTAATGGCCGTAGCTACTTTCCACAGGTGAAATGAACCCTAATTCCAAGCTTGCTGTATGGATCTTCACGTATTGGGTGAGTCCAAATGTCTCGCTTGGTAACCTAGCCAAAGGCTATCATGCCCAGGTAGGGCCATGTCGAAATTTATGGAACGTCCAAATACGCGACGATCATTATCCATCCGCTTGTACATTAGCATAGGAGTGTCATGCTGCCGGTTTTTCGCCGCGCACCATACGCGTCCATCGGGTCCCTCGTTGACCCTTGGGCTAATCCCACCTAGGAAAGAAACTGCACGACCACGTGTGTGGGAGAAATAAGGGTGGAAGGACCTACTTGCTCGCATGTGATTGTTTATAATCACGTATTGTATATTATCATTCATGCATTATTCTAACAATTTGAATATTTCAGCCATCATAAATTTATCTAAGTGGATTAGAGGTCCTGACGGTTGACTAATAAGAACGGACTAGCCCTTTGGATTGCCAGAAATAGTGCTTGGTTGGGATTTGGAGTCACTCCCAACAATCAGTGAATCATCCACTGTGTCAGGAGAGTCTAGAACTTTGACTACTCAAGATCTTGCCAGAAGGCTGGAAGATTTCGAACGAAGGATGCTAGATGTGACGGGCGCTATGGCTGAAGGATTGTTCATCATCCTGTGTATAGTTTTTCTTGAGTTTCAATGTATCATTCATACACAAATAATTTTTTATTATTTCCTCTATATACGTACTTTCCTGTGCATAAAACTATCACATGTACATATTATCCTGCGTATAGTTTGTCACATATCTTAATGTATCATTGTAATTTCCGTTAGACGTTTTATATTATTGTTGAACAACATGACCATGTATTGCGCATTATTCATGCACCATAATCAGTACATATAGCCTACATCCCTGAAGGTACATATTGGCATGCATCATAGCACACACAGACATACTACCACCATGACATGTATAAGATAATCAAATCAAATCAAAAAAATGCATTCACCATGTGTCATAGCATGTACATATCCGTATGCTCACATTACACATGTACATTAACATTGTGCCCTAGAACATACATATACTGCTGCATGTCATAGTGTGCACACATTAACATACTTCATTAGACTAGACATCGAACACAGAAAATACTTTGCATTTTTCACATTGTACACCATATCATGAACATGTACTATCATACGTGAATTATGCCATGTACATATAATTTCTCCATCATACATGTTAGTCATTGTATATACCAATGCATGTCTTGTATGCTCATATCATGTAAATACACATACTTTGTGAACGCTATTTGTTTCATACAGACACTTTCATTGCATGCCTCGTATTGCACGCATACTCCGCTCACTGTACACAATCATTCTCATGCTGTGTCCCATCTCATGTGCATTATTCGTATATGTTTTGCACTTCTATATATGTGAGTTTTGCCACTCCTCAAACTCATTGGCGTACATTTTCATGCCAGATCATCTTCATCCTACATCACGTCGTCATCTTGCATGCATATCTCTATCATGTCTAAATCATGCCATGTTCACATGTACCGTATATCATGAACATTCATCCCGATACTGTGCCATAGGTTGTACTCATGCTTTCATCGTATGCATGTACATTGCAAATTTACGCATGCACATCATTTATCATGCAGTGTTTACACACTCATATTTTTTTTCGCAGGTGTTTTACACACACCTTTGCACATATTTCATGTACGCATTTTTATACAAATGTTTTTACACATGTTTCGCACATACAGATCCTTACGTGCATTGCTAATGTACATGATGCTATTGCATATGCCATTCCATATACATGATTTGCATAGTTTGTGCATATTTTATAAAAAAAAAAGAAAAAAAATCTTTGTGCCTACACGATTTTTGGGCATATACATTTTTATAGAATAAAAATATTTTTGTGTTAAGCTGTATCCTAAAATGCTGACATGTTTGCACCTCATTAAGGTACCTCTGATTCATGGTTCGACTCTGCCTAAGTAGTTCTCAACTATGAATGGATTTGATCTTAACTCTAGAAATCTGAGTTTCATTCCACTTTGAATTAAGTAAGGAGTATATATGTTTGGTCTTTAAGGGCCAGATCACGTGAAAATATTTGATCATACCATGTCATTTCTAAGTTCGGAGCACTTTTGGCCCGTTTTAAAAATAAACTGAAAAAACTAGTTGCAACTAGGGGATTGGATAAAAACTCACTAAGAGCACTAGAACCTTTCCGATTACCCGTCAAAGCGACTCGTCGATAAGGCTGAATCTAGAAAATGATTTAAGCACCATTTCTTTGTATAGCTCTCTAAATGACCATTTCCTACCCTTATTTTACAATCGCTTGATAGCCCCTTGAGCCTTTATTTTGGTATGCTAAACGCGTGCCAGTTTTGTTGTTATATACATTAAAACTACCTTTCGCCTAAAATGATTTTGGCTTCCCCTTAGAAGAATGGCCGCTCTAGTAAAGATGGAGGCACATTGCGATATTCTCTTGAGCTATCAAAAATTGTCCCAGCAAAAGTGGGTTTACACTTCTGAAAGAGATTTTTAATCATTGATGATCTTTGAGGTTTGATCATTGACAATTCTTTGGACCATCAAAAATCGTCCTGATCAGAATGGATTTACACTTTGGGAAAAAGAATCTCAATCTTTGACAATTTTTTTTTTGAGCTATCAATAATCACCCTGATATGGAGGGGTCTGCGCTTCGAGAAAAGAACTTCAAATGTCGATAATTCTTTGAGCTATCAATATCATCCAGATAAAGAAGGAGAGCACTTTGAAAAAGAGAATCTCAATCAGTGATAATTTTTTTTGGGTTACCAAAAATTGCCCCGATGAAAATGGATTTGCACTTTGGGGGAAAAGAGCCTCAATTTTTGTCAGTTCTTTGAGCTACCAATAATCACCCTGATAAGGATGGGTTTACCCCTTGAAAAATTTTCAAACATCGATAATCTTTGGGCTACACTTCTGGAAAGGGCTTTGATTCATCGATAAACCTTTTGTGTAGTTAGAGGCATGAGCTTGCGAAGAGAAAAAAAAAAATACAGAAAAAAAATCGAAATTGAAAAAAAGAGATTGAAAAAAAAATTGAAGAAAAAAATAGAAAAAAAACAAAAGCAAAAAAAAAAAGAAGAAAGCAAAAAAAAAAAAAAAAAAAAAAAAAAAAAAACATAGATCTCATGGTAATACCCCGTGATGAATTCAGTAGCTATATTTCTTAGCTTAATTTTTATGCTGAGCTTGATGAGATCAAGTATTACCAAATTCAAAATCAAGAGTATCTAGATAGTATACAATTGGAGTTGGGAATGGTCCTTCCATCCGTCGAATGAACGCTGCGGCCATTTTTCTCTAGTGACCTGATCCTCCTTTGATAACCACCTACCTGAGCCTAACGTTACAACCAAAGTAAGACCTATTGATTCTTGGTTTGGCCTTATCTAACTAGCGGAGATGACCTTCTAGTAAGGTTTGGTACGTAGGAAGAGGTGTATGGTGTCTCTTGAGCTTCAAGCGGGAAGCCACAAGTGCATTTGCATTCGAGTCTCATCTCGTCTCTAAAGTTGCAATTAGAATTTGCTTTTGAAAAATGAAAAATCCTGTTTTGGCCCTTGCACATACACACAGAGATCGCATGGTATGCCTCGTATTCACATGCTGATTTAGTAAACATCGATACTTACATGTTTACTTTCTTGCACTTCATTGGGAATGACTCCCGAATTCTTTTGATGAGATTGAATCAGTTGAAAATGTGGTTCATTCAGTATGCTTAAAGGCAGTTAGAAAATCGAATTTGAGGTACCTAATAGGTTGCACTCATTTTACAACCTTGGGGTATTTCTTATCACTACTCATAAAAATGATACTTTGCTTGTACCTCAGCAACATCCCTTGTACATATGCTTTCTGCAAATGTTTTTACACATAATTGTAGCAAATATTCTCAATAGATAGTTTTACATGTACAATTCTTGGTGCATGTCTTTTGGCATAAGAGCTTTAGCGAATACATTTCATAAGTGCTTTTGATGCATGTCCTTTGCCAGCATCTTGCATCCACATTTTTCGCATGCATTCAATACACATATATGTGATTTTTCCTACATATGTTTCATATACATAGTTGTAGGTGCACACATCGCACACACCCAATTCCTTACATAGCTTTCATGTATGTAACATATCCCACATGTCTTTGCATATGATTTTTTTACATCAATGCCGATGAATGACTCTTTACCACATGCATGATCATTTGCACGCATGGTCATTTGCACATAGTTTGCATACATAATCCCTTGTATATATTTATCATGCATGAACTTTTGCATGTCTCTCTCATTCATGATCATTTGCAAACACGTTAGAATAACGATTCTTAGCGCATGTTCCATAATCTTCCACATATATATAGGCCATTGGCATATATGACATACGCATAAGCATTTCAGGGTCATAGTCATTTGCATGTCATTTCATAAATGCATAGCCTTTCACATGCATTCCATGCATACATGGTGTCCAACGCACACTAAATAATATACATCAGTCCCATGTAGACAAGCTTAAGCCCTTTGAAAAGGCAATTCTTGATCAACCAAAATTCTCTCCGGGGGCAAGTCAACCTAAGTCCTCTCGAGAGGCAAAGCAAATCAACTAAAGTCCCCCCCCGGGGCAATCAGTTCTCTAAGTCCTCTCAAGAGGCGATTCTTATTCCTCTGCATACATTTCTCATACTTGAACATTTGCATGCATAGCTTTTCACGTGCATTCCATGCATACATGGTACTCGACACTCCTCTCAAAGTCCTCTGAAGAGGCATAAAAAGAATCCCTCAAGTCCTCCGAGGAGGCAAAATCTCAAAGTCCTCCGAGGAGGCAAAAATCTCAAAGTCCAGGAGGCAAAATATCCAAGTTCAAGCCCTCCGACGAGGCAAATCCTAAATCCTCTGAAGATGCAATTCTCCAAATCCTCTTAAGAGGTAATTCTCAAGTCCTCTGAGAGTAGGCAAAATCTCAAAGTCATCTGAGTGGGCAAAGATGCACACGGGTCTAGATTTTTCAGGGGGCATCAGGGTAGCCGAGCCAATGCCCTATCCATTTTTGCATCTCATATGCATCTCACATGCATAGATCTTTTGCATGTCTTCTTGCATATCTCATGTGTTTAATCCTTTACACTTATAGTTTTGCACACACAATTCTTGTACATTAATCCTCGTGTTTTGTGTATATAGCTTTATGTATGTACATTTCACACACGAGTCCATAAGCACACACAATCTGTTGTATATGTTGTTATGCACATGACTTAGAAGGAAAGTCTGAATAGACCTCATATCCAAGAAATGGGTTTAGCTCGACACTATTGGCCATTGTATCCAGCTTGAAGTCAACGGAAGAACAAGTCTACTGACACACCGTGCTCAGGACAATCCGAAATCACACAAATATGCAGAAAAGAAGGTCCATTGAGAATCCATTGAGAAGCAGACTATCCATGCATAGGCAGATGCAAAAGCGGGCCGAGGTTTCGGCTCTACATCGGCCACGCCAAACAAGCAGATCAAGATGAAGTCCTCACGAGAATGGAATCTCGTGGACCCGCTCCTAAAAACACTCAAAAGAGCAAGCCTATTCCTACACGCCATGCCGGGGGCAAGCAGGTAAGTTTTTTCTATCATAAGTTGTACGCTCACACACATCACACAAAGTGTACAAAATCCGAATTCAAATGTATATATACATTTTACACACATGCTCACATACACACACAATATTTTGTATATATTGCCATGTACGTGACTCAGGGGAAAGGTCCAAATAGAACCCATGCTTAAAAGTGACCCAAATGATGGGTTCAGCCCAACGTTATCAGGCACTACCCAGAAAAGCGGGCCTGTTCATACACGCCGTGCCGGGGGACAACCGGGCAAGCAACATAACTTTCAACCGATCTCTCATTTCCAGAAAATCAAAGCCTCCCAATGAATATCAAAGCCTCTTGATCGAAGTCTCCCAATGAATATCAAAGCCTCTCGATCAAAGTCTCCCAGTGAGCATCAAAGCCCCTCGATCAAAGCCTCCCAATGAGCATCAAAGTCTCCCAGTGAGCATCAAAGCCTCTCGGTCAAAGCCTCTCGGTGAGCATCCAAGTCTCCCAGTGAGCGTCAACTGACAGCGACTCCAACAGGCAGGTGCCGCTACAGGTACATATCTCCTTTTAATTTACCCTACAGATTTGCGTCTTCCTTTTGCAGAAAAAAGATAGTTCAAGATAAATATCAGCGATAGAGCAGATCGCAACCAGAACTGCAGTTAGAGAACACTGCACCTCACAAGGCGGGACTGCAGTTAGAGAACACTGCATCTCACAAACCGAAGTTGCAGTTAGAGAACACTGCTCCTCACATCAAGATCACGGTCAGAGAGTACCTTGTCTCACAGTTCATGCGGCAGCCAGAGAGTGCTACGCACCTTGCAGATCGGACGGGGGTTAGCAAGGGAACTTCAGATCGAAGCTGTGGTTAGAAAAACACTGCTCTTCACCTAGAGATTGTGGTCAGAAAGTACCGCTCCTCAGATCGAAGCTGTGGTTAGAAAAACACTGCTCTTCACCTCGAGACTGTGGTTAGAGAACACCGCATCTCACGAAGTTGCAGTTAGAGAACACTGCTTTTCACACCAAGATTGTAGTCAGAGAGTGCTACATCTCGCAGTTCACACAATAGTCAGAGACTGCTACGTACCTTGCAGCCAAATGGAGGTTAGCAGATTAGACTTTATACTAGCCAAATGGAGGTTAGCAGATCAGACTTTATACTAGCCGGATGGGGGGTTAGCCAGAGAATGCCAACAAGCAGAGACTGTGGTCAGAGAGTATCGCTTCTCAAAAATCGAAGTTGTAGTTAGAGAATACTACTCTTCACCAGATCGAGATTGTAGCCAGAGAGTGTTGCATCTCACCAATCGAAGCTGTGGTCAGAGAGTGCCGCACTTCACCAGATCGAGATTGTAGCCAGAGAGTGCTGCATCTCACCAATCGAAGCTGTGGTCAGAGAGTGCTGCATCTCACCAATTGAAGCTGTGGTCAGAGAATACCGCATCTCATAGATCGAAATTGCAGTTAAAGAACACTGCTCTTCACACCGAGATTGTAGCCAAAGCATGCTGCATCTCACCAAGCCCTACAGGTCGAGATGAGACCGATGGGGGTACCTTCGCATCGCCGAACAGATCGAGATGAGGTCTAACCGGCAAAAGGGCACGGAGGGTGAAAAGCCATCACAGGTATAGAGAAATACCGATCTAAACACAGACATCGATTAAAAAGATCCCTTTTGGGACAAGGAACCCGGCGGGGTCTCCTCATCTCACATCTCACCAGATCGAAGCTGCAGTTGAAGAAACACTACCCTTCACCAGATCGAAGCTGCAGTTGAAGAAACACTGCCCTTCACCAGATCGAAGCTGCAGTTGAAGAAACACTGCCCTTCACCAGATCGAAGCTGCGGTTGAAGAAACACGGCTCTTCATCCAATCGAAGTTGCGGTTAGAGAAACACTGCCCTTCACCAGATCGAGATTGTAGCCAAGGCATGCTGCATCTCACCAGGCCCAACAGATCGAGATGAGGTCCAACCGGCAAAAGGCACGGAAGGTGAAACGCCGTCGAAGGTACGCTTTCTTTCCAACCTTTCTCTGAGTTTTGGCTTATCTAGGCGCTTGTGCGCTAGTTTCCCCAAAACTGGGGGCAACTGTAAGCACCGTGACCTGGAGCGGTCCGGATCGGAGGTTACCCTATGACGAAACTAATGTTCAAGGCCTGTGCGGGAGGTTGAAGTTGGAGGTTTTAGTCCCGCGTTCCATGAGAAATGAGGTTTTTCTACACTTCAGGGGCAGCGGGGGAGAAAATGGGAGTTTTCTGAGTCAAAAAGGTTTTTTGTCCTCCACAGACGGCCAGCCCGTCTGTGGAGGTAGCCCGTCGCTTCGAGTCACCGACGGCTCAGGGTATTTTCCGACGCCCGTCGGAAAGTCACCGCCCCTGTCAGGAGCCGCCTGGTTTCCCGGAGCACGCAACCTTTTCGACGCCCGTCGGTGGATGTGGCAGGGCCGTCGGAAGTGTCCTTGTGTCAGTAGGATTCTTCCGACGCCCGCCCCTACGCACCGACGCCCGTCGGTCGTGTCTGGCTATATAAGGTCCGGATTTTCACTTCAAAAGGGTTGGAAAGTTTTTCAGAAGAGGAAACTCTGCCAAAATTCGAGCACGTTTTCTCTCTCTTCCAAAAACACCCTTTTCCAAAGAACTTTACTTAATCAAGGATCAAATCAATCAAAGGAACTAAAAGCTAATTAGTTTTCTTTAGATTTTGACTCCTAAATCGATTTTTTTGAAGGATCGGAGGTGAAATAGCTCATTTTCTCTCTCTAATCTTTCATTCTCTTACTTCTCGTGGAACGTGCGGGGATTTAACCGACACCAAAATCTTACCCAAAGCGACTATCTGAGTGTAAATATTCCGGATTCTCTCTCCATTTTCATTTCATATTTAATTATTTATCATTTATTTATTCATTCCGTGAAACTTTTGAATACCTGTCATTACTTTCCTTCATTTTGACTCCCTCATCTCCTTCTTGGATAAAACTTGTTTTTTTTATCTCAAAAGGCCCTTTTCTCTTTTCTGTTTTCCGGAGACAGAGGTGACCGACGGGTCATCTTTATGACCGACGCCCGTCGGTCACCCACCTACAGACGCCCCTTCTTGAATGACGAACGGGCATATCGAATAACCAAACCGACGCCCGTCGGTCAACCAGGAAAGGCCGTCGGTGGGTCTGCCTCCACTTTTTTTTGATCCTTTTTCATCTCTATTCAGTCTCTTCGATTTCTTATGTGTTAATTTATGAATGTTAACATCTCTTAACTTTTTGTGAGTGTATGTTGGTCCTCTTGGATAATTCCGAGCTTGAGCGGCTGCCTACCATGCATGGTGGATTTCGTCCGGTTTAGTTCTCTTAAACCTCTTGATTTATTTCTCTCGCCTATTCATTCATTGATTATCTTATACGTATGAATAAGCTCTTTTTTATCCTGTTAAATGTAAAAATAGACCAACGATTTGTACTTAAATAAAAGTGAGTTTTGTATAAAATGCAAAAGGGTCCAACGCCCTATTTTCATCCAAATAAAGATCATCACATATAAAATATCCCGTTTTTGATAATGATGCATGCAAGGACCAAAGTCCTCAAAATAAACAATGCCCCGATTTGTGTATGAATCGCACATTTATAAAGGGAGTTGTATTCCGCTCCTTGTATTATTGTAATTTATCGCTTTGATATTTATTCTGCCCATTTTTTGCTTTCCGAATGTGAATAGATGCGTTTTTTTAATTAAACTGCATAGTGTGGAGAGAGAGCGAACTAATGACATTAAAATTTGATCATAAACTAATTGAGGTAGAAATAGATGAGAAATCCCGGACCCAGCTCTGGTCTTTGGGCTCGAGAGGTTAGAGGTTATCCTTCAAGATACTTCTTGAGTCACGAGATTTTAGCGCTAATCCTAGGCCTCATGGCTCAATATGGATAAAAAGCGCAGTCTTAGGCTCTCCGAGGCGAGAGAAACTTTCCCAATGTTCTATTGGGTGGCGACTCCATGAAACCTCCGTGTTGCTCAACATAGACGCACTTGCGATTTATTGCAAGATGCCAACGGACCCGCAAATGCCCCGGTCGCCCACGTGCGGGCGGTCGAACGGGCGGCGCATCGGGATCCGGCGCGCGTCACAGTGTCCCTTGGAAATGTCCCTGCAAATGGTTGCAATTGTTGGGAGAAAGAGGTGCCTTTTCAGGTGACTTTTCAGGGAAAAACTTCCCAATGGCTAGTTCTGTCGTGCTCGTGAGACTGCCACGCTCGTGACAGAACACAGACTCGCTCTTTTCCTTCTTTTTCTTCTTTCTTGCCTCTCTGCTTCTCTCTGGCCTTTCACGACTCGTGATGTCCTTTCCAGAGTCGTGACCCTGCGTGTGAGTCGTGACATTGGCTCACGTCTCGTCTTCCTCTTCCCTTTTCCTTTTTCGCTATTTTCTTCCTGTCCATTCACGACTCGTGATCCCTTCTCAGGGTCGTGAATCATGCTCCTTAACTCTTCTCTTTTCTTGCTTAGCTGGTTGCTCTACCTTATCACGAATCGTGATTTCTTTTCATGGCTCGTGACTCATGCTCCTCTAGTCTTTCTTCTATGCTGTCTTCTCATCTTATGCTACTTCCTTCACTCACGAGTCGTATAATTAATCACGACTCATGAACTTGCTAACCAAACTTCACGAGAAACACAGTAAGTCCCAATGCATGCCTCTTTTCATCTTTTTAACTCCAAATCCTCCAAATTATCCTACAAAATAGATAAACAAGTGAACTAGACAAATAACATGAAAGATAAATAGATTTTCATACTTTAACTCCTTAAACATACACAAAATATATACTAAATAATACACTAATTAGACACCTATCAAATTCCCCCACACTTAACCCTTGCTTGTCCTCAAGCAAGAGAAAAGAATAAGAAAATTTAATACAATATACACTAAGTAGACCATATTATACAGCATTGTTCATAAGGCATATCCGACAAGAAATCAAATATCTCATATACTCAAAATATCAGTTAATCAAAATTTAAAATATGTACTGAAAATTTAACAAGTCACCATACTTTACTCATTTCAACATCTAGATTACAGAGTCCCAAAACTAAGCATATTTCAAAAATAGAATATTGATCATAAACTTTAAAACTCTAAAGCTACTAGCTACTTTTTAGGATAATTTATAAGCTCACTTCCCCTTAATCCAATCTCATGGCATTTTTAGACTTTTCTTTTCTTTTGATTTTTCTTTTTTTTTTGAATCATGGTATATTTTTCATTTTTACCCATGAATAGCAAGAGAATGTAGTATGGGTACGTTTTACGCTCCATCCCATACATTTCAATTTTGGATGTACATCTTGCTTTCTTTTTCTTTCTATTAACACCGTGGGTGCATTTTATGCTCCATCCCACTTTATTTTTTTCTTTTTTTCTTTTTGAGTCCTCATCCATTATTGAAAAGACAAAATGCTAAGTATTATGGCAATAGTTTCCATAGGCAACTAGAACCCAAAAATTTTAAACTAAATGAGCAAATTCTAACTTAAAAACATAGTTAGTAAAAAGACTAAATAATCTATAATGTTGCAAAAAGTAAAAGAAAATAACTTGAAAAACTTAAAACACATGCTAAAAATTTGAAAAACTAGTAAAATGCGCATAAAAGATAAATGACTAAATAACCTATATAATATACCAATTGAACAATACCCTATAATAAAACTCACTAAAAATCCTAAATGAGAAACAAAATCACACAAAACTCACATATAAAACATACTAATAAAAACTCATCCAACACAAACAAACCTATAAACATACTCACTCCCCTACACTTAGAACCAACATTATCCTCAATGTGAAGAAATGAGAGAAAAGTAAACAAGAAAAAACAAAAATAAAATAAAAGTAAAAGGAATCAAGAAAAACTCCCCTAATCATGGTGAAGGTGGAGGTGAGAGAACAAAATACCCAGCTTGAGCTATAAATGTATCCACCTTATGCTCAAGCCTCCTTTGTCTTCTAGCTATAGAAGAAAGTTGATCTTGAATAGAATTCTTATTTTGTAAAAGCTGCTCAAACATTGCTGGCACATTAGAGGAAGAAGAACCCTCAGCAGGTGTAATAGGCACATCATCTGGAGCATCATACATAGCATCATCACCATTACCCCCATCAGTATTGGCTTCCTCTTCTTGTGGAGCAGATGGTCCAGGAAGATCCCTCCAATAAGACCTTGAATGTGGTGGAATTTCCTGAAAATCATTATTGAAAACTTCTCCACGTACAAAAAGATGTTTAGTAAAATAAACACAAGGGCGATCTCTATGATAACAACGAAAGTCAACATCTAAATTTCTTGCAAGAATAGTAATGATATGCCCATGTGTTATAGGTGAGTCGTGTTTATTATCACAATTCAACAACTGAGTACAAACCCAATAAGACCAGCATACATCTTTTCTCGTATGCACACACCACATCAAAAATAGTTCATTAAAAGAAACTCTATTGCATTCAGACTTGTTAAAAATCAACGATGCAAAAATCTTATGTAAAACCCAATATTTTAAATCTTTAATAAACATGGATTTAGCATCTCTAGCTCTAATGGTGTTTGCAAACAAGTTAAAAATGTCCAAAATGCATAAACTTTAAAAGATTTTGGTGGATCAAATAAACCAGTTTGAGAAAACCCAAATATGCGATTCATTATAAAATAAGTCAGAGTGTGAGCTTTTCCATCCAATCGAAAATCTAACCAATATTCATTATCCTCATTCCTTTGCACAGCGGTAAAAAATTCAAGCATAAAATCTAGATAAATATCCTTATGCATATTAGCAAATCTAAGGAAGCCATAAAATGACAACATTTCATTTATGGTATCAAGCATGCCTACCTATTCAAGAAGAGTTGATGTAAAATACTTACATTGCAAAAATGGTCTGCTTTGAAGGGTAAGAAATTTGCTACCTTCATCTATGGAAATGATTGAAAAACCAGCACCAAATGTGGAGAGATATCTCCTTCTTCAGCCTCTTGCCTTGCTTATTCAATGTGTGATATGGAGAGATTTTTTGTTCTGACCATTGTGTTTGTTAAATAGAAATTATAGGAAGACAGAGAATAGTTGATACCGTTGGTGGGAAAAATGTCGAAGGAAACCAAAAAATAGAGTACCAAAATAAAACAAAGAAAATTGAAAAGGAAAGAAAAGGAAATGAAATGAAACAAAGTACTGACTGCTAAGAGAAAAGAACGATGAAGAGAAAATAAAATGCTAAGTTTTAAAACAAAAACAGAAAGTAAAGAGAATTAAAATCACATAAACCTTAAGAAAATGGAAGATATGGGAAAAAAATAGAATGCTGGTATGAAGAGAAAGAATAATGAAAGAAAAATAGAGTGTTAAATTTTGAAGGTGATTTGTGAAAGAAGAAGAAATAAAGGAGATGAAAGGTCGGGTAAGGTGTGCGACTAGTGATCTAGAATGCGAAAGAGAGAAATGTGAGGAAAATATGAAAAGTTAAGTGAAATAAAAAGAAAGGAAGAAATACGAAAAGTCACGATGTTTTGGGGTTTTGAAATTAAAGTTTCCCTCTTTAATTGCTAATCTTGTGTTTTAAGGGCTAAGGGTTAAATCAAGTTAATTTAATTGAAATTAAGACATAGTAATCTGAGGAGAAAGAAAACAAAACCAAATTAAGAGAAAAAAAAATAAAATAGAAGAAAAATTGCGAACGTACCTGACTCCCATCACGCTTCACGAGTCGTGAGGCAACTTCACTCACCTCCTCATGGCTGCACTACATCACGAGTCGGCAGCTTTGACAAATGCCCATGTTGTCGCGAGCGCGATACCTTCTGCGATCACGACAGAAGCATCGAGCGTAAATCGTTTCACATTCTGTCGCGATTGCGATTCTAGTCGCGTGCGAGACAGAAAATCACGTTTGTATATAATTTTTTTATTATTATTATTTATTTTATTTTTTAACTATTTTGACTTATCGAACAAAAACAAAGTTTGTTAGACATAAAAATCCACAAAATAGCATTAAACTAACAAATTAACATAACATAAAACATAAATAACCTAAATAACAGACTATTTAAGTAACCTATATAAGAGATAAAATATTATGGTTTAATGTGCCCTCTAGGATTTTCCTCAGTGTTACTTGGAAGACATCCTAGACTTCTAGATGGCAAAGAACTTGCTAATTGGCCCAATTGAATCTCAAGATTATGAATAGATGAGGCATGATTATTAGTGATTTGGTTAACTTTTGCCTCAAGTTTCTTTTGATTTTGCATCTTGAGCACTCATCTTAAAATTTATCTCCTCAATGAATTTATCAATTTTTCCTTCAAAAGCTCCAAACCTATCTGGTGGTTGTTGGTATCCTACACCTATATTTTGGTTGTTATTATTATTTTCCCATGACAAATTAGGATTGCTCCTCTAACCAAGATTAAAGGTGTTAGAATAAGGTTTCCCATGCCCTTGTCCTTGGACAAAATTAACTTGTTCCTCCTTATTAGCTATTTCCAAATTGCAATTGCCACTAATGTTGACCACAAATATTGCATGCATTTGATAAATTACATCCCATACTTAGGCTATTAACCTTATGAGTCAATGCCTCAATTTGAGCTTACAAAGCAACAATAGAGTCAATGTAATGTTACCCCCTAGCATTAGAATTATTAGACTCCCTTACTCTTTCAGTAGGCCACATACAGTTATTCATGGACATTTCTTCCAATAGCTCAAATGCTGCTTCAGTTGTTTTCCTCGTAAGGGAACCTCCAGCTGCAGCATCTATGGTACCTCTTGTGGTAGGATTCACCCCATTGTAGAAGGTTTGCATCAATAGCTCTCTTGGAAGGTTATGGTGAGGGCACATTCTCTGCAATTCTTTAAATCTCTCCCATGCTTCATACAAATATTCATTGTCATTTTGCACAAAAGTTGTGATATCTTTTATAATTTTTGCAGTTTTGGCTAGAGGAAAATATTTTGATAAAAATGCTTGGGCCAATTGGTTCCAAGTGGTTATTGATCCTCTAGTTAATGAATTCAACCAAGCCTTGGCTTTATCCTTCAACGTGAAAGGAAAAAGTCTAAGCTTAATTGCATCATTAGAAACTCCAGTAATTTTAAAAGTATCACAAATCACTAGAAAATTTGCCAAATGAGCATTAGGATTCTCATTTGCCAAACCATAAAACTTGATGCTATTTTGAATCATTTGCAAAAGAGAAGGTTTAATTTCAAATTGGTTAGCATTTATCGTAGGCCTTACCACACCTTGTTGAGCACCACTCAAAGCGGGTGTAGCAAAATCCATCAACCTTGGTGGATTTTCCTCTTCAGCCATTATTGGTCTCTTATTCTTATTCTTCTTTTTATTGGATTTTCTATTACTTGACAAATATCTCTCTATTTCAGGATTCAATGGTTCAAGCTCTTCTTGAGAACTTCTAGTACTAGGCATGAACTTATCAAATCATGTAGAAACAACAAAAAACAAAATTAAGTCAATTTAAACAAATAAACAAGCAAAATAAAATAAATATTGTAATCCAAAATCATAAATCAAGTTTCACAATGGCAACAAATAAAACATCATTCCCTGGCAACGGCGCCAAAAACTTGTTAGCCTATTTTACATGCTAATTTTCGCAAGCATACGGTGTACTGGAATAGTACAAAAGATGTCGATCCCACGAGGAATGTGCTAATTATCACACACTATTACTACTTAATTTTAATCTTGTTTACAATGATCATTAATTTGTGATTTAAGTCTAAACTACTTTATTATATAAACTAATTAAACCTAGTTCATGTTAATCAAAGAAGACAAAACATATAATGAAGAATTAACAATTATGAAACTTGATTCCATCATTTAATTATAACTTTAATCTCTTAAGCAAGCCAAGTTGGAATAAAGTTCCAATTTACTCTCTCAACATAAATTAGAATGCCTAAAACATACATTTATAATTCTAACTCAAAATTTTCATTAATGAATTAGAGGGTTATACATGCAAATTTCAGGAATAATTGCCAACCTATAGCAACCATTTAATATTACAATTTCTCAAATAATACTTCAATGATGAAATTCCATTAGATGGAAGTAAGAATTTATCTTTCAATTAAACACTTACTTATAAAGATGATACATAAAATGTATAAATGGCAAATAAAGATCATGCATAAAAATATTAATAGAAAATTCTACATTAAAAGGCTACTAATTTAGATGGAAATGGAAAAAAACAATAATATTCAAGTTCTCAAATAATATTCATTTGATTTACAGAGAAGAAATAATAGATGAGAGTAATGAGAAAGAAATCTTTGAACCCTTTTCTCAAACCCTTGTAAAAATTCTTCTTCTCCTTGGTCTTCTTCTTCAAAACATGAAAACAAACTAAATAAATCTAACTATAGAAAACTATTCTTCAAAAACTAGATAAATTACTTAATAAAAATTCTCCCTAAATTAAATCCTCCTAAAATTACAATTAACATTGATAGTTATAAAATTCTAAAGATTGTGTCCCTTGGAAATGTCCCTTCAAATGGTTGCAATTATTGGGAGAAAGAGGTGCCTTTTCAGATGACTTTTCAGGGAAAAACCGCCCAACAGCTAGTTCTGTCGCGCTTGCGACAGAACACGGACTCGCTCTTTTCCTTCTATTTCTTCTTTCTTGCCTCTCTGCTTCTCTCTGGCCTTTCATGACTTGTGATGTCCTTTCACTAGTCCTGACCCTATGTGTGAGTCGTGACTTTGGCTCACGTCTCGTCTTCCTCTTCCCTTTCTTCTTCCCTTTTCGTTTTTTGCTATTTTCTTCCTGTCCATTCACGACTCGTGATCCCTTCTCACGGGTCGTGAATCATGCTCCTTCACTCTTCTATTTTCTTGCTTAGCTGGTTGCTCTACCTCATCACGAGTTGTGATTTCTTTTCACGGCTCATGACTCATGCTCCTCTGCTTTTTCTTCTCTGCTGTCTTCTCATCTTACCCTACTTCCTTCACTCACGAGTCGTATAATTAATCACGACTCGTGAACTTGCTGACCAAACTTCACGAGAAACACAGTAAGTCCCAATGCATGCCTCTTTTTATCTTTTTAACTCCAAATCCTCCAAATTATCCTACAAAACTGATAAACAAGTAAAGTAGACAAATAACATGAAAAACAAACAGATTTTTATACTTTAACTCATTAAACATACATAAAATATATACTAAATAATACACTAATTAGACACCTATCAAAAGGACTTTGGTTGACTATTGAAAGGACTTTGGTCATCGATGGAAAGGATTTGGGGCACCTTTGGAAAGGATTTGAGCACCTGTAGAAAGGATTTTAGCCACCTGTAGAAAAGATTTTAACCACTTGTAGAAAGGATTTTAGCACCTATAAAAAGAATTTTAATCATTGATAGAAAGGATTTGGGCTTTAATGCTCACAAAGAGAATTTGAATGCTGGTAAAGCATACTTTATTTTGCTTTACGTTTGAGTTTGTTGTTTGTATTTTTGCCTTTGGGATTTTCTAGCATGGTGCATACAGATAGGCTCGTTATTCTAGGCATCCCCCTTTTTTATGGATTGGTATGATTTATAGTCCATGGGGATTTTATGCTGACATTAGGGGGTGACAATGTTGAGTTGAAGTCATCCCTTGACCCACTCTTGCGCATGAAGTCTATTCGGATCTTTCATGCAAAGTTATACTCATAACAATATATAAAAGAATGTGTGTGCATAAGGAATTATGTGTGTGAAATATATGCACAAAGCTATATACATGAAACACATGCAAATGATTATGTATGTGAATTATGTGCACACAATACACATGTGAAAAACTATATGTGCGTGATATATGCATGCTAAATACATGGGAAGAATGTGCATGTGAGATAAGTGCAAAGAGTGTTCACACAAAAATAAGGTTTACAAAACCATGTGTTCAAAAATATCTGCAGCAACTCATATGGTGAAAAATGCCTACTATAAACACTAGGTCCTGAGGCGAATTTTGATTAGGGTTTCTCGATAAGGATAATGTTGCTTCAAAATAGCCAGAGAACAAAAGCACGAGGCTCTCTTTAAGGGTTTTATGTTTTCAAAAGGAAAATTTATTTTTAAAATGATTTTTGACTGCTCTCCTCTCGAGGCTTTGATTTTTTAAAATTAAAAATATATATTAAATAAAAATTACAATTATAAAAAAAGAGTGATTAATTAACTAGTAAATAAATAAATAAATATATATATATATATATATATATATATATATATATATATATATGGAAATTAAAGTAAACCAAATAAGAGGATAAGAAAAGGTAGAAAATTGGGCAAGAGATTAAGGAGACAATAAAAGAGAAAACGTACCTAGAACAGGATATAAAAAGAAAGGAGAAAGGGGCTGATCAAAAAAGCAGGGAGTGAGAGAACGGCTTGATCTTGAGCAAAAGAGAGTGAAAAGAAAGAAAAAAAAAAGAAAAGAAAGTGAGGCAGAGAGCACGAAACACACACACACATAGAAAACACAAAAACCCAAAGGAAATAGTTCTCTATTTTCCACTAAGAAACCGAGGGAGAGAAATCAAAGAAAGGAGCTACAATAGCTTGACTCTCTTGACTTTGGAGTTAAAAACTGAGGGCAATATTCATTAGCCTCTCAAAATACTCTTTAAATTAATACCAATGTCCAATTTTCTTCCCAAAAGGACACATAAAGAAAGAGTTCTTGTTTTTACCAAAATGGGATCACTCATCCCTCTTTTCCTAAAACTTGTTTAATAACTCTTCATTTTTGTAAAATATGCATGTGAGAACCAATGTTCTCACTTAAATGAATTCTCCATTTTATGTATATTTATTTCCCTTTTTTAGACAATTTTACTTTATTTTATTTATGGCTTTACTTACATTGCTTGTGTGTTGCATTTTTTTTTATTTTTGCAAAATCGTGTGAGAATGGAGATAGAAAATTAATTTTAAAAACTCGTTTATATAAAAATTAACCAAGGTTTAACTAAGACTGATGTCCTGAACCATCTCTAGTTTTGGTTTCATAAGGTTAGAACAACTTTTCCAATGTTTTATATGGTGGAGACTCCATAATACCTATCCTGTGTTGGCCCACTGACAGACTTCTAGGTTTATTGTTAATAATGGAATAGGGATGCCCATGTCTATTCCAAAGCGACCAACCTTCACGAGTTTAATGAACCTTTTTGGACCCCAAAAGCAGGGCTTCGAGATTATTAGGGTTCAGGACACGTCACACATGCCAAAGATTTTATGCATAAAGACATACATCTAAAGTTATATGTGCAAAACTATTTGTAAAATATTTGCTACAATCATGTGTAAAAACATTTGCAGAGAGCATGTGTGTAAAGAATATTGTGTGGTGTGTATGCAAAGGATCATTTTCTTGAATAATGGCAAGAAATACCCTAAGGTTATGAAATGATTGCAACCTATTAGGCACCCTAAACTTAAGCTTTTATATGCCTTTGAGCGCACTGAATGAACCACATTCTCAACTGATTCAATCTCAGTGAAAACAATTAAGGAGTCATTCTCAATGAGGAGTAAGAAGACAAGCATGTAAATATCAAGGTTTGCTAAACCAATGCGTAAACACAAGGCATACCAGGAAATCTCTGTGTTTGGGTGAAAACAGCCAAAACGGAAATTTTTGCCATTTTCAAGCAAATTCTAAATGTAGGTTGGGGACAAAAATAAATGCACTCGTGGCTTCCCACTCGAAGCTCAAGAAACACCATATGCCTTTTCCTACATATCAAATCATATTGAAGGTCATCTATACAAAATTAGATAAGACCGAGGAAAGAATTAAGAGGTCTTACATCGGTTGTAATGTTAGGTTTAGGTAGATGGCTATCAAGAAAAAATTAGGTTGCTAGAGAAAAATAGCCACCACATTTACTTAACTGATAAGAAGACCATTCCCAACCCAAATTGCATATTGTCAAGGTATTCTTGAATTTGGACATAGTATTATTTTAGCTTATCAAGCTCAGCTCAAAATAACAATTGAAACCGACAAGATATCCATTAAAACTTATCAAAGGGTCTAGCTTAAGCTCTACTTTTGTCTTCTTCTTCTCCTTTTTTTTTTTGTTTGGTATCCCAAGCTTATTTTTTTATTTACACAAAGAATTGACAAGGACTAAACCCATTTTTTCCTAAAGTGTAAACCCATCCTTACTAGAGCGGCCATTCTTCAAAAGGGAGGCAAAAATCATTTTAGGCTAAGAATAATTTTTATGTGTGCAATAATAAAACTAGTACATGTTTAGCATACTAAAATAAAGGCTCAATGGGCTAGTAAGAGATTGCGAAATTAGGGTAGGAAAAGTCATTTAAAAAATTATACAAAGAAGGGTTGCCTAAATCACTTTCTAAGTTCTTTCTTATCCCGGAGTCGCTTTGACGGGTAATCGAAAAGGTTTTAGTACTCTTAGTGAGTTTTTGTCCAATCCCCTAACTATAACTAGTTTTTCTCAGCTTGTTTTCAAAATGGGCCGATACCTCTCTGAATTTAGAAATTGCATGGTGTAGACACTGGCTCCTGAAGCAGCTCAGACCGAAGTTACCCAATGATGAGAACGATGCCTCTTTACAGGCAAAAGAAAAATAGAAGTGATGATTTCCTCAAAAATAAGTAAATACTTTTCATTTTTAAAATTAAAATTAAAATTTTTTTAAAAAAAAGAAGAATTAATTTTTGGGGGCCTGTGTAGTGAGGCCCATCTCACGTTCATTAGTGAGAGGCTGCTGGTCTGATTTTAAAAGGAAAAAACTGATTTGGAGAAAAGGATGGAAAAAGGATCAAGGGTTTTACAAAGAATATACCTAGGGAGAGATAAAAAGAAAAAGTTAAGAAACTAAAGGGGGGGTTGCTTTTGAAAGCGCCGAAAAACCCAGCAAGAAAAAAAGACAGAGAGGAGCTTTGAGAGCCAAGAAAACGATTTTTGGTTCTCAAAGTATTCTGACGTTGTTCTTGAACCCATGAAATTAATTCCTGGCATTTGAGATTCAATCATCTTGAATTTTTTTCCTTCAACGCAACTCTCATTTAAAATTTTTCTTAGTCTCTGTTTTTACTTTCTTTTCAAACAAACCAACGAAGGAAACCAACACTTCCTCACTTGCAATATAAAGTCATTCTAAGGGTAAATACTGGGTAAACCTCCTATTCTTTCATTCTTCTCATTTTTTTTCTTTACTGAGTTTTCTAGGATGTATATAATGTATATATTTGTTGTTTGATTTTATTAGTCTATATATCATATAATTGTTACTGTTAGTTATCAGACATGAATCCTAAATATTTATCATGACTAATCTGCATGTTTGTCTTTCTTTTATGCATGTATTTGATAATATATTATTGTGTTTGTTGACCTATTCAGTTACTCTGTTCACCTCTGTTTTTGTTTGTCGGAGTTGCATTTTCACCTCTTTACCTGGGTTGTGTCTTTCCGATCAGATAGCATTCTATGTCTGAGTCGTATTTCTGTCTCTCGATCAGATACGTGATTGTCCATCTGTATCGTACTCCCGTTTGCCCAATCGCCAGTTCAGTTGTGTCCCTCACAGACAAGCCTCGGAGGAATTGCACGAGTCGTACAATCATTGCACGACTTGTGCAATGTGTGCACGAGTTGTGCACAACCTTGGCCTCCCCCTTTAGCCCTTTCTTCAGCCTTTCCTTCCTTTTTACCTGAACGTAAACTAATGAAAATGCATGAAAATGAAATATATTTTGCTCTATTTCCCTAGTCAATTTCTGTCTTAATTTATTTTATCTATTTAATAATTATTAATGTTATGGTTGTATTATTGTTTTGTTTGTCAAGATGTAATTTTTTTTATTGGCTTATTTAATTCGTTTATTTACTAGTTTTTTATTTAATTATTTGTTTATATATTATTCACTTAATTTACTTTACTAACATTTTATTTCAGTTTTGTTTTGTCGCCTCAAAATTTATTTATCTATGCGAATTATATTTATGCACGAGATAGAGGACCGGGTGATCAAAGACCTTCGAATTTAGGGTTTGCATTTTAATTGTTGTATTTCCTTTACTATATTATTTTATGTTGTATGTAAAAATGTGTTTTAAATTCTCTGTATTATAAAAAATCACATTTTTTACAATAATTAATAACTTTGAATTTTTCTTAATAAAATGGTCCAATGTCCTATTTTAACCAATAGAATCTCACTTTCAAATGGAGAACTAATTTTTATAAGATGGGATCACTCATCCCGATTTTCTCAATTAATGCCCAAAATAGTTCTCTAATTTTTTAAGTTAACAAAAAGGAATCAATATTCCTAAAATTCAATAAATCTCCCGATTTATGTATGATGCATGTTTAATTATTTTGTATGTGTTTATTTATTCATTTTGGGCCCTTGTAATTAATTTTGGGGCAAATTTTATTTCTTATGCTTTCTTATTTTGGGGCAAATTGTTCCATGTGAGATGAAGCCTCACTGCATAAGGGCCATCTCTCAGGTGAGAGGCTGCCTCACGTTCCTCTCTTCCCCTCAACATCTCTTTTCTATGTTTTTAGGGGAGTTGGTTTTGAAAGCATGGGTTTATGGTGGATTGGGTGAGAAACTACCTAACGCTATCTAATATAAAAAGAAAAAGTCAAATAAATTGAAGGGGGGAGAGCTAAACAGAAAAGGGAAAAAACACAGAGAGAGGAGCTTTGAGAGCCTAGAAAGCGATTTTGGTTTTTTAAGGTATTTTGAATTTTTCTTCTCAAGCAAACCAAAGAGAAAATCTAGAACTTCATCATCTGTAGGTCAAATATCATTCTGAGGTCGTATTTGTGCACGAGATGGAGAATCGGGAGACCAAAGACCTTCAATTTAGGGTTTGCAATTTTTTTATTGTTGTATTTCCTTTTATTATTATTTTTTTATGTGTTTTGTAAAATGTATTCTTTTTATTATCTATATTATAGAAAATCACATTTTTAATATCTAATAACTTGG
This sequence comes from Excoecaria cochinchinensis, assembly GCA_947683425.1. Classification (NCBI taxonomy): domain Eukaryota; kingdom Viridiplantae; phylum Streptophyta; class Magnoliopsida; order Malpighiales; family Euphorbiaceae; genus Excoecaria; species Excoecaria cochinchinensis. The sequence continues at coordinate 23,261,282 of CANTUQ010000092.1, read as the reverse complement.
GACTTTTCTTAATAAATTGGACCAATATCCTATTTTAGCTAATAAAATTTCACTTTCAAATAGAGAACTAAATTTTCACAAACTGGGATCACCCATCCCGATTTTCTCAATCAATGCCTTAAAAATAGTTCTCTAATTTTTAAGTTGAATAAAAAGGAACCAATGTTCCTAAAAATAATAAATGGCCCGATTTATGTATGATTCATTTTAATTACTTTGATATTTTTTTATTATTTATTTTGAATGTGTTTATTTATTTTTATTCTTTTCTTCTCTTGGGCCCATGTAATTAATTTTGGGAAAAATTTTATTATTTATACCTTCTTATTTTATTTTGGGGGATTGTTCTATCCCATCTTTTATTCATTTTTGGAGGATTATTCTGTCCCATTTTTATTTTTGTAATTTATTTATTTATCGCTTTCGATATGCTTGCAAATGTGGTTTAAATTTAATGCACAATCACATGAGAAGAGAGATGGAATTTTGATTTCTTAAAAACTCATTTATAGACTTAAGTCATTAATAAGAGTGAAGTTCCGAACACCATCTCTAGTTTAGACCAATAGAGGTTAGAGACCTTTTTCAATTTCTTGTAAATTGGGTGGCGACTCCAAAATACCTCAAATGTGCCTGAAGGCATTGTGAGTCTAGATGATGCTTTCCAATATTCTATTAGGAAGGAGGTATCCAAGATGACTCATGATGCCCAAGATGAAAAAGACGCGAACCAATCCCTCGAATCCTAAAAGCTGATTCAAAGAGGGCCTTTGCTAGGTTAGGCGCGCGTTACAGTGGCGACTCTGCTGGAGATGATCGAAACTTCGCTTCGAAAGTGACTTAAGTTAAAATTATAATTGAGTTACTTAGAATCAAAAATTCCATTTCTAAACGAAATTGCATTGCATACATTAAGGCCTTAGACTTATGTTAGTTGGTCCCCTATTTACCCCGGTACGTCCCTAAAACACGACCCTACTTTCACTCATTGTAGGGAAGTGTTCGGGAAATCACCAGCCCAAGCCTCGTACCGTCAAATGGTATATCAAATGGAGACCCGATTGGTCACTATGATCATGATGAGCTAGACCCATTGGCAGGGACCATGCTTGTGTAGCCCTAAAATAACACCACCTTTGACCAAAGCTCATGTAACAGCAATAGATACTTCCACTAGATTAGGCTATTTATCAGGAATTCCTATCCTTACTTGATGGATTTGCTTCGCTTTAGGGGGCTCAGAGATTAGGAGTCGCTTAAAGATATTGCTATAGAGGCTCAGGTGGCTTACTTGGCAAAGAAAGCGAGCCAGAACAACCTTCCTGGGAAGAACTTTAGGAACTAGTCAGGATTCCGATCAGGTGGTTCTGGAAGCAGTAATAGAAATGGAAAGGTGGCCAAGGTAGTAGCTACAGAGGTAAGACAGGGCCAGAGGTACTACTCTAACTTGGGCTGCTCTCTATCCTAGGTATTGGAGAGATTGATGAAGAAGGGCAAGCTACGACCTTTGACGCCTAGGCCAGCTATGAATCAAGGATAGCCAAGAGACAGATATGACCAGTATTGTGATTACCATCAGCACACTGGGCACCTGCCGGATTACTGCCGAACTCTAAGGAATAAGGCCCAGGATCTCATTGACTCCAAACAGATCACTGATCTCAAGAAAAGAGAGAACAAGAAGAAGACAGGTTATAATGCTTTCCCTCCACCAGATATGTGATCGGGTCTAGTCCACCTGAGTGGCACATTTTGCAAGAGCAACATGGAGATACTATTTTTTTAGATGCTTAATTTCTTTTTATTTTAAGAACTCCTTGTGACAATTTGGTTATTTTAATATGATGAACAATTTTGCTAATTTATGTGCTGTTTCTAATGGTTTCATTTCTTATTATCACAATGCATTCATTCATTTTGGCATTAACCCAATTAATACAGCTCCATCTAATCTTGAAACTTTGGGGAATCAAAATAAAATCTTGATAGCATCTGATACAACTCTTAAATGGAGGATAATTTTGAGAGATAATAAAATAAAAAAAAGGGAGCCTTTGCCTGGACTAGGTATGATATGCTAAAAATTGATAAGGACATTGTTGAGATAATGTTGCTTTCACATATGCCAACCTGACGATAAACAGAATTTTTAAATTCATTCCTTTGCATCCACAACATCTGGGTTGCATATGGTGCTGCCAAATAAGATCAAATTCTTAGAGCTATATCAGAAGTTGGGCGAGTAAAACTCAGGACCTTCGTGAGAAACATCTAACTTAACAGTATGACCTTTTTCCTCCCAACCATTTGAAATGTGTACCCTAAAACCAATTAACCATCCAGGACACTCGTAGCCAAATTCAAAAGGAGGGGCCATTATCTCTATGCGGGAAAAAAAAACCTCAATTTTTCCGTAAACCTTCTAAAGCCTAACTTGTGACCCATTCTCAACCATTAAAAGTCACTTCAGAAACTGAACCACCAAAGCCGATAAAATTAAGGTGTGGAATTTTGTATTCAAGCCCCAAATAAGGAAACTGTTATCTAGGCTAGTTTGCGCAAGGGACAAGGAAAAGATTTTAAGACCAAAGAAACAACCACTCTCAGAAGGAGCAGCCTCCCCTGTTAACGAAGATAAAAGCAAATTCAATCAACACCGACGGACTGAAGGAGGGTTCATGGCAAATGCTAAAAATATAAAAAATAATAATAAAAATGAGAGAAAATCTTCAATCATGAAAACCCGAGAGGGCTGATTGGTAATAGGAGTTTGATACTTTCAGGATCTATTCCGGCATTAGATGAGGTCTCATATTGTTCAAGTTAATGCCAAATAGTGATCATATGTTATGAAATCAAGTTGAAATATATACATTTATACAATGATATATTAATGTGACTAGAGCAGTTCATCTTGTATACTCAAACTTGTCTGGTTCCGCCATAAAATCAGCACATGGTTACTATCTATCCTCTGCTACTCTCGCTACTCAATTGGATCAGTCAACTCATCCTGCTATCAATTGTGAAGCCAATCCTATAGTATCTTGATGATAAGATCTAAGTTCAAGCAACCATGATCTAAGACATAAGTGTATGCCGATTATACCTAAAAGATCTTTGACGATAACTTTGGCTTCTAAAAAAAAAGGCCGTTAGAGATGAAAACCGTGACTGGCACTCTAAGCAAAAGTTAGGCCAAAGGACAGGGTGATTACCTAGGAACAGGCAGTCTATCCTATAAAAAATGAAATGAAAAAAAGCCGTTAGATTGGGTTGGGTCCAATCCAGGCAAAACATAAGGCATAGGGTTATGTGAAAATCCGAAAGGACGCATTTCCCACTAAGAAAAGCTACTGTGAAAATCTACAAAGGATGCACTACCTTAAAAGAATGACTACAGGTATTAGAGGAGAACCTCGTAATCCCCAAAGGCATGAAATTTAAAAGCAATTCCAAAGGGCACCGATCCTATTGCAAATTGTGACCAAACCAACTGTCGCATCCAAAACCACTCAGACGAATTCTTATCCTGCATGAATCATGCACTTCACTTGCATGCTGACTATTTTTTCCTGCATATTCCATTTTCCAATTTTGCAGTAAGAAAGATTCGATGTGTACACTGACAAAAGGTGAGTGACGACATCAGTTAAAACATCAATCCAAACAATCAACCAAAGGGCTCACAGAGGGCACCGCTTTAAATCTCAGAAGGGTTTGTACGGTGACGGCACTACCACTCTACAGAGGTTGCACGATCACAGTACTACTACTTCAAATCTTAGAAGGGTTTGCACGATGGCGGTACTACCACTCTATAGAGGGTTTGCACGATCACGACACTACTGCTTTGAATCAAGGAGGGTTTGCATGATGGCGGCACTACTATTCTACGGAAGGTTTGCACGATCACGGAACTACTACTTCGGCACTACCATTTTACGGTAGGTTTGCACGATCACGACACTACTGCTTCGAATCTCAAAAGGGTTTGCACGATGGCGGCACTACCATTCCACAAAAAGTTTGCATGACCACGGTACTACCACTTCACAAAGGTTTGCACAATGACGGCACTACCTCTCCACAGAGTGTTTGCACGATCACGGCACTACCGCATTAATAAATCATAACACGGCGACAACTGCATTAACAAACTCACCCAGTTCAAGAAAATAACTGCCTCAGGTATGCGTGTCTTCTTTTTTCTTTCAGTTTTGGCTCACCTAGGCATCCAGGCACTACATTCCCCAAAACTGGGGGCAACTGTAGACACCGGGTCCTGAGGCAGCCCAGACCGATTTTACCCAACGATGAAAATAATACCTGTTCACAGGCAAAATACAGATGAAAGTGATTGGTTTGCGTCTTTTATGATCTTGGGCATCATGAGTCATATTGGATGCCTCCTTTCCAATAGAACATTAGAAAGGATCATCTAGACCCACAACGCCTTTAGGCACCTTTTGAGGTATTTTTGAGTCGCCACCCAATTTGCAAGAAATTGGAAACGGTCTCTAACCTCTATTGGTCTAAACCAGAGAAGGTGTTTGGAACTTCACTCTTATTAATAACTTAAGTCTATAAATGAGTTTTTAAGAAATCTAAATTCCATCTCTCATCTCACGCGTTAATACAATAAATTAAAGCGCATTTATTCACATTAAAAAGCGATAAATAAAGCAGTAAATAAATAAATAGCTTACAAAATAGAAAATGGGACAGAACAATCCCCCAATAAATAAATAATAGTAAAATGGGACAGAACAATCCCTCAAATAAATAAGCAAAGTAAATAAATAAATAAACACATAAAAAGGGTTAAAATACAACATATATAAATCGGGTTATGACTTTTAGGAACATTGGTTCCTTTTTATTTATTAGAAAATTGGAGAATTATTTTTGGGGTATTGATTGGAAAAAAACTGGGATGGGTGATCCCATTTTATAAAAATTTAATTCTCCCTTTAAAGGTAGGATTTTATTGGTTAAAATAGGACATTGGTCCAATTTATTTAAAAAAATCACAAGTTATTAATTATTAAAAAACATGATTTTCTATGATACGGGCAATTAATAAAATATATTTTACATGCAACGCATAAAAATAATATAATAAAGAATAAATACAAAATTCAAAATGCAAACCCTATATTGGATGGCTTCTAATCTCCTGAACCTCCAACCCGAGCTCAAGTGTGTAACTCGCACAAATAAATAATTTTCGGAAGCAAATAAAAAAACAAAATAAAATGGAATGTTAGTGAAATAAATTAAGTAATTAAAATGAACAAATTAATTAATTAACTAAAATTAATTTAATAAGATAAAGTATTAAAACAAATAATAAATCAACTAAATAATAAATAAATAAATCAATTAAATATGAACAATTAATTAGATGGAACAAATTAACTAAAATATAGATGCATTAAATAGAAGTGAAAATAAATGAAGCAAAAGATAAAATGCAAGGTATAAAAAAAAGAAGTTAAAAAAATGGTGAAGGAACAAAAGCACAGCTGTGTTTACTTTAGAAACATAGTTGTGCTTCCACGAAGAGACAACAGGAAGCGTAAGAAAACGAAAGAAAGAGAGAAACGTGAAAGATGAAGAAAGCACAGTTGTGCTTTCTATTGAAACACGGCTGTGTTTTCACGACGCTGAAACGGGCATCACCAATACGAAGGGAAACACGGGAACAAAATTAAGCGAAAAGCACAGTTGTGCTTTCAAAAGAACACAGCTGTGTTTTTACAAATAAAACCACGCACAGTGTAGAAGCACAGTTGTGCTTCTCATGGAGCACAGCTGTGCTTTTGCTCTGTCACGCAAAATAACCCCTTTTCCATGAAAAAACACTGGTTTTTGATTTTAAAATTTCAAAACAACAAAATTCAAACCTCAACAATCACATATGCAAATGAATTAACATGCAACCAAAGCATTAAGAACCAGAATAAAATTTAAAATGTTCAAAAACCAAGAAGCAGCAGAAGGTGAAAGAACAAAAAAAAAAGAGAGAAAACAGAGCTGTGCACGACTCGTGCGTGAAGCTCACGAGTCGTGCACAATCCTCACAACTCGGACACAGAGAAAGAAGTGGAAGCATGCAAAGGAAAGGATCCCGACTCGAACAGCAAAGAAGAAAGAAAGCTGAACTTAAATGAATGAGAAATAAGGGCAAACAGAGGGTGAAAAAAACCAACAAATCAATGAACCCAAGAACTGTCACACCCAAAATCAGGCCTGGTCGAAATTGGCGCGTTAAGTCGGGAATTCAAGGGTATTTCAGTAATTTGTGTTTGAGAAAGATTGGATAATAAGGATTTAATGGCAAAGTAATTAGGTAAATATGTTAAGAAGAGAAATATTAGAGTGTGGTTGTAGTGTGTGGAAGTGGGATATAAGTGGGTTAAGAGGTTTTATAGTGTAGGTTTGTATGTATGGTGCCTTGGATGTAAGTGGGTTTTAAGGAATGATTTGGTGTGACTCAAGTTTGGTGCCTTGAGGATTTTTTTTATTCAAGAAATGCTTGTGTGTGGATGGTGTATGGTGCAAGGAGTGGTAAAGTCAAAAGTGGGATTTTTTATCCTATAGGAAGTTGCCAAGTGGATTGTTAGGTGAGCAATTAATGAGACAGGAGAATAAGGAAAAGAAGAAAGAGGGGGAGAGCAGAAATTCACGTTGGGATCTCTTCTCTCTCTCTCGTTCTTCCTCTTCTTCTCTTCTTTCCCATTGTTTGTTCTTCCTCTCTTGGCTGGGTGTGAGTTGGAGCTGATTTGGAAGTGTTTGGGAGTGAGATTGAGAAGGTAAGTGGTTAGATTTTTGGATATTTGTGTTTGGATCTTCTTCTTCTTCTTCTTCTTTGGTTTTATTTAAGTTGGGGTTTTTGGAAAAGTAACTGTGGGTTTTTGTTTTGTGCAAGTTTTGGGTGACAAGAGAAAGCTCAAGGGTAAAGAGAAGGTGAAGATTGGGTTTTGAAGCTACAAAGAAATCAGGTTTGGAAGCTTTGATTTATGAATTTGACTTTGTGGGTTGTTTTTGCCATAATTCTCACTTAGGTTGTAAATGTGTTTGTATTGTTTGAATTCTGAAATTTTGAGTGTTTTGGCATGTGTATATGCATGATTGATGTGGATGAATGTGTTAGTAATGCATGATTAGGATTGAATGGAAGGTATGTGAGTACGGGAACTTTATTGTTTTGTATTTAAATGTGTTTATGCATGTGTTCTTGATAATTTCTTGAATTTTGGTTGTGATATGCTCTTGATGAGGCATGTATGTTATGGGTTTTTGTTTGGGTAAAGTAATTTTGCATGAGCATGGGATTATTGTAGAGATTTTGTGGATTGATGTGGTTTTTGCTGCAATTTTGTGGGTATTAGAAATTATTGGTATTGTTAGTTTGAATTGATATTTAGTATGAAATTAATTGTTGATAATGTTATATTGCGATTATCGATGTTATTGGGTGGCTGGATTTGAGGTAAGAGACCATTTGAGTATAAATTGTGTGTTGTGGGTGTGTTTTGGAAGAGGAAGGAATCTGCAGAATTATGCAGATTTTGCAGGTCTCGACTCTGTCGCGAGTGCGACAGAGACTGGTGATCTCAACCTGTGCTGTCGCGAGCACACGACCCTGTCGCGAGCTCGCGATAGCAAAAGTTGATGTGCTCTTTGTCGCGAGCGCGACATCGTCGCGATCGCGACAGAGTGCAATACTAGCCTGTGCTGTCGCGAGGCGCGACAGAGTCCGGCCGTTCCCTCCTTCCCGCGATCGCGAAGCCCGTCACGCGCACGCTGTGAAGAGACTATGGTCTCTGTCGCGAGCGCGACAGTTCAGTTGTGCTGAATGAGTTTCCTTTGGCGTACGTGTGTGGTTTTGAACTCCAAGTTTCTTTTGATTTCCCTTAAGCCTCATATCTGTTAATTTATGAGTTATACGAATGTGAATCCATGTTATGAATATGCCTATATATATATGTATGTAATTTAGAATATTATGGGTTGAATGGATTGGATTAGGCATGGTTTATAATTAGTTATCCTCGTCTATCGCATGATTAGGATTTTGTATTGATAATCACTAGCATGTTAGTGTTTCTATGCTTGATTCTGATATGCTTTGGAATTCTGGATAATGTTAAAGTGTGTTGACTGTATTATATTATATGCTTTGCAATATGAATTATATGAGGCATGATTGACATTATGAACTTATGTATATGTCTACTATATGCTGGTTTATGTATGTTGGATTATATTATGTGACTAGAATCATGATTTGTATTATGCATGACCTGCTAGAGTCAGTTCAGTGGATAGTTAGGCATACCTAATAGAGTCTTTTAACTGCAGCACTTGTGAACGTTTAGACCCTGATCAGGTCCCCGCTTGGTTCCTCGCGAACCCTTTATGTGTTCGGATCCTCGCGATCCTTTTTAATGTGTTTGGATCTTGTTTAAGATCCCCCTCTCAGTGAAATGTTTTTAAAAGCAAAAAGGTTTTCGATTCGTACCCGTAAGGTACCCTTGTGGCCGGTTGGTACCCGTAAAGTACTGTCCGTATACTCATTATCCACTATTTTGAGTCAGCAGGTATTCTGTTCGCTTTGTCTGTTATGAATACGAAAATATGATAACCGTTTGGGTAATATTTCAGTAATGTGAATCAGTTATTTTTCGGAATGTGATCATGAAAGTCTGAGTGGGTTGAGTGTGACTCAAGTACGTATTTGTATATGCTTATCCGCCTATATTGTAATGAATTGTGAACGAGTATTTGTCCTATTGTGATGCAATGCATGTGGATCGACGTCCAGTAAGTGCATGTGCCATAATGTAATGATATGTTATATGTTCCTTTGAACTCAGTTATCATAGTGGGTTTGGTACGTTGTTGTGTGTTTGCAATTCATGACTTGATATTGTATGGATTAGAGTTGCGCAGTGGAAGTGTGGTGGTTTGATGCTATGCACTGGGTTTTTATTTAGTGTATGCGTCTTGTGACATGATAAAAGTATGTTTTAGTATCTCTTTTTGATGTATGAAAGTTGGGTGTAGTATTGTTTGGTAATTGTGTTGCATGTGAACGGGTTCCGCTAAGGTAAGGGTACCTTGGTATGATATGTGCATGTGTAAATTTTCAAGAGATTATGCAAGGTGAAGTGTTGCTATCTGATACCTCGGCGAAACCAGTAAGTATATGCATGTGAGATTGTATGCAATCTGCATGATGATATTGGCATTATATATGGTATTGCCTTTGCTTTGGCTTATTTTAACATAAGTATATGGATATGAATGTGAATTCTCGAATGAATGCCTGTTCTATGCAAGTCTGATTATATGTGTTATGAATATCCGCATTTGCCATTTGAATGTGCTATGCCTTGGCGACCATTGTGAATGGCCATCCATATTTTGGTGTGTTCTCCCCACTAAGCGTTTATCGCTTAGCACGGGCTCTTTTCCCGTGCAGGTGGCAGGTTGTGTTCGGATCGAGTTGCGCATCTACAAGGTCGGCCACGTAGAAGTTAGAAGTTTTGTATTTTGTTTAGCTTCTGTAATTCAGCTTTTGTATTTCTGTATTATTGTATATTTATGTAATTATATTTCGATCTAGAGATTTTATTCGGGATATGTAAACGTTAGTATGTTTTTATATTAAGTTATTCCTTCGTTTTGTCTTTCGCTTTATGCTTCACTGTATGATCATATGTATGCATGTGTTTATGCTTCTGCTTAGTGCCTGCATGTGTGTGAGTTATTGCATGATCAGTCTGTGCCCGCAAGGTAAGTCAAGTTTTTAATTACCCCGTATTTATGTATGTATGATTACGTTTGAATGTTTGCTTCCGCGTTGTGCATGTGCATATCTATGTGAGTGAGCGTCGGGTAGCGCGCCCGCCGGCACCCTTCCAACGGGGATGACGGTGGGGGTGTTACAAGAACAAGCCATTATAACATGCAAAATAAATCACGAAACATGCTTATATATTTATCACAGCAAAAACATACGGCTAACAAGTTAAAAATATCAAAAAAAACATATATGCATAATATTTACAAAGAACAGAGATAACTGGTGCAGCAAAATAAAGGGCAAAAATAAAAGAAAGAAAAGAAGATGAAAAAGAAAGAAAGAAAGAAAGAAGTGAGATGACTAGTCCAATATTTACCCTCAGATTTTGATTCTTTATTTGGCAAATGAAGGAATTTTGTTTTCCTCGTTGCTTTTTCTTGATAATGAAGTTACAAATAGATACTTAAAAGCTTCAGTTGAAAATATGTCTTAGAAAAACCAACACCTAAATGAAAGATTTTTCCACATTAAAAGCTCCTTTCTTTTTCCCTCAAAACGAACCCAGAATCTATCTTTCAGCTTCTTCCCTTCCCCTCTCTCTCTAAGCTCCTTTTTTTGTTCCCTTTTTCAATAATGCTCTCTCCAATAATGCTCCCCCCTTTCCTCCAGTTTTTTAACTCTTTAAATGCAATTTGACATGATTAGATCATTTCTTACCAAATCAATCCTAAATCCTGGTTTTTCAAACCAAATCCTGAAAACCAGGAAGAGAGAGGTGTTGGAGGAGAGAGGCACACGTGAGACCACTCTCACCAAAGAAGTGGGCCTTAGGCAGCAAGGCTGCCTCTCACTCATGTGAGATGGGCCTCACGTTTCACAAGAGTGAGATGGGCCTTGATGCATTAGGGCCCCAAAACTCCAAATCACACAAAAATAACACTATTTATTTATTATTTTTTTTTAGAGAACAAAGAAAGTAATATATATATATATATATATATATATATATTTTAAATAAAATTTAGAAATAATATTTTTAAATAAAGAAAAATGAAAAAAAAAACTTTATTATTATTATTATTGTTATTATTATTATTATTATTATTATTATTATTATATTATATATTTTTTTGCGGAAACCGTCACTTCCATTTGCCTATTCGCCCGCAAACAGGCATCATTTTCATCATTAGGTAACTTTGGTCTGAACCGCCTCAGGACCCGATCTCTACAGTTGCCCCCAGTTTTGGGGAACGTAGTGCCTGGGTGCCTAAGTTAGCCAAAACTCAAAGAGAGAAGTGAAGAGATGCGCACCTGAGGCAGCTGTCTTCTCGAACTGGGTGATGCACGGAGCCTATTACACACTTACAAAACGTGAAGTTGCTCTTCCGAGCGGAGTTGTTCTTCTAGAACTGCACCGAGCCGAGGCTTACAAAGTGCTGGATTGCTCTTCTAAGCGGGGTTGTTCTTCTAGAACTGCACCGAACCGAGGCTTACAAAGTGCGGGCTTGCTCTTCTGAGTGGGGTTGTTCTTCTAGAACTGCACAGAGCCGAGGTTTACAAAGTGCGGGCTTGCTCTTCTGAGCGGGGGTTGTTTTTCTAGAACTGCACCAAGCCGAAGCTTACAAAGTGCGGGCTTGCTCTTCTGAGCGGGGTTGTTCTTCTAGAACTGCACCGAGCCGAAGCTTACAAAGTGCGGGATTGCTCTTCTTAGCGGGGCTTGTTCTTCTAGAACTGTATCGAGCCGAAGCTTACAAAGTGCGAACTTGCTCTTCTGAGCGGGGTTGTTCTTCTAGAACTGCACCGAGTCGAGGCTTACAAAGTATGGGATTGCTCTTCTGAGCGGGGGTTGTTCTTCTAGAACTGCACCAAGCCGAAGCTTACAAAGTGCGGGCTTGCTCTTCTGAGCGGGGTTGTTCTTCTAGAATTGTACCGAGCCGAGGCTTACAAAGTGCGGGATTGCTCTTCTGAGCGGGGGTTGTTCTTCTAGAGCTGCACCGAGCTGAAGCTTACAAAGTGCAGGCTTGCTCTTCTTTGATATTTCCTACAAAGCTATGTGCATGGAAGTATATACAAGAAATTGTATGGATGATATGAGATGTAGATGTTTATAAAAATGGATGATTATCTCTTAGGTGGTCAAGGGTCTATTATACAGCTTGCTCCACCATGCCCCTAAGGATCTATAAGAGTGTCATCTTGGCTTCAGGGACTCTTACCCAAAACCCATTCTAATAGATTCGTTAGGCGTACATCTTCCCTCCGTCGACGATCATATGCCTGAGGTTCTGACTTATGTCCCTACCTCTGAAGTAATGCCGCCTTACCGCTCCGGGCGTCGAAAGTCATTATTTTAAAGGTAGTGTGTCCCTTGTGGATTTTCACACTAGCTTTTCTTATTGGAAAATGTGTCCTTTTGGATTTTCACATAACCCTGTGCCTTTCTTTTATTTTTTTTGCCTGAAATGGACCCAACCCAATCCAGCGGCTTTTATTTTATCTTATTTTTTATAAGACAGACTGCCTGTTTCTAGGTTTTTACCCTGTCCTTTGGCCTAACTTTTGCTTAGAGCGCCAATCATGGTTTTCATCTCTAACAGCCTTTTTTTTAAGAGAGAATTCTCAAACAATAGTCATTAGATATATCAATGATATATTGCTTAAAAAATAGAATTACAACAGCAATGAAAATGCAAACAGAAGTTTTTGCAAAATTGTGTACAGTTCTATATGATTTCATTATACATGATCTTCTTTTGACAATAATTCAAAAGCACAAGACTACACTTAATCTCGAAATAGATCTTGTAAGCATCAAACTCCTGTTATCAATCGGCCCTCTCAGGTTTTCTCGATTGAACATTTTCTCTCGGCCCTTAATTTTTGCCCAGGATGCCTTTTTCGGTTTTCACCCTGACAGGGAGCCCAATTTTAGGAAGGCTGCCTTTTTTCGATTTTCGGCCTGCGGGGTAATTATTCTCTTCTTTTTATTTTAGCCTTTAGCCATGGAATCTTTTTAATCTGTCGACATTGACCGGTTCTCTGAATTCATTTCCATCACTGTCTGCTAAAATTACTGCTCCCTTTGTCAGTAACTTCTTCAGCACAAATGGACCTTCCCAAGTTGGCCTGAATTTTCCACGTATGTCTGCCAGTCTTGGCCTCATCATCTTAAAGACCAAATCCCTTTCCTTCAATGGGTGCCTCCGTACCTTCTTGCCAAAGGACTGAGCTAACCTCTTCTGATAGACTTGATTTTGATAATATGCCCGCAACCTATCTTCATCCAACCGATTCAACTGCAATAGTCACTGTTGTGCCCATTCTGTTTTTGGAATCTTAGCTTCCATGACTACCCTCAAAGATCTCAATTCAATTTCGACTGGCAAAACTGCTTCAGTTCCGTATACTAGAGAGAAAGGCGTCGCTCCCGTAGAGGTTCTAATTGTGGTTCTGTAACCCTAGAGTGCAAAAGGTAGCTTTTCTGCCCAGTCTTTATAGCTCTGAACCATCTTGGCTAATATCCTTTTGGCATTCTTGTTTGCCGCTTCAACCGCGCCATTAGCCTGAGGTCGGTAGGAAGAAAACTTGTGATGCTGAATTCCATATTTCTTAAGCATCTGTTTAGTTTATGCTAAGAACTATACCCCATTATCAGACACAATGCCATGGAGATGCCAAATTATGTAGCTCTGAAACTGGCACATGCCTCAAATTCGCGTACTGCTGGCATAACTGGCATTTCTTCACATATTTTGAACAATCTGTGTCCATCGTGAGCAAATAAAATCTCTGGCGCATGATCTTCTTGGCTAAGGCCAAACCATTCATGTGAGTTCCACAAACACCGGCATGAATCTCTTCTATAATCCTTTCGGCTTCTTTCTCCACCAAACATCTTAACTGGATACCATCCGCTTGCCTTTTATACAAAGTTCCATTCACACTGATGAACTGAGAGGATAACTTTCTAATCATTCTCTGTTCTTTCTCAATGGCTTCTTCTAGAAAAACCGATCGTTCTAAGTAACTCTGAATATCATAGTACTAAGGCTTCCCATCAGCGACCTCAACATCCATTATCTGCTCAGTTTCGAAATAAGGCTTTTTCGCACTATAGATCAGCACGGGTCTCATAGCAACCCCCATTGGATTATCCCTCATAGACACTAATGTTGCAAGAGCATCAGCTATGTTTCTTCAAATAAAATCGCGCGCAGTGCAGAAGCACAGCTGTGCTTCTCATGGAGCACACCTGTGCTTTTGCTCTGTCACGCAAAATAGCCCCTTTTCCATGAAAAAACACTGGTTTTTGATTTTAAAACTTCAAAATAACAAAATTCAAACCTCAACAATCACATATACAAGTGAATTAACATGCAACCAAAGCATTAAGAACCAGAATAAAATTTAAACTGTACAAAAAATAAGAAGCAGCAGAAGGTGAAAGAACAAAAAAAAGAGAGAAAACAGAGCTATGCACGACTCGTGTGTGAAGCTCATGAGTCATGAACACTCCTCACGACTCGGACATAGAGAAATAAGAGGAAGCATGCAAAGGAAAGGATCCCGACTCAAACAGCAAATAAGAAAGAAAGTTGAACTTAAATGAGTGAGAAACAAAGGCAAACAGAGGGTGAAAAAACCAGCAAATCAACGAACCCAAAACCAGCAAATCAACGAACCCAAGAACAAGCCGTTATAACATGTAAAATAAATCACGAAACATGCTTATATATTTATCACAGCAAAAACATGCGGTAAATAAGTTAATAAGATCAAACAAAACATATATGCACAATATTTACAAAAAATAGAGATAACTAGTGCAGCAAAATGAAGGGCAAAAATAAAAAGAAAGAAAAGAAGATGAAAAGGAAAGAAAGAAAGAAATAAGTGAGATGACTAGTCCAGTATTTACCCTCAGATTTTGATTCTTGATTCGACAAATGAAGGAATTTTATTTTCCTCATTGCTTTTTCTTGATAATGATGTTACAAACAGATGCTTAAAAGCTTTAGTTGAAAATATGTCTTAGAAAAACCAACACTAGAATGAAAGATTTTCCCACGTTAAAAGCTCCTTTCCTTTTCCCTCAAAACGAACCTAGAATCTATCTTTCAGCTTCTTCCCTTCCCCTCTCTCTCTAAGCTCCTTTCTTTGTTTCCTTTTTCAATAATGCTCTCTCCAATAAGGCTCCCCCCTTTCCTCCAGTTTTTCAACTCTTTAAATGCAATTTGACATGATTAGATCATTTCTTACCAAATCCATCCTAAATCTTGGTTTTTCAAACCAAATCCTGAAAACCAGGAAGAGAGAGGTGCTGGAGGGGAGAGGCACACGTGAGACCACTCTCACCGAAGCAGTGGGCCTTAGGCAGTAAGGCTGCCTCTCACTCATGTGAGATGGGCCTTATGTTTCACAAGAGTGAGATGGGCCTTGATGCATTGGGGCCCCAAAACTCCAAACCACACAAAAATAACACTATTTATTTATTATTTTTTTTAGAGAACAAAGAAAGTAATATATATATATATATATATATATATATATATATATATATATATATATACATATATTTTTTTTTAAAATAAAATTTAGAAATAATATTTTTAAATAAAGAAAAATGAAAAAACTTTATTATTATTATTATTATTATTATTATTATTATATTATATATTTTTTTGAGGAAACCGTCACTTCCATTTGCCTATTCGCCAGCGAACAGGCATTATTTTCATCATTGGGTAACTTTGGTCTGAACCACCTCAGGACCCGGTGTCTATACTAACTCCTTTGTTTATTTTAGCCATTATAGACCATTTTCCTAGGAGGTTTTGGGGTCCCCGTGGTTTCCCGAGAAGCAAACGGAGTTCGAAGTGGTTGGCAGGGATCTAGCGTCTTTATCAGAATATCCACAGGCATTAGAAATGGCTAATCCCTCACAACAGATTGAAGAGACTCGTGCCTTAATGACCCAAGAGATGGATAGAATGTTCGAGGAGCTTGAAAAGAGGTTTTTGGCAAGAATTAAGGAAAGGATGGATGTCATGGTCTAGTTTTTCAAGCTCAACTTATACCGACTACCCTTAACCAGGTTGAGCTAGCCACGATTAAAAAGGATTATGCAACGACAGCTGTAATGTTTCCGTCCACTCCCAAGCCTAGGGGCAAAGCACCACTCGACTCACTAATCGGGCAAGTGGGAAGAGCAAAAGGACTAGATTCTTTACAGTCTTTGGGCCTCCTCCGTCCCTCAAATATCAAAAAGAAACTAGCTGATCTGGAAGAAGAGATTGTGAAGTCCAAGCTTGCAACTACCCGGGCACCTCTCAATGAGACTATTGCAGTAACAACCCGATTTATACCCTAGTAGGATTTATGGTGTCCGGATAAGTATGAGGATGTGTATTAATAAGAGAGGACACATTGGAATGAGTACTCAGCTTAGCGAATTTATGTGGAGGTTCGGGCAAGTTATGCAATGAGTGGTCTGAGTGAGGGTTCTATTGCAAGCCGATAGAACACTCTAGCGAAAATCTTGTAAAAATTGGATTTAGAGTGCAATTGAGGACACAATTGCATAAATAAAATTGTTTAAGTGACTAAAGTGTTATTGGGTAAGAAATTGGTAGAGGGCTGGTCTTGCATTGCATGGGTTAATGGACTTAATAAAATCAGATTTGTGGATGGGCTTAACTAGGACTAATGAGGCTATGGGCTTGAAGTCCATTAGTAGGGAAAATTTGTAGTAGAGCCCATGATCCATTGCTATAAATGCCACCTAGGATTGTGCATATGGGAGAGAGAAAGAGATAAATAGGATGATGCATGCATTGGAGGTGAAAGATATGGATTGGCATGCATTGGAGGTGAAAGATATGGATTGGCATGCATTGGTGAGTTTGGGTGGTGGAATCTATCTGTAGATTTCTGCTATTGCCACCTCATCCTTCTACATGCAATATAAACCTTGCGGAGAGAGAGAAACCCACTAGTTGCGTGTGTATTTAGCCATTTTTTCCCTCTCTAAAAAATCTGCTGTTCCTCCTTCTTCTTCAATGTGAAGCACTTCTCCAAATTACCATTTTTTAATTCTACAAATCATGCTGGTTAATCAAGTGTTTAGTGGTTAATTAAATTGCTGATTATTATAAAGGTAAGTGAGTAATTATAGTTCTTCTTCTCCCATTTCTTCTTGTTCTAAAATTTATCGGATTGAGGATTTATAATGGTGTTCCAATTCTGAAATTGATTGTGCATGTGGTGATGGTGGCTTTGAGAAAGGAAATGGAAAGAAGAGGATTGATGATCAAGGTGCCATGTGAGCTTAAGAGGAGCAAAGGAGAAGAGGTTTGGGAACTAATTATTTTGTGTGTGCGTCAATTGATTGCTTGTGTATATCAAGTATGTAAATTGTGGTTTATGCCATGATGTGCATAATTAATTTAGGAAAGTGTATTATGAGAGTGATGATAAATGATGCTAAATAGGTTAGTTTGTAGTTAATTAGCTGGAGTGCAAAAATTGAGTTGAGGTCCATTTGACTTGATTTAATTATAAGTGTTATAACTTGAGTTAAATGACTCTAAAAATGAATGGAGTTGATGGGGCTAGGTTCCTATAATATGTGTCTATAATGCTCTTAGAAATGATCATAATGAATTGAGGACTTAAAAGTCTGCAACAGTGAAATTAGGTGTAGCTAATTCTGTAGGAGGGTCTTTTTGGAGCATGTTATGTTCCTTGGGCTATAACTCCTTGAATTTTAATCAAATTGAGATGAGGATTGTGCCTACTATAAGTTAACATATATATATAAATAAATTATTAGTTGAGCATGTTGTTTAAAAATGTCATTAAAGTGGAATTTAGAGGTCATATGCACGTAGTAGAAAAAGTGTGCTTGTTGAGTAAGTTTTTGTGTTGGTCTCTCTTGACCTTTGGTGACTCTTTTGCCCATAGATCGAGTTACAGTCCTATAAATGGATTGCTTCAAAATGGATCTGAAACCTAATATCCACATCTAAGAATGTCTAAGAATAAGTTTGAGCTAATTCTGGCTCTAAGTATCCCAAAGAGTGGCCAAAACACAGGTATTCCTATTTTGGAGGGTTCATCTAAATAGTATAGATTTTTTAGGTCATATCTTATGTTTTAGATGTCCAAATGACCTGAAACTTGTCCCATTAGAAACTTAACATCCTAGGGAACAATTTTTAAGAAGTATGTTTTGCCTAAAAGTGAGGTTTAGATGTTGTTTTAGTCGATGCAAGTTTAATGTGAAAAGCAGTCTTATAAAGGGTAGCTACTGTCGCGAGCGTGATAGAGGTTGCGAGCACAACAGAACCAGTCTTATGAGGGATTTTCTTCTTGTTTTATAGCCCATGGTTGGTATGAATCAATTCCCCACCTTTACCCTCAACTAATTTGTATATTTTTATGTGTTTTTCTTTCCGAATTGAACCCGTACTACACCGAAACTTTCACGGGTCTATCCAATGCATATTTAGGATTATAAAATGATTATAAGAATAGATATCACTGGGAAAATACATAAGAACATGATTAAGACTAGTAGTAGACTAATGAACTAATAATGTATAATTATATGAAATAGAATTTAGTAAAGTTAAGTGACATTTGAGGATTATGATGCCTTAATCTACATGATCATGTGTAGTATGAACAAGTATGCATAAGTATGAGTTGAGATTAAGTTATACACATGTTAAGGATAATAAATGGAATGAGATGTACGAAAATATGGATATGATTTAATGAATTAGATGTATGAAAGTATGACTATATGTTCAATAAATGTGTGATTGAGAAACATTATTTTGTTGTGTATTTCTGGTAAAGCATGAGTTAGATGGTCCAATTGAAAGGCATGAATTGATATTGCATGTGATGATGAATTGATTGAATGATGATGAGTTGCATTGTCTTGATGTTATAATTGAATGTTTAAGATTGAATTGTGTTTTAGACATGTAAATAAATAAATTGACAATAGATCATATTGGCTAATAATTAGTTGGAATAGACCATAAGAGTTGCATGTGAAAGGGGTGAAAAATGTGTCTTGGGAGTGAAGGTTTGAGAGCTAGGAATGAGAATTGCTATCCTGTCGCAAGCGTAACAATCACCGCGAGCGCGACAGAAGCTTTATGTCGAGTCTGTCATGAGCGTGACATGGGTCGTGAGTGCGACACTCCTGTATACTTGAGATGACTTCTTTATTACCAAAAATGTATTTCATCAATATGTATGAATAAGGAATAAGCATGTTTATGATTTCAATTTAATTGTTAGTATATGATTATATATACATATGAATGTATATATGAGATTGAACTTGGGTATGTGTATATATATATAAATTTGATTTGATGGATTATGCATAACCTGCAAGAGTCAGTCTAGTGGATAGTTAGGCATGCTTAAAAGAGTCCTTTTGCTGCAGCCTCTATACTATTCTGGAACCTGATCAGGTCCCCGTTTAGTTCCTCATGAACTTCTACGTGTTCGAATCTTGTTTAAGATCCCTTTATAAAATGTTTTGAAAAGAGAAAATATGATATTGTTTTCCCGATTTGTACCCGTAAGGTACCGCTACGTGTCGATTCGTACCCGTAAGGTACTTTTATGCATTTACTCATTATCCATTACTGTGAGTCAGCAGGTGTTATGATTTGTTCTGATATGATTATAAGTTTGTGTATCCGTATGAGTATGATTATAAGTATTTGAAACTGAATGACTTTAATATGAGCATATGAA
The DNA here is from genome assembly GCA_947683425.1 of Excoecaria cochinchinensis. NCBI lineage: Eukaryota > Viridiplantae > Streptophyta > Magnoliopsida > Malpighiales > Euphorbiaceae > Excoecaria > Excoecaria cochinchinensis. Next base: position 23,241,679 of record CANTUQ010000092.1, on the reverse strand, counting down.
TCTGTTGGCATATGAATATGTTTATTGAACCTTTTAATGGTTATGAATGGAATTCTATTGTGATTATATCTTATGATATTTAGTATGTCATATCGTATATGAATTTCCTTGACGACCATTATGAATGGCCATCCATATTATTATTGTTTGTTCCCTACTAAGTGTTATCGCTTAGCACGGTGTTTTCACCCGTGAAGGTGCGGAAGGCGTTTAGCTTTTGGGAGAGTCGTCGCCAGTCAAGCCAACACAGTGGGATTGTTGATAGGACTTAGTTTCTTTTTGTATCATGATTATTCTGTAATAGTGATCTCTCTTTCAATTAGTCTTTTGTTCAGCTTTCGCTACGTACCTCTGATAGTTGTAATTATGTTGGTATCATAACAGTTATGTATCGAATGTTATTATTTTTTTGAATGAATGATCATTTGGTTTTAAAGTTTTAATTTTTGTTGTTTATATGAATGTTTAAATTATGTGAATGTATGTTCTATACCGTTCTGTTTAGTGTGACACCCCTGCTCATACGAGTTCTCACTCCCTCGCGGATGGGTTCCCCTATGTATGGGAAGTGGGTGTTACAACTGCTGGCACCACAAATCTAGGAGTTGGTTACTATTATAATAGCAGTGGTACCCGAAGGATAGGGAAAGTACCAATGGCTGAGATGGCTCAAAGGCGCTACTCTAACTTGGGTGAACCTTCGTCTTGGGTCCTGGAAAGGTTGATGAAGAAGGGGATGTTACAGCCAATGCCTCCCAAGTCGGCTAAGACCTAGGGGCAGCCTGGGCATAAGGAAAATGAGTATTGCGCCTACCACCAGTACACCAGCCATGTAACGGATAATTGTGCTAGGCTAAGGCTTGAGATTTAGGATCTGATCGAAAATAACTAGATCACAGATCCAGAATGCAGGCAAGGTAGTCATGGGAGCTCAAGTCTCGTGGGTGGCAATGAAAAAAACTTTGGAGCCACAAGGGCCCCAACCTTCGGAATGACTCAAAGTTGCTATGCCATACTAGAAAAGCCCTTGTCTAAGCACCTCGCTCAATTCTTTAGCAAGGGGAAAAAATAGCCAATGCCGATCCAACCTGCCAGAAGCCAGGGATGACCTGAGTATTGAGCAGATCTGTATTGTGCCTACTATCAACATACAGGGCAGGAGACTGATGGGTGCCGAATTCTGAGAAGGCAAGTTCTATACTTAATTGATGAGGAGCTGAGAGGTGAGGAAAATGGTTCCCGGGATGATAATAGACCGTCGACTACGGCATCCGTGTTGGCAAGAAAGGAGAATGTTGGCTATTTAGATGCTCTTTTTTATTTTTGAACTACTTAATAAAGATATTTTAATTATAATTTTTATGAAGTGAAATGAATGTTTTTATTTATTTGTGTGATATTTTCTTGTGATTTCACTATACATGATCATGGCACATTTATATTTGACATTGATTTAACTAATGCCATTCCATTTAATCTCAAAACTTTGGAAATCCCAAAGAAAATCTTGATAGCATCTGTTATGACTCTTGAAGAGAGATTAAAATTTGAGAGAATGAAAAAAAATGAAATAAAAAAGTCTTTGCTTTGACCTATGAAGACATGCCAAGAGATAATTATGAAGTCACCAAACACGCTATGCCAGTGTATCCCGATCATGAATCAGCCAAGCAGAAGCTCAGAAGATTCAAACCAAAAGGGACAGGAAAGGTTAAAAGGGGGAATCTACAAGCAGAACCAGGGCTAAATTTTTTACTGAAGCGCAATGCCCAACTAGGTGGATCAACGACATCTCCAATGGTTAAGAAGAGAAGTGCGCGTATGTGTAAACTATATATTAGGATTTGGACGAACCTTTTTGGGGAGTGAAAAAAAATGTACGTAAAAAAAAAATTGATCATCGACATAGGGCAAGGGACTGTTATCTAGGGGCAAGCTTTGTTCATATCCCGTTGATCTACACATACCTGTATTTTGCCATTCTCCTTGGCTACTAAAAAGGACCTAAAGACTGATTCACAAGCTATCCACCCAGTTCATCAGTATAGACGATGTGCAGTACGAGAGGTGAGCTGATGACATAGGGTTGAGGTGCTTAGACGAGAAGAAGGCCAAGAAGGTTATGGAGGAGACCCATGCTGGGGGTCTGCAGTCAGAACCCTTACAAGAGTCACGCTTTACTCCTTGATGCATGAGGCAAAAGTACTGCTGCCTGTCATAGCACGTCAAATCTTTAGGGGCAGTCATGGAAGCAACGGCTATAGCAGCTAAACACGTTAAACGAAAATAGGTTGTGGGATTACTATCGCAATCAGATCTATTAGAAAACACCTTGTTCAATCATTTGGAAAGAGGGTCAGGAAACACTCATTAAAAGAGGGAGATTCGGTCTTCAGGCAAATGAGACCTGATTTTCTAGACACGCGAAGTAAATTCGATCTGACATGGGAAGACCCGTTTGCTCCTAAGAAAATTTTATCCCAAGGGGCAGCGGTTCTAATGGATAGCAACGGAGATGAGCTCGAATAACAGATCAGCATCAACAAACACAAGAAGGTCCATGGCTAAAGACTAAAAATCAAAAGATGAGAATAAATGCCCTGCGGGTTGAAAGCTGAAAAAAGGCGTCCTTGCTAAAATTGGGTGCCTTGTCAGGGTAAAAACCGAAAAAAGGTACTCTGGCCAAAAATTAGAGGCTTGAGAGAAAATTTCCAATCAAGAAAACTCGAGAGGGCTGATTGGAAATAGGAGTCTGATGCTTACAAGATCCACTTTGAGATTAGATGTAATTTTGAATTCTGAATCTAAGTTAAATGGTGATAATGTATGGAGAAATCATACAGAAATGTACACAATTTCGTGAAAAAATATAAGACGAAAGCAGTTTAACTCTTCATTTCCTAGTTCTCTTATAAAAAGAGGGATACCGTTCATTATTGAATGTGTGAAATCTAAATGGCTATACTCTACTTCTGCTCTCACCGACAAGATACCTAAGCCGATGGGTCCCATTATCTACCACAGGGCTAAGTACCCTTCTCTTATATGCACTTATGGAGGCGAGGGTGTAGTCTCTGACCTGCAGTTCAACGATTTTTGTAAGCAGCTATGTCTAAGGGCTATGGTACTCAGGAGTGAAGGCCGAAGATAAGATGCTGCCCTGGAAAGATAGAGGATGCCTCATGACATCTTGAATCCCCCCGAACTGTCAAACACAATAGGTGATGATATCGAAAGCGGTCTCGAGAAATCCACACAAGAGAACATAAAGGACAGCCGGGGGCACAGGGAGTTGACCCTTGTTCGCCACCTCACCAAATCAAGTAACACCTTGGTCAGAAGGGGCGAGGGGATATAATCCTTGTTTAGGGGAAGATATCTCAGCGAATAATTGCCAATTGCCATAGAAGAAGGCTGTAGACACCGGGTCCTGAGTCAGCCTAGATCGAAGTTACCCGATGATAATAATTGCCTTCACAGGCTAAAAAGGTTAAAGGTGATGATTTCCTCGTAAAATTTGCATTTTAGAGTGAAAAATTGAAAAAATATAAAAAATATTTTAAAAATTAATTTTGAAGAATGGGGGCTTAAAATTATAGTGTTTTTAGTCAATTTAAGATTTAAAAAAAAAATTGGATCACGAGTGTCGGGCGCGGCGGCGCACCTGCAGCAGCGTGCAGGCGTGCTGGCGCCCAGCGCAGTGTCGCCAATGCTGCGCGTCGCTAAAAGTGCGAGCGCAGCATTGTGCGCCGCACCGCACGATGGAGCGCGCGATTTTCGCGCATCCGCGCAGCGTCGCTGCGTGTGACGCCCGTCGCTCCTTAGCGACGGGCGTCCATTCCCCCTGGCATCGCTAAAGGGTTTGAATCAGCCCCTTTTCCGATTTTTTTACCATTTTTCCGATTTTTTCACCCCAAATCAAGGTTTTTTAGTCGAAATTAAATTCTAAAATATTCTTTTAGATAACTAATCAATAAAACTTGATTTTATCACCAAAAATAAAGGAATTTGGGTTAAAATAGAATTGTTTTCCCTAATTAAATTAGGGCAACACTTTTATTACATCCTTTATATTCTTTATGATAGAAAAAACCTAGGAGGAGCCACCATTTTGATTTTTTTACATCAAAAATTTCCAGATTTCTTCTTTAATTTTTCTTCAAAAATTTCATCATTCTTCTTTCAATTTTTTTGAATTAATTTCTTTGTTTTTGGCTCCAAAAATTAATCATTCACTTCTAAATCAATTTCTTTTCAATTTTATGCATCCAAATTAATTCATTTGTTTCCTCCATAAATAAGGTGAATTAATCTTATTGCAAAATTATTTTTTTCAAGCAACTTTCCGGAAAATCATCACTTCACTTTCATCGAATCCAACTCTGAGGGTAAATATTCGAGCTTGATTTTTATTTTTTTTATTTTTTTTATATTTAATTTATTCATATGTATTTTATTGTTTTGATTGATATATTTTATTGTTTTCATTTATTTACTTGATTTATTATTGTTATATTGATTTCTTTAATTTGTTTATGTATGATTTTATTTTTATTCATGTGAATATTGATTTCTTTTGACTCTTAGCATGTAAATAATCTATTCTATTTTGATTCATCATTATTTTTCAGCATGTAAATAATTAACTAATTTTTGTTAATCATTTTTTGCCATGTAAATAGTTTATATTAATTCTGAACACATCAATTAACCTTGTCATATATCATTATTATTTTCATCATTCTTTTATCTACTAATTTTTATCATTCTTTTATCATTGTTACATGTTATATTTATTGTTTATTCAATTATATGTTTATTTTCATTATTTTTATCATGTGTATATTTTCATGTATTAATTAATTAACATGTTTTATTTTATTTTCATCACGTCATTTAATCATTTGTCATATATAATGCATGTTTCTCATTTATTTTGGTTTGTTAACATTTTGATTCAATTATCATTCTTTTCATGTCATCTTATTTTATTTTAATTTGTTATTCATTATTTTGTATATTTAATTGATTTAATTACTAACATTATTTTATTTGTATTTTGTTTTTATATCTAAACTCATTTTTTGCTTGGGCATTTTTACGAGCACACAGGGAGATCCAAAAGGCTTGTTCAGATTATTTATTTTTTTATTTGTAATATTTTGCTTATTTGGTTTTTTTCATTCATTTTTGCCATATAATTTTCTTGTAAAATTTAATTATTTAAGCCCGCTAGAAAGAAAGTCACTAAACCATTTTTATTAAGTAACTTGGTATTTATTCCTAAATAAAAATGGGACCAATGTCTCAATTTTCCTCATCCAAAATCATCACATCAAAATTGTTTCATAATAATATGCATGCGAGGACCAATGTCCTCACCATTAATGAATATCCCGATTTATGCATGATTTGTATTTTACTTACAATGGGGGTTGTATTTCGCCCCTAGTTTTATTGTATTTACTTTCATGTATTTTATTTTATTTATTGCTTTCCTTGAATGATCAAACTGGCGCTCTAATTATTGCATCGAAATATATGAGAAAATGGATGAAAACTTAAATTCAAAACTTAATTATAAAATAACCAAGGTATGAATAAATGAGAAGTCCCGAACCATCTCTGGTCTTTGGGCTCAACGAGGCGAGAGGTCTTTCCGATCACTCATTGAAACCTCCAAGACACCTCTTGTGTCCCTTTCAAAGACTTAATTAATAATCCTAGGCTCCATAGGGTGAGAGGGTCATTCCCAATGTTCTATTGGGGTGTTCACCTCCAAGACCCCTTTGGCTTGCCCAAAATGGATATATGCGCCGTCTTAGGCTCACTGAGGCGAGATGAACTTTCCCAATGTTTTATTGGGTGACGACTCCAAGAAACCTCCTTGTTGCCTAAAATAGACGCACTTGTAAATACCTTACAAGTTTTCATGAACCTCTCCCGATCGTCCTCAAGCAGGCGGTCAAAGGGGTGCCCACGAGGTTCGGCGCGCGTCACAGTGGCGACTCCGCTGGGGACTCTCTAAGTGGCTTCGATTCGAAAGTACTTTGGTTAAAATTTGTAATTGAGTTTTAATTTAAAATTTTTATCCCTTTTCGAAAATTGCATATCATATCATTAGAGCCTTAGATTTATGCTAGTTTGGTCCCTCTATTAGCCCCGGTGCGTTCTCGAAGCACAACCCTACGTTCACTCAATGTAGGGAAGTGTTAAGGATAATCACTAGCCCAAGCCCCGTACCATAAAGGTATATCAAATGGTGACCCGATCGGTCATTACACTCGTGATGAGCTAGACCCGTCGGCAGGGACCATGCTTGGGTAACCCCAAAATATCATCACCCATGACCAAAGCTCATGTAATGGCAATAGATACTTCCCCTAGGTGACATGTACCTTAATACAATGCTTGCTATGCGGGCCATTATACACTGAACAAATTCAACCCAATTAAATGGGCTTTTATCAAAGGCTTTCATGCCTCGAGGGGCCCATCTTAATTTAGTTAGAATGTTTAAATACATAAAGGCCAAAATCCATATGTATGCGCATTAGATAAGAGATGTTATGGTGCTGATTTTCCACCGAGCACCATACGCGTGCATTGAGTTCCCCGCTAACCCATGGATCAAGCCCACCTAGGAAAGAGATAGCATTACCTCGTGTGTGGGAGTAATAAGGTTGGAAGGATCTACGTGCTTGCACGTGATTGTAAATACTGCATAACACACTATTATGCATTGTATATGTCATTCATGCATCATCCTAACAATTTAAATTTTTTAGCCATCATAGATTCATCTAAGTGGACTAGAGGTTCCGACGGTCGGCTCATAAGGACAAATCTGCTCTTTGAGTTACCGGAACTAGTGTCTGACTGGAATTCTAAGTCATCTTCATCAATCAGTGAATCCTCTATAGAACCACCAATGGCAAAAGAAACCGGAGCACTGACCACTTAAGACCTAGCTAGGAGGCTAGAGGACTTCGAACGAAGAGTACTAGACATGATGGGTGCTATGGCTGAAAGGATTGCCCATCCTCCTACTCCACCAGCACCTGCTGCCCCACAACCACCTGCTACTCTACAGCCACAGGCAGCCCCTCCTCGGGGGCAAGCCGAACCACCTGCTGGTGGGGAGGGTCCCTTCGTTGGAGTTGCTGCTCGCCAACCCAATAATGAACACAGGATTGCCGCACCCATCGAGCCAAGAGGGGAAAGGATTCATAATCCCAACGATGATTTCCTGATAGAGGAGGAAGAAGAAGAGGTGCTGATAGTCCACCAAGCTGCGAGGCCCAGAGCACCCAGAGTAAAGGATGAAGTTTTAAGAGGAATAAGATAGCAGATCGAAGCTATCACCCGCATGCTCTTAGCTAGAAAGGGGGTCAACCCAGAAGACAGAGATCTGGGGGATGAAGAGCTGCTACCCCAAAGATTCAAGATGCCCGAGCTGCCAAAATTTTATGGCACCTCTAACCCATCTGCCCACGTCAAGCAGTACACCTTGGTCATGAAAGGCAAGGGTTGAGTAAGAAGCAGAAGGTGGAATATTTCTGCCTTAGTCTGGTGAGCCCGACAGTTGACTGGTACCACGGGTTGGATAGGAGGTCCAAGGAGGACTGGGACCTTTTAACCGAAGAATTCATGAAGCAGTACGACTGCAGTACCAGGATGGAGGTCACCTTAAAGGACCTCGAGCTGCTACAGTAGAAGAACGATGAGTCATTCCATGAGTACCTTAAAAGATGGAGAAACAGGGTCATAGAGATGAAGAGGAAGCCTGACACTGCTGATCAAATCAGGCTGTTTATCAGAAACTCCTGCCCTTACTTGAGAGATTTACTTAGTTTCAAGGGGCTCAGGGATTGGGAGTCGCTCAAGGATATCGCTGTAGAAGCTGAGGCAGCTTACCTAGCAAAGAAGGCAAGTCAAAATAATTTTGCTGGGAAAGGCTATGGGAACCAGTCGAGATTCAAATCGGGAGGTGCTGGGAGTAGTAATAATAGGAATGGCAAGATAGCCGAAGTTTCAGCGACTGGAGTTGGATAGGGTCAGAGGTACTACTCTAACTTAGGTCGCTCTTTATCCTGGGTACTGGAAAGACTTATAAAGGAAGGCAAGATACGACCTCTAGCGCCTAAACCGGCCATGAATCAAGGGCAGCCAGGGCACAGAGAGGATCAGTACTGCGCCTACCACCAGCATACTGGCCACTTGATGGATTACTGCCGAATATTGAGAAACAAGATCCAGGATCTCATTGACACCAATCAGATCACGGATCCTGAAAAGAGAGAAAAGAAAAAAAGGCAGGCTGCAACGCGGTCCCTCCACCATGATTATGATCGGGTCCTCTTAATCCACTAGTGAGAGTGGAAATGAAGATTATGTTCTTTCTTTTTCAATCTTTTTTATTATTTTGAGAACAATTTTTTATGATAATGTTTGGTTATTTCAATAGAACAATTTATGCTTATTTGTATGATATTTCTATTTGATTTCATTTAACATGATCACACTACATTTACTTTAGCATTAATTCAAATAATATAACTGCAGTTAATCTCGAAACTTTGGGGAACCCAAAGAAAATCTTGATAGCATCTAATATAACTCCTATAGAGAGGGAAATTCAAAAAAAAAGAAAAATAATAAAAAAAACTAGTTGCAATTAGGGGATTGGATGGAAACTCACTAAGAGCACTAGAACCTTTCTGATTACCCGTCAAAGCGATCCCTGGATAAGACGGAACCTAGAAAATGATTTAGGCAATATTTTCTTTGTATAGCTCTCTAAATGACCATTTCCTACCCTTATTTCGCAATCGCTTGCTAGCCCATTGAGCCTTTATGTGGGTATGCTAAATGCGTGCTAATTTTTTCTTGTTACACATGTCAAAACTATCCCTAAATCTAAAATGAATTTTGCCTCCCCTTAGAAGAATAGCTGCTCCAAAAAGGATGGGTGTACATTGTGACAATTCGTTGGGACAAAAAAAAATTGCCTGGATAAGGATGAGTTTACATTTTGAGAAGGGGGTCTAGTCAGTCACAAAAGACATGAGCTCGTGAAAACAAAGAAAGAAAAAAAAAAGAGAAATATAAGTAGAGTATCCACTTGATGAGTTTCTAATGCAATCACTTCAACTTAATGTTATTTTGAGCTTAAAGTATCCAAATTCAAGAATACCTTTGTGGTGCGGCCATTTTTCTCTAGCAACCTGATCCTTCTTTGATAGCCATCTACCTAAGCCTAACATTACAACCGAAGTAAGACCTTTTGATTCTTGGTTTAGTCTTATCCAATTAGCGGAGATGACCTCTCAATAAGGTTTGATACATAGGAAGAGGCATATGGTGTTTCTTGAGTTCCAAGTGGGGAGCCACGAATGCATTTATGCATCAGAGTTGTGTCTCATCCCCAACATTGCATCTAGAAGTTGTTTCAAAAAAATTAGGGCATGGAGAGAATTTTTAATCATGAAACCCGAGAGGGCTGATTGATAACAGGAGTTTGATGCTTTCAAGATCTATCTCGAGATTAGCTGAAGGCTTATATTTTTTGAAATCAATGCCAAAACAATGATCATGCTTAATGAAATCAAATTGAAACATATGCATTTATGCAATGACGTGATCAGAGTATTATACCCTGTGTGATCAAAGTCATGTATCTCCCTACCCTCTGTTACTCTCAGCGCAAATGCTTCAGCCGATTCATCCTATTATCAAATGTGAAAAATCAAGCTCATACAATCATGTCCTAAGACTCTTGAAAGATTCTTGCCAATAGCTTTAGTAATCTGCAAAAAAAAAAAAAAAAAAAAAAAAAACATTAGAGTGAAAACCGTAACTGGCGCTCTAAGCAAAAATTAGGCAAAAAGATAGGGTGAAAACCTGAAAACAGGCAGTCTATCCTTAAAAAAAAAAGCCGGTGGATTGGGTTGGGTCCACTCCAGGAAAAAATAAGGCACAGGATTATGTGAAAATCCGCAAAGGATTCATTTCTCGCTAAGAAAAGCTAGTGTGAAAATCCACAAGGGACGCACTACCTTCAAATAATGACTATAGGTATCAGATGAGACTCTTGAAATCCCAGAAGGGCATGAAATTCAAAAGCAGCTTAAAGGGCATCAATCCTGTTGTAAATTGCAGCTAGCCCGGCTATCATCTCCAAGTCCACATAGATGAATCCTTATACTACATTTCTGCATGACTCATGTATTTCACTTGCATGCTCACTATTTTTCCTGCATATTTTAGTTTCCCTATTTTGCAGAGAGAGAGATTTGATGCGGACACCGACAGAAACCGAGTGACGACATCAGTCCAAACAACCGACCGAAGACCTTTGAGGAGGCAAATTCAAAAGACCTTTGAGGAGGCAAATCCAGAAGACCTTTGAGGAGGCAAATTCAGAAGCCCTCGGAGGAGGCAAATCTCGAAGACCTTTGAGGAGGCAAATTCAGAAGACCTTTGAGGAGGCAAATCTCGAAGACCTTTGAGGAGGCAAATTCAGAAGACCTCTGAGGAGGCAAATCCAGAAGACCTATGAGGAGGCAAATCCAGAAGACCTCTGAGGAGGCAAATCCAGAAGACCTTTGAGGAGGCAAATTCAGAAGCCAACTGAGGAGGCAAATCTCGAAGACCTTTGAGGAGGAAAATCCAGAAGACCTTTGAGGAGGCAAATTCAGAAGCACTCTGAGGAGGCAAATCTCGAAGACCTTTGAGGAGGCAAATTCAGAAAACTTTTGAGGAGGCAAATCTCGAAGACCTTTGAGGAGGCAAATTCAGAAGACCTCTGAGGAGGCAAATCTCGAAGACCTTTGAGGAGGCAAATTCAGAAGACCTCTGAGGAGGCAAATCCAGAAGACCTTTGAGGAGGCAAATCCATAAGACCTTTGAGGAGGCAAATTCAGAAGCCCTCTGAGGAGGCAAATCTTGAAGACTTTTGAGGAGGCAAGTTCAGAAGACCTTTGAGGAGGCAAATCTCGAAGACCTTTGAGGAGGCAAATTCAGAAGACCTCTGAGGAGGCAAATCTCGAAGACCTTTGAGGAGGCAAATTCAAAAGACCTCTGAGGAGGCAAATCCAGAAGACCTCTGAGTAGGCAAATCTCGAAGACCTTTGAGGAGGCAAATTCAGAAGCCCTCTGTAATAGCCCGAATTGCACCCTAGTAGAATATTGGATTAATTGTGGTAAATGGGAAAGAGAATTTGAAGAGTGTGTGATTTAGGACTCAAATGTAAGTGGAATAAGGGCTTAATTGAGTAACTAAAATAATTATAAGTGGCTAAAGTGGAATTGTGCATGCCTAGGATTAAGTGTGGTTAATTAGTGTTAATGGAATCCAGATTTTTATTAATGAAGATTAAGGGATTATAATGGAATCCATGTGTCCAGCTGTGGCATTGCCAACCTAACCTATTGTATGCAGTAATTACACCTCATAGTGGGAAGAGAAAGCTCACTCTTGCATGTACATTTCTGAATTAACCCTCTCCAAATAATCATCTTCTTCTTTTCAATTCGTAAGATATTACTTAAGTGATGATCATAAGGATTCTGCTGAAGATAGATGATATTTTAATTGGATTGCTAAGGTTCTACTTTAATAAGGTAAGTGCTTAACTATTGGATTGTTCTTCTACTTCTACCCTTTCTCTCTTGGTTGAACTGGAATTGATATTTGGTGTCCAATTCTGGAAATTTGGTTTGGAATTGTAGTTGAGGAAGTGAAGGGAACAAAAGGAAAAGAGAAGGTGATTGATCAAGAGACTAAGTGACTTCTAAGGAGCTAAGGAGAGAAGGTTTGGGAATCATGTGTTTATGTGTTAAGTTGCTTGAGTGTATGTGTTGGATTGTTTGGGACTTTTATGATTAAAAGATGCATGGTTGTGTATTTGAGAATTTGTATGTATTTATGTGCTAATTGATAGAGGGTATAGTTGAAATATGTAAGTGATGTGAGTTGAAATCGTGGATTGAATTGCTATGAGATCGACCCAAAGCTTGAACCCTAGTGTTAGGGAAAATTCTGCTTATAGCTTACCAGACCTCCGTATAGTATTTAGGGCATAACTGGAGTTTCAGAACTCTAATTTTGTTTTTGTTGCTTCATTGGAACCATGACTTCCATACCTATAAATATGATAGAAATGACTATGAGCTAATTCTGGCTCTAAGACCCCTAAAAATAGCACAAACAGACGTGTCTCTACCTTGTAGGGTTCACTAGAACAGTCTATATTGTTTAATTCATATCTGATGGTTTACAAATCCAATTGACCTGAAACTTGTCCCATTTGAACGATAAGACATAGAGGAAGAAATTTTATGAAGGGACCTTTGCCAAATATTGAGAGTAAGACTTCGGTTTTGGGCTGTACAAAATTGTGGTGTGAAGCAGTCCTGAAGTTTAGCTTCTGTTTTGCTTATTTTGGTATGTCACGGTCACAATCAAATTCATTGCCACCGTGACATATGTTTATAGAAGGCAGAATGCCTATTTACGGACCTCACGGTCACAACAAAGTCATTATGACCGTGACCCCTTCTATTTTGACCATTTTATGGGTTTTTCTTCCCGAATTGAACCCGTATTGCGCCGAAACTTTCTCGGATCTATTTGATTCATGTTTAGGACTATTAAATGGGTATAAGAATAGTTATCACTTGGAAAATAAACATGAATAAGAGTAAGATCAACAGCAAACTAATGAAGTAATGATGGGTAATTGTATGTAATAGAACCAAGTCAAGTTTAATGACATTATTAAGGATTATAATACCTTAATCTGTATGGGCATGTATAATATGAACAAGTGTATATAATTATGAATTGAGATTAAGTTATACACACATGAAGGATATCAAATTAAATGAGTTTGCTAAATGTGATATGTTCAATGAATGGGTGATTGAAGTATTGGCCTAGCATTATTATATGAGGTATGAATTGATATAGAGGTTACTAGAATGAATTATTATGCAAGATATTTAAGGATGTTATATTGGTTCATGCGGAAAAATGAGTGATTGTATATTATGATAATGATAAATGTGATTAAATTCTTTTAGCTTGTGAAGTGATTATGAACCATATGAATGTGTATTTTGGAGAGGAATGTGAACATGATTGTATGCTTATAAACATATGTGAGCTATTATGCATTATGAGCTATTTCATATGACTATATGAACAATGCGAATTGTGAGTGATAGACAGATAACTGGAAATAATAACTAGCCTGCGAGTCAAGTAGTGGATAGATAGGCATGCCTATAGGGTCAAAGTGCTGCAGCCCAATGCGTTCAATGTGTCTGATTCCTTGGGAATCATAATGCGAAAATAATGTGTATAATCCTTGCTGGATTTCTATTTGTGGATAATGTACCATGATGGTACCATTGTGGATTCTGTACCTTAGGGTACCAATGCGAATGTGATGTATCTACGGATACAAATGTGATTAATGTACCCATGGTGTACCAATGCGATACCCGTTATCCGCATCTTTGAGTTATAGGCAAAGTTAATAATGACAATAATATTGTGATAATGTAAAGAATGCTATAACAATGAGAATATGAATGAGATGTGTTAAGATTTGTCATGCGATGCGATTACGTGAATATGATTCTTCAGTATGAGTATAAATTGTGTGGAATCAAGATGTGTGGATGTCATGACAATATTATGTGCATGCTATTGTGGGTTAAAAGGCATGATTATAGAAACATGATTAATATGTACACCTGATAAGTATAGCAAAGCAATGATGAATGTAAACACATAAATACACATCCACTGAATATGAAGCTTAAGAAGTTAAAATATGCCGCAAACAATTTATATGTTATGAAATGTGTGTATATATATTGTATTGTTTCCCCCACTAAGCGTTATCGCTTAGCACGGGTTTTCTTAATCCGTGTAGGTTCTGAAGTGAGGTGATTTGAAGGACAGTCCCGCATTGGCAAGGTCAACACACTAGGGTTTCTGATAGCGTTGGTTTTTGGGAAGACTTGTGTTTCTTTTTGTTATGTAATTATTATTTTGGATAGCAATAAGGGTGTAATATATTAAATAACCAAGTCTGTAATATTTAAGCTTGTATAAGTGTGTGTAAACACAAATGCATGAGCAAGCGTATAACGAGTATAGACGATTGACTGCATGTGAATGTGATCGAAACAAAAATTTATTTGCATGCAATCTTTGTATGCATTTAGACTATACATGTGTATGAGGAGTGATTGTCGTGTAACGACCGTTCTCGACTCCGTTAGCTGTATTGGCTGTGTAATCGGGAATGGGCGTTACAAGTAGTGGTATCAGAGCCTAGGTTTAGTCTTTTCTGGGAATTCGGTAGAATAAGATGTGTATAGTTGTGTTGACCTAATGCGGACGTCCTTGTTTATGTCTCACATCGATGGGTCCCATTCACAATTCTAGAGAAGTGATTGCGGAGAGTGTTAATCTTCGTGAACCCAAAGTATCTGGGTCTGATCAGTGTCAATCGGCTAATGAGAATCTTGATGTGCCAATGGTACCGGTGGAAGCCTTACTCAAAATGTCACAAGACATGACGAGGGTGTTAGATCGAATGACAATGCCAAAGGCTCCACTAGAGTCCATGAGAAAGCATGGAGCAGAGGAGTTCCATGGAACTGGATTTGATGAGTCCGAAAAGCTGAGTATTGGATTGAAAAAGGTTCAAAGGATCCTTGGGGAAATAAGATGTCCTCCAGATAAACGAGTTGAATGTGTAATGTCGCTGCTGCAAGGTGCAGCGTATGATTGGTGGAAATTAGTCCTTCAGCATCTAATGCTACTGGCTCCGGTTACTTGGGAATTTTTCGAAAAGGAATTCCGGAATAAGTATGTAACTAAGGCATATCGTGAGGTAAATAGGAAGCAATTCCTGAATTTGAGGCAAAGAGGTATATCTGTGGCTGAGTATGAAAAAGAATTCTGTAGACTTAGTAAGTATGCACCACCTGAAGTGCTAACTGAGAAGTTTAGATGTCAGTAATTTGAAAATGGACTGAGGGAACAAATCAAAGCACTATTAATCTCTATGACTACATCTCAAACTGTAAGTTATTATCAGATAGTTCAGGCAGCTATGAGGACGGAGAGATCATTAGAGATTCAGGAAGAGAGCATCCAAAGGAAGAATCCTAACCGAGGAGGTTCACACTCAGGTAAGAGATCTAGAGATTCTCATATGACTTCCCCAGTAGAATCAGCTAATAGTCATGCTATCAAGAGTAAGAAACAAGAATCCTCTTATGCATCTGAAACTGGAAAAAAAATATTAGGTAACAAGAGTGAAGTGCTGGAGTGTCCCCATTGTGGTAAGTGCCATAGAAGTGAATGTTGGAGGTTGACCGGAGCATGCCTTCGATGTGGCAGCAAAGAACACTTTCCTTCTAACTGTCCTACATCATATGAGGCGATGAGAAATCAACAAGATATGAGTAGAGATGAATCTAACTTACCTCCTATCAATCGAGGCAGAAGTAGAGGACATGGTCGGGGTGACTAATCCAGAGGTGGCACAGTGTTAAAGTCCGTTAATCGACCGACTGCAACATTAGTGTGAGCTTAGGTAAGGAAGGCTCGTGAGGAGCAAGATGCACCTAAGATTATAGCGGGTACATTTCTACTTTTGATATAGAAATGTTTGCATCAATTGACTTTTGATGTACATATTCTTATATTTGCTATAAGGAGTTATGTGATAAAATATAAGCTGTTGACTGTTTAGATTATGCAGTATGTGCAATTAGCCTGTAAAGACTAATGTGAATGCGAACAAAGTGTTTAAAGAATATTGTTTGAGGATTTAGGGTCAAACTTCCTCAGTATATTAAATGGGTTAACCTTGGCCGAAGATTGGATAAGTAGGCACCGAGATGAGGATAATGGTAGAAGGGAAAAATAATTGTGTTTTGTAGTGTCAAGAAGCTGATGCGACTATAAAAGGTGTTTATTCTAATCCCTCAGTTAACATGATGTCGGCAATAAATGTTTATCATTATCGAAGGAAAAGAACATTAGGCTTCCTTAACCTTGATGCGGATAAAAAAAAAGAGATAGCGAATGAGAAGTTTAGGATATTCCAGTAGTGGGAAACTTCTGATGTGTTTTTAGTAGGGAATACTAGTATTTTTATTAAAGGAAAGAAAGATAATGAGTATAAGTAGTATTTGAGAGCGGTGCTTTCGAATATAAAAGAGAACATCAATCAAATGCTAAACTGGGTAAATGAGAATTTTTATTGGATAGTGCCTTCTCTAGGGCAAATTGTTTTCTGAGAATATCAAGTGGATCTTGCTAAGATTGATGCAGTAGTGAGTTGGAATTGTGATCAGGAAAGTACCTGAGGTACGTAAATTTTATGGGGGTTAACAGAGTACTACTATTGCTTAGTGACAGAAAGTTGTTGGTAATTACATTTCTACTAACTAAGTTGCTGTGTAAAAGAGAAAAGTGAAGTGGTTGGAACACTAGTTTTAACTCAACCTACTGAGGGCAAGGAGCACTATGAATAGTAAAGTCTCCAGAGTTGAATTGGGATAGGTAATGACAAGGAATGGAAAAGAGATTGTCTATGCCTTAAGATAAGAGAAACCTCCTGGACAGAATTATGTAACTTATGATTTTGAATTGATTGCAGTAGTGTCCGCTTTAAAGATTTAATGACATTATTGTACGATGTAAAGTGTAAGACCTTCACTAATAATAAGAGACTTAAAGTTTACACATTCAGAGAGGGTGGTTGCAATTGCTTGCAATTTATGATTTTAATATGGATTACAATCTGGGTTTGGCAAGGGTGGTAATAGATGCATTAAGCGAATGATCAGATACAACTGGTAATTAAAGATTTGCTTCTGATGGTACCTTGATGGTACAGCTAAAAGTGAAATCTATAACAAGGAATGAGTTGAAAAATACGTAGAAAGGTGATTATAAGCTACAATAGATTACACCTGGTTACCAGCCTATTTAGTAACTATTTTGTGAAGAAAGATGAGATACTGTACTCCTGATAACGGTTGTGTTCTGCCTATGTCAGGGAAACTAGAGAAAGACCAATACGTGAAGTGAATAATACACTATGCGTACAGCTGACAATAAGATGTATGAGAATTTGAAACAACTCTATGGATAACCTGGAAGGGTATCATGTTTCAAAGAGTCTGAACTGCCAGTAAGAGGGAGCGAAAGCGGATATGTGAGAGTTGAACTCTTAGCTATTTTGCCTAAGTATGAATTTCGCGGACGAAATTCTTTTTAAGAGGGGAGAGTTGTAATAGCCCGAATTGCACCCTAGTAGAATATTGGATTAATTGTGGTAAATGGGAAAGAGAATTGGAAGAGTGTGTGATTTAGGACTCAAATGTAAGTGGAATAAGGGCTTAATTGAGTAACTAAAATAATTATAAGTGGCTAAAGTGGAATTGTGCATGCCTAGGATTAAGTGTGGTTAATTAGTGTTAATGGAATCCAGATTTTTATTAATGAAGATTAAGGGATTATAATGGAATTCATGTGTCCAGCTGTGGCATTGCCAACCTAACCTATTGCATGCAGTAATTACACCTCATGGTGGGAAGAGAAAGCTCACTCTTGCATGTGCATTTCTGAATTAACCCTCTCCAAATAATCATCTTCTTCTTTTCAATTCGTAAGATATTACTTAAGTGATGATCATAAGGATTCTGCTGAAGATAGATGATATTTGAATTGGATTGCTAAGGTTCTACTTTAACAAGGTAAGTGCTTAACTATTGGATTGTTCTTCTACTTCTACCCTTTCTCTCTTGGTTGAACTGGAATTGATATTTGGTGTCCAATTCTGGAAATTTGGTTTGGAATTGTAGTTGAGGAAGTAAAGGGAACCAAAGGAAAAGAGAAGGTGATTGATCAAGAGACTAAGTGACTTCTAAGGAGCTAAGGAGAGAAGGTTTGGGAATCATGTGTTTATGTGTTAAGTTGCTTGAGTGTATGTGTTGGATTGTTTGGGACTTTTATGATTAAAAGATGCATGGTTGTGTATTTGAGAATTTGTATGTATTTATGTGCTAATTGATAGAGGGTATAGTTGAAATATGTAAGTGATGTGAGTTGAAATCGTGGATTGAATTGCTATGAGATCGACCCAAAGCTTGAACCCTAGTGTTAGGGAAAATTATGCTTATAGCTTACCAGACCTCCGTATAGTATTTAGGGCATAACTGGAGTTTCAGAACTCTAATTTTGTTTTTGTTGCTTCATTGGAACCATGACTTCCATACCTATAAATATGATAGAAATGACTATATGCTAATTCTGGCTCTAAGACCCCTAAAAATAGCACAAACAGACGTGTCTCTACCTTGTAGGGTTCACTAGAACAGTCTATATTGTTTAATTCATATCTGATGGTTTACAAATCCAATTGACCTGAAACTTGTCCCATTTGAACGATAAGACATAGAGGAAGAAATTTTATGAAGGGATCTTTGCCAAATATTGAGAGTAAGACTTCGGTTTTGGGCTGTACAAAATTATGGTGTGAAGCAGTCCTGAAGTTTAGCTTCTGTTTTGCTTATTTTGGTATGTCACGGTCACAATCAAATTCATTGCCACCGTGACATATGTTTATAGAAGGCAGAATGCCTATTTACAGACCTCACGGTCACAACAAAGTCATTATGACCGTGACCCCTTCTGTTTTGACCATTTTATGGGTTTTTCTTCCCGAATTGAACCCGTATTGCGCCGAAACTTTCTCGGATCTATTTGATTCATGTTTAGGACTATTAAATGGGTATAAGAATAGTTATCACTTGGAAAATAAACATGAATAAGACTAAGATCAATAGCAAACTAATGAAGTAATGATGGGTAATTGTATGTAATAGAACCAAGTCAAGTTTAATGACATTATTAAGTATTATAATACCTTAATCTGTATGGGCATGTATAATATGAACAAGTGTATATAATTATGAATTGAGATTAAGTTATACACACATGAAGGATATCAAATGAAATGAGTTTGCTAAATGTGATATGTTCAATGAATGGGTGATTGAAGTATTGGCCTAGCATTATTATATGAGGTATGATTGATATAGAGGTTACTAGAATGAATTATTATGCAAGATATTTAAGGATGTTATATTGGTTCATGCGGAAAAATGAGTGATTGTATATTATGATAATGATAAATGTGATTAAATGCTTTTAGCTTGTGAAGTGATTATGAACCATATGAATGTGTATTTTGGAGAGGAATGTGAACATGATTGTATGCTTATAAACATATGTGAGCTATTATGCATTATGAGCTATTTCATATGACTATATGAACAATGTGAATTGTGAGTGATAGACAGATAACTAGAAATAATAACTGGCCTGCGAGTCAAGTAGTGGATAGATAGGCATGCCTATAGGGTCAAAGTGCTGCAGCCCAATGCGTTCAATGTGTCTGATTCCTTGGGAATCATAATGCGAAAACAATGTGTATAATCCTTGCTGGATTTCTATATGTGGATAATGTACCAAGATGGTACCAATGTGGATTCTATACCTTAGGGTACCAATGCGAATGTGATGTATCTACGGATACAAATGTGATTAATGTACCCATGGGGTACCAATGCGATACCCGTTATCCGCATCTTTGAGTTGCAGGCAAAGTTAATAATGACAATAATATTGTGATAATGTAAAGAATGCTATAACAATGAGAATATGAATGAGATGTGTTAAGATTTGTCATGCAATGCGATTACGTGAATATGATTCTTCAGTATGAGTATAAATTGTGTGGAATCAAGATGTGTGGATGTCATGACAATATTATGTGCATGCTATTGTGGGTTAAAAGGCATGATTATAGAAACATGATTAATATGTACACCTGATAAGTATAGCAAAGCAATGATGAATATAAACACATAAATACACATCCACTGAATATGAAGCTTAAGAAGTTAAAATATGCTGCAAACAATTTACATGTTATGAAATGTGTGTATATATATTGTATTGTTTCCCCACTAAGCGTTATCGCTTAGCACGGGTTTTCTTAATCCGTGTAGGTTCTAAAGCGAGGTGATTTGAAGGACAGTCCCGCATTGGCAAGGTCAACACACTAGGGTTTCTGATAGCGTTGGTTTTTGGGTAGACTTGTGTTTCTTTTTGTTATGTAATTATTATTTTGGATAGCAATAAGGGTGTAATATATTAAATAACCAAGTCTGTAATATTTAAGCTTGTATAAGTGTGTGTGTAAACACAAATGCATGAGCAAGCGTATAACGACTATAGACGATTGACTGCATGTGAATGTGATCGAAACAAAAATTTATTTGCATGAAATCTTTGTATGCGTTTAGACTATACATGTGTATGAGGAGTGATTGTCGTGTAACGACCGTTCTCGACTCCGTTAGCTGTATTGGCTGTGTAATCGGGAATGGGCGTTACACCCTCTGAGGAGGCAAATCTCGAAGACCTTTAAGGAGGTAAATTCAGAAGACCTCTGAGGAGGCAAATCCAGAAGACCTTTGAGGAGGCAAATTCAGAAGCCCTCTGAGGAGGCAAATCTCGAAAACCTTTGAGGAGGCAAATTCAGAAGACCTCAGAAGATGCAAATCTCGAAGTCCTTTGAGGAGGTCAAACCCGAAACCCTCTGAGGAGGTTAGACACCAAAATCTCATAGTCCTCTGAAGGGGGGCGAAATTTCTAAGTCCTATCAAGGGGCACCATTTCAACAGACGATAACACGCATGCAATAGGGCAACAACCACCACCACGGATTCCCCACTTCGAAAAGGTAAGAGCTGCCTCAGGTACGTGTCTCCTCCCTTTTCTTCTTTGAGTTTAGGCTCACCTAGACACTAGTGTACTAAATTCCCCTAAACTGGGGACAACTGTAGACACCGGGTTCTGAGTCAGCCTAGATCGAAGTTACCCGATGATGATAATTGCCTTCACAGGCTAAAAAGGTTAAAGGTGATGATTTCCTCATAAAATTTGCATTTGAGAGTGAAAAATTGAAAAAATATAAAAAATATTTTAAAAATTAATTTTGAAGAATGGGGGCTTAAAATTATAGTGTTTTTAGTAAATTTAAGATTAAAAAAAAAAATATTCGGATCGCAATTGTCGGGTGCGACGGCGCGCCTGCGCCTAGCGCGCTGGGTGCGAAGGGGCGACGCGCAGCGTCGCTAAAAGTGCGCGCTGGAGCACGCGATTTCCGCGCATCCGCTCAGCGTTGCTGCATGCGACGCCCGTCGCTCTATAGCGACGGGCGTCCATTCCCCCTGGCGTCGCTAAAGGGTCTGAATCAACCCCCTTTTCGATTTTTTCACCATTTTTCCGATTTTTTTAACCCCAAATCAAGGTTTTTTAGTCCAAATTAAATGCTAAGATATTCTTTTAGATAACTAAGCAATAAAACTTGATTTTATCACCAAAAATAAAGGAATTTGGGTTAAAATAGAATTGTTTTCCCTAATTAAATTAGGGCAACACTTTTATTATATCCTATATATTCTTTATGATAGAAAAAACCTAGGAGGAGCCACAATTCTGATTTTTTTAAATAAAAAATTTCCAGATTTCTTCTTTAATTTTTCTTCAAAAATTTCATCATTCTTCTTTCAATTTTTTTTGAATTAATTTCTTTGTTTTTAGCTCCAAAAATTAATCATTCACTTCTAAATCAATTTCTTTTCAATTTTATGCATCCAAATTAATTCATTTATTTCCTCCATAAATAAGGTGAATTAATCTTTTTGCAAAATTATTTTTTTCAAGCAACTTTCCAGAAAATCATCACTTCACTTCCATCGAATCCAACTCTGAGGGTAAATATTCGGGCTTTATTTTTATTTTATTTTATTTTGTTTATATTTAATTTATTCATATGTATTTTATTGTTTTGATTGATATATTTTATTGTTTTCATTTATTTGCTTGATTTATTATTGTTATATTGATTTTTTTAATTTGTTTATGGATGATTTTATTTTTATTCATGTGAATATTGATTTCTTTTGACTCTTAGCATGTAAATAATCTATTCTATTTTGATTCATCATTATTTTTCAGCATGTAAATAATTAATTAATTTTTGTTAATCATTTTTTGCCATGTACATAGTTTATATTAATTATGAACACATCAATTAACCTTGTCATATATCATTATTATTTTCACCATTCTTTTATCTACTAATTTTTATCATTCTTTTATCATTGTTACATGTTATATTTATTGTTTGTTCAATTATTTGTTTATTTTCATTATTTTTATCATGTGTATATTTTCATGTATTAATTAATTAACATGTTTTATTTTATTTTCGTCACATCATTTAATCAGTTGTCATATATAATGCATGTTTCTCATTTATTTTGGTTTGTTTACATTTTGATTCAATTATCATTCTTTTCATGTCATCTTATTTTATTTTAATTTGTTATTAATTATTTTGTATATTTAATTGATTTAATTATTAACATTATTTTATTTGTATTTTATTTTTTTATGTCTAAACTCATTTTTTGCTTAGGCATTTTTACGAGCACACGGGGAGATCCAAAAGACTCGTTCGGATTATTTATTTTTTTATTTGTAATATTTTGCTTATTTGATTTTTTTCATTCATTTTTGCCATATAATTTTCTTGTAAAATTGTTTATTTAGGCCCGCTAGAAAGAAAGTCACTAAACCATTTTTATTAAGTAACTTGGTATTTTTTCCTAAATAAAAATGGGACCAATGTCTCAATTTTCCTCATCCAAAATCATCATATCAAAATTGTTTCATAATAATATGCATGCGAGGACCAATGTCCTCACAATTAATGAATATCCCGATTTATGCATGATTTGTATTTTACTTACAATGGGGGTTGTATTCCGCCCCTAGTTTTGTTGTATTTACTTTCATGTATTTTATTTTATTTATTGCTTTCCTTGAATGATCAAACTTGCGCTCTAATTATTGCATCGAAATATATGAGAAAAGGGATGAAAACTTAATTATAAAATAACCAAGGTATGAATAAATGAGAAATCCCGAACCATCTCTGGTCTTTGGGCTCAACGAGGCGAGAGGTCTTTCCGATCACTCATTGGAACTTCCAAGACACCTCTTGTGTCACTTTCAATGACTTAATTAATAATCCTAGGCTCCATAGGGTGAGAGGGTTATTCCCAATGTTCTATTGGGGTGTTCACCTCCAAGACCCCTTTGGCTTGCCCAAAATGGATATATGCGCCGTCTTAGGCTCACTGAGGTGAGATGAACTTTCCCAATGTTTAATTGGCTGGCGACTACAAGAAATCTCCTTGTTGCCTAAAATAGATGCATTGTAAATACCTTACAAGTTTTCATGAACCTCTCCCGATCGCCCTCAAGCGGGCGGTCAAGGGGTGCCCACGAGGTTCGGCGCGTATCACAGAGGCTCTGATAGTAGCTTCAGTTTTTCTTGTAGCCACGCCGAAAAAAAAAACAAAAAGAGGGCCGTTAGAGATGAAAACCGTAATTGGCTCTCTAAGCAAAAATTAGGCCAAAGGGCAGGGTGAAAACCTAGGAACAGGCAGTTTTCCCTACAAAACATGAAAGGAATAAAAGCTGCTAGATTGGGTTGGGTCCATTTCAGGCAAAAAATAAGGCATAGGGTTATGTGAAAAGTCGAAAAGGATACATTTCCCGCTAAGAAAAGCTAGTGTGAAAATCCACAAGGGACACACTACCTTAAAAGCATGACTACAGGTTTAAGATGAGAACCTCATAATCCCCAAAGGCATAAAATTCAAAGGCAAGTTCAAAGGGCACCAATCCTACTGCCAATTGCGACCAAACTGGCTTTCGCCCCCAAGTCCAGTTAGATGAATTTTTATCCTGCATCACTGTATGACAAATACATTTCATATGCATGCTCACTTTTTTCCTGCATATTTGGCCTTCTAAGTTTTACAGAAAGGGAGATTCAATGCGGACATCAACGAAAGGCGGGTAATGACATTAGTCCAAATACCAATACAACAATGAACCAAAGACCTCTGAGGAGGCAAATCAACCAAAGACCTCGCGGGGGGCAAATCAGCCAAAGGGCTCTTAGGGGGCACCACTTCAAATCTTCAGAAGGGTTTGCACGATGACGGCACTACCACTCCATAGAGGGTTTGTACGATCACGGCACTACCGCTTCAAACTTCGAAAAAGTTTGCACGATGGCGGCACTACCATTCTACGGAAGGTTAGCACGACCACGGGACTACCACTTCAGAAGGGTTTGCACGATGGCGGCACTACCATTCTCCGGAAGGTTAGCACGACCACGGCACTACCACTTCAGAAGGGTTTGCATGATGGCGGCACTACCACTCCATAGAGGGTTTGCACGATCATAGCACTACCGCTTCAAATCACAGAAGGGTTTGCACGATGACAGCACTACCGCTTCACGGAGGGTTTGCACGATCACGATACTACCACTTCAAACCCAAGAAGGGTTTGCATAATGGCTGCACTACCATTCTCCGGAAGGTTAGCACGACCACGGCACTACCACTTCAGAAGGGTTTGCACGATGATAGCACTACCACTCCACGGAGGGTTTGCACGATCACGGCACTACCGCTTCAAATCTCAGAAGGGTTTGCACGATCACGGCACTACCACTCCATGGAAGGTTTGCACGATCACGATACTTCCACTTCAAATCTCAGAAGGGTTAGCACGATGGCAGCACTACCATTCTATGGAAGGTTAGCACGACCACAGCACTATCACTTCAGAAGGGTTTGAATAATGACGGCACTACCACTCCACAGAGGGTTTGCATGATCACGGCACTACCGCTTCAAATCTCATAAGGGTTTGCACGATCACGACACTACCACTCCACAGAGAGTTTGCAAGATCACGGTACTACCACTTTAAATCTCAGAAGGGTTAGCACGATGGCGGCATTACTATTCTACGAAAGGTTAGCATGACCACGGCACTGCCACTACAACAAAGGATAACTCGCCGACAATATGGTGACTACCATCACAATAACAGCATCACCCAATTTAAGAAGACAGCTGCCTCAGGTACGCGTCTCTTCTCTCTTTCTTTGAGTTTTGGCTCACCTAGGCACTACGTTTCCCAAAACTGGGGGCAACTGTAGACATCGGATCCTGAGGCAGCCCAGATCGAAGTTACCCAATGATGAGAACGATGCCTCTTCACAGGCAAAAGACAAATAGAAGTGATGATTTCCTCGAAAATAAATAAATTCTTTTCATTTTTAAAATTAAAATTAATTTTTTTAAAAAAAAAAGAAGAAATAATTTTTGGGGACCTGTGTAGTGAGGCCCATCTCACTAATGTGAGATGCAGCCTCACGTTAGTGAGAGGCTGCTTATCTAATTTTTAAAGGAAAAAACATATTTGGAAAAAAGGATGGAAAAAGGATCAAGGGTTTTACAAAGAATATAACTAGGGAACCCTAATTTTTCAGGGAGATATAAAAAGAAAAAGTTGAGAAACTAAAGGGGGGCTTGTTTTTGAAAGCGCCAAAAAACAGCAAGAATAAAAGACAGAGAGGAGCTTTGAGAGCCAAGAAAATGATTTTTGGTTCTCAAAGTATTCTGAGGTTGTTCTTGAACCCAAGAAATTAATTCCTGGCATTTGAGATTCAATCATCTTGCATTTTTTTCCTTCAACGCAACTCTCATTTAAAATTTTTCTTAGTCTCTGTTTTTGCTTTCTTTTCAAACAAACCAACGAAGGAAACCAACACTTCCTCACTTGCAATATAAAGTCATTCTGAGGGTAAATACTGGGTAAACCTCCTCTTCTTTCATTCTTCTTCTCATTTTTTTTTCTTTACTGAGTTTTTTATGATGTATATAATGTATATATTTGTTGTTTGATTTTATTAGTCTATATATCGTATATTTGTTGCTGTTAGTTACCAGACATGAATCCTAAATATTTATCTTGACTAATCTGCATGTTTGTCTTTCTGTTATGTATGTATTTAATAATATATTATTGTGTTTGTTGACCTGCTAAGTTACTCTGTTCACCTCTATTTTTGTTTATCGGAGTTGCATTTTCACCTCTTTGCCTGGGTTGTGTCTTTCCGATCGGATAGCGTTCTGTGTCTAAGTCATATTTCGGTTTCTTGATCGGATACGTGATGTCCATTCATATTGTACTCTCGTTTGCCCGATCACCCGTTCAGTTGTGTCCCTCACAGACAAGCCTCAGAGGAATTGCACGAGTCGTGCACTCATTGCATGACTCATGCAATGTGTGCACGAGTCGTGCACAACCTCGGCCTCCTCCTTTAGCCCTTTCTTTAGCCTTTCCTTCCTTTTTACCTGAACGTAGACTAATAAAAATGCATGAAAATGAAATATATTTTGCTCTATTTCCCTAGTCAATTTCTGTCTTAATTTATTTTATCTATTTAATAATTATTAATGCTATGGTTGTATTATTATTTTATTTATCAAGATGTAATTATTTTTATTGGCTTATTTAATTCGTTTATTTACTAGGTTTTTATTTAATTGTTTGTTTATATATTATTCACTTAATTTAATTTACTAACATTTTATTTCTTTTTGTTTTGTCGCCTCAAAATTTTTTTGTCTATGCGAATTATGTTTATGCACGAGATAGAGGACCAGGTGATCAAAGACCTTCGAATTTAGGGTTTGCATTTTAATTGTTGTATTTCCTTTATTATATTATTTTATGTTGTATGTAAAATTGTGTTTTAAATTCTTCGTATTATGGAAAATCACATTTTTTACAATAATTAATAACTTGGAATTTTTCTTAATAAAATGGACCAATGTCCTATTTTAACCAATAAAATCTCACTTTCAAATGGAGAACTAATTTTTATAAGATAGGATCACTTATCCCAATTTTCTTAATTAATGCGCAAAAATAGTTCTCTAATTTTTTAAGTTAACAAAAAGGAACCAATATTCCTAAAATTCAATAAATCTCCCGATTTATGTATGATGCGTTTTTAATTATTTTGTATGTGTTTATTTATTCATTTTGGGCCCTTGTAAGTAATTTTGGGGCAAATTTTATTTCTTATGCTTTCTTATTTTAGGGGATTATTCTGTCCCATTTTTTATGTAATTTTTTTACTGCCCTTTTTTATCGCTTTATTTAATGCTTTTCAATATGCTTGCAATGCGCTTTAAAATTCAATGCATGATCGCGTGAGAGGAGAGATGGAATTTTAATTTCTTAAAAACTCATTTATAAACTTAACTTAAGGCATTAATAAGAGTGAAGTTCCGAACACCTTCTCTGGTTTAGACCGATAGAGGTTAGATGACCTTTCCCAATTTCACGTAAATTGGGTGACGATTCCAAAATACCTCAAAGGTGCCTAAAGGTGTCACGAGGCTAGATGATCCTTTCTAATATTTTATTGGGAAGGAGGTGTCCAAGATGTCACGTGGCACCCAAGATCAAAAGATGCGAACCAATCCCTTGAGCCCTAAAAGCGGGTTCAAAGAGGGCCTTTACTAGGTTCGGCGCGCGTCACAGACATGGTATAGCCAAGATCTTCATGCGATCTAACAATCAGAGACAAAACATATTTACCCTTTGCTTAACTCAAAATGGAATGAAATCATAGTTGAGAATTACTAAAACAAAGTCAAACTTTGGATTAAGAGTAACTTAATAAGGAGCAACCATATCAACATTTTGGGTACAACCTGACACAAAAAAAAAATTGTGTTATCAATTTATGTATGCAAGAGATTGTGCAAGTATACAAAGAATTAAGTGTGGAATATGTGCATGAAGTTATGTGCCAAGAACCATGCACGAGGAAAGATGCATGTAAGAGGATTATGTATATTGGAATATAAAGGTTTGCCGATGGGGAAGGCACATAAAGAATTGTGTACATTAAACATGTGTGGAAAATATATCGTACAGAAATGCGTACATGAAATATGTGCAAGGATATTTATGTGTAGAACACATACACAGAATATATGCGTAGGGTATGTGCATGAAATTATACAAAACATATATGCAAAGCATTGTGCACATGGAATCTATTTCGATTTATGCGTGTCAAATATATTTGTGAAGAACTATATGTGCAAGATACTTATGAGAAACTATGTGCATGAGTGTGTACTACATGCAAAAATGTATAGACCATGCCTTAGGTGGTTATGGGATCCAATTGTGGGTGCGATTTGGTTATTGTACCGCGAATTTCTCCTTCAGATCTCCATTTTCAAGTAAGTTGTAGGCAAGCTTTCTTCATGTGTTTTCCCTTTAGATTTTTCTGCTTTTCCTTGTTCCTGAGTTCTCTTATTATTTCTAGGGGAAATAGTCCATCGCTGTTGTGCTTCGACTAAAGATAATCTGGTCCTCCGTAAACTGCATATACTATCTGATGTCCCCTAAGAACTTAAAAAAGTGTCATCTTAGCTCAGGAACTCTGACCTATGATTTCTTTAGGGAGACCCGACTTGCATGCGCACCTTTGCGAATAGCCGGATGGCACTAGGGTATACCCCTCATGTATTCACTCTGTTTGTCGAGAGTTATGCCCCCTGGCCATCGAGAATGTGCCTGTAGACACCGGGTCCTAAGTCAGCCTAGATCGAAGTTACCCAATGATGATAATTGCCTTCACAGGCTTAAAAGGTTAAAAGTGATGGTTTTCTCGTCAAATTTGCATTTTAGAGTGAAAAATTAGAAAATAATAAAAAATATTTAAAAAAAATTAATTTTGAAAAATGGGGGCTTAAAATTATAGTGTTTTTAGTCAATTTAAAAAAAATAAAAAAATAAAAAAATTTTCGGACCGCGAGTGTCGGGCGCGGCAGCGCGCTGGCGCCCAGCTCGCGGGCGCCAGGCGTGATTTGGCGATGCGCAGCATTGTGCGCACTGCGCGCCGCACCCCGCGCTCCTGCGCGCGATTTCTGCGCCTCTGCGCGCGGATTTCGCACAGCCTGGCTGCGTGAGGCCATCGCTCTATAGCGACGGGCTTCCTAGCCGTCGCTACAGGGTCTGATACCCTTTTTCGATTTTTCAACCTTTTTTCTGATTTTTTCACCCAAAAATCCGTTTTTTATCCCATTTTTTTTGGGTTTTTAACTTCAAATTAAATTCTAAAATATTTTTTTAGATAATTAAATAATAAAAATTGATTTTATCATTAAAAATAAAGGAATTTTGTGTTAAAATAGGTTTTTTCCTTAATTAAATTAGGGCAACCTTTTTTATCCTATAAAGACTTTATGATGAAATCAAAAGGAGGCTCCTCCACACATTTTTTAGACCTAAAATTTTCAGAATTCTTCTTCTTCTATTTTCTCTTTAAAAATTTCAGTTTTATTCCCCAACCAAAGATCAAAAAGGCAAATCAAATGTTTCATTCTTTTTCCAACATAATTTCTTCTAAACATATTTTTTAGAGGAAGTTTTGTTGTTTGATTTAATTTTTGAGACAAATAGAATAATTATTTGTTCTCAAAATTGTTTTTAATCTTTTATTTTGTGTTCAATAAAACTTTTTTCATTGATTTTGTTTTGAATCTCTTTTTGATAAAAAATTGATTTTGAGACAAATAAAATAATTGTTTGTCATCAAAATCTAATTTTTATTTGATTTTCTAAAATAAAACTTCAATCAATTTTTTTTTATATGAACAAAGTGATTGATTGTTCTTGAAATCATTTTTCTTTATTTTAATCAATAAAAACTTTTTTTTTTATCAAAATCATTTCTTTAGGCAAAGGTATCAATTCTTTGTTCTTAAAGAATTTTTGATCATTTTTTTTCATGTTTCTTGGAATGAAATTCCAACATTTTCATCATATTTCACTCTAATATTGTGAATCATCAAACAAATAAATCGATCATCTTTTACCTTCATCGAATGCGAAACTCTGAGGGTAAACATTCTAGGCTTGTTCTTATTATTTCTTTTGGTTCATATCTAATTTATTTATGTATATTTTATTTTATTGTTTTCATTTATTTTATTTATTTCAGATTTGTTTTATTTAATTTGTTTATATATGATTTTTATTCATATAAATATTGATTGTTTATTATTTTTAACATGTAATTAATTTATTTCACTTTAATTCATCATTATTTTTAACATGTAATTAATAAATTCATTTCAATTGATCTTTTTGCCATGTAAATGGTTTATATCATTTGTGAACATATTTAATTAATCATATTGTTCATTTAATTGTTTTCATCATTCTCTAATTATTTTCATTTATTATTCTTTTCTTTATCATTTTATATATTCTTTAATTCGTTTATCTTCATCATCATTATTTTCATCATGTGTATATTTACATGTATTATTTAATTAACATGTTTATTTTATTTTCATCACATCATTTAATCATTTGTCATATATAATGCATGTTTCTCATTTATTTTGGTTTGTTAACATTTTGATTCCATTATCATTCTTTTCATATCATCTTATTTTATTTTATTTTGTTATTAATTATTTTGTATGTTTAATTGATTTAATTGATTTAATCACTAACATTATTTTATTTGTATTTTGTTTTTATGTCTAAACTCATTTTTTCGCTGGGGCGTTTTTGCGAGCACATTGGGAGGTCCAAAAAGGCTCGTTTGGTTCATAAATTTATTTTCTTTATTTGTAATATTTTATTTAATTTTGCCATATAATTTTCTTGTAAAATTCTTTATTTAGGCACGCTAAAAAGAAAATCACAAAAATATTTCTATTAATTAACTTGACATTTTTTTCTAGGGGACCAATGTCCTAGTTTTTCATACCCAAATAAATCATCACATCAAAACTGTTTCATAATAATTATGCATGCGAGGACCAATGTTCTCACTATTAATGAATAACCCGTTTTATGCATGTATTTCACTTTTATAAATGGGAGTTGTATTCCGCTCCTAGTATTATTGTAATTTATTTTTAAATGCTTTATTTTTGATTTTGCTTACATTTACCGCTTTTGATATGAATGATTGCGCTTTTAATTTAAATTGCATTGTGTGGAAAGTTGATGAAACAATGAATTCAAAACTTAATTATAATATTAATCAAGGTATAAATAAATGAGAAGTCCCGAACCAGCTCTGGTCTTTGGGCTCAAGAGGCTAGAGGTTTACCCTCTAAGACACCTCTTGTGTCACAAGGCTTTAGCGTTAATCCTAGGCTCCTTAGGGCGAGAGGTTTACCTTCCCCCTTTGGCTGGCCCAAAATGGATACAAAGCGCAGTCTTAGGCTCTCCGAGGCGAGAGAAACTTTCCCAATGTTCTATTGGGTGGCGACTCCATGAAACCTCCTTATTGCCCAACATAGACGCACTTGCGATTTATTGCAAGCTGTCAATGGACCCACAATTGCCCGATCGCCCACGTGCGGGCGGTCATAGGGGCGGCCGCGGGGATCCGGCGCGCGTCACAGTGGCGACTCCGCTGGGGACATGCTCGAGACTTCGATTCAAAAGTACCTTGATTAAAAATCATAATTGAGTTTTAATTTAAAAATTTCATCTTCTTTCAAAACTGCATTGCATCTCATTAGAGCCTTAGATCTACGCTAGTTTGGTCCCTCTTTTAGCCCCGGTGCGTTCCTGAAGTACGACCTCATTTTCACTCAATTTGGGGAAGTGTTAAGGATAATCACCAGCCCAAGCCTCGTACCATCAAGGTATATCAAATGGTGACCCGATCGGTCGTTACGCTCGTGATGAGCTAGACCCGTCGGCAAGGATCATGCTTGGGTAGCCCTAAAGTAACACCACCCATGACCAAAGCTCATGTAATGGCAATAGATACTTCCCCTAGGTGGTATGAACCTTAATACTATGCTTGCTATATGGATCATTTTGTATTGGACAAACCCAAATAATCTGATTGGTCACCTAATCAAAGGCTTTCATGCCCCGATAGGCCCATGTCAACTTGTTCGGGCTGCCTAAATACATAACGATCATAATCCATATGCTTGCACATTAGATAAGAGATGTTATGATGCCGGTTTTCCACCGAGCACCATACGCATCCATTGGGTTCCCCGCTAACCCATGGATTAAGCCCACCTAGGAAAGAGACCGCATTACCTCGTGTGTGGGAGTAATAAGGTTGGAAGGATTTACTTGCTTGCATGTGATTGTAAATGTTGCATAACTCACTATCATGCATTGTATATGTCATTCATGCATCATCCTAACAATCTAATTTTTTTCAGCCATCATAGATTCATCTAAGTGGACTAGAGGTTCCGATGGTCGGCTAGTAAGGACAAATCTGCTTTTTAAGTTACCGAAACTAGTGTTTGACTGGGATTCTGAGTCATCCTCATCAATTAGTGAAGCCCCTGTAGAACCACCAATGGCAGAAGAAACCGGAGCACTGACCACTCAAGACCTAGCTAGGAGGCTAGAGGACTTCGAACAGAGAGTGCTAGACATGATGGGTGCCATGGCTGAAAGGATTGCCCATCCACCTGCTGCCCCATAGCCGCCTGCTGCTCTACAGCCACAGGCAGCCCCTCCTCGGGGGCAAGCCGAACCACCTGCTGGTGGGGAGGCTCCCTTCGTTGGAGTTGCTGCTCGTCAACCCAACAATGAGCATAGAGCTGCTGCACCCATCGAGCCAAGAGGGGAAAGGATTCATAACCCCAACAATGATTTCCTGATGGAGGAAGAAGAAGAAGAGGTGCCGATAGTCCACCAAGCTGCGAGGCCCAGAGCACCCAGAGTAGAGGATGAAGCTTTAAGACGTATGAGACAGCAAATCGAAGCTATCACCCGCATGCTCTTGGCTGGAAAGGGGGTCAACCCAGAAGACAGAGATCTGGGGGATGAAGAGTTGCTGCCCCAAAGATTTAAGATGCCCGAGCTGCCGAAATTTGATGGCACCTCTGACCCATCCGCCCACATCAAGCAGTACACCCTGGTCATGAAAGGCACAGGGCTGAGCAAGAAGCAGAAGGTGGAATATTTCTGCCTTAGTCTGGTGGGCCCGATAGTTGACTGGTACCACGGGTTGGATAGGAGGTCCAAAGAGGACTGGGACCTTTTGACCGAAGAATTCATGAAGCAGTATGACTGCAGCACTCGGATGGAGGTTACCCTAAAAGACCTCGAGCTTCTACAGCAGAAGAATAATGAGTCATTCCATGAGTACCTTACAAGATGGAGAAACAGGGCCATGGAGATGAAGAGGAAGCCTGACACTGCAGACCAGATCAGGCTATTTATCAGAAACTCATGCCCTTACTTAAGGGACTTGCTCAGTTTTAAGGGGCTCAAGGACTGGGAGTCGCTTATGGATATCGCTATAGAAGCTGCGGCGGCTTACCTAGCAAACAAAGCAAGCCAAAATAACTTTGCTGGGAAAGGCTATGGGAACCAGTCAGGATTCAAATCAGGAGGTGCCGGGAGCAGCAACAGCAGAAACGGTAGGACGGCAGAGGTCTCAGCTACTGGAGTTGGGCAGCGTCATAGATACTGCTCCAACTTAGGCCGCTTTCTATCCTGGGTGCTGGAGAGACTAATGAAGGAAGGCAAGTTGCAACCTTTGCCACCCAGACCAGCCTTGAGTCAGGGATAGCCGGGACATAGAGGTGATCAGTACTGCGCTTACCACCAGCACACCGGCCATTTGACTGACCATTGCCGAATTTTGAGAAACAAGATCCAGGATCTCATTGACACCAATCAGATCGCAGATCCTGAGAAGAGAGAGAAAAAGAAGAAAGCAGGTTATAATGCAGTCCCTCCACCGTAAACATGATTGTGTCTTGCAGTCCACTAGTGATATTGCTTTTAGATGCTGGAATCCATTTATTTCTGGAACTTTTTATGTTACAATTTTCTGTTTGTAATAAAGAGAACAACTTTTGCTTATTTGTATGATATTTCTATTGATTTCATTTTGCATGATCATAACACATTTAACTTGACATTAATTCAAATAATATGGCTGCATTTAATCTCGAAATCCCAATGAAAATCTTGATAGCATCTAATATAACTCCTGAAGAGAGGAAATTCTTGAGAGATAGAAAAAAAGATAGAAAAAAAAATAAAAAAGAGGGCCTCTGCTTGGACTTGAAATGACATGACACTTGACTAAGATATTTTGGGGGCCGATACTGCTTCAATATAATAACGAACGAAGCTTACAAAAGCCAATTCTTTTCTCCTCAAACATTCAATATGAATGCAGTGCAGCCAAACACAATCCAATCCCTCATTGGAGTCAAACCATGGAAATTTATTTCTTTATAGACCTTTTGAGATATGCACCCCAGAGCCAATCAAGACCAATCTTTAATCATATAAGGCCAGCAGTGACCCTTGTGACTTAGAAGGACAATTCCCCTTCTAAAAAAAAAGTAGTCCTATCCTAAGCCATAGCTTGGTCTTAAACCACCCGAGGTCAATTCCATTCAAACCATTAAAGGTTACTTCAGAAATTGAGCCACCTAAAGCCAACAAAAGGAAGATACAGACTTTCACATCTAAAATCCAAGCAAAGAAAATCACTATTTCAGCTGGTTTGCACAATGCCCAATAAAACTTTGGTGCTAAAAAGAATCATCGTCAGAAAGAGCAGCTTCCCTAGTTAATGAAAACGAATGCAAGTTCAATCAATACCAGCAGACTGAAGAAGGCTAATAAGAAGAAGGCTAATAAAGAAGAAGACAAAAAAAGAAGACAAAAAAAATTGAGAGAAAATCTTCAATCATGAAAACCCGAGAGGGCTTATTGATAACAGGAGTTTGATGCTTTCAAGATCTATCTCGAGGTTAGCTGAGGTCTTGTATTTTTTGAAACTAATGACAAATAATGATCATGCTTAATGAAATCAAATTGAAACACATGCATTTCTGCAATGATGTGATCAGAGCAGTTCACTTTGTGTGACCAAAGTCGCCTATTGTTCACCGCTCAAGCGCTTCAGCCGATTCATCCTGCTATCAAATTAGAAGAATCAAGCTCATGCAACCATGTCCTAAGACTCCCTAAAGATTCTTGCCAACAACTTCAGCAATCTTCAAAAAAAAAAAATAATAAAAATAAAAGAGCCGTTAGAGTGAAAACCGTAACTGGCGCTCTAAGCAAAAACTAGGCAAAAGGATAGGGTGAAAACCTGAAAACAGGCAGTCTGTCCTTCAAAAAAAGAAGAAAGAGAAAAGCCGCTGGATTGGGTTAGGTCCATTCCAGGCAAAAAATAAGGCACAGGGTTATGTGAAAATCCGCAAAGGACGCATCTCCCACTAAGAAAAGCTAGTGTGAAAATCCACAAGGGACGCACTACCTTCAAATAATGACTACAGGTACCGGATGAGAATCTCGCAATCCCGAAGGGCATGAAATTCAAAATCAGCTTAAAAGGCATCGATCCTGTTGCAAATTGCAGCTAGCCCGGCTATCATCTCCAAGTCCACATAGATGAATTTTTATCCTGCATTCCTGCATGACTCATGCATTTCACTTGCATGCTCACTATTTTTCCTGCATATTTTAGTTTTCCTATTTTGCAGAAAGAGAGATTTGATGCGGACACCGACCAAAGCCGAGTGACGACATCGGTCCAAGCAATCAACTAAAGACCTCTCCTGGGGCAGACCTCAATCGAAGACCTCTCAGGGGGCAATCAACCAAAGACTTCTCAGGGAGCAGCAAATCGAAGACCTCTCAGGGGGCAATGAACCGAAGACCTCTCAGGGGGCAATCAACCGAAGGGCTCACAGATAGCACCGCTTCAACAAACGAAAACACACCATGGTAATAACCACCATCCAGTTGGGAAAGACGGCTGACTCAGGTACTCGTCTCTTTCCTTTTCTTCTTTGAGTTTAGGCTCACCTAGACACTAGTGTACTAGATTCCCCTAAACTGGGGGCAACTGTAGACACCGGGTCCTGAGTCAGCCTATATCAAAGTTACCCAATGATGATAATTGCCTTCACAGGCTTAAAAGGTTAAAAGTAATGGTTTTCTCGTCAAATTTGCATTTTAGAGTGAAAAATTAGAAAATAATAAAAAATATTTAAAAAAAATTAATTTTGAAAAATGGGGGCTTAAAATTATAGTGTTTTTAGTCAATTTAAAAAAAAATAAAAAAATTTTCGGACCGCGAGTGTCGGGCGCGGCAGCGCGCTGGCGCCCAGCTCGCGGACGCCAGGAGCCCAGCACGCAGACGCCCAGGCGCCCAGCGCGCTGGGCGCGATTTGGCGACGCGCAGCGTCCCCAATGCTGCGTGTCGCTAAAAAGCGACACGCAGCGTTGTGCGCACCACGCGCTCCTGCGCGCGATTTCCGCGCCGCTGTGCGCGGATTTCGTGCAGCCTGGCTGCGTGAGGCCGTCGCTCTATAGCGACGGGCTTCCTGGCCGTCGCTACAGGGTCTGATACCCTTTTCCGATTTTTTCATCCAAAAATCCGTTTTTTATCCCATTTTTTTGGGGTTTTTTACTTCAAATTAAATTCTAAAATATTTTTTTAGATAATTAAATAATAAAACTTGATTTTATCATTAAAAATAAAGGAATTTTGTGTTAAAATAGGTTTTTTCCTTAATTAAATTAGGGCAACCTTTTTTATCCTATAAAGACTTTATGATGAAATCAAAAGGAGTCTCCTCCACACATTTTTTAGACCTAAAATTTTCAGAATTCTTCTTCTTCTATTTTCTCTTTAAAAATTCCAGATTTATTCCCCAACCAAAGATCAAAAAGACAATCAAATGTTTCATTCTTTTTCCAACATAATTTCTTCTAAACATATTTTTTAGAGGAAGTTTTGTTGTTTGATTTAATTTTTGAGACAAATAGAATAATTATTTGTTCTCAAAATTGTTTTTAATCTTTTATTTTGTGTTCAATAAAACTTTTTTCATTGATTTTGTTTTGAATCTCTTTTTGATAAAAAATTGATTTTGAGACAAATAAAATAATTGTTTGTCATCAAAATCTAATTTTTATTTGATTTTCTAAAATAAAACTTCAATCAATTTTTTTTTTAATATGAACAAAGTGATTGATTGTTCTCGAAATCATTTTTCTTTATTTTAATCAATAAAAAACTTTTTTTTGTTCAAAATCATTTCTTTAGGCAAAGGTATCAATTCTTTGTTCTTAAAGAATTTTTGATCATTTTTTTTCATGTTTCTTGGAATGAAATTCCAACATTTTCATCATATTTCACTCTAATATTGTGAATCATCAAACAAATAAATCGATCATCTTTTACCTTCATCGAATCCGAAACTCTGAGGGTAAACATTCTGGGCTTGTTCTTATTATTTCTTTTGGTTCATATCTAATTTATTTATATATTTTTTATTTTATTGTTTTCATTTATTTTATTTATTTCAGATTTGTTTTATTTAATTTGTTTATATATGATTTTTATTCATATAAATATTGATTGTTTATTATTTTTAACATGTAATTAATTTATTTCACTTTAATTCATCATTATTTTTAACATGTATTTAATAAATTCATTTTAATTGATCTTTTTGCCATGTAAATGGTTTATATCATTTGTGAACATATTTAATTAATCATATTGTTCATTTAATTGTTTTCATCATTCTTTAATTGTTTTCATTTATTATTCTTTTCTTTATCATTTTATATATTCTTTGATTCGTTTATCTTCATCATCATTATTTTCATCATGTGTATATTTACATGTATTATTTAATTAACACGTTTATTTTATTTTCATCACATCATTTAATCATTTGTCATATATAATGCATGTTTCTCATTTATTTTGGTTTGTTAACATTTTGATTCCATTATCATTCTTTTCATATCATCTTATTTTATTTTATTTTGTTATTAATTATTTTGTATGTTTAATTGATTTAATTGATTTAATCACTAACATTATTTTATTTGTATTTTGTTTTTATGTCTAAACTCATTTTTTCGCTTGCGCGTTTTTGCGAGCACATCGGGAGGTCCAAAAAGGCTCGTTTGGTTCATATATTTATTTTCTTTATTTGTAATATTTTATTTAATTTTGCCATATAATTTTCTTGTAAAATTCTTTATTTAGGCATGCTAAAAAGAAAATCACAAAAACGTTTCTATTAATTAACTTGACATTTTTTTCTAAATAAAAGGGGACCAATGTCCTAGTTTTTCATACCCAAATAAATCATCACATCAAAACTGTTTCATAATAAATATGCATGCGAGGACCAATGTTCTCACTATTAATGAATAACCCGTTTTATGCATGTATTTCACTTTTATAAATGGGAGTTGTATTCCGCTCCTAGTGTTATTGTAATTTGTTTTTAAATGCTTTATTTTTGATTTTGCTTACATTTACCGCTTTTGATATGAATGATTGCGCCTTTAATTTAAATTGCATTGTGTGGAAAGTTGATGAAACAATGAATTCAAAACTTAATTATAATATTAATCAAGGTATAAATAAATGAGAAGTCCCGAACCAGCTCTGGTCTTTGGGCTCAAGAGGCTAGAGGTTTACCCTCCAAGACACCTCTTGTGTCACAAGGCTTTAGCGTTAATCCTAGGCTCCTTAGGGCGAGAGGTTTACCTTCCCCCTTTGGCTGGCCCAAAATGGATACTAAGCGCAGTCTTAG
The DNA here is from genome assembly GCA_947683425.1 of Excoecaria cochinchinensis. Taxonomy (NCBI): domain Eukaryota; kingdom Viridiplantae; phylum Streptophyta; class Magnoliopsida; order Malpighiales; family Euphorbiaceae; genus Excoecaria; species Excoecaria cochinchinensis. The sequence goes on along the minus strand of CANTUQ010000092.1, from coordinate 23,202,991 downwards.
GCTCTCCGAGGCGAGAGAAACTTTCCCAATGTTCTATTGGGTGGCGACTTCATGAAACCTCCTTGTTGCCCAACATAGACGCACTTGCGATTTATTGCAAGCTATCAACGGACCCACAATTGCCCGATCGCCCACGTGCGGGCGGTCATAGGGGCGGCCGCGGGGATCCGGCGCGCGTCACAATGCCCTTTTTCCCCCAATAACACTCTAGAAGCTTTTCTATTCCACCTAGTTCAAGTGGTGCAGCCTCATTTCTACTAACCCATGCTAAATTCCTTTAATAACATTCATCAAGAATAATCTTCTAGACACTTAGAAGTGGTTCTTGTCCCTAGTGTACTTCTATCAATCAAAACGTCTTGGTGGAAATGTCATGATGAGGACAACAATAGAATAATTATTTGTCACATGAAGTGTTGTCATTACTACCTTGAAATGAAGCTTGCTCCAACCCCTTTGCATATCATAGGATTCTCTTGACCATTTAATCATATGATCATACCTAGCTTATGCATGCATTCCTATCTACACGCACCATATAGCAGCAGCAGTAATCATAACTAGACATGTAATGCAAAAACACAAGCTCCATTCAATCTCAGGGAGTAACACCTTGTGTGCATCCAACTCCTATTATTAATCAGCTCTCTCGGGTTTTATTGATTGAATATTTTCCCTCAACCCCTAATTTTTACCTAGGGCATCTTTTTTCAATTTTCACCCTAGCAGGGTGTCCAATTTTAGCAAGGCCGCCCTTTTTTAGTTTTCAACCTGCGGGGTTATATATTTTTTATTTTTAGTTTTTTGTTATTATTTAATTTTTTTTGCCTTTGCCATGGAACCCTCATCAGTCCATCAGCATTAATTAGTTCCTTGGAATTTGCTTTCATCATTATTGGCCAGAACGATTGCCCTTTTATTTAATAGCTTTTTCAGTGCAAAAGGCCTCATCTTGACCTTTATAGACTAGAACACCAAGTCACTCCTTTTTTGAAATAACGATCCTTGGTTGGCTTTTAGAAAATTAGACCAGCCTCCTCTTTTTGCAAACTGGCTTAGATAGTGAGCTCTCTATTTGAAATTCGACTGTGAAAGCTCGCACCTTGCTTTTATTGACTTTGATAACTCGATTTCTGAATTAGCTTTTAGTGGTTAGGATTGGGTTATGGGTTGGCTAAATCATGGTTACCTCAGATGTTTAAGGAGAAAGAATGGCCTTTTATCCATTTCCCAATAGATTAAGCTAAACTTCCTTTTTTATAAATTAGGGCAAAATGAGCTTTCCTTTTGAACTTAGCTGTAAAAGCCCATACTTCGCTCATCTTGACTTCTATAGTCCAGTTTCTAAAGCAACCCCTTAATAATTGGAGTTCAGCTTCATTTTTCTATGTCGTGTTTGTCTTAGATATTGAGGAAAAAGGAACAACTCGTGAAGTTTTGCTTACTGACCTGTTCCTTCATTTATACTAACCATTATTTCGGCAAATTGGAGCAGCATTGTCTTAGTAATGCCTATGTCAATTTTTAGCATGTCATTTCAGGCCCGAGCAAAGGTTTTTTTTTCATTCTTTTCTTCAAATTTAACACACTTCAGGAGTCATAATGAATGCAATCAAGACTTTTTTTTCCTTGAGATTGAATAGAGAAATGCTTATTGGATCAACATCTCATGAGTTATGATTATGACCAAGAAAAAGCTGCAGCTTTATCTCCCAATTCCTTGGCTGAATTGAACACTCATTTCTCCTCCTTCATATTTCTTCAACTCTCACCTCATCTCACCTCAAATCCTAGCCTCCCAAGTGTAGTTCAGCTCTTCTACAATATGATAATGAAGATTAGAGTCCATTTGGAGTGAACTAAGTGAGAAAAACCTATACTTGGAAGTTTTGATCTAAGATTGAGGTAAGTGATTTAGATGTTTTTAATTGAGTTTAAAGGTTCCTATGGATATTATAAGATATGTCAGTTATGTTTATATAATTGTCTTGCAAAAAGGAAGCAAGATTTTGAGTGAAAGATTGATGTGTGTATTCGGCCTTTATAGGTAATCAAGGAGAGGAAGGTCCCTCCATGAGTAAAGGCAAGGAAAAGGATTACTAAGTGGTGTAAAGCAAGGATTTAAGGTTAGTGATTGCAAAATCCATCTTTTTCCATGACTTAAGATTGACTTTAGGTTACTAAGTCAATCTATAGGTAATCAAGGAGAGGAAGGTCCCTCCAAGAGTAAAGGCAAGGAAAAGGATTACTAAGTGGTGTAAAGCAAGGATTTAAAGTTAGTGATTGCAAAATCCATCTTTTTCTATGACTTAAGATTGACTTTAGGTTATGTTTAAGAACAGAGTATGTGAAATATGCATGTTTAATTGAATCTAACCTTATAAACATGCTTAGAAAGGTTAGAAATGATGATTTGAATGATTAAAATGAAAAGATAAAAACTTGATGATGATGATGTTATGTTTGTTGAATGATATACTTTGAAATTTCCATGATATACATGATGTTTATAGTATGTAAATGATGTATAAGTGATATGTGACATGAGATCTAGCTAATTGAATGAATAAAGCAAAGAAAAATAAACATGGTGGATATTACATGTCATGATCGAATAATGAACATGATGAAAAACATAATTTTTATGTGTTACGATGGCATGTCATGGTATAGTTAGGTTAATTAACATGTAATCTAACTAAATAAATGATAAATGAAATAAAAATAATTTATAGTGAATGCATGCCATGTTGGCTGAATGGTGTGTCATGATGAAATAATGAGTTTCATTATATAATGATTGAATTAAAATGAAAAGAATGGAATGGCATGTTGAGATTCCATTAAATGTACATACAGTGACATAAAAATGCATAATTGGAATAATTAATGCCCCGTGTAGTATTCTGTTAGTCAAATCTAGCTCAGGATATAGTGGCTAGCCATAGGGACACCAAACCACTGGAGTGAGCATGACGTCTCGCTTATTATAGGCCAATGACGGTCCTACGTATTGTATTGAATATCAAGAATGCCAAATGAATGAAATGTAATGTGGAGGTGGTCCTTCGGGGTCCCTCTAAAGTGTATTGAACCTATAGGGTTCATGTCTCATTTATCCAATCCATAGATTTCTGTCAGTATTATAAAAGGGGCAAAATGGTAAAAATGTGAATAATATGCTTAAATTGAAGTAAAAATGAAATCTAGGTTGAAAAATGACCTAATTGAAAGAAATAAAAAGTTTAGGGGTAAAACGATAATTTTGCCATGAATAGTGTAAATTGGGTTAATAAGGGTAAAAATGGAATTAAATTAGTAAATATGTAAGTTGGTGACTTTTTAGGGACTAAAATGTAATTTGGCATGATTTGGTGAATTTAGGGACTAAATGGTAAGTTGCATGTTGAATAAAGGTTAAAAGTGTAAAGAAAATGAATTGATGGCATTTTTGTAAATATAAAGAAGTTTAAGGACTAAAACGTAATTATGCCGTATTTAAAGGATTAAAGTGTAAATGTGGATAATTATGTGTATTAATTGCATATATGAAATAAAATGAAGGATTTAATGATAATTATGAACATTATAGCATGCATAGATATTTAATGAATAAAATATTAAATTTAATTTAATATTTTATGTGTTATGAAAATATTATTTTATGCATGTGATTTTAATTAATTGGAAAATCTTGGAATTGCAATCACTACTGAGTATATTTAATGCTCAACACGTAATTTTATTTGACTGCATGTAGGTACTCCTTAGGATGTGGAGCTTAAAGCATACATCAATATTTTGGGCGTAACACCCCAATACCCCCGTTGGAAGGATACCGGAGCGCCACGCGACACTCACTCAGAAACATACATACACCTCAGAGGAAGCATACAATAACAATAATAAATCTTATATAAACTGAGAATAATTATATACAATATCTGAAAATATTACATAAAGATCCTTAAATATTTACATATACGGTTATACAAAAATAAATTACATATACAAAATACAGGAGCTGAATACAAAATAAAAAAACTCCAACTCGTAGTGGCCAACCCTGCAAATGCGCGACGCGAACTAAACAAAAATCCTGCCACATACACAAGAAGAGAACCCGTGCTAAGCGATAACGCTTAGTGGGGAGGAACAAAGACACTAGAGAACAAGTACACTAAACAGGAATACAATAAGTCATGCAAATACGAATACGTACACATACCGAAATACTTACCATGGCAACACGCAAGATATCACATGCACGACATACCAAAATCATATCAAAACATAATCACTAGTCCAAGCCACTCATTTAATTATAACACTACACTGAACATACACTCACACATCTCAAACATTAGCCTGAATCTCACTAGCTGTGGATATGGGAGCACTACACTACATAGGATACTGCGAACAGTATCAATTGTGAGAGACCGAAGCCTCGATCACACACTACACTGGAGACTGAAGCCTCAAAAACATTTTTATACCCGAAGGTAGCAAGGGAGACTGAAGTCTCAAAATATTTTCACTATCAGAATGACCATCTTGGAGGTCGGTCAAAAGAACCAAGCGGGGCAATCATAGGCAGCTGCACTCATATATCCCTTTATAAGCATGCTTATCTATCCACTACCATGACACTTCAAGCTCTACTAACTCACTCTAGACATAGCACTAGACAATACCAAAACCAGAAGTTATAACACTAGAATACAATATTCACTAAACATTTACTAAACAGTACTAAAAAGCATAAGTCAAAACACTAGCATAACAATAATCATTCACTCAATTTTGAAACAATATTATTCATAATGCAGAAGCAAAGCCATGAGCCATGCAATAGTGACAAACTGTGCAAAGTGAAGTAAAAAGATCATTTTCGAAAACAGGGCAGGCATGAGGAAATTCTGTCGCGATCGCGACAAGGAGTCACGCTTGCGATAGAAGCCAGAAGAACGGGATGCTGCGGGAGAAGAGGCTGACATAAGCACGAATCATGCACGTGATGTGAGCACGACTCGTGCTCTGTGTGCACGATTCATGCACTTGTGCACGTCTTGTACACATATGCATGTCACGTCCACTGGTGCACAACTGGTGCACTCGTGCGCAACTCATGCACTAATGCATGACTCGTGCACTTGTTCAGTACTCGTGCACTCGTGAACCACTCGTGCACATCTCTCTCCAAACACCCAAAAGTGCCGAGTCGCATTGGTATTCATGACCCGTAGCTAAGGCAAATTGCACAACTCGTGCATAGTTGCATGACTCGTTCACAGCCACTGATACCAACTGGGAATACCTAGTTCTGTCGCGACCGCGACAAGCATCGCGCTCATGACAGAATCGCGTTATCCCTACTCCCAGCAAAAATTGCAGAAATTCAAAGTTCAAAATCCATTCAAAACTAGTCAATCATGCAATATCACTTACCTCATCACTCAAATGCATACCAAACATATTAAAATCAAATTATAAACATCATCCACTAATTATTGTCAAGAATTTCACTCAAACTACAAATTAAATCAAAAGAACATTCAAGATGGAACATTTACCCTAACTCATGCAATTTCCCTTCAAAACCCACATGCAATCATTCTCAACACTAACAAGCAAAGCCATCATACCCACTCAAATAACACTTGCATATACACATATCAAACACTCAAAATTCTAGAAATTAAAACACAACACACATACACAATGATCCGAAAAGAACAAGGCAGACAACTCCCAAACCTCTTGAAGCTCAAAACCCAGCTCTTCCTTAAGCTAGAACCTTCCTCTTTCCCTTTGTCCTTCTTCTTGCCACCAAGAACTTGCACAAGCAAACCCAAAAATTCTTAATCCAAAACCCTAGATTCCAAAATCAAAAGCAAAACCAAAAGGAGATAAAGATCCAAGCATATACAACCAAAAATCTAACCACTTACCTCTTCAATCTAGCTCCCAAACTCCACCAAACCAGCTCCAGCTCACACACAACTAGGAGAGGAAGAGAAAGAAACGGGAAAAGAAAGAAAAAGAGAGAACGGGAAGAGGAAAAGAGGGCAGGAACGGGAACACGGCTTTCTACCATTCCCTCTCTCTTCTTTTCCTTTTGTTTCTTTCTCACAATTAATGCTCTTCACCTACCAAGCCACTTGACACAATCCTCTTGATCCACATGTCCCCTTCCTATTGGTCCTCTTAGTCAAATATCTTGACTAACTAAAAGCAAATCACTCACTAAACTTAATTATTTTCTTTAATTAAGTCCTCAATAATTCCAATCCACTTACATAATTACCGAAATACCCTTAATATATCCAATGTGCATGCAAATTCCGACTAGGCCCGATTTGGGTTATTACAATCTCTCCCCCTTAAGAAATTTCGTCCTCAAAATTTACTTACACAGGTAAGTCCATAGACTAATCTCCACATCGTTACCACTCATACCATTCAGCTATTAAAACATATACACTTCACACCGGAACCAATCTACTCATGACATCTTAATAAGCAATTCGAATACTTCAAATCCATCAGACACATATTACTTCCCTCATACATATAACACTCATGACATAATCAAAATCTTATCTCTTTTACTAGCACATTATTCCTTAAAACTCATTTCTTCTTAACTCTGACTACTAACACTTCACACTTTCCTTAATGCACTTGACTCTTATCCATACGCTTCTTCTTAGCATCAATCACTCGATGTATATCCTGTCAGCTTTTTCTCAATGAAACTCATACAATGATGCTTTTCACATACAATTGAGGGATGCAGATAAAATGGCTATATAATTATTTATGTATGCAAAATGATGCGAAAATGCAATGTAAGCTACAGTAATGCACTTTTTCCCATCCCTATGTTTCAATATGCTTATGTCAAATGATTTCAAAGAGGTAGCTGACAGGAATACAGAGTGTCACCAAAACTCATACTTTGCACATAATCTCATATCACTCACTATATCCGACATCTCACTTATCCTTTCACTCGCATCGAACTCCATCTAATTACTACACAGAACAACATCTACATTAGGCCACCACTCAAGACCAACTCACTTGCAAGGACTCTATACTCAAACAACCAAAGACCAGAACCGCCTAAACCGGCGCTCTAATACCACTAAATGTAACACACCAATACCCCCGTTGGAAGGATACCGGAGCGCCATGCGATACTCACTCAGAAACATACATACACCTCAGTAGAAGCATACAATAACAATGATAAATCTTATATAAACAGAGTATAATTATTTACAATATCCGAAAATATTATATAAAGATCCTTAAACATTTACATATACGGTTATACAAAAATAAACTACATATAAAAAATACAGGAGCTGAATATAAAATAAAAAACTCCAACTCCTAGTGGCCAACCCTACAGATGCGCGACACAAACCGAACCAAAATCCTGCCACCTACACGGGAAGAGAACCCGTGCTAAGTTATAATGCTTAGTGGGGAGGAACAAAGACGCTAGAGAACAAGTACACTAAATAGGAATACAATAAGTCATGCAAATACGAATACGTACACATACCGAAATACTTACCATGGCAACACACGAGATATCACATGCACGACTGTAGATGCCGGGTCCTGAGTCAAGGGTAATATCTGTCCAAAAAATGGCAATTTTGGCTCTCCAGGCAAACTTGATAATTTCTCCGAAAAAAATATAAAAACTTAAAAAAAAAAAAACAAAAAGAAAAAGTAAGCAAAAATATATATGTAAAAATATTTTTAAGATTAGGTAAAATTAATTAGTTAATATTGTAGGATAATTAAAATTGAAAAAGAAAATAAATGTATAGTGTTTAATTAGGTATAATATGTAATAATTTAAGTAAATTAATTCAATTAAAAAAAAGGTCAAAAAAATTATATATACATGGAGAAAATCAAGAGTTGGCCCTACCCTAATTTTGGGGTATAAAAAGAAAAATATGAGAAAAAAAGAGGGAGGTCGAGCAAAGCAAGAAGAGGGGAAACCAAAAAGAAAATAAAAGAAAAAGATGGACCAAAGAATGGGGGGGTCGGCTGATGAGAAGAGAGCAAGAAAAAAAAATAAAAAAGAGAGAGTAAGAAAATGGAGAAGGAGCCGAGCCAAGAAAGAAGAAAACAAAAGAAAAAGCCAAAGCGGAGTGAAAATAGAAAGAAGAAAGAAAGAATAAGAGAGAAACCAAATTAAGGGAAAATGGGAAAGAGGAAAGAAGAGAATAAGGAAAATAGAAGATAGAAGAAGCAAAAGCCAAGGGACAAAAAACAAAGGTCAACGGGAAACACAAGGACAGAGGAAACCGAGAAAAAAGAAAAAAGAGAGGAAGAAAAGCGGGAGCGCCGCTGGCCAGCCACGGCGTCAAACCGCCGCACTAGAAGAACAAGGAGGCCCGGACGAACCAGGCGGTAGCCACCAATCGGCTGCACTCGCCGGCGAGAAGGAGATCGAAGGGAGTGAACTGCGGGGCTTTGGGAGCTTTTCCCAACGAGGTGGCAGCTCCTTCCGACGCGTGACCGACGACGACGAGCTCCAGGCGCGGCGATCTGTCTTCCGGCAGTGGCGGTGTCGACCACCAGCGTCCTTCGGCGGCTCCGACGAGGAAAAACCGGTAAGGGGGCTTCTTATTTTTCTTATTTTATTTTATTTTATTAATATTAATATTATTTTATATTATTTTATATTATTATTAATTAATTAATTAATATTATTTATTATTATTATTATTATTATTATTATTATTATTATTATTATTTATTTTATGTTTATTATTATTATTATTATTATTATTATTATTATTATTATTATTATTATTATTATTTGTTTTAGTATTTATTATTATTATTATTATTATTATTAGCATTTATTATCATTGTTAGTATTATTATTATTTTATGTTATTATTATTGTTAGTATTATTTAGTATTATGTTATCATTATTGTTAGTATTATTTAGTCTATGTTTGTTTCACTATATTATTATTATTGTTATTATTATTATTATTATTATTATTATTATTATTATTATTATTATTATTATTATTATTATTATCATCATTGTGGTGTTATTGTTATTGTTATTATTATTATTATTATTATTATTATTATTATTATTATTATTATTATTATTTTATTTTATTTATTTATTTATTATTATCATCTAATGTTTATTTATTTTATATCATTATTATTATTATTATTATTATTATTATTATTATTATTATTATTATTATTATTATTATTATTATTATTATTATTATTATCGTATGTTAATATTATATTTTCACCGTTTTTATTTGTTATCATTATTACTATTATTATCATTATTATCATTGTGGTGTTATTGTTATTGTTGTGATTATTATTATTATTATTATTATTATTATTCAATTATTCATTTATTTATTTATTTCTCACTTAGTTCAATTTAATCCATTATTGACCAATATTATTTTCTGTCATGACCGCAACTGCGAGGGGCATGTGGCTCATCCATGGAGCTAGGCGAGGCACGGTCGAGGCGAATAGTTTAGGGTTTATTATTCGGGAATTTCTATTTATAATTTTATTTTCTTTCATTTGCTTGAGTACTGTAATAATAAAGGACTTTCGACCACGCTTAAAAAGAACCATCACACAAAATATTTTCTACTAAATTTAAAATTTGTTAATAAAATTAGACCAATGTCCTAGTTTTCATCCCAAAAATGAAAGGTTCGCGTTTTTGTTAAAATAAGATCACTTCGTTGTAGACACCGGGTCTTGAGGCAGTCCAGGTCAGAGTTACCCGATGAAGAGATCAACGTCGGTTTTCGGATAAATGGGTGAAATTCGGAGGTTTTCGTCTTTCATGTTTCGCGAGGATTAAAATTTTTTTTCTATAGCATGGAGTTTTGAAAGAGTTTGATAAATGTTGGTTGAAATTGGGAGTTTTGCTCCACAGACAGGATGCCGGTCTGTGTGGGGGCGCCCGTCCCTACTTGTGGTGATCCCCGTCTCTAGGCATAGTGGGGACGGACACGTGGCGGTATAGGGATGCCCGTCCCTAGTACCGCGCCCCATCTGTAGTCGATTTCCCGCGTGTGCCCTTAGTAGGGACGACCGTCGGTATTTGCAGGGATGCCCATCGGTACGTTAACTGACCAGATCATGCCGGATTGGATAAAATTTAATCTCTTTTCTTTCAAAATGGGAATAAGATTTATTAAAAATTTGAATTTTAAAGTCCTTTTAAAATTCAAACTTTGGGTTGAGGCTTATCTGAATTATCTCCTAAAATCCTATAAATAGGGGATCAAATTTCAGTTTTAGGTGTTAGAAGTTTTGAGAATTTTGGTGAGAAAAGTGAAAATCTTTGATAAGGAAAATTCTTTGGAGAAAAGTTATTAATTTTTTTTGAGAGATTATTTTTTTAGAAAAGGTTTTTGTGAGCAATTTACTCAAAAGTTTATAAAATCTCTGTTCATTTGCATAATTTTATTTGATAAAATTTCTTCCAATTAATTGATTTCTTCAAATTTTTCTTGCGAATTAAGCCAATTTGAGGTAACGAAATTCATTCGTTTCCATCAATACAGCTAATTCGGATACTCGATTGCTATCAAATTTTCAAGGAAAGAACAACATAAATTTTCTTTCTCTGATCTGTCTTTTATTTGATCCTTGCGAAGTATACGGGGACTTAAATCATTCGACACTCGCCTTAAAAGGTAAAATCCAAGGGTAAACATTCTGGACTAATATTTGTATAATTTGATTTGATTTACATTAATTTTTTTTATATATTTTATTATTCTATTTTATAATCTTTTACAAAAGAACCGAAAGTTTTTCTTTTTTACTTGTTTCCCCATACTAGGGACGGCTGCTGGCACAGTACAGGAGGCCGTCCCTAGGCAAACTCTCATGTTTTTAATTTATAAATTTTATCTTTCAACTTATTTCTGTTAGAGTTTCTTGTTCTTTTATTTTTTATTTTTATTCACGCTTTTGATGCTAATGTGTTTATCCCTATGAGTTATTTTCTGACCATTTGGAGTTGGAGTTCTGAAAGATGGTGGTTGCGCCAGTCTGAGGACTTCCATTCGGGTTCTTTCTTTACCCTTACCTTTCATTCATGTTATTATGAAAATGGTTTTAATGTCGTTAAAGAAAAAAAGGCCAAAAGCTTTCTAACAATTAACTTTGGGATTTTCTCGGAAGTTGTGGACCAATGTCCCGTTTTAGCCAATAAAATTGATGCTTCATGAAAAATCATTTTTGTAATAAAATATGCATGGTAGGACCAATGTCCTCATTCCAATGAATACCCCGTTTTATGCATGTATTGCACTTTTACAAATTGGAGTTGTATTCCGCTCCTAGTGTTATTGTAATATATTTTTTGAATGCCTTATTTTGATTTTTGTTTCCATTTACCGCTTTTGACGTGAATGATTGCGCCTTTAATTAAAATGCATCGTGTGGAAAGATGGTGAAATAATAAAATTCAAAACTTATTTATAATTTTAATCAAGGTACAAATAAATGAGAAGTCCCGAACTCACTCTGGTCTTTGGGGCTCAGTGAAGCGAGGGGTCTAGGACTTCAAAGACACCTCTTGAGTCCCACCAAAAGGCTTAAATGTACAATCCTAGGCTCTAGGGGGTAGAGGCCGAGGCCTCCAAAATCTCTCTGGCTAGCCCAAGATGGATATGTATGCGCCGTTTTAGGCTCACTGAGGCTAGACGACCCTTTCCAATGTTCTATTGGGTGGCGACTCCAAGAAACCTCATTGTTGCCCAAAATAGACGCAGCTTGTAAATACCTTACAAGTTTTTTTGAACCTCTCCCGATTGCCCTAAAGCGGGCTTTCGGGTGGCCGCGAGGTTCGGCGTGCGTCACAGTCCTTTTTCATAAAGTCGGTTTGAGAATTCTGTACTTTTTTTTGTAAAACAAGTTGTTGGAAACCAATGTTCTCGTCTAAATGAATGCCCCGATTTATGTATGTATTTTCATTCTGTCACTATTATAAATTTCATGTTTATTCTTTGATAATTGTAATTATATTTATAGCTTTATTTATTGCCTTTTCGTGTTCTTGTAATGCATTTTAAATTTATTGCACGAATCGTGTGAGAAGAGAGATAAAATAATTGACCCTAAAAACTCATTCACATAACATTAACTAAAGGTATGAATAAGAGTGAGGTCCCGAACTCTCTCTGGTTTTGGCCTAATAAGGTTAGAATTTATTTTCCAATGTTTTATTGGGTGGTGACTCAGTGATACCTACCTTATGATACCCAGTAGAAGCCCTCGTAAGTTGATTGCCAACAATGGAATGGGGGTGAATCCCTGTCTATTGCGAAGCAATCAGCTTTCACAAGTTTTAATGAACCTCCATTCGCTCTCGGGCCCTACAAGCGGACTCCCGAGAGCGACCTGGATGCCGAGCAGGGTTCACGCGCGTCACAGTGTCGACTTCGCTGGGGATACCATAAGATTTTGCTCCAAAAGTACTTTTGGTTAATCCAATATAAATGGATTTAGGATCAAGAAATTTTATCTCTTTTCGAAAAATTGCATTGCATTTTACTAGAGCTTTAGAATTTTGCTAGGTTGGTCCTTCTTTTAACCCTAGTGTATTCCCGAAGTATGACTCTACGTTCACTCAATGTAGAGAAGTGCTAAGGATAATCACCAGTCAAAGTATCGTACCATTATGGTATATTAAATGATGACCCGACTGGTCGTTATGCTCATGACGAGCTACATCCATTGGCAGGGATCATGCTTGGGTAACCCTAAAATATCATCACCTTTGACCAAAACTCATATAATGGAAATAGATACTTCCCCTAGGGGGCATACGCCATAATACGTTGCTTGTGAAGTGGGTTTTCGTGTATTGAACAAATCTAAATAAATTTAGTGGTTCGCTTATTAAAGGTTTTCTTGCCCTAAGGGGCGCGTTTCGGTTTATTCGGATTGTTTAAATACATGGTGGCCAAAAATTCATCTGCATGTGCTTTTTAGTAATGAGAGTTTGTGCTGTTGGTTTTTCGCAGCACATTGTACGCGCCCATTGGGTTCCCCGTTGACCCATGGGTCAAGCCCACCTAGGTAAGAGACTGCACGACCTCCTGTGTGAGAGAAATACGGTTGGGAGGAGTTTTTTTCTTGTACGTGTGTATTCATGCTCGCGCATTTTTCATGAACAACAATAGTAAATAAAGCATATGTGTGACGCGTGCTGGACCCGCGGCCGCCCCTTATGACCGCCCGCTCGAGGGCGATCGGGCATTTGAGGTCCGTTGGCAACTTGCAATGAATTACAAGTGCGTCTATTTTGGGCAACAAGGAGGTTTCATGGAGCCGCCACCCAATAAAACATTGGGAAAGTTTCTCTCGCCTCGAAGAGCCTAAGACAGTGCTCTTATCCATTTTGGGCAAGCCAAAGGGGTCTTGGAGGAAGAACCTCTCTCCCTTGGAGCCTAGGATTTGTTAAGTCTTAGAGCATAAGAAGGGTCTTGGAGGTCTTACTCCAATGAATGATCGGATAGACCTCTCGCTTCTTTGAACCCAAAGACAGCGCTTTTATCCATTTTGGGCAAGCCAAACGGTCTTGGAGGATGAACCTCTCTCCCTTGGAGCCTAGGATTTGATGTCTAAGTCTCGTGACATAAGAGGTGTCTTGGAGGGTAAACCTCTAGCCTCTTTGAGCCCAAAGACCAGAGATGGGTTCGGGACTTCTCATCTATTTCTATCTTGATTGATTTTACAATTTGGTTTTGAGTTTATTAGTTCGCTCTCTCTCCACACGATGCAATTTTAATTAAAAGGCACAAATATTCACATCGAAAGCAGTAAAATATTAAAAGTAAATTACAATAATACTAGGAGCAGAATACAACTCCCATTTAAAAAAGTGCAAACACACATAAAACCGGGGAATTTATTAACTATGAGGACTTTAGTCCCCGCATGTGTATTTAAAGAAAATATTTTGGATGTGATGACTTATTTGGGATGAAAACTAGGACATTGGTCCCATTTATTATGAAAAATCCAAGTTTAATTTAGTAGAAATATTTTTGTGATTTTTATTTGGGCGTGCATAAAAAAACCATTTTACTTAATAAACATATACAAGGAAATTAAAAATATAAACAAAATGGGAATTAAAATGTATAAAGAAGATACCGAACTCCGCATCTCCTCCTTCACGTGCATGGATGCTCAAATAAGAATAAAATAACAATTTGCAACCAAAAATAAAAATGAAATTCATGTTAGAAATTAACCCAAAGAAATAATATGACATAAAAGATAATGTATAATGACAATATAACATGCATAAGATACTATAACATGCATAAAATAATTATGATGCAATTTAACATGCATAAGAAAAAAAAAATATTAACCATGCTCAACATATCAAATAAATAATTATAATAACTATGAGCAAAAATTAAAATATTGAAATGTGTAAAAAAGAATTTGACATGAAAATATAATAGGATTTAAAAGGGTTTACTTGTTATATGAACAATTGAAGATAAAATAATAAGAAGAATATGGGGACTAAGAGAATTTACATGTTTAAAAGTTAATTGAAAACAAAAGAAATTAAAATCAACAACAGAATTAAGGAGTTAAGCCATGAATAATTACCCTCAAATTTAATCTTGAAGAATTGAAGGTAGAAGTGTTGAATTCCTTGTCTTTTCCTTGTGAAAAATGCTTGAAAAATAACTTGGAAACTTGAAAAATCACCCTTGGAAGCAAATGTGTAAGATTGATTTTTTCTCTCAAACCAAAAATCCAAAAATTTAGTTTTTTTCTCTCTAAAAATGTTTCTAATTCGTCCTCCCCCTTTTCTGAATTTTTTCCACACTTTTAACACTCAAAAACCACCCAAAAACGTCCAAAAACCGTTAAAAATCTAGTGGGGGCAAAAACTCGGCGAAATGGGGCAAGAGTGGGCGACTGGGCGCGAGAAACGCGCGCAATACGCGCACGAGGCGAGCGTTGGGCGCTGCACCCAGGCAGGCGCTCCGCGCGCGCCTAGCACGCTGCCGCGCCCTGACCTTCTCGAAAAATACCCTTTTTTTTTTATAAAAACCCTCAACCTAAAACACGCTTTTTCTTCTCCAAAATAATTTTAAAAATATTTTTTAAAATATTTTTAAAATACACTTTTTACTCATAAAAAAGACAAGGAAAATCACTTCCGAGCTCCAATCTTTTTGCCTATAAGCCGGCGTAGCTAAATTTCATCATCGGGTAATCCTGATCAAGGCTACTCGGGACCCGGTGTCTACAGTTGCCCCCAATTTTGGGGAGGCTAGTGCATGGGTGCCTAGGTGGGCAAAAAT
This sequence comes from Excoecaria cochinchinensis, assembly GCA_947683425.1. Lineage (NCBI taxonomy): Eukaryota > Viridiplantae > Streptophyta > Magnoliopsida > Malpighiales > Euphorbiaceae > Excoecaria > Excoecaria cochinchinensis. The sequence continues at coordinate 23,187,592 of CANTUQ010000092.1, read as the reverse complement.
TCAAGAAAAGGAAAGAAGTGCATACCTAAAGCGGCGACCTTCCTGCTGGATGGAGTTATGATGATAGTTGTTGCCGTGTTATAGGCAGGCTGTCTTTTGGTTGTAACTGGTGCCGCCGTGGGCGCGCTAACCTCTTGTGGGTGGCGCTGCTATCGTGCTAACCATTGTGAGTTGGTAATGTCGTGGTCGTGCTAACCTCTTGTGGGTAGTGCCGCTATCGTGCTAACTGCTGTGAATTGGTAGTGCCGTGGTCGTGCTAACCTCTTGTGAGTAGTGCCGCCATCGTGCTAACTGCTGTGAATTGTAATGCCATGGTCGTGCTAACCTCTTGTGGGTAGTGCCGCCATCGTGCTAACTACTGTGAATTGTAATGCCGTGGTCGTGCTAATCTCTTGTGGGTAGTGCCGCCATCGTTCTAACTGCTGTGAATTGTAATGCCGTGGTCGTGCCAACCTCTTGTGGGTAGTGCCGCCATCGTGCTAACCTCTGTGAATTTGTAGTGGTGCCCCTTTGGATGTTTAGACTGGTGTCGACACTCGGCTCTTGTTGGTGTTCCCCGCCAATTTTTCTTGCTGGATTGTATGCATAGAAATATACAAGAAATCATGTGTGTATGATATGGAATGCAAATGCTTGCCAAAATTTATAGACCATGCCCTAGGTAGTCCAAGGTTTGCTAAGGCTATAGCTTGCCTGCTCTACCATGCCCCCGGAATCTCGAGGATCGTCGACAAGTTTTCTGAAAAAGACCTCCGGTGTACATCCTTTGCCCCCCTGGTCAATGATGCCTTACCCGGGATTCTGATTCATGTTCTGTGTTGTGTGTTATCTGATTGAAAGAGAATCATCTGAAATAATGCCACCTTATCGCTCCAGGCATTGAACATCATTTTTTTAAAGGTAGTGCGTCCCTTGTGGATTTTCACACTAGCTTTTCTTTGCGGGAAATGCGTCCCTTAAGGGATTTTCACTTGACCCTTTGCCTAATTTTTGCCTGGAATGGACCCAACCCAATCCAGCGGCTTTTGTTCATTTTACTCTTTTTTTTTTGTAGGGCAGACTGCCTGTTTCCAGGTTTTCACCCTGCCCTTTGACCTAACTTTTGCTTAGAGAGCCAGTTACGGTTTTCATCTCTAACGGCTCTTTTTTTGGTAGGGCAGACTGCCTGTTTCCAGGTTTTCACCCTGCCCTTTGGCCTAACTTTTGCTTAGAGAGCCAGTTACGGTTTTCATCTCTAACGGTTTTTTTTTTCAGAGAAGGTTATCATCAAAGCTTCTGTTAAGAGCAAATAGCACATATCCGATGAAGTGACTGAGCAATAATCATTAGATGAACAATTGGTATCTCTTTTAAAGACAGAACTAAAAGATCAATGAACATATATTCTTTTATTCATTGCAAAATTGTGTACATTTCTATATGATTTCATTATACATGATTTTCATTTGACAAGAATTCAAAAGCTTATGACTATACCTAATCTCGGAGTGGATTTTGTCAGCATCAAACTTCTGTTATCAATCGGCCCTCTCGGGTTTTCTCGATTGAATATTTTCTCTTGGCCCTTAATTTTTTCCCAGTATGCCTTTTTTCGGTTTTCACCCTGACAGGGCGCCCAATTTTAGCAAGGCCGCCTTTTTCGGTTTTCCACCCGCGGGGCATTTATTCTCTTCTTTTTATTTTTTGGTCTTTAGCCATGGAACCTTTTAAGTCTATCGACATTGACCGGGTCCTTGAACTCATTCCCATCACTGTCTGCCAAAATTGCTGCTCCTTTTGTTAGCAGCTTCTTCAAAACGAATGGACCTTCCCAGGTGGGCCTGAATTTTCCGCGTATATCTGGAACTCCCGGCCTCATCATCTTAAAGACCAAATCCCCTTCCTTCAACGGGTGCTTCCGTATTTTCTTGCCAAATGACCAAGCCAACCTCTTCTGATAAACTTGATTGTGGTAATAGGCCCACAACCTATCTTCATCTAGCAAATTTAGCTGTGACAAATGCTGTTGCGCCCATTCTGTCTCTGGAATCTTGGCTTCCATGACTACCCTCAAAGACTTCAACTCAATTTCAACCGGCAGGACTGCTTCAGTTCCATATACAAGAGAGAATGGTGTTGCCCCCGTAGAGGTTCTGATTGTTGTTCTATATCCCCAAAGTGCGAAGGGTAACTTTTCAGCCCAGTCTTTATAGCTCTGAACCATCTTGGCCAATATCCGCTTCACATTCTTGTTTGCTACTTCAACTGAACCGTTTGCTTAAGGACGGTAGGGAGAAGACTTATGATGTTGGATTCCATATTTCTGGAGCATTTGTTTAGTTTCTGCCAGAAATTGCACCCCATTATCAGACACAATGTGATGTGGAAGACCATACCTGCATATCAGATTCCGCTCGATGAATTTAGACATGTCCCTCGCATCAACCTTCTTGAAAGATTCAGCTTCAACCCACTTAGTGATGTAGTCAATGGCAACTATAATGAACCTGTGCCCGTTAGAAGCTGTAGGATGGATCTCGCCTATGATGTCTATTCCCCAAGCTGCAAATGGCCATGGAGATGTCAAGTTATGTAACTCTGAAACTGGCACATGCCTCAAGTTCACATACTGGCGGCATAACTGGCATTGCTTCACAAATTTTGAACAATCTATATCCATTGTGAGCCAATAAAACCCTTGGCGCATGATCTTCTTCACTAAGGCTAAGCCATTCATGTGAGCTCCACAAATCCCGGCATGAACCTCTTCCATAACTCTTTTAGCTTCTTTCTCCGTGAGACATCTTAACTGGATACCGTCAGCTTGCCTTTTGTACAAAGTGCCATTAACACTGATGAATTGAGTGGATAACTTCCTGATCATTCTTTGATCCTTCTCAGTGGCTTCCTCTGGAAAGACTGACCTTTCTAAGTAATTTTGAATGTCATAATACCATGGATTTCCATCGGTGGTCTCGACGTCCATCACCTGCTCAGCTTCAAAGCAAGGCCTTCCTGAACTAGAGATTAGCACGGGTTTCATCACAACTCCTATTGGATTATCCCACATAGACACTAAAGTTGCTAGAGCATCAGCTAACTAATTTTCGTCTCTGGGGATGAAGTGAAAAGTGCAAGTCTCAAACTGGCTGCTCAACATTCTCAAGTGCTTTACATAAGGCAACAGCCTTTCTTCCTTGACTGACCACTCCCTTCTGATCTGATGAATTACCAAGGAAGAATCTCTAAATACTTCTGCGGTCTTTGCCCCCAGAGCGAGTAATGCTTCCAATTCAAAGATGCAAGCTTCATATTCTGCTTCATTATTGGTAGCCTTATACCTCAGCTTCTTAGCCAATGGTAGCCTTTCACCATCCGGGGTTGTAAGAATAATTCCTGCTCCTACCCCTTTACTGTTTACTGCCCCATCAAAGAATAGCTGCCACCCTTGCACTGCTATGGCCGTGACATCTTCATCCGGGAAATTATACTCAAACTGGTCTCCCTTAATAGGATGCTCGGCTAAGAATTCTGCTACAGCTCTTCCTTTAATGGTTTTCTTGGTTATGTATTCAATGTCGAACTCCTGCAATAGCAGTAACCATCTTCCCATCTTCCCTAGTAGAAAGGGTGCTTCTTGGAGGTATCTAAGAGGATTATGTTTGGCTACTGCCTATACCCTGAAGGAATGAAAGTAATGTCGCAACTTCTTAAAAGCCCAGATAACTGCTAAACAAATCTTCTCCACCTCTACATATTTAGCTTCATACGGTAGGAACTTCTTGCTAAGATAGTAAACCGCAAACTCCACACCAAAATCGTCTTCTTGAGACATCATAGCCCCTACTGAATTTTCTTCCACTGCTAGGTACAGGATTAGTGGTTTGGCACGGCGTGGTGGTCTTAATACTAGAGGATTTAACAGATACTCCTTAATGGTGTCAAATGCCAGTTGACAGTCATCGTTCCATATCACCGGCTGATTCTTCCTAAGAAGCTTGAAAATAGGCTCACATACCGAAGCTAGCTTAGCAATAAACCGGCTGATATACTGAAGCTTTCCTAGGAAACTTCTGATGTCCTTCTCCTTCTGGGGCACCAGCATCTCTCTTATGGCTTTAACTTTATCGGGATCTACTTCAATTACTCGCCGGCTTACCACATGGCCTAATAGCTTACCCGAGGTAACCCCAAAGATGCATTTCTTAGGATTGAGGCGCAGATTATACTTACTAATCCTTTGAAAGAACTTTTCTAAAGCCTCAAAGTGACCTTCTCTAGTAGCCGACTTAATCATCATGTCGTCGACATATACTTCCACTTCTTTGTGAATTAGGTCATTGAGAACTTTGGTGGCCATCCTCTGAAAGTTGCTCCTGCATTTTTCAACCCAAAAGGCATAACCTGATATGCATATGTCCCCCACTCTGTGATGAAGGCTGTCTTAATCCGGTCCACTATCTTGTTAAGGATTTGATTGTATCCTGCATATCCATCCACAAAGTTGTACATCATACAAGCAGCAGCACTATCCACTAGCACATCAATATGAGGCAGCGGGAAATCATCCTTAGGGCAAGCTTTGTTCAGGTCTCGATAGTCAACGCATACTCGGACCTTACCATCTTTCTTGGCTACAGGAACCACGTTAGCTAGCCAGGTCGGGTATTGAACCTCTATTAAGAATTTGGCCTCAATCTGCTTATGGATCTCCTCCTTTACTTTCTGCGCCCATTCTGGCCTAAGTCTCCGAAGCTTTTGCTTGACTGGTTTAAACTCTGGGTAAGTTGGGATGGCATGTTCGGCAACATCCCGATCTATTCCAGGCATATCCTCATAGGTCCAGGCAAAGACTTTTTCATATTTTTTTAATATTCTCTCGAATTTTAACCTCTCTTCAGGAGTTATGTCTGATGCTATCAAAATTTCCTTTGGATTTTCCAAAGTTTCGAGATTAAATGCAGTTGTGCTAGTTGAATTAATATCAAAAATGAATGCATCATGCGAAATGAAATCATCAGAAACATCACACAAGTAAGCAAAGTTGTTCATCTCATTAACATAATCAGAAACATTAACATTGTTATCAAAGAGTTCTGGCATAAAAAGAGAATCTAAATGACTATCTACTTCAGTCGACGCCGATGCTGCAGCCGACTGTGCTTTGGCTTCTTGACTTGGTGAAATCTTGAGATCTTTAATCTTCAGCTCTGGTTCTACCATCTTCTCCTTCCCTTTGAGTCTGGTGGCTAATAGCTTATCAGTTACAATCTCTCCGGGCTCATCCCTATCCCAGATGCTACATTGGGTCATAATCTCCTCGTCCCAAAAGTTCTCTACAGCTTTAACAACTCCGATCTCCTAATCAAAGACATCATTGAAAATTTCAAAATCCGGAGTGATCTTCCCATCTATCCACTGCGGCTCTTCTTCTTCGGTGTAAGCACAAACCGATGATGATGGCACAAAGCTCTCCGAAATATGGGGGATCTTCTCTGACACTTTCTTCTTACCATACTCTCCTTTGTAGCCCAACCCCTTTCGGTCTTTTTGACCATGTGTAGTGATAGCATCCTATAGCCCTTGTAACTCTTTTCCCAAACCAGCCCCTGGGAGGAAGTGCATATTCTTTAGCATGTTCACCACCTGAGGGCTACCTTCTAAGCTTTGCTCTTCTCCGATCATCGATACATGAAATCCACTGAATGGCTGATTAGAGATCTCCAAGTCAGACACTTGGTTCTCTCTTGCTGCTTTAATGGTCACTACTTCTCCTTCATGGGGTATCTTAATTATCTGGTGTAAGGTGGATGGTACTCCCCCTAACCTGTGGAACCACGGTCTACCAAGTAGAGCTGAAAAGTTTTCTGGGATCGGCAAAACCACAAAATTTGTTTCTGTCTCAATGGGCCCCGTCCTTACTACAGCTTTGAAAGTTCCCGATGCTTGCCTTCTGGAGTTGTCGTAGGCTGTGATGATCAAATCGGACCTGCTTAGCATACTCTCATCTAGCCCAAAAGCCTAAAGCGCTACTAAAGGTAAGACATTTATTGATGACCCGTCATCAACCATGACGCAAGCAGTGTGTTTGCCATTGATCTGTGCCATGATGTACAAAGGTCGGTTGTGGTTGCGACCCTCTGTTGGTAGGTCTGCATCAGAAAATACCAGCTTCTCCCCAGATCCCCCCTTAACAAGGTCTAACAGCTCAGATGGAGAGGTTGTCATTGCTACGGTGGATACACTCAATGCTTTAACTAACTTCTGTCTGTGAGAGGGGGACTGTCTCAAAAGGTCCCAAATATATATCTGAGACGTGGTCTTTTTCAGCTGCTTCACTATTGAATTATCTTCCGGCTCCTTCTCTGCGATTGCTTGTGCTGGGTCCTGCTGCTTCTCAACTTCTGGGACCACCCTCCCACTTCTTGTTACTGCTTCTACTCTTTCTTCCTCTTCCGAATCCCACAGATCCGTGAACTCTCCATGTTTCTCATCGTCTTCATCTTCTCCACTCTCACTAGTGGACCAACAGTCTATCGCTGCCACGAAAATCCCTTCTTCATTCACTGCAGGGCGAGTAATAGCGACATACTCATTTCCATAAAAATCTTGCATCACGTACCATTTTGGTAGGCTCGATCCAATCATAAAGACTGGAGGTGGCATTGCATTATAGCTGGACTTCTTTTGCCTTCTCTCTTCTTAGGATCGGTAATCTGCTTGTTGTCAATTAGATCTTGGACCCTATGTCTTAGCGTTATACAATCATCTGTCAAATGCCCGATATGTTGGTGAAATGCACATTATTCATTTTCCTTGTGCCCTGGTTGTCCTTGGGTCCTAGCTGGCCTAAACGGCAGGGGTTGTAGCTTCCCTTCCTTTACCAGCCTCTTTAGCACCCATGATAAAGGCCTACCCAAGTTCGAGAAATACCTCTGATTCACGCCTGTTACAGACACCTCGGCTATCTTCCCACCTCTATTACCGCTGCTTGAACTTGCTGACTTGGCTGTCCCTTGATTACTGTATCCCTTCCTGGCATAGGACTCACTGTTTGCCCTCTTGGCTAAATATTCACCTTCTGCTTCTATGGCAATGTCCTTTAGGGATTCCCAGTCTTTCAATCCCTTCATTTTTAGTCCATCTCTCAAGTACGGGCTGGCATTTCGAATGAATAATCGGATCTAATCAGAAGTGTCCAGTTTGTGATTCATCTCCATAACCCGGTTCCTCCATCAAGTAAGGTCCTCGTGGAAGGACTCTCTAGCCTTCTGTTATAGCAACTAGAGATCTTTCAAAGTGACCTCCATCCGGGTACTGCAATCGTACTGCTTAAGAAACTCTTCGGTCAGCAAGTCCCAATCCTCCTTGGACCTCCTGTCCAGCCCATGATACCAATCAATAGTAGCTCCTGTGAGACTCAAGCAAAAATACTCTATCTTCTGCTTTCTTATTAAGGTCGTGCCCTTCATAACCAGCAAGTATTGCTTGATGTGTGCGGCAGGGTCAGATGTGCCATCAAATTTTGGGATATCAGGCATCTTGAAATTCTGGGGAATCAGGTCATCCCCATCCAGCTCTCGGTCTTCTGGGTTCATTCCTTTTCCCACTGTCATCATCCTTGTCATGGCCTCAAATCTCTCTTCCATTTTCCTCCACATTGCCTCCTCCAATTTCGGTGAATTTCTTTAGTTACTGTATGCTCCTCTTGCTTATCTCCCCCAAACTCAGCTTCAGACCCGGGGCCCTCTCTGCGCTCAATAGGTGCTGGTACTCTTTGCTCAATAATAGGTGGATCGACCACTGGTTGGTTAACTGCAGCAGGGAGCTCTTCTCTAACAGCCTCTTGTTCAGCTTGCATCCGGATAGGGGCAGCAGTAGCTTGTTGCCCAGCTATGGTGGTGGCAAGATTGCCCATCATTGCAATCATTTGGGCTTCAAACTCCTCCATTCTCTTTCCTACCTCTTCAGCAATTATTGCCCGGGTTGCATCAGATTCATTTGATGGATTAGCCATGCTTACTTCTATTGATGATTTGGAAGAAAACCCCACACTGTCTTCTAATATTGAATCTGAACTCTGATCCGACACTAACTCTGTTAACCCTAAAAGCGGAATCCTTCTTAACCGTCCGTCGGGACCTCTAGACCACCCAGGAGAATCTATGATGGCTGAAATGCAAAAATTGTTAAGATGATGCATGATTAAAATGCAATGCATGCTCGTGCTGATGCAACATAGACAAACACATGCAAGCAGATAGATTCTTCCAACCTTATATCTCCCACACACGTGGTAGTGCAGTCTCTTTCCTAAGTGGGCTTGATCCATGGGTTAACGGGGAACCCAATGGACACGTATGGTGCACGGTGGAAAACCGGTAGCATAACAGCTCTCATCTAATATATATACGTATGGGTGTTTGGCCATTATGTATTTAAACAATTCAACTTAACTAAGATGGGCCCACCGGAGCATGAAAACCTTTGATGAAGACCATTTAATTAAATTGACTTCGTCCAATATATGATGGCCCATATAGCAAGCATAGTATTACGGTACATTTCACCTAGTGGAAGTATCTACTGCCATTACATGACCTTTAGTAAAAGGGTGATGATATTTTTGGGTTACCCAAGCATGATCCCTGCCGACGGGTCTAGCTCATCACGAGCATAACGACCGATCGGGTCACCATTTGATATACCGTGATGGTACGAGGCTTGGGCTGGTGATTATCCTTAACACTTTCCTAAATTGAGTGAAAATAGAGTCATTCTTCAGGAATGCACCGGGGTTGAGAAGGGACTAAACTAACTTAATCTAAGGCTCTAATGAGATGATATGCAATTTTGAGATAAAGCAAAATTCATAAACTAAAACTTAATTGTAAAGGATAATCGAGGTATTTTCAAGTTGAAGTCTCGAACCATTTATCCCTAGTGGAGTCGCCACTGTGACGCGCGCTGGACCCGCTGCCGCCCCTTATGACTGCCCGCTCGAGGGCGATCGGGCATTTGAGGTCCGTTGGCAACTTGCAACGAATTACAAGTGCATCTATTTTGGGCAACAAGGAGGTTTCATGGAGTCGCCACCCAATAAAACATTGGGAAAGTTTCTCTCGCCTCGGAGAGCCTGAGACAGCGCTCTTATCCATTTTGGGCAAGCCAAAGGGGTCTTGGAGGAAGAACCTCTCTCCCTTGGAGCCTAGGATTTGTTAAGTCTTAGAGCATAAGAAGGGTCTTGGAGGTCTTACTCCAATGAATGATCGGATAGACCTCTCGCTTCTTTGAACCCAAAGACAATGCTTTTATCCATTTTTGGCAAGCCAAAAGGTCTTGGATGATGAACCTCTCTCCCTTGGAGCCTAGGATTTGATGTCTAAGTCTAGTGACATAAGAGGTGTCTTGGAGGGTAAACCTCTAGCCTCTTTGAGCCCAAAGACTAGAGATGGGTTCGGGACTTCTCATCTATTTCTACCTTGATTGATTTTACAATTTGGTTTTGAGTTTATTAGTTCGCTCTCTCTCCACACGATGCAATTTTAATTAAAAGGCACAAATATTCACATCGAAAGCAGTAAAATATTAAAAGTAAATTACAATAATACTAGGAGCAGAATACAACTCCCATTTAAAAAAGTGCAAACACACATAAAACCGGGGAATTTATTAACTATGAGGACTTTGGTCCCCGCATGTGTATTTAAAGAAAACATTTTGGATGTGATGACTTATTTGGGATGAAAACTAGGACATTGGTCCCATTTATTATGAAAAATCCAAGTTTAATTTAGTAAAAATATTTTTGTGATTTTTATTTGGGCATGCATAAAAAAAACCATTTTACTTAATAAACATATACAAGGAAATTAAAAATATAAACAAAATGGGAATTAAAATGTATAAAGAAGATACCGAACCCCGCATCTCCTCCTTCACGTGCATGGATGCTCAAATAAGAATAAAATAACAATTTGCAACCAAAAATAAAAATGAAATTCATGTTAGAAATTAACCCAAAGAAATAATATGGCATAAAAGATAATATGTATAATGACAATATAACATGCATAAGATACTATAACATGCATAAAATAATTATGATGCAATTTAACATGCATAAGAAAAAAAAATATTAACCATGCTCAACATATCAAATAAATAATTATAATAACTATGAGCAAAAATTAAAATATAGATATGTGTAAAAAACAATTTGACATGAAAATATAAAGTTGTTATATGAACAATTGAAGATAAAATAATAAGAATAATATGGGGACTAAGAGAATTTACATGTTCAAAAGTTAATTGAAAACAAAAGAAATTAAAATCAACAAGAGAATTAAGGAGTTAAGCCTTGAATAATTACCCTCAAATTTAATCTTGAAGAATTGAAGGTAGAAGTGTTGAATTCCTTGCCTTTTCCTTGTGAAAAATGCTTGAAAAATAACTTGGAAACTTGAAAAATAACCCTTGGAAGCAAATGTGTAAGATTGATTTTTTCTCTCAAACCAAAAATCCAAAAATTCAGTTTTTTTCTCTCTAAAAATGTTTCTAATTCGTCCTCCCCCTTTTCTGAATTTTTTCCACACTTTTAACACTCAAAAACGTCTAAACACCGTTAAAAATCGAGTGGGGGCGAAAATTCGGCGAAATGGGGCAAGAGTGGGCGACTGCGCGCGCAGTGCGCGAACGAGGCGAGCGACGCCCTAGGCATCGCTCGCGCAGGTGAGCGCTCGCTTGCGCACGCGCTGGGCACTGCGCGCCTCCTAGCGCCCGGGCAGGCGCTCCGTGCGTGCCCAGCACGCTGCCGCGCCCCGACCTTCGCGAAAAATACCCTTTTTTTTTATAAAAACCCTCAACCTAAAACACGCTTTTTCTTCTCCAAAATAATTTTAAAAATATTAAAATATTTTTAAAATACACTTTTTACTCGTCAAAAAGACAAGGAAAATCACTTTCGAGCTGCAATCTTTTTGCCTATAAGCCGGCGTAGCTAAATTTCATCATCGGGTAATCCTGATCAAGGCTACTCGGGACCCGATGTCTACATTATGCATCTTGTCTCGTGTATAATTATAGAACCTGTGCACTTTGTATGTAAAATTGCTTGTATCATAATTTGTGGGTATAAACATAACATGTATTTGTTATGCATGTAAATAATGATGCTTATCGCAACACATACATATTAATATTCATCACGACATCCATAATATTTGTCATGCACCGTAATCATTACATCAGGCATATAGCATGGAAAGTACACATGGACATATGTCTTAGTGTGCTCATATTGCATATGTACATAAGCATTGTGTGCTAGAGCATGTACATACTGTTTTGTATCGTAACATACACATATCGGCATACATCATTAGGCCGGGCATTATACACATCATGCACGGCAGATGCCTTGCATCTTTCACACTGTAGACCATATCATGCACATGCATTGTCATGCATGAGTTATGCTATGCACATATGAATCCTGCATCATGTATGTTAGTCATTGTATATAGCAGTGCATGTCTTGTATATGCATGCCATGTAAATACACATACTTTGTAAACGTAATTCATTTCTTGCAACAACTTCCATCCCATGTCTTGTATCGCACACATATGCCGCTCACTGTACACAATCATTCTTATACTGTGTCCCATGTCATGTGCATTATTTGTATATATTTTGCACTTTTATCTATGCAAGTCTTGCCATTCCTCACGACTCATTAGTACACATTATCATACCAGATCATCTTCATCCTACATCACACGCGTATCCTTATCATGCTTAAATCATGCCATGTGCACATGCACCATGTATCATGAACATTCATTCTCATGTTGTGCCATATTTTGCACTTATACCTTCATTATATGCTGCTTGGATGAACACTGCAAAATCTATACATGCACATCATTTGTCATGTAGTGCTTACACACTCACTTATAATTTTTTATAGGTGTTTTGCGCACACACATCTTTGCACATAGTTCATGTACGCATTCCCACACATGCTTCGCGCGTATAGTTCCTTACGCGTATTACTAACATACATGACACTATTGTATGCATCTTTCCCTGTACATGATTCTTAGCACATAGTTTGCACATATTTTATAAATAATTCTTTGTATGCCTTTATGATTCTTGTGTATATAAATTTTGATAGAATAAAACTTTTTTTGTGTTAAGTTGTTCCCAAAAACACTGACATGTTTGCACCTTATTAAGGTACCTTTGATTCAAAGTCTAACTCTGCCTAGGTAGTTCTCAACTATGAATGGCTTTGATCTCAGTTCTAGAAATCTGCGTTTCATTCCATTTTGCATTAAGCAAACGGTAAATATGTTTGATCTTTAATTGCTAGATCACATGGAAACATTTGACTATACCATGTAATTTCTAAGTTCAGAGCACTTTTGGCCCATTTTGGAAATAAACAGAAAAAAAAAACTAGTTGCAATTAGGGGATTGGATGAAAACTCACTAAGAGCACTAGAACCTTTCTAATTACCCGTCAAAGTGATCCATGGATAAGGCTGAATCTAGAAAATGATTTAGGCAACCATTCTTTGTATAGCTCTCTAAATGACTATTTCCTACCCTTGTTTTGTAATCGCTTGCTAACCCGTTAAGCCTTTATTTTGGTATGCTAAATGCATATCGATTTTATTATTACACATGTTAAAACTACCCTTCACCTAAAATGATTTTGGCTTCCCCTTAGAAGAATGGCTGCTCTAATAGGGATGGATGTACATTACGACATTCCTTCGGGCTATCAAAAATCGCTCTGATAAGGATGGGTTCACACTTCGGAGAAAAGGGTTTCAATCATTAATAATTCCCTCGGGATATCAAAAATTGCCCTTATAAGAATTGGTTCACACTTCGGGGAAAAGAGTTTCAATTATTGATAATTTTTTGGGCTATCAAAAAATCGTCCTGGTAAGGATGGGTTTACACTTTAGGAAGGGGGTTTAATCATTGTCCTTTTGTAATTAAAGACGTAAGCTTGCATAAAAAAAAAGAAACGAAAAAAAATAAAAGTAAAAAAAAATATAAAAGTAAAAAAAATAAAAGAAAAAAAAAAGAAAAAGAAGAAAAAGTAGAGCTCAGGATAATACCCCTTGATGAGTTTCAGTGGCCATTTTTTTAACTTAATTATTATGTTGAGATTGATGAATTGCCAAGTCCAAATTCAAGAATACCTAGATAGTATGCAATTGGGCTGAGAATGCTCATTTCATACGTCGAGTGAACGCTGCTGCCATTTTTCTCTTGAAACTTGATCCTTTCTTGGTAACCATGTACCTAAGCTTAACGTTACAACAAAAGTAAGACCTCTTGATTCTTGGTTCCGTCTTGTCCAATTAGTAGAGATGACCTTCTAAAAAGGTTTGGTACGTAGGAAGAGGCATATGGTGTTTTTTGAGCTTCAAGCGAGAAGCCACGAGTGCATTTATGCATTCGAGTTAAGTCTCGTCCCCAACGTTGCATCTAGAATTTGCTTTCAAATGATGAAAAATTATGTTTTGGCCTTTTGCACACACATAGAGAGATTGCATGGTATGCCTTGTGTTTACATGTTGGTTTAGTAAACCTTGATATTCACGTGTTTATCTTCTTGCACTTCATTGGGAATGACTCCTAAATTCTTTTGCTAAGATTGAATCAATTGCGAATGTGGTTCATTCAGTGCGTTCAAGGACAGATAGAAACTTGAGTTTGGGGTGCCTAATAGGTTGCAATCATTTCACAATCTTGGGGTACTTCTTATTACAACTCATGAAAGTGATACTTTGCAAATACTCCCAGCAATATTATTTGTACATATGCTTTCTACAAATGTTTTTACACAAAATTGTATCAAACATTCTCATAAATAGTTTTACATGTACAATTCTTGGTGCATGTCTTTTGGCATAAGATGTTTAGCGAGAATAATTCATAGATACTTTTGCGTACATAGTTCTCTAAACTTCATTTTTATAATCAATTATTTTCGCGCATTTTGTGGGCATATCCTTTGCATGTATATCACATGCACATCTTTCGCATGCATTTTGTACACACACACACACATGATTGTTTTTTTTTTTTTTTGCATTTGTTTCATATGCATAGTTATCAGTGTACACATCACGCACACTCAATTCTTTACGTAGCCTTTATGTGCATATTGACTTTCCACCTATCTTTGCATATGATTCTTTACATCTATGCCGGTGAATGACTCTTTACCCCTGTCACATGCATGAGCATTTGCATATATTTTGCATACATAAATCCCCCTTCATATATTTCTCATGCCTGATCCTTTGCATATATTTTTCATTCATGATCATTGGCAAATATTTTGCAGAATACGATTCTTCACACACATTTCATATTCTTTTAGATATATATAAGCCATGCGCGTGACTGTGGCATATGCACAATTCTCTGCATGCTTTTCATCTTCATGCATTTTACACACTTCACATACACAACTCCTTACAGTTGTCTCATGCCGCATTTTAAGCATCCCACAGGTATAATCTTTTGCATATGTTTAATATTTCGTATGAATGATTTTGTGCCTAAATTTAACATATGCATAACTTCGCATGTCATTTCATACATGCATAGCTTTTCATGGGCATTCTCTGCATACATAGTGACCAACGCCTGCTAGATGGTGTACATCAGTCTTAACCGTGACTTCACATGTCGATGTTTCTGAAGCCCTCTCAAGAGGCAAGGTTTTAAGCCCTCTCAAGAGGCAAATCACCCAAAACCTCTAAGGGGGCAAGTCAACCAAAGACCTCTTAGGGGGCAAGTCAACCAAAGTCCTCTGAGGAGGCAAACCTTCAAAGTCCTCTTAAAAGGCAAACCTTCAAAGTCCTCTTAAGAGGCAAATCCCTAAGTCCTCTTAAGAGGCAAACCATTCAAAGTCCTCTTAAGAGGCAAATTCTCCAAAGTCTTCTTAGAGGCGTTAATTCGGACAACCAACCAAAGACCTCTTAGGGGACAACCAACCAATTACCTCTCAGGCGGCAACCAACCACAGACCTTTCAGGGGGCAAATTAACCAAAGACCTCTCAGGGGGCAATCA